>CM065423.1:8685468-10106559 GCA_033060865.1 Dorcus hopei | reverse complement strand
TGAGTTGCAAGAAAATTTTTAAAAGTTTCATTATGCTTTGACAGCACGCATGGCCGCCTTGCATGAGATGACTTATTATGTAGCAAACTGGCTTTAATTTGTCAATCCTAATGCAATGTTAGATCAAAAAGCGATAGCAGAATGTCGCGATTAAAACTTTTTATTATTATTATTACATCGCTACGGTGAATAACCTAGGAGAGGTTGGTTTGGTTTGCAGTGGAATTCTCCAGCTACGCTTCTGCTGACAAAGCCCAAAATAGGGCCGAAACAGTTGTACAGAGGATGCTCGAGGAATCCACTGCAATCAAAACCAAGTTGCAACAAAATTTTGAAAATATTTACGCAAAATGTTTTAATGTAAACTAGAAATCACAAGTTTGAAAAGGCAATAATTCGGATATTTATGGATAATCCGCAACTTTTATTACAAGAAATAGAAAAATGGAGCGTTTGAGCTTGAATCATTTTTCTTAAGAATGCTTGTTTTTGTGCAACACTAATCATTTATATTAGAAACTTCTATCCAGCTAGAACTAAAATCGATGGTGTTCGGAATTGCTTTATACAAGAAATAAATGTCCCAACATGTGTTTTTTTGGTATTAACACGCTGACTTTGACCCAAGCTTAGAAGCTTATCGGGAAGCCGTGTTTAGCTACTTATTGCCATCTGCGGCTGCGATCGACTTACTAGGTGGTTTTCTCCTTCGGCATTCACCTGACAAATTGGAGGAACGCAGAGAACCCAGTTCGAAGGAGCCGGAATGGATCCGAACACAAACCGACATACGAAAATTCTATCTCTCACATAGAATTCCCATTCACCGTGTGAGAACCGAACCCACACCTGCAGTTACCAAATCAAGCGTCAAGTCCGTTGCAAGAGCATTCAACCAAATATCTTTTTCAGAAAAGTTCGAAAATACATTTTGTTAAATTTTCGAGAAACAAGGACCTAGTGTTCAATGAAAAAATGAAGTGGAAAACGTATTGTTTGCACAGGAAATAAAGAATGACAAATAGAACAAATACTCGTAATACGAGAAGTACCTAAAACTTAATAATAAGACAATTTTGTTAACAATGTCTGTATGAACTTGGGAAAAAATTTTAAAAAAGAATTTAAATTAGTATTATTATTATATCACAGCTAAACATGAGTTACATGAAGTTGATCCAGCACAACATTTAGGCCCAGTCGTGAAATTCCAGTTTAAGTTTAAGCGAAAATTTAAACAATTGTTGAAATAATCGTTGTTATGTTTCTAAGCTTTAGCTTAAATTTAAATTGGCATTGCACGTTTTCTAGGAACAGTTTACACAAACTTTTGGGCATAATAGGTACTAGCACAGACTGACCCACCACGGATATTAGTTAAAAAAACACTCCGGCAACTAGGTACCTACTTTCAAGCAACTAAACCAGATATCACTTGTGCACTTGTCAAGAATAGCCCCCTGACTTATTGTATATGCAACCAACCGTAGTGATACCTGGTTTAGTTGCTTAAAATTACTTAGTTGTCGGGGTGCTTTTTAACTAATATGCGTGGTGGATCTGCTTTAGTATTAATTGTCCGTGGTACTAGTATTCTATCGTTCTGCACGAACTGAATGTGAGGAGCGTACACTGTTGTTCAGTTTCTGCACTATTCTTTTGACCTCAATCACTTCTCCCTCCTTTCAGGTTGAAATGATCGAAACTTTCATTCCCCTTTCCCCTAAAGCTCATACATTTTGTTGCTGCAGTTCATTCTGATCAGTGACTATAACCTCAAAAATTTTAAATAACAATAACATACTCTTTAATTTAACTTACTCTTAAGCATGTCATTTAGATGGAATATAAGCAAAAACCTGATGTACAATAGGCATTTACGAAAATTCACCTGGTGTACACCGCATAAACCGAATGCTTTCGATAATTCAACCGGTTGCTTTTGTACCGCGTTCGATAATTTACCACGTGTACCGAACTCATGCACCTGGTGCATGATTTGTGCACCGAGGAAAGTTAATGGTCCATGCGGTCGGTGCATTAAACATAACCTAAAAAAAGTTATTAGTTGTAGGCAGCATTTTGTAAAATTAAAATAATCATTAAATATGCTTATTTTCAAATGTTATTATAGGTTTAGTTTGGTTAGTTCACCGAAGTTTATCTACCGAAGCGTTTTTAAATTCAGTCAACCGTTCTCTGCACCGGTGTATCAGCTGATTACCGATCGGTAAATTTGGTGTACCCACCGGGTGAATTTTCGTAAATGCCTAATATAAGTAAAGTACAATGTATTTTTTTAAAAATGCCATAAAGGTTGGCCATGAAAATTAAAACTCATATCGTAGCTTGACATCTAACACATGCCAAATCTGAAAATTTTAAGCTAAATGAATGGAGCTAAGACATGAATTTTCTTTTCCACAGCCACCCCTTATGGCATTTTTAAAAAAACACAGTATAAATTATCATAAGCAAGAAGAAAGCTGAATTTATGGAAAATATTTTCTGGGGTAACATTTTTATTTTTATAGATATGAAATTTGCTTCAATATGTAGTTAATTGCCTTTTCGTTGTAAAGTTTAAAAACAACTACAATCTCCTACTTAACCTCAGAAAATGCAAATCAAATGAACGTATTCTTTCATACAACAAGTAAACCAAGTGACTTGAAAAAATAAATCACTATCACTTAATTTTTTTTCATTTACATCACTTGCAATCAGTAAGAATTAATACCACTATTGATGACACATTTGAGAAAATATTTATTTTGACGGATGAAACTTGGCGTTACTTAGGCCCCATTTTTTCACCTCCAGTTAACTTTATCTAGCGATTAATTCCCGTAGTAACGATTGTGATCACAATTGTTACTATGGGAATAAACTGTCAGATAAAGTTAACTGGAGGTGAAAAACCCGGGCCTTATTTGGATGCGAAAACTCACAAAATGCGAATTTGGTGTTCAGAAAATCGTATTTTTATTTAGTATCGAATATTTGTACCATACATGCCACAAATTTTTAGGAATACAACTTCTGTATGTAATCGAGAAGAAATGTTATTGCACTTTGTAACTTACTTCTTGATGATAAACTTCAGAATGGCTGTTTCCTGCAGGACGCTACACACTAAACGTCACTTGAAAAAACATGTCTAGGGACAGAAAACATAACATAAATTCGGTTCCTTGGACCAGTTCTTTTCCGCTCCGATTCAGGTGGAACGACTTCGATTACGTTTTTCATTCCTGCATATATTACATACAAAGGTCGTGTTATTTAAGATCATATGTATTTTGTATGGCATCGTATTTCCCTAAGCTTGTAAGCTTGTTGGGGTGCGTTAGCTAGTCATTCATGTATTGTCCATAGGCCATATTGCCATTAGGTAATCATTACAGCTTTCTTTATTTAATTCGCCACTTCTGAGGTATTTTAGTGGCCAATTCAGAATCCTAAATATCACATTCTCTTCACCGAAATCATCTTCATTTTTCCGTTGGTAGTATATGCCATGCACAACAATTGATTGTTTGTTTCGTCGAATACTTCCTATGCAAGCTATAATGGCACCTTTGAAAGATAGCGTTTAAACGGTTGAAAGGCGGTCGGTATTTTTATTTTCGGTTCCCGTACATCCCTCTCAATTTGGAAAAGTTTCGCTGAAAGTATTTGGTTATTTGCTTTCTAACTTTGCTTTATTGGATCTGAAACCCATTATACGTGTAACAGTGCAGAATAGCTGTTCTTTCGACCTTCGATACTATACAGAGAATCGCGCAGAATAGTGACAATAAGAAGAAATTCATAACGTTAGAAATATCCATTCTGTAACTCTCGCTCAATAAATAATTTGTTTATGAAAACAGAAAGATATTGTTCCTTTCGATGGGCTAATTAAACGCTCTTCATCTACATGTTATTTAACATTTCAACAGCTTCTGCTTTTGTGAGAGATGGTTTTCCCTTCTATATTTCTAAGGCCCAGTTTTACAATGCTAGTTTAAATTTAAGCTGAAGGTTAAACCCATAACAACGATTATTACAATAATTGTAGCTAAGGGTTTAAGTTTTGGCTTAAAGTTAAACTGGAATTGTACAACTGGGTCTAAATCGCTCAATGGTGTTTGTACTGGATACACATAAATTTTTCTATACTTTTCACGAAACTCATTAATGCAAGCTTGGAGACTGTATACCCATTCACCATTTTCTTGAATTCCATTAATAGCAAAATTTCATTGGAAATCTGATTCACAATGTGTATTGGAATGCATTGGAAGTTATCTACTGGAGTGCGCCGGAATATTTTGAAAATCTTCGGCTATTGTGCAAAAACTACTTTGTTTGACTTATTTTTCAGTTAAGCTAAGACATCTTTTTGAATTTCATAACGAGAGTTCCTAAAATCTGTTAAAAATCCCCCGGTATTTATTTTCAATATTTCGTGTTATGTTACATATGTGACGAGATATTTTTCAATTCTATAATCGGAATAACATTTTTTTATCTTTATAATGCTAGAAATTTCTTATAGCCGTAGAAATATAATATTTTAAAATATCTTTTTTTATTGTTGCTGTAATATATTCAGTAATTACAGTAAATTCTTTCGGGCAGCAGTGACAAATGTTGTTTTAAAAACAGCTCTTTAGATAAATATATAGATATGAAATTCATCACTTATCTTCATTAAATTGCACTTCGGGATTCCAGATTGAAGACGGCATTAATAAAATGTTAGTAAACGTCAATTAAAGAACCAATTAAAATTCAAGATTCGCGAGTGATTAACGTTTAGCATTGTAAACATTCACGGTAATTGGTGCAGAATGCGGCAGCCGCAAAACAAACCCCGGCTTGTCGCAGTTTTAATGGACCGTGATTTTCTTAAACGGTTGAAAAGTTGTTAGCACTAGACATTATGGGAAAGATTACGATGATTAGTCTTAGAGGTTTTCCCTCATTGCTCGTTATAAGTCTCGTTACTGTTACAGACATCATCAATTTCAACAACTGCGCCAGATTCATATCGTTATTAAAATTGATCATCCGCTTAACACGCCTGAACATTGTTTTAAAGTGTTAGTCATAAAAAATACATTAGGGTTGTCTACCTAGTTTTAAATTATTAGCGGATTATTAACCGCTGAATGATTTTGAATTAAATTAATATATTTCAATAATCACGGGCATTTTTTCATTTCGAAACTCAGACGTTAAAATATTGCGTCGCATATTTTCCTTCACGAAGGAACGCTATGAAACAGTAAATCTTTACAGAGTTTATGCTCTATTTTAAATGTTACTACTAATATTATTTATTACATAAATAAAACTTAAAATTACATACATTTTTTTCAATATTAGGTAATGGGAATCATTTGCCAAATATATTCGGTTAAATTCTTTATTACTTATTAACTTCAGATATGTAATATAAAATTTTTGAAATTTTCTGCTTGCAGAACTGTGTTCAAATTATAGAATTTCATGCGGCTGTTTCTCGTGAACTAATTTATAAAGGATTTGTTTACTTTATACCGCAATATTGCAACGTATTCTTGTACTGTATATTTGTGTACTTTCTGTAAAATTCATGTTAGTTACGTTTCGAATTTTCAGCGTCGGACGGCAAACAAGCTCTTTTATCGCATCACACTACTATGTTCTTAGATCGTTCAAATTGCAGTGACGAGATAAGAAAGAGGAAGTTCACATATTTATTGTGATATTATTTACGAGCCTTAAGTAATACATAATAGTTATAAAGATAAGAATTGTCACTTTTTTCGCCCTCGTACATCAATCAAACAAGTAAAAACAAGACGCTTCTAATACATACATACACTATTCTCTACACCTAATTCCATTGTCGCATTTTATTCTGAGAAAGTCGATCTGTAGGTAAATGAATATACCCGTAGCTTGTGTAGACATAAATTTACCATAACCCTCTCATACAAAATATCTTATTTGACTGGGGGTTATACAAATAACAAATAAATAAATAACTATTGTGGCACCACTGGTAATGAAAAAAGTTACTTTGAATTTATAACTTTAAAATTAATGGAAAAGCCAATTTTTTAAGTGGAAATGTAAAAAGTAGGATTGATTCTGAAGTGCTCTTTTTATTTATTTTTTTGTATATGAATGTAATAATTATATATTTTTTCAAGTTTTTTTGAGGAGTTTGTTCATTGTGCCAAATTTTATCTTATCTCTTATCTTACAATTGCTTATGTAATAGGTTAATAGGTTTTCTAATAAAAGAAAAACAGTTTATTAAAATTTAACAAGATTATAATAGTTATTAAAACGAAGGGTACTGTAAACTTTTCCACCGTGCATAATTTGCTATTTACAACTCTCGTTATGTAATATACTATTGTTCTTAAGCTATGTACACACGGCGACACTTAGAGCGGACACTTGTGTCTAGAGCAGTGTCTTTACTGTCCACACGTACTGCAATTTTTTAAGATAGAGTAGTGTCGGACACTAGTTTCGGATTCAAGTGTCGGCAAAAAGTGTCGCGTTTGTCTACACCTCTCTACGATTTCGCTAGATTACGAATTTCGCCGGTAGTGTTTTACTGTGCAATTTTCCTGAATCAAACAATTGATGAACAGATATTTGCTGCTGTGGTAGATACTTGTACTCCAATAAAAATAAAAAATCGTAGAAGACGAAAAAGGAAGTTGTGGATAAAGGAGAGGGTGAAAAACAAATAAAGTTGCTATAACACGTTATTCGTGAATTAAGACCTGGTGACGAAAAATTGTACAATAGTTTTCTTCGTACGTCAGTTACAGATTTTGACTACTTATTGGAAGAAATTAAACCAAAAATACAGAAAAGAGACACAGCATACCACAGGGAGAAAGATTAGCTTTATCACTAAAATTTCTGGCAACAGGCCAGATATTTAAAAACATTTCTCCTAAAATTGTATTAAATTTTTGAGGCAGTTCTTCAATTTATTGAAGCTGTCCGCTTGGATCGGGAGCCCTTCCAAAAGGGATATCAAATTCTTTGCTTTTTCCTTGGTCGTCCACTCGAACTTCGACTTCGTTGCGACACTGATTAAAAATTTCTGAAAGATTTGAAATATGCTAGACCTCTTTTCGACACTCGTTTTAAATAGTCCACACGTGAATTGCAACGACACTCGCGATACTGCAATTCGCTCTAGCGACAGCGATCTCAGACGCTGTACACACGCCGACACTCGGTGTATACACTCGATCTAGACACAAAAGTGTCACCGTGTGTACGTGGCTTTATACCTATAAAGCTATCTTTATGTAATAGTTCATTACCCTTTGACATAATCAAAAAAACATCAACGGATTTTTGTGTTTATACACGGAGAGAATTACGTTGTAAAAGTAAATATAAATGTAGTAATTTTTACAAAAATTTATATTACTATATGTGACAGCAAAATCATTTTATTAACTTAAAAACACATTTATATTAACTGTTATACACTGCGTTCGTAAAGTATGGAATAAATTCATTTTCTACGAAATGAACGATATTTATGTAAAATCCTGAAACAGGTCGATTTTTAATTAAAAAATGACATTATTTTATTTTGCATCTCCCCCTCCAACCCCCTCCGAGTGACAGTTGCCCCTTTAAAATTTTTAAATAGAATGGGGGGACATGTGATACCTCATTTGAAAGGGCTTTTCATTCTCTATTCAGTAGCATAAGAATTTTTTTTTAATTCCTATTTTTTCTAAAAAGAATAATACATTAGATCTCTAGCTAGATCTCCTGATCTAACACCTCTTAATTTCTTTTTATGGGGATATCCAAAAAGTAAAGTCTCCAGAACTAAACCAAACAGTCTTGAAGAATTAAAATTAATTAATTAATGTTTTACATGAGTTTGAATTTCGTCTTGGTTATAGTCAAGAGGTAGGAGGGGGACATTTTGAACAGTTTCTTTGATATTGGTGTTATTACTTTTACTTCTACGTTACATACATTAGTATCTACAGTTTCTACTCGTTTTCATAATGAATTTAAAAAAAAATCAAAAAAATCGGAATTAATCAAATTACCCTGGAAATGAAATGTTTTAGATAAACGTCTGCAACGTTTGTACTATTATCATGAATCAAACGGTTCCCAGTTCGAACATTTCATTTCAATTATTTCATTTTAAAATTTTGTGTGTTGATTTTAAAATGTATTATTCTTTTTAGAAAAAATAGGAATTACAAAAAAATTCTTATACTACTGAATAGAGAATGAAAAGCTCTTCTAAATGAGGTATCACATGACCCCCCATTCCATTTAAAAATTTTAAAGGGGCAACTGTCACTCGGAGGGTGTTGGAGGGGAAGATACAAAATTCCACTAGAATAGTGTCATTTTATAATTAAAAATCGACCTGTTTCAGGATTTTACATAAAAGTCGTTTATTTCGTAGAAAATGAATTTATTCCATACTTTACGAACGCAGTGTATATTTAAATTTATAAAAAGATATTCTAAAATGGCTAAAATATAATATCGTTTAATATATTTATATTTTAACATTTATATCTACGCACAGATAAGAAGCTACGGGATTCACACGATCACCAACCTTTGCAGCTGCACCAAACAAAATAAGTACTCGATTTAAGAAAAAACGTATATTAAATTACAAATTTTATAAAAAAAAAAATCGGTTTTGATTACAGCGGATTCCTCGAGCTTGCTCTGTACAGCTGTTTAAGGTCTCATTGGGCCTTCATCAACAGAACCGTAGCTCCAGAACTCCATCATAGAAAACATAAATATATTATGTTATGTTGTGTTGTCTATGAACTCCACTGCAAACCAAACCGATTTCTCCTAGGTTATAAGCCATTGCGATGTGAAAGTAATGAACAATTTAAGTAGTGACATCTTTCGATCGCTTTTTGACCTACAAATTTTATGTTGTAAACATCATATCTGCAGGACGAACTCATAAATTTTACAAAATCATATGCTTAATGTAATATAATCGCATTGTCATTTCTTTTAACAGAAAAATTTACTTGCTTTACTTAAACAATTTTGCTACTTTTAAAACAATTTATTTTATTATTAATGATACTTTTTTTACAACACGGTTTTTAATATACATTTTTCTCAGTGTAAAAATAAAGATAATCGAAATAATATCAACAACTGCAGATTAAGTCCAAATAATTAAGTTTCTCGAATCTTTATTTCATCAAGGAATAGTAATTTTTTGAATAAATTTCAAGTACTTGCCATTACCAACATAGTCATAACGTTATGTTTGGCTAGGTAACTGATGGCCATTTGCACCAAACATTTAATCTGAGCTGAGTGGTGCTAATGTAACATTTCAGAATATACAACATTGTGTAAGCCATATTCTAAGGCTGGGTTTCTCAGTTCTAGTTTAACTCTAAACTCCTGTTTATTCCCATGGTAGCAGTTATAAAAACAATTGTTCCTATGGAAATAAACAGGAGTTTAAAGTTAAACTAGGACTGAGAAACCCAGCCTAAGGCTCGGTTTTTCAATAACAGTTCAACTTTAAACTTCAGTTTATTCCCATTGCTTCTATAAGAATAAACTTAAATAAATAGGAATAAAATTAAAGTTAAACTGTGATCGAAAAACCGGGCCTAAGTGATGCTTAAATTTAAGCGGAGCTTATTTGTTAGGTGCAAAATAAAGTAATATAACAATCTTTAAATTATGTGTTCTGTTGTCTTTATAAAGTCCTACCTAACAAAAGAATGAATGAAATTCAGCTGTAATAAAAAGGGTGATCAAGTTCTTAACGATGGATTGATATGGGCCCAAAGATATTCATCAGAGAAAGTGTATATGGAAGTTACAACGTCATATTTTACTGTAAAATTTTGATCTAAGCAATTTCGAGGAATCAACTCAAGATAACCAAGATACAGAAGACCTGTAGTCGCAAGAACCAATGAAAACATCAAGAATGTTGAATTATTAATCTTAGCAAATCGAGGAATTAAGGTTTTCAATGAATGCCGCTGAAGTAGGGATATCAAAAGTTACAGTATAAAAAGTTTTATATGAAGATTTAGGAATGAATAAAGTGTGAATGTGAGGAAATTGGAGACTTGGGGACTTTGATTGACGACAAAAATCCTCTTTTGAAAATTATCACAGTGGATGAAACGTGAAACCCACCGACAAGACAACAATCCATGCTGTGGTTGCCGCTAAAGTAGGGATATCAGAAGCTACAGTATAAAAAGTTTTGCTTGAAGATTTAGGAATGAATAAGGTATGAGTGCGTTAGGGACTTGGGAACTTTGGTTGACGACAAAGAACCTCTTTTTGAAAATTATCACAGGTGATGAAACGTGGAACCCACCGATAAGACAAGAATCCATGCATCCATGCAGTGGGACCACAAGGGATTTCCACCTTCAGAAAGTGCAAGAACGCATAATTCATCAGGAAGGTGTTTTGGGATACGAAAGGCATCTTTTTGATGAAAAAAGGCTCCTCAATAATAGGAAAAGTCTATAAGGAAACAATCAGAAATTTGAAAATTACCATACAGGCTGTGATCAAGAGATTAAGTTGCCTCATGACAATTGCAGAGCCTACAAAACTCACCAACTCAGAGAAATAATTAACCTATCAGCTTTGTAATGATGGAATATCAACACTACAACCCGGACATAACACCGAGTGGCTACTATCTCTTTTCTAAATTAAAAAAGCAATTGCACGAACGACGTTTTTCTTCAGAAGAATACCTGACAAAACCGATTGAGGAGTTTTTGAACTTTTTTTAAAATTCATAACCATATTTAAGAATCGTTGGAATACATTTGTAACAACATCATGGGTTTTATTACACTCTACCCCAATTCAACGTTGCGCGAAATGTTGGATATGGAAGATTTTGATTAAAAATAACTTTAATTAGCATAAACTTAATTTCCTATTTTGACAGTTTATGCACTGACAGAAACAAGTACATACAAGACGTACGTAGTTGAATATACTATAGATATTAAATTTTATTTTGTTAAATTACTGTGAATTTTGTTAGAAATTCGTTATTAATATTGAAGCACATGCAGGAGCCTATTCCTGAAAGGTATGGAGTAGTAATTATTAGTTACAAGTTCCTTGTTTTTTTTTTAAATATGGAACTTTAAAATTGTTTTCCATAGAAGAGAAAAGTACTTTCTAATAATTCTAACATTAGTAAGCACTTTTCCTTTGAGGAAAACGATTTTAAGGCTCCATATTTTAAAATAAAAAGGAACTTGTAACTAATAATTACTACTCCATACTTTCCAGGAATAGGCCCCAGGTTGTCATATTTAATTGTGTTAGATAAAAAAAACGTTCCTTATTTTACATTTCAAGAATTGTTAATTTTTAAGTAGGTACTACAAAAGTAGATAAATGTTATATATTAATTTTAACTGTTAAATTAGAGGACCATTGTACATTAATTTTAATGTTTATTCGCATGTCACTTAAGCTGTAAACAAAATTCTGTTTCGCAACAAACAGCTATCGATATTTTCTTAAAATTTGTTATAATGTCTTTTTGAAAAATAAAAAAAGAAATTTCATAAATATGTTATTTTTTATCAAAGGAACAAGAAAAATATTAATATATTTGAAATTTCATGTTATGCTAAAATTATTGCTTAGTCCGTATCACAACTAATACATTCTTTCACTACATTTTAGGCAGAGCTATTAAACTGAAACTCAAAGATATTATCGACCACCGTAAGCCGAACATCCCCTGTGCGATTTCCGAGAGTTTCAATAGATGTCGCAAATAGTTATTGCTTGTTAAATTTTAGCTCTCAGAATGGTAATTATTACAGTAGGTTTAAAACAAACCCGATTTGTTTTTTTGATATTCCAATCTACTGCCATAATTGAATAATTATGGTGCAGCAGACTAATCAACTCCAATTAATTAAGATTAAAACATTTATTAATTCAAATAAATGAGAAAGGTTATTTTGTAAGTAGTTTAGCAATGTTTCTATTTGAAGGCGCAAATTTAATTAATGCGTAAATAATAAAAAGGAAATCTAATTGTAATTAATTAAGTGAATTTTGCTTCAAAGAGAGGCCATGAGATTTATTAGGTTTTTGCATGAAAACGCTGCGTTTAACAATCTGAAAATTCTGAAAAACTTCTGGGCTATTTAAATCTAAGTTTATGAAACATTTCGCAGTCTCAATCACTTCGGACAACCACTCATCACTCTCTAGTGCCTTCATCCTCTACTAGATGGAAACCAGCTCTGGTCTTCTTAGTCTGCATTAGTACAAGGGCTCGCCACAGGGCGGTGCGAATGTAGCAAGAGGGACCAAGTAATGCTCGTGCATAAACCTGTCAACGTAGTTAATCACTCGTAATTATTTTCGATGTTAGCATAAGTACCCACTTAGATAATAATTTCTTTCGAACTGTCAATGCTCGTTTACCTTCAAAAATGTTTTTAAGTCTCTGTAATTAATAGAAACATGCATTTCTAAGTTTTAACAACTTTTCTCTTCGTCGGAAAAGTTTCGTGGAAAATGTATTATTTACTTACTAAATAAAATTAGAGGAGAAGCGCCTTCGCGTGTCGTTTGAATAAAAGTATATATTTCAGTAGTTTATTCAACCAAGGAAAAATTTATCGCACAATTAATTACGAACAAAAAGCTACTGGTATAAAATTTTATAGACTTGTTATTGTTAGCTAAATTTATGAATAGGAATAATGTAATCTGATCTTTATTATGTTTATATTCACCGTTTATAAATAGCAGCCAGACGGTATGTAAAGAATATATGTATGTGTGTGCCACTTTCTAATTCTGTGTTTGTTAGAATGCAAATATGGAATCTATAGGTATTCTAAATAAAAAATTGAGAATTATTTTAATGTAACTACATTCACTAAATTCTACATGTGAAGAACTGAATCTATAAGTTGTTACGTAAATTTTTTCCTTATTATTATATATTATTCTTTTTATTAGTAATGTACGGTGGCGTGCAAAAAAATCGCGTACTGGAACTGACACAAACAGACTCAATTTTAATACTCTCTTAGAGAAGTTAGAAGGTGCATGACGAATAAGAATAAGAGCAGTGGCGGATAATTATGGTCTAAATAAAAGCACTCTTAGGCCCAGTTTTAGAATCGTGGAATTAGGACGGAATAACTGTTCGCCGAATATCCTTTAATGTTCCTCCATATCTACGTCACACCTACGTCACGTTATTTTAAGAATAATTCTTATCCGACGATTGTAAAATCGGGCCTTACACGAACAGAGAAGATGTAGATAGAGGAAGAAAGTGTAAGTAGAAAAGCAGCTTCAGGACTGTGTTCAGGGCGTTAAAAAAATTCAAATCATGAGCAAGATGAAGCCCTCTTTAATCATTTGAGTTAAAATCCATCTCAAACAATAGGAAGGAGATCTCGTTATTTGTGACAAATCTTCCGGCATTATGGGCAACTACAGGTCGAAGGATTATAAATTCTGTTTCAAAGAATTCGACAAGTGCCAAAAAAATAGTATTGAGGGAAGAACAGAAGCCGTCATGCTTTTTATTTTACTTGAATCATGATAAGGAAGAATTAAGTCAGGATGAAAATTATTGGTGAAATCTTATTTCATATTATGCCTGAAAGATTTAATCGAGTATTAGAAGCTGATGGAGAAATGATAAAATATTGAACTTTATATTTCCTTTATTCATACGTTCTATTTTATAAAAATGAATGAATCTCTGTTACGTTTCTTTCCTGATACTTTAATAACAAATTCATACTTAAATAAATCGTAACAAGAACCTTAAATTCTCAGTTTATAACCTACATTTCTGATAGTATGTCAAAATTCACAAAATACCGATTTACAAAGTCAAAAATAGGTAAAAACTCTGTTACTTGATTTTGAAGGGGTACGCAATTTTATTGCAAGCCAGCGTAAATACGTACAGAAGTCTAAAATATAAAGCTTCTAAACGGTGAGCTTTCACTTTTAGAACATTTTATTATAGTCTAGGTTTTTTAAAATTGACTTAATAAGTAATTTGATATACAGTGTGTAATCGAATAGGTACCACACGGAGAAAAATCGTATTGCTAATTTTACCACAACCGAACTTGTTGAAATATTGTTGTTTATCTTCGTACAAATATTGACTTGAGAGAACCACATGTTGTAAATGCGGGTACAACTATTTTCTAGTAAACTTTTGTTTGAATATTAGTTTTAAGAAATAGTTGGACGAACAAGTGTTTATTGTTAGAACAACAACAAATTAATATTTATTATTTTGTGTTTACTATACCAATTCATTATGTTAACGCCGACATGTCATTGTGAATGCATCATACTATACTACTACATTATTTTAACGCTGACATGACATTTGTGGATGCATCACCACCAATTCATAGTTAAAAACTACAATATTGATGTTGGGTTGACGCCAAGACGTGATCAACATTAACAAAAAACTTTGTGTGTTAAATATCTTTATGACACTGATAAAAACTACAATTTCAGTTGTTCATAAAAATAAAGTTGAAGGACCAATACAGAATTTGTGCCGTATATATGACCCCAAATTCTTGTTAGATGTTTCACAATTGGTGGTAACTTAACAAAATATTTTTTCCGTGCACTTACTGTAACCACAAAAATTCACAAGAAAAGAGGCGAGTTATGGCATACGTAGGGAGCAAAAGTCCATAATAAATCCGGAAAAATCTACGTTTTTATAAAAAAACGTTTGAGAAGCAATGTATGTGAATTAAATGTTCCAGTTGTGCGACAAAATTACTCCTACATAATATTAATTTATTTCTTCAATCAATTAATTCGAGGAATTAAAATTAAACAGCATTCATAAATCATACCTAACAATAAGTAAAAAATTAGATAATAATTAATAAGAGGTCACATTCTAAAAGAATTATTGGAACAAAGCACTCTAATACTCATCATCCCTTAATTTATGATTTTTTTACTCTATTACATTCAGACTACACAAATAAAATTCCGAAAGATCGTCCATATAAACATGTATTTCATTCAAATAAATAAATAAATGCATTGATTGTATTTAATGCATTTTCTTTTCTGAGTAGGCAAGTCCACTTAGGGCCGGTACTTTCATCACTGATTAACTTTAATCTTATGTTGTGTAATACAAAGTGTTGTAATACATACTAGCTAATAATAACATTCGTTTATTTTTTTCAATCATTTTAACACGTGAAATTAACTAAATAAATCACGTAGTGTGTTATTTGTTTACAAAGTATGGAATATCAAGATGCAATTAGTGCCGATTATCTAATTAAACAGTTGCCATATTTTTATGAGAAGCAGTTATAAACTGTAATAAGAACTCGTAAAAATTGGCTTATAGTTAATTCAGTAATCAATATGAGTGGACATTTAGAATTTTTTTCCGTTATCGAATTGCATACAGGTGACATTGATCGAGTGAATCTTGCCGAAGCTTTATTATTTTACGATGTGTTTTCAAAATTGCAGATGCACATATATATCTCATGAATAAACAAACAAAAGAGGATGCACTCTTGTGGTTTGTGGTAGATCCGTTTTCTTTTTTTAATCTAGACCATTGATATGTGCAGAATTAATTCTCTCATGTGGTGAATATCTTAAAATATTACTAATAAGTGAAACTTAATCGATTACACCCTATAGATATGAATATGAAAATATTCTAAACAAAGAAGTTGCGACCTGCAGAGTTGCCATTTGCTATTAAAACTGGTGAAGACTTTTGTATTTGTTGACTCTCATAGAAAACAACAAGTAAATTATATTCTTGGGGAGAACTTTATTATTATATTCCTTAGATATTTTCCTCTGATATGTCTTTTTCTAATCATGCTTACTTAGTGCAAATCATTTCAAATGAGCAGTGTAATTGAAAAATAACACTCATTTGCAATTTTCATAGGCCAGTGCGTGGTTAAATTCATCATTCAGATTAATCTCGCCTTATCTACAAATGACGCCGAATGTGGATTTTTTAAAATAGTATTAGTTTTCTATACCCATTTTTTTTTGAAGGAATGTGTACAACTATTTCCTTAATTATGGTATAAATTTAATTGTCGAAACAATTTGAAGATAGTGTATTCAGTAAGGCTGGGAATCGTATTCGAATAATTCGAATAGTCGAATATTCGAATATTTGAAATTCGAATAGTTTAAAAATAAATTATTCGAATATTCAAATATTCGATTATTCGAATATGCGAATTATTCGAATATTCGAATATTCGAATTTCGAATATTCGAATATTCGAATTATTCGAATATCTGCGCGAACGAATGCGTACGGTATGGAAGTAGTTATTCCATTACATTCCGTAGTGAGTCATTATAGTTTGTGACAGGGTAGGTCCTGTGATTTATAGCGTTTTCCACTGGCTGCACCGATGTGCACTCAGGATATCTCTATCTCGTTTTATTACATAAAGCTGAACCGAGATGAAAATACACTCAGTGCACACTAGTGCAGCCAGTGGAAAACGCTATTAGTTTGGCTGTTTCTTAAAATACTGAATTGTACACTGAGAAAAATAAACTGTTCAGTCAACCAAAAACATGTTCAGTTAACAATATTTTTCGTTTACCTATTAGCAATCGCGCGTGGTCATTGAACCAACAGTCAAAAATGTTAAATATTTTAGATTGAATCAACTCAATATTTTGGTTGAGGCAAGCATACAATGAAGACATCTTTCTTATTGCTTTAATGCACAAGAAGATTGATACAAGAACTTTAGATTGTTAAAATTGCTAAATGTTTTGTTGTCTGAACGCCGTTAGGGAATTAAAATTATATTTTGATATGTTTAAAGTAATTTTCAGTACGGCTAATAAAAGCGTAGAGTCAATTCAATCTCTACTATCGTTTAGGAAACATCAATTAAATGTTCACCTCTTTGCGATACTGCCAAAGTAAGATAACCCTTCAACCTTTGTTGAGGGTGACAAGAGGAGCTGAATAAACCTCAACGAACTTTATAATGTCGGACGCATTCGAAATATGAATGACTTATCCGTTTAAGAAACGATGTCGAACAACAAGGTTATGCTGGGACGAGGCAGTAAATATACGTGAAGTTCTAGCGAGGCGCCATCTGGAACTCGATAGCTTATTAATATGGGGAATTAACCTCGCTTTTACTTGACTTAACATTTATTACGTTAAATAAAAATCAAAACAGACACACAAAAGCAACAGCACTTTACGATCATTTTGAAATTTCAACTTTTGATTTAACATATTAAGCACTTTCGTTTTAAGGAAAACACTAACATCGTTCAGTCAAACGTAATAGTTTAACATTTTTTTAGGTGTTACTTGAACAATTTCCAAGATGTTCAGTTAAGAATATTACCGTTGAAACAAGTACATTTATTTAAGTCAACGCACAAAAAGTTGACATTCAAAAAGTTGTTGACTTAACTATTTCATTTTCTCAGTGTATGTACGTACAAAAGAACGACATGAGTTCAAGAAGTAAATATAGAATACTTCAATAAATCTGATAATCATTACAGATTATATACATACAAGTTTATCATATTACACTTTCTTTTCTTTTGAAAATAAAATATACCTGTCCGTATAATCCGTATTTTGTTGCACATTTATATTAGTAATTAATGATTATCTAAATCCTAGAAAAGAAATACAAAATAATTAACTGAACAGCTTCATACTTAAATATACTCATGTAGTTACTCAAATTTGTATATTTAAAAAGTCGAATATAAATCACATAGGCCTAGTATTTCATTTGGATTTTAACTTTAAGCTTCGTTTTATTTTTAAGGAAACAATTGTCGTAACAAACATAACAGGGGGAATAAAAAGAAGCTTAAAATTAAACTCTGAATGAAATACTGAGCCATAGTCGAATATTCGAACATTCAAGAATATTCGAATAGTTCCAATAATTCGAATATTTGAATATTATTCGAATACTCGAATAATATTTGATTATTCGAATACATATTCGAATATTTGAATATTCGAATATTCGAATAATTCGAATATTCGAATAATTCGAATATTCGAATAAAAACTGAAACGAATAGTCGAATACAAAAATTTATAAAATTCCCAGCCTTAGTATTCAGTACTTTTAAATTGATTTTACTTTCAAAATACTATATGCATTTTAAAATGTGAATCGACGTAAAGGGACATGTTTACTTAATCTGGAACATATCGAAGAATACGAAGAGATGAACCCATTTGTGTTTGAACTCATAATGGAGGTTTGGTTATTGGTATTTGGTTTTTATATCGAAGAATGTTGTGTTGTGCATTTAAGAAACTAAACACTCTGTAGAGTGGAAAATAATTTTATCTTACAGAGTTATTAGATTAAATAATAAAAGCAGCGTTTGAGTTCTTTTGCCGATTTTGAGTATTTCAGACGCTAGAGAAGAAAACCACACTCGGTGAATACTCGATATATGTATGTATGCAGTGTTGGGAAAAAGTATAGAAATCCTAAATATTTTTTAATTTGATTTTTTTTTCTATTGTTGGTTTCAATAATTATGTATTTAATTAAATAACTTATCACTGGTACCAGATATCCTTTTTGTTGCCGCCGCAAAGCCTTTAATTTTTGTTCTTTAAAATATTTTAATAGAATATAACAATAAATGCAGAAAATTATACCCTTCTGAACTCTAAATTTAACGCTCTAACTAAATATTGAAAAATCTACAGGGTGTTCTATTTAAAATTGAAAAGTTCATGCAATTTAAAACGGAAGTTGACATCGGCAACTTAATTTCATTCAGAATAAATAATAATATGCATAAACCAAATTTTAGAAGCAGCATATCTTCAATGGTATTTGAAATATTTAAGTGTTTCCCTACTTTTGCGCAGCTTTGTTTGTATTGTGTACAGTTGCCGATAGAAAATTTTGGACACCACCATGATTCCAATGACTCCCCTAAGTGTGAAAAACTTTCTTTGATGTAAACCAGTCTTTAATGTCATTTTGTTTGATGCTTTGAAATTAAATGTTTAAGTTTATATTTCAAGGAAGTAATACATCTGAATTGACGACTGCTATACGTTACCCATAAACATTAGTGAAGCAAATCGCCATATGCAAGATTGGCAACAGAGCGTGGGAACACCATTATCTACAGTGAAATGAAATTTTAATTAATCCTTGACATGTGTATGAAAGTTGTGGCTACTCATAATATCATTTTGATGATTTGAGTGACTCTTTATAATGCGTACGCACTGATAATGTCCTAACTGTTACCTAAAAAATTGTCGAGGATTGTCAACGCTATCTCTATTTGTACAATCATAAGCACTGTATTTTTTATTTTTTCTAACATATGATAAATTTCAGATCACAGGCGGCTGATGCATTTGGAAACACTGTTTCAATTCGACTTTTAGAAATTTTGACAGTACTCCCCTCAGCGCCGCTTGTGAGTTTTTAAGTAATTGCAGTTGTCATTAAGTTACCGTTAGTAGTTTTGTAGTGTCTTTAATAGGCAGCGCTGAGGGGAGTATTCCATGGCATGCTTTCTCAGAACCGAATTTTAGGCGAATTGAAACGGCCATACATACACGTCAGTGAATGTTAATGTAGCTGGCCATGATTTTTTGTAACGTATGATAAATTTCAGGTCACAGGCGGCTGTGGAAAAAAAAATTCATGTCTTAACTTAGAACAGACGCATTTGGATTACAACACTGTTTCGCTAAATGAAAGCAAGATTCCACGATGTAAGCCTTCTGTCCATTTTGTAAAAGTACAAAATATAAATTAGTTTAATTAAACTAGTGGTTTAACATTTGAGTTAAGAAAGGTTAGATGCAAAATTGAAAAATGAAACTCAAATATCAAGTTGACAGAAAAATCTGTATTTAGCTAAGACATGAAATTTTATTCCATAAACACCTGCGACCTAAAATTTATTGAATCATATTGCCGTGAAATTACCTGAATGAAAATAATAAAAGGAGGAACAACAAAGAGAGGAATCCAATTCTTCAAAAGTAATTCCAAATCATTTTTCATGAACCATTCAACAACATAAACACCAAAAACATCATCTCAAAATAAAAATATATTACAAAAATCATACAAAGTAAATTTCAAAATTGAAAATTAAAAAGGAGTACTAAAGTAAAATTCAGAGGGCAAATTTAGTTTAAAATTTTCAAAAATCTAAGTCAAATCAACAACCTTTTGAAGAACATGCCGGACGAAGAAGTTCAAGAAAACATCAATCATCCTTTGACAGCGAGGAACTGGCCGGTAAAACCTCCCAAAAATAACAGAAGAGAAGACTGCCAGACGGAAGAAGAGTAGGAATCAAGAGGTCAAAGTTAGAGAACGTCCAGGTGAACTATACGGAAGTTCTGGAAAAAACGTTTTAAATTATAAACGTCAGATGAATGTGTTTAGGATTTGTTAGAATTAGGCCCGGTCTTTTAATCTCCAATTAATTTTATTTGGCGATTAATTCCCACAGTAATGATTTTAATCACAATTGATACTATGGGAATAAACCGTCAGATAAAGTTAACTAGAGTAAAAAGGTCGGGCCTTATTGTTATCAAAATTTGAATTTTAATATGTAAAATTGTATTAAAAATTGATTATTGTACTTACGAAATGATTAAATTATAAGAAAAGTATAATTTTGTAACAAAATTAGATAAAAAGATGCACATGTCCAATGTAAAAGTCAAAATTATGACCTTTGAGAAAAAACGGTTATATGAGTTCTGTTCCAACATCACTTTCTGACCGTTTTGAAACCGTCATAAGTGCATGCTTTTGACGATTTCGAAACCGTTAGAAAGTGATGTTGGAACAGATCTATGATAAAAAGTTTAGAAAAAGTGATGGTTGCCATATACATAGATGATCGTTGACATGGTGAATAATATTTATCCGAGTTGTAAATAAACTTTTCACGAGAGAAAAATTCAGAATACATTTACCTCTCATTTACCGCCGAAAACGAATCTTCGCGAAAAATTATTTTTCACAATATCTCAGCCGATATTTCCCGAACGAGGTAGCTAACTTTTGTCTTCATCATTGAGTTTTTCTCGAAAAAGTAGCATTGGGTCGCGAAAACGGTTTTCTTTTATTGCTACAAATAACCGAGAAACCCTGTAAAACTATCAAAGATGGTCCACTCTGTACATAAATTCGTTAATACTGCAATGTCAGGTCAAAAAGCGATCAAAAGATGTCGCTATTTGAAATGTTAATTCTTTCATTTAATTTTTAGTTAAGAGTTCTGATTTTCATTTATAGTTATTTGGTTTATTTGTGACATATTTTTTATACAAGAGTTATAATTTTTCAAGAAGTTTTATTTGAAATACAACAAATTTTTCGAAAAAAATAGACATTACAATTCAAAATTACAATATGTTATTTTATTTTATTTTAATGATGATCTTCAAATTGAAAACAAAAACAAGTAGAAATTAACGAACATATTGAAGCTGTTCTCCAGGAACCAATTGTTGAGATTTTCATTGCAGCAAAACATAAATTTTTCAAAAAAATTCCAGATGATAGTCTGGATCATATCTATTTTTTTCGAAAAATTTGTTGTGGAAAGTACTAACTTTTTTACATCGACATTTTGCTGACAAGGACTATCAAAATCTGCATTAAAAAGTTAGAGTTGCTATTTAAAAAAATTAATGATGATGTCACAGCGGAAAAACAAATGCCGATCGAGAAAAGATTCTTGCACTCAAAGGTGTCTTTTTAAAATTAAAAATTTACCTGTTTCAGGATTTTGCGAGAAAACATTAAATAAACAAATTATGAGCTTGTTGCGGGACTTTATCAGCACCGTGTATTTTAAAATTTTGTCAAACATCTGACAAATAAACTTGACATTCGAATAAAATCTGTTTCAATTAATGAATGCTTATTTAAAAACGATTTGCAAGCATCGTGGTTAAGGCATTTAAACCTACTGAATAGATTTTGTTTATAAATTTAAAAATGCAATTTTATTTCAATCAAAGAATATTTTGGCGACGATTTGCTAGGATCGTAATCAAGGTATTTAAACCGATTAAGGCTGGGTTCCTCAGTCCTAGTTTAACAATTGCTACCATGAGAATAAACAGGAATTTAAAGTTAAACTAGGACTGAGAAACCCAGCCTGAATAAAATTATAAAATCGAAAATATTTAATAAACAATTTATTTAAATCTATTGATATTTTCAAAAATACACAGACAAAAGAGGATTTGGCTTTCTTAATTAACAAAAAATCATATAATTGTAAAATCTTTTTATGTATATAAAATTGGTCACCTACGTGGGGACACAATTATAATATCACTACAATATGTTCTTAGTGTCTTTTATCACGTTAATAAATGGAGAGCACATTGTTTTGACAATCTTAAAAATTGTGGAGTACCCCCATCACTTGCTTCACTTTGTTTCGCAATATTAGGTGTCAAGCTTAATATAACAACATCCTTGTTATTTTCTGTCAGATTATGATACTGTGTCAGACGCACAGGTATACAGTCTGTTCAAACTTAAATCGGCACTATTGCTAACTTTTTTATTATAAAAGCTACAAATTCGGTTAAATTAGCAAACTAGTAGTAGGTACTTTTTGCGCTGACTACAGTGACGCAGTCAAAAATAAAATCGAGCGTTGCGTTTATGAGATAAAGTCAAAAAAGCACTTTTTTTAATGGAACATCCTATTAATTAATAAATAAGCAAGATATTTTCATGTTTATAAAATCATCAAAGGTGCCTGTGCTTTGGAAACTAAACTTTTTCAAACCGCCGTAATCAAATTTTTCTGTAGGCAGACTATTGTTTTTGAAGTTTGTGGTTTATTTACATGCATCCCGAAAAATGAACAAAAATTATGACAATATTTGAACATTTTTCATGGTTTTTACACTTTACTAGAAAAATGAACAAAAATTGTGGCAATTTTTGTACATTTTTTGTGGTCTTTTTATACATCTAGAAAAATGATAAAAAATTATGACAATTTTTGTAATTTTTTCTAGATGCGGAAAAACTATTTTTTAGGAAGAAATAAACCACAAATTTCAAAAAAATAGATTTTGTAAAAATCAAAATAACTTCTTTATTTATTAATTTACGGAAAAATGACAAAGGACAATTTTAATTAAGAATTTTGTTCTCTATCCACTGGTAAAGTAATATACTGGGTGTCCCATTTTAAAAAAGTGTATTTTTGACTTTATCTCATAAACGTGACTTTCAATTGTTTCTTTGACTAGTCAGCATAAAAAGTACTACTAGTTTACTAATTTAACCGACTTTGTAGCTTTTATAATAACGAAGTTAGTAATAGTGCCAACTTAAGTTTGAACAGGCTATATATTATACATATTTCAATAAAGTTAGAATTATAACTGTTGTCCAAAGAGATTGACTGTTGACTTTACCCTCCGATTATTGGTAGATATTTTTTAATTCGTTGAGAAATACATAGGGTTGTCGAGTGGCTTAGCGGTTAGCATAGCCAGCGTAAGGAATTGTGCTGCTCGGCGATGTGGGTTCGAATCCCATCAGGGCCATGGATGTTTGTACAATTGCGGACAAAAAATTTCAGATGTCACTGTCATTCCAGTGACGTAAAAGCTAAGAAAATCCTTTATGTATACGTCAGATGAGTGACATGCAAAATTTTCTGTCCACAACTGCTGTTTGGATTTAGACCCAGCTTCAAACATAATTAGTGACTGGCAAAATGAGCTACAAGTTGCTCGGCTAAATAATTTAAAAGAAAGAAGAAGTAGAGTAATACATAAATGTGTATTATAGTTTGATTGTTAATTAAATGACTTTAACACAGATTAATATTATAGCAGATACGAAACTTGCCGATTTGATTATTTTTAACAAGTCACCTTTGCAGAAAGGTGTGTCAGTTTGACATTAACTTTTAGGCCCGGTCTTTTCATCTCCAAGTAACTTTATCTGCCGATTAATTCCCATAGTAACAATTGTGATCACAATTGTTACTATGGGAATTAATGGTCAGATAAAGTTACTTGGAAATGAAAAGACCGGGCCTTAATGTGATATTTTTTACATGTTATGCAGTAATAAACGATGGGACAAATTGAAAAGAAGAAATCACTTCGTTATTTAGTTTTCCGAAAGGTAAAAGTCCTATTATGGCGATTTTTGCGCTTTTGTGGTCATTTGCTTGTGCAAAGTGGGTAATGGGAAAGTGGCTAATACGCATTCCCAAAACAGATTTACTGAAAATAAGTCATCGGCAAACATTACTATACAGGGTGTTTCATTGAAGATGCACCAAACTTAAGGGACACGTTTCTGACATTATTTCAAACAAAATATCTTAATAAATTTTTTTAATCGGTGCAACTTGAAATTTGCATAATTTGGAGCCGATGTTTTTAGAAATACCGTAGCGATTTAAATTTCTGCAGCCGTGAAACAAGACGAGCGATTTAAATTGTTTTATGAATGGCACGCGCCTGCAAGAAGACAGTAAATAACTATCGTAAACGAAAAAATTTATGAGAAGCTTTTCAGTTTGGCCTTGACCGCAGGACGTGTTAAAGACGAACACTGAAAAAAGCGTGCGTTTTCATCGCACTAACATTTATGCAAACCGTAATTACATCAAATTTGCCGAGTCTTAATAATGTACGATAAATAATTAACGCTTGTAACATTTTTATTTGTTTCTGTATCCAACAATTACTACAATTATGTACAATTAATAAATTGGAATTCTTGAATAGAATTGTTGCTTCCGCCACGCCGGTCTGTTAAATTATTTGCCTATCAGACTGAACTTGATCACATGAGGAAGAAACAATTTCGGAAGCGGGCGAATTACGCAAATGGCAATTACCTTACAACATGAGTTCGAATAATCTGCGTATTCTCGAAATGTGTAATTGCCCATCGCACCACCAACACACCCACACACACACTTACATAATAAACTTAAAAATGAAAAGTATAAACTACACCAACTAATTACTCGCCACTACAACGTTAGTGAACGAACGGAGTGAACGAACTAAATGTGTTTCATCATATCATCTGAGGCGCGACAGTTTATGGGGTAATAAAGTAAAAAACCGAACGTTAAGGTAGGTTAAGAATTCGGGCCGCTCTCATCTATTGTACGTTTTAAAAATATACGATTCTCCTTTCCCTTCGATTATCTCAAAACTTATTCATTTAAAAAAAAAATATTATGGGAAACTTTTATTTCTTTTCACGATATCTACCAACATACCGAGTTTGGTGCATCTTCACTGAAACACCCGGTATGAGCTTATGCAAAATATTTTCAATCAAAAGGTAGCACACCCTTTTCAAAATGGCTGAAGGTCAAAAAATTTCGACTCACAACATCAAAGGTGCCGAAAACAGTTTCGTATCTGCTAAGATATTAATCTGTGACTTTAATATAAGCCTGCTTAAAAGGAATAGAAAAATTAGACTTGAAATTTGATTTAGTAAAAATATTTAGATTTATAAAACTTTTATGCAACCGTTTACGATATAATATATTACAAGCATTAATATAATTTCAGGTGAAATATAAATGAAATTGTTTATATAAATAATAAAACAACTTTGTAAAACACGACAGTCTGTACTGGTGTGAGGATTAATGGCACAGTTTAACAGCGTGGCGAATAAGAATTTTCACCTGTCCGGAGATTTCCTACCATTACGCCCGCAGCATTAGTGATTAAATTTTCGCATTTGACAACATCAAGCGTGTCACCTTAAAATATCTAAAACGAAGAGCCGCACGCAAAACGTCATTATAAAATTGGCGTGCGCTGAAAAGATGCCACAGATGAAGTAATTCAAAATGGCACTTACAAATAAATTTAATAAATTTACTGTGATTTTATACGCGCCGCATTTTATTATGTAGTGTAGAAACGCTTATTTATAACGCCGTCCCACGTATTTTATTAAGTGGATAAATAAGAAATTACCAAAGTGAATGATTAAATTTCTAGGAATAGTGACCGGACTTTATAAGGACGTTGGGACGTTCAGGTAACGTGTAATGTTAAAATTTAACACTTTTTTACCAATTAACGCGCATGATTGAATGCATGAGAACATTTTCAGTGCGTTAGTTTACAATGTTAAAATCTTCTCTGGAGTAGTTTTTGCGAGGCACATTTTTATTGTCTTAATAAGTAAATGAATCAAGTTTGTATGTACTTTGTGCTAATTCTGAAAAAATAACTTTACAGTAATTGTTTAGATTACATGTTGTACTAGGAATACATGCAAACATTAAATTACAAATTCTTAATAGAGTGTTTTCATGTTTGAAATTAATTCTTTATTTATGCTTTACACCTGCATAATGCTTAATAAATTATTATCATTTTTTCAAAAAACCTTGCTCATACTTTGTCTCAGTGCAAGATATTACAAAAACATTAAGAAATAATAGTACCAACAAATACGTATCCTCATGTGAATAAAAATAAAAATAGAAATTATTTATCTTGAATCCCTTCAAAGATATAACTAGATTTGTTTAAATAAATAAACTCACAACCACTTTATAAAATCTCTGGATACATTAATGAGTAATGACTAACGAATACATAGTAACACAAATACTAAATTGACTTTATAGTTAATGAACAATAGAGCGTACGTAGAATACTTGTACACTGAGAAAAATGACTCACAGGAATACGTTTATATTAACAAGAATTCTGAACATTTTATTCGGATTCGCGTTAAAAAGCGACTCAGCGTACTACTGCAAAATTAACACTATGTGGTTTGTTGTTTAGAGTATCATTTCCTGTCATGATAAAATTACCGGAGTAATTAACAAAAACTCAGACATGACATTTTATTACTAATTTATTCAGCATAATATTTCATTCTGGTTTATTATATTTCAACACTACGTATTATGTAGAATGATAATTTTACATTCTTAAACTTACACAGTTTCGTTGTGCTAAGAATCATGATTAATTTAGAGTAAGATGCATCTTATAACATGACAGCATTATACTTTTACATTATACTTTTATTTTATCGATAGGAATGATGTTTTATCAAAATCGCAAAATTCCATTTTTCTCAGTGTATGTTGACTTTTTTTCAATTCCCTGTTCAGTAAAAAATGCCGATAATAAAAATGAAGTTTCTGGTTTAGTTAAGACATATTTATTTCTGAATCTCAGATTCGTTGGTATTTCAATAGTTCACACATGTGAAAGTAATAATAAGGTTTAGTTCATATACATACGAGAAGCTGTAAATCTATTTCAAAATGGTGAAACTAAAAAAAAATTCAATTAGAAATACATTTTTTAACGTTTAGACAAATTTCAGAAGTTCCATATTATGTAAAACATTTTTTACTTAAAACAACATTATTGTTGTACTCCGTCACGATGTTTACAAAATAAATGTTAACAAATTTTTCTGAAATCTGAATAATATTAGGGTACTGAAATATTTCATGACATTGAAATTAAATTAATTATCCTTTTTACCGTTTTCCAGCAAAATTAATCCCGGACGTCACACATTCATTAGTAATACATTGGGTTTCATCTTAAAGACATCATTTATCTAAACTCCACACCTGCCCATCCTGGAACTTCAAGCCGGAAACCTGGTATTGGCGATCTGGTTTAAAATCCCATAAAAATTAAGTCGTCAACTATAAAAGCAAGAAAACTGTCGACAGCATTCGATGACTGTGCCGTTAATATTTATGAGACCGCGTTCAGCCGTCATAAAAGAAAATTAGAGTTCTGAAATTACCAAACGGAAACTCGGAACAAGGAGCAAAGCTTGAGTGATGTCCCGCCAGCGAGACTCGATCGGAACGACGACTTTTAATTAGTTTCTGTTCAGTTCCAGCATTCTCCGGGCTGCAAAAACTGAGTCCGTGGTCAGAACAGTCAGTGGAGCATAGCAGCTTTAACCACCGCAAACGTTAGTAATGAATCGTGTAAATGACATGTTCTTGTTGGCATATGACACAAACAACAGAAATATAAAATAAATGTTTATATAATCTTATTCTTAGGTTCAGTCTTTCCATCTGTTCATTAAAGTTATTCGGCGAATAACTTGATTTCTTGAATGGTTATTTGACTTTATGAATTGTTTCCATGGTAATTATTCGCCGAATAACTATTAGTCAGTTTATTAAGGCCCAGTTTTTCAGCTACAAATAATTGTTTTTGTACTATATGCTGATCGTATAAATCTGAGTTAAGAAAATATACGACGAAATGACGTGACTTGATAAAAGCCTGAAGGCTGTTTCACGAAAGTTAGAAGGTGGTAGCTACATAAAAATTCTTTGACCTATCAATCGATCGGTCGGCATACCTATAGAGAAAAAATGAACTGTACAGTTTAATTTTAATCTTCAATATATTCCTACAGGAACAATTTTGTTATATTGTCTTTACAATTGTTACTGAAGATTAATGTTATCCTGTGACCCTAAGGCCTGGTATTGTAAAAAGTATTGGGACATGTATGGACCCAATTACGTATGAATCCTTCCATCCCCATAAGATATTTCTCTCAAATTTCTCTATTCCTAATATCTCCCTTAAGGGCCCCAAACGAATGATGGCCACAAGGTAACAAATCTGAGCTGTAAGGCATATATGTTCAGTAGTTCACCAATTGAGATATTTCTTGCGTTATTTCAGCGTTATAAGGTTTCGCATTCAACAAGTGAAGGACCAATTTGGTGCAGATTTTTCGAAAGGTCAGGTCCGTCCGAACAATTGAGACTACACTACCAATGTTAATACCGTTCATAGTAGACATTTCATATACTGAAATTCGCCAGCTTTCGAGAATTACAAGTTCACGAGTTTGTTTAATTATCTCTAGCTAAAATTAGTGCATGAAAGAAAATGCTAAATTTTGCACCACTTTGCGGCCCCCACGATATAACTTAAACAGTTTAGCATTCGACGGCATTTCATTGAGGAACTGTTCACGAAATCTCTACAAGATTTCACTGGATTTAATGAATTTTTTGGACAAAAATTTAATGATACTTTGTGCAGTTGAGGGGCCCAATGCAATTTTGAGGGGTCAAATTCACTATACAGAAGAAGAGAAAAACATTTTATTTAAAAAATATAGAATACTGGATATTGTAAGAATTATATTGTTTCCATTTGGTTATCGAGAAATATATAAATATAGAAAATACCTTTTTGCCAATGTCATTATATGCTCAAATTTGTTCATCTCTAGTCCGAAAACAATTTTTGTTCAATATTAGCCAATCACCAAAAAACGTGTATTTTCCCTATTTGTAAAGTTAGGGATCTCTTTCTTGCATATGACAAAAGAGAATTTTAAACTGCATAAAACATATTCTTAACTCAATTTGCTCAAAAATTTGATTTACTCGACTATTACACTATGTACTTCAGCTTACTCATGATGACATTCTTAATCTTAACTTCACAAAGCTAACTGAATGGTGCCCAACTGTGCTAAATACATAAATCAATGGAATATTCAGTTCCGTCTAATTGACGTATGTTAAGGGAAACTGCCGTGCGGAACGTCTCCTTTAATGGTGTTTTCGATTCACCTGCACTGGTTGCATTCAGAGTATTCGTATCTTGTTTTAACGTCATGTAATAATACGAGATGAAAAAACTGGGAGTGCCTGTTATAGATTTAAAGCATTCTCGTACTTAGTTACTTGTTTCCGAGTCCTTTTATTTTTTCGTAAAACTATTCATTGTTTATTTATCGGTTTGCATAGCGGTTATTGTGACGGAATGACGAGACGAAGAGACGTCACCGCCCAAACGACGCCGGTCCACCTTATGGGTTCTTCGAAAGAAGTCGAGAAAGAATGAAAGAAATATAAAAGCTCGCACCGTCGAATGGAGAGCAGTGACAATTTTCCGTGAACGACCCTAATGGTTGCCGTGTAAATAAATCCAACATAATATATATTATGTTATTTATTATAAATTAGTTATATGTAACACTAATGGTGGATTTCACAAACATCACTTAAATTTAATCAAGCGTTAAAAGCAAACGTTGCTATGGTTACATGTGCCGATGGTATAGGAATGATTATTCTTAATCAATGATTAAATTTAATCGACTTTTATGAAACCCAGCACGAGTGTTTGTTTAATAGTTTAATAGTAATATTGTAACTCGTTATTAAGTATTCTTTTATTGAAACCAACTGGTTTTAATTTATACCATTATTAAAAACGTTACTTAAGTTTCTATTAAAATATAAAATGTAAGGACATGGAAGAAATCTATCTTTTCAAGGAAAACCAAAAGGATTAGGACAATAAACACAAGCACTTAATGATATATGTACTTCCTCATAAATGAATTAGTGGGTGTTTGATTACAAGATAAATTATTGTGATCTTACATGTCAAGTCGTGCTAAGCTAAGTAAGGTTCGAATTTTAACTTTGAAATGGAGAAAGAAACCCTTTTTAATTCAGAAAATATTACATAAAAACGACGTAAATGACAGGCAAAACACTGAAAAATATTTTAATGCAATTCAAAGAAGGTGTTCACTGTTCAATATGATTTTATTATTACCGTTATTATCTAAACATAACTTAATTATCAATTTTATATTATCAATAACCCGCAATAACGTTTCTCGTGTCACATGTTCACATTCTTCTTATATTCAACTTTAAGTTCATCTATTGTGGGAATTGGTTGCTTAAAAATGGTATTTTTGAGATGCGGAAATATGAAATAGTCGAGGGGTTACAAATCTGGCGATTTTGGAGTGTATTGAGTCCTAGCACTAATTAAAGAAGTTCATAAGATTAACTTAAGAAATCTAATGTGTTATGCTATACAAGCAGGAACCCCATCTTGCTGAAAGTAGCCTCTTTGCAGTTCATCTTTTTTTCTGAATTCATGGAAAGTAGCTTGGTATTGATACATCCATTCCCTATTTTGTAAACGACCATTACGAAATTAAGATTCTACCATGTGATCTTGTGCATAAACATATTTTTTATTTATTTTTTTTTATTTTTAATAATAAGGCCACTCAACAGGTACACAGGACCCAATAACAGAGTGACACTGAAAAATAATACAATAATGGTATGCCAAACAGCAGGTTTTAACTTAACTTAAAGATTTTCAACTAAAAGAAACAAAACAAATAAAAAGTTAAATTCATAAGCTGTATTTAAATTACATAATTTTTGTTTTCCTTCGCTTAATGTACAATTTTATTTGTACAATAAAAACAGTAATGAAACTTGTCTTACTTAGATTAACGCTACAAATAAATTTCTATTACCAAAATCTGATAATTTTAGTACTTTAATAAGATTTTTATTGAGAGTTAGTCCTACAAAAATTAGGCTCCCATTCCCAACTCAAAATTGAAAAAAAAAAAACCAATTTTTTGAAAAATGCACCAAAATCGCCCTATAAAAACTTTTAATTTACATACATTAAAAATATTTTATATTTTAAATCAAAATAAGTTGTCAAAAGTCATTGCAGACATATATGATCCTTTGAGTCGGAAGATTGTATTTGGATTTAAGAAAAAAAAAACAAATTTTATGTGAACAATTCTTTAATATCTCAAACAGTTTTCGAGAAAAAATTAAAATGTGCTAAAAACAACACAATATTTTACCTTAAACGTACATTTATTTTGGGAGGTTTACAACCTTATGACGTTTGATAAGGATCAGAGATTGACAAGTTTGATATTTTTAAATGACGAAAATTGTTCCATCTTGATAAATGTTCAAAATTCCTGCCACTTTAATTAATACATTTTGTATTCGACTTCTCATGCTGTCAGTAGTATTTGTACATTTTGTAAAAGTGCTTTTCTTAAGTTACAAAGGAATCTTTTTTAAAAATATGCGAAAGCTATTACTGTGCGCTATTTTAATTGTAGAACTGTTGTAGACAAAATATGCAAGAAAGATGCAAAGTTGTACCTAAACTAGCCCGGTAAACATGTACTGACTGCAATATTAATTAGAAAAATAGAAATTTAAATAATCATTACATTCCTCATGCTTCCTTAACATCCCCAGGCAAGATGTTAAAAATAATTAACAATTATAATTAAAGGAATAAACCGAGAACTTGTTTAGAAACATCTGTACGTGAAAATACGAAATAAATAGTAAAATAAAATATGGTATTTATTTCAAAAATATTTCAAAATAGACGGATTAATTTCTTCTAATAAACATGTCATCTTATAAACCAGGCCTCATTGGTTTTACATCATTTCATCGTTTCTCGTTTTGGAAGGTAAATAATAATATAAAAAAGAAAATAAATTTTTATCGAGTAAAAGTAAATTAAATATATTTTTACTCGATAAAAATTTGTATTTTTTTTTCATATTATAGTGTCACGAGTAAGAACTGCACTAAACGTAAATAATAATGTTTAAACTGTATGCGTGCGAATGTCTGATCGATGAAATTAGAAAAAAAATATATGAATTTCATATTTTGTATGACTGTTTTAGGTCCTCTGTGATAAATTTATCACTCCTAAAAAATTTTTATTATTAAGTAAATAGTGCGCTTGACGCTTTCTTTGTTAACAGTGACGTTTATTAACCCACACATGTCATGCACATTTCACATAATCATGTGTTACTAAAAATTATACTGTAGATATAGTTATTATCTGTGAAAAAAACGTCTAAACGGATGAACATAAATTTGAATGCATGAGTCGCATCATAGAACGGCACATCCATCATTTCTTGGGCGCGACGATAGAACGATAGCGGAGAATATGTAGCAATAAATTCGTGCGTGTACCTAACATGTTGAAAAAAGACGGCACCATTTACATATGTAAACTTTAGTTTTCCTTCTGAATATCGTAATAGACTCATGGCCGGGCGGTGCATCTGATCTTGGAGAGAAGCAGAACAGCAACACCGGTGTTACGGATCATAAATGTTCACTTATGTTTCTATTAAAACTACCGACATGCTATTAACACGGGAACGGTAGAGATATCTGCCAACGGTATCAAGAGCGCACTGATTCCTCTAAAGGACCTCGTGCCAAACTAAACAAGCTACAAATAACGCGTAGAATGCGAAGTATTTATTCAAGTCTCTTTATTTTTAAATTAAATTGAGGAAGTTCTTTTTGGATACAAAAAGCTTACTTTCTATTACTAGTTTTCAATGTTCCGGAAATAATGTCATTTTTAGAACAAATTGCGGACGATTTTGAATGAACGTGTTAATTACCATGAAAAAATAAAAAATTAGCATACAAGAAAAATTGAATTTTAGAAAATGAAGGAAGAAGTTTATGTTCTATTTTATTCTTCTCGGGTTTTTAAAATTTTATATAAAAATACAGAATGTATTTAAAGTGTAACATAAACCAAAATTAACTTAATTTATTTAACGATTTCATTTAAGTTTTTGTGTTTATTCCTATTTATATAAGTTCTTTTTTGTTAGCAAAAACTTACTTATCATTTCTGTATGTAATTTTATTCGGATGTAGATGGCAACGTTGTGGGTCTGCATCAGCGGTAAGCGGAAAGAAATTCAATTGATCTTGTCCAGCGATGTCGGGTCATCCATCTTCGTCAGAAGCGTCGGGACGGGCGCCGGTGCCGGGCGTCGAGCTGGGGCTCCTATTGAGATGTTATGAATTTATTATCATAAGTTTTGTGGTGTTGCTACGTAAATATTTGCGGCAAACTGATTATATTCGCAGTTCTCATACTTCGCCGGCGTATTTTAATTAAGTCTAGATTTAATTAAGTGCTAATTTGTTGGTTTGCATAATGTGTTCGATAAACGTCTATTAGATATTTATAGTCGCAATTAATAACCGATAATTTAAAATTGATTAGAATAAATAAACATAATTGCGGCCGACTCTTCTAACTTTAATAACGACTTTATTGTTAATCGGTTCTGAAACTTTCATGTCATTATTTTAATCGTTAATAATAACCTTGAATACATTATAAAAATGTATTCATTATACATTAATGACATACCACGCACGCATTACTTAAATGCAAGTCAGAATTAACATTTCCGTTTATTTAAAATTTCTTTCATTTAATTACATATTCATATTTCCGATTATCGTTTTTCTGTTCTCAGTAATTTTTGGTTTGATCTTGTTAGAGATAAATATACATATAAATACAGAAACAGCAGGTTTTTTTTTATTATAATGTAAGTTTATTATAATGTAAGTTTATTATACTACATCGGACAATTGTATCCACTAAATGAATTTATACAGAGACATCTGTTCTCTCATTATTTTCTTCAGAATTATATGTTTTCGTTCTGTAATTTCATTTATTTGGAATTTGCAAATAAGTAATATCAAGAATCTTAATAACGTGCCTTTTTTTAAATTTCTCCTCCTAGTTGGCCGCGATTTATTACTTGTGAACCAGCCTCAATCGACCTGCCGAATGAAATAGCATACCTAATCCCACTTTTAAACTAATAAAACGTTTATGTTATGACATTTGTTGAGTTCGGCCATTCACGCGGTGCAAGCACGGAGTAAAAAGTAGAATAACCGAATTCAGCAATTTATTGCAATAAGAAATGTGAGGTTATGATAGGATTTATTTTATGTAATCAGTATGATAAATAAAATTATTATTATTATGTCAATTTATTAAGTTTCAAGCAACGCCGGTTCACAACTAATAATTCACGGTCAACTACGAGGAGAAATTTAAAAAAAAGCTCTGTGTCCTTTTTTTTTCCTAGAATGAAATTCGGTCCTTGCCGTGCCGCTATATGTAAATTCCAGATTGAAAAATGTCACCACTTCTCCTCTTTTAGCCTTTTATGTCAGGGATTTAAAAGAAAATTGAAAGATTCAAAAAGTTAACATAGAAAATTATACAAAATTCAATAATGAAAATAGAAACAATGTAATCAAAATTAATTCGAAGAGAGAGGAAACGGTATTCTGCACGTTTAAAAAGTCATGCTAGTGTAGTAATTTCTAGGCAAACATATTGGTTTTAGTTCACCAAACGTTGAGTGTGTTAATTTTTCCCGTAATCCAAAATTATGTTTACGATTTACTTAAATTAATTTAAACAAAAACACTGGAAGAAGGAATTAGTAGAAAATCGGAATCAGAATCGAACTTGTAGAAAAAAGGATTAAGCACGCAGAGAGGATGCTCTCTTTTCAAAATTGGACACGGAAACTGTATTGTTAGAACTCTTTGATGGGAACTAAGACGAGAACTCAAATATTTTTTATTATCACAGAATTTAAATAAACGGTGCGTTTAAACGTCCACCGGCGGATATTGAGATTAGAAAATCCGCCGTAAGGCAGATTTCTTGTGGATAAATACACTATTCTGCCGAAAATTGTTTTAATTCTCTTTAATGCGGTCGAATGTTTTTGAAAAACTCAACAAGTCCGCCATACGTTTCGATTTTGTAAAAAGTTATACCCACCTACAACCAAGTATTAAATATTTTTCAAAGTTGGATAACAATTTGATTCAAAATGATACAACGTATACGGGTTGCGGAAAATGTCTTCGAACAAATGCTCTGATTTTTTTTCTATATTCTATTTTTGTACATTCTCTTCGAGTTTCAAATGTGTCATTTTAAATGAAATTGTTATCCAACTTGGAAAAATATCTAATATGCACTTGGTTGAATTATCTTCGGATAGGTTTCTAAATTCCACTGAGCACTTGTAGTGGAATTTTTGCGACAAAAAAAAGCGCAACATATCACGTTTTTCTTCATTTTAATACGTGTTTCTGCATTTATTGACAGACCAATTACACAAAGATATACGCAGCATACAATTGGACCTAAGCTAATTTAATGTGTGTACATGAATCTAATTTCAGTTTTTTCAAAATTTCTCAATGAAAATTGAAACAAAATAGCAAGTGTGGCATACCAATGAATTCAGAAGGAAATGTGCTATCTATCTGTCTAAATAACAAAAATCGCGTCCATAAGAAAAAATGAAGTTGGCTCTGGAAAAACAAAAACGAATCGCTCTTGAAACAAAGTACGTTCGGAATTCAATCAAGCGTAAAAAGTTCCTTCAGGAATGTTTCCACAGATTTTGAAAAAAATCATAAATAAAGAAGTTATGTCCGATTTTCGAAAATCGCAATTTTTCGTTTTTCTTCTATTGTGAAAAAACCGTTCAAGATATTTCAAATTTTTTAACAGATAGTAAGCGGCTAATTATTAATTTTTGTTACTTTTCATGGTTGATTTGAAAATCAGATATCTTTGTTGATCTGAAATCTTCCATGTGTTTCAAACTAACTATCATCAGCCTTATGTATGTAATATAGTGCAATGTTTTCTTTTCACTTGTTAGTTGGTTTTGAATAAATATATTATTATTATTATAATTAATCACTATGCAATTTGGCAACTTTGCCTCCAGTTAACCGATTCTCTAGCTCTTATAATAAGCGAGATCCCCATGCTGGTCCTCGAATTTTAATCACCCTGTATATCGTGTCTCACTGTAGACGGCACCACCACATTATTTTTTTTATATATTATCGGTTTGAAAAATTTCTTTTTTATCTGATTATACCCCTAACTAAATTGTACTTTTAGGATATGTTACTTTCCCTTCACTATAAAATGCTAGTCTACTACGAGCAAAATTGAAGAAGTCGTATTAGGATTTTTTTTTAATCAAAAATCTTGTTAAATCCGAAATTTCATTAAAAACAAAAAAATTGAAAATTTCTCCCAAAAGAATCTCTAAGGGCCAGTTTCATAATGGAATTTAAAGGAGACTTTAAAATTAAAGTCACAGTCAGATGTGTAAACAAATGTATTTTCATATTTGTTTCGACATGTGAAAGTGATTATAAATTTAAAGTCTCCTTTAAATTTCATTATGAAACTGGCCCTTAGTCCAGAAAATTCGAATAATAATCTCACAAGTTTGCCCTGCCTATATTCATTAATACGTCAGAAGCAATGTATTGCTAATTTAATCACATGTCATTTATCAAATTATGTGCAATTAATTAAAATCGTAAAAAATAAGATATTGTGGCTGCTGCAAAGTTAACTTTGGCTGATAAAGTTGAAAATATTTTTATTTAAGTAATTAATTTTTGTTATTGTATTGAATTAAAAGAATAAAATAAAAAGTCATGGCAAATTTGTGAGATTAATATTCGAATTTTTTGGACTAATCCGACTTCTTCAATTTTGCTGTTTGCTGTGAAGGGAAAATAACATACCATAAAAGTACAATTTATTGACGGGTATAATCAGATGAAAGAAAATTTTAAATCGATAATATACAGGGTGAAAAAGCAGAAATGTACACATTATTCTCAAATGGAGTTTGTTGAGAAAGGTCTCTGCATTATTTGCCACCAAATTTCATTAATGTAATGTAATGTAATGTAATGAAATAAACCTTCCTTAATACTTTCTATGTACAGTTTTTAAACGATTCAGCATTGAAAATTGAGTAGTAACTGTGGCGTACGAAATTAGGCGGCTAGCCAAACTAAGAAAATCTAAAAATCTCATATGGCTATCTATGAATTTTGTTTATAAAACATTGATTTTATTATTATTCAATATAAATATATTGTCAGATTGTTTTTGGAAACTGAATAAAAAATAACTTATAAAAACTTAGTGGGAACATATTATTTGACCACGCAATCAGTTAAACCCACAATTGATGACCTCCGACGTTTCCAAAATTGATAATATATTGGCACAATGCAAGACAACTTGGAGCAGCAACCGACAAATAGTGAAAACAACACGGTGCATCGAGTCAGCATTCGAGTACCACCGTTTTGGCCAAAAAGACCTGCAATGTGGTTTGCGCAAATTGAATCACAATTCATGTTAAGTGGAATAACGCAGGATTCTACAAAATTTCATTATGTAGTCGCCAACCTTGAACCAAATGTCGCAGCTGAGATAGAGGATATTATCGTTGGTCCAGCAGCTGAAAACAAATATTCCTACTTAAAAGAGCAACTTATAGCTAGATTATCAATATCTGCAGAACAGCAGATACGTAGACTTCTGGAAGGTGAAGAAATTGGTGATCGTCGCCCTTCACAGTTCCTTCGCCATCTCCGTAACTTGGCAGGAAATGCAGTTAATGACACAGTTCTTCGATCTTTATGGATCGACAAATGTTCAAGCCATTCTTGCTTCACAGTCTAACAACTCACTAGACGCAGTCGCAACATTAGCAGACAACATCACAGATGTTATGACCAGACCTCAAGTATCGACGGATGCAATAGAGAATGCAGACTTACGTCAAGAGATCGCCGGTTTCCTACGGCAATTCGAACGTTTGGAAAACAACTTGACACGTCGAAGACGATCCCGCTCACGCTCCAAATCACAGCAAGAGCAACACAATAGTGACGAGTGTTGGTACCATAGACGCTTTGGTGCCAATGCAAAGAAATGTACTCCACCGTGCAAATTCGATTCGGAAAACTCAAACACCAGTCGGTAGACACGGCCGATGGCATGAACAAACAATCGCGTCGATTGTACATCACTGATCAAGCATCCAAAATGCAATTTCTAATAGACACAGGTGCAGATTTGTGTGTATTCCCCCGCAATCGTGTTAGAGGAAGACCAGCGCGTTCCAATTACAAACTATTTGCTGCGAATGGATCAACAATAGCGACCTACGGTGACATCTCATTGACACTTGACTTCGGTCTACGACAAGATTTTACATGGCGTTTTGTCATCGCTGACATTACTCGCCCCATAATTGATGCAGATTTCCTGGCGCATTATGTGCTGCTCGTCGATTTCAAACACCGCCGTTTGGTTGACAAAAATACAAACCTTTGTGTTAAAGTACGTTTCGATTCCCATAGTGACACACCAAGAATAAAAACTATATTTGGGAACTCCACATTTCATCATATCCTTGAAAGCTTCCCCAATTTAACGCGACCTTGTGGTTTTCCAAAGGAAGTCAAACATTCAACGGTTCATCACATAAAAACCATACCTGGACATCCAGTTTCTTGTAAAGCACGACGATTAGCACCCGACAAACAGAAAGCAGTCAAGAAGGAATTCGAAGTGATGTTGAAGATGGGTATTGCGCGACCATCAGACAGTTGTTGGGCTTCACCATTACACCTAACACCTAAAAGGTCCGGTGAATGGCGACCATGTGGCGATTACCGAGCACTGAACGCCAGAACTATTCCAGATAACCCAGTGCCACACATTGAAGATTTCGGGCGAGACCTTGCAAATAAGAAATTTTTTTCCACGATTGACCTAGTGCGAGCGTACCACCAGATTCCAGTACATAAGGATGACATTGCTAAAACGGCTATCATCACATCATTTGGCCTTTTCGAATTTCCAGTAATGACTTTCGGACTTCGAAATGCAGCCCAAACATTTCAACGTTTTATCGACGAAACATTACGTGGTCTCGATTTCGCGTATGCTTATATCGATGACATTCTTATTGCGTCGTCTTCAGAAGAAGAGCATGAAAAACATTTACGAGTATTGTTTACGCGACTAGAAAAATTTGGTGTTGTAATCAATGTGTCAAAGTGTGACCTAGGCAAAACCACGGTGAAGTTTTTGGGACATCTGGTATCGGAAACAGGAATACAATCCCTGGAGGACAAAGTTCGTGCAGTTCTCGACATACCGCCACCACAAACGGTAAAGCAGTTACGCCGTTTCCTTGGAATGGTGAACTTTTACCGCAGATTTATCCCAAGAGCTGCCACCATCCAGTCATTGTTAAACAAGTGCCACCAAGGACCAAAAACGCGCGGAACAACACCTGTATATTGGATTTTAGAGCTAGAAAAGGCATTTCAGACCTGCAAGGAATCGCTGGCCGAAGCTGCACTTCTTGCACACCCGAATTCGACATTACCGTTAGCAATATTCAGTGACGCGTCAGATTTTGCCATCGGAGCTTCACTGCAACAAAGAGCTTCAAGTGGTTGGGGATCGCTAGGATTTTTTTCCAAAAGTCTGAGCCCAGCTCAATCCAAGTACAGCGCATTTGATCGTGAGTTATTGGCAATTTATAAGTCTATAAAACATTTCAGACACATGATAGAAGGCCGCAAAGTAACAATTTTTACAGATCATAAGCCTCTCACGTACGCATTTCAACAAAAATTAGAAAAATGCTAGCCTCGAAAATTTCGTTATCTAGATTTTATCGGTCAGTTTACGACTGATATTCGGCACATCGCCATCGCCGGAAAAGAAAACATAGTCGCAGATACTTTGTCGCGTGTGGAAGCGATAGATAACTGCGTCGATTTTGAAGCATTAGCTCGTTCACAAGAAGATGATCTCGAACTTAAAGAACTTCGCCAAGGAGAAACATCATTACAGCTTCGTCACGTGACAATACCTGGTTCAAGAGTACCACTTCTATGTGATTTTTCAACAAAGAGTGCTCGTCCATTCGTTACACAGCAATTCTGTCGCCAAGTATTTGAATCACTCCATGGCCTGTCACATCCAGGAGCACGTGCTACTGCACGACTTGTTGCTGATCTTTATTTATGGAACAACATGCAACGCGATTGCAGACAATGGACTCGAGAATGCTCACAATGTCAACGAAGTAAAATAAACAAACACGTATCCAGCGAATTTGCGCTTAAAAGTGCGCGTTTCGAACATGTTCATATAGATTTGATAGGTCCACTACCACATTCACGCGGTTTCAAATATTATCTCACTTGTGTTGACCGTTTTACACGATGGCCAGAAGTTTTCCCCATTGAAGATATTTCTGCCGATACAGTCGCTCGAGCATTCTACGAAGGATGGATTTCGCGATACGGTGTTCCTTTACGCCTGACAACAGACCAAGGAAGACAGTTCGAATCAAATATTTTTCGTGCACTTACAAAAACAACTGGAATGAGTCACTGGCGAACAACAGCATATCACCCAGCTGCAAATGGAATGGTGGAACGATTCCATCGACAACTTAAAGCTGTCATCATGTGTCATGAAGATGAAGAGTGGTCCGATCGACTTCCAACAGTCCTCATAGGCATTCGCGGTGCATGGAAGGAAGACCTAAATGTAACTGCGGCGGAACTAGTTTTCGGGGAACCAATTCGACTACCTGGAGAGTTCCTCGAACCAACAACAGAACACGTCGACCCTACGGACTACGTAACACGTCTACGCCACTACTATAAACAGCTCCAGCCAGCAAAAACAGTATGACACGGAACACGAAAAGTTTTCGTATACAAAAAACTTGCAACTACTTCTCATGTTTTCGTGCGAGTAGATGCCTCTAAGAAATCACTGCAACAGCCGTATGAAGGACCTTTTCCTGTAGTGACACGAAAAGAAAAATTCTTCGTCATCAACATTTGAAATTGCAATGTCAGTGTTTCTGTTGGCAGATTGAAACCAGCGTACATAAAAGTGACAACGACATAGTAGATACACAAGCAACTACGTCAAACAAGGATGTACAATCTGGGCCGTCTGTCATACCGCGACGCTCATCGCGTCGTGTACAATTCAAAATCTAGGAAGGCTGATTTTTGGCATACACTTATTCACTGCCAAGGGGGTGATGTGGCGTACGAAATTAGGCGGCTAGCCAAACTAAGAAAATCTAAAAATCTCATATGGCTATCTATAAATTTTGTTTATAAAACATTTATTATTATTATTCAATATAAATATATTGTCAGATTGTTTTTGGAAACTGAATAAAAAATAACGTATAAAAACTTAGTGGGAACATATTATTTGACCACGCAATCAGTTAAACCCACATAACCATATTAAAACCCCTATGTGCAATTTTATGACTCAGAAATGTATTATCTGATCACGTAATTTTCGTCTATGTGCAGTGTCACAAGATTCTCACTGTATACACAATACACTCAAACAAGTAAAAATTATATGAAAATATTTCAGATCTTAATTTAACCTTAATTTTACTTTTGGCGGCAGCAATAGAGTCGATAAACTCATGATAAAGTTTCAAAATTTCATATAAAACAAAAATGAACCCATTGTTCTTGCTTCTCCTTTATAGAGGCAAATACTCGTACTTTTTATCGCTATACAATTTGAAATGCTTGATAAATTTTTCAGAAGAAATGAAGGTATACCCAACTTTTAAGTTGATGTATGTTCACTTCGCAATTGCAAATAAAACTGTTAACACAACAGAACGGCCGATTAAGAATTTTTTCGGTATTCTGTTTTTGGGTTTTTAGAATAATGTTCCGCCGTACTTGCGCAAATCAGTTGAACTTTCGGCGGAATTATAATTATAAGGTAAGATTACTTAGATCCGGACGGACGGCGGAATTTGGAAATATAATGCATGGTTCCGCCGGCGGACCTTTCACCAATTGTCCGGCGTCTCTAAAGCCGCGTTTCCACGAGGCCAGTAAACAGGTCAGCAGCTGGAGTCCTGTGACTGGACTCCAGTGACTGGCTCCGTGTAAACATCAGTAAACATCACTGGATGCCAGTGACCTGGCCACGTTGAAATAAGAATTCACTGGACTGGCAAGGCTAGCTACTGGAGTCCAGTCACATGACTCCAGCTACTGGCCTGTTTACTGGCCTCGTGGAAACGCGCCTTTAGAGGGAAAAATGACATCCCCGTAACTGTTAAATATAATTATTTTTTATCCCGGGCATAGCTTCTGAACAAATGTATTCACCGCTACAGGACGTGCAATTTTCAATTTCTTTATGTTTATACGCATACGCGAGGCAAATGTAGGTGTAGGTGCATCTACTACTCGCTGTGTCAGCGTTTCTTGACTGAAGGTTTGTAGTCAATCCTAATAAGATCGAACATTTTTTTAGAATTATTTACTCTCACAACAAGGCTTTGATTGTTTGAATTACAGCGTCAATTTATAGACATGTTTTGTTTTAGCTTGAACAGTGAATTGCGCAATGAACATATTACGCCAGGAATTTCACTTTAACATAAATTAACTAAGGCAATACTTGGACTACGGTATTAGATATAGAGGTATTCCGACTTCGCTTTCGGTACATGCAAGCGAACGCCAGACTCAGTGTGCGAGAGAAATAGACAGTATGAGGTACTAGGTAGTGCGGAGCGACACTTCTGATCTGCGCGTGATACCTTTATTGAGGCTGTCCTGATTATGCCGTTTTCTTTCTCGCATTGCCTAACACTCAAAACCACCGATCTCAGCACATGGCCCGGATTCGTTACTATCTTCTGCCGTGACTAAGACTAAGATATCACTCATTATTAGGCCCTAACTAGTTTTGTAAGTTCTTTCTTCTTTGTTGCACTTGCTCTGCTTTTGAACACTTTCACTTGTCACTGTTGCATTAGGTCCGAAGGTTTTACCCTCTTTGGTCTTCTTTCCATATCATGTTGATAGAGAATCTGGAACATCTTCATGCTAACACAGTTGTGAAGTCTAGCTTCGTGCTTTTGAGAAAATCATTGAATTTTTCTATGACTGTTTCAATTTTGAGGTCCCTATATTTCGAACTTACCACGATGTATCCATAATATTTCGGAGTACACTGTTTTGACATTTTTTGATGGTGTTGTTTTGACTGATGTGGCTCAGCTCCAGAGCTATATGCAATAAGTTTTTTATTTTTTTGCAAACTTATTCGAATCGAGTATTTTTCGCTTCAAGATTGTAACTTCCTTCAACGAAATAACAAAAAAAAAATGAATTCCTCTATGAAAAAGTAATTACTTTTTTATTTTAAATTAAGAATTTAGTTGTTTCATGAAATGCTCCTTTATAGTTTATAAATTAGATACGTAGAAGATTAGTAAATGAAGAATTCTTTTTTAGTTTAACTACAAATCACACAATTATCTCTTAATTAGATATACACATACTTAGACTTTTTGCTACCATGATATGGTAGCTGAGTGACACGTACTGAATACCTTCCTGATCACCAGTGATTGACATGTGAATACCGTCTCACGGTCTGGTGACGTCAACGGCGCTAACTCTTACAGAACCGTCTGACATGTTACCTTATCATTAGTCAAGCCATACGTGTTCAGCAACGAGCGAACGCATGCTAAATTAAATGAAGCTGTTACGTGTTAATGATCATTTGTTTGCCGCTTAAAATGCATTGCAAGTCATAAAAACGCGCATTAATATTACCAATTGTGCTGTATAATTGGCACAAATTATACTTCGATGATCAAGTGTTAGAGTACTTATCAGCGAATCAGAATTACTAGTCATTAGAATGGAATGATTTTCTCGTGAGTAATTGGCACATTTTCCTCAAGTAATTGTTAAAAATTATTTACCTACTTTATTTTGTCTTCAATATAAACGCTTGAACTTAATTCAAAAATAGTATGTACGTACAAGATGATTTTTATTTTATTTTATTTTTTTTTATCTGTGGTAGTTGCCCAATGGCACCATCATTTAAAATCAGTAAAATAATTGATGTTAAAGATCAGGAGCAAAATGTTTTATATATGCGGATTTCCAGAAATAGGTAGTCAAAAATTCTATCCAGAACCACGATACTTCACCGGTTTCTAGACAGAATTTTTTATTTGAACGCTGTAATAAATAAATTTAATACATTTTATTATTCTATAATTAAAGTTATCGAAAAGTTTCAGAGTGCGACTTTGACATAAAAAAGGCATTTTGAAAAGATCATTAATTGTACTTCTGAAAATATTATTACATTTCATTGTTCTTTATACCGGGTAATTTTTTAAATTTCACATCTAGACTGCTGTGAAATGTTTGTCATCAATGGCCGTGTGGCGTAGATTGAACGCGCGCTTCATTTCTTGACAATTTCGACATAACTTTGTTTTTGCTGCCTATTGTCATGCTGTTCTTTTCTTACTTCGCTTCGCTAATTATTTTCTCATTTGTTTTCAAAAATTAGTTCTTTTTTAAGATCAGTTGAATTTCTGTGAAAGTGGTTTAACTTTAACCACCTTTAACTTTGGGTAGGTAAATAAAATTTATCAAAATAACAAAACGTCATCTGTAATAAGCTCCGCCCTACGTTTTGCTTGAATTTGTCTTGTTATCTTGTTAAGAAAATGACACAGCGAATCATTTAAGTATTTTATTAGTATTCTCGGATATCGACTCAGCTCGCGTAATTTATGAATCGCCTGTATAACACATGTGCTGTAGAAAGGTAAAATATCATCTGTGATTACTTTAATAATTGATGTACACATTAAAAAATACGTAAAAATGTTGAATTGAACAAATTAAAATAAAATTATTTTATTTTTTATGGGAAGATTTGTTTTAAACATGATTTAGAAATGAATATACATAACGCAAATAATTTCTACAACTTTTATTTGTGAAATCAAAGTAAATATATGTATATGTGGCAAATTTGCATCGTGCACACTTGCAGGGTGAAGTATTGACGTATATCCGGACACGCGAAACCCCCATTACCTGCACTTCCGTCAGTTTCTCATATTGTTTTCACCCTCGTTCGATGTGCACATTCATTTAATTCGGTGTTAATGTTCAACACTGTTAAAAAGCAATTAGAGAAATACGTCTTAAACGATGAGGTTGTGTTTTGTCAATGCTTTTTTTACTGTAATTTTGCAAATATAGATTTTCGCATTGAAAAAAGTAAACTATCTGTCGTATATCAACTATCGTAAACTATCTTTAATAAGATTTTTTTTTGGTGCTGTATACAAGGTAAGTAGTTAAATATTTTACTAAAGATTTAAATTATGTAAAATATGTAATTATTAAATTATAAGCTATGGTAATAGTTTATGATTTATTGTTTTTTGTTTTATAAAAAATGTTAACATACACAATGTAGTAAGGTAGCAGCTGCTATGAATAGAAATCGTAAATTCTAATTTCAAATGATTAATTATCAAGTGTAGATATAACACTCGCTGTCTCGCATCTTAGCGTTGATACAAAAGAATAATTACCCGACAAGAAAGAACGTTTCGTTCCTCGTTGTACATTGTTAACGCAGAGCAGATTTTGCAAGTGATGCCACAACCAAATTAATACTTTAAGGTTTCATTTAATCTTTTACTGGCCACGCAGGTGAAACCCAGTAATTAATGATATAAGATTATATTATTTAGATCCCGGTTGGGATAATCGAATTTAATTAATTTAAATATCCCCCAGGGAGTTTTCATGGCCACCACTGCAATTACTTTGGCCTGTGACAACGCTGAATTACTATATCGAATTTAATTTTAATTTAAAAATATGCTAATTATACACAAGGACGAAGTGCGCTGAAAAAATGTATACCTCGACGTATGGTTTTATAGACTGGCAAAGATTTACACCGAATGTATAATTACGAAGTTCGAAATATTTTTTGCACTGCCTTAACAAGCAAATTGCATATTGAAATGATAAAGAAGGAGTTACCGATGAATTCGGAAAAATATGTATCATTATAACAAAATTATTGCAATTAAATATTAATATTATTTCTAATTGGTTTTAAAATCTGCAGTACCTAAAAAATATTTGATAATTAATATCAAGATATTTAACCCAAAATTGTTAAATGTAATTATTTTTATTTTCGAGTTTGTTGTAGCTTGAATGAAAATATAATTTTGAATTACCTGAACCTAATTTTTTTAATGACAAAAATAATTTGTCATATTACGCAGTAGGTACCACATTATTATAGTAGCGTTCATAAAATTCTGATTTCTTGATAGGCAATGCAAAAGGGAATAGTATATTACATAACGAGAGTTGTAAATAGCAAATTACGCATGGTGGAAAAGTTGCGCATGAGCCGCGCAGCGACGAATGCAAGTAATTCCACAAGTGCGTAATTGCTTTACGACTCAAGTTTTGTACTATACTTTATCTACGACCACAAAAATTACCTTCAAAGTAATCAGCAGTGACACTTGCAATTTCGACGACTATCAATCTAATGTGACGTGACTACGTAGATCTAACTACAATCGTGCGTAAAGTAAATGCGTTGTGCGTGTTTCTTACTTTACGCACGACGTTTGTAAATACCATGTTTACTATAATTCTGCTAATTATACGATCTCTAAAAAAAACTATTGAAGGAAATTTAAAGTATCTTCAGCAGCATGGGCCGTTGCACCATCCTGCTGGAAATATCCAAATTACAACTCGTCATCATGCAGTTCATTAATAAATGGATGCAAAATCTCTTCCCGATATCTAAGTGCTGTTAGTGTGCCATTAAAAAATATTGGACCTATCAATCTTCTCCGACTTAAACCTATCCAAGCATCAATTTTTTGTGGATGGAGTGGGGCTTCAATGAAAATATGAGAGTTTTCTGTACTCCAGATCCTCATATTTTGGGAATTAATGTATCCTGTTAAATGGAACCAGGTCTCATCGGAAAAGAAAGTTTTGTCCAACAAATCATCATTGTCAAACCAATGATAGTATCTTCGCCTTGGTTCAAAATCTACTGGAAGCAATTCATGCACGGCAGTCAAACGATAAGGGAACATTTGCAAGTCCTTTCTTAGAATAATTCTGCAGGTCCCGACAGAAAGATCAACTTGTTGTGACAGGTGACGGATGGAAGTGCGAGGAGTATCAGTCATTATTTGTCTCACATTTTCAACTACGGTAGAAGTACCGGTTTTGGCCACTGCACCAGTTGTGGCCATTTTGAATTTTTCATGGTTAAAATAAGGAAAGTATTAATCTAAATATAAGTTGGAATATTCCCTCCAAATGTTTGGAGATAATAAAAAATATATATATATACAGTGCCAGGAGGTCCGGACATTTGCATGTTTTTCGTCTTGATCCCCTCATGGAAGAAATTGTTTTGCTAAATTATTTAAAAGCAATTACCCCAAACGTTAACTGTGTTAAATTAGTATCAAAATACCCTGAGGAATATGCGTCGTTCAAGATCTCTGTGCCACTCCAAAACATAGAAAAAATCAAGAATCCAGACATTTGGCCAATTGGCGTGTGTGTGAAGCGTTTTTTCCAAGCAGTGAAGTTGAAGAAAAATCCAGGATAAATATAAGCAAGAATGCTACGACAAAAGTTTTGCATGCCAATGTACAAGGTATCTATAATAAATTAGACGCTTTTCAAATATTTTTAAATACAGAATCACCAGACATTATATGTGTTTCGGAACATTGGTGTTCGGGTGAAATATAAACAATATAATTATAAATAATTACAGAATTGCTGCAAACTATAGTCGACAATTGCATGGAAGAGGTGAAGCTGCAATTCTAATCAATAAAAACCTAACTATGAGTTCAAAAGAAATTGCGCGTATCAAACAACTATCATTAGAAAGATGTTGCGAATATTGCGCTATTGAGTTTAAAATTGATAATTAGAGCTTGTCTAGTTGCTGTCTACCGTCCTCCTGATGGAGCTTTTGATGTGTTTATAAAAACTTTTACAGAAGTCCTTTATTTGACCTACGCCTATGACGTAATTCTAATTTGTGGGGTCTTGAATATCAATGTCCAGAATAAAACTATACAAAACAATGACATTAATGGATGTACTAAGCTCATTTAATCTTCATATAACCACGAATGAACCTACTCGCATACAATTTAATGCAACAGGCTCAATTACTGCAACGGCTATTGACTTTAAGATTGTCAATTTGGATAACAAATACTATGATTGTAGTATAATCGATCCAAACTTAGCGGATCATCTAGCGCATAGTGTTATTTCATGACGTTCATCAACCGAAGCTTTCTCCTAATATTAAAAAATTCCGCTGCATCGCAAAGCATAATATTGAAGATTTTTACAGACAGTTGGCTAAGGAAAATTGGAGTGCTGTATATTCACATAACGATGTAAATTCAGCTTTTGCAGACTTTATGAATATCTTTGAATGGTACCTCAACATAGCATGTCCGGTCCACAAAAAAATCAGGAAGCATGATCAAGCCAAAAATTGTTTCGCTATTCAAGAAATTACTATTGCCAATAGGGAGTTGCGTGATTTACTGCTTCGTGCCACAGGGAACCTAGAACTTCGAGAACTTTATGCTTCAAAGAAAAAACAATATAAGCAATTAATTGTTGCTACAAAAAGACAATATTTTAATGAACAAATAAATCGTGCCCAAAATAAATCCAGAGCAATATGGGGGATTGTCAATAATATTACTGGTCGGATAAACCACAACACGACAGGAGTGTCACTGGAGTTGGGTGGTGAGATACATGAAGAGTCACATACAGTCTCGAATTCCTTTGCACTACATTTTGCAAACGCACCGAAGAAAATGCTTCAATCGCACTTTCAAAACAATTTGTCAAAAACATGCACAGCGATGCCTACTGTTCAGCAATCAATATTCTTCCCTGAAATTACTGAAATGGAAGTTTTAACGGCCATGAGGAGCGTAAAGAATCATAATGCAACCGGAATTAATGGAATACCAACATGAGCACACTATGCATTTGTTATCGGAACCGTTAACGTACCTCTTCAATTTTTCATTGAACCAAGGAATTTTTCCTGATGTACTAAAAACCTCAACTGTGCTCCCCATTTTTAAGAAGGGCAATCACCTAGATATGGCAAACTATCGACCAATTACGATAATTAATGAGTTTTCAAAGATATTCGAAAAAATAATTTTCGTACGAGTAAGCAACTACTTAGAACACTTCAACCTCCTCTCCGATACCCAACATGGGTTCCGTAGAAATAAATCTACTCCTAGCGCTTGCGTTGAATTTGCAGAGTATGTCTACAAGGCTCTTGACCAGAATAGGTATGTATAGTATTTCCAGCGATAGAAAGACAGATTTTGAATTTCGCGCCAATCTAGAAAAGTCTATATTACTAACATACACAGTCCAAATGGTCAATCATTGCTGTTTTTAAGTTGACTATTCGGAAACCAACTCGTGCCTTCTATTCCTACGCCATGAAATACATGCAGATATGCAATATATGGGCGCATTGAAATTTGGGGTCTGTCTTTCTATCGCTGGAAATACTATAGCTGCCGTCTACTTTGATCTTAGCCGTGCGTTTGACACGGTGCATTTCGATTTTTTAATACGAAAACTCCATTCGCTGGGCATTAGAGGTAAAATCTCTGATTGGCTGTTATCATATCTCAAGAATAGAAAATTTTCAGTTAACGTGTCTGGACAGTTTTCTACAGAAGCAACAGTGAACCTGGGTGTACCTCAGGGCTCAGTACTGGGGCCCTTGCTCTTTTTGGTTTTCATTAACGACCTAAATATCAATCTCCAAATCACCAGGAAGTTAATATCTTTCGCTGATGATACAACCGTGGTGCTCGCTTGTGATAGCTTTAACGAATTGGAATCCGAGCTTAATGACGTTGTGTCGCAGTTTAGTGTCTGGTGTGACAATAATAATTTAATTTTCAATTGTAATAAAACTGTTCGTGTAAATTTTTACAAGAAAAAAAATTTTCCGGACATGGACATTCGTTTATTAAATGAGAAGATAGCTCTGTCCGAGAGTACTTGCTTGCTAGGGTTAACACTTGACAGTCAACTAACATGGCATTCTCATATTGAAAAAGTATGTAATAAAATAAATAGTGCTACCTTTGCAATTCTAAACCTAAAACAATGTGTGGATGTTGCGTACCTTCTACAAGTTTATTATGGTTTGGTCCACTCGGCGTTAACTTACTGCTGCGAACTGTGGGGAAACGCTATTGCTGCAAAAAGAGTGTTCATTGCGCAAAAGAGAGTGTTAAGACTGATTTTCAATGTAAAACCTCGTGATACATGTAAAAATATTTTTATAACTCATAAGATAATGACTTTAACATGTATATATATGTATATATCGCTGCACCATGTATGTTTTCGATAACAGGGTTTATCTGACAACGAATGGTGATCTACATGGACGCGACACCAGAAATGCCGAATTGTTTCGAACTGCGCCTCATAGTAGTGCGTTATTTGAAAAGTCGCCGGTTTATTCTGGTCAAAAATTCTTCAATAAACTCTCTCCGGAAATAAGAATGATCAAGAATCGCCACTTATTCAAAAGACGATTAAAAGACTTTTTATTGACGAATGCGTACTATACAATGCATGATTACCTCGGATCTTAAGATTCCACTGCTTATGTATGTACATATGTTTAATATTCATTATATTACAATATGTACTACAATAAGTTGACCACCATATCTAATTGTACAATTAGCAAGTATAATATAATAAACAAACAAACAAACAAACAGACTTAATTCTGCATTTTCATTACATTGGCGCTATTGGTTAGGCTCTGACATGCAGTTGAAGCGTAGAGGACAACTTGATCGCTGTTTTCTAAGGAAAATGGTTAAGCAACAGGAGTACATAAGAAAACTTATAATTACTTCATTTATAATAGTAATCCTATAATTTTTGTGTATTCAAAACCAGTACATTCACAAATAAAAATGTCAAAACGATAATATAACGGGAAAAACTGAAACTAAAAGGTTTGCTGAAGAAAGGAAACAGAATTTTCTTTATGATAAGGACCACTTAATAAATGCATTAGATCCCATAACAAATGGAACTTCAATGCAGATTGCCTTAATAAATTCAATGTAGATTCGTGCTTAAAGTATCCGAATGAAAAGCATTAAAATCGAAATATTGCCGAAATATTATTTTTCTTACTATCTATCAAAACAACAATAATAATTTCTACACAACGCCTTGCAAAAGTAAAAATTATTGTATTCAATGATTGTTGATCGTAGTATACTTCTTTTTGTGTTTAATATAAATTTCTTGGGATAATAAATAATTAACATGTGTCTTTAATGAAGTGGCCAAAACAGGAGCACAGGTGTGGCCAAAAGTGGTGAATGAGTGGCCAAAACTGGTGAAATTAGCATTTCCAACTTTTTATTTATTTTGCAGTACCAAATAAAATTCAATCCATTTTTTTAAATTTGGTAATATCTTCCCAATGTATTTCTATGCCCTTTGGACGTATTTGTTTGGACATATTTTTCAACATGTGACGTAAGGACAATGGTAAATAGAAAACTTCGCTTAAAGTGGCCAAAACTGGTGCCTCTACCCTACCTCATCAGTTCTTACTTTAGGCCTACCTGATACCTGTTTTCTAGCCATACTGCCAGTTTCTCTGAATAGTCCTGCAGAGTACTGAAGTTGATTAACAAATTTATAGTACAGAAATAAAGTTTCTGGAAATTTTTCCTGAAATTCTGCAATACAATCAGGAATGGAATAGGTCCATTCGCCATTGATTTTTTGGACGCTTCGAAAGTAGAATTCAACTATAAAAGATTTTTCTTCCAATGTGAAAACCATTCTAAAATCAAATCAATAAAACAATTTTTTTTAAGTGATGTTTGTTTACTTGTCTGTTTAGGGTACGGATCAAGTTAGGAACATAAGTGAACATGCGAAAAAATGAGAGCAACAAACTACATGGAAAAACTTTTTGTACACTTGTTACTTATTAAGGAAAACCAAGTAATGCGAATTCGACGACTATATATTTTGCTGTATAATAATGGAATAAATGAAATATTAAAGAAGTTCAGCGGAGTTTTATTACGTTGTACATCTCACAGTAAAATGGCGTAGGTAATCGAAGGAATGAACACAATCTTGATAGTATTTGCTAGATATATGTTCATAGAATTAGGACTTCTGCCCTCTTTTTGGGAAAGATTATAACTAGTGTAAATCACAGCAGTCTTCGCGTCACCGAGAACCTCAATGAGAATATTCCCTATAAGACTAATAGACTATCTTAAGCTGCCTTACCTTCAGAAATTTGGTTTCAAGATCTACGCACTTGATAACGTTCCGGACAATGAAGAATTCAAAAGGGAAATAATCGAATTTTCGTTTCATATTGGTTGGTGTCAAGAAGTTATAGGTTTTAATTCCATCTGACAGAAAAAATGTATATTCCACACGGAAAATCAACTCAAAGTAGTGATGAAAGAAGACTGTAGTCGTAATATCAAACAGTGAAACGTTGAAAGAAGATCTTTTAATAGAAACTACAAGCATTGGATTCAGATAGGTGGAAGGAGCAATACAGCTAAAGAAAGAGGATATTCCAAGATGTTAAAAAAATTGCAAACACGCACCAGGAAGGCAAAGAAGACTTCACTCAGGGCTGGAAATCGTAGTTACCAAAAAATATATATACAATGTGCCCCCGGATTGAGTTCACTATACGTATAATGGACCAAAAATGTTTGAATTCAGATTTCACGTTCTGCACTACAGGTCTGCTTGGCGTGAAATGAATTTGTGCCAAATTTGACGCCGAAAGTCTTCAAGGTGGCGGAATTAACACAAGACGAAATAAAATATGTGTAGGTAAAGTGATCTTCCTTTTGAATTTAGGAAAAAAATTTAGTAAGATAAAATGATTCCCATTTCAAATTAGGGAGACAACCAAATTTCAACATCCTAGAAAAAAAATAGAATTACGGAAAATTGCTAATTATAAATAATATTTCAGTAAAGTTGTAAAAAGTTAACGCCATCTGCATATTTATTGACCAAAAACAAATGAAATATGATTATTTAAATAACACTCCGTCCATATTAGCACCTGACAGTGTTAATGTCTTACAACTGTACTGAAATCCTAATTTTCAGTAATTCAATTTTTTTTTCTGGGATGTTAGAATTTGGTATATCTCCCTAATTTGAAATGGGAATCATTTTATCTTACTAAATTCTTCTCCTAAATTTAAAAGGAAGACCACTTTACTTACCTACACAGATTTTACTTCTTGTGTTAATGGACCGCATTAGTGTGACGTCAGAGGAGGCACGAAATTTGAATCCGAGACATTTCCAATTTGGTATAAAATAAATTGAACCTTAAGGCATAGGGCAATAAAGGTCACTTTATAAGGATCAGTTTTTGAGCCACTCGTACGCAAGCATTACACATATTTAAGACATGAATGAATAATTTGAAGTTTTAACTAAACACCTGACTAGAAATCATCCGCCTAAGGTATTAAAATATTTATTTATAGCGAAATGAAAATGATGTAACACTGTTTGTTGTTGTAAATACAGTAAACTTATGAACACAAGGAACCAGAACAAGCACCAACGAACAAAAATCAGATAAACAGACAACAGAACAAACACCAACAATCACAAAAACAGTAAACACGGATAACTATCGAACATACATACGAAACAGAAACAAGTGACAATTAGGTTATGTATTCGATAGAAGTAGCTCGTGCGCATGTCATGTACGAAAGTAGCGTTACATCAGTTTCAATTCGCGATAAATAAATATTTTTGATATCTTAGGCTGATAATTTGAGTCAGATGTTTAGTTAAAACTTCAAATTATTCATTTTGAGACACTTCATGTCTTAAATATTTCTAATACTTGCGCATGAGCGACTCAAAAAGTGATCCTTATAAAGTGACCTTTATTGCCATATGCCTTAAGGTTCAATTTATTTCACATCAAAATGGGAATGATTCGGATTTGAATTCTCGCGTCTATTTTGACGTCATCACTAATGCGGTCCATTCCGCCACCTCGAAGACTTTCGGCGTCAAATTTGACACAAATTCATTTCACGCCAAGCAGACCAGAACTGCAAAACATGAAATCTGAATTCAAAAATTTTTGGTTCATTATACGTATAGTGAACTCAATCCGGGGACACACTGTACATGCAGGGTGAGTCGGGAGGAATGAACCAAACTGCAGGAATATATTCTACCCGTCAATATAAGAGAAAAAAACCTAAAAGTTATAATCCGATTTTCATTTGTTTCCGAGTTGTAACATTTTAACAAAATGCTTTACATAATATTTTTTTCTCAAATGAAGTATTCAGATCAAAAGATTCGCTAGTACACAAGTGCAGTTTTATTACGAAATTTGAACATTAATTAATTCTTTCGTGAATTACAAGGGTTACGGTGTTGCACTACTCTGAAATGTTCAAATTTCTTAAAAAACTGCATTTGTGAACTAGCGAATCTTTGATATGAATACTTCAATTGAGAAAAAAATATTATGTAAGGTATTTTGTTAAAACGTTCCAACTCGAAAGCGAATGAAAATCGGATTACAACTTTTGGGTTTTTTTCTCTTATATTGACGGATAGAATATACTCCTGCAGTTTGGTTCATTCCCCCCGACTCACCCTGTATATGGAAATTCAAATTAGACATGAAACAGGCAGGAAATTAAACGACGAGAAGGAAAGAAAATGAAATATTGACTTTACCAGGAATGCTCTGAAACACCCTTTGCGTAAGTAATCTTAGGAGTAGTGTGTAGTGTCCGACCGGAACCGATTTCTTCGCCGAAACCGAAACCGAAACCGAATTTCGGCCTTTGTCTCAGTTTCGGCCGAAACCTAAACCGAAACCGAACCTTTTTCGAGGGAAGATTTACTGTTAACATTGAGTATTATTGTTATTTGATTTCACCACGTAAGTCAATATGATTCATGAAAGATTGTCGAAAAATTAGTAAAGTTCGAGATTAATATACATTTAAAGCAGAAAAATAAAATTCCCTACACTCACTCAACTTATAATAGAAATTTTTAAGTAATTAGCAAGTTATTCGTACATACCTGCTTAATTAATTATATTATTACACCAAGGGCAACAATACACTTTAAAATGAATGCAAGCGAAAATTGGTTAAGTGGGGTACTGCCGAACGCCTGCCAAGGCGCCTCGAAGGGGCGCGCCTGCTAAGGCGCTTTGGAGGGGCGCTAAACGCAGTTTCGGTTATAACTAAAGACTCCAACTCTCAAGCCCGAATGCATAGGCGCTTCGATGCATGCCTGGTGCCGATTGTATTACGAAGCTGCGAGCACTATTTCTTTGATATAGCGAGAATATTTGGATCAATTTTGTCACATTTTAATTTGTTATTTGATGATCGATATAATTTTAAAAAAAGTACGAAAATATTCGTTTAGATAAAACACGTTATACCTACGTATCATATAGTCGTAAACAGCACTGGTTAATTGGCCAGTCGACCGATTGATATTTACAGCGCATCAGCGCGAGCGGTGAGTAACATACAACTGGGCGGATAAACGGATCTTTTAATTGGAAACTTTAGTTATAACCAATATAACCGAAGGTTCGGCTATTTTTGTTTCGGCCGAAACTCTGGTCGAACCACGTTTTATGACCGAAACCGAATCTTCGGTCGGACACTACTTAGGAGAAGACATATTAGTCTGGTAGATACAATAAACGTCGAAATGTAGAACCCGATCGTGAATGGAATGTTGTTAAAACTAAATTTGTAAATTTGTTAGTTATAAAATGGTGCTGTAAAATAAAGGACTGTTACTATCTTACTCATCTGTAGTAATTATTTCTAATACTGACTAAAGACTCCTGAGTCATGAGTACAGCTGTTTTAAACGTCATTGGTGTTATGTGTCCAGTTTCTAATTAAATCGCGCATTGAAGGAATATAATAGATTACGGGATCATGTTTAAAAAATTCTAAGGAATAGTTCACAATTAATTGAGAATTAAATTCAAAGTGAAAAGAATGTGTACGGTAGAACGAGGAACGATTTACAACCAGTGCGCCAAAAAAAATTTGTTAAAGTTTTAATAGATTTGTGTTAATAATTCCCCACACAAAATACGATATTATAATAATTAACATTCGAAACAGTTCCGAATGAGTTTACTGATTTATTTGTTTACCAGGTATTCAAAGTTTGGCCGTTGTTATTCTTTGCGTGGAATTATCTACTTCAGGTAATTTGCTGCATGCATTATTTGTCAGGTAAATATTTTCGAGTTCGTATTTCACGTCGGGCGTTGACCTGAAAACGGAGTTGAGAAATTCCACTTAAGGTCAAGTTCACGAAGCCATGCCGCAGTATCATAAAACTATAAAAAACTTTTACGACAGCATTTGTTTCGTTCATCTGCTCTTCGAGTTTTTAACCATCGTCGTTTTGGGGCTAATTTTTGATTAATTATTTCTCGAAAACTAAACTAGAAAGAATTTTTTAACATTTTTCCCATACTCTCGGAAATGACTTCTTATCGTGGTTTCATTTTGTTGGGTTAATTAACAGTCACCCTGTGTAGCCTGTTCTTTCTCTGCCGTTTTTGAACTTTCAGTGAAGCAGGCGATATAATAAATACTTTTTGTTTGTTACTTTTATTTTTCATTACATTGTATTTTTAAATAGCTTAATGAAAAATTTGCGAAAATATTTATGCTTAAACGACAAATGAATTCTCAGTTCGGAAAATATTTAAAGAACTTTCACGTCAGACGAGCTCGCTTCGCAACTTTGACGAGCAAAACTGGCAAGTATTTAATGAGTTGAGTGAATGCTTGCGTCGTTTTCTATTTGCATGTCATTCGTGCTGAAATGAGCAGATCTCGAAGGCCAGGCAGGGAGCGCACCCTCTTGAACTGCCTGCCTGCCTATTCGGGCAGAATGCACGGGGTACCGTTCGTTCGTTCGGGGAATGTTACTTGAGAGTGTGGCGACGTAGACTTCCAGCGCTGGCCGAAAAGATTTATTGCCTCGTGGAACTGAATGGTTGTAGAGGGATGTTCAGAGGTACGTATTTACCGCATAAATCGTTCTTTACGACTTTGTTGATATGTATTACGATACGAGTACCGAGAGAAATGATTAAGCGTTTATATCTTGTCAAATTAATACGATACTTATTTATGTTTGGTTAGGGTAGTTTAATTTACATCCATTGCCTACTGCGAACTATTTAACTGTTTAACTGTTTAGACTTTCAAAACTACTTCTTTGAACAAAAATATTCTTAAAAATTTCCTTTCCTCCAAAAGTTTTATCTTAATTTAGTTTCGAACCTTCTTTTTTGTTAATAGTGTGTATAGTTTTAATAGCTCTTAATAATTTTGAATTTTAAAAAATTATAAATGTACGTCATATAGTATTAGTGTTTCACTTATTCTGTTTTTTTTGCTAGAGATTTGATTCTTATTAAGAAAAAAACAAGTAATGATGAATACAATGCGATGCATTAACACTGCAATTATTGTTATTTTTATGATTATACTTAAACCGACACATTAAGAAGCTTATTTCAAAATGAAGTTTCGTTTCAATATTATATCATGGAGTCAAATTCTATGATTTGATATAATGGTTTTTAATTTTTTAACTTTCATCCGTAAAGTTTATTACAGCAAAATTCAATATAACATTGTAAGCGAGAACACGTTTTGAAAAAGAATGTGTAATATTGTGTAACAATTTCGCAATTCAATTTGCATAGAGCGAGCTCCCGTTTCCTGTCAGTCAGTTTGAAACTGTTTTCTCGTCTCGAGAAGCGAACAATGTGCGATGTATTTACGCCCAAACTATTCGGCGAATCGTCGGATATGCGAAATAAATTGATCAGAGATGCCAAAAGTTACAAGTTTTCTTTTTCTAAAATGAATGTGATTCGGATAAAAGAAAAAGCATATTAATCCGAACATTTTAGAGATACCTATGGGATACTCAAGTTGTGCAGAAATTGTGGCTAAAACAAGTAGAAAAATAAATAATTTTGATTTTATTACCTTTTGATTTCAAAAAATTGTTTATATTTACAATTATACATATTTTATATCCAAATGTAATTTGTTAAAATATTATTTTGGTTTAAAGTTCTTGAAAAAATTAATCTTGCTTACAACAAAGGAACGCTTGAGATGATATTTGTAATGAGGCTCCATGGGAACGTAACTCATATTTGCAGATGATTTGAAAAATTAATTAAATTAGTAATTTGAAAAACCGCGGACAAAGTTCTGGAAATCGAATACGTGTGACTTTTTAATAATTAAAAGTACACCTCGTCTAATAAATGTGTTCGGGTCACACCTGCTCCACTAGTTAGAAAATCCAGCAGTGCAACAATTATACACCACCGCACAATGGGACAAAATGCACTTTTTCATGCCAAAAATCTATAACTTTGTAAAACATTACCTTATGAAATTGAAATTTGATACACATAACAATAAAAGAATAAAAAATTAAAAATTAAATGCAATCACATTTTAAAATTGATATGTAGGCTGATAAAAAAGAGGTAATTTTGTTTTGTCTTGATCTTGCCTGATTCCTAAGGTATAAAGTATGATACTCAGCAGCACATTTAGATTCGTTTAATCGAAGGTATAAATAGAATCCGGAAAACTTTAGTTCTGATAATCTCGAATATAAAAATAAAAAAGTAGTTAATCAATTCTGAAAGAATTATGTGTATGTCTGTTCTCCTTGCTACTTATTAGTCTGCATTGACAAATAACAATAAAATTATTGTGATCTGCAGACCATTAATAGGAGATTTTATAAAAAAGTTTAGGCTTTTAATAATTTTTCCTTTTCCGTCGTTTTATAATAAAAAAATATATTAATGCTTATTTAGTTTCATGGTCATTTATTAAGAAATCAGAGGGAACTTCGTCCGGGCTTATGGTATAAGTGAATTAAACACATAATTCGCCGTAAGGAATGTAAAAAAAAAACGTTTTAAATAGGGGCAATAAATTGGCGTTTAAGTAAAAAAATCCAGACCCTACCTAAGATGGTTTCCTACCTGGTAGGGTAGTTCGAGGACTCCGGAGTAGAGGAACTCTTTACAGCTTTCCCTGTTAGGGTTTTTCTATTTCTCTATGGGATTCTAGGCGAAGAGTCTTCTCTTCGTATACTATCATACCACCAACAGCAGGAATATTTAAATCGCAAACTCACTTGCAAAAAAGGGTCGACCATAAAGTTAAAGAGGAAGTAAAAATGACAATTTTTAAATTTGAATATATAAAAATAAAATAATAATGGGATATTTCACGAAAAGAGTTCGACGAACATTTTACAAAAATTATATGAAGTGAATGTAAAAATTGGAAACGCAAGCATTCGCGAAAATGACTCGGGGAAAATTAATTAATTTTTTGAGTCCTCTCACTACGGAACCGTATTGTTTACATTTTCAAAACCCGAGCCCCTTTTGTAATTTGCGACTGCAAGGTGCGCATCTGTGCGAGTCCCCCTTTTGATTCCGCTCATTTAGGTCACTGGAGTGACTTAAGTTGTCTATCCTCTAGGGATTCGAGGTGTTTTTGGACCGGCTTCCTCGCAAGGGTGAGGTTATCACGCGCTCAGTGTTTTTATCGCGTAGCTAATTTACTTTAACGTATATTAAAGGCCACTAAGAAACTTTTATGTCTTGACTGGTGATTCAATGAATGAAGGTTTTATTAGGGATGCAGGCCACTTCGTTAGGAAAGTCAGTATTTTGGCTAAAGTTTGTCGCTTGGGCCCCTTATCGTCTGAGATTTTTTATATTAACAATTAAAGGAAGGAATTCTTTTTTGAATAACCCTGAAGTAAAAAAGCGTTGCAGCGCTGAACACGTCCAGTGTCTTTAAATTGCTTTGACAAGCAATTACATATTTCGACAAACAGAAAAAGATTCATAAAAATTTATTATACACCTAATTACTAAAGCTCGGATTTTATGCAAAATGAATATCTTTTCATTTTTTGCATATTGTACCTGTTTTTGCGTTTTCTGCATATTTTAATGAGCCGTGCATAATTTGTCAATTTTAGAATAAATTTTGTCCGTTTCAACAAAATTCACGTTTTTTCGAACAAGTAGAACAAAATTTACATGTCATCCAGAACAGGTACGGATTGTACAGTCATACGCAGCTTAAGTGCTACAATTTGACAGTTCTGTGAGCTTTGTACCACAAGGTTTTACTAGCCGTAAATGTGCGTATGCGTAGGTTTTCCTTAAATTCATTTATAGCAGGAGTTCCCTACTCTTTCAATCTTTTCGGTACGGTAGCAGTCTTGTCAGCCGATAGTGAAACGTTGAACGATTTTTCTTAAATAAAATGTTAGGCAATTGCCTAAAGAACCGGGCTTTAGCTATGAGATTAATTAAAAAAATTACGTTTTCAAAGGAATAGAAATTTCATTCTTAGATATGAACCAAATATGTATCTCCATAAAAATTTAAGCTGCTATAAAACATTTTTTTTAATTTCGTGTGTTTTTCAGCAAAGTAATTTTTGTTACTTAAAAATGCGAAACCTGTTTCTCTGACCCTTATCGAAGCTTTACCAGTTGTAATGTTATAAACCAATTAAAACAAGGTATGATTAAGATCTCAGATAGTGGTTTGTTATATTTCTGGAAAACTATTTGAGATACTAAAATATCATTGATACCCAACTCGACAAATGTTCCTATTTGAAATTTCAATGTAGGATTTTGTCATACCTACTTCCGGTTAACCTTAAAAGATTTATGTATAAAAGATAATTATATTAAATTAAATTAATTATATTAAATGCGACATGAACAGTTTTGTTATTGATTTTTTTCCCTAACTTATGCTACATATTTATTAAAAAACTAGAACAATTTTCACATTTCTTTTTCCATTGGGATAAGTCTAAAATCCTAGGACAACTACTTATTTGAACATTTTTCTTCCTTTTGTGCAAGAATTTACTTTGGCAATTTGTCAACCTGTTTTTGGAAGGTCCGGTATGTAAATTCTAATAAAGTGATGCTCTAAGTCTAAAGTAAACCGTTTTAAAAATACAGTGCTAAATTTTTATTTTTCAAATAATTACAATTTCAGAAAAACCAATACTTATTTTTATTTTAGTTTAAATTCACTTATAAAAGTTGCTCGAAACACATTGAGAGATCTAAATGCCCTACTAACATATCATTGTTATTCCGAATTAATTCTGGTGCCTCAACAATACGTCTCTTAAGATCTTCACAGTTTTAGATGTTGTTTAGTATACCATGTAATATTCTAAATAAGTTAGGTCAGGAGACTTTAGGGGTCAGGGGTGTTGTTCTTCTCTACCAATTACATATCCTCCAAACCATTGATTCAAAAATGGTCTTACACTTAACTGAAAGAGTTGAGGGGCAACGTCATGCTGGGTGTTTCATTCAAGATGCATCAAACTTGAGGAACACGTTTCTGACATTATTTCAAACAAAATATCTTAATAAAAATTTTAATCGGAGCAAGTTGAAATTTGCATAATTTGGAGTCGATGTTTTTTGAAATACTGTAGCGCGCGGAATCGTGAAACAAAACCTTGCCCTTGACCGAAAGACTCGCTCGGAACTCAACTCTGCCAATAGCGATGTGAAATCGCGTGGATATTTGAACTTAAATAAACGACTAATTATTATTTTTATTGATTGCCAACAACCACGATGTTTTAAATGTGTTTTGCCGAATCAGCTGGGGCGACATTCTAGAGGCAATAAACCAATAAACCGATTCGTATGAGAATGAGTAACAATCCATTCATTGTCATTTAAAGTCCATCCTAAAAATATGCGACTTTGTTTTCCCTTCGATTTTCTCTAAATTTATTCATTACACAGAAAAATTTTACAAAGAAACTTTTCTTTCTTTTCCCGACATCTACCAGCATATACCAAGTTTGATGCACCTTCAATGAAACAGGCTGTATATGTCTGTTCGCCAGAGGGATATCTTCTAACATCTAACATATTTCCAAGCTGATCTTTATATTGAACTTAAACTATGTGTAATAAAAATAAATATAGGTTTTTCTGATTGTAATTATTTGAAAAATAAAATTTTAAAAACGGTTCATTTTAGGGAATAAATTTATTAGAATGTTTTACTTTATTTGGTCTAAAGAATACGTACACGCAGTAATGACCTCACGTCGTAGGCCATCCTGTATAAGGCATATTTTAAATATTATAAAGGGTGTTAGGTAATTGACTGGACACCTTCAAATCACGTATTGAGAACACTCTATACAGTAAAAAAGTAAAATTCAAACAAAAATTGATAAAAATTGTTTGGAAACCATTGATTTTCTTATCTACTGTTACACCCACGCGCCGAGCGCCATCCGGGCGGGCAATCCCTTCCCATAAATTCCCAGATGGTTTATTGTTTTACGACAAGCAAATAACGCACGTTCAGTGTCTCAACAGATTTCGAAGTGTGCCGGTCAGTGCCATACACAAATAATGAAATTTTTGACATTATTCTAACGTACGGAAATGCACGTGCTGCAGTTCTTAGATATCGGCGGCAGTATCCCCAGCGTCGAATCGTCTAACAATTATTGCAATTGTGCAATGGGCAAGAGACCGTGCAAGAGACATCTGCTTTAATAGGCGCTCGCTACGTAAGTACTATCAGCGGTCCTCAATAATTCGCTCTTTTGCGTTTTTTCGAGATGTCCCGAAAATCCATCATGTCTAGGTACTTTCTGATCCCATTTGACACTCTTAATCTACAGTTTTAATTTGTCCAAGCAATAACCTAACACCCTGTATACAAGGTTATTCACGCAAATCGTCTATTAAAAGTTTTCAAAGAAGAAGTTCAGATAAAAATTGGAAATTTACGGAGCAGAAATATTTCAAAAGGAACTTTTCAAATAAAATAAAATTGACTCCCAGTCATTTCCGGTTATACCGAAAGTGGCTTGCTTATTTTAAATGGCATGCTACATTTTTTATTACGTTTTTTAATTCTACATGTAAAGATATGTAAAATCGCAACAGTTCTTCAACAGTTCTTGAGTTATGAAACATTGATTTAATTCTAAAAATTTACAATAGTTTAAAAGTCTTTAATTTTGTTGTATAACGGAAAGTGACTGGGAGGCAATTTTATTTTATTTCCTATTACTTTTTTTATTATTTTTATCAACTTCTTCCATGAAAACTTTTAATGAACGGTTTGTGTGAATAACCCTGTACAGCTTCAATTTGTATGTTTTCTTTTTCTTTGTTCATGAAATCTTCCATCTTGATAGCGTAAATGTAAATTAATTTCCAGAACTTAATGGTAATAGGTTCTAGTATCACTCGGAAAAAAAAATAAGTCAGTTATATTCTTCCCTTGGACGGAAAACAATTTGTAAACCCCTAGTATTTTCCTGTAGAGAATTTCAAATTGTGCAGAGCATGCAATGATTGACAGTCAGGGCCAGCTTGATGATTAACGAGATGTTTCGCAAAATGACGGTTTCTGAACTGAACTTTACTCCCTCGTGCGGAAAAACACCCGCCTTGTAAACATGTAGTTAAAAACTGTTCTTCCGCGATCGATATTAAGAAGGGCTTTAATTATATTTCGGCGGGCTGAAACTAAAAGAAAATCAAATTCTGTGACGCTTATCCTTTCTCATTTATAATGCTTTAATTTTATTACCATAACTGTTTTAATCAATGATAAATAATTTGTATCACAAAATCTTCTAAGCGGACACTAAATCGCGCAAATATACACTTTACGTTTCGCAGTCGTTCGACTGCTTCGTCAGAAGTGAAAATTTTCACTTCTGACGAAGCAGTCGAACGACTGCGAAATGTAAAGTGTTTATTGTCCGCTTGTGTACAAATTTCATCGGACAAGAACCAACTATAAAGATAAATAATTTCTAGCAAATTTAAATGAATTTAACAAATTCGAATACTCTAAGAGCCGTTTTACACATACGGGAATTCTTACGAAAATTATGCAGGAAAAATTTTCGGAAGAATTCTTGTACAGTGTTTAATGTGTAAAATAGTATTTTTACTCCGAAATTTATTACGAATTTTCGCAATAAAACAACAAGCCAAAATGCCAGCAAGTAAAATCAACTAAGTATTTTGATGCATGTTTTGCTTGGTATCACAACAACCTTATAAAAATTAAGAAGATTTTTGCACTAAAATGTGCTTTTTAAAAATTAAAAATTTACCTGTTTCAGGATTTTGCAAAAAAACATTAAGTAAACAAATTATGAGCTTGATGCGGGATATCTCCACCGTCTATATAAATATAGAAACTAAACAAAAATTATTATATTTTTAAGTAGAATTTTTAATATTTTTATTTATGGTGCATTTGAAATTTAAAAGTTATATCCTCCAAAGAATATTGAATTGTATTTTCTTGTTTGTAATTTTAGTTTTGATTTAAGGTTTATATTTCATAAGTAAAAATATTTTGTTTAATTATTTCCCTATTCAATATTTTTTGTTTAAATTTACTGTTAAACAGGTTGAAATATAAGTACATATTTTGTTATAAACATTTGAATCGCATCACATGTAGATGATGCAGGCTGTTTCATATTATTTCAAAACTGGCATTCTACTAAGTTAATTTTTTGTATTATAACGGGGTCTAAAAATATTTGTTTTAATTTATATCTGTTTTGTTTATAATACTTATTTATCATGAGTTAGTTATACTTTAGATTAATGAAATTGGGAAAGAATATTGAAAGTCAACAAAATTATTATAAAAAGCATAACTCTTTAGAAGTACGGATGAAATCGGTTTGATATGTGAAAAGCTTTCAAGGCACGAGAAGCGAGAGCGCCTTTCTGAAATTATTCACCGATAATTGATCTAACCCTAGTTCGGATCGCGTCTACAACTCTCCGGTATGCGCTCTACCGTTCGTCTACTCTTCTTTTCACAATTTGGCATTTGTACGAAATATAATCCATCAACGTCAACAGTCGGGTTGTTTTCTCTCGGCCGCCCCGCCGGATCGCCTCGTCCCTCGCCCATAGTTCGCCCCCGACAATACACCACTGGTATGGATGGACGATTTTTGTCATTTATTATTGGGCAGCGTGGATTGATTTTTGTAGTGTGTGAAATGTACTATGATGTGTTAATTTCGTGTTTGCGGCTTTCGACCCTCTCCAAAAAAATGTGCGTTACACAAACAAGTTTGTCGCCTCACGATTAAAAACATTTCAAAAAAAACTCATTTATTTTCAATAACAAAAATAAAAATGAATGAAACTGATTTTAAAAATCTGCTCCATAAAAGTCTTCTGGATATTAAAGTACAAATTTAATGGAGAAATAACCGGCATAAATCTTTAACTGACAACGTGGAAACATATGAAAATATAGTATTTTTAAAATCAGTTTGAAGGATAATTAATTAACAGTCAGTCAGTCCGTGCGTATTTAAAACAGTTTGAGTAAATCAATATTAATAAAAATATACGTCTACACGTAATTATTGCAATGCAAATTTCTTTCATATGTTAGTATAAAATCGATAATAATACCGTACCTTGTACAAACAAAAATTTACCTTTATATTGTGATAAATACTTTCGCGAATTCATTTGAATTAAATCAAAAAATAAGAAAATAAAAGGGTGTATTTTTAAAAGCACATAAATATGCTGCAATGTATTTTTTCCTTTGTCTCGGCAATTGCAAGGACTACTTCGAGGTGAGGCAATAAAATACCAGGACTGATGCTCTAAAAATGTTTATTAACAAAATTACTCAATGAACATGTTATCCCCTTCAAAGTAGTCTCCTCATCGATCCCTACACCGCTCCACACGAATCTTCGACTGTTGGAAGCAATGTTGAAGGTCATTTTCAGAGAGATCGTTCATGAGCTTTCTCGCCTTTTTTCTTCAGGGCATCAACGGAGTCAAATTTAATTTCTTCTGGCGCAGATTGGAGCTTAGGAAACAGAAAAGATTACACGGCGCTAGATCAGATGAGAATGGTAAATGTTCCAATACGAGAATCCCGTGCTTCGGCAAAAACCTTTGATTAGACAGGGCTCTGTTCTGATGAAGAATCTACGAAACGTTTTACAAATTTCAGTTCTTTTTTTACGCAAACGAAGTGTTGTCGAAACCTTCTCGTAGTACGTAAACCAATTCAAAGTATTGCCTTCCAACATTTAAAATATACACTGTCAGTTTAAATTTAAGCTGAAGCTTAAACATATACAACGATTAATTATTTCAATAATTGTTGTTAAGGGTTTTAAACTTTGGTTTATAGGTGAAGTGAAATTGTACAATTGAGCCTAAGAGCTATTTACATGCGACCAATGCTTTGAGGTAACCAAGATACAAATTTGGTGAACACTTGATACAAATTTATCAAGGAGAAAAATACAGAAGTCGAAATGCGTTGGATCATTGTTGAACAACTACTGCGTTAAGGCAGAGCAGTTCAAATTGGCAAAGTTGAGATTAGCTTCTTGATTGCCAGTTAAAACGTTTCTGTTTTGTTTTGTAATGTCCGAAGATGAGTAAATTCAGAATCGTTCTAAAAGCACAAACCTATAAAACAAACGCACTGTTTCAAAATTACAGTTCTTTGGTTTTCAATATGGTGGGGTATGGTTTTGCCGTTTGTATACTAATACTTTTAATAAACTCCGTAGTTTTACCATCATGTAGCATTTCTAATTTTCATAGATACGAGGTGTGGCAATAAAATAATCGGACTGATTTTTAAAATTGTTTATTAACTAAATTATTCAAAGGACATGTTACGAATCTTCCACTGTTGGAAGCAATGCTGCAGGTCATTTTCTGAGAGATCGTTCATGAACTTTCTGGCTTTTTCCTTCACAACAGCAACGGCCTCAAAAATTTGGTTTCTTTTATCGCAGATTTGATCTTAGGGAACAGAAAAAATCACATGGAGCTAGATCAGGTGAAACCTTTGGATCGACAACGTTTTGTGTGCTGGCGTGTTGTGCTAATGAAGAATCCACGAACCATTCTTTCATATTTCAGGTCTCTTTTTTCGTCCACGAGGTGCAGTCAAAACCTCCTTGTAGTACGCCTGGTTTCACACTCAACTTAATTCTCACAGAGCTCAGGTACACCGTTCGCTGTGGACAAAGGTTAGATATTGCATAACCTTGAAAATTTGGATACTTAAATGAGGAACGAACACAGATTAATATCTGATTCTGCTAGTTGTTATCAACACCCCAAGCAAGCGGCAAAAAATTAGTCTGGTTATTTTATCGTAGATTGTAATTTCATTACGTTTCAATTTATACACATCTTTGATTCTGTACAGTAGAACTATTAATTATTTCGAATATTACATATTATTTCTGACTTTTACGTAAATTTACTAGATTTGTTATCTCGGTTCTCAAATTATGTCGATTATCAATGCAGTGACTTCGATTAGGGAACATTTGGTGCAGATTTTTTTGTCCGTTGTAAATTGTATTCACATACAGGAGCGATTCTTAATAACCCAACAAAGTAAAAGCAGTAAGAGAATACATATCATAGCCTGAGGGAAAAATATAAAATAATTCTACGTCTTTCTTATTTTTCAGATACATAATTAAGATATGAATAAAGTTATGGCATGCTGTGAGATGTTCATGCAAACTTTTGAATGGGGCAAGAAATCTATTTCTTACCTAAATATTTCCCACACCGCACTTCTGGTGTTACTGGATACAGGGTGTGGCATTTAACCGGGGTTCTTCATTAACGCCGTTCCTATTGAATATATGGAAAAATGTTTTATACAAAAGTATCATCCTGTCAAGCTCCGCATAATTTAAAATTATTTTCAAATCTTATAAAGTCTGTGCCAATTTGGCTGTACGATGTGTAACTTCGTTATTTTAACCTTCCGTCGGGCGCGGTATGATTTTTGACACGGCCGGGCGCGATGTATCAAAATGATCCACTCAAGTATTTGTTGAAACCAGAAACACACACCGCTGTTAGACAACAATATTAACTTATAAAATATATTTTGTTCATAAAATAAACATAATTTTACTAATACAAAACTTAAAACATTAATTTTTTAATAAAAACTTATCTCACGTAAAAACAAGTTAAATATGCGTTATGATCAAGACAAGATCTAAAAACAACAATAAAAAGGAACGTTACAGTATTTTTCTTTTGGTTTTGCCCTTTTTCAATTACATTGTCCAATTTGCCAAACCATTTTCCAGTTTCGAAAATGTCAAGTCATATGTCAAAGAGGAAAGTTATTTGACAAATTGAGAAACATAATTGATAAAAGGGTAAAACAAAAAAAAACTGTAGTTTTAAGAAACTAAGAATAAAAAACTAAATTAGGTAGACAGTACACGGCCATTTTACCCCTACGATGTGACCTAAAACGTAAAGTACCTACTAATATCATAAAGAGGCGCGGTGTATCAGTTTGATATGTAGGCACTGAAAAAGTGAAAATCATTATATATTGCTACCAGACTAAAGCAAATGTAATTATTACGTGTAAAAAAAACAGTAATAGCGGTGGTAATATCTACCAGACTAGGTAAATGACGTGATTAAAATATTACTGAAAATTGACGGGAGCGGACGCGGTGTATCAAATTGATAAACACTATTTTATTTTCGCAACACAAGCGCAAGCGGACAATTTGACGTTACTAACCTAAAGGAGGATGAAAAAGAGGAAGCTACTGTGAAATAGAGGGCCCTGTGGCTTGATGTGCAGACATGCGCGGACAAAATACATGACGGGTATCAATCAGATCAGCCGCGCCCGACGGAAGGTTAAATGGAGTACTCTCTATTTTATAACGAATTTGAGCTTGTCGGGTTATTTTAGGGTTCCCAATACTTAAATCCTATGGTTTTTAAGATATTAGGCTTTGTTTATGGTTTTCAGAAAATACAGATCTAACTTTCATAATTAATATCTCATTAATGAAGAAAGTTAGAAAGCAGATATTGTGGTACTGTTACAAGCTAAATGGAAAGTATCTGCTCCAGTAACAAAATTTACTTTTCATTAAACAGGGATCCAGTAAAATTATTTCCATTTTGACAACAATTGAAGGGCAATAACTTTTGTTTTTTAAATGGAACGTTGTTATTTTTATATCGTCGTTAGATGTTCGATAAAAATGTCTTTCAATTAACTATACACTTCCCTAAACCAATTACTGACGGTTGAGGAGATATTTAATACTATTTCATAATCTCTGCATTTTTTCATATTAATTAAAATCAGGAGTTTACTGGTTGTATAAAATATTGTTAATTATATGATTACTTAATTGCATTGTTAAGGATTGTGATAGGTTAAACAGTAACGAAAGAAATAATTTGGATTGGTATTTCTAAGTATTCTTAAGTTTTCTCCAGTGATATCGCTTAAACACATAATTAACCTGATCATGTGGTTAACTACGTTTCATACAATTAGCCTTAAGACTTCTTGTGCTTAAGTTTAACTTTTGTTTCATGTCAAATAATAAAGTGTGCTCTACACATTATTGACGAAATATTTATTTATCATGTTTGAATAATACAACATGTAACAAAATTAAATATTGATATTCCAAAATAAATAGGAAAACTTTGCAAACTGTAGGCAACAAAATAATTCTGAGATGTCTTGTAATTTTACAATAAGTGTTCAAAATGTATGAATTTTATATAACAGAGCTTAATAAACTTAGAAAATTGAAATTTTACTCAAAACAAATAAAACGTTTGAGTAAATACTCACTCCTAATTGTAATTAACACGTTAAAATGAAGAAATTATGAAATAAAATTAAATATCTCCTCAACCATCAGTAATAGGTATTGGGAAGTGTATAGCTAATTGAAAGATAACTTTATGGAGCATCTAACGATGACATAAAAATAACACCGTACCGTTTAAAAAACAAAAGTTATTGCCCTTCAGTTGTTGTCGAAATGGAAATAGTTTTACTGAAACCCTGCTCAATGAAAAGTAATTTTTTTTACTGTATTTTTCGAAAGCCATAAACAAAACCTAATATCTTAAAAACCATAAGACTTAGGGTACTGGGGATCCTTATCAAACTTACCCTAAAATAATCTGATAAGCTCAAATTCGTGATAAAACATAGGGTGTTCCATTGAAAATAATGAAGTTACACATCGTACAGTCAAATTGGGACAGCTTGTATACTCAGAAATAATTTTAAATTATGCATATCTTGAAAGGATGATACTTTTGTATAAAACATTTTTCCATATATTCAATAGGTACGGCGTTAATGAAGAAACCCGGTTAAATGCCACAGACTGTATAATTCTTTTTTAGGACAGTTGTTATATTATTAATATACACTACTTTCTTCAAACAGCAAAAAATATAATTTTCGGTCTTTTCAGTTTACGAAATATTCAAATTTATCGTACACGTCAAAATTTAAAAAAAATACAATATCATCAAAAGAGATCGTTTACATGATTTACAAATATGTAAAATATATTGGTATTGCCTTTTAAAATACTAGTAAGAAAGTTAGTTTCTACGTCCTGTAAAATGAAACGTGAGCCATTGTTAAATTTATAATTCATCTTCGAATATCCACATATGTATACATACAAATTTTCAGCACTCTGTTATGTACAATTCTCTAAAATTTTATAAGAGATATGTAAACATGAAAATGTTTGTATTTTTTCGAAATTGTTTTTATATTAGTCTTTTTAAGCGCTTCTCCATTTTTTAACAGTTGTTACAGATTAATAATTTTATTCTTTTAGTAAATTTATTGGTATCAAATTGCATTCATATAGCTTTGTTATATTACCTTATTAATTAAAACACATATCAATTTTAGTAAAGTTATTAAGACATCAAGGGCGTTATAAACCTTATAACCTTATAACGGAGGTGGGCAGTGTATAACTCGAGGGCCTTTGGGCCGAAGTGTGTACGCTGTTCGAGGGCGTATAATTTTAACGCCCGTGGTGCCTTCAACTTTTAATGTCCGACAAGTTTTGTATTTCGTTAGATTTATAATAATTTGATTAAAACCATCAAATCACTAGAATCCAAGGATATTAAACTCTATAGGAGTGCTCATTTCCCATCTCGTAATGTTCGCCTGTTTTCTGACGTCAGCAGCGGTCCTCCTATAAATTTAACGACTAACCCTTGTTTTTTAATGAATTTAATATAATTTAGATATTTATTTAAAATAATAAAATTTTGAAAGTAAATATTTAATTAAAGTAAATTACTATGAAGTGTACGCCTTTGTTAATTTCAAAATATACGCACCGATGCTTACGTCACGAACGAATATAAACCGCAGATTGAGTTATCCTATAGGCAGCCTATAAATAGGTCAAGTATCCTTGACTAGAGTCATAGATTTTTTTTAAATGACGTATCTAAGTAACATATTTTATTTGTCAATTTTGTGACTTTTCATTTAAGTGCTGTCAGTAAGTTAATTAAAATGGAAAAAGAACAGTTTAGGCCCAGATTCATAATCGAATTTAAAGGAGACTTTAAATGTAAAATCACTTTCAGATGTCAAAACAAATATGAAAACACATTTGTTTACACATCTGAATGTTTTTAAAGTCTCCTTTAAATTCCATTATGAAACTGGGGGTTAATCTCTTAGAAAGAGTACTGCTGAAGGCTGCAAAGGCTGCGGAAACCCTTGTACCCCAAAAAACAAAACAAAAAAACTGTGCGAGAAAGAGTATTTTCGTTTTCAAGAATGGTTGCGTTAATAAAGATTATTATTATTTACAATTTATATAGTTATTTTTTATAATAGAATGCCTTGAAAATTTGAATTATTTTAAAATAATGCCCTAGAGCATTGTTTCAATGCTAACGCGTTATAAGGGCGTTATAAGGTTTATAACGCCTGAGGTCGGCAGTGAACAGCCCGAGGACCTTCGGCCCGGGGGTGTACGGCGACCGAGGGCGTATAATTTTAACGCCCCCGGTGCCTTCAACATTTAATGTCCGACTAGCTTTGTATTTCGTTAGATTTATATTATTTTGATTAAAACCATCAAATCACTAAAAATCATAGATTTTTTTGGAAATATCGTACCTAAACAACATCATTGTATCTTTTCATTTAAGTGCTGTCAGTTAGTTAATAAAAATGGAGAAAGAAGAGTTTAATCTCAAAAAAACTACTGCTGAAGACTGCAAAGGCAATGGAAGACTTTGTACCCCAAAAAACAAAACAAAAAAGCTAGGAGAAAGAGTAGTTCCGTTTTCAAGAATGGCTGCTTTAATAAAGATTACTTACAATTTACTGTTATTTTCCAATAATAGAGTGCCTTGAAAATTTATAATGCCCTAGGGCGTTACTTCAATGCTAACGTCACTTAAAACTGATCCATTATTTAGTCTAGTCGGATATTATCGTTTTTAATTGCACATTATTTCATAATGCTGTGTTCTTGTCAAACTAATACTATCTAATAGCTTAAATTTCAACTATTCTGTTACAGTAAAATTTTTCGAATAATTATATTTGTTAAATTATGTATGTATAATATTTCACGAATACATATTTAATATAGGAAACTCTGAATTATGAACAAAAGTAAAAAACAAGTAACTAATCCTTTAAAGAGCTAATTACTGCAACCTACTCAACTCATCATTTTCAAATAGAGAAACTTGTATACAATTAGGATATCTCCTATCTCTGTCGGTTCGTCTTTAGTTCATTACTCACATTCGCACACTCATCACACGCCATTCTAGAGTCTGGTAGACATCAATGACAGGGTTAGTTAGGCAAATGACATGAGTGACAGCTGGAATGGCCGCCGGTATTAGATTAGGACCGAGGCGATTACTTGCAGATATTTCACATAATGCCTAAAGGTCGAAACAACATGCTGTTAGGGAGGCGGAAATTTGTTCGTTTCTGGTTCTTCTCACTTATTGACTGAAATAACTCATAGCAAAAGGACTACCGAAGAATAATAATTTAATAGAGAGTAATAATTTAATTTTTGAATTCCACTCTACACACACACAAAAACAAAATATTAAACATTAACCAAAGATAAACGCTGCATCGATGTAGCAGAGAATGCTAGATTTTTAATTGCCCATGGAGACCACACAAAACAATCGTAAACTACATCACAACAAAAGCAGCAGATCTCAAACGGAGTTTCATTTTTATTCATCTGATAGTGTGATGAAGCTGTCGATATGACATGTGATAGCGATATGCTTACGACAGGTTTGTTACACAAAGCATTTTAAACTTATCTCGAACTATATTTTAAAACTACGTGGTTCGTAGTACTTCGTATTGAATTACTAAGACAGCTTCGATTTACTTTGCATGGATTATTAATTACAATGAGAATTATTATGCCAGATTATCTTCTGAAGATATAATCGCGAAGTAGTATGAATATTAATTTACTAAGTCAAAAACAATATGTATGTATATACATAGTCACATAATAAGAAAGTCTAAACCAATATAAAAATATTATAATTAAAACATAAAGCGACGTGTAAAAATTAAAAAAATAAACAAATATATATTATGCAACAAGTTTTATAAACGGCATTTTAGTCACGAGTTTTAATTAGACACGAGCAAAGCGTAGCGGAGCGAGTATTTAATAAACGAGTGTCTAGAGAAGTTTATAAATCGAATTGCATACTATACTTTTTCTACGACCAACACAAAAATACTAAAATTCGGAAATTGTGCCGTGACGCCGTGACTAAAACGCACAAAGTCACAGCTTGTCAATATGTATTTAAAAGATCACTTAGCAACGTGGAAATATATACGATAATTTGTGTTTTAAAGATGGGAGTGGAAAAAATATGTAATTCGTTCCTCTTTTATTGACGATTTGAATCTTGTATTTTATGGTACAAAAATTTTCTATCTGGTCATATTTTTGCCGCACCTAATTTTTCAGTCTTATTTATTTTGGAACAAACTTTATATGTAAAATAAGATTTGCAGCTTTTAAACAAAATTTTATTATTGGAAGTTTAAAAAGAATTATATGTTTAAGTATTGAATTTTTATTGTCTCATAAATAAATTTCAAAATGTTTTAATTTTCTTGCCCAAGAATTACAGTAGTCGTAAGAGTTAACAAGTCAAAAATAATCAATTGAAGATTTTAATCTTTAAAAATGCACTCTACAAACTTTAGTGTACACTCCTATGGGTATAGTCAAATTAATTATAAATAAAAATAATTAGATTTTTGCTAATGAATAACACATCTAAAAAAATTACAACTGGAGCGTTCAAATAAATAATCTTTTTTATCTTTTAATCCACTGTATTTGCTGCCAAATCTTCACTTTCAAAATAACTACCAGTTTTATTTATTTATAATATTACTAAAATCGCAAAAACTATAATTGCAACTTGCAACCAAAACAAAACAAAGTTGTTTTTTGCAAATATCATATTAAATATAAATGCTGACTTAATTATTTTTAAAATTATAATCATTGTTTTGCAAAATATTCGAGCTAAAGTATTCTTCTACGATGGGAAATATACTCCTAAAATTGCAAAAAAATATTTTTTATAGAAACTGTGAAAATTGTACAAATAAAGTATCTGGTGTCAGTGACACTCCTTAACCAAATTCAAACTAAAATTGTCCCCATATATTAATAAAGTTACTTGATGTTTATAAGAAAAACTACACTAAGAAAAACAATTTCTTAAAAATTAACAAAATCTTGTGTTATTAGAATATAGTAGTAGTATTTACAATTTGTTGCAAATTATGTTACAATTTTTTAAATTTAGTTACAAATTTGTCAGTCGTTTCATAACAGCATTTTTAAGTTATATAACATAAACGCGTAACATATTAACATTATTGTCGCATTTTGTAGCATTTTGAATTACTTATTGCGTACTTGGTACTGTCAAAAAGTGTAAGAAGTGTAAAAGTGTCCAACTAAGACCAGGCGCACACTGTAGACAAGACAGGCTGCAGACTGTCTGCAGACAGTCTACGGCCGTACAAGTCAGTGCGAGGGCAAGACTGTTTTGTCGCAGCAATACCGCACACTGTACACCAGAAATTCAAACTACTTGAGATTTCATTGCATTCACAACTTTCCGATGGATTTAATTGAAACGGCTGCTCTTTGTGCGTTGTTAGTTAGAAGAAGAAGTAGGATAAAAGCAAAACAAAATAGAGAGTATTGGGTACATCCCATTTACAGTTCTAGATTGATTAAAGGGAAATTTTATACTCTTTACAATGATTCAAAAACAATAATATGAAACTGTCTTTTTAGTTGTGAAAGAACAAAAGAATATGTTGTACTAACGTTACACTTGCTAATCAGTCACTTGTATAGGTCAATCAAAAAGCACTCTGCATTAAGCTGGGTACACATTGGCCGCACCGCATCTGTATTGCAACGTTGCAATACAGGTTCGCTGAAAATAAAAGTTAATGCACCCGTCATGCACCTCGAACGCACCAATGCGCATCTCGAACGAACCATTGGTGTGTTCGAGATGCATGACGGGTGCATTAACTTTATTAGCGAACCTGTATTGCAACATTGCAATACAGGTGCGGTGCGGCCACTGTGTACCCAGCTTTAAAATATTCGATGCGCGCGAAAAGGCGTAATTGATTATTTTCTGCCTTCGCGGTATGTGGGGGTAAGTAGACGTGAGACAGTTTTGTCTCGATGTGCGCGGTACAATTGAATAAACAGAGCCACCCGACAGTCTGCAAACAAAATTGTCGGCGGTTCAAGAAACAGCTCATAGACTGTTTTGTCTTGCCCCTGACTTGACTGGTAGTGTGCGCACTTTCATTCATTCAACGTATCCGCCAGACCAGACAAAACAGTCTGCAGACAAAAAGTCTGCAGTGTGCGCCTGGTCTAATAGTTCTGCACAAATGTGAAGAATTTTTTTCTATAAATTGTCACTGGAGCTATTTTAGACGCAAATTGTAGCAAATACTGCTATTCATTTTTCTCTGTGTATAAGCACTCACCGGTCTGCATCCCTTCGGTCCCAAAAGGAACAAAAATGGAAAATATATAACATTACTGTTCAAAATTTATTTATACACGCACACATATTTATTTTGAAAAAGAACTTTTACTGAAAGAAGAAATAAAAAAAGGAATGAAAACTGTATTCAGTATACTCTCTCTCTCATATGCGGACAACTCTCTTAAGCGGCGTCCACATCAAACGCGCTGCGCTGCAAACCGTGCGGAACCGTACAAAGTGTTCGAGCGCGTTTGATTTGGACGATAAATCGCGCGTTTTATCGTCCAAATCGAACGTGTACGAACACTTTGTGCGGCTCTGCGCGGTTTGGTGCAGCACAGCGCGTTTGATGTGGACGCTGCTTTAGACTGACAATTTTTAATTGTCCATTTATCCAATTGCGTCTCTATTTATTAGGCGCACATCTCTAATAGACTCACAGTTTTCTGTTCACGGTAGGTGTCTGCTTAAGAGAAAGTACACTGTACGCAGATAAAAATTGTGTGGGGTTTAAAGAGTAAGTAGTTAAATGTTTCTACATAAAAGTTTAATTTTCACCTAATGTAATAAAAACTATACCTTTATTTCTTCAATGTAACACTTTTCGATGTTTATTTAACAATCTGCACAGTAGTTAAAAATTTTAAATATACGAAACGGAGAAATATTACAATTTCACGTCCGATAAAAATGAATTTAACATATCTGTGTAGTTAAATGTTTCCGAACCGATAAACATGTTACATGTTTTTACATATTTTTAATGTTATTTCAACTCTGCAAAAAAGTGATTGTAAAAAACACATGAATTACAATCAACATGCTTTCTTATCTTTTGCAGAGGAAATTTATTTCCTTCTTGAAGTTACTTTTATTCCTTAAGATTTTAACATCATCGTGTTTAACTACTTGTATAAATGGACGTGAGGGAACAACCAAAAAGAGTAAAAATGGTGTTGAATCTAACTCCTTATTTTTATCTGTGTATCTAAGCCAGTATTTTTAAAATAAATAAATTAAAGAAATGTTTTGTTATGTCTGACATGGAAACAACATATTTGGATGTAACTTTTATGGCTTTAGTTTGCTTAGTGCGTTAGAAAAAAAGCTTAAGCAGTTGACATTTACACGAATAATATTAAGCATGATTATTATTGATTCATCTAATTTTGCCTGGAGCCACTCTGTGAAGTATTACGATACTTTTTTAAAGTTTTTGAATAAAAAGTCTGTCGAAGCTAGGTCAGGGCTTTAAGGTGTATGCCTTGGGAGTACGACAATTCGGTGAAAGCCAATTCGGTGTACGACAGTTCGGTGTGCGACAATTCGGTGAACGACAATTCGGTGTATGCGACAATTCGGTGTGCGACAATTCGGTGTACGCGACAATTGGGTGTACGACAATTAGGTGTACGCGACAATTCGGTGTACGCGACAATTCGGTGTACGACAATTCGGTGTACGACAATTCGGTGTACAACAATTCGGTGTACGAAAATTCGATGTACAACAAAATTTGGTGTAAAATTATTTTGTATAGGTATAATGCAGTGACCGCCGCGACGCACAGTGGGGAATTTTCGCAATTTCTTGGCCAGAACCAGTAAAAATAAAAGTTGTTTTCTCAACCTCAATTACATTCCATTGTGAGGGTGAATCTTTCTGCACTCTTCGATCAAATTTTGAGCGCTTCCCCCACTTATTTTACTTAAATATCTACTTGTGATACATAAATTGTGCTGCACAAATTGTGTGTTTTATTGATAGTATCATTATGGACTCGGTTCCTGGAGGTAAGTCGAGCATTTTAATATGTTTAATAATAAATTTAATAAGTAGAGGTGGGCGATACGGGAAATTGTGTATTTCGATACGATTTCTGTATCGATATATCGAATATCGATACGTATCGAGTATCGGCTACCGATACGTATCAATACATCGAATATCGATACGTATCGAGTATCGACCACCGATACGTATCGATATGTATCGAAATATTTGATCGATATGTATCGATATATCGATACGTTTCAAAATATAAGACCGATACGTATCGAAATATTGAACAGAGGTAGGGCTGGGTCGATGTATCGATATATCGATACGTATCGATACGCCAGCTGTATCGATACACATTTTCAGCTGTATCGACGTATCGCATATCGATACGTATCGAAATATCGGATATCGAATATCGATACGTATCGAAATATCGATACGAATCCAAATATCGGATATCGAATATCGATACGTATCGAAATATCGGATTTCTTATCATAAGTTTAAGCAATAACCTTAAACCAAATTCATTTTGTTTTACCGTTTAGAAGATATTTAGTTTATTTCAATTTTCTCGAGACTTGAAAAACTGGTCTTAACCGGTTTTTGCACCAAAGTTTTAAACCTCTGTTCAATATTTCGAAACGTATCGATCTATCGATACATATCAATCCAATATTTCGATACATATCGATACGTATCGGTAGCCGATACTCGATACGTATCGATATTCGATATATCGATACGTATCGACACAGAAATCGTATCGAAATTCGATACACAATTTCCCGTATCGCCCACCTCTAAACAGAGGTTTAAAACAAGAATTGAATACTGGTACAAAAACCGGGTAAACCAGTTTTTGCTTAAAAAACACGAGATGAAAAATAGAGCTGGAATAAGTTTAAATAATAACGTCGAATATTCGACCATATAAATACAAATAAATAAATAAAATGTTTAGTTAATCTGTAATTCGATATTTCGATACGTGTCGGTATATCGATATTCGGTATTTCGATACGTATCGACATCCGATATTTCGATATGTATCGAAATATCGATACGTATCGATATTCGATATCCGATATTTCGATACGTATCGATATTCGATATGTCGATACAGCTGAAAATGTGTATCGATACAGCTGGCGTACCGATACGTATCGATATATCGATACATCGACCCAGCCCTATTAATAAGTCCATCAAAGCACTTTTATAATTTTATATTTCACGCAGCAATTTAGTTGTATTCTTGATTGTTATTGGTTAGCTGATTATCACTAGATTAAAGTATATTTTATGCACTTCCAAAATATGAAAATAGTGTCTGCTAATATATGCTAGCCTTGTATTACGTTAGTTTTTAAGTTGCGCGAAACTCATAAGGTTATATGTATTTACATGTTTTATTACTCTGCGCTCATAAATATTTTTAATATTTTAGACAAACGCTCGAATTTTTTTTCTTGATTTTGTTAGCTTATTTTAAATATATCATACTCCTATTAACATAATTTTTCTCTCAAAATTTTCTTCACAAACATAATAAATTTTCATATGGTTGGAGAGAGAACTAAATAAGCTACCAAAAACAAGGAAAAAAAATGGAGGTTGCCATTTAAAAAATATATCAATGGCGTCATTACTCAAAAACAAAATATTGTCAAGGACTAATTTTTATTGAAAAATGTATGCTTTTTAAATCTAAAACTTACTTATCCCAGCGTTTTTCTAAAATATCAATAATAAAAAAATTATTCACGGTTAATTCTTTTATTTTTATTGTGGCCAGAAAATACGAAAAATTCCCCACTGTGCGACGTGAAGTTCGCACAGTATGGAAGAAAAATTATTATTGATTTTTTTTAAACTTTGTGCTAATAATTTATGCATGTTCCATAACTAAATATAACGGATCCAGTGAGAAATTTTTAGTCTTGTTAAAAATGGTACCCATTTAAAATATGAAAATTAGAAAAAATTGTTATAATTTGAATTTGTTGAACACATTAGACAAAATTTTAGCAAGATATTATAAACTTTTGCAAAAGATGTTCCGTGTTAATCATACAACATATTCTCTGGCATAATAACTTGAAAAAAAGATTTTTCATTTTCTCAGTTTTATTCAAGATATGAAGCTCAAAGGGGTTCTTGGTATTTAACGTTTACGCGTAGTTAACTTATTCATTTATATCCACAAAAAATATATGTATAAAGGAACACATTTTCTCTTCAATTCTTAACTGTTGCATGCACAATAAAATTTGAGACGATTTTTAACATTTCTGATTTTCGGCTTCTTTACGCAAAATTTTATGTTATCACTTTTGATTTGTTAACCCATCGCAATTTTAATAATTTTAATTTAGTCTAAATATACCGAAAATTTTGAGATTTTCTTATGCCTGCAACAGTAAGAATGCAAAAGGAAGTTTGAATCTTTTATTTTTTATTATAATTAAGTAAAGAAAAATGGCGTCTTAAATTATAATGTTATCAATTAAGGGTAGCGATTAATAGATTAATGTTTTGCAATTTTATTAATAAACATACTACATACATACGTGTAAACGTTTCATATACAGTGTGTCCCCAGATGGACTAAAAAAGGGGAAAAACAAGCTCCAATTTCTTTCTTGACTCTGATAACTTATTGAATTCTCTATCCAATTATATCAAAAATTTTTGATATTTTATAGAAAAAAAATCGAGAAAAACATTATTGAAAATGACGTATAGGCCGCATATCACTATCTAATAATAATAAAAATTTCGTATTGCTAAGTATTCTTGGCACTTTTTCAAGAGATTTTACCGAAAATGAAAGTTCTTTTTCCTACGCGTTCTCTAATGTCAATAACAAATGTTGAAAATAAATATTTTTAAAAATAAGAAAGGTGTATGGAATTGCTTATTTTTTATTATGTTTTCTCATTTTTAATATTTTTTTTCTCAAATTTTTTCCCATAAATCATCATAATTTTTTGACTGGATAGAGAATTCATTGAGCTCTCAGAAATAAGAAAAAAAATGGGAGTTGCTATTAAAAAAAAGTTTCGATGACGGCATTACTGGAAAACAAATGACTGTCAAGAATTTATTTTCACAAAAAAACTTATACATTTTAAAAACAAAATTTACCTGTCCGACCATTTTTTAGAAATGTCAAATGTAAAGAAATAACGTATTTTATTCCAGACTTTTAAGGTAAACTGTATAAACATATGGTGCGGATTTCTTTGCGGTCACTCTGCATTATACCCGCGATTATACCTATATCAAATTGTCGTACACCGAATTGTCGTATACCAAATTGTCGTACACCGAATTGTCGTACACCGAATTGTCGCATACACCGAATTGTCGCATACACCGAATTGTCGTACACCAATTGTTGCGTACACCGAATTGTCGCACACCGAATTGTCGCATACACCGAATTGTCGTTCACCGAATTGTCGCACACCGAACTGTCGTACACCGAATTGTCTTTCACCGAATTGTCGTAGACCCGTATGCCTTAAGTCTACAAACCTATAGTCATTGAGTATTATTTGCTGAATAATTTTGCTTGTTTTATAAACACGTCGCGTCGTGCAGCAACAAGTTTTCTTGCGAATAAGATTGTGGGCGTTTTTTCTCCAAATTTTGAATTATATTTCCGTATACTGAGAAAAATGTTTCCTTTAAAAACCGACTCAGCGTACTAAACTAACTTTTCTTACCGTACTACTGCCAAATTAACATTATAGAATGGCTTTCCTTAGGCTGGATTTCTCAGTCCTAGTTTAACTTTAAACTCCTGTTTATTCCCATGGTAGCAATTATAAACACAATTGTTCCTATGGAAATAAACAGGAGTTTAAAGTTAAACTAGGACTGAGAAACCCAGCCCTAGTGTATCACTGAGAAAAATTATTTTCATACTGTTAATTTTGCAGTACGCTGAGTCGGTTGTTAATGGGAATCCGAATAAAGTGTTCGTATACATTTTTCTCAGTGCAGGCCTCTACATTTATGTTAGACACCCTCAGGCTGTACTCAATAAGTAAGACTCCCAGTATCCCAGAAAACTAGCATTCTAGCATCCCAGAAAACTGTTGCCGTCAGTTTTCTTTACAAGAATTTGCATTTTACACTGGTTAGTGCGAGGCCAAACTTTCCTAAAAAATTTTTTTACTGACCAAGTATGTAATCTGGGAATCCACCGGACAGGCACCTTCTTCATACCCAAATCGTCATGCAAAATTTTTAGTACACTTATTTTAGATATAGAGACTTCATTGGCAATAACATCAATTATAATAATTTACGATTTCTGGCACTAGTTCTTCAGTTCGAGCTTTTACGAGTCGTCTGGATTTTGGGTCATCATTCTTTACTCTATTGAAAGAGTTTAGATCAAACTTTAATTTGAAAATAAGATGGTGTATCTTCTCCATACACACCAACCATTCTTTCATAAATAATTTCTGGGCCATTGCCTTCTTTTGTCAAGAACTTTATAACACTGCGTTGTTCCACCTTAATTTCACTCATTTTATTAAGAAATGAATCTTCCCAAATCTCTATAAACCGCACAAATTAAACTTAGCACACGCACTAAATGTAACAGCTAGTTTTCAGTAATGGGTTTGATATCGTCGTTCTTTTATTTCATAGCTAAAATACGTCCTCGTAGTTTTATTTTGCTGCTTGCTATTTTCAGAAAAAATGATAAATAAAATAAATATTTCAGAGATGTAAATGGAAGTTAACTCTTAAAATTGTATAAAATTTTACATGCGCATTTTATTCTCTTTACTATTGGAAGGTCTTAATTTTTCAATTTCAAATTTTGTTCCCCCACATTTCATATCAACAATTTAGGTTAAGACTGGAAAGATATAATTTTATACTAAACAGAATATACTCTATTGGCTTATGCATGTATTACACATTTGTTTCCGGCTTATAAATATATAAATTTTAATTCGATTTATTTAAAAATATTAAATAAACAATGTAAAATATGATTTGCTTATTTGAAACAAAACTGAACCATTGTAAACCTTGTCCTGAGCAGATCATGTCATTACGAAAGTTGTAACAGGAAAACGTGAGCGTTTTCATTTTAAGTAAATGACGACTCCAGAGCAGCTCAGTAACAGGCACCTGGGGGTCGATCGCAAGGCTGTGGGAAGATGTCCCGCTGCAGTAACAATACGACAGCGCCCCGGTGGGTCTCGCTATCACAAAACTCGGAACAGAGAATGCATGCATTTTTCCATGGTCTCTCCTATCCGTCATCACCAATATATAAAAATATATATTAATAAAAAATACATCACGATAGAGCAACTGAATATCAACACTGAATTTTAAATCAATAAGTTTTGAGCATTTGTGTTCGTAACGAATTTATCGAAATTTAAAAACGTATGCTCATAAAATACTGACCTACTTTAAGCATGGCAGAGGCAGGCAGCAGCAGTATTCAGAAAACACTTTACTGTTAAATATACTGCCACCATAAAGTTTACGGTGCTTTATTTACCTTATAAATAGGAAACTGAAAGTTTAGGGGATGCATTCAGTTTCGTTTCAAAGGGAGAGAAAGTTTGCTTTTACTATGCTACAAATTACTTCTCGTCGAGGGACTGTTCGTAATACAAGTGTAAATATTTTGAAAACAGTATTATTACTGCTTAATTTACGACTGCTATAATTTAATAAAATGCAATAAATTCTTTTGTTAGATAATTTGAGAGGCTCGTGGATGTCCAAATAAAAAAAGAAAGAAAAAACATAACTTTTTTATGGTTAAAAATAATATTTTAAAATTAATTATAAAACTTTATTTTTATAAAAAAAAATGTAGAAAATGTGTAAATCTATGTATACAGGCTGTTACAAATTCGAGGCTCACCATTGGGATCTCGGAAACGGTAAGAAATACGAAGTTGGTTAAATTAGGGCAAAGTTGTGTATTTTGGTGCTGAACAATAATCTGTTTCGATAAATCTTCTACGATTTGTAGCTTTTGAAATATTTCCAAAAAACTGAAAACGTAATTTTCTTTTTTATTTTTTTCTGAAGTTATTATTGTAGGGATCACAACAAAATTCATACATTTTACAGGCACCTTTTTGAGCTCTTTACGATGATATCATTACATTTTACTTAAAACGTTTCATTCTGACCATCAGCAACTTCATTTTTTCTTATGGGCGCCACATCTTTTCTGATGTTTTTCCATATGTCACACATCCGGATTTAATAAATTGAAAAAACTATAAATGCAAGAAATTGCTGAAAATAACAGTGCAAAGAAAAATATAGTATGCTGTGAAGACAAACGAAAAAGCTTTGATATACCTTATGGTATTTTTATTACTCCGTTCATCACTCGATTAGAAGCAACTGAGGAAAATTATTAGTAAATTGTTATCTTCGTTTGAATTTGGAATTTTGTAACAACAGTAACCGTGTTAATTTTTTTTACATGTGGAATCACAGAGAGTGTTATTTTTTGTTCGTATAATTTGTATTTGAATTAAATTTGACCCTCCATAGACAAGAGGCCAGCTATCTCGAGAGACCCAAATAGAGTCAGTAGTCGTAGAGAGCAGAGCTGTGCGTGTACTTATGATTGTAAGTGCAAGTATAAAGTACTATGTACTTTTTTTAGGATTTATTCGTGTATTTAAGTACATGCAACAGGCGACTTGCATTTAAATACTCAAAGGCCTAAAGTACTTGTAATTAAGTACAGGCATACGTACTGCCACTGCTAACTTTCACAAAATAATGCAAAAGTACCTAAGTGAAAATGAGATTGTTTTTCTACATTTGAGTATTTGTAATTAGTTTTAGAACCAACACGTTCACATAAAATATCGTCGAGTTTTTTGTTTTACGCATATTCCTGATATTTCTACTTCTAGATTATTCTAGAATTCCAGTTGAGAGAATTTGAACAAACCGTCTGACGAAACTTTACTGCTTACTTCTGACTTCATTTACTTCAGTGTTTGAGCTAAAGTCGGTGCTTTATTTACTTTAGTAGCGATTTAATTGAAATTTGCCTAATTACAGTGACAGTGTTTGTTCAGTATACCTATTATTTAAGTTTTTTTTTTTTTAATACGTGTAACATATCGCAGAATTGATTAATTCCATAAAGTAGGGACAGTCTGTTATTGAACTTAATGTTTACTGATTTTTAAACGTATATTTGCTGCTAAATACGTGACCTAACAGTATATGCAGTTACTAATTTGTCGCGTCTGCAGCTGTACGTTCTCATGAAAAAGCCTTTTGAGATGGACGCTGACCGGTGAACTTTACTGCGGGGGTGTGCGTGCCATTCTTCATTTCACAGGACGTCATGGGGATGTTGTAACCACGCTGCAGATGAACAAAGTTGCGTAGGTTTTGCCATGCATCGCAAATGTAATTCGTTCATATTTAAAATGCTTCTTTTGCATCAAACATTGCAGTTAATTTTCTTGAATTAGAGCGAAGCAAATAATCCTGAGGAAATTGTTACACCATGCAACTTCGACAAATAATTATTTTTATTGTGTGGATATCATGAGTTAGCTCCCTGCATATAATTGCATATATCTGGAATTCCGAATCATAAATGATTCACTACGTGATGAATATCAAACCCTAGTGTTAATGATGCGTGCCAAGAACTTACCGTAAAATCGCCCACAGTATAGAATAATAGATAATGGCATTTTACTATTGCCTGCTAATATTGTTATTACTATAGTGAGTAATTTGGGGCAGAAAAGTTATTCCCATATTTTATCATTTCTACTGTCTTTTTGTTTTCAAATAATACACATTATGCTTTTCATTAAAAGAGTTTAAATATGCTTAAAATCAAAACAGATAGATAGTTTATTCGTAATATCGTTAAGTTTACAAATAAGATCAGGACCACACTTCAGTGATGTATGTGTAGAATCAAGTGAAATTTGGCGTAATAGTCTATGGTTTGTGTATTTAAAATACTTTTCATTCTTCTAATACTAAATAAGAAAGATGATAGAGGTCTTTCATATAATATTTCCGGGTAAATCTAAATGAACTCCAAGAAATTTTGTGGATTTTAATGTAGTTGAAATTCTATTTAACGTAAACGTATTTATCTATGTTTAAGGGGTTTATTGGTAGTAAACCGTCCGTTACCCTGTGATTTCATTTGTTTATCAGTTGTTGGTACACGTAGAAGTTTTATATATAGTTCATTTTTTAATATACATATGCCGATCGATTGATCGATAAGTCAAAGAACTTTTATATAGCTGTCTCCTTCCAACTTTCGTGAAACGCCCTTACTGCTTCTGTCTTATCATGTCATTTCGTCGTATATTTTCTTAACTCAGATCTATACGATCGGCAAATAAATAACAAATGAACTTTAGTTTTACTTATTTTTCCTCTGCATTTGTTCCTTTTTAAAGCTGCTGCATTTTTCCAGCTCAGATCTATTTGTAGTATGTCTTCCTCTGGAATTCTTTTTCATTGTTCCCAATTCCCATACGTTTTTTGCTTGTCTTTTTTATGAACGGGCAAGGTTTCGTATATACCTTTAGGTTCCAATTACTAAAATCATAAGACCAGCACTAATACATCGAATTTAGCCGAATCTAGAAGAATTTGAAAATTTTACCCCGCCCCACCCCCGAAGAGTTTTTGAACATGCCAAACATCTTATTGATACGGGGTCTACGGCTTTACTTCTAATTCCAGAAGAATTGCTTTTCATTTCCATGTGAAAACCGACCCCACCGCAACCGAAAGTTGGGAATAATTGCACCTACGTCCTTCAGGTCCGAAGGCAAACATGCAAGCCTATCGAACACTGGGTGATTTTTTTTCTTGTCTTTTTGGTGGTATTCTGAGGATACGTCCAAACCCTCTTAGAGAGTTCTCTCTTATCCTCCGACTGATGGACTTAACACCTAATCTGTTTCCTAATTCTTGGCTTCTTATTCTGTCTGACTCCGCTATTTTTTTGAGTATTTTCATAACACTGGGTTCTAGTCTTTTTTTTTGTTTTTGCTGTGTCCAGGTTTCAGAATTATTTGTTAGAATGTGTGTTTATTCAGAACGAAGTATGTTAATGTGATGATTATCGTTCTATCATCCAGCTCTGCTTTTATTCTTCCGTCTTCTGTTATGACTAATCCAAGGTATTTAAAAGCATCGTTACCTGCTCTACCTCTACTCGTTCTGATTTGATATTTACACGGAAAAAAATATTTTGTTAAGTTACCAATAATTGTGAAGCATCTAACAAGAATTTGGTGTCCTATATACGACACAAATTTTATATTGGTACTTCAACTTTATTTTTGTGAACAACTGAAATTGTAGTTTTTATCAGTGTCAAAAAGATATTTAACACACAAAGTTTTTTGTTAATGTTGATCACGTCTTGGCGTCAACCCAACATCAATATTATAGTTTTTAACTACGAATTGGTGGTGATGCATCCACAAATGACATGTCAATGTTAAAATAATGTAGTAGTATAGTATGATGCATTCACAATGATATGTGGACGTTAAAATAATGAATTAATATAGTAAACACAAAATAATAAATATTTATTTGTTGTTGTCCTAACAATAAGCACTTGTTTGTCCAACTATTTCTTAAAAGTAATATTCAAACAAAAATTTACTATAAAATAGTTGTACCCGCACTTACAACATGTGGCTCTCTCAAGTCAATATTTGTACGAAGATAAACAACAATATTTCAACAAGTTAAGTTGTTGTGAAATTTTTCCCCGTGTAATTTCCGAGGGGTCTTAGGTACGATCAAAGCTTTCGTCTTACTTCTGTTAATTTCTAGATTTGTTTTCTTTAGTTCATTATTCCAGATTTTCAGATTGTACTATACATTTTCCTCTGTACTCTCGCAATAAAATCATATCGTCTGGAAATGCTGGCTAATTTATTGTTACTCTTTGTAAGTAACGGTGACCCAATATTGTCTTTCTTCTTTTCTTTCTGCATTGATTTATTAATAAGCCATTTACAAAATGTTGAATGGGTGCGAATAAGTAAATATAAAATAAATGTACCTACAAGATTCCGTAAAAATAATGTTAATTCAATGGTTATGGTTTGATGTTCTTAGGTAAAACCTAAGATCATCCGCACTCTGTTCGAAACTTAAATTTTGCTGTTGAAAATGTCAGCCTATTATATTGATAACAAATTCTTTATTTTTAATTTTTAAAATATACATATACAAAATTCCATTTAGGTTTTTTAAAGTGCTCTTCAAAGTGAATCTGTCCGTGCAGTTTGACAATTTTTCATTTGCTCAGCTTCAAAAGATTCAGTAACCAAATTTAATTTATATCGAACTATCAGCAAGGCCTTGATCAGTGAACTTTAAAATAAAGTAAAGAAACTGATCAGGGCCGTGCTGATAGCTCAATATAAATTGAATTTGGTTACTGAATCTTTTTAAAATATTTTGAAACTGAGCAAATGAAAAATTCTCACACTACACAGACAGATTCATCTTGAAGAGTACTTTAAAAAACCTAATTGGAATTTTAGTGTAAAATAATTAGGGAAGCCAATATTTGAACACCTCTAAATTAATATGGGATTTCCTATGTTGCGTTCATCAATGCAGCACCCGGTATACCACATGTCCACAGAGTGTGGTTTTCTTTTATGATTCTAAATTCAGCAGAAAGAACCGCCAGCCACCAACAATCTGCGTAGTCTTCAGATTTGTTTAATATAATGTTACTTAGCTTAAAGCATGTGTAATTACACGCTAATAACTGATAATAAAGACTCTTCAATTAAGCGAGTTAAAAGCAATTTAATAAGGGCCTTCATTTAGGATGTTTCTTCGTTGACGGCATTTATCTCGGTAAATACTAGGTTTAGGTATAGAAATATGTAATAAAATATTTTCCAAATTGATAGAGCTATCAAAATTCGTAATATATAGGGTATTTCATTTGAAATATTAAAGATAGTTGCTGACACTTGTAAAATGAACACCCTGTGCAATTGCAAATAAATTTAATTAAAAGTATAAAGTTTTTGTATTAGAGGATGATAGCATTCGAAATTGTTTTCTACATTAAATGGTTTAAACGCCACAAAAGAAAACCACACTCGGTGAACACGTGGCATATACAGCCTATGGCATTTAACCGGGTTTCCTCATTAACGCCGCACCGTTCTTACTGAATATATGGAAAAATGTTTTATACAAAAGTATCATCCTTTCAAGCTCCGCATAGTTTAAAATTATTTTCAAATATACAGGCTGTCCCAATTTGGCTGTACGATGTGTAACTTCGTTATTTTAAATGGAACACACTAACTTTTGTTTTATGTCAAATAATAAAGTGCGCTCTACACATTACGATGAAGTATTTATTAATCATATTCGAATATTACAACATCAGCTAACAAAATTAAATACTGATTTTCCAAAATAAATACGAAACCTTTGAAAACTGTAGGAACAACAAAATAATTCCAAGATGTCTTGTAATTTTACAATAAGTGTTGTAAATGAATGCATTTAATATAACAGAGCTTAATAAACTTAGAAAATTGACGTTTTACTCAAAACAAGTAAAACATATTGTAAAATAACAAGTAAATACTCACTTCTGATTTTAATTAACACATTAAAATACAGAAATTATGAAATAATATTAATTATCTCCTCAACGTCAGTAATAGGCAGTGGGAAGTGTATAGCTAATTAAAAAATAACTTTATGGAGCATCTAACGACGACATAAAAAATAACACCATCCCTGTTTAATGAAAATTAAATTTTGTTACTACTTCCACATAGCTTGTAACAGTAGCACAATATCTAGTTTCTAACTTTCGTCGTTAATGAGATATTAATTACAAAAGTTAGATCTGTATTTTCCGAAAACCGTAAACAATGCCCAATATCTTAAAAACCATAGGTCCTAGGTACAGGGAACCCTTATCAAATTTACCCTGAAATAACCTGACAAGCTTAAATTCGTTATAAAACATAGAGTGTTCCATTTAAAATAACGAAGTTACATATCGTAAGGCTAAATTGGGACAGCCTGTATATTTGGAAATAATTTTAGATTATGCGAAGCGTGAAAGGATGATACTTTTCTATAAAACATTTTCCCATATTTTCAATAGGAACGGCGTTAATGAAGAAACCGGGTTAAATCCACAGACTGCATATTCTCTTGGGCATGTCAAAGTACTGAAGTTATTGAAATAAACAATTAAGCATATTATGTGTTCAAAATTAAAATTAATGGCCAAGTCAATTTTGCATGAAGCCACTTAATACATAGGAGCAGTAATGAAATGGATAGGTAACAGGGTTCATAAATTTAACTTTTATGTCAGCAACAAACGAGTTCTGTAAATTAGTAGTAAATAATCGGTGTAAGTTATCCTCATACTTTTTCTTACAAACATTGTAAATAGTGATTGAAAAATTGTTAAACCATTTACGGTGAATTTTACAGCGTCCAGGTACTTAAAGGTTAGGTAACAAAAACTGCGGGTTGTACAATTCCAAGAATAATCTGCCATTAAAGCTCTCCTGCGCTTCTTCAGACCAAGTGGACCTAATTGAATCTCCGAACGATTACAAAAACTAATAGCTTGAAATCGCATAAACTTTTAATTTAACACATCGTCGCCGTGATTTGCCGCATACTCAATAACAATTTTCTGTTTACTTAAAATTTTACGGCAACGTCACAGTCTAAACCTAAGCTTATTGTGTCGGGTCCATACACGATTCCCCTATGCACCGCCACAATAGAGATGCGTGTGTATAGAACATAATGAGATTCAGTAGCCGATAAACTGAACGGGAACCAATCAGTATCGGCCCCAATCATCTATTGTTGCCGTTCACGTTTACCAGGGGTGGCTTACCATTGCATTCATTAGTACAAAAGCTAATGGATCTTGCTCAGTTTCACGAAACTTTTACTCGCAAGTTTAAACTCGGAATACGAACGCAAGAATTTCTGCCATTAATTATAGGCTTCTCTTTGTTAATGAGTGATGTGTTTCTGGTCGAATATTTTGATATGGTCCGGGTGATTGCATGAATTATGACGTGCATGTGTGCAGTTACTGTATATGATTAGGCTTCAGAATCATTAATAACGTTTCGGTCAGGAAAATTATATATTTCATCCACAAACTGTCATAACGTCATTACTCATCCAGTGATCTACTAGTTTTGCACTTTTATTGTTACGTTAACCTCTCTTGTCTTTTAAAATAAATTAGGTTAATGTTAATTGAAGATCAGAGAATTTTCAATAATTAATTCTTAAAATGTGTATAACTATTTTTACGAATACACTGATTGAAAAAAAAATCTAATTTGCTTGACTTTGGTTAATTCACATGTATACACGGAGAAAAATCGTATTGTTAATTTTACCACAACCGAACTTGTTGAAATATTGTTGTTTATCTTCGTACAAATATTGACTTGAGAGAACCACATGTTGTAAATGCGGGTACAACTATTTTATAGTAAACTTTTGTTTGAATATTACTTTTAAGAAATAGTTGGACAAACAAGTGTTTATTGTTAGAACAACAACAAATTAATATTTATTATTTTGTGTTTACTATACTAATTCATTATTTTAACGCCGACATATCATTGTGAATGCATCACACTATACTACTACATTATTTTAATACTGACATGTCATTTGTGGATGCATCACCACCAATTCGTATTTAAAAACTACAATATTGATGTTGGGTTGACGCCAAGACGTGATCAACATTAACAAAAAACTTTGTGTATTAAATATCTTTATGACACTGATAAAAACTACAATTTCAGTTGTTCACAAAAATAAAGTTGAAGTACCAATACAAAATTTGTGTCGTATATATGACACCTAATTCTTGTTAGATGTTTCACAATTGGTGGTAACTTAACAAAATATTTTTTTCCGTGTAGTAAGCAACCCAGGCGTTAAGGTATACGTCTTTCGAAAAAACGTTATGCAATAACTGTTTATTATTTTACAATATGTTTTGTAGTCTCCCTTGAAGATGAATATATTTCTAGTCAAAACTAAGAAATAGAAGTACTCTAACTTATCACTAATAATTGCTAAGGTCTTTTTATCTTCATTTATTTTTTTCACTGCAACACTGCAACATTGTTGCAGGTATGGAAATTAATAAGTGTAAATTCCACGTTATAATTCCAATTAAGAAATTTCAAGATATGACATTATTGGTGAAGCTATTGAGGTATAAAATTCTACGGCATTGTCGTAAATCAAATGCGTTGCCTATCGCAAAAGACTTTCACATTCTGTCGATATGACCGATACCCTAATAAATAAGATGAAAACGCCGACTGTGGGTGGGGGTGGGTAAATTTCACAGGGCAGCTGCCGAAATAAAAGAGCTAGCGACAAACCTTAGGGGGTCGGAACCCCTCCCGCCAAATACTGCTTTGGGGGAATAGTTGACAATATTTAACATTTATCCGAACGTGTCGGGACCGTGCCAGACCGGACACAGGATTTTAGCTGCACTTTTGTATATGACAAGGTCGCAAAACGGGAGTCACGCACTTTTGCAGTGCGCGTCATAGCTTAAGGGTGTGTGTATTTGTGTACACAGTGCGTCGGCAGTTGATTAAAGTAAAAAGTGAAACAAACCGAATATGAATGTGTCACCGAGCGCGTGTGATTACTGGAACAGTAACCAACAGTTCTATCAACAGATGAGAAACAATAGTGTTATGACGGAATGTAATCGCGAATCTACTAATTATTATAATTATCCGAATAGCCTTGACGTGATGGATTATTATCGAGGTAACACGGCTTACGACTGTTACAATGACTATTCAATCAAGCCACAGAATATAGCGCCTGATAAATATAGATATACCACGGAAGATATCCATAGTGGAATTCAAGAACAGAACGACGTGAAGACAGAAAATTCAATAACACCACCACTAACTACGAATTCTATTTTTAATGGTAAAAGTGACTACACAAGCCAGTTTGACACTTGTCGACAAGTAATTTATAATGATTCGTCGCGCTCCACTCCGTCTGCTAATGATGCCGGGGCATCATCTGATTCTCGAAATGCATTCACCGATGACACCAAGGAAACCCCAAACGATTCTTCTGACTCACCTGCCTTACGAGCATTGCTTACGAAACCGTCTAGCAGGAAGATAACTTGCTCGCAATTTATTTCATGTACCGAACAGGATATCTATCGCAAGAAGTTAACGTCAATTAACTATGTAAACAATCTAGATGTTAACTTAGAACGCTTTACTATATCAGAAGAAGTTTCTTGTGCAAAAACACCCGAATCCCAAAGGCAATCGAACGAGTCAAGTAGCGGTGGTGAAATCCAAAATTATTTTCCGTGGATGAGAACAACGCATAGTGAGTTTATTGATATTCGTAATAGATAAATAACTTTTTCTATAGCTAATCAGGAACTTAGAATATAATTAGGATTATCTTTTCTATTAACGTCACATTGCTTACAGAATTTTATTAACTTTCTTAAGCGTTTTTTCCTAATTTTCGTTTTCAACAAGAAAATCATTTAAATATTTCATTTAATTAAACTTATTTCCGCCTTGTTATAATTATTGTAAAAAAAGAATAAAAATAAAAGCAGTTGTAAAAGCATATTTTTAATATTTTGCAGCAGAAAATTCCACAACAGGTGGAAAACGAACTCGTCAAACTTATACCAGATATCAAACTTTGGAATTGGAGAAGGAGTTTCACTTTAATAAATATCTAACACGACGTCGGCGAATTGAAATAGCGCACGCTCTGTGCCTAACAGAAAGACAAATCAAAATTTGGTTCCAAAATCGTAGAATGAAAGCAAAGAAAGATACAAAATTCAATGTCCTCCCGGATTATTCAACCAATGAAGACATCAACATGAATCAAAACCGTACATTCGTAGGCGGGTCACCGACTAATAATATGTTCGTGAACAATACCCGTGCGACTGGTTCCACGGAGACTTCGATTATCCGTCAAGAAAGAAGCGACTTTGAAGATGACGTTGCAAAACCGCTCACTCAGTTTAGAAACTTACCCGGACCACCATGTATATCGTAAACAAACTAATTTCAATGTGATATCAAATATTTCTAAATTCTAAGTGAGCGAATATCAAAATGTACATACATAGAATCGTCAAAATAAGTTCAATATTTGTTCGTACAAAAACTGAGTCAGTAGTTTAAGATAATTTATGTATATTATTGAATAGGCAGTAAATTATTTATTTAGTACCAATATATTATAGGCTTTGAAAAGATAGTTTACAATATCCATTATGTTTTACAAGGTTTTGTGTTGTAAGTATCCTTTAGTATTTGCAACCCTTTCGGCTTAAATCCCAAGAGTATACGAATTTGTAAAATATTTTGACAAGCATGTCGGCGCCTACAAAATATGACAAATTATCGGAAGTCAGTTAAGTAGTAAATGCTTCGGCTATTGCAATAGCTAGCATAGACGTTTGTCCTTTTCTCGTTTCTGTTAAAACCACTAAAATGAGATGGAAATCATTACATTACCTTTTTTTATTTGATCAATTTGTTGTCATATTTTTATAGAAGGTATTTTGTGGAACTTACTGTGTAAAATTCAAAACTTTGTACTCCCGTTCATACGTTATAAAATAAAAATTAATATCTGTTCAGCTTTTTCACTGAGCTTCCCAAACATCATCACTATTTTTGAAACTAAGGCAAATAATTTAAGATACACACAGAAATATGAATTAAAGTAAAACAATACAATTTTCATTGGACAAGAACCAGCTTTAATTAAAACATAATACATATAAAAGTTTACAAATAAAGGAGAGTTGCTCCATTTGAAGTAGTGACCAGAATTACACTGAGAAAAATGGAATTTTGCGATTTTTATAAAACATCACTCCTATCGATAAAATAAAAGTATAATGTAAAAGTATAATGCTGTCATGTTATAAGATCCATCTTACTCTAAATTAATCATGATTCTTAGCACAATGAAACTGTTTAAGTTTAAGAATGTAAAATTATCATTCTACATAATACGTATTGCTAAAATAATAAACCATAATGAAATATTATGCTGAATAAATTAGTAATAAAATGTCATGTCTGACTTTTTGTTAATTACTCCGGTAATTTTATCAGGACAGGAAATGATACTCTAAACAACAAACCACATAGTGTTAATTTTGCAGTAGTACGCTGAGTCGGTTTCTAACGCGAATCCGAATAAAATGTTCGGAATTCTTGTTAATATAAACGTACTCTTTGGTACTATTTTTCTCAGTGTAGATACAAAGTTTGGAGATGTGTCAAGGTCACTAAATAATTATTTAGTGACCTTGACATCTCCAAACTTCGTATTTAAAAGTTTACTCTTCGATAATAATTGTAGAAAAAAAACAATAGAAATATTACTTTTAGATCAGGAAAATGTTGCACCATAAAACGGACTTCTGACTTTCTTGAATCGTTGTGGCATTGCCGTATAACTATTTACAGAATTAATGTTCCTTATTTTCCAAGAATCATTTTTACAGTTCATTTTTTACTATGTGCCAATCGACTGATCGACAAATCAGAGAACTTTTATGTAGCTATCTCTTTCTAACTTTCGTGAAACAGTTTTGCCGCTTTTGTCATATCACGTCATTTCGTCGTATATTTTCTTAACTCAGATTTATACTGTTGGCATATAGTAAAAAATGATCTGTTTGCATCTATATTTTTATGCGTGTTTTAAGTAAATGGTATATTCTTTCACCTACATTCATACTGATAGAAGTTTTAAAACTTATTAAATTAAGAACAATAACATTTCATTCGATCTGGAAAATTTCAAAAAACAAAAATTAATAAAAAGAATATTCTTTTGAGAATATAATTAAAATAGCTTTCCTATATTACAAAATAATTTCAATGGCTTTCTTTGATAAATTTCATAATTAATTTAAATGTTTAAATTGTTAATAATGTTTTAATTAAAAGTAAATTTCTTAAAAGACAAAGAGAAAATTGTTTAAAAGCATCAAAAACAAATTAAAATGTGGCTCTGCTTGAACTTATTTCAAATGAAATGCACAACTAAAAATAAAAATATAAATATGTACAAATTTATTACGATCCATATTTATATTTAATTTGAGCAAGTATATTAAAAAATAAATTACATAAATTTCTTACAAATACAAATGTAGTTTTATCAAGACATATCTCGAATAATATAACATTTAAAAAAGCCTCGATATTAATTTTAAATATAAAACATTCATTACAGGAATGTTTAAATCAAAAATAAATCCTACAAGTAATAACCTTTCAGGAATTTTATGACTTCTGTATTATGATATTAGCGTTTAAATAAATTTTACAAAGTAAAACTTAACTTCCATGATTCACTTTTCTATGGCATCCCTTGCCCGAGGGTTAGAAAGTTTCTGTTGCAGCTGCATCACGGGGTACGACTGCGCATTTTGGCTTCAAAGATGGCCGAGGATGGGAGCTTTGCTTCTCGGAATAATATTTGAAGAAAGAAATTTACCGAATAAAATACGCTTAAATTTTTAAAAGACAACAATTATTGTAATTTGAAATGTTTGCCATTATTGAAAGTGCCGCGATTTTTGGTTAAGGGTAAGTTTTGTTTGTTTTCTTTTCAATATGTATTAATAGGTTTGTTTTGTTCGTACTTAATTAAACACTTAACTAAATACACACAAAATTGAGTACTAGAGGTTCTAGGCATGAGGTAAATTTAATGGGCATTTATTAAATATAAAACACATTAATGTTCGTATTAATACGAAGAGAAAGTCACTGGTTAAACTAGTTTAGGTTGCAGTTGAAATTACGAATTCAAAAAATTTTAAACTTTGCGACAAACGATTAAATTCTGAAATCAGTTCAAAAATCTGCAAAAACTATAACATCAATTTTAATTGTAATTATTTTGTTAGTAATTTTAGGTGATTTTATTTCGCCAATAAAACATGAAAGAAAATAATTAAGGTATATTTTTTATTCTTTAGATACTTATACTTCTATTTTACTTAAATAACTTTCGTCAAAAATCACAAAAAAGTATTTTTATTTTTAACTTTAATTAATGTATTAAATAATCACGCTTCAGATCTTATTCTACTGAAAAATTACAAATCTTATTAAAATTTACAATAGAGAAAATGAAAGAAAAAAATAAATTTCTGGATTGAAAACGTTTAAATTGAATTTAAGGAAATTTATAATTAGTAGGTAATTCTAAAATTAAACCACATTTATTTTTTAATAGATTCTGAAACTTCTTCATGAAAAGTCATTTAAAAGTTTTAAAAATTCATTAAAAATTATAAAATACGTAACGAATACCTAGAAGAAGATTATAGAAAATTGCATCGGTTTAACAGCGAGAATGTTTGGTAGCTTGCAAGCTATTTTTTAAAAGATAGTGGCGAGAAACGTGGTGGTGCAATGTCAATAAATTATAAAAAAATGAAAATATTTCTTCGTGTCGTATCTGACTCAAGCTTTCAGAATGTAGTTGATGAAGAAATTGGTGTTCACCAAACAACCTATACGTTTGTTATGAACAACGTTTCTTGTTGCCACTTTTGTTTAAATCAAACTTATTTTTCACTTTTGCTTTCATATTGCTTATTATCCCTGCAACTTGTTTAGTTGTAAGGGAAACATTAAAAATTTCCTTGTAATTATCAGTTATTACTATTGTAAGGTTTTTTCTTTTCCTTTTTCTATCCTCGGCTCTTGCGATTTATTAAATATAATTTTATTTTCTTTTAATTTTTTAACAAAAATAACTTGTTTGTCTAACTCGGTCTCATTATCACTACTAACTATCTCGATCACTAGTAGTATCCGACATTTTAATTTTAATTTAAAAAGGAGCACCGCTTCGATAACGAATCTAACGTACCTACTTTAGTGATGTATTTACAGTTGGTTCTTGTCCGATGAAATTTGTATCACAAAATCTTTTAAGCGGACACTAAATCACTTCTGACGAAGCTGTCGAACAACTGCGAAACGTAAAGTGTATAGTGCGCGATTTAGTGTCCGCTTAAAAGATTTTTAGTGATGTAGAATCCGGAAAGCTAGCAAATGCTTAGGATTTTTATTCATGTAATAATTCAGCAATTACTCTTTCTTAAAGCATTTGCTTTTGCTAATCAGTCAATACTTAAAGCAATTGCTTAGTTTTTATTCATCAGGCTCATTGCTGTAATGAAAAAGAAAATTGATCAATTAGAAAAAGAGTTTCCTAAACTAAAAAATTGGTACTTCTTAATGAATATTATCAGCATTACATTCAAAAGTACGTTCCGTGAGTACTGTTGGTGTATCATAATTTGTAAATCATTCCGGATTGAGTAATCAGTAGAACAATATATTTAAAATTACAGAGATAAAATGTTAGAGAGTATCAATAATTGTTAACTCATACCGCATAATTGTATTACATTTGTTTTTTTTTATATTTTGCTCTAATATTAATTATGTCATTGCATGTAGTAGAGGTTTCATTAAGTGATTCACATGATTTTATTTAAAAATATTTTTATATTAATCTAATTTAGCAAAATTTTGCTAACATATAATATATATATATATCATGTGTAAAGCACTAGATGTAACATAGTATATTGGAGCACACTGGCAAAGACAAGGAATGCAACAACCAGCTGTGGGGATACGAACGCGCGAATCGACCTTATTTTATTTCAGTCTTTGTTATTAAAACGCTTAATACAATATATTTGCTTCCTTGTCTTTACCAATTACACGGATTGCTACATATCAGAAATCAGTTTACAGACGGTATGCTTCATTTTATGTTTATTTTAATTTTAAAATAAAATCGATGTTGATGATGCTTACATACATACATAAATGGGTTTTAAAATAATAAAGTACGTTGACGAAATAAGCAAATAAGAAAATTTTGTTTTTGCATTTTCTTTACATTTATATTGAATATGGTTTACCACAGATGACGCTTTCCTGTGATTTCTTGTTTTCACATAATTAAAATCTACCACTTCACTAATATAATAAACGAAATTTCCTAAGTGAGTATCTAATTTAAAACAGCTTGTCGTTATTCTAATTCGCAAATGTCGTAAGTCCATTTTTACTAATTTTACAGGAGACGATGAAAACCTTAATGACAGTTTACCAATTACATTTTTGTACATTTTTTTGTTGTTGAATTAGGTAATAGGAATAAAATAATACTTTTTATTATTTTGAAATTATTCACATGCTGATGACTTGACTACGTAAACTAACGGATTTGCCATAATTTCTTATTCAGATTTACAAGTGACGGAATTACGATGTTTTCTAAAATGACCTGTAATAATAGAAAACTAATGGCCAATTGCACCGCTTTTTTAAGCAGAGATTAAATTTAAGTCGTGTTTACAATGTGATATTTAATGTAGATCCAGCATAATGTCAGGCGCATTCTAAATGACACTTAAGTTGAAGTTTAAGTGTTAATTAGATGGTGATTGACATTATGCTGTCATGTATTCACGATTGTCACATTCTAAACACGTTTTAAATTTAATCTATGATTAAAAATGCGGTACAATCAGGCATAAGTCTCTGCGCTACAGTTTCTTTAGTAGGTAGGTTAGTCGCTTGTTAACGAAATGGTGTCAAAATCTCAATTTGGACAAAAAGTGGAGTTACGACATTTGCGAACTAGGGTAAAACGTTTGTGTTCGTAAAAATAAAATGTAATTTCCAATTTTTTTTTTAAATTTAGAATCAAATATTTGTGTACAGGGTGTCCCATTTTCGATGGTATTCCATAGGTACCTTCGTTAATAATGGAAATAGAAAAAAACCGAGCACGCAATATTGGGTCAACTTTTTATGCTAATTTAAATGGTCAACTTAAAAATTTGCTGTTCCTTGCCATTTTCGCGGTACAGTTGAAAAACGAAAAATTCATCAAATTTTCAAACGCGCATATTTTTTTTATTTTTAAAGATATCGAAAAATGATAAAGGCATTTTTTATTCGACTTTTAACGTAGATCATGATTCAAGCAGAAAAAATACCCTTTTTAATGATGTCAAAGCCAACTATGACTTCCATTAAAAAAAAAACATTCGTTGTGGTTATATCTCGGTTATTATGAACTTTTGGTACGATTTGATTAAAGAATCATGATCTACGTTAAAAGCCGAATAAAAAATGCCTTTATCATTTTTCGATATCTTTAAAAATAAAAATAATATGCGCATTTGAAAATTTGATGAATTTTTCGTTTTTCAACTGTATCGCGAAAATGGCAAGGAACAGCAAATTTTTAAGTTGGCCATTCAAATTAGCATAAAAAGTTGACCCAATATTGCGTGCTCGGTTTTTTTCTATTTCCATTATTAACGAAGATACCATCGAAAATGGGACACCCTGTACACACTGGTCAGTAAAATTTCATTTTGGACTAGAGTAACGGGCATTTATACCGAGTGTTCCACTTACGACTTCTTCTATACCTCTTTAATAATTTATTTTACAAAAAGAAATTTCAAATGAAAGATTTACTGTATCATATGGAGCATGTTTTAAAATAGATTGTTGCATTTTTCACCTGTATTAGATGTGTATTGCACAAAAGTTTGGTAATAATATTATATTGTTGGTTGTCCACAATTGGGTATATAATTGTAACGGGATAATAAAGGTATTATTGTATCTTCATCAGGCAGCTATCGCCAAAATTGTTAAAATTGAAACCAATCATCACTGGAAAGAAGAAGGAGGAATATCAATGTCAGCATGTCATGTAGTGTAGTTAGTTGTCACAACTAGTAATAATAAATAAGCAAATATGCAAATAAATACTTGACACTAAAAGAAAAAAAAAATTATTTTTTATTTTTAAATTTCAAACTAAAATATTTGTTTCTTGTAAACTCTGAGGAGTAACAAGATTCATATTGACCACAATATTTCGTCCTTAGGGAAATTATGTATGTAGAATCACTATATTATAAGAGACAGAAATCGTTAACCGTTAATATATTCGAATAACCGGTTATCATAAAAAACCGGTTATTTCACATCCCTATCTATCTAAAATAACGAAGTGGCATGACGCCCAGACTAAACGGAACACTCTGTATACAACAAATTATTTTTAAAATATGCTCCACATAATATAGTGAAATATTCATTCGATGTATTTTCTTGTAAAATGAGTAATTAGAAAGTTATGAAAGAAACCGTCTTAAGTGAAAAACCGTATATAATGCAGATTCAGAAAGAATAATTTAGTATTATAAATAAGTCAATTTGATTATGACGTTTTTAGGATTACTTTTATTATTTTCTAAAACATTGAGGAGTGGAATTAACCCACTGCCATTACGATATTAGCAGAGAGATTGCGTATTTCATAAAGAAAATTTGTAATGATTAAATCGAAAAAGAACAACGTCTAAGCTATGAAAACGTTATAATTTATTAAGGGAAAAATTATGTTTAATTTCTAAAACTGAAATTTCATTTCAGATGAATACTCGTAGACATGATTCCTGGTGACGCTTAAAGTATTCGTAAAAGTCTGACTTTTAAACTTCAAAGAACGAGACAGATACTTACACATTCAAGGGAAATATAAACATTTAAGTATCTTTTCTTTGTTTTGGAATTCGAGCATGTAAAAATTCAGCCAAATATATTAACCAATTGTTGTTGATTTATTTAGAAAAATATATATAGTTTTTGTTTTTTTCTGACCGGTGTGGTTAATTTTGTTCGTTTCTAAATAAATACAAAAATGGACCGAATATTTATTTAAAAACAAGCAAAATAAAAATATACAGGTTGATTCAAAATAGTCTCCTGATATTTACAGGGTAAATAAGACATCAAAAAATAAGGTCACCTTTTTATATAATTTCTGAAAGAGGGGTCAAATGCATTGTTTCTTTGGCAATATCTTCTGCATTCTTTAAGTTATCAAACTAATATTTGATGATCAGTTATAAGGCACCTAAACTAAACCTCAATTACTCGAAAACGCTTCAGTGTATCAAAATGCAACAAGAGAGCCTTTTTGTACCAAATAATCTAAAGAATATCGTCTTCGTAAATTTTTGATGAAATATGTAAAAAATAAAAAATTAGAAATAAAATACTGAAAATTCTTTAAACACTTTAAAAAGGAGAGAGGATCTAACGTTTTTCACTCTTCTTTCAGAGCTTATAACTGCCTCATTATTTACTTTTGAAAAAAAAATATATAAAAATATGATCTTATTTTTTAATGTTCTATTCACCCTGAAGATACCAAGAAACAATTCTAAATCACCGTGTATATGTTTTAAATTTTGTATTACGCAAAAGGAAAACGATAAAACTTTAAATCAACTCAAAGAAGGAATTTAAAACACACATTCAAAAGTTAGTTCCAATAAATATAATTGAGTGGAGTGATTTAAGTAAATCTGTTAGTTTAAGGAAGTGTAAGGATATTACTCATAGAAAAGCAAACAACAGTTCAAGGAGTTAATCGTTAGTTAAATTTAAGCAGTATTAATAATATAGGGAGAAGTCATAAAAACAAAATGGGAATTGGAGAAGTATATCTATCTAAATATTTTAATAAAGTATTTAATTTTAAATGAAATAAAATTAAAAAAATTGTAAACGTGACTCTAAAATTGTTGCCCATTCGCTAATAAACCATCCTGTTTCGTAACTTAATGTTATTCTCATATTATTGAAAATCAGTCACAGTGCATCTGCGTCGCATTTATTTTTAATAATTGTATCTTTTAAAAGATAGTAGTAAAGAATTTCTCACATTTCGTGAGCCGTTAGAATAATGATTTCTTATGTTTAAGTATATATTTTTTTTAATTTATAAACTGAGTCGTCATTCGAAGCTGTCGAACGACGGCGAAACGTTAAGTGTTAGTGCGCATATTCAGTGTCCGTTTCAAAGAATTTGTGATACAATGTTAGTAACATTTTTTTTTATCAGGAAGGTATTGTCTGTCTCAATATCAAAAAACCACCAACCTTGCAATTTACCTCGTGGATACAACCGGCAACGCTGCTGCAGGTATCTGCTAGTGACAAATTTAGGGAAAAGAAAATTTCAACTGCACAATTTAAAAAATTTCTGTGTTCTTGCGACATCATAAGATTTAGGGCAAATTAAGTGTTACATGACATTTGAAATTTTGACGCTAAATTACTGACGCGCATAATTTTCAGTGACAATGTGAAGTACCAACCAAAATGTATCTGGGAATTTTTTCTTTTTTTGGTAACATAATTCAACAGGTAGTGGTTTTTTAATTTTGAGACAGATAATAAAATCGTTACATTCTACAGTAACACCTGCTAACTTTAACATCTGCAGTTTCAAGTCGAAAAGAGAATGGACACTAATTATTATGGACTGGTGATCAGTGTGGTATACTTTGGTGCCACATTTCATTTACACCGTGTATAATAATTGTTTATAACAGAGTCAAAATGTTTTCATTGTTCTTAATACGAAAATCTGTAACTCAGCTCTTCACTGATGCGTTTTTTATAAATCGCTTATTCTAAATTATCCATATAAGAAAGACTAATGGCGTTACATCAGGTCCAGCTGTGCTGTAAATCATTGTAATAATTGGAAAAGCAGGAAGAGCTTATGTTAACTTAGGTATGACAAATATACAGGGTGTTTCCTAAGTATGCTCCGTAACTTCGGGGTGTAATTACTTGGGATATTTTAATAAAAAGCTTTTATATAAACATGTGTCCGGAAACGCTTATATTCCGAGATACAGAGTGTAAAAACCTCAAAGAGTTTTTTTTTGTGTTTTTATTATTTTCTAACGTTCCTAACAATGCTCAACAAAAAATATCTCTTGTATTTTTTACCTAATACTAACCGATTTTTACAATTATTATTAGAAAAATGGCCCGGTATTACAATCATAAAAATATTCAATTTCTACACTAATCAGAGCAGATGTTGAAAATGACCACCTTCTGATATAACGCACGATTCCAAGCGTGTCATCAATGATTGATTTGTTTTTAATTTTTCCATAACCGAAACTTCAAATTTATGTCATTGGTCTACATTTCAATCAAAAATTGGCCTTAAAATGAATAACTTTACTAACGCTGAAATGGCTGATATGCACTTTATCTATCTGTGGGTCTATGGTTTAGCAAATGGAAATACCGAAGAAGCTCGACGAATTTACCAGGAACGCGATCCTAACAGAATGACGCCATGTGCTAAAACATTTATGTCCGATTGCACCAACTTTTTAAGCAGAGCTTAAATTTAAGTTATGTTTAGAATGTGACATTTACGTATGGTCAGTATAATGTCAAATACATTCTGATTGACATTTAAACTTCAACTTAAGTATCAATTAGAATGTGACTTACATTTTGTTAAATCTATAAATAATGTCATAGTCTAAACACCACTTAAATTTAAGCTCTGCTTAAAATGTTGGTGCAACCGGGCATTAGAAAGCTACATGCCAAATTTTGTGAAACTGAGAGTTTTACACGTAGTAGAAAAGTTCTTGGCAGTAACAAGCCTGATTATAAGAAGCTATACAAGAATACATACATGTATTTCTTCACCGCCTTATCCTAAGGTTAAATTTATCTGTCAGTTAGAATGTGACACAAGTTTGTGTACAGCCAACTGTAGGTCACATTCCAACTGACAGATAAATTAACCTTAGGATAAACATAGTGAAGAAATCGGCCATTAGACAGATAGAAGAAGATCCTTCGAGTAGTACCAGGAAGATAGCATTGCAGCTTGAAGTGAGTCCAAAGGCTATTTGGAAAGTTTTGAAAGTGTATCAGTGTATACTCGTACACATAAGGTACAAGCTTTGCTGCCCCGTGGTTTTCAGCCAAGGTTAGATTTTAGTAGATGGTTGATCCATACAGTCGAACATAACAATTTTTTGCCGAAAATTTTGTGTACTGATGAGGCAACTTTTTCGCGAGAAGCAATCGTCAATTTTTATAATGACCATTTTTGGAAGGACGAAAATCCCCATGTAATTAGAGGTTGCCGTTTTCAGCATCAATTTTCGCTGAACGCATTGTCAACTTATTGGCCCATACTTTTTACCAGCTCGATTAAATGGTGACTCATACGGGTAGTTTCTAGCCGAAGAACTAAACGTTCTGTTAAAAGATGTACCTCTTCAAGTGAGAGTTAATTTGTGGTTCATACACGACAGTGGCCCAGCCCATTTCAGTCTTATTGCTCACCAGTTCCTCGACAACATATATCCTAATCGTTGGATTGGACGTGCAGGTCCACAAGCTTGATCAGCTCGCAGTCCGGATTTGAACCCTTAATGTAATGATATACGAAATACTCCGGGTAGTTTTTTGGGACGTGTGAGGTAGTCATTTTCAACATTTGCTCTGATTAGTGTAAAAATTGAATATTTTTATTATTGTAATACCGGGCCATTTTTCTAATAATAATTGTAATAATCGGTTAGTATTAGGTAAAAAATACAAAAGACAATTTTTATTGTGCATTGTTAGAAACGTTAAAAAATAAAAGAAACTCTTTGAAGCTTTTACACCACGTATCTCGGAATATAAGCGCTTCCGGACACATGTTTATATAAAAACTTTTTATTAAAATATCGCAAGTAATTACACCCTGAAGTTACGGATTGTAATTAAGAAATACTCTGTATATGAAATAAATATAAGTTTGGCTACGCTCCGTTTTCGTCAATGCTTGGCTTTAGTAGCAATTTTATCGTGGATTGAAATTTAATGACTAAATGCTTTAATATATTATTATTTGTGCTTTTTATTTTTTAGTTATATACGTCATGAATCTGTAACAAAAGTAACAGAAAAAAGTAACTAATCAATCAATGAATTACTCATTACTATAATCGATGGATGAAATACTTAACCGGAGTATTATTTTTAATAGATATTTTAGTATTATCCATTCACGATCTTCTTGCAATCTGCTTTGCCATTTTTTTTTCGTTGGGTTATGTGCATGTATTTTGATAGAAGTCAAAATCTGATGTTTTACATAAATGAAGTGAGATATAAGTAAGCCAAACCGTTTCTACAATGGATTTTGTTCGGATAACTATAGAAATTTATTTAACTTACTTACTTTTGCTCAGTTAAATGTGTAAAACGAATACGCCTATTATATGTATACCACAGGCGACATAAAAAATGAAGACACTTATAACGCTGTAATGTAAACGAGTGTTTCACAAAACTGTTGCATTGGTACCGAAATTAATTTGACAAACAAATTTATTTACTATGATCACACTTCTATAGAAATGACTACAAACTGAATTAGAAGTATCATTTACATTAGTAGAAAACGTTAAAATTACTGCTAAGACTTGTCCTGATTTTTTTATCGTCAGTGGCACCTAACGTGGATTGCGGTAGTAATATTAAAGTAATAAGTAACTTAAGCTTAACTGTTATTTGAATACCAATGTGTGTACTACTTTCTTAATGAAAAAATATACCGTGAGTTTTTTTTAATTCTGAACATACAAAGTAAATATTCGGACAGTGTTCAGTATTAGAAAAATCGAGTCAATACATCGCAAGGGTATACCAGCTACCTACCTATGATGAAACAAAATGAGTTTCTGTAAAGTAATTTTAAGATTCATTTTGTTAACAAAAACACCGTATAAATGTTTAAAATGTTCTCCTTCACGTTTTAAATAATGTGCTAAGCAATTATCTTATACTTACAAAGATTTTCTTAAGATTTCGGAATTTAAATCATGACATTTCATAATTGATACCGCATTGATACTGACAGGACATCCATTTTGTTGAAGATTGCTAGGTGACGGCTAGGAGATTGCTTCCATATCCTGCAATGCATTGACATGTTTTTTCTTGAAACTGAACATAGGAATATTTATGTATGTATGTTCAGAGATAAGAAAAACTCACGGTATAACTATCAAATGTTTATTCGAGACAAAACTCCTCGCTTTCATGGACACCACAGTCGAGCTGGCAACAGTGGCAGTAGTATTTTTCAAAAATATAACCATACCGGGTGGAAAGTTTCAAACCCGAATATAGGAAACTTGCATTGAAAAGTACGTTTATGGAGATTGCTGCTCGCCATTTAAAGATACAAAAATGGTTATGGTCTTAAAGGAAAGAGAAAATTATGACCATTAATTACCATGCTAAGATTATTGCTAAATGTTAATAATTTCGTGAAAATAAAGTTTTTAAATTTCATCTGAAAAATCTAGTTACCAGTATGTCATGTTTGAAAGATTTAATTTTCTATTGATTGAAAATAATTTCACCGTCACTCAAAATGTATCATAAATAATTGCACAGAAGGAAGGACTTTTATTTTAGAAATCTTTTACAGTGGTGTTGGGCTTCGGATAGAGAAATTTATTTTCCGTGAAATTCAAGACATGAAAAGTTTTCTCTATCGGTTAGGATATTGTTTATTGTCTTATTTGAGTACCTGCTGTAAAATGTATTGTATTAAGAACGTTTAATAAAGTTTCAATGTGTAAATTATTCATCATACATTTTGAGTGACGGAGTGACGTGTAAATTATTTTCAATTAATAAAAAATAATTGAAGGTTTTAAATCTGACATACCAAGGACACTAAATTTTTCAGATGAAATTTGAAATTTTAATTTTCACGAAATTATTAACATTTAGCAATAATTTTTGCAAGGTAATATTGGTCATAATTTTCTCTCTTTTAAGCCTATTACCATTTTTGTACGTTTAAACGGCCAACAGCAATCTCCATAAACAATGCAAGTTTCCTATGTTCGGGTTTGAAACTTTCCACCCGGTATAATTAAAAATGAACGTCAGTAAAATTTCTGACAAGTATACCTATATTTTAGTGATATCAAAAAATATATCACCCTAACACGGAATACTATAGTTTAATTTTAAACTAGGAGGAGTAATAGTTGTCGGCCTAATGTAGGTAGATTCTTCAAATAACAGTTTTAGCAACAGATTTGCTTCCAAGTTTAAAACTGACTGAAATCGTCACAAGAATTATGAAAAATGTTAATTTTTAAGTTTAAATTGAAGGCGTGTGTAAAACCGGCTGTCAAACAACCAATAACTTTGCGACTTTTTGGCGAGTCACATTCTAATTATTACACCTCCTAGTTTAAAAACAAAGTATAGAGGGCAAAAAGATAGTGAACGGATTATAGTAGGAGTATTATTTATAATAGATATTTTAAAGAAGCATTGAAGAAAAGGTTTACTGTTGATTAATTAATTAATGTGAGACCAAATGTGATTTTATACCAAATGGTCCTAAAGTAATGGGACACAGAGCAACTGACATCAAAATATTGCGATTAAGCTAAATTCACTTCGTCCAAAAGTTGATAATAAAGTTTTTGACATTTTGTCTTAAAAATTGACATGTTGTTTTTTGGAACGAGAAATAATAATAAAGCCTTAATTTTGATGTAGCAGATAGAGGGCGATACGTGCAGTATCATTCTTACTTTTAAAATGCTTTAACTTTCTTATAAGCAGACTTATGGAACTTTTAACAAAAGATTTTTTTAAACCTATTACGTATACCTGTTCAATAGCACTAAAGTTAAGTGTTTTCGAGATATTTGCTATTTTAGCTTTAGATGCCACGTGGTTCTTGTATTTGATCGATTTTGTTCTTTCCGAAAAATAGTAGGTGTGTATTGGTTATAAAAAGTTTGTTCAGATACTTGGTGAACAATATAATGTCATTAGAAATGACTATGAAAGAATGTAAATTTATGTTCATTTTTTCTTTTAAGAAAAACGCCTAGATGATTTGATTGGAAGTCAATTATATTGTAATTATTTGCATAATAGCTATAAGTTCCGCCCATCATGGATAATTTAAGATTTTTTTCCTATTTCATTTCTTATAACCGACATCAATCTTTTATTTCATAGGCTTCGCAGAATGATTTTCTCTTTGATGGCTCGTTATATTATTTTCAGCACAAAGTAATTTTCTTGTAATGAGCCCAAAATTTTTCAACATTCTGCTCCAAGCGATATATGTTATTGTTTCGTTAATCTTTTAAGCGATATTTGCCAATACAGTTAGTGTAGTAATAATATGAACAGAGAAGAAAGTTTGCATCGCATTGGTTTGGTCTTATTAAATGAAAGCGAATATCCATTTTAATCTTGACAGACTTTTATTGTTAATAAAATAAATAGTATCTCAGTTGTACAAGTAGTCATCAATAAACAAAGAAAGTGACTAATGAAATTTAATTTAAAGTAGTACAGCCTCACAAAGCGGACTCCGCGGAGACACTTCGAAAAAAACAAGCAAAATTAAAACGTATTTTCCAGTCGGTAATGTATTACAATATTCTACAAAAACAGGCATCAGATATCAGCATAAGCATGTCATATACTCTTGTATTTAATCTCCTATCGCCCGGTCATCATAAATTATAACTGACAGGCTTCAGTGTGGTGCGACTGGATCTAGTGACCGGGGCCCGGGTCGCCTCCATTCATACTGCACCGAATGGGCTCTTATTATCTAGCAGACGACTTTTATACATAGAATCTGATGTTGCTCTTTACTAAATGGCATCAAGCAATTCTATTAGAACAAAGAACAATATTTAAAAATTATTTTTAATTTCGCTTTTTTAAACTCGTGAATTAGAAGAACCTTGCTTTAGATAAAATTTTCGTCATTTCATGGGGTTTCAAATTATAACAGATTGTGGAAGAACGTAGGGTGTTACATTTATCTACCGAATAACTATATTAGGCCATAAATAAATTTCAATTTACTCTGTAACAGAACGCATTCTGCAGCCGTGTGATAAGCGGCAGATCTCTGATGGACTGATAACGGCCGATCTTCGAGGGAGAGGTAGCTTAATCATCGTTATTGAAACTCTTAATGGCCTGTATTGTCCACCGTTCGATTTATCATGTGCACGTCCTAATGGATTTAAAGGAATATTTATCTTGTATTTGGTATACTCTACATTAAATTTTATTGTTATAAATTGTGGTCTAATATTTTATGCATTATGTATACTAAACACAAAGGGAAAATCAACAAAACAAACTTTACTTTCAATATTTTTTTTATCAGTAGGAGCCAGTTGGCATTACAGAATGACTTCTGATACAAGAACAAAATATTAGTATCATTCTTCGAACCAATTTTGACATTGATTAATTCCACATGCACGTCTAATTAACAAAGCTACTTCGCTTCAAATCAAATGTTTGTAATTAATTAAAATTAAAGTAGGATTTAGCCTAAACTCCAAGAATGAATAACATACAAATAAATTCCTTGGAGTAAATGTTCAGAATAATAAAATTGATACAAAAATATTTACACTAAATCTGTCACACTACAAGCCAATTCTAAACTTTGTAGTGACCTACTTCATTTATTGCAGTATATTTATAACAGAATTATTACAAACAACTTCAGATAAGTGAGATGAATCAACGTTGTAAAAGTTCAGAAAATCTCAGATGGTTAATTTAATTCAATTTTATAAATTCCCTATCTTCAAATTAGTTATGTAAGAAATTTAATACATTGATGTACTTTCCAGGAAGATTGGGTCGCATAATGCCCTGATTTACCCTTTTGTAATTTCTCATTAATATTATAAGTCTTAAAATTTATTAAAATGGGATATTAACTATATTAAATCATTATATTTTTCCCATTGAACAGTTGGTATGAAAAATTTTAAATTTTGAGGTGCAAAAAAGATTTGTGGCACTTGGCTTAATTTACGAAAGAAAGTAAACGACTTGTCCACTAAATGAAGCAAAAAAAATGTAGGAAAATATCCTGAAAATCGTAGTTCCGATAAATTTGAAACAGTCTCTCCTCCGGCTACGAGTTCGCGTGTTATTGGAAACAGCGCACTTCCATTAGACCAGATGTGCGGCGCGGGCCGTGAATATGCAGCTCAGGGGTGTGTATTGGTACATAATAGGTTCAGTGACGTGTTCTACTAACCCTGACAGGAGGGTCGCGGGTCGGACAAAGCTCGGGACCGCGGGGTGGGGTTCGGGGCCAGGGAGCTGATGGATTACCCGGCCACCCTGTCAAACGCAAGATGGATCTGCCATTTTCAAACTTACTCTTTCTCTACAAATACTGCACCAAATACAGCAATGGTGTCAGAAAATGACGGTTGTATTGTCGAGTAATATATAGAAAAGTAACGATTTGATTTATTGCCGCCTTCAACTGTTTTTGTGCGATTTACTCCATCGATTAAAAGTTGCTAATGAAAAGCATAATGTTTCCAACAATTTTTATTTTAACAAAGTCTTTATTAATCCAACAAAAGTGCCAAATGTAGGACAGAAAAAATAATAGAGGGAAAAATTAAGCATTTTGTAGCGCGATGAGTAGTTCTATCGACGAAGGTGGCTGTTTATATTATTATTAAAAAAAAGTAAGTTTGTTTATGAGATGTTATGTAATTTTTGACAGAGAAAATATATAGAAGTTTTCTCCTTAAAAGTATTATTTTACTTTATCATACATTTGAAATTGCTCGAATAACTTTTATAACTGTGTGTTATAAATTGGCGCCCAACTTAAGGGCCAGTGCGTGTGATAAAGTGTAAGAAAAAAACAGTTATAACGTCGTTGTCAAAAGGGAAAAAATTTCCGCGACGCAGTGAACACGTACGAGAAAAAATGGCGGCTCCAATTCAAATGACGCAAGAACAGTTACAAATGTTGATAATGTCCATGAAAGCAATATGGCAAGACCAAGAGAGTACAAGACAAATTATTCCCTTGCCCTCTTCAGGCAATTTTGTTAAATGTACGACGAGATTTGATGGTCTACCAGAGTCAGACATTGAAGCATTTATATCAGCGGTGGAAATTTATAAAGATTGCGCAAACGTCAATGATGAAAATGCATTACGCGGTTTACCAATGTTATTGGAAGGCATTGCTGCGACATGGTGGCAAGGTGTTAAAGCGACAATTGACAATTGGGATGCAGCTATTAACTTAATGAGACACATGTATGGTCCAAAGAAGCCCGCTTTCCGAATATACCGAGAGATTTTTAACGAAGAGCAAAAAGAAAACATCCAAACAGATATATTTGTTTGCAATAAAGGGTCTTTGTTTGCTAAATTGAGTAAACCTCCTGATGAGGAGATACAGCTAGATATGGTGTATGGATTGTTACATAGACGAATCAGACAACGCGTTTCACGAAATGAGGTAACCACTTTTAAAGAATTGTTGGATAAGACAAGAATTGCTGAAGAATCTCTGAGAGAGACAGATGAAGATAGAGGGAAAAATATTTCTACACATATAGAGAACGCGATAAGATGTAAATTCTGTCGTCGTAAAGGACATATGGAAAGTGAATGTCGCAAGAAAAAGGAGAAGCTGGATTCACCGCTAATCCAAGGTGATAAAACTGTTAGTTGTTACGGCTGTGGAAAACCCGGCTACATTCGCAGTAATTGCCCGGATTGTAGGACAAAGAGCGACGTCAAGAAAACTGCCCAAGCGGATAGTCTTGATTTTTACAGTATTTACACGAAATCGATAACTCCAAAAAGATTTAGACCACACGTGAAAATACAAATCGGAAATTTAGTTGGTTTGGCTTGCATCGACACAGGAGCGAAACAGTGCATTGCAGGATACAAACTGTATCAGAAACTGTTGGTAACTGGTGCAAAGTTCACCAAACAAAACATTTGGTTGACACTTGCTGACGGTCAAAAATATCAACGTGAAGTGCTAATTGCAGATGTAGAGGTAAATATCTGTGATCGAATCATACCCACAACATTTATGGTGTTATTGGGATTTGAAAATACCAAAACGCTTTTGGGAAATGATTTTCTAATCGCTGCTGGTATTATTATGAATTTACGAAAACAAAAGTGGTGGTTTGAAGATGATAAAACAAACATTTCGTACATGTTAGAACCAGAACCGATTGTAGAGGCAACTATGGCACTATCCACGATGGATGTCAAACTAAGAGACGGTGAAGCTGCACATCTGAAACAAAGTGAACGACAACTAATTAATGAGCTACTTGAAAATAATAGTGATATCTTTGAAGCAGGGGGAGAACCTAATACGTTTGCTGAACATCATATCGATACGGGTAATCATCGTCCCTTAACTACTGCACCGTATCGAGTGTCTCAGACGAAGAAAGATCTTCTAGACCGCAAATTAAATAAAATGTGTGGAAGAGAACTTCGGGCACCAGATGATATGAGTCGGGATATGAGGGCTATCATTGAAGCAAAAAGTTTCGCTCCAGAAATAACTCCGTATCTACTCCGCATGGTGAATACGATGCGAGATGTTCGAGACACAGAAGAGAAGGAACAAACCAGAAAGAAGAGTTTCGCGGATAAGAAGCGAACAGATCCAGGAACCTATCATGTAGGAGAATTTGTATGGGAAGCGACGCATACTAAAAGTGATGGAACTATGAGACTATCTAAATTTGATCCTAGACGCGATGGACCATATCTAATTGCGAAGGTATTCTCTTCAACCAGTTATGGAATTGCAGAAATAGCAACACCTAATGTGATACTGGGAAAACAGCATGTATCAGCAATTACACCCTATCATGGGCCAGATCTCACGAAAACCAATCCGACGTTACCAATTAGCAAAAGAGGACGCCTTAAGAAAATGTTTAGTATACGAAAATGAGACATCATCGTATACTAAAGGGGGAGAACTGTAGCGCGATGAGTAGTTCTATCGACGAAGGTGGCTGTTTATATTATTATTAAAAAAAAGTAAGTTTGTTTATGAGATGTTATGTAATTTTTGACAGAGAAAATATATAGAAGTTTTCTCCTTAAAAGTATTATTTTACTTTATCATACATTTGAAATTGCCCGAACCACTTTTATAACTGTGTTATAATTTCTATTTATTATTTTACTTTTATCATTTACGGGTATACGTGAAAAGAATTATAATTGAATTTATTATGAAATAGAAAAATTACTGTGATTTCAAGAAAATGTGATAACAAAACTCTGATACATATAAAGCAGGTAGTGAAACTCAATACGTTTAAAATTTTAACCAACATAAAAGCACCGGTCACATATGCCTTTATAACAACATCGTAAAATTCACAGCTGATTTTTCATGGATCGACAGGTTGCTACTATACCATGACCTGCCGCAACGACCCAGCAGAAGATAAATAAATCATTCTAAATTTAATTTACAGTTGGGTACAGTAAGTTAGCTAATGGTAAAAGGGCGTTTCACGTTTCAAGGTCGCCGGATAATTGATATAATGTAACCATGATGAAGAATACGTTCTGAACGGCTAACGTGACATGTCGTGACCGAAATATGATAAACTGCCTGGGAACGGTGGTACAATTGTTAATTAACTTATTTATACCGTTTATGTGATATTTATATGCCATTCGTCATTTGCGTCGTTTATATTTTAATTCCCTAAAGTAATTTTAAGCATTGCAATAAACAGTTCAGGAATGAATTGAAATGAACATACAGCGTTACAAAATAATTCTGGATAAAGGTGAAACATGAGCAACATTAGTTTCAGCAGCATGTACACATGTATAAATAATCTTAAAATAGTTTAAACTAATAAGTATTATTAAATACAGATTACACTTAAGCAGGTTTTTTATATGGTATTGTTTCAACGAGCTATCGTCTCTATCGTCTAAATTTTAAAGAGATTGGTTTATGCCTCGCAGAATGATCGTCTCTGAAACCAGAACAATAAAGTCGATAGTTCGCCGCAATCTCTTTTTACCTAGGCCATGAAGAAAATATTTGTGCTGCATGTACAGTTGCGGACAAAACATTTCGGACATCAATGACATTCCGCTGACGTAAGAGTGAAAAACATTCCTTGTTGTAAACCAGCCATTATTATCATTTTGATTGATGTTTGAAAATTAAGTTTTAGAAATTTATTTTTAGTCAGGCAATGTCAATATTGTGTCGGACGTATCTTGTTTCAATAAAGTTAGAATTATCGTATAATTGTTGTCCAAAGAAATACTATTTAATTGTTCAAATGAATATTGGAACCCACAAAAATTATCTGCTTGCATTTACATCCTGTGATTTATATTAATGCTGTCACTCTCGAAATGGCAGGTGTGAATATGACTGAAGATGACAGAGAGGTTACTTATTCGTGAAGACGGTTTCACACTGTTATGTACTGTACCATCATGTTTGTTCGTATTTAAATGCAGTCTTCATACGAATTATGTGTTACAATACAATAATAATTTAGTAATAATTTTGTTTTATTGACTTAATTTTATTTACTATAACTATGTAAGATTATTTTGATAGTTTTAAGCAATTCACACTAACGATGAATGAATAAAATGAATGAAATGAATAAGAAATTGTTTATAATACTTAAAATACAAAATGGCGTTTTAATTTTCGAATAAACTACGCTATAAACATACAGGACGTTCCATTTGACAAAATAAGGTTCTGCGTCATTACTGAAATACAGTAAGCCTGGGATTACAACAATGCATGGTACCTTAAAATCTGTATTCTGTCAAACAATATACAAAGGAAATTATTAACACTTTCTGAATATTAATTAAATTAACTTTTCAAATTTACAAAAGAAGCATTCTTTAGTGACCTCGACACATTCTGAAACCTTTGCGAATTAATCTTGAGCACTATTAACAAATGGAGCGACTCACCTCACCGAAAAGCAAACTGCTTATAAAACTGGTATTTAAATCCATTTAAATTTACTTCAAGTAAAGAAAAAATGTAATAAAACATAAATACCCATACAAATTACAAATAGAATATAAATACACATTGGATTTGTGTGAATTTATGTGTTGTTTTGAAACCATTTGCACTCTAAGTGAAATGGCCACCTGACAGTGGATGGCTCGTCGTTTCACGAAATTACGATTCTGTCATACTTAGGGCCGGTACTTTCGTCACTCGTTAACTTTAACCTTTGGTTTATTCCCATGCCTACAATTGTAGATACAATAATTGTTTCTATGGGAATAAACCAAAGATTAAAATTAACCAGTGACTAAAGTACCGACCCTTAATTATAGTTCTTTTTATAAAACTAATTTTATTTAAAAAAATGAAATTGCAGAAATTCGTTTCTACCATATTGTACAATTTAAAATTATAGGTTTTATTTTTTTAAATATTCATATATACTATATTTTACCGACGTGGTCTATGTTCCCATTGTAATCTAAAACAAGATTTACACACGAAATATTTTGGAAGGGTCAATCTTTTGGAGTAATAATAATAATAATAATAATAATTTTATTAATCCTTCCGACCTTATAAACATAACAAAACATTAATATTCTTAAATCTAGCTGGGAGCTTATTATATAACGTAATACCTTGATACTTGGGGCTGATTTTAAAAAAAGATAAGTTATGGTGGGGAATCTCGAGTAAACCCTGATTCCTAACATTATATGAATGATTAGGACCAAGGGGTTTATATTCATTAATATGAGTAACAACGTAAACTAAAGTTTCATAAATATACAGGCATGGAAGCGTGAGAATTTTAAGTTCTTTTAAATGTTCTTTACAGCTTTCAAATCTTCGTAGGCCAATGATATTTCGTATTGCTCTTTTCTGCATTCTAAATACTTTAACTGAGTCAGTGGCAGACCCCCAACATATAATCCCATAAGATAACACAGAATGAAAGCAACCATAGTAATACATCATAAGTGTGTTCTTGGGAATGATTTTTTGAAGTCTGTAGATAACAAGGTTTCGTTAAATTACGAGCCTCACTTTTGGGTTTTTGCGGCTTGTTTTCGCAAAGAGTTAAATGCCTTGGAATTTGACCATCAAATGGTCGAGAAGTTATTAACCTATAAGTACTGTTAGAAGTTTGTTAATAAAAAGCTTTATTTGAATAAATTATATTTTGGGCAACCGTACGCGAAGTGACCATTTCGCGTACGCAACGCAGTTCCCGAAATCGAATTTCGCGGTCCTTTATCTTTAGTAACGACCGTTAAACTAAATATTTCCACGCATAAGAATTGACAAAATTTACCTCATTTCTATGGTGACATGAAAGCCGTGTTTCTATTTACGATGAAAATTGAAAGATTTTATACGGTTGCCCAAAAATGTGTACATCTTGCCCGTGAAATTCTTTAACGTCCTCGAGATTGTGCTGCCTTGGTCGCAAGCGGCCTTGACGACAATTTTTCTCTCGGTACGTTAAAGAATGATTTCGCCGTTTTCGTATAAAAATAACTATAATTCAAATTCGCTTTTCTTGCTTGTTTTTTTTATTATCATTCAGATAAACGTTGTTTATTAACTACATAAAACAGTTTCTTGACATAAGGATTTGTATACGATAATTATACAGGGTGTATTATAATTGTCGGTAAATATTCAGTGAAGCGGTTTCTTAAGTTTCCTGCTGGTTAGATATTTACACAACGGCTACATTCTCTCAAATTATAAAATGTAAAGAATATGTTTTAATAAAATGTAAATTATAAATAAATCGGGAAAAGAGTAGACGAAGATACAATTTATTTAATTTATCACAACTTAAATTAACATCAATTTGCAGTATTCAGTATCTTCATAAGCATAAAGTTAACAGGAAAATTGTACTATAAATTCCTACACAGTTTTTAAGTGAGAATCGCTTGGTGTGAATATTTGCCGGAGGCTCTAATACACCCAGTATTCTGATACAAAAAAGCAAAACTGACCCCGTAATTTTTTTGATATACAAATAAGAAAAACTACAGTAATCTTCAAAATAGTTCTCTTTTTAATTGACAAACATTTAATATGCAAAATTTAATTGATGTATGACAAATCGCGACCTAAATTACTATTAATACAGCAAAATCATAAGTACAAAAGTATTTTTACAATAACTTTCAAACTTCAAAATTAAAATAACATAGCAATGCAGTATGTTAGTTTCATTATATTGTAATATATTTTTTCTCTACCTATCTATACTGAAAGCGTGAGCAAGGGACGATCAAGCGAAAGCGGGCAGTATGTGCCCGAGAACGTTGGGGGAGTTGTTTTCTCATTAAAATCATTTATTTTCTGGAACACTCTAGTGCATTCACATTTTGTTATGTAATTTTAGAATTTTAGAATTTTAGATATAGTGTGCATGTATGGTAAACTTGCCTAATTCGTACCCCTTAAGAAACATATGCCTATAACTACGAAATTTGAAGAAAAATAAACCGCAGTAGCGATAGTAAACTCTTTTTTAACAAAGTCAATAATTTTACAAGCAAACAAAAATGAAAAATTACGAATTCCTAAGAAGCAAATGTTTTCAAAAACATGTTCCAAAATCGTACTGAACCAGTTTTCTGCCTTTTTGCCTATTTTTTCTTCGTTTTCTCTTCTTGTCTTTATTGGTTGTCTTTTTTTAACGCTGTTTTACCTTTTGAGAGTCTCATTTGCTGTTAAGTTCTTAGGTGTGCCTTTCTTCTTTACCTTAGTCAACTTTTCATCTAAAATGTTTTGTATGAATTTTCTGTTAGAATTTGGGATAGTTTATTTGAACATGTAAGCATTTAAAACATTTAAAACCTCGGAGATATGTTTTCTATTTCAGTGCGAATTGATATAGAACTATTGTCAGCTATTGATTCGAAATAGGCACAAATGTCATCCTGAGTTTAAATTTGCCAAAGAAAATTTTAATAACTGACCGGCGGTTAACAGAACCAAAATAGTATATTACATAACGAGAGTTGTAAATAGCATATTACGCACGGTGGAAAAGTTGCACGTGAGCCGCGCAGCGGCGAATGCAAGTAATTCCACAAGTGCGTAATTGCTTTACAACTCGAGTTTTGTACTATACTTTATCTACGACCATTACTGTAAATGACGAATTACGTACAACACATAAACTAAGTAAGCTGGTGTTTACAAACGTCGTGCGTAAAGTAAGAAAAACGCACAACGCACCTACTTTACGCACGCTTATAATGTTTACTTAATTTAAGTGTTGTACGTAATTCGTCATTTACAGTAGTGGTCGTAGATAAATAATACTGCAGGTAGGCATACTTTTGCATAAAAACTTACTTCGTTCTTTATCTTCACTAGAATTGATGCAATATGGTTATGAGTGACGTGAAGTCTCACTGAAAACTAGTCCAAAAATTTATTTTTTCAGTAATTTTCCATAGAGTGCGTACCACAATAACATGGCTAGGTTAAACCATGCACTGAGAAAAATAAACTGTTCAGTCAACCAAAAACACGTTCAGTTAACAATATTTTTCGTTTACCTATTAGCAATCACGCAACCAACAGTCAATCAATCAGTGAGTGAACTACACACTGAAAAAAATGAAATAGTTAAGTCAACAACTTTTTGTGCGTTGACTTAAATAAAATGTACTTGTTTCAACGGTAATATTCTTAACTGAACATCTTGGAAATTGTTGAAGTAACACTAATAAAATGTTAAACTATTACGTTTGACTGAACGATGTAAATGTTTTGGCTTAAAATGAAAGTGTTTAATAAGTTAAATCAAAAAGCTGAAATTTCAAAATGATCGTAAAATGCTGTTGCTTTTATGTGACTGTTTTGATATTTTATTTCACGGAATAAATGTTAAGTGAAGTAAAAGCGAGGGTTAATTCCCATATTAATAAGCTATCGAGTTCCAGATGGCGCCTGCTAAAACTTCACGTATATTTACTGCCTGTCCCAACATAACCTTGTTGTTCGACATCGTTTCTTGAACGGATAAGTTATTCATTTCGAATGCGTCCGACATTATAAAATTCGTTGAGAGGTTTATTCAGCTCCTCTTGTCACCTCAACAAAGGTCGAAGGGTTATCTTACTTTGGCAGTATCGCAAAGAGGTGAACATTTGATTGATGTTTCCCGAAACGATAGTCTAGTTTGAATTGACTTCTACGCTTTTATTGCCATACTGAAAAATTACTTTAAATATGTATATCAAAAATATAATTTTAATTCCCTAACAGCGTTCAGACAAATAAAATATTTAGCAATTTTAACAATCTAAAGTTCTTGTATCGATCTTCTTGTGCATTAAAGAAACCAAAAAGATGTCTTCATTGTACGCTTGCCTCAAACAAAATATTGAGTTGATTCAATCTAAAATATTTAACATTTTTGACAGTTGGTTCAATGACCACGCGTGATTGCTAATAGGTAAACGAAAAATATTTACCTGTATTCTGTAAGCACCAATTCATTTCAATTGATACCCAACAATAATTGAAGAGAAATGAATTGATACGTAACCATAGCAACCACAGCAATTCACCATTGACGATTCTATATACAGTAATAATCAATTGAAGAGAATACGGTTTTTAGGAAATCAATTGTTATGCTTGTCATATATCAATTATAACAAGCATAACAATTCATATGAAATGCTTACAGAATAGACCCCATTGTTAACTGAACGTGTTTTTGATTGACTGAACAGTTTATTTTTCTCAGTGCTGTTATTCACAGTTTTCGCTGCTACAAGCGCTTATCACCATTACGGCTCACGAGAAATTGTGGAGGTAGGATTTAGGCGCTGGTACGAATTAGGCAAGTTTACCCTAATTATTGGCTAGTTCCTATTTAGTTGTTATTTGCAGTCTCGTTTGAGGATAGTATTAGATAAGTCGTTTATTTATTAAATTCTTGCGTCCCGAATTTTTTGTAAAAATTAATTGCATGTAATCTATCTATATTCATCGTGCATTATTTGTTTATTTTGGCTGGTCGTTGTAAACTCATGTACCCGGCTCCCGATTCAAAACTGCAGGTTTAACCCTAGGATGCATAAATGGGGCCTCTCAGGCCCACGAAGGTGCTTCGTTTCCTATAATTTGTTTAAAATATTTTCAATCGAATTGAGCGTTTAGATATGCTCTAAACTCGTTTTTATCTAGTTCATTTCTAATCCAAAACCTTTCGAATTTTTTCAGAATTTGAAAAAAAAATTTTTTTCATCACGAATCTACAATTTTACGTATACCGCTGTCCAGGCCCATCTAATAGAATCTGGTATAAGACAACTCTGATCTTGTCCTTAGCTTATTAAATTTTTATAACTTGTTAGAAACATGTAATCTACGTGTTTGTATCAATCAAAAATTGATAAGTGTTACATGTAAAAATAATGTTTGTAATGAGCACAGCATCAGAATGTGCACTACTTCTTACGCTAAAATATAATTTGTCTGCAATTATGTTTACATAGACATTTAAACTTAATTTTAATTAACATATACCTGCATATTTTACTCCAATAAATGTTAAATAAAAAAAGCTAAAAAATAAAAATAAAATAAAATGTTGCATTGTGGACTAAACCATAAGAACAGTTAATGAGCAGTCATTGAAATAAAAATTTATAAATTCATTGAAAGATTACGAATTTAGGTTATTATTGTGTGCCTCAAACTAAAAAATACCGACATATGCAAAATGATTTTGACTTATTGACAAAGGGTTAATATATAGGGTAAATATATGTAGTAGATAAACAAAGAAAATCATAATTAATATGACAGTTGTCAAAGAACTATTATAAAATAAAGTTTTCTCTAGGAATTCACCATTCATTGAGTTCAATTTAAAGGGAAAGCTATTATTACTAATATCTTTGGTTCTAGCATGGGAATACATAAAACACAAATGCAAATGTCAGGATAAAACTAAAATACATTAAAAAGAAGTGATTTTTATATTAATAACAATATTTTTATATATTAATCTGAATTATTTGTCAGTGTGTGTGATGACTTATTTTGGATAATTGTAATAATTACAGATCACTTAATTATTTTGATTAATGACAATTTACAAATAAAAATATTTAAACAGCCAGTCTTGTGGTTAAAGGGTAGATCAAAAACAATACGTTTAACATGAAATTGAAACATTTATTTAATAAAAAAAAAGTTATGAAAGAAAAAGTTTAAAACTAACAGAAAATTAACAAACAAGAAAATTGGTTTTTAGAGGTACTACCACTTCGAGCTCTAGAGCCCTCCTCGTGCTTAGAATAAACGTCTGTACTCTTTTTTGGGGATAGCGTTCCACTCCTCTTGAAGTGCTTCACGATTCTCTTGTAGGTTATTTGGAACAGGGATCCTACTCACTTTTCCGAACCCAAAGTCGCCTTCCTATGTACCTTACAGCCGTTAAATATCCATTTAGGAAAACAAGATCCGCGCGGCCTTTGAAAGACGCACCTGTCCACACCATGACGATCGCCACCAAATGGTATCCGTTCTTTCAAGCAGACGGTGGAGTATTTTTCTCCTTGTCGGTCCCTGAATACTAAATCTAGGCCCATTGCTGAAGAGCACCTGCGGCCACTAAGTCTCGACCCAATTTAAATGCTTCCTAGCAAATTCAAGATTTTCATCTCTGTGCTCTCTAAGAAGTTCAGCTTCAGCAAAGCGTCTTCTTATCGTTCACGGACTTAAGTTTAAAATCCGGACTTCGGTCAAACAGTTTCGGATCGACAGTAGTAAAGTATAGATTTCTAATAACTGATAAAATACTAAAGCGGTCAACTCTATACGAAGTGGAACGTTTTCTTCCAGATCCGGACCTTCGCGTAAATTCATCCTTCTCCTGATATCGTTCCAGCACTCTTTGGATTGTTGAAAAATCGACAGTTAAAGTTCTAGCTGCATCTATTTGACTGTATCCAACCTCACATAATGCAAGAATTCCTGCACAGTTTTTAAGTTCAAAAAAACTTTGATGCAGGCCTTGTAAGAAACTCGTAAAAGGAAAAGGAAAATTTTCATTTTTTTCGTTTTGTTTTTAAAACCCCTGCCTGGCTGACAACATTGAAGGCCAAATTCTGAATCAACAATCATACTCAACTGACACTCAACTTGACAATTTGTTGCTAATTTGAAATTCAGAAACGCTTCAATTTTATTTTAATGATTTTTTGTTACCATAAACAGCAAAATTAACCTTCAAAATGTCATTTACTAAGAAGGTGGAAATAAAAATTGTTAGCGATTCAAACTTTAAGAATTTTGCAAGTAATTTTTACTTTTTACTTTTAGGTAAACCATTCCAAGGAGATAGGAAGTAAATGTCTTCATCCTCTTTACACGTGATTCGTTTATTAGGCCACTAATAAATTAAACAATACTGTGAATATCATAACTACAACTGTTAATTAAGTTAGTTTATATTCGCATATTTGTCATTTACTCTAAATACCTTAATTAATAAAAGCTTCGATCTAAGAACGATATGTATAATTTTATGGTTTATTCGCTACCTATGTTGTTGTATACAGAGCGGTAATAAAGTCCCGTACCAAACTCATAATTTGTTTATTTAATATTTTTTGCAAAATCTAGAAACAGGTAAGTTTTGAATTTTAAAAAGACACACTTTAGTGTAATAACCTTTTCTCAACCGGCATTTGTTTTCTCGCATAATCAATTTTTTTAAATGCAGATTTTGATCGTCTTTGTCAATTAAATAGTACTATTAAAAAAAGGAACTGAAGAAGTTTTTCGAAAAAAGAAGAGGAAAATAGCCAAATATTAAATACCGTTTTGTTTTTCGAATAAAAATCGCAAAAAAATAACGGTATTTAATGGTTATCAGTCATACTTTTGCGCTCGACTTAGTGCCAGACTTACATTTTTATATTATTTAAAAAATTTCAAAAACAACAAAAATAAACACAAGAAAATGAATTCATAATATGGAATAGGTACCCAAATAAGGAATATTACAATCAGATACCTTAATTTCATAGCAAAAACAACAAAGATAGATTTATTCTTCTTGGAAACTAAATTTTGGTTAAAAATCACATAGAAAAAAGAAACAACCTATTTGCAAAATCACAAATTCAGGTGCCAAACTCAACACAGTTACGCATAGATGCCATCCTGCGCACGTCGTTTCTTGTTAAGACATAAAATTTGCTTTCTATCTTCAGAATATAGTCTACTAACTGTTTTTCAATTTCTGCTTAATTTAATAGCTGCTGCTTTTTTCTGGGGACAATTTTTTTTTCTCGCAAGGACGCAATAAAGTAGTTCTGGGCTTTTGGAAGTGCTTTGAGGCTTTAAACTATTTTTATTGCTTCTCTTGAATTTGAAGATGCCATCCTAAAGATAGAAAAGAATATGTTAAAAGAAAAATGTAACCCAATCTAGCCTTGTTTATCTTTGTGTAAGTGCGTCTTATGTTAATCAAAATAAGTATCCTTATTTCTTGAGGTCCCGAAAAAATATGTTTATGGTTAGAAGAGATGCTAGCCTCTAAGCTGTGGAAACCTAGGAAGCTACGTCATAAACCATATACACTCTCTTCAAATCTGGTTAAAATTGGCATCCAACCAGACTAAAGTTATATCGTATATTCGTATATAAAATCTGTTTAAGAAAAGGTAAGCAATCGGCTCTAATTACTATTAATATTTTTATATGAACGACAATTACTCACGCGTGTAGTAAAGCAGTCTGTATAATATGTCGAATTAATTATTCAACACTACAAACAGCTCACGAAGACATTATCCTCTAACAAAATATAGTCGTGCTACATACAGTGATTCGACAACTCTCAATAAATAGTTTCTGCTTTCTTTATGTACTTATGTGATCTGAGCAAAACTAAGATGAACAGACGATCTCAGTGTCTCAATGGGATGATTTTACAAAATTTGGTTGTGTATAACGTATGCATTCTTATAATTATTTTGGTGTAAATGATATTTTAGAAAATTTAATAAGTACGCTAGAGGGCTAGAGTGACGTTAAAATCTCTATAGTGACAATGACTAGTATTCAAAGGTAGTGCTCGAACAGCAAGCAGATCGAGATCTCTGTTAAAACTCACATGTTCATGACATGTTCTATCGGGGCCTTAAAATTTCACATGATTTTTTACCAAGTAGCCAGAATTGCTCTAAATTATAGTTTTGTAGAACAGACTCTTTCCTCAATTTTGACACTAAAGACATTTAACCAAAAGTCGGATTGTTTATTAGAACTGAAATAAGAGAATAAAAGTAGCAACTAACCATCTTCTAATTTTGCGATTACAAACCCCTTCTCTCCTTCAGAAAGCACGTGATGTTACAACTTTAGCATTACATTTGATATATGACGTTTAAAATGATTACTTCTGACAAGCCGTTAAAGAAAGCCACATTTACAGCGGGAAATTGAATCGTGCGAAATTTTAAGGCCGCGATAGTACAAGGCTTGCATTGTAATTGTTATTTGTTGATCTGTAAACACCAAACAAAATATATATTCTAGGGAGACGATGCTCACTTCATGTTTTCTTATGTCGTTCTTATGCCACGTTATTAGGTCTTTAATAGTTATTTATGCATCAAGGCCATAATTAGGAGATTATAGCCCGAGAGTATGTTTAAAGCACAACTCGAAGCGGAGTGCTTTTAAATGCTCGAGGGCTATAATCTACAATTATGCACATGGTACATACAACGTTTTATTTTATTTTGGCCAAAATGTGTGGATTCAATATTTTTATATCGTATGCGAATGATGTGCACGTCACGTCGCTACCATAAAATAATTGTGTAAATTGTTTACGTTACTATGGATTTGTTTACGTTACTATGGGTTTGTTTACTTTAAAGCCTTTGGGCAATAAAAGTCAAATTACGCTCGCAATTGAGTGCGAGTAAACAAGATTATAGTTCCAAAATAACAACACCCTAATGTAAGCTAATAGTCAAAATAACGGCATTTTCACGTTTAATGTCCGTCTTTTGTGACTAATATATTATCAAAATTAATTATGTAACGTACATATTATGTTGTTGTTGTTGTTATTATTATTACTATTATTATTACTTCTACTTCATTGTGCACGAGGCTTTCTGGTCTGTTTTTCAATTTTATTCCTACAGAACCGACTACTTGGATATTACAGTGATATCATATTCACATCACAAAGATACGAGTACGTTACAAGTGTGACTACTTTTCGACTTTCTGTGATATCACATGGATATTTCATGTTCACTGGGTATTTATAATAAATCACGATTAGGAAGACCGATTACTGTTGGAACAGATGAAACAAAGTTGCTCATGGATTGAATGATTCGTGAAGATTGACGGATAGGATTTTTGTTACTGCTCATAAATGTGAACACAATGTTGCAATGTTGGGGAGAAGATTAAACGTGATCTTGGATATTGTAGGGTATGTGCTATATGGGTTCCACCAATGAATTCAAGGAAAATAATATGGAGATTTGGGCTGATATCATAAAATCTCTCGAGGAAGATGGACCATCCTTTTTTGATAATGTTGAGACGGTAGATGAAATATGGGTATCCACGTATGATCCAGAAACCAAAAATCAGTCAAGGGGGTGGCGTCACACATCACCCCGTCTAAAAAAATCAATAATAATAGCCTTTATTTGTACAATGCAAAACAAAACAAAAATTAAATATAAAAATATGATATACTAAGCATGCACAAACCAAAAGGCGAAGTTCAGAATATTGGGTAATATCCATCTGTTTTTACACTTAACCTGGATTGCTAAAATTTAACTAAATTCGTGTAATTGCTTACATCTAATTAATACAACAGAAATTTCTATACAGAAAGATGATACAGTCTTTTTCTTTTGGTTTTCCCTTTTCGTCCAAATGTGTTTCCGAATTTGTCAAATGACTTTCCAATCTGTTCAAAGTATAGTAGGCCTGCGGATTGGAAAGTCATTTGACAAATTCGGAAACATAATTGACAGAAGGGGAAAACCAAAAGAAAAAGACTGTAAATAGAATACGTAAACAAACTTAAGGCCAGTTTCATAGTTTCATAATGGAATAAGGAGACTTTAAATTCAAAGTCACTTTCAGATGTCAAAACAAATATGAAAACGCATTTGTTTAATTAAATTAATTTATTTACAGTTGGTTCTTGTCCGATGAAATTTGTATCGTGTATAGTGCGCGATTTAGTGTCCGCTTAAAAGATTTTGTGATATAAATTAATTTAATTAAAATTAAAGTACAAACAGTTGCGAATAAAGTTATAGCAAAAGTTATGAGATGTCAGAGTATTATTTTTGTTGAATATCTTGAATCGGGCTTAAGAAAGCCATCAGAAAGGAAAGAGTAAACAAAAATTTGCATACCTAACATTGTCTTACACTATGACAGTGTAAAACCCCACACTCCATTAACCACAGCTGAGACAATCCAGAAACTCTGATGATCAGTAATGAATGCTTCATCCAGCTTTTAGTTCCGATTTAACCCCGTCGGTTTTTCACTTGTTTGGCCCAGTGGTACATACAATTTTTTATTTTACAGAATGTTTTCAGAAGTGCGGCTAAAGCAGAACCTGGGTACTTTCATGTACTGGGTATATGATTGAATACTTTGCTTTTGCTCAAAAACAAATTTAATGTGTAATTTTTTTAAAATATTCTACCCCGAGCCCGTCAGTACTGGTAAATAAAGAAATTTCTTTAAATAAATTATTAAGAACAAAAACATAAAAACTTGTCATGGTTTTGCGTTTTGAATGCCAAGAATCAAGATTATGGTTCCAAAATAAAAGAAATTTCATTTAATAATAAAGAATTGAAAAGAAAAATTTCGAATATTAATACCTAGTGTCCGATATCTGACCGGATAGCAAGACAAATGTGGCCGGATAGTCGCCGGGTATCCATTGCATTTCAAGACAAAACTTTACTTATTTAAGAGGACTATGGAGGTCCGCCATATTGGCAAAAATTTATTTTTCAAATGCTGCTTTTAAAACGCGTTCGATTTAAAAATTTTAAAAGTGGATCTGTCTGTAATAATACTATAAATGTGCGAAAGTCAATAATTATGGAAAATGTTTTATATTAACAAAGAAAAATTATAAAATTTTAAAACTCATTACGGAAAATGACTTTCCCACATTCTAGGTAAAAAACTGATTACACATGTTTAATAAAAAATACGAAATTATCATTCCTAAAAGTGCAAAATGAAAAATACGTAATACAAAAATTTGCTATGTAATGTGCTGCCATCTTAAGGTTGAAGGAAGACTGACTCATGTCAAATAAATTTGGCAACGTTGTTATCGTAAGACGGGGTGCGTTCCATTGTCGCTACGCTTTTTAAACTTGTTACCTTTACCGTTCCAAAATTCTGAGAGTGTTTAATTTTACTATATTTGAATTTATGAGCAAACGCCGGATATTCAGGGTTATTTTTTATATTTTGAACCACAGCTAGAGATTTTATTTTAGGAGATACCGAAAAACTGTAAATGCAAAAGTTGTAGGATTTTATGTACTTATTTTATCTTTTAGAGTTATTGTAAAAAACAAAAGCGCATCGCAAAGTATAATATTTTACGAACGATTTACGAACGTTTTAAAAACACAAATTTAACACGTTTCAAAATTTTAGTTAAAACCTTTCTACGAGAAAGAAATTTTTATCATATAAATGACTCAAAGTGTGACAATTAATGCTCTTATAAAAATAAATAAGGCGAAGTTTGCTCTGAGAGAGTTGGAGTAACGGCACTATTTCACCCTAAAGGATTGCTCATTCCCTGTTCGCATATTCGCATGTTGTGACGGATGATGGAATCATCACAAATTGTCTGCTTGTCAGGTGTGATTTTAATCAATTTGACAAATAAAGTTGACACCTGAAACATTTCGCTGTACAAAGTTTTGACAACCACGATCGCTTGACAATAAAACACTGGTCAATCAGGTATATTCCATATATCAGTGATTAATAAACACTGAATTATGCGCATATGCTGTCGCTTTTAACCACTTTTTAAATATTTTGCTATTCCACAAGCGCAAATGACATTGAGAAAAAAGATATGCAATTATGTTCAGTGATTATATTTTACAAACGAAGTTAACTAATGTTTAAATGTAAAATAATCACCGTGTGCTTATAAAATACGTCTTCAATCAGTGATTTATAAGCAGTGGTTAAGAAGTTATTATTAAGCACAGTGTTAATAAAGTGATAAATAACCACTGCACACCTGAATGTGTCAAAGTAAGACACTGACGACTAATTTTTTTTTGTCGCGACTATACATAAATATTTAATTACGAAAAAATTTCTCTAAATTGTACCACTGCTATGATAAAAAAACTAATAGGACAAGACATTTTTAATCTGCATAAAACTGCTACCGATCGTAATTTGAAATTATCATTGACAATCATGTTTAAAGTAAATGTTATTTTAAAAGCTATAGGATAATAATTGCTTGCGTAGAAGAGAGTGTCATAGTTACACAAATTCCTCAGAATTTCGGCGTTAACAAAACTACGGTTACTGACTTGACAATAAAGTAAGATTTAATATAATAAAATAATGGAAACGCATAGCTGCTGAATTTTAAAGTTCTTTTAAAGATATCGATAGAACGCCTTTCTTAATTTCATTTTGTACGGTCTGTTGCTTACCTCACATGTCGGCGATTGAGCAATCCTATAGGTTAAATATCACTCTCAACTTTTCTTGAATATTAAGAAATTTTGAACTGGAATAACTTTTAATATAATTTCCTTCCACAATTTTTTTTTTTTTGACTAAAATTCGTTTTAGGTCAAAATATGTATTGTATTTTTGTTATTTAAGTTTAAATTTATTTACAAGTATTTTTACAAATATTTTTACAAGACAATGTTATTTTTTGATTTTTCAAAAGTTGCAACAATATTACTAATAAAATTTAGAAAATTATGCACAATTTATTTCCTATTTGTATATTAGAAGATGATTATAAAGATGTTATGTCTTGAAATGAAAACAAAAATATATTTTAAATTTGAAATAATTTCTATGTAGTGTAATTAATAAGCCATTTATATATTACATTTTGGTTAAATTTAATATCAATTTAAATTTCAAAATGAAATTACATAGTATCGATCGAATTCTGTTTGATTTTTCAAATATCAGAAAATTGTTTATCAAGAAAATTATTGCCTAATTGACTTAAAGCATAAGCTAATTTTCACAAAAAGAAATGGGGAAGTTTATTTTATTTTAAAAGTTATTTATTATTTGATAAATTTCCACGAACAAGAAAGTGTCTTAATTATGAATATGATTTAATTAAGAATCATTTTACTACTGACGTATTTCGCAATTTATTTTTCGATATAAGAATGATTTTTATTCAAATCGTATACTTTTGAATTTCGCGCGTATATAACCAGCAAACTTTTCTTCCTTTATTTCAGAATATAAGAAAATTACCAAGTGTTAATTCTGCGACGCCACGTTGCCACTTGTTAGATACGATGAATGTGTATGAGCTTATACAAGACGAGTGCAGATGATGTTATCCTTGTCGTTCAACTATGGAGCCTAATTGGACTGAACGACACTTATTTCAATTTTAAGAAAGGCGTGTTTTCAGTCATGTGGGGTTTGCGGGGAGTACTGGTGGCTTTCGAGTAGTTGATCACGTGATCCATAGTCCTCTTAAGGTAGGCAGTTTATTTGTACTTTGAGTAATACCGTTGAAATACAAAGTAATTTTTAAAAAAATTCTGAATAAAGTATTAACTAGAAACCCTCAACTAATTAACAGCAAACAGACATGCATATAAGTTTAATCAAAATATGAATCGCTAGTAATAGGTTATAAATGACTCCGCAGACTGCTTTATCAGTTCGAAATGAATTCTTTCTGTATCGGATATGTCATTCCAATAAAATTATACGTATTATGAATCACATAATAGCGTGCGTTCATCTGATGTACGGTTGAAATTAACACGGTGAGTGTTGCACATGCACTTTTACTGCGTCAGTCTGTCAGAATTGAAATTATGCACGGTTAACATGCAACCGCTCTCAAAAGTGGCGCCAAACAGCAACAACGGTTCGGGAAGATCGGTCGTTGTTGGGGCGATTTGTCCGTTGACCCGCCCCATTTAAGAAAACCATTAACACCCTTTCAGTATTTTAATGGAATGCGTGATAATATGCCCATGAAAGCGGTGTAAGCAAATCATTTGCTAATTAGAGTGAGGAATGCACAAAGCTGAGATATAAACTAATAGTTCCTAATATTAAACGAAGCTCTCTTTTTATTTTAATTGCAATTAGTTTAAAATAAATTATTGCAAATTTTTTACATCAACTTTTTTTTCATTTTTGCAACTAGTTTTACTACAATCTCACGTACAGGGTGTAAATGAAGTGTGGACAAAAAGTGAAAGGCGTTAATCTTTGGATTGCATACAAGGAGAATCTGTAGTTAGAAACATTAGCTACTGCTTCTTCTTTGAACAGAAAGAAATTTAAGGATTTTACATCTGGAAGCACTGTTACCCTCATTTGTAATTTGCATCTCACACGAGATTTGAGGACGCTGTTATTTAAGTAACATTAAGGTTACTGTATTGATAAGGTACCATTCCATTCTGCGTTTTTCGTCCCTCAAATTAAAAAGGACTCGATGTACGCTAAGAAGAAAAAAAGAAAGACACGTAACAAGTTAGTGTTGCTAGGGAGATTGCAAACTTGGTCAACATCATTCAATGTTTATTTCATTTGTGGTTTTTCTCTTGCAACTTGAAAATGTAAAATAATACTCCTAAATAATAACAACACTTCTTGATCAATGTTTACTGTTTTTATAAGAATCTGCGTGTAACATTAATGTTGCGGCAACATTTTCTAAACGTTTCATTTACCTAGTAGAATTGGACTCAAAATCCTCATGCAGAAAAGTAAATTTGCTACTGTCACACAAGTATTTACGTTTTCTTGTTCGATAAAACTTCTTTGTGTTAATAAGTAAGTAGGTAGTTACAGCAGCTCATTGTATTGTCTTTCTCTTGTGGTTGTGTTTGTTTTATCTGTGGTGGTTGCCCAACGGGGTCCTAAGTCAAAGACTTGTCAGCACCTCAGGAGCGGGAGTGTATTTGAGTGTGTGTAAAGTGTTCCATGGCTTTGTTACTTCCAACCTCCTCGTTGTGAAAGAATTCTTCAGAAACTTGTAATTCCTTGAACTCAGGTGAAACTTCTGAGCTCCAAAACCTCATGTTGTATTCGTTTACATAACTTAATAGGTAGAAAGATAATTAAATACGAAAACGAGGAAAATAAGAGTGGGTACCCACTCACTTGAGATGTGGAACGTTGATTGTTCGAAAAAATCTATTTTTGAGCAACCATACGCGAAGTGTACTTTTCTCGGAAGTTAAACAATGACTTCGCGGCCTTGGTATACAACAAATAACTATGAAGATTTCATGAATCATTTTCAGGTCCATGGTAGTGCATATACACATCGATTAATCAAGAGATGCGTTCCAAGAAATTACTTGAGTAGATATGCTATGTGGGTTCTGGCTCACTTTCCTCTGTGAAATAACTTTATGAATCAAATCTGTATGTAAGGTTGCCTGTCCTCGCTCTGACAGGTGCTGGGTACGGATTTTAAATCTAAAGACAGGTCATTCGAACTATTTTCTTTCAATGACAGTAGAGGTTAGTTAAAAGTTAGGTTAGGTAATGACAGATAATTTATATAAATCAAGAAAGTTGTTGAAAAAAAAAGCAAGTATTCATTAAATAAGATGCGTAATATACCCATCATTTTTTGCTACGCGCGGATATCGTTTCTGAAGTTCATTAAATACAAAAGCCATTATTTATTTTTTATCAATGTGCAAAAATAAGGAATCACAGTGATAGTAACTGACAGTTTTTACAATTGCTGTCAACCACTGTCAATCCAACAATGTAAAATTAATATCAGACATGACTGCTATGTATTTCTTTCTCTCTCTCTCTCATGGCCAACTCAGAAAAAAAATTCTGTGGCTCACACATTATATTATCACAACATTTTAAAATATAGTCTGAAGTTGGTTGTTCATGCATTTCTCTCTTTTATTTAACAGTTGCTTGCATTTAACACAGATTTCTTAACAGTAACACTTCTTCCTAAATCAGAATCATTTTCAAAATAAATCGGGATCATTCTCAAAAAACATTTAAAACTTTTGTAAATGCAATTTAAGCACATTTTAAATTTTTGGTTGCTAATACTTTTTTGGTAGGCCAGTCGGGCATTGATCATAAGGGGGAAAATTGTCGCCATGATCTTGCCAGCGAAAGAAATGAGCCAAAATTTTTATGGAGATAGGAAGCCTTCATGTCGCCATTCCGTACTTTGTACTTTTGCTTCGGACTTCTGAATCTGTTCCAGATCCGTGTTAACTATCACCAAATTTACCCAAATGATAATTTGCCTAATGTGTTTTGGTCAGCTGTTAAGATTCTAACGCGCAGAGGCCCATGTTTCTGCTATAACTTTTAACGGATATTTGAATGAGTTTGGTGCAGTTCTTACTCGTAATACTATAATGCGAAAAAAAAAAAATTACATCGAGTAAAAGTATATTTAAAGTACAAGACGTTTCGCAAATTTGATTGTTCGCTTTATCATTCACTCTTGGTAAAACAAACAATCAAATTCGCGAAACGTTAAGTACTTTTATTACACTTTTACTTGGTATAAATTTGATTTCTTTTCAATATTAGGATATTTGAACGTTATTAATACCTATTAAATATGTAATGTTCTCGCAATAAATCCATTGTTACTACATAAAGATTTGTAAACGTGAGTTTTAAATAATCAGTTGATCTTTAGGTAGTTGTTAGCCGAGAGTGGTTGAGTCCGCTGGTAACGGGCGTGACGCTCGTCCGGACAATTATTGGGTGTGGGTTCGAATCCCATCCTGGTGCATATGGGTTCTATGTGAGAGATAGAGTACTTATGTGTCGTATTGTGTTTCGGATTCATACCGGCTCCTTCGAATTGTGTTTTCTGCGTTTCCCCAGTTTGTAAGGCGAATGCCGAAGGAGAAATTAATATCTAAGTTGGTCGCAGCCGCCACCCCTCCCCGACAAGCTCTGAGGTTGGGGTAAACGTGGGGTGAAAGGGATAAAAAAATCTTAATGGAAACGTAGTCCTTTGAAGTTGATTGGCCGCAAGGCAAAGGATTTAATGGTTAACGGCGATGGGTCTGATTTTCTCAACTTGTGAGTTTCATGGAAAAATATAATATGTGTCGGCTCCTTCGCACTTGATTTTTTGAGTCTTTCAGTTTTTAAGGATGAAAGAGAGAAAAAGTTCTGTAAAGCGGTTGCGGCTTAGTAAGCTTGAGGGTCAATACGGTTAAGACTTAAAATCAATTTTATCAATAATTCTTTGGAAACTTTGAGTAACCCCAGTCCTCCGCCAAAAATTTATTCCCATTTCTATGATCGGAAGTACATTTGTATTTGTACCCCATATATTTTGTATGGGATACACGGTAGTGCAGGCAAAATTTTATGTTTTGTTGTATAATAGATGTGTGTTTAAACGTGTTTTGATTGTGCCGGGCGATGTCAAAAAGAAACTATAAAAATCCGTCTATAAAAATAAAGGTTCGAAATACGACATAAACAACTACCGTCCGATATCTCTATTACCTATCTTTTCTAAAGTATTTGAAACACTTTTCTACAACAGATTATACTACTACTTGAAGAAGCACAGCATTCTATCCAAATGTCAGCATGGATTCATAAAAGGTCGGTCTACAGAATCCGCAATCTTTGAATGTTTAAATTACATAACGACTTGCTTGGATAATCCCGTTGGATTGTATTTCGATTTATCCAAAACATTTGAAACTTTGGATCACGATATTCTTTTGTTCAAACTTGAATCTATTGGTGTTAGAGGAGTAGCTCTAAATTGGATACATTCCTACCTATCTGGAAGGTCCCAACAAGTGTTCATCAGACATATGCAACAAGGTGTAATCTCCGAGGTTTTGTCTGACCCAAAAATAATTAGTAAAGGAATGCCCCAGGGATCTATCCTCGGGCCACTGTTATTTCTGATCTATATCAACGACTTAGAACAAGTGCTTCCATCTGTATCATTGTGCCAATATGCTGATGACACCTCATGTATCGTAACGAGTAACTCCGAGTCCTTATGTGCAGAACTTGCCTCCTCAGCCATTAATGTCATGTCCAGTTGGTCCAAACTGAATCAACTTTCAATTAATTTCAATAAAACAGTAGAACTGCAATTTAAAAATGGCCCGTTGTCTTCTAATATTTTAATCAAATTTAAAGCTAAATCATTTCCAGTGTCTGACAGTGTAAAATGTTTGGGTTTACATACAGTGCGTTAATATATTTTTTAGATAAGGGGAGGCTATGAAAAACAAAATCAGACTCTTAACTTGATTCGAAACTTTTATTCTAACATTTGCTTCCTGACCCTTGTCAAATCTGTTAGTCGTTTAAACGCTCTTGAACACTATAGTTATGGGTCAGTAAGCAATCCAACGGCTTTTGAAATTAGTCGTTATCATGTTAAAGAGTTTTAACAAAGATTTTTTCTACTATCGTCAAATGTATCTTGACATTTCAATTTTGACACAAGTTAATTTCATTTAAGCTACGACTTAGGTTTTACTTTTCATAGACTCTTCTAATCTAAAAAATTTATTAACGCATTGTATAAACGCTTCCCTTAAGTTTAATGCCCATATTGAATTTGTTTGTTCGAGATTATCGAGATATTGCTATGTATTAAGGAACCTTAGGCATTGTGTTTCAATCGACGTTTTATTAATGTACTACAGTGCCTATGTTTAGTCCACTCTCTCTTACGCTTTAATATTTTGGGGAGGTTCTCCTCACGTTCTGCAAGCGTTTGTTATGCAAAAATTCATTATTAGAACAATGTTAAGTAAGAAGCCTTCCGAATCTTGCAAACCATTGTTTAAATCACTCCGTCTTTTACCCTTGCCTTGTCTTTACATTTATAATCTTGCGGTTTTTGCCAAAACAAATCTCAATTTATTTTCAAAAAATAAAGATCAATGTAGCTCCAACTTGTCAGTAAAAACTAGAAATTTTAATCACTCATTAATCCCCAGGCATAACACCAGGCTTTATGAACGAAGTGTATATTATCGAGTTTTAAAAACATACAACCACCTGCCCTCATCAATACGATCCAAGAATAATCTACCAAGATTTAAACGTGAACTTAAATTGTTTCTATTGGATCGCTGTTTTTACTGTTTTACTGTTTTTACGAATTTATCTAAATGTACTACTAAATGACGATACCCATATCTCGATGAGATCTTTGGTTGAAAAATAATAAAAGAAAAAAAAATGAAAATAAAAATAAAAAAACACAAATCTCGTAATGCATGCCACAAATGTAACGAAACACAGACGTGGCGATATTTGGACGATTTCGTTGCCGCAATCTGATTGCCCGGAAATTGCACGAAAATTACCAGCATAAACGGGGCCCCATCAAGTGTTTACGAAAAAATTATCAGGCGATCAAAATATCGCTTGTAATCGGGCAATACGGAAGCAATCCAGTCGCCCGATACATCCGATGCTGGCAATCGAATTGCCCAAATATCTCTAAGTCTGTGTACTTCATAAGGCACCAGTCTGCGCCGTTCACACAAAATGAGTGAAATATGAATGTTTCATGTCTGATGTGTGACTAAAAATTTTATGGTGAACTTTTTTCTAAATACTTTTTGTATATCAGAAGTAAAGAAACTTTTTATAATTCATTATATATGCCTAAAAATGTAGCTTCTTTCATTCAAATTCAAGTCAATTTGTATGAAAATATAAATGTACCTACCACCACATCTGGTCTACAGGGGAAAAAATTGATGTGCCTAAAAACAAGTTGGGCTCCTTAATTTGAAATGTGCATAAAACCATGCTAAGAGGCCCAACTTGAGTATAGAATGAGAACCAAGCCCTTTGTATTCTACTTACTGTTTTTTTCTTTCAATTTTAAAATCAAAAAGTAACCTATACCTCTTGCAGGAGGACTAGGGGTAATAAAACATACTACCATGACTATTCGTGTGGAACTGATATTTACTACATTAGTACTAACCCAATTCATTTTTTTTTCTTTTATCCGCTTGGCTGTATATCTGCAAAAGATAATTAGCTTACACAAAACTATCTATTGCATAAAATTTATTTCAGGATCTTGTAAATATGAACAAAATGTCTTAATAACTTAGCTACTAGTTTTTTTTCTCATAGTGTTACCATTTGAAATTGTCTAAAATGTGGGTGGGTTATAATAAAATTTGTAGAAAATACATCAAATTATTATTTTTGACAATAAGTTAAAACTTAAAATTAACTTGTAGCAATAATAATAATCAAGACAATCAACAAAGCAAGCTTTTACACTTTTCTAAAAATTAGAAGCATTACCTGTTTGTAACACTACAGAGGGAAAGCAAATGCATGGCAATAAAGTTGTTGTTAGTACATTTAGGTGAGTCCTAATTAACAGAAAGCACGAATGTAATCAAGTGAGAATTATTATTTAGTGACAATATGCATACGTATCAGTATCAACGAACGCAGAAAGTTAGAGAAATAATTTATGACCGACATAGTGAGCATGTAAGTGATAATTATGATTCAGCTACTCTACGCTCACAAACGCAAGATTTAACAGAAAAGTTAAAAACTAAATATCTGGAGAACATTTTAGGAACTATAAAATGTTCTTGTATTAGTACAAATATATCTGAGGTTGAATTTATTTTAATTTAAAATTAAAATTAAAATTTTTACCTTGTTCCTTGTTCCATAAAACTTAGTCCTGAAAATTAATCTAAACCACAAATCGCTTTATGTTAGGCGTTAAACAAAGAAATTAAATAATACATTGAATATAGACTCAAAAATGAAAATTAAATCCGAATCGAACAACATATACAGCAACTTTTAAAAAAATCTAAGAAATATGTTACATTTCTACGAGAGTTATTTATTCCTGATGAAAATATTGACTTCATGCTTTCATTTGTTAAAAATATGAGTGTTTGTTTAAGTTATCTATCCAGCTATGAAGGAAAACTCGCAGGGCTACAAAAAATGTATTTTTCTACACAACCACCGACTACATTAATACACGAGCAACATTTCTCAAGTTTCATTCCATCCAAAAAAATATTTTTTCTACGACCCTTTATAAAAACACATTTTTCGTCGTCGAATACTCCAGCGAAAATTAGTGAGAAAAAATCTCATAACGTTAACTTTCGTCACTAGAGACGAAAATTACCTACTAATTTGCACCTCCGTCTAGTTGCCTGCTGTCGCTGTATCGCGTCATTATTAAATCACGTCAGTTTGTGCTGTTCGTAGCTTAATCAGGATTTCTGATTCAAAAAGTGATTTAGATCTTCCCAAAATTCGTAGAAAAGGTATGTGTTTAACTCGTCGAAATCATTTTTTTAAGCTCGCGAACATAACTAAACTTGGCTTTGCCTCGTTTGGTAAACTGTTCTCTCGCTTAAAAAAAATGTTACTTTCGTCACTCGTTGAACAATATACTATTGTTTACGAGTCAAAAAACGACGGTATATCGACTTTCAAATTTTCGGCCTCTGAGGTCTTTTTTTAGAAGCTTGAACTGTGCGACCCTGCAGTTGTCGTGCAACAGCAAAGTTTTGGTTCTCCATGAATTCCTGCGTTTTTCTAATGACCCGCCTTCAGGTGTTGCATCGTCCTTCCGTAAACTTCTCCATTAATTGCGGACCCACTTTCCATATATTGAATGAGAAGAATACCTTCCTAGTTCCAAAAACCGGTCGCTATCAACTTTCCAGAAGGCAACTGAGTTTTCGCCTTCTTTGTAGAGTCTTTATGAACCCTTATGAACGTATTGCATCGACTCCTGCTTCGGGGGGGATCCCAATAGAACAACCAAGTCTCGTCGTCTGTGACAATTAGCAAGAAATATGTCTCATCGCTCTCTAAAGCGGTCAAAGGTTCTTGACAAATTTCTCTCTTCGCCAGCTTCTGCTCTGGTGTAAGGAGTTTGGAGGTCCATTGTGCAGAAATTATTTTCATACTTAAATCTGCAAAATCTAGTAAACTGTAGTTTCGGATACTCTTTCCAATATGAATCTTTATTGTCGTAACCTTTGTTGTTAGTGCTATTTTCACTGCGTTTAGCGATACTACACCTTGAACAGATTACGAGCCAATAACAAATGTAGATAGATACATAAATAGGTACGCACAACGCAAATGTCTGCTTACTAGAGTGGTTTGCGTAACGAATTTCTACCAACAAATAATTTTAATACATGTAAAAGGTTCAAATCTTCACGAAGCTTTGAAAAAAGGAGCAATACGAGGAATCGAAGTTACTGACGTTGAGGCAGAAGGTGAACGTCCAATTTGTCTCCAGAAAAACATGATACGAACCCATTTTCCAAAGTCTAACAGAAAACGGAACTGTTTCACACCGATTTTTGTGGCCCTATGCAAGCTTGAGATTGCTCAGTAAGATAAAACTAACACTGATTCAAAACGCGGGCCGCTCCTAACTTATACATACAGTAATTCACTCTTTCGAGAGAAGCGGCAAACAAGAGCGAAATTTCCAGCAAATTCTACCACCATCTAGGGCGAATTTGAAAAGCACTGGAATCGTTGACTGGCTCATAGAAGGCGTATGACCAGTGTAAAAATAGTATTTGTATCACGGAATATAACACTGCACCCTCCCTAATTCTGTTCATCCCGAACAGAATATGGAGCCTAACGGTCTTTATGGATCACTTTCATTTTCCCAAAAGGTAGTTTTTGTATCCTGTAGACTACATCATTGGTCCTCTTGATTATTTACAGACCCCAACCCAAGGCGCCTGCAATTTGGGACACAATTCACAAATCCTTCTGGGATTGTACAGCCACACCTGGTCCACTTGTTGGAATTCCATTCGATTGGCTTGTCTATTGCAGCGAGTCTTCATTCTGACGGTGACCAAACTGATGTTGCGTCGCAGGTATTCGTGAGTGCTTCATAGTTCCTGGCGGTCCAAATTTCATGTCACAACAAACAGAACCCGGTACGGCGATTGCTTAATAGTGTCATGTACTGCAGAACGATATTCCATTCGAAAATTGGACAAATGTTGATCCCAGTCGCATTGGTAAAAATGCCAAGCATCCAACTCAGTCCTTGAAAGACGCTTCCTTTGAAATGTCTCCCTCGATCGGAATGAAGTTCCATTGACACACCAAATCTAATTATCCAATTCCCTATGAGGGCAATGCCGACAGTTGTTTCCTGATTCCGTAACCTTCTGGCCATTTAGTGAAGTAATCTGTTACCCCCATGATGTACTTATTTCTGCGATCGATTTTTGGAAACCGGTCGGCTTTGTCAATGGCAGCTCTTCTGAAGGGAGCACCAACGTTATACAGATGCAGTTTTCACCGAGTCTTCTTTGCATGTCCAGACACAGCTTTACAAATAGTGCATCTAGCGCACCAATCTTCGACATCAGTCCTGCATTTCACCCAGTAAAATATTTCTTATACTTTTGCCAATGTCTTATTGATGCCTAAACGCCCACCTGATGCACCTACTTCAAAACATCAATAATTCTGACTTTTGCAAGAACTAATTACTCTCTAATTTCACTTCCATCAGTCGACACACACGGCCTCCTGGAGAATGCATCTGCACTATTATGGACACGACCTAGGTGATGTTCTATTGTGAGATCGTATTCCTGTAATATTTCTATCCATCTGGCAAGCTGGCTTTCTATATTTTTGAACTGAAGCAACCACTTCAATGCTACCATGGTCTGATAGAATTAGAAACTATCGACCATAAGAAGACTTGTAGAAAGGTTCTGTGGTTTTCACTAGAGCAAGAAGTTTCTTTTTGGTTAAAGAATAGTTTCTTTCGGCTTTGGACAAAACTTTACCGACAACACGTTCTTCTCCGTCCTGCACTTGTGATAGTATGCCTTGAATTCCGTGGTTGCTAGCATCATAGACAACGATGAATTTGCCCTCTGATTGTGGCTAAGACAATATCGGTGCACACATTGAAAGATCCTTCAGGTTGTCAAAGGCTTCTTGGCAGTCCACTCTCCAAAAAATGTGGTCAGTGCTTGCAGAAGTTTGGCTGCACTTTGAAAAGGTTTTCATAAATCATCTGTAATATGTGCATAGTCCCAGAAAATTGTGCAATTCATGCACATTTTTCGGTGATGGCCAGTTCTTAACGACTGAAATTTCGTCTGGATTCGTTGCGACTCCTGCCTCTAATATGAGGTGTTCAAGATATTTCATTTCTTTCTGGAAGAATTCATATTTGGCAGGAATCAGCTTCAATTTCATCCCTTTTGTCCTCTGGAAGACGTCTGTTAAATTTGCGAGGTGTTCTTTAAAGGTTCTTTCGACAACAATCACATTATCTAAGTGTACGAGGCAACTTTTCCAGCTGAGTCAGCGCAGTGCCAATTCCATGAGTTATTCAAAAGTGGCTGCGGCATTACGTAGACCAAAGGGCATTGATTTGAATTGACCGGGTTAAGTCATCATCGGTATAAACAGAGATTTCTTTGTATTTTCGAAACAGCCCTCGCTGTCTTCTATTTCTTTGGGTTCCAACAATATTGACGTACCTTCCAGCAATTTCTCGAGTAGTGATGATAGAGTGTTAGACTGATGACAAGAGGATGCATCACTTATTTGAATGTGGTGTACAGAAGCAGTTGCTTCACATTTACCCACTACTGTTCCGCTGGGAATGGTAACTGGGTAGCTGTTGACAGGGCTGCGCCTGATTAGCGCCTGCGTGCAAAATTAATTTGGCCGTCCACATTTGCATATATATATACAGGGTACAACTAAAATAAGAGAACTAATTTCGGCGATATGTTTCTTACACCAAAACATACAAAATACTAGTCCTTTCCTCGGCCGCTTGCGTACGTTGCACGCGTTTGCACGCTGGTCAGGCGCGGCCTTGGGTGTTAACTAAGACGAATAGGAATTGTTTCTTCAATTTTCAACTGAGTACCAAATTCCCTTCGTGGTGCAGTTGGTTTCAATAGGCTTGACTATCCAGCAGGATAGCTACCAAGAGTTCCTTCAATTTCGACAAAATTACTTCATCAGTTAAGGCATGGTTATTTACACTTTCTTTCAATTTTATTGACAGTATGGTAGGTAGATTTCCAGGCATATGAAGAGGTATCTCTTCTGATTCAATGCGTAGAACTTTATCCTTCAGATCTACAACCAAGCCGTTTTTATTCATGAAGTCGACTTCAAGTATGAAATTATGTACAATATCAGTCACTAAATCCCTATGACTGAATTTCATGCTTCCAATCTTCATGTCAACCACAAATTGGAGTAACCTCTCCAATAGCTGTTTGGAGATGATACCTTTTATCTATATTTGTCAGTTTCCATTTTGGTAAAAGATCTGTCCTTATAATAGACATATTTGCTCCAGTATCGATTATGAATTAATTGGAAGGATCTCTTGCCAATTTGTCCATCTGCTATCAAACTATTTTCATCATTTTCTATCCCGAAAATGGTGATAATCCTGGGGCTTATCGTAGAATCAGTCAGCATGTGCCCCTTCTTGCTGACTGGTTTTTATTTAACAGATTTCTGTCATCATATTGACGCGGTCGCTTGCGCCTACAATTGGAACGTAGATGACCTTGCTACCTACAGTACCAGCAAGTCATTATTTGCTTAGAATTGCTTGTGATTTTCCTCTCTTCTAACTTCTTTAATCTGTGAAAGATTTTTGTCAATGCAACGTCATCGGCAGCTCTCACCTCTCGTACTCGTACTAGACTTCTAGAGGCTTGCTTGGCTGCATCGAATTCTAGTGCACGAGCCAATACATCTGTGCAATTGGAGAAGTAACCCACTCGCAACACTTGCTGCATCTCCTTGTCTCTATACCGTCAATAAATGGTCGTGTGGCCAGACGGTTGAAAGCAGGTTCAGGCAAGAAATCATCGTATGCCATTCGGACCAATCTCTCAATGTCAAGTTCAAATTCTTGAAGTGACTCACCGTTCTTCTGAATTCGTGTATTCAGTTGGATCGTATTGAGTTGTTTCATATGTGCATTACCAAAACACATCTCCAAATTTTCTACTAATTGGTCAAAATTGTTCCAATTGTAAAACACTCAAAGCTGGACTTGGTAAAGCCAAAACGAGTGCTGCAGCTTTATCACAATCATTCCAACCATTCACGGCAGCAGCAATTTTAAACTGTCTGATAAAAGTAGAACATGGTAAGTCACCATCAAATTTTGGTGATTTCAATTTCTGGCTTGATGTTCCAGATAATAGTGTAGTAGGAAAAAACCAAGTCCCACTTTATGCAGTCGTCTGGTTAAATGGTTCAAATTTGTTCTGGAATTGAATTTATACACCCCCAATTTTGTCATCAAGGTTGTCGTTAAATTCAGTTTTGATGTTACCAGTATTATAAGGAATTAATAGTTATTTGCGCTCCAAGTGACGGTAAGTGAACTTTTTTTCCGAGGTGCTCTATTTCGGTCCACAAAACCACCGAGGATAAAATAGAAACTTAAGGAAATAGACAAAACTGTGTTTTTGGCATACTTTAATGAAAGAGCGTCTGCTTTGAAGTCTCCAACGAGTTTGTGGAGTGAATATTCAATGTTGAAATTAGTAAATTGTAAAATTAGTAATATTAATAAATAAATATAATACAGTACCATGCGCGGAAAGTGACCTGTTGCGGTAAATCGTCTTTTCTGTCATTAGGTATAGTCTGTTTACGTTTAAACTGATCCGTTGCTTAGGTCCCTGAATGTTTTACTTTCCATTATTATCGTCTTTTTGACAATGTAATGTCAATTTACCAAAGTGAGAAAATTGATTTTGTATGTCTCCTGTTATAGTGTTTAATTTAGTTACCCTTGAATTAATATTAGTGCGATAGTTACTATGGAACTATACATACCGGGTGGAAAGTTTCAAACCCGAACATAGGAAACTTGCATTGAAAAGTACGTTTATGGAGATTGCTGCTCGCCATTTAAAGATACAAAAATGGTAATGGTCTTAAAGGAAAGAGAAAATTATGACCATTCATTACCATGCTAAAATTATTGCTAGTTGCTAATAATATCGTGAAAATAAAATTTTTAAATTTCATCTAAAAAATCTAGTTTCCAGTATGTCATGTTTGAAAGATTTAATTATTTTCTGTTGATTGAAAATAATTTCTCCGTCACTCAAAATGTATCATAAATAATTACACAGAACGAAGGACTTTTATTTTAGAAATCTTTTACAATGATGTTGGGCTTCGGAGAAATAGAGAAATTTATTTTCCGTGAAATTCAGAACATGAAAAGCTTTCTGTATCAGTTAGGATATTGTTTATTGCAAAACTTGCTGTAAAATGTACTGTATTAAGAACGTTTAATAAAGTTTCAATGTGTAAATTATTCATCATACATTTTGAGTAAAAAATTATTGAAGGTTTCAAATCTGACATACTAAGGAAACTAAATTTTTCAGATGAAATTTGAAAATTTAATTTTCACGAAATTATTAACATTTAGCAATAATTTTGGCAAGGTAATATTGGTCATAATTTTCGCTCTCTTTTAAGCCCATTACCATTTTTGTATGTTTAAACGGCGAGCAGCAATCTCCATAAACGTACTTTTCAATACAAGTTTCCTATGTTCGGGTTTGAAACTTTCCACCCGGTATACTAAAATTGGTGTACGTCAAACCATATAATCTGTAATGTGTTTCTTCTATAAATAAAAAGATATTTATCCAAGCTACGCTAACGTTACTACTTTTCAAATAACTTAACAGCTCCAATATAAGTTTTCACGTCTTCAGTTTGATCAAAAATTGTATGATCAAATTGTCTCTTGACGTTTTCAATTTTGTCATCAATTAGATATTTCAATTTTGCATTCTAATCTTCTTTTCATTTCTTGCATTTCTTCTTTCATTACTTACATTTGTTCCGTCATTTCTACCTTCATATTTTCATTGACGTTTTCTATTTTTCCTTTCATGTTTTCCATTTGTTCCTTCATTTTTTGTTTTTATTCTTATAAAAGAACCTTTTCTATTTTTTTTTTTTTTCATTTCTTTCAGTAGTGTTGTAGTATCGTCAATTTCAAATTCAAATGTTTTCGGGTCTTTTCCTTCATTTGTAAGGCCTTGTTTAAGCATTCTTGTTAAACAGTTTTCTTTCCAGAACTTTCCAGCCCTCTCTCGTCCAATTCATCACGCAGCTCCTTCGTTTTCAATTCAACAAACTTCATTTTCGATTTTTGAAAGTATCCGCTTCTGGCACCAATTTGTTACGAATGTGAGGTCGCATAAATTATATAATTTATTTATAAATTATTGTCAATAAAAGTGTTTTTGAAAATCAAAAGTACAATTTTTTTCCATTTGATTACCGACTTTTTGGTAGTTACTGTATGTATACAAGATTGTCCAACAGTAATGGGACATGGAGCAACAGTGGATTCCTGATATCAAAGTATTGGAATTTAGCTAAACTCACTTAGTCCAAAAGATGATAATAAAAGAGATACAGGGCGTTAAAATCAAAATGTTAATTTCAATTTTCTTTAATAAACCTTCACATTTTAGACATATTGCCTTAAAAACTGACATATGGCTTTTTTGAGACGAGAAATAATAACATGACCTTAATTTTGTTGTAGCAGATCAAAGGCGCTTCATACGGTATCATTCTTGCTTTTAAAATGCTCTTAACATTTTTCTAATTTTTTACAGATTCATCTAACTTTTGAGAAACACGTGCTACTCTTTTTTTGAAACCAATTAGATATACCTGTTTAATAGCACTAAACTTAAGCACTATCAAGATATTTCCTATTTTAGCTTTGCATGAAACTTGGATTTTATGATAGTATTTGTTCGACTTAGTCCTGTCCGAGAAGTAATGAATGTGTACTAGTTATAAAATGTTTGTTCAGGTATTTGGTGAACAATATAACGTCACTGCAAAACATTAAAAAAGAATGTAGATTCATTTGCATTCTTTTAAAGGAAAATGCATAGAAATTTAGGAATATTACCTTTACTTTCATGAAAAGTACATAATAAATACTAGATACACAGCGGATATCCAGAAACTATCCGGTATCTGGCCTAACGGGCCACATTTTTACTCTCCCGGCTCTCCTAAATACCGGATACTGGCTACTAATACACAGCTACGTCCGAGACTTATTTAACGCTTGTTTAACGATAATGGAAAAATTAAGGTTCAATCAGAAGTTTTATTTCAATCTTTTATAATTAAATAAAATTTATAGTTTAAGTATTCATATGCTAAATCTAAATTTTGAATATCATATCGAAAATTCATAGAATTATTATGATTCTTATGTAACAAGTTCTAAAAAGAATTTGTTCTTAAAATTTATTTATTATTCAATTAATCATTCTTTTTACATAAATTTTTTGTATTTTCAAAATCATATGGTTACAATACCAGTCTACTATTGAAGAATTGGCAAAAAAGACTAAAAACAAATTTTCACATAAATTAAACCAAATTATTACCTCCTCAATTGTAGAAAATTTCGACTAATTACCAATTATATTTCATTCAAAACGAAACCTCTGAGTACGCTTTTGCAATTTTCAGATTTGCAATTCTAGCAAAACGTTGGGAAATAGAACGTTTAGTCTTAAAATTAAAATTGCTAAACCATGAAATTGATATTTTAGAAAAAAAAATTATTTCATTTCAAGAAGAACTTTGAAATTTAATACCGCAACACATTATTAATAGATTTTCAACATGATTAAGAGTTTTTTTTAATCCTTTAATCATACCAAACCTAGTACGATTAAGAAACTGAAGAATTTGAAAATACAAAATCAAGTAAAACATTTTAACAATAATGAAAAATGGTTTGCGAATTTAACTAACATAGACTTTTCATTGGAAACTAAAAATTTATTATCTTGAAGTTTAAAATGTAGTTTACCAATCAAAATTAACGAAATTAATAAAGCAAAATTCTTGGCTGATTTAGAGAATCTTGTCAATGAATTTACAAAACAACAAAGAAATTTAACTAGATTAATATCTATTACTACTAATGTCTTAAATAAACCTTCAAAAAGTTTTCCACTGAATGTCATCTTTGACAGATGTAAAACAATTGAAAGATAATCCAAATATACAGTGTGTCCCCGGATGGACCTAATTATACTTGTAAACTTCCTTATTTCGCATTTTAGGAAGAATAATCATTCTTCATAAAAAGTTTTGCTTCTTCTAGCAAGTCTTTAGCCACTGCGAAAATTTCGAAATAATATGCAGGCTGGTCAGAAAACGAGACAACATGAAATATGGCTAAGAGTAAAGTACCATTTATTTGAAAGGAAAGTAAAAGTATTACTGGAAAAATATGTTCGTAATGTCAATAGATAACTGCGATAATCACGTTGGTTGAATTTATACATATTTATATATATTTATATTAATCACAAAGAAGACAAAAAAATCTACTTTAAGATACAACGTTCAGATTAGATATTTGAGATCCTATTGACTTTACAAACGTCTTTTTCTAGTAATACTTTCTTTCCTTTCAAATAAAAAGTACTTTACTCTTAACCAAATTTCACGTTGTCCCGTTTTCTAACCACCCTGTATGTTATTTCGAAATTTTGGTAGTGGCTGAGGGCTTGCTAGAAGAAGCAAAACTTTTTATGAAGAATAAATAACTGTTCTTCCTAAAATGCGAAGTAAGGAAATTTTCAAGTGTAGTTAGGCCCATCCGGGGACACACTGTATATTAAAGGCTAATAAGGGTTCTACCATAGTAGCTGTGATAATAAAAGAGTGTGAAAAATTAAAGGTGTAAAAATCAAATATACAGGATGTTATCAATTAAGAAGGCAATAATTACACCGCGTATAGAAGACATAAAAATATTACGATTTAACCTATTTTATTTAAATCTAAAAGTTTTTCGTTTCTGAGACATAACCTCCTAAAAGGACAACTTGGAAAGTACATTTTCTTAAATATCTCTGGAACGGTTTAAGATAGAGGGATGAAATTTGATATGTAATAGATACACAGGAATGGATACATCACAATCAAAATTGTACGTTCTTCACCAGTGGCGAAGATACAGGGTAGTAGGTTACCGTTTTCCTAAATAACTTTTTTATTGTTACTTTTTGAAAAAGTCTGAAACAAAAACTGAAAAGTTACAATAAAATTATAATGAGCAGTTTTAATCGCAACATCCTGCGATCGCTTTTTGAACTAATGTTGCATTAGGATTGACAAATTGAACCCAGAATTGCTACATACTATGTCATCCCATACAAGGCGGCTTTTGAGATATTCAGGTCGAAAGATTATACTGCTTCAGAATTCGAAATTTGGTAAAAAGTCAAATATGCTTTGACAACATTAGCTGTTATTTTACATATCAATACACAACAATTGCGAAGTTTTTAATTAATTTAGAAATCTAACATTGAAATGACGGACATGTTACTCATTCTTGGGGAAAGTATATGTCACAGTTTAGTAGCAGCAAGGCTTGAATAGGCATACCTAATTGGAAAAGATAAGAGAATAACAATCTTTTGTTAAAGGTTCCATAGGTCTGCTCACAAAAAATTAGAGTATTTTAAAAGTAAAGATGACATCGTACGTAACATCCTCTATCTGCCACATCAAAATTGGCCATATTATTAGTTCTCGTACCAAAAACCCAAGTATGTCAATTCTAAGGCAATATGACAAAAACTCAAAAATTTTATTTTAACGCCCTGTATCTCCTTTATTATCGACTTTTGGATTAAGTGAATAACATTGTTTTGATGTCAGGAATCTACTGCTACTCTGTAGCCCATTACATTTGAACCACTTGTATTTATATTTTAAATAAATTTCCTGTTGGTTTATTAAACATGTGTTTTCTGTCGGAGATACTTAAAAACAATAAGAAATACACAAGAAAGAATCCTTAGTGATTATTAAATAAAAACTGAAAAAATGTTTTATGTAGGTATATGGTAGGTAAAATAATAAAAATGTATTATTTCTTAAATTAATAGAAGAATTTATTAATGTAACTTATTAATAAGAAAAAAAAACAATACTGTTAAAAATACTCGAGGATTTCTCAACGAAACAATCAAGAACTTAAGTGCTGAAAGACTCTGTTTACTATACATCCAAATATTTTGATCTATTTTGATTTATACCAGAGGCCTGACTTGTTTAAAGCAAAAGTTCCCATACATACGAGTCAAATCAATGTCATATACTATATAAAAATATGCCTGAATTAAACGCAGGCTGCCGCTATTATTAGCAAATTTTAACAGGTCAACAGATTGATGTGTTTTACAATTCCGGATTGTATTTATTTTTGTTAGGCGAAACGTATTTTTTCCTAACAGCTTTTACTTCTCTACTATTTACAGTAATTGTCTAAGGACAAGGGAATAAATTTGATAAAAGGCATTTGTCAATCATATAAGTTAAAAATTTGAACCATTTTCACATTCAATCAATTTACGAATTATATACTTTATATTGTTTATATATTAAATAATTGTTATTTTATTCTCCACTAACACAAAATAATATAAATAAACGAAACTGTTATTTTTTGTTTATTTTTCCAGTTTACGGAGTGAATTCAGAAATTTTGAAATAATAAAATTAGTGAATTAAAGTTACTTAAATTTAGATGCAAATTTTGACTACAGAATTGGTCTGTTTATAAATAGCAACGGCATGCTTGTTTAAGTACTCTGATCAGGTGTGACGTTATAAACCGTTTTATTGCACCTGAAATTTAATACTTCTCGTTATCGAAAGCAAAAGAAACACCATTAAAAGTAACCGATCAAGCGTAAAGTCCTAACTCCCACTAAGAATTTTCTCGATTAAGTCACTTTTATTTTGTGGAAATGATCCGTACTTGCGGTTTCTTTGTGATAAGATATATTGTTACCAGTTTGATTTTTAACTGGCGTAAAAAAACTGTGGTTTTATCGTAATAATCCTGCAAGGCGTATTTATTTTAATACGGAGAATTCTGAGATTGTCAATTAAGTTTCATTGGAACTAGTTCATTGGAATTTGTTTTTGCTGTATTTAAAAGAAAGAACTAATTTAATTTAATATTTTTATAGGACCTTTTAATATTGCCGAGTTAATTTACGCGAATTCTTATAACTATTTGTAAGAATAATTTTAGCTCGTCTTTATTAAAATATAATAAAAAAATAATAATTTTTTTTTGTAAATAACAAAAAAGAAGTGTTACAATCTAAATTACTTTATAAATACAGTAGACCTCGGGTATAGCGACTATCAAAATCGGTTAGTTATATCCGAAGTTCGTAATATGCGAAAATGCCACAAATATAGAGAAAAATGACGGGACTTGAAATGTAGTTCGTTATAAGCGGTGGATCGCTATAAACGAGGCCGTTATAACCGAGGTCTACTGTATTTTACTAACAAACTTAATACAGTTCAGTCTAAAATGATTGAATATACTATCTACCATATTTAATGAATATATCTATATTTATTTCTATATTTTCATATCATTTTCATTAATTTTTATTCTATAGACAATAACACGAATAAGGAGGAAGTTTAACATTTTACAATTTTGAACTGCCTTTCTCTTTTAAGGAAAATATCTGTATTTTATAATGAAAATAGGCTTGCTAAGTTTATCAGATTCCTTGTGAATGAAATAATAACCAATCAGGGACGCTAGGGCCAGCAAATATTGTACAGTGTGTAAATGCGAGAATTCCCACTCTCTTTAATTTTCTTATTTTTGAAAAATTAGAGAAAAAATGTTCAACATAAAACTTGTACAGTATAATTCAGAGTTTTGTAATTTATTATTCGTTAAAGTGCATGTCAATATTTTGAATTAGATTTGTAATTATTTTTCGAATAATTTTTATAATATTTAAAAAAATTTCCTGAGAATAATAATTCTAAATTTGTTTCGAAAATGTTTCATGAATTAGAGCGCCTTCTAATCGGCCTTCGTTGTAACTCAAAAAATTTGTCTTACGGTACAGTGAAATATCGATTAGAAAGCTCTACCACCCATAAGTATTTACATTTTTTAAATAAAAATATTAAATAAGAGTTGAGTGTAACAAATACAACTCAAAATTTATTTTTTAATATACTTTGAATATCCTACGTTTGTCTTCATATACAACGTGTGCAAGAAAGTATGCAACAAATGGAAAACTTTTTTATTATTGGTTTCTCAGAAAATTTTATACTTTATAAAAGTTTGTGCTTTATCCAAAACTAAAAAAAATCTAAAATCTTCTCAGAAAATTATATTAATTAATTATTACAAAATTATAAAGTATGAAATTTACTTTTAAATACTGAAGGACATGCGCTATTGTATTTAAAGACAATTACTTTTCTGATCGGACAAATTAGTTTTTCCCAAATGTTGATTTTTACATTCAACTTTGAAATTTGGATTTTTAACTATCGCCAACGACAGTTTTGTGAGCAAACTACAACATTTGTAGCTTCATCTGTAAATAAAATTTTAATTAAAAGTAATTTATAAAATGCTTGTATCTTTGTTATTTGTCATTTGTTTAAAGTTTTTTGTGGGTTCTAGACAAAGCACACACTTTTATAAACAGTAAAATTTATTCAGAAATGTATAATAAACAAGTTTCTCATTTGTTATATACTTCCTTGGACACGTTGTTATAAATATTGGAGGAAAACGATTTTGTTGAACTGCACATGCATATTTATTTAACTTATAAATATAACGTCTTTCTTTCTTAAGAAATTGTTTTTTTAGTTTTTCGTAAAATAAAGCCTAAAAATTATCCAAGAAAATTGGTTCTACACATTTCGTCGCTTGCATGCGTAACCTTTATATGAATTATACAGGATGTCCCAACAGTGTGTTCTCGGGCAATATCTCAATTACTACTGAAGATACAAAAAAATTTCAACACAATTTCTTTTTTAATTTTAGAGGTCTACAACATAAAATTATTTTCATCTATACAGAGAGAATCAAACATTAGTGCCGTATACAACTTTTTTATTTCAAATGGCACATCCTATACATGGAACCAAATTTAGATTGCCCATAAAATTCTACTCATTTTCTGTATATACCATTGTCTATACCTAAACCTAACCGTTCTTGAGATATTTAACATTTAGTCTAAAAACTGACATTTGCAGCCACTATTTTATTTATTCATATTTCATTTATTATTAACTCTAAGAAAAAGATTTTTGGTACAGATGTAGTTGATACATAAGCTTATTATAAGCCAGTATTAAATATACTTTTATCGCTACAGGCTGGTCATGGTAATAAACAAAATATCAGAAATTTCAAAATGAACTCAATTTTCTTAAACATCTTTCCCTACATTTTTCTATCCTAAATTCTTCGCTTAATAAAGTACTTTCATTTTTGTTTAGTATGTTTTATACCTATCTGCGATATTTTTTGAGAGTTTTAGATCTATTTGAATTATTTCTTTTAAAACGAGTTATTGTCTAATGTAGCCGTGGAAAATGGCAAACAAATGAAGCTGTCGACTTTAATAATTAATTTTCAAGCGACAGTAATGTACAAACATTACTTATTTTAAGTATGTTGTCTAAAAGACAATCATATTGTTTTTTGTACTTACACCATACAGATCCCAAACTCTCTATGAGCTTGTAATGGAGGCGTTAAGCTAGCTATTCTAATATTGCCCGCTGCAGTTGCGACCGATGTACCAAGTGTTTTCCTTCGATATTGGTCCTACAAACTGGGGAAACGCAGAAAACCTAGTTCGAAAAGGCCGATATGAATCCGAAACAAATTCCGATTCATAAGTGCCCCATCTCTCACATGGGACCCATATGCACCAGGAGAGGATTCGAACACACACCTACAGTTGCCCGACCAAGCATCAAGCTCGTTGCCAGCGGACCCAACCAGGCTAGGCAACCTTTTAATAAAAAATATAATTATAATTAATTATACCGGCTGTTTCAAATTGGGTGTGCACTGAAGGGATCTCCTAAACCATGAGAGTTACAGATTCGGTTAAATGGAAGAAAAGTTGCACCAGTCATTGCTTATTTCGTATCCATTAACAGAATCAATTTTCTCTTAATTGTTCTTGGTTTATTGGTGAAAATGTAAAAATATCGATTTTCTTTTCTCCTCTGTAACTCCCTTATTAAAAATAATTTAGAAATTCTGTCTTAACTTTCTACAGGTACTTTTGGATTCTGCTTCAAATAGGGGCAGTAGAATTGCGGTCACACGTTTCGTCTCTCCGCGACCATCCTCAGTTTACATTTTTTAAATATAACGTATACCTTTTTATTATCGTATTTGTTGCCATTTTTTCTCCTGATTGTAATGGTATATCACACTTAATTGTTGATATTAATTTGAAGCTTAAATAATACAGATTTTTATATGAAAATTTTATTTAATACATAATTTCAAATATTTAGTTCATTTTCTTAGGTATAGTGTAAATTTCAATGAATTATTTAATATCTGTCTCTTTAGTTATTGTATAATAAATTGTTTTAACGGACACTGATAGTGCACATTTGTAGTATCCGTTAAAAGAATTTGTTATACGAGATAGTTGTTGACGAGGCTAATTTTACAAACAGGGAATATTTAATAGAAATGTACATAGATATTGGTCCAGGGAGAATCAAAAAAGATTTCAACAAGTGTGACCACAGATACAATTCAGCTTAAATGTTTGGTGTGGTATTTGGCATAATAGAATTAATGGTCCGATTATTTACGAAAATTATGTAACGTTACATCGATTTTTTAAGGACACCATTGGAAAACATTTTAGATTACATTCCTCTAAATCATATTATGGAATTGTAATTTCAAAATGATGGACCACCAGCACATAATGCTGAAATAACAACAAATTATTTGAATCAAACTTTTCCTGATAGGTACAAATGGACCTGTCGCGTGGCCTTTAAGATCACCAAATACTAGCCCTTTGATTTTTTGTTGATTGATTGATTGATTTTATTGATTTTTCCTCTTCCGACATTTGAATGTTAGTTATTAATATTTAGTAAGTAAAAAAAGTACTAAGGAATAAATTTACTTATTAAATAAATCATGACGAAACTGTATCAAGCTTTTTTTATCATATTTTAACTTTACTTGAAAAAAGTATTAATTGTTATACATCACTGGAATCAGCAGAAAAAATGCTATCGAATAGAATAATTAAAAGATATACGTTGTATTTAAAAAATCGAAACTGAAGATGGTCGTGGAGAGACGAAACGTTTGACTTCAATTCTGCCACCTCTATTCGAAGCAGAATAAGAAAGTGCCTGTAGAAAGTTAAATCAGAATTTCAAAATTATTTATAATACGAGAGATACAGAGGAAAAAAGAAAATCGACATTTTTACATTTTGATCAATATCTCAAGAAGAAATAAAAAAAAAATTATTCTGTGAATGAATACGAATTAGGCATTGATTTGTGCAACTTTTCTTTCATTTAACCAAATTTGTATCTCTTACGGTTTAGAAGATCCCTTCAGTGCACACTCAATTTGAAACAGCCGGTATATATACAGCCTGTTTACTAAACACGCGGTAAAAATGAAGGGGCGTATTCCTTGGGCTATTTTAAGATTTTTTGTCTTTATATTTTTAAACTGTCTGTTAAAAGATTAAAAAGAGTTTGTTATACAGGGTCCGGTAAAATGTATGACTTATTTTAAACATTTTATAAAATGTTATCTATTTATTTAAATTTACAGTTGGTTCTTGTCCGATGAAATTTGTATCACAAAATCTTTTAAGCGGACACTAAATCGCGCACTATAACACTTTACGTTTCACCGTCGTTCGACAGTTCGTCAGAAGTGAAAAATATTTATTTAAACTACAAATTAGACAAATACACAGTCATATACCATAGGGATTTGAGCTTTATATTTAAAAAATCATATGCTTTAAATAACCATCTTCTTCAGCTATATACACTGTCGTACAGCAACAAGTTTTCTTGCGAATAAGATTGTAGGTGTTTTTTCTCCAGAGAAGTTTTCAAATTTTGAATTATATTTCCCTAGGCCTGTACATTTATGTTAGACACCCTCAGGCTATACTCAATAAGTAAGACTCCCAGCATCCCAGAAAACTAAGCATCCCAGCATCCCACGAAACTGTTGCCGTTAGTTTTCTTCACAGAAAATTGTGTTTTGGTGGCAGAGGGCCTTTTTGAACTCCCTGCTTGGTTAGTGAGAGGCCAAATTTTCCCGAAAAATTTCTTTACTGACCAAGTGTATGTAATCTGGGAGTCCACCGTACAGACGCCTTCTTCATACCCAAATCGTCATGCAAAATTTTTAGAACACTTGTTTTAGATATAGAGACTTCATTGGCAATAACATCAATTATAATAATTTGCGATTTCTCGTACTGCACTGAGAAAAATGAAATAGTTAAGTCAACAACTTTTTGAATGTTAACTTTTTGTGCGTTGACTTAAATAAAATTTACTTGTTTCAATATTCTTAACTAAACATCTTGGAAATTGTTGATATAACACCAAGAAAATATTAAAACTATTACATTTAACTGAACGATGTAAATGTTTTGCCTTAAAATAAAAGTGTTTCAAATGTTAAATCAAAAAGTTGAAATTTCAAAATGATCGTAAAGTGCTGTTGCCTTTATGTGTCTGTTCTGATTTTTTATTTAACGGAATAAATGTTAAGTCTAGTAAAAGCGAGGGTTAATTACCATATTAATGAGACGTCATACATTTAGTCATGAAACATTAGAATGATATACGAATTTACGTGTTATGTTTGCAGAAGTAAACAGTAAACAGTTATTGAAATTCTTGCTATCGAGTTCCAGATGGCGCCTGCTAAAACTTCACGTATATATACTGCCTGTCCCAGCATAAGTAACCTTGTTGCTCGATATCGTTTCTTAAATGAATAAGTCATTCATATTTCAAATGTGTCGTACTTTATAATATTTGTTGAAAGGTTTGTTCAGCTCTTGTTGCACCTGACCGAAGGTTGAAGGGTTACTTTTATCTTACTTCGGCAGTATCGCAAGAAGGTGAACATTTAATTGATGTTTCCCGAAACGGTAGTCTAGATTGAATTGACTTTACGCTTTTATTAACCGTACTGAAAAGTTACTTTAAATATATCAAAAATATAATTTTAATTCTCTAACAGCGTTCAGACAAATAAAATATTTAGCAATTTTAAATATTTTAAAATATTTAACATTTTTTCACTGTTGGTTCAATGACCATGCGTGATTGCTAATAGGTAAACGAAAAATATTGTGTTTTTGGTTCACTGAACAGTTTATTTTTCTCAGTGTACACTTCTAAACGCTTACAATAATAACTTTGCTTAGCAGAATGAAGAACATGATGTGGAACTGCACAAACTTCATTTTTTATTATTCTTCTCAATTTTTCTAAATTCTAGTGCTTATTTACGTGTACTTTACTTTTCAAAGAGTTCGGAAGAAAGAAATCAGGGATTGAGTTTCAGTAATCTTGTAGGCCAAAAACTTGCTTCGTTTCTTGAAACCAATCTCATGTGAAAAGTTTTCTGTAAATCTCCAAACTGATTGTAACAGTGTAACTAATTGCACTGTCTCACTTTTCTCACTTTTCCTTGACTTTTTGGGACAAGAATTTTTGAAGCATTTCAGTGCGTCACGTTATTACAATGGTCGTTACCGTCTGACTATTTTCTTCAAAAATTTAAAGTGCAAACAAACCGTGATCTGATAAACTATCACACAATAAAACAATATCTCCAAGGCTTACTTTTTAATTTAAAAATTTTACCATAGTAATTACTTCGATAGTTTTCATGTTATTAAATAAATAAATAAAATGGGTAATGCATTTTGCCGGACCCTGTATAATGAAGTTAGCATGAAACTTGTTTATTGCATTAGATTTTTAAAATTACACATTTATTCACTTTTCAGCTTGTTCATGCTGACTTTAAATAACAGGTATTGATTGTATTAATTAACGTATCTTTGCTTCATACAACTTATACCAAACATAACAGCACTTTACTTTTTTCGAAGTTTTTTATTATTTATGAAACGGTAATCTCACCGATTTTTTTACTTCGTGTTGTTTTGCGTTATCCTACTTAAAAAGCACAACTAACAAACATTTATAGTTAAGAAATTTGCAACTAAATTAATGGTTATCTGCTGAATAAATAATACCTAATAATATTTTTTGTTCAATACACAACGCAAAATGTAAATATTTTTAATTCAATATAAAAATATTTATTTGGTAACATAAATTAATTGAATTTGAAATACATACAATAAAAATAAATTGTTCTGACTGTCAACATTTATGTCGAAAATAATACAAATTAGAAATAATTTGAACATTTGACATTTTCAAATAAAAACCACTTTTTCATTAGAAAGCACTAGACATATATTGAGAAAAAAATTCACTGATCTTTAAGTGCTTGGGACAAGGTAATTTCTTTTAACAAATGGTTTATTTTGAACCGTTTTATTTGGAATTTATTGGAAGGTGTTTATATTAATAACTAACTTATATCTGAAGAAATTGTTTGACAGGTTAATGTCTAAAAGCTTATAAATAATAATTTAGGTCGTTACATCCTGCGGCCGATTTTTGATCTAACAAGAAATTTCTAAAAGCCTATATTACAAATGATTTTTTACTCATTACAACCTATATTAAGAAGTAAGTCGTGGTAGAAAGGCAAAATAAAAATTGTATTACACATTAAAATTAATAAACTAATGAAACATTTTACGCTTTTGAAAATAATAAAAAAGAATAATAACTTCAGCAGTAACATTAATACATATTTCTCTTAAACAGATTTTTACTTCAATAGCTCATGCATTGGTGCTTAAATTTAGAAGAAAACGCTTCTTTCAATTTAAATATGAAGGGTTGTCAATAAATTTTTAAACTTCGTAGATAGTTTATTTTTTCACGTAATCAAAGTTTATTTCTCACAGAACTTGCTAAGTGTTGCCTTAATTATGAATCTTATGAATTCAGAACTCAAAATCAATTCTAATTTTAAATTTTTTCAGATAAAAAAATTGTATAAATACATTTTGCCCAAAACAGAAGTGCCTATAATCTAGAAATGAACTTTTCTGTAGGATGTATCCAAAACCGGAAAATCTGTACTTTTGGCGAAGTCCTTATATTAACACTAATTCTTAAAGCAAAATTTCCTGAAATCATTCAAATTATTGAGAAAAACTAAATATCAAATTTATTAACAAATGAGTATAAGAAACCTGCCCAAGTTCGTTCCTAGAGATTTGTTACAGTGAAATAAGAGTCGATTCTATAGAGATTACGTTAATTTAATTCGCTTAAATGTATCGGCTGTTTTCTGTAAAGCAGTGTTTCTTAACACTAATCTAAAAGTTTTGATTTTAAGTAACTTCTAAATTCCATATTAGAAATTATAGGCGTTATTTTTCTTATGGGTACACATTTTTCTTTCATCCAAAAATATTAAAATAATTTCAAGCAATTCAGTACCTAATTCGGTAATTAAATTTGAATTTGTTTCTAAAGAACTATATTTTTCTCGTCACGTTGATAAAACGTTTTATCTACGACCACTACTGTAAATGACGAATTACGTACAACACATAAATTAAGTAAGCGGGTGTTTACAAACATCGTGCGTAAAGTAAGAAAAACGCACAACGCACTTACTTTACGCAAGCTTATAGTTAGATCCACATCACATTAGATTGACAGTCGTCGAAATTGCAAGTGTCATTGCTGATTATTTTGAACATGAATAATAAGGTAATTTTTGTGGTCGTAGATAAAGTATAGTACAAAACTCGAGTTGTAAAGCAATTACGCACTTGTGGAATTACTTGAATTCGCCGCTGCGCGGCTCATGCGCAACTTTTCCACAGTGCGTAATATGCTATTTACAACTCTCGTTATGTAATAGACTATTAATCAGAAAATATGTGCAAATACACGAATGTCAATAGTTATAGTTATCAATACATAATAATTTATTTTTCAATTCTTAATACTAAATATAGCAAATCAGCTAGGTTTCAGTATTTAAATAAGTTCAGTATTTTAATGTGAAGTTAGAACAACTTTTGTTGCCGTATTTTGAATAAGATAGAAATTTTCTTCCTAAGTCAAATAGATTTTGTGAGTTTAATGTATGTACAATAAGTTTATGTTTATATTTATTTATTATTATTCTTATCGGAGAAAGTTGAAATATTAGTACAAAAATAATGAAACAGTAGCTTCTTCGTGTTATTATATTCAGCTAATAGTGGCGTAAGCTAAACTTTGTAACAATAGTTTATGTCTTACATAATATTATAACTTTATATTTTTTCTAATATTGGGGGTATAGAGGTATAATATCTACTGTTTGACTATATACAATGTTTTTAATAGAATACTAATATTATAGTGTATTGTTAGTGTAACTGACTTTGGTAAATAAAAGAAAATATGTATAGAAAAAGAATCCTTACCTTATTGAAATTTGTGAATACTGAGTTTGACAATTACACAGTTTAAGTAAACGAGATTCATGATACATGTTAGTAGGATTTATTCACTTAAGAGATTATTGTGATTGTATCCAGTTGAGAGGTGAATTACTAAGGTGTTTACATGGGGATGATTTAAGATAATAAATCAAGACGCTACTGTAGAGACTTCATTCAGGGGTTAATAGTCGGGTCTTCCCTCTGTCATAACAGTGCTTGTGTTAAAAATTTACGACGTCGTAAATAAAATTATCTCTGCAAGTCTTGCAAAGTGATTTGTACATACAATAATTTAACTGAATTAATGCATCATATATGTGAATTGCACAGAAGTTCAGCACAGTAGCACAAAATAATTTACAAGTAATGTGATTGCACACGTTGAGTTTACATTAAAATTTAATCATCTTTTACAAGAAATAAACTTAAGTCGCATCATACACCGCTCAGCTGAGCATCAAATCTTAAACAATTCACAACAAATTATCAATTTCTAACCCCGTGGGTCCCGCCTCTTGCCCCGCTGAAACTCCACCCCGCGCTTGCGCCTGCTGAAGGATAACACGCTGAACATGCTGCTTTTAAAGCGCCCCCACTACTGAATGCGTCTCTCTCGCCGACATGAAGGTGGGTCCTGCCCGTTTCTTCCGTCTCAATCCCTCAGACCCGCAAGAAATCGTGGTTTGGTAGAATCGCATCCTCACACACTAAACCCAATCAACGTGTGGCATTGGGCAGTCGTGGCGCCGCTACGCAATCGTCTCGACGCGAATGTCTATCACTATCATATAAGCTTCCACGTGATTCAGTCGATCGCAGTACTCGAGTGTCTACAAGTCGGTACGCTCGCGATGTCATTCAGTGGCACCTGAGTCAGCCGCGATCCGTCGTAAAGAATCAGTTGGACAGTTTTATAGCCCAAGCCACGTGCAGACTACCAGTGTTGTGTTTATTGCTCCATTAGTGTCGGCTTTCGGCCCAAATTTACGACCTGTTGTAATATTTAAAGACTAATTGTTGCATGCTTTTCTTAATAGACGTTTAATTGGTGTTTGTGAATTTGTGAGTAGACATGTAAATTACTCAAACTACTTCTTGCATTGTATTGCAAATTAAACTGAGACGATGAGTTCGTATCAATTTGTTAATTCTTTAGCCCAATGCTATGGACAACAAGCTAGGCCTAACGCGGGTGAACAAAGCGCGCATCAAGCATCCAGTCCTGGTGCTGATTATTACAATCCAAATGCTGCAACTGCAGCTGCTGGTTATCCCCCAGCTTGTTATTCACCACCTCAGGTTGGGCCTCAATATCCTCCACATCCTTATGCAACGCCAGCACCTGGACATGGCTTGCAACCTACAATGGGCGACTATACGCAATTACAACCCCAGAGATTAGGAAGCAGTGCTTCGCATCTACATCACGCAAGTCCAGGTGCTCAAAGTCCTGGTATGCTTAACCCGGCTGCAAGTTGCAAATATGCAGATTCAACATCCTCAACTGGTGTGGCTTCGCCGCAAGACCTGAGCACTACCGGACCACCTACAAGGAGTACGCCCCCTTTAGCTAACACGCAGACATCAAATAGTAACAGCAGCGTCACCATAACTTCAAAAAGTTCCGGCTTAACATCTCCTTTGTCGGTGAACACTTCGCCACCGGGAAAACAAGCAACAGGCTCATCCACGGTATCCCAGAATCTATCATCTCCTGCTTCTAGTACTAGTTCGACGTCTAGTAATGAAAAGAACGGCTCGAATAACAACAATTCAAAATCTGGAACGGCTCCTAATCCGCCGCAAATTTATCCTTGGATGAAAAGGGTACATTTAGGACAAAGTAAGTGAATCCATTAGTATATTCTGGTCACAAATCACTTACTTTTTTCATTCAGGCAAAATTTAAATAAAAGCCTGCAGAAAGAAAAACGTATTTTTAAAATATTGCTGTTAATTTAAGGATACGTCAGTGATACGAAGGGCTTTGCCTGTCGGTAGTAGAGTAATAAATCAAGTCGGTGTGTGCACTCCACCGACCTTTGGGCTTCATCGGCCCGGGACCTAAGCGGTCACTTCCCGCCAGAGTTACCAGCCATACCCCGACATATGTACATTAAGTATTAATAGCGTAGAGCGAATGCAACTGCAACGTCAGAAAAACGGCACGTCAAGTTAAATTTACGCAGACAGTTCCTTTTTTTTCAGTGCACGTTCAATTCCCCCACAAACCGGAAGAGCGATACCTTCCTAGATAATTATACGAGTTAGAAATTGTGTTTTAATGAGCTATAATGGCCCGATATTTAGTGGGAGCGGAACGTGAGTTATATCCGATGCAGTAAAATAACAACTCATTTACTGTATCCGTGGCTGATATAGATATAAAGGAATGAGAATGGTACAATTATGGTTGATGTTCGCGAATAAGATAATAACACATTCTTATCCCTTGAGGCTAGAATCTGACAAAAAGATATAGGAACGCCCCTCAGAGAGCTGAGCGCTAACTCATGCCTACACGGTACAATAAAATAAAATAAACATACCACAATCATACCGCCATAAATCTGTTTCAGGTCTTTATGTTTTACATTTAAATAGGGTGTAAATTTAATGGCAATCTCTGCACGTCGTAACTTTGCCACATCTTTTGATCACGATAATAGCTGAAGGTCCTTATTGTTACATTTTATAAAACCGTTCGCCCCTTCGGTATCCACTAAACCGATAGATAATTTTTTTTTGAATTATCTCCGCTTATAGTAACCCAAATTATTGTAACGTTTCCTCATACAGTGCATAAAAACAAAATCCATACGTTCACCATATGTGAACCATAAAGAAAATAAATATCGTATTCATTCAACTATTTATACACAATTTTACCAGTATAATGTTAAACTTTAAACAAGTTTTGATCTAATCTTAAACGAACTGCGCCGTCTTTCAAAACAAATAAAGTCAAAGCTATTTTAATCCTGCAAGTGCAAAACTGCACGCTTATCTTCGCAAATGTTCGCTCTAGCAAGACAAAACCATTGTATGTACGCAATTAACAGGGTTTAATGAAACCGATTTGGTGTATGTATTCGCAAAGAAAACTGTCATAAAATGGTTGCAAGTTTTTGAAGAAAATCTTATTACGAAACATTAAATTAATAAGTATTAATTAAATAAAATCCAGCGTCGTACTAGAATAAAATAAGAAAATGTTTCAGATACAAGACAAAGCCTTGGGATCAGTTCAAGTAAAGCGGCGAAATTGCTACATTTTGAATTAATACTTTTTGATTCCCTTTAATAAAGTCGTTATATATTTTTATTAACTTTAGCTACGTAAAATTTATAGGTAACATAAAATGCCACTGAAAAAATATGTTTGTTATCATAGTTTCTCAGAATGAGAAAATTTACCTCTTTCATTTCAATATGCTTCTTTTAAATAAAGTGTTTTAGGCCCGGTTTATTCATCTCTTAGTAAAGTGACAAGTTATTACTTGACGATTAGCGCAATGCATTTGCCTATCTTTAATCTATCCAGTATCTTACTGGCCACTTACTGAGAGATGAATAGACCGGGCCTTAATGTAAAAAAATAAGAAAAGATATATTCTAATATTCCTGCCTTTACACTTGAGACTAGGCGAAAAATAACAGCCAACACATGAAAATAAATATGTAACTCCGGAAAGGACTTTGTTAAATTATTTATACGTTATAACTGAATATTATTATTCCTTATTTTTGTGGTAACGTAACTAGACATTGGGAAGAGATTCTTGCTGTATAAAGTAATTTAAAATTTTGTAAGAACGAACTCTTTTATTGAGAATTTGTTACTTCAGTTCAGAATCAAATTTACCAAAATATTACAACGCATCTAAGAGTATAATATGTATCAACAAAGACTCTTTATTTGTTTTTATTGAATATTTTGAAATGCATTATTTTCGAAATAAGGAATTCAAGTTTCACACTGAAAAAAAATTCGCTGATCTTTATGTGAATGGGACAAATCAACTTATTTGAACTTTAAACGAATGAACCACTTTATTTGTCATTAATTGGAAGGTCTTTATTAATGTCTAAAAGCTTATAAGTTACTTATAACTGAGCAAATTATTTATTTTAATTTATAAATATAATATATTTACAGTTGGTTCTTGTCCGTTGAAATTTGTATCACAAAATCTTCTAAGCGGACACTAATAAAATAAATAATATAAATATAAAATATAAATATAATATTAGCACGTATTCGAAAAATTTATTATTAATAAAAGCTGGTAGACTCTCGATTATCCGAAGTATAGGGAACCGGACCTGTTTCGGATAATAGAAATTTCGGCTAAAACGGAGCTGGTGAAAGTGTCACAATTTTTTATTAGTATAACTGTACATTACATACATTTTATATTCTAACCAATCTAGTGTTAATTGTTACGATTGAGTTATGGTGTCATGAGCCGAGTGCTCGGCACAAATTCCGAGCCGTATTTTTACGAACCGAGACGAAATAGACGTCATTTCGGATAATCGGGAGTTTCAAGCAACCGCGTTTCGAATAAAACGGAGACAGAAGTTTCGGCACTTGTTTTAGATAATCCATTCACAGAATGGAAAGCTATATGTTGGCCATAGGAATATGTATACTCGCCTGTACAAAAGAAAATTTTTAATGTTTCTAGCAGTTAACAGATATGCCTTAAGTCACTATAAGTCATTTTTATAGTCACTTAAAGCATATCTATTAACTGCTATTTTTTTAGTCACTAATATCATGGATAATCCTTTACATTTATATTGTTTGCATATCACAAAATGATTTCATTATTGCTCATTATAATTAAAGTATTTCCTTTCAAATAAATGTCACTTTAAGCAATTGTTACTACTCTCAACGGTCATGTATTACAGTTAAAGTTTTATTTCTTGAAAACGTATTGATACTTAACAGTTAAAGATTTACCATCTTTGTAAGAAACTTCTTTGTACGAAATATACTGCTAACTGGTTGTAATGTTCCAATAATCTATTTCTTAACAAAATCAGATCAACTACCTACTCTTTGTCATTTTTCTCAGTGCCAGTGATTTGGCTTCTTGTTTACAGTAACAGAAAATGCATACTGCTTTTGACGCCTTATGAGTAGATTTTATTCAAAATGTGTTCAAAAATTTTCCCAAAAGAATGAATCGAAATCTAAACGGAATTAATAAATCTTATACATTCTATCTATTACAGTTTTGATGCTACGCGTCAAATTTCTGACTTTGTAAAATATAACAGAACTTCTTGTTCTATTAATACCTATTTATATTTACAAAAAAGCAAAATATTTTAGTTCGTTTCCAAATCATTTTGTAGCAAATAAATCAAAACGTTTTTGATTTTATTAGGTGCAAAAAAGATTCTCAAAAGAAATCAAAACTCCTGAGAACTCATTAAAAAATGAAAACTCCTTGTTCATAAATAAAGAGGTGTTACGCGTTTAAATGGGCGTAGTACGTGTTAAGGTTTCTTTTTTGTTTTCTTTTGGTACAACGGCCGATCTCGAAATTAAAAACTTGTCAAACTATTTAAGACTTGCTTTTATTTATAGCATTTGCATGTCTGGCTAGTTCGTGTTTTATTTTTGCTGTTACTAAAGATGAAGCCATTTCTTATACGTGAGCTCCACCTTAATAAAGTATAATTTATATAATAAGCGGCCATGTATCTCCACCATTTTAATTCAAGTTAAAAATTATACTGCATACGCTTACGTTGGAAATTTGCATTTAACATCTTAATTAGCATGGCAGAGTTACCTGTCCAAGATTTCGTACGCCCATCTGTTTGCCAATAGAAGAAAAGCGATGATTAGGTGCACGGTGGCCCCGGTTATATCTATTTATCTGCTTGCAGATATTCAAATAGAAGCAACGGTAAATTCACTAAGGTTTATTATAATTAGGTTCGGTGCGTTCGTGATCACCATCTGACCGCCGGATGTAAGCTATTATTCATTCAGGTCTACTGTTTTTAGGGAACGTTATTTTTTTCTGAACTGAAACCATATACACCCTGTAATTTATTAAATTGATTATTAATTTTGAATAATATTTGTATTCCTTAAAAATATTACATATTTGTAGTTTTTATAACGGAAAATTTATATATTACTGTCAATTATAATAAACATCCAACCCAACTGTTAAAATCGAAGGCAAGAAAAATATGCACTGATTCAGTGATTCTCAGGAAGTAAGGAAAGTTAAGAAAGTTGAAAATACTAAATAGTACTAGACCAAACAGTAGGTACCTAATTTTTTTATCAGAAATAGAAATCAAGGAAACATACACTGAGAAAAATGTATATTAAAAACCGTGTTGTAAAAAAAGTATCATTAATAATAAAACAAATTGTTTTAAAAGTAGCAAAATTGTTTAAGTAAAGCAAGTAAATTTTTCTCTTAAAAGAAATGACAATGCGATTATATTACATTAAGCATATGATTTTGTAACATTTATGAGTTCGGCCTGCAGATATGATGTTTACAACATAAAATTTGTAGGTCAAAAAGCGATCGAAAGATGTCACTACTTAAATTGTTCATTACTTTCACATCGCAATGGCATATAACCTAGAAGAGATCGGTTTGGTTTGCAGTGGAGTTCATAGACAACACAACATAACATTATATATTTATGTTTTCTATGGTGGAGTTCTGGAGCTACGGTTCTGTTGATGGAGGCCCAATGAGGCCTTAAACAGCTGTACAGAGCAAGTTCGAGGAATCCGCTGTAATCAAAACCGATTTGCACAATTTTCTTTTTTTTATAAAATTTGTAATTTAATATACGTTTTTCTTAAATCGAGTACTTATTTTTTGTGGTGCAGCTGCAAAGGTTGATGATCGTGTGAATCCCGTAGCTTCTTATCTGTGCGTAGATATAAATGTTAAAATATAAATATATTAAACGATATTATATTTTATTTTTTTTATTAGCCATTTTAGAATATCTTTTTATAAATTTAAATATATAACAGTTAATACAAATATGTTTTTAAGTTAATAAAATGATTTTGCTGTCACATATAGTAATATAAATTTTTGTAAAAATTACTATATTTATATTTACTTTTACAACGTAATTCTCTCCGTGTACAGTTTCTACCTCTAAAATGAAATTATATCTATAAGTGAATAAATGTGTGAAGAAATTAAATCATGATTTTTAGAAAACAATAAGTTTAGTTTAAAATAGAAATTTACCAAGCATTTATGTTTCACGCAAAAACAAGTTCATTTAGGCCCGATCTTTTCATCTCCAGTTAACTTTATCTGACGATTTATTCCCATAGTAACAATTGTGATCACAATCGTTACTATGACAATTAATCGCCAGATAATTAGAGATGAAAAAAATCGGGCCTAAATATTCAAAAATATCCCAATTTAATAAATCGAGAAGCTTAAAATGCTTATTGTTCAAAACCTATCCAGAAAATGTTGTGTTTTCAAAAATGTTAATATTATGGCACGTCGCGTCGGTGCAAAATCTAGATTACTTTTCTGCTACCTGAATCTATTAAAAGAAAACGGGAAATTAATTCCAAAATATTTTTTTTAAACAAGAAATTAATTTTGTACGATAAATTATTCGTCTTCTTTTACTTCAGCTTTGCGATGTTGCACTAACTTGTAGCCTAATAGGATTTGCTTAAAATATTAACTTTTTTGATATCCAAAAACAGTTCAGGCAAATGATTTTATAACCAATTAATTTAATTACCTAATTTATTCAACTAATGAAAAAGACATTCTGAACATTTTTGGATGCACCTAATTTGCTTTGCCAATTTTTTTTCTTTGAGGCATCAAATGGCTTCTCGTTTTTATTACAGTTAAAAACAGTAATTCTTAATTTACAACTTTTCCTTGCACTTTATAAAAATTTTCTGATTGCCTTATTTTCATGTGAAACGCAAAATATAATGTAACAAACCGGAAAAAAAATATCAGATATTTTTAAAGTGAACATTTACCTCTTCCCATAATGAGAAATATGCTTAAGGATTTTTAACATTTAAGAAGAAATCATTCCTAAATGAGATTAAGAAATATTGATTTGGATATTTTTGTAATTTATCCTTTTAATACACATAAACAGACTTACTTTGCGGCTTGATAGATTCAGGGTAAAATATTAATGAATGCTTATCGAATGCTACAATATTTTATTTTTGTTAATTCGTAAATAGATGGACCCAACATTAAAAAGTTTAATTAATTCATTATTACATCGAATTATTCACATTGTTATATCTCCTTACTTTAGTACAGTATACTGCTAGTGAAATTAAAATGTAAATTTAAAAACAAAAAACTTGGCAAAAAGCTTCGTTTCGTCTCTTTAATTTTTGATTTCCGCACTCACATTTATTTGTGTCGTTTCACATATTTTCTGAAATTATTTTATTTTCTTTGTACTTCACACATTCATATTCATATGCAATGAACTGTAGTTGACTTTTTATTTCGTTTATTATAAAACATTTTCACGGATTATAAAATAATTATTTATATAAAAATGAATTTGCAAAATCACTGAATTAGTTTAATTTAATGTGACGGTTCAATTGTTTTCAAGTTTAGAGAAAGAATGTTTGCGGGACTCTTTTAAGTTTTAATATTCTGGTACTGGTTACGAAAAGCATGACTGGGAAGCAACAGTGATTCCAACAGGTGTATATATTTTGCGAGCGTCTGAACAATCGAATATAAACCCTGTTGGGTAATAATGTGGGCAGGAGCAATGGCTTGTGACCCTCGGGCCATAAATATCCCGGCCAGTCTTTGGGATTGTACTACTTCTCCATCCTTAACCTAGCTAACACATGTTCCAAACATGTCTTAATTCGAATACTGTTGAGCGTCTCTCTCCTCGCCTATAAAACCGTCACAGAGTTAATAACGGCCATTAAAGATGATCGGCTCTGTTCTATTTTTTCTCTTCTGCTGCTCAGCCACAACAAAAAAAGGGCGTTACAAAATTATTGAAATCTCATTTGTGATATAACGGAATCAATTTGAATTATCCGGACAGTTAATGACATTATAATAGGCAGTTATGGTGAATATCGAATGAATGCGTGTTTTTGTTTTCACTCTTTTTAATACTGTTTATTAATGTAACTTGCTTCAAGTGCAAATGAACAGACACGCAAAGTAAACGTTTAAAAAATATTTATATCGACATTATTTGTGTGAACAACTTATTTTGATAAAATTTTATACCACTTAATCTTTGCGAAATATAACATTTTTTTTAAGTTTATTAGTGTTTATATTACGGTATAGCACCCGAATTAACAAGTATCCTTTGAAATACTTGAAAAAAAAAGTATATATCGTATTTTGCTCACCTTTAGATTATCCTCGGCTCAATATAAAATAACTCTTTAACTTGTAACATAAATACATAATAATAAAATTTGGAAAAGTATTTGCCTTAAGGCACTATAAACGCTGTCTTTATAAAAAAAAGTTATTTTTCCTTCATCAAAGTCAGTATAAAGATGACCCAATTTTCAAATCTTTAACAAAGTCTTAAAAGCACGTGAAGGAAGGCAGTTTAAAAATTTTGTTGCAATGTTAGGTCAAAAAGCGATCGCAGTATGTCGCGATTAAAACTTTTAAAGACATTTTAGTTATTAACTACTTTCCCAAATTTTATTGTTTCGAATAGCCACCAATATCTTTTACATAATGTTTAAAATAATGTTTCCTGTAAATATAAACAAAATTACAGGTATTTTGATATATTGCATTTTCTGTATGAGATTAACTATGATGTGTTAAATAAATCGCCCTTGTTGCTCTTTGAACGATTAACCCTATAAAATTAATACGTACATATGTATATGGCAGAACATGTGGGATTCAATGTAGTAGTTTTTCAATAAGAACCATCTGGTCAATCTCAAATCCCCTTATCAACAGCGACCCTTGCGGCAAAAAAAGCAATTTAAATATTATGTGAGCTGCTTTTAAACCGCTTTGCATTTTCTCATGGCTCACATTTGACTTATTTAATTATATATTAATATTGAATGACGTAATTTTATCTGTGTGTGTTAAGAAACTCCTTTATCGGCGGCTAGATTAATGAATTTACTAAACATGCGATTATTTCCTATCGACAGTTTTTTTCTTCTCAAATTAAATTAACGGACTTTCAAAGTGTTTTATTGAACTTTCACAACTCGAATTCCGTTTTAATAAAACTTTTACTATACTTATATAAACATTCTCTAAAATATAACAAACCGCTTAAAATTAATAGTATATTAATTTTTTGTTCTTTCGTAGTATTATTTTCATTCTGTTTAATTTAATTTCTACGTGCTGGATTTCATTCAAACAATTTCTTTATAATTCTTGTAATAAATTGGTTATGCAGAATAACTTACCAAATTGATTCACGCAAAAAGAATAATTTAATGAAATTTAATTTAAATAAATAATAGTTGGTAAACAAAGTTATGTAAATAAGTGACGTATATCAAATTTAAATTAACCTTTAGTTTATTGTCATAAAAACAATTATTTTTATAAATATTGCTGCGTGAATAAACAGAAAATTAAAATTAGCTTTTGAATCAAATACTGAACCTTAAAGGTGGCCATTGATGCGTCAATATTCGGCAGTGACGATGAGATTGTAAGCGATATTTTGATGGCTCGGCAATTTTTGTTCACGAGCACTTTAGGCGTCGGTGGGCTTTGCTTATTCTGGCGATTTTCGTGCAATTTTCGGGCGATCAGATTGTAGCGACCAGATCTCCAGAAACGCGTTAACGGCCACCTTAATATCTGTAATTTTGATTTTGTATTCTGATGAATTTTTGTATTGTATTATAACTAGACCAGTTTTTACAACAAGATCTACCATACTATACTATACTATACTATACTTAAGTAAAAACCCCTCTCATAAAAGGTGACACGCCGAAAGCAAATCAAATAGATAAGATAATTTATAGCAAGCCAGTTCGACACTTATTATGACATCGATAATTTCTAATGCAAGAATTGGAGAACTATCGAAATTCTAAAATAAGATACCCAAGAAAGTATCTAGAAAGCAAATATATATTAAAATAACACTCATGTGTTATTTTTCATTGTATACTGTACACAGCGTCTCATATGTATGGAGGAGATTGAAAGGGTAGCCAAGATAGATCAAAGTAAAGCTAATTTTCTTATTTCGCTTTTGTCAAATACCCAATAACATGAAAGTTACAGCAGTTTAAATTTCTTACAAATTTAAGGCGGCTTACTGACTACCGCTGAAAATAAGTAAGAATTAGAAGTAATATAATAGTGTTCACGTTTCTATTTCTTGCAAATGCTGATAGTTTGCTATTACTTCGGTTTTAAAGTACGTAACTGACAAAACATTAATGGGAAATCAGCACGTAGAAATCTTTTTAATTAATAAAATTTATTTTATAAAATACAATTTTATCATTAAAAAAACTTATGACAAATTTATCAAAACCAAAACATTCAAAATGTTACCCTGCATGTCAACGCATAGAAACAATTGTTTTCATAATTGTTGCTATGGGAATAAACTGATATTTAAAGTTAACTTTCTGATTGAGAAACCGGGTCTTAACGGTAAACTCTTAACTTTAACACTTAAAGGAATTGACACTTAAGTAAATTTCTGTATCAACTTGTTTTCTAGTTTTATTTTAATTTGCCAGCAGCTCTCAATAATATGAGCAACAGTTTTTGGCCATCAAAAGAAAAAAATTAAATAACCCTAATTTTAATGTAACTAATTTTTTATTAAATTTTTTAACTAAACATTGTTCAACTAACACTTAGGTAAACGTAATTTATTACTACAGTTAGTAACGATTGCTTGTTTTTTTTTTTTTTTATCTGTGGTGGTTGCCCAACGGGGTCCTAAGTCAAAGACTTGTCAGGACCTCAGGAGCGGGAGTGTATTTGAGTGTGTGTAAAGTGTTCCATGGCTTTGTTACTTCCAACCTTCTCGCCGTTTTAAGGGGAAGCAGTGTCGAATTTTATCCCCAACACTGAAGGGTGCCTAAAGTCGATACCGACCACCCCCGAGAAAAATCCCGAGTGCGGTTCGAACCGACGACCATGCGATTGCAAGGCCGGTCCTCTTACCACTGGACCGTTCATTTAATTTTAACTTGCTGTAACTTTCTAGTTATTGGGTATCTGTTCAAAATTTATTAAGAAAGAAGCTTCAATTTAATCTCCCCTAATAACACTTTTAGTCTCCTCCTTACGTTATGAGACAGCCTGTATATGAATTAATTTCAAGGTTAATTATTTTGTTCAAGTAGATCATAATAAATACAAATCACTGTAATTCTAAGCATTCTATATTAGCTCATATTTGGTAAGAATCTGAAGTTTTTTCTACCGACTAAGAAATAAAATACATTAAATAAATAAGTTTAATACACATAAAACATTCATACCACTATTGTATACTTATTAACTTCTGATTTTTTTTTATCTGTGATGGTTGCCTAACGGGGTCCTAAGTTATAGACTTGTCAGGACCTCAGGAGCGGTAGTGTATTTGAGTGTGTGTAAAGTGTTCCATGGCTTTATTACTTCCAAACCTCCTCGCCGTTTAAGGGGAAGCAGTGTCAAATTTTATCCCCAACACTGAAGGGTGCCTGAAGTCGATACCGACCACCCCCGAGAAAAATTCCGAGCGCGGTTCGAACCGACGACCATGCGATTGCAAGGTCGGTCCCTTAATGTCTGTTTCTCCGCATTTCTTTGTACCTTTTGAAAAAGTAAGTACACTGAGCTTTAAAAGTAATGTCTCCCCAATAAAATTTTAAATCTAAAAGGTAAACAAATACGAGTTGAATTTTATTTCATGTTTTTATTTTGCGTTTGTTTCTTTGGATATACCTCCCCGGTTAACTTTTAAATTACTTTGACGGCGCTCTATATCAGATGAAAATGCTATCACCCTCGCGGTTTAAAAGGTGTCTGGAGAATTATAATACAAATTTATTATTAATTGGGTACTTAGTGCCTAGGTATCCTTAGGAATGTTGACATTTCATTCACATGTATCTTGCCAAGAAATGTTTAGGTATATTACGTAAAATTCATATCCTCTTTATGACATTAGGTTTGTTCGTTTTGACTGCACTTTTTACACTTTTAACTCCTTTACTCTATTTTTCTCACTCCTACTTACATTATATTATATACATCTCCCTTTCTCAGGAGCAGTTGGTGCAAAAAGTGTAGAAAAGTGCAATCAAAACGAACAGACCTAAAATTTTAGATTATGCTACAAGTACTTTATTTGGTCTATGATTAATTCATATAACACAATAAGATCATCTTCAGGCTAAAGTAGTATATATTTTTTATAGATGCTTACAACTGATTAAAGGCCCGTTATGGAGATCTCGTAAATTTTAAGAGTTACAAAGGCGGTTGAATCACAAAGAAGTTGCGTTAGTTTGGAGTCCATATAAATGTGCAAAAAATCTCTTCTATCTCCATTCATTTCTAAAATATCTTCAAAAAACTTAATTTAACTTCGCTTGACAATCTAATAAGTCAGAAGAAATAGGTTAGAATTGACAGTTCCGCAGATATGACCGTCAACTGTTTTCTCTCTTATGGCTGCTACCTTAGATTTTCGTACCATGTTATGCAAAAATAAAATCTGAATACGCATTTAATTATTACACACTTCATTATGAGTCTGTAGTATTCCTTGTTTATAAATAATCTTACTTAATCGCTTTCAAAACAAAAACGCACTCCTTAGAGAATTCTTAATATGTACTAGTAAATTATTATTATTTTTTTTTTTATCTGTGGTGGCTGCCCAACGGGGTCCTAAGTCAAAGACTTGTCAGGACCTCAGGAGCGGGAGTGTATTTGAGTGTGTGTAAAGTGCTCCATGGCTTTGTTACTTCCAACCTTCTCGCCGTTTAAGGGGAAGCAGTGTCGAATTTTATCCCCAACACTGAAGGGTGCCTGAAGTCGATACCGACCACCCCCAAGAAAAATCCCAAGTGCGGTTCGAACCGACGACCATGCGATTGCAAGGCCGGTCCTCTTACCACTGGACCGTTCAGGCATTAGTTAGTTAGCTAGTTAAAAGAATTTTTTCTAACAAGCGTAATAAAATGTTACTATTTTAATACTATCTGAAATGACAGATACCGCTTTAGAACGTTTGCAAAACACTCCCTTTGCATTTTTCCTAGCTTCCCTGCAAAATTTAGGGCTCAACACAAAAAATGTATGCTCTACTGCTTGTAGTGTATTTATTTCTCTGTTAAGTTGTTTGAACTCTAGAATACATACAGCGTAATTGTACACATGTATAGGTACAGCCGGTGTAATAAGTCATGACATAACCTTTACAGAAAACTCACCGTGGACATTTTATTTGTGTTTTCTAAGCAAGAAATAATTTACGACATCCCGGATTCACTTTAAGTAGCAACGTTCATAGTTTTTAAGGAGATGAGTACGATGTCCTGTAAGCTTTCTGTACACGTCTTGATTAATTATTGCGACTGTACATGTAGAGGTATATATTTTCATATAACCTTATAAAATCCTATTTTCCTAAATTTCATTCCAAATTTTTTTTGTTGAAAATGTGGAATTATCTACATTTCTCTGATATAACCCTGCTAGTTTCTCTCTACTTGTTTAAAAAGAGATTCTTTTTTTATAATTTTGCAAGTTTGTGTTCTAATAAACTAATTGATATTAATGTTCTGTCAGCATTATACTTTTCTGCATTTAAACCGCAAAAGAACATTTGATTATACATAAAGGAGTGTTTACAGCATAATTTATCGTAGAATTGTAGAAATAAAGGTCACACTTATGTAACATAAATAAAAGTAAGTAACTTGCAATAATACATTTAATAAATAATATTTCCTCGGAAAAGTCTTCGTAAAATATATTTATTGCAAACCAGTCACACTCTGGAGGCGGACTGATTTTTTTTAAGTGCTAACATTAGACAGTACTTTATGATATAGTGGGACAGTATGTGGGAATTAATACGAATACGAACACTTCGTGTTTAAATTCTAACATGTGCTTGCGTTACATGCCAAAGCATAGTAAGTAACGATTTTTAAATGTATTTTGCAGTCCGTCTATTAAAATGTTCTGCCGCACGTAAACAATGTATTTTTAAACTTGAACATGGCAATTAAAATTATATATTATAATACAGTATAGAAATTATAATTTACGTCTGCGTATTTGAAAACTAATTGAGCGGAAAAGATTATTAACGTTTAAGATTTTTTAATGGCCGACTTGAAAATATTATATTATTATTAAAGATTATCATTTTATTTATGAGAAGACGAATTAGAATAAATTTACCATTAGCTACATTTTACTAAGTAAAAGTTGTTCTTTGTGGGCCATAAAAACTGTCATTCTTGCATAAATATTTGTTAAATGGATATTAAAATTATACAATTAATTGCATTTATATTTCATACAGTGTAGATATGTGTGTCGGTGCAATACTTTTTATTGTTTCATTTCACCTATAATTTTCACTACGCACTTTGACAACATTACAGAATTGGAAAAGAACATGTCATTTAATAACACAGTTGGATTAGTTTCCTGTTTTACTCCCTGTAATATTACGCTCCCCTCAAAATTAATTATTTGTGAATCAAATGTGGATGAGCGCATTCCATGCTGCCAATGTGACCACTACAAGAGTCGGTACTAATTTGTTGAACAAATCACTTTCTAATTTTCTAAATGCAAAAGATTTCTCAATATGTTATTATTTCCAAGAAATCAACAGTAAATAATTCCATTCGTTTCGGTAAAATGTCAATTATTCACTAGATGGTGATTGTGTTTTTCCTTGAGACTTCCGTACTACGCAAACTAATTCTATTAATTTTTTTTGTGAACGAAATTTAACCATTATGTTATACATTTATGTTTACCAAAAACACGGAAATATAAGCGTGTTACCATAAGGAAGTTAAAGTGCTTTAATTTTTTAGTCTATTTCTAAAATTTTATGAATTTTGCCATACATGTATTTTAAATTCTTCTTCAAAACTATTTTAAATTGTTTTTCTTTTTCTAAAAAGAATTACTTAATTTGGGAACACAATATAAAATGAATTTTCAAAATTTTATAATATAAAAAAAATCATTAATCAATAAAAAAAATTATTTCTTTTTAATATACTGTGCTTTTATTGTAACGAAGCAATTAATAAATAAATAAAAACGAATTGTGGAAGTCAGTTGCTGCTTCTTCTGTAATTAATATTAATCATTTCACTGGAATACACTTAAGTTTCTTATATAACTTTAAGGTAGAAATTCGAAGAAAAAATATTTTAGTGAGATCGTAAAGTTACTAAGTAAATGTTTAAGCAATAGGTATAATTAATCATTAATATATTTTTCTTGATTTTGAATACGTATTTGTGTAGTATGCAAAATTGTTTAGTTAAAGTTGAATGTCAGGTTCAGCAGTAGAAAGATTTAACGCGAAAGGTCAAAAGGCAAAAATAAATCGAAAGTCATGATCGAAGTGTAGAGAGGTGTTCCGTTAGTTTTCTTGTGTTTTTACTAATTATTAATAATTTCTAAATTGATTTTAGCACTTTAGGTAAACCTTACATGGAAAAAAGTAATAGAATATGGTTTTGTGTTTTTTTATTTGAAAAATTGATCGCATACAAAAATTATAACAACCAAACAAAGAAGTAACGAATCGAATCATATGAGTTATTATACAGGGTTCCCCATAATAGACTACCCATTTTCATATTTAAATAAATTCTATACTAGATGTTCCTTATCTGTATCTATATTTTGCATGGTCCCTGGCGTTTAAGTCTACGTATATTAATTGAGTAGACGCCTGTCATAAGTCAGATTTATTTCTTAATTATCATAAAATTTCAAATTTTCTGACATTATTCTAAGGTCCATTTCAACTTTCATGGATTATTCAATTCAGCAACGTGTTTTTAGTGTAGAAATTTACATCAGAAGTTATTCGATTGAAGAAGTTAAACGTGCATTCCGGCGTCAGTTCATTAGCAATAGGTGTCATACCCCAAATTGTAAAACGGTTATGGTGTGGGTTCGTCATTGGCGTGATCATGATTCTGTACACAATTTGAAGATGCCTGAATAATCCATGAAAATTTAGTTAGATGTTAGAATAATGTCACAACGTCTGAAATTTTATGACAATCAACAAATTTTTATAGAAAAATGACGTTCCACGAAATACTAATTAAATCTGACTTGTAACAGGCGCCCATTCGCTTACTTAATATAAGTAGGGTAAGTTCACCAGTGAGTGAACACAACCCAGTGAATGAATAGTCCAAACAGAGACGTATATTTCTGCGAAAACAACGACAACTCATTTAAAGAATTGGCCTGTTCATTCACTGGATTTTTGAGCACTTTTCGGAAAAACTGTTAAAAGTAAGAAAAGTTTCATTGTTAAGATGATTTTTTCTGGCTCATTACAATTTTTAATGTCAAAACATTCTTATTTTATATTCTTTAACTCCTGCAGCAATAATGTGACGTCTTGCAGCGGCCAGAAAATAAAAAATTGTCTTAAATGTTCATTCACTGGGTATTTGACCCTACGTAGAATTAAATCCCAAGGGGCATAGAAAGTATACACTATACATATAAGAGACAATTTATTCAGTTATCTAGTATAGAATTTATTTAAATATAAAAATGGGTATTCTATTATGGGGAACCCAGTAGGTATATTGCGAAATGCTCTTCAGCTTAAAATTAAAAATATTCTGAGATAAAAATTTGTATCAACAAAATAAATATGTATTAAAAAACTCAGCTTGTGATGAGCTTTTATTTTAGGCGCTGTGTTAGCTGAAGGTCATAAAAAATCAGTCCAGTATCTCTTAGTCAATGGGTCAAAAATCAGTGCCTACGGCAAAAGTGTCAAAAGACTTCCCACATTTGCAGAAGGCAAATGTTTAATTTAGATAAACAAAGTTTTTATATTTGTCTAATTTATAGTTTAAATAAACAAAGTTTTTGACAAATACACAGTTTTATGCTGTAAGGATGAGAGTTTTATGTTTTAAAAGTTGGATTCGTCAAATCTTCTGCGAAACCAATTTGTTATGAATCTCATAAAACGTTCATACTGATTCTTCTAATATCTTCCAGTGGCAAATCCACTAATCTGAATTTGTCTGCAATCAACTGATCTGTGAATTTTTCTCATGTTGAAACCCTACCCCTCTCTTTCTATAATCATTCTAGTTATAAATATTTCACCTATGTTTTGAAGATATTTAACCCGAAGGAAAAACATGAAACGAACATCATCGTTAAGGAAACACTGCAACTTTGTCATGAACGCATCAGAATGTTACTCAAGTAAGTACGGTTCTACAAAATGGGAGGATGACAGTCGGACTTGAATAGAAACATATCTTACAAAGAAAGCAAAACCGTTTTTGTAAAGCAATTATTTTAGACGAAGAAGCATGACATTGAAGAAACTACCCATAATATAAACAAATAATGAAAGACTGGAGAAAGTTAACAGAAACTGAAAATTTTGAAGTAAACGTAGCAACTGAGACAAGAAACGCAAGTTTATCTGAAAGTATTGCTATAATGGTAGAAGACTAGGAACTTTTCAAGAAGCAGTTACGAGCAAGTATGTTAAAGAGAGGATGTAAACTATGAAGGAAGAAATGGAATCACTAGCGAAAAATAACACGTGGACTTTAATTTTATTTCAGAATAATAATAAATACAACTAATTTCCAGTGATTTCGGAGAAGACAAACGTCAGTGTCAGTAACTGTAGCAACCATTGAGATACTGATTAAATAGTAATAACGGCTATGGCCGTTAAATTTTAACGTGCCTTGGCTGTTATGGATAGCATAACAACAGTGTAGATATAATGAAATAACATTCAAGTATTACGAAAAAATATTAATTGTAGTAGTTAGTAATGAAATACAATAACAAATGAAGATAGTTTTTATGAAATACAGGTAATGAAAGGTTGCAAAATAATTTCTTCTCTGCAATACTCTCTGCCACTGAATAAATCTTCAACACTTAAGTCTTTCTTCATTTTAAGAATAAAAAGGTGAACCTAATTAAAATTACTATTAATTATTCTTAAGTTAATCTGTGAAGTAAAAGAATTGTTATCCTTAAATTCTTCGATTTTTGCTTGAAGAAAATTATCAGTATCAATATATAGAAGCTCTCTAAAGTCTCATATGCTTTGAACTCTCTTACTGTAGATATGTAATACCTAAAGCATTACTTCGCTATCTTTATTGTAATAAAGGAAACTCCTGACAGAGAATATGTGCAAATTCTGCAGATTTGTCTTACCATCCGGCTGTATAAACCGTTCAGAAGGAAATATAAATATGGCATTAAAACTACTTTCTAAACTTGTTTGATTTGTAACATTTTTTTCGACTCGTATCTTTTTACGAATATATACCTACATATCTCCAAACTCCTATTCCTTGAATTACGTAAACTAAATAAAAATATTTTAACGAATAAGTTTCCTCTTATAAGTAAAACGTTCAGTAGGTACTAATTTTTACACAAAATATTCTCTCAGCACGTTAACAAATACTAAGATTATGTGCGCATTCGAATTATAATGGGGCGTGAAGTATAAATTACGACGGGCGGATATTTCATGTGTAAGAAATGCTGAGTACATTTACTGGTAAGTTAACCTTTAGGAAGGTATAGAAATGCCGCGATACGTAACGGGTACGTTACAATTCAAGTTAATTACCGTTTCATATATCTTCACCTTGTTGCCGCTGTCAGGAAAAAGTGTTTCAAATTTTAGTCGAGAAAAAGACTTACTTTTGCGCTCGTGATTGACGATCCAGACGCCATAAATTATTTCTTTTTATGATATAATATTATAAAACATATTTTAATCTTGATTAATTAGTCGACTCTTTAAAAGTTGTTTGCTTTATTTCGAATTAGAAAGTAATTTATTGTTACCCTTTGATTTACGCATTCATCTTATCCTTTTCCTTAGAGATTACTTTACGATTTCACAGATTATAACGCCGTGTCACCGATAATAATTCATATCTGTTACAAAATGAGATAATAAATTATTCATGCTGTTTGTTTCGCTGTGTCTCGGGAATAACAGAAACATATAAAAAACCGGTCACAGACGGAAATTAGAATTTTTTAAATAGTGTCTCTGAGAATTACCATACTCTGAAATACCAACATGAAATATATTCGCTCATATAGACTCTTCAAAAGGAAGCTATTAGAATTTGCCAGAATAATCAATTAAAATCTATTCAGTCTATGTCTATCGTATGCATAGAAAAGTAAACGACTGTAAATCGCTATTATACCGTATGATTTTTAAAATTTTAGATAAAGGTTAGCCATGAAAGGCAAAATACAGTAAATTTAGTCCGAGAGGTTGATAGTATGGACAGAAAAAAAGAAGAAGTGGCAGACCTACAATAAGAATTAAAGAAGTTATTCGAAATTCTATAGCAGATTTTTATGTATTGAGTTATTTAGCGCTATACGTTTTGCTTTCCACGGCCTCCCTATATCTAAAATTTTAAAAATCATGCCGTATGTCTGGCTTTGATTTACATTATGACCAAAACGGACCACGGTCATATGATTGTCACAAATCTTTGTCAAGAACTAAGTACAAAATGCTGCATCTAACTGTTACATACCAAACACAAATTACTGCAAAGTTATAAAAAAATTATTCAATGAGTGTTTTGCTGAAGAGTTTGGCCAAAACAGTCGAATAGCTAAATTATGTTGGAACTATAAATAATCAAATATTAATATTAGTTTGGAAGCCGATTTTACAAAACTAAAATAATACAAGAAAAACACACTTAGGAGTCGTTTATTTTTCTGTGCACTCGATTGGCAATAAAATAACCGGACTGATCTTTTTTGCAGCTTGATTGGGGTTTTTGACAACTAGCAGGATCGAATGATAATCTATGTTCGTTTCTTCCCCTACTATATAAATTTCAAGGATACGCAACGTTCAGTACTACAGTAACTTTTGTCCAAAGCAGATCGTGTACCGGAGCTCTGCCGAAATTATATAGAGGATGAAAAGTCAGATTATTAACCAGGCGTTCTACAAGGAGGTTTTGACAACATTTCGTGGAAGCATAAGAAAAAAGTCTGAAGTTGCATTTATCAAAAATATGAAATGTATTTTACGATAAACACACCGACAAATGTACTTGAAATATCATATTTCATAATCGCTGGTGGAAGTGGGCAATGCAAAAAGATATTTTGAAGGAAATATCTTCGTTCTTAAAAGAATTTATTCAAATAAATTCGCACAACCTAAATTTTTTCCTTTGATAGTTCCTGCGAAAAGCACCGCACCTGTACCTACAGTTCAATTTACGATATATATTTTTGTTTTCCTGGATAATTAGAGGTACTCTTTTGTTGAACACTGGATATATGTTCTAGTGATCGCTTATACCATAGTCAGTCCTCTGGAGAAGAAAAATGTTCGAAAATTTCTTCCATCTTGACAAAAATGAGCAGTAGCTACTTCCATCTGCAGTTATTGACTTCTCTGTCATCAGAGTTTTTATACATATTTAAAATTTCAGACTGAATTTGATAAGTTTGAATAATAATGAAATATCCTGGAGTAATCTGGTCGCTTTGTCCTGGTCGCAGCAATTTGAACGCTATTATGTTCATAGTAGGGAAGACATAGGGTTCTCGGGTACCTGAGTTCAACACGTAAAATTGCTAGCTGGGTATCACCCAATTCCCATTATTATCCTTGTAATCTGTCAACGCAGAATCTCGGAAAAACATAATATATCTATCTGTCTGTTATTCTACCATATAAACTTGATTATTGTTAACATTCGGACACTCATGTAAGATTCGTGGTAGGGGTACTCGAACTTATACGAATACATGAATTTATACGGGTAGTCATGTCAGTTCGAACTTTAATTTTGTATGGGCACCCGAGCTCATATGTTACCCGAGCACGATACGGGCCTCCAGGTAGTTGACTTGGGTAGGACCTTGGATATGGCATCCCTAGTTCGGAACCGTAGAACGGAGGTTCCCATGAAGCAGCATCAACAAAGGAGAACGACAGCAGCAGTATCCCTGAGGAAGTCTTTTTGAAACAAAAGACGAAACTTCTGCAGAAAGAAGGATTTGCGACGCGATACAATTGGAAGCCGAAAGAAAAGTCAAACCAGTAAAATTTTATTTTATTTTTTGATTTTAAAGAATCGCGAAGCTGAAAAAGTCGAAAGCGATGCTCTGGGAAATAATACAGTTTCCTTAGGCGACCTGGTCGTGGCATCTCGTTCTAAGCTCCATTTTGTCACTGACTTCATTTAACTTAAAGCTTCGATATTTGAAGCTTTGAGTTAAGCTCACTTGGTGACTAATATAATGAAAGTACTGACGACAAGGAACGGAAGAGAAGAGCGTCAATTTCTGTAATGTCACGCAGTTATTGCCAATATTCAATCTGTTGGCTACTCATTTGTTTTGCTTGTTCCTGTCGATCTGCTTAGGCTGTTTTCACACGACGTTACAGCGATACACTGCAATAATTAACTACCATAAAATTAGCGATAAAAATGAAATAATAGCATTCTTCCAATCAAGTTGCTACAATATTGTCCAAACGTGTGAAAACCGGCGTAAACTTGCAGTGGTGACAATTATTGCAGCGATAAGATATGGTGCGACATCAGTAGAACATATTGCGTGTATTAACCATATAGTTGAATCGTTACCATAACTTATATTGTTCGGTGAACATGTGAAAACGGTTCATTTAAAAACACGTATTTTGGTGCTGCGCGATATGGCAACCACATATTGTCATATTATGGTATCACTATATACAGACTGTTACAAATTCAGGCTCACCATTGGGATCTCGGAAACGGTAAGAGATACGAAGTCGGTTAAATTGGGGCAAAGTTGCGTATTTTTGTGCTGAATAATAATCCGTTCTCAAAAATTTTCTACGATTTGTAGTTTTTGAAATATTTCCAAAAAACAAGAAAACGTAATTTTCCTTTTCATTTTTTTTTGAAGTTATTATTGCAGGGATTGTAACAAAATTAATATATTCTACAGGTACTTTTCTAAGCTCTTTACGATGATATGATTTGATTTTACTTAAAACGTTTCGTCTCGTTCTGACCATCATCAACTTAATTTTTTCTTATGGGCGCTACATTGGGTTTTAATACCATTGAATAGATCCACTTTTTCTGATGCTTTTCCATATATCACACATCCCTATTTAATAATTTTAAACAGCTGGAAATGCTAGAAATTTTTGAAAATAACACTGCAAAGAAAAATATGGTATGCAGTGAAAACAAAAACTAATAGTATGCGTTGAACGTTGACAGTAATCTACTGTGACAATACAAAAGATCGTATATTGTTTCAATAATAATTCATAGCCTACTGAAATATTACAAAAATCTTGAAAAGCTTATATCTGGCAAGTGCTTCGATTAATATATCAAGTATATTTTTGTAAAGGTAATTTCATGCTCTTTTTAAAAATGTAAAAATATACAGGGTGTTTCTTATAATAACCCGGAAGTTTTGCTTATATCTCGAAAACTATGAGCTTCAGAAAATTGTAATTAAGAGCAATGAATTCTACGTCAAAAAGTGCATTAAGAAAGTTTTTACAAAAATCAGAAATTTTCATAAACAAAAGAGCTACAATGGTTTATAGAAATTGCAGAATTTTAAAAAACACCTTGTAGCTCCAAAACGGTGCAAGATATCAAAATTCGGTCTTCATCATTGAGTTTCTAAGCTCCAGGCACCGAGGTCAATTTTTGTCTAACTCTTCTAAAAAGAGGTGTTTCCTATTAAAAGTTTCCAATTTGGCCCACCCTGTACACAAATGTTATTGAACTAAGAAGTAGAGAAAATAAAAAAGCACATATTTATAACAGGAAATTGAATTTACTTACTTTTCCCAAAGAAAACACTAAACAGTTTTAAATATTTATTATAGGTAGTATTACGCTATATTTCAAAATATTATACACTATATACACGCCTTATAAACTATAAAATAATAACTATAAATACAATAACGGATCTATTAAAATTCTAAATTATAACAAATTACACTGTTTTATAAGAAATCCCGCGCAGCGTTGTGGACTTGAGACGTCACAACTTGCTTCTAGTATTCCCCTCGCTGATAAACTACATCCAACATAGCAAGTATACATACTTAGGCAACCTTTAGCTTTAGTAACCTTGGTGTTGCATAGGTGGCGAAGCCGGCGAGTATTAGTTCTTAAGTTCCTGTTTAACAACGTTTTATTGAATTTACTATTATATATTATACACTGTGATTTTTTAAAAACGATCCAACTGAAATATTTCAAAGATGAAAAGGTGCTCATTTTGAGTGAACGTTTTTTTTTGTGTTGGTTATTTATTCTGTAACAAAATGTCACTAACACACTGTTATTTCCAACGCCTAGCGAGATATTTAAAGATTTAGTTAATTTTTCAGTTTGTAATTAATTTTTTTCTAAAAGACAGTTACATTGGCGCATTATTTGGAGGATAAGCTTTCATTTGAGGTACCACACCATTAAAAATTTTAAAAATTTTTGGAAGGGTGTTCGTGGAGGCACGGGAGTAAACGTCAAAAGTGTGATTCATAGGTCAAAATATACTCCCTTAGATTAAAAGCAGACGTGTTTTTGAAAAATTTTGTTGTCCATTTCATTTTTCAAATATTTCAGGTGGATCGTTTTCAAAAAAATCACCCTGTATAGATCACCACCCGCTTGCCTTCGATTTACAGAAATAAAATTAGAAACTTTTTACATTCACGGCACAGCGTCCTAATATGTTGACGGTTTTAAGCAGTACGCACGTGATCGATCAGTTAACGTTCTCTCGTATCCGGACCCTAATTATAATCATAATTGTGTTGTGTTATCTTTGTCTTTAACTTGAAAATATTTTGAAATGAATTTCATAATATAATCTATTTTTAAATATTTTTTTCGTTTAATATCTATGAAAAATATTTAGATAAGCTTTCAGGAGGAATTACACTCTTGAGGAATGCCCCACTATTCACGGTAGTTTTTTTTACAAAGAGTAAATTTGTTTAAAAGTAATCTATTTAATATTTCCAGTTTAAAGTATTTTAAGGATTCTTAAATATTTTCTAAGTTGTAGTCTGAACATGCAACTACATAATTGTAAAATAAGTTTTGGTTTACTATTTTATCTTTCTTTTGTGGAAATTATTTTGGACTCAATTTGGTGACTTCTTTACTTTTTATATTCTCGGACCACCTGCAATGAATAGGTATGAAAATGCACACTTGTTAATTTGAAATTTGTTCAATTTAAATAAATTAAATTTATTTAATTTACTTTATTTTATTTAATATCTTCTTTCTCTTTACGAAGCGAAACAAACCTTATTCCTTGCTCAAGTTCCTTACCCAAAGGGCCCCAATTAAAATCACGCCCGGGGCCCTACAACTATTATAAACCTTATTGCTTCCTCAAGTTCCTTACTCAAAGGACCTCATATAAATCGCGCTGCGGCCCAGCAACTATTACAAACCTTATCCTTACTCAAGTTCCTTACTCGAAGGAATCACGCCCGGGGTCCCGCAACTATTACAAACCTTATCCTTATTCAAGTGCTTTACTCGAAGGACTCCATATAAATCTCACGCCCGGGGCCCCGCAACTATTACAAACCGTATTCCTTACTCAAGTTTCTTACTCAAAGGGCCCTATATAAATCTCACGCCCGGGGCCCCGCATTTATTAAAGCCATCTCTGTGAATAAATTTAATGAAAGATCAATTTTTGGCTCTTCTAATAATGACAATCATATCTTAACCTATCTTTCGTATACTATTAGAAAGATCTAAGAAAATAGATTATTATTTTAGAAAGCAAGCATACAACACATTCATCTTTTACATAAGGTGAGAAAAATTCGTACACAAAGAGGCTGCTGTTTTTTAACGGCAGAGGTCAGCTGTGAGGTTAACACATTCGAAAAGAAACTCGCGGCACAGAAACGGTAATTTTATTTACAAAGGTAATTAAGAAGTGTCACCTGGACCATTCTTGCGTAGAGGCAAGTTACCAAAATGAAACAAAATAAATCTAACAAAATTTTTTGACCCTACGATACTCTGTGGAATTAAGCTGTAAAGGATACTGTGGGTATTTTAAACAATAGCTTTATAGATACAATAAGTCTTACTTAAAAATTTAAACCTGTTTTAAACTAGTATTATTCTTGATTAACGTTCCTTTTAACAAATTCTGAGAAATGAATTAAAATTTAAAATTATTCAGCTTGTTATTTTATAATTGAGAAAAATTTGAGTTTAGCTTGGAGTGTTGAAAAAGGATTTCTGTATCCAAGATTTTATAACTTTACTTCACACAGGAAACTTTATAAAATATATCATCTAATATTAAAATTATTTCGGTATATAGGCCATTCCACTATTTTTATTCGAAATTAAAACACGTTTTTATATAAATAGCAAGCCCGTCAACAATTTTCTGTAATCCTAAATACCGGTGAGGCTGGATCGAAAAAGCGGCAAGCGGCAAAGAATCTCGTAAGTATTTTTAGACAAGTCTTAAGTTGTAGACAATCACAGTGTATTTATCAAAGGCGATATATTTGATTGATAGACTTGTCGGGTTAATGTTCTGTTTTGTAGACCGTGCGTGTGCGGCGCGGTAGTCGCTGCCATTGGACGTGTACAGAACGGTGCGATAATTTGTTTTGCTTCGATTGCCGATTGATAGATGAGATTATAATTTTAATTACGATTGTCTAAAAATAAATACCAAACAAAGCTAATTTATTGCCACATATCGATTTACCCGTAGCCGCTTTACTAATTTCACGCTATGCAATTCAAATTTTGTTAAGTTTAAAGTACGAAACGTGTACGTTTCCGCGTTTCCAAGATACATTCAAATGAAATTCGTCTCCGGAATGATTTATTAATGAGGTGGAATAACGTGTTTCTAAAGTGCCGAGATAACTATAAAATTATTATTTATCTAATATTAAGTTTTGAGCCGGTCGGCAACCATTAAAGGAGCGAATTAATTTCAAGCAAACCATTTACAAGAACTGGTAACCGTCTTGACAAACAACCATGAAATATGAGTGCGCTGAAAAACGTCGCCGACGTATAAATAAAATATTTGATACCAAACCTTTACATTACTATTGCATGCCATATGTTACATTCCCGTATTGTTAAAACACGGTGTTCGATTTTATTCTCTGCTATATGAAATGCCTGAAGTAAGCTGCCGCGCCGCTTTGGTTTCTTTTATTATTATTTTTCTTATCAGATTTGCCGCTTAAACGTAAATTATTTTCAAAGGCGACACGTCTACGATACATGTATAGGTGGAATGAACACATTTATTGCGTTATAAGAATGTCCAATGTCCGATAGACACAGACCTACCAGGCCGGCAACACAAAATAAATCATCAATCATTCGTGCCTTGGAACAGTTGAAACAAAGCTATATAAAAGCAGCGGGAAATACAAACTATAAGGTTCTAACGAGACCATACTTAGCGAAAGATGTATTGTGTAGAAGTTTTTATTCAATTACAAAAACGGTTTGAGGATTTCTTAAATAGATGATGGATAGTTTCTACGAAATAATTTAATATCTATTGAAACAAATGTACGTCGGAAAATGCATTTTTCTCACAATGATATTTTACTACAACAAACTATTTACTATCTGTGTTTAAAGTTGAAATTAAAAGCAGTTATATCAGTGTGTTTACCTCAATATATTAGAATAAATTTCTTGTCTTCCATTTTTATTAATTCCAAGCGTACAACTCAGAAGGTAGTAATCCACTTTCAGCTTCAAGTTAGCTGTCGATTATGTTGGAACTAGTCACGATTTGGATAACATGAAAAGGTTCAAATTTATACTTCTTGTTTTAAGCTGTAAAGTAACGTTCAATTTGCGGCAGCTAATAAAACTGTATTTCTCCTATCTTCCTTTTCATTTCCCGGAATACCTACGTGGCGGATATTTTCTCACGTTACTAAACTACACATATAACGAATAAATCACAGCTTAGAAGAAGTCGTGATGGTTCGCCTCAAAGAAAACAAGTATAAACAATTTCGTATTTAATTAGTTACTTTGGAGTCTCAGCAATCCGCATTCGATATAATATGTAAATTTTACTTCCACTTTTAAAATCTTTATATTGAGTATAGATTATTACACGTTTAATTTTTAATCTAATTACAAAATTACATTTATTTTATTAACATTTATCAATGACTCACTTCTATTTATAGCATATGTAGATTACTTTGTGCGGAAGATTTTCATTTTGGTAGTTTTTGCTAAATTAGTTCTAGTGTACGCCAAAATAGATCTTAGAGTTAAACACTGTTGAAAAAATGTATATGTAAAATTAGAATAAATGACCGGTCACATTTCACACTTCTTATCGTTAAGTCGGATAAACATCATGACAGATCCACCAAAACAGAAAACTAAAACGCATTAGATATTTGTGAATTGGTCAATATTGATTTGATGTTTGATATTATTATTTTGAATACATATCGTTTATTTTTCAAAATGGTTAAAAGAATTTTGGGTTTTTAAACGTGCTCCTCGTTATTTTAAACAAAAACTTCAAGTTGCTTGTAGTTAGAACTTAATTATGAATTGAAAAGCTATTAGATTTAACAAGTAAACAAATTCGTTCGTTCGGGTTTTCAGTGTTTCAGGATAACTGTATGTACTCGCGCCTTATCCGGAAACTTTATTTGGCATTACTGCAATCAAAAATCATCTTTTTGCAAAAGAGTTTAAGATTTGCACTTTTTGCACTTTCATTTTCAAAATTCCATATTTTGTCCCTACTAATTAACATCCTAGATATTCTTAAACTTATGTTTTTAGGTGATTGCACAAATTTACTCAGTACCTCTGTGAAATAATCTTCAATATCTTCATACCTTCTTAATTAGATAATATGTTATTCCCTACTTTAGAATTGCTACCGTCAGCTTCCTGGGTAACGCATTTAAAAACGATCTACATAAAATATTATTTCTTTATAATAATTATTTCCACATCTACCGAGTGTCCCGGCCCATCTGAGCTATAGGAAATTATCATGGGATTCCAAATATTGATTTTTATTTTCCCAAGACGAAATGCGACAAAATCCACATTGCGTGTGCTAGTCTTCGATAGAATGCAGTTTAATACTTGAAAGTATGAAGAATTATGGCTACAATTATTTAAATAATTAAAGAAAAACGTTTTTGAAAAGTAAGTTTCACTTTAAGATTTACTGGTATGAACAAGAGATTTGGCCAAGTTGTATGGGCTCCCGATTTCTGCTCAGGTGCCTCAAGTTCAAAACCTCGTAAAGCTTTTTCTTAAATTATTATTACAACTTTCAACCATTTACATTTTTACGTTGTTCATAGTAAGCCCATAGTGAGCCCATGCTAGTTGGTCAATGCCCTTGCTTATCATGCATTTTAAAATGGGAGTCTTAAAGTGAGACTTAATTTTTTAAAACCTTTTTCTTTAATTATTTAAATAATTGTTGCATAATTCTTCATAATTTTAAACATTAAGTTCTATTCGATCGAGGACTAGCAGAAGCAAAATTAAATTTTTGTCGTATTTTATCTTGGGAATATAAAAATCAACAATATTTGAAATTCTATGTTAATTTCCTATGGCTCAGAAGGGCCGGGATACACGGTATATTACTATTTAAATATTTTTTTCCACTACTACATAGTACTATAGCCTGTCATTTTGACATGTGTTAGGTTGCTGTGAAAAACAATTTCTCGACCTGAGGTAAATAATTTTATTATTTGCCGGTAAATAATGAACATCAATATTACGTACGCAATAGATTGTTTGCCACTTGTCCGGCAATTTCCCGCATTTCAGGCGGCGTACAATTTAAATCGCCATACATCGTTTACGGTACTTACTTTATTTAATTGACAATTTGGCAAAAAGATCGACGTAATATTTGTGACAAATTAAAAAATTTAAATCAACTGTCATATCGGTAATACAGAAAACGTAAACCTTTCGTAATTTGAAATAAATATTTGTTCAGATTAAAATTATCATTTGCACTAGTAGTGGAAAAAATAGTATATACACCACGGTAGAGAAGTCTTATAACCCTTGGTCCTTTACATACCCTCGGCTTAAAGATTGTTATAAGTTAACAACTTTAATCTTAAAAATATTAAAACCTAAATTGTTCAATAAGAATTATGAAAAGATAAATACTTTCCAATCGAATCATTTTTCTTTTAAAGTAGGTTTAGATACTGAAAGAAGTACATAGTTTTTCTTGGACTTACAAATTCAAATTATCTTCAGGAATAAAGATATTCAGGAATCAGGAACAAAGATATATTTCCATTTTGCATGTTTTTGTCAAAAAATTCTTTCTTTCAAAACCCCTTCATATCTATTCGCCAAAATTAGATATCGCACGGATGTTCACAGTACTAACATCCGCCGTAAAGATCTAATAGATACTTTGCTGCATCATACCACATTCTATAAAAGATCTTTTAATTACATTGCTGCTCAGTGTCTCAATGAACCTCATTTAAAAAACTTACCGCCTGCATCTTTCAAATTTAAGTTAGAAAGTAATTTAATACGTATTCAGATGAGATAGATAATCTTTATCCTTACAATGTTAAATTTTATTAATTTCGGTTTAATTAAAATTAATATCTACGTGCTATGTATACCTCTAAATGCATACCTTTGCCATTGCCACTTTTTTCTTTTTTTCTTCTTTTTTCTTTCCACTTCTTTTTAAAAAATTTTTCTCATTTTTTTCTGCTCACTCTTTTCTTTTCATGTACTTATTAGTATTAGTTAGTTTTGTAGTCTGGCAGGCCAGGTATAGCAGTGTGCTACTTGTCTAACACAACTGATGGCCTCCCATTTAGATCGTAGCGTACTTATTTTTTCTTCTTTATTGTTCTTTTACTTATTATCGTATTATTATTGTATTGTATCGTATAGTTGCTATTCGATCTAATAAAACTATTATTATTATTATATATTTATTATGATGTTTCAAAGGAATGATCAATAGGGCTGTGCGAAAATGAAATTTTACTAACGAATAACGATAGTTTTCTATAATCGATAAATATCGATATATCAATAAATGTCGACTTATCGATAAAAAAAACGCATATCGATATATCGATAAATATCGACATATTAATATATCGATAAATGCCGACATATCGATATATCGATGATTTTTTTTATTTCGAATAATTTATCGATATTTTTTGAAAAAAGTGACCAAAAAAATGACCTCCAAACGATCTTTTTAGATTCTAGAGGGCCATACTTATTTGTCGTTAAGTTACGTGCATGTATTTTGATATAACTCAAAATGTGACAAATGTAAAATTCTGACACTTTAACGTCTGTCCCATCGACTGCATTGCTTCTTGGAGATACTAACAAATATGTCACCCTAACGTGGCCTACTCTGAGTCCGAAACGATCGTGAATGGTTTATAAAAGTAGCAACGAAAAAACCGACTACCCATTTGATTATTACAGTATCAATAGTTATCGATGTATCGATAGTTATCGGTGTATAGATAGTTATCGATGTATCGACAGTTATCAATATATCGATAATTTTTCTTTTACATATTATTATTCGATAATAGATCTCGTTATCGATAACAATCGATATATCGTTATTTTTGCACAGCCCTAATGACCGTACTTATCTTTGTGGTATAAATGAAAAAAATTATAATGAATGCATGGGCAGTTACAATTACATTATAAATTTATATAATCCGCAATAAACGAATCTTGAATAAACTAAAGAAAATGTAACTCATTTGGTTATGCAAAATAAGAATTTGATAGCGGTCGTTTCCTACCAAATCTTGTGTTTGGATACAGTAAATACTAACATTTTATGGCATCAAGAAATATTAACGTTTAGTGAACGGTATAATTGTATAGATTTGTCAAATAAATTATTTGAAAACTTGAAAAAGAAAATCATCTTGTGATTATTTTTGCGTAATCAGGAAAATCCCGCAACATTAACGGCTGTTCGTGCAAAAGCGAGCCGAAAATGATTAACGAAAGTTGATAGTGAAACTGCAGAATATTTCCGGCAACGTGTATTTAAACCCATTGTTTTGTTTCCTTTTCAAACAGCTGAACTTTGATTAATTATCAACCGCAGACTCTGCGAGCTGAAAGGAGAGTTGTTCATAAATATTTCCAAGCGAACGTCACGTCACTGCGTTTCATTGCATGATTTCGTTGCAGTCAGAATACGGCAAGAAAAAGCCGTTTCAAACCCGACATTAACCTAACGTTGATACGAGTATACTTACTATACTCGACACATTTGCATAATCACATGTAGTAGTTGAATGTTCGATTAAAAATAATAACATTAAATTGCTAAGCAAATAATATGTGTGGGTACTTTCTTCAAGGGATACTTTTTTTTTTCTTGCGATTGTGTAGCCGACGGTTTAGCTTAGTATGTATGTAAGTTTTAAATTATCGTTGCAGGTAGAACGAATATGTATTATAGGTATACAGGTTTATGCATAACAGAACTTAATTAAATCGATAACACTGCGGAATTTTTGATGTAAGTTGATATTAATTCCTCAAAAATTTATACATACAGAATATAGATTTGATTAGAAATAATCGAAAAATATAAGCAGCTAAACTAGTTTCTGTATGTACTAGGACTCATTTCTATAATTCATTTTAATACTTATTCATCTTAGCTTCTGTATCTACATATCTTATAAATTTATTTGGTTTTATTTTCTCAAAATAATTTATGTACTACATATAATTTTATACCCATAGTACATAGGTACAAAGAGATAATTATAAATATACTAATTTTCAACTCAAAACGAGTTCAGAAAGAATTATTTTAGAATTTATTCGTCTTTTTCTGTAGAACCTGAATTTTCAACTTTTTTCATTTTTTTTTCATTAATTCATTACTACTGAATATGCTTGTATAATAATAATGTATTTAATAAATCTTAAGTTTATTTCCATAATATGATAAAGTTGGAAAAATATACGCCAAAAAACTATGAGTGCAGTGAAGTAGCACAGATATTATGTTTATAATAATCAGAGAAGAATTCAGCTAGAACTACATAATCAAAATATGTCTTTAAATAAAGCCAATAAATGAAAATGATTAGTTTAAAAAAAATTAAATTTAACCAAACATTTTCCTTTTAATGAAAATTTAAATAAATCATAAAGAGGCTACCGATAACATTGGTTTAGCTTACAATTTAAACACAGTTAATACATATTTAAGACCATTTTAAAACGTTTATTGTGAGTGGAGCTAAGCCGTTAAAATCCGCTCGGGATCAGCAAGGACTTTTACTTAAATTTAAATGTAGGGTGGTTTTCAATTCTCCGAATGATTAATACAAAATAAATGAGCTAACTTCGACCCTCCACGGTTATCCTTGAATGGAAAAACTATTTATTCCCCACAGATGCATGTTTATATTTATCATTTTTCCTTTGACACGTTTTGGAATGATGACTCTAATGGTGCAGTATTTAAATAGAATTCTAGTTTTCTAACAAAAATTTATAAAAAATTTATTATTAGTGATAGAAGAGTTTGTGATAGAACCAGCTTTAATTAAAAAATTTATTCATAATTAGTTCATCAATTTAACCTTCCAAATTAAAGATAGTAAATATTCGATGTAATTGACAGATTAAATTATGAATTTGTTTTATTTTATTTTAGTTTATTTTCTCTAAACAAAACTAAATTAAATCATATGAAGAGGTACTATTGTTGCTATAAATACTTTAAAAATACATACCAAATCATTCTCATAGGGGTTCTAATGCCTATAAAGAGAGTTCCATGTGAAAATTATTGAAAAGTAAGCAAACATTATTCACATTTCACCCTTGCAGAACGATCGTTCTCCCTAAAACTAAGGGTGGGGTAAGGGAAGACACATCAGAAAGGAAATAGACAGACAGTTATAAATGGTTAGAAAAATTATCGGAGCATTTCTTATTCGATCCAAATACTATACAAACATTGCTGTTATGCGACCCCTCTGTACACTCTTTCAACCTTTGCTTTACGAAGATTCTTGTGAGCATTACTTTGAATTTGAGAAAATGTTTATTTACACGAAACGAACAATATGAATGAATATGCAAACAAGAAAATACTGGCATGGCCACACATACCGATAATAATATGACTGCACACGCTGCAGTAACAATGGTGTGAAATTATAATATGTTAAATTTATCGTCTGTCACAACGTAAAGATAAGTGTGACCTTTATCTGCTTGAAAACAATTTCTTGTAATAAGAGCAAATTTAATTCGTAATTGCTTACTTATTGTATAATATACTTTGTGTCCTACGTACAAGTTATTTAATATAAAAAAAGTCTAATTAATGTTACATTTGCTTTGTAGATAAAATTATTTTTGGTATGTAGGCTGTATTCTAATAAAATTTATCTTTGTATGATGAGTGATTTCATGAAAAGTTTACTTCTCTGTGTCTAGTGAATAATTTCGAAAATCTATGCAAAAGTCCTACATACATGATGAAAAATTGTAATATATTGCTTATTGTTAGCTAAAGGAAAAGCATCTTTCAAACAGTACTCTAAAAAAATAGAACACTGAGTTAAAAAAAATGCGACACTGTAGATATTTTTGTATTTTGTATATTAAAAAAATTCGATTGTTCGTCTTTTGAGTTATATTAAACCATTTTTCATGTGAGAATATTTTTAATACTTTAAAAATATTCTCGGGATATCGCTGACGAATTTGCAACTCGCTGATAAATATGTAATTTCACGAAATTCTAAATTTATCACAACACCGGCACCTAACCGTATAAATAAAATTCTATTTAATTTCTTAATTTCTTTGATGTTGCGGCGTACTTAAAAGCAAATAATTTTACGATTTTCTTTGTTTTCTTTATTTTTAGTTCTTTATAACTTCTTAATGCAGTTAATATGTTCGAATTTAACGATTTAAATTGAATTTAGGAGAAATTGTTCCTCGTGTCTAGTTACCCAACCATTTCGTTTATTAGACGGTTTTTATACGATAGACAGGGATATTTTTGGTAATGGTATATAGAATACCAAAAATATTCGTATTTTAATGGTACATACTAGTTATCCTAGGATACAAGTAATACGTTAATTAAACGTTCTCTTTAAAATGTAATGAAATGTCGCGATTTGCAAAACACGATATCAAATTATGTATTAAATTCCATCGTATCATGTAGGCGTAGGCCTTTAACTTAATTTAAAATATCTCAAAAAGTATAATAAATGTTTAGATGTAACATGTTCAAAATATATATCCAAATTGGTCTTGTAACCCTTGTTACATAGTGAATTTTCCGTAAAACTACTAACATTGTATCACTAAATGAAATGAGTGCTTAAAATATGAGTAACTTATAAATTTCGCCGCGAGATGTCTCGACCTAGACTCTTACTCCCTAAAGTTGTCGTTTATAAGTCAAAACCAAAGGAACTTTCTTGCCCATTACAAATGATCACAAAATATATAATTACTACAAATGATCAGACACTTGGTAAAGTTGAATTAAATTTCAACATTTCACCGTACGTTTGACAGCTTCTTTAGAATAAGTTGTAATAATATAATTATAATAATTTTATAGTTTCAAAATATACATCTAGTATAAACCATGTATAAACGTTAATATACATTCTGTGTAAACGTTATATTTATCCCATAAAGAGACGTTAGTTAGACTGTCACTCATATGTATAGATACTAGTCCATAATATTCTACATTTAGACTAAATTCAAAACGTGTTTTAGACATATTCTATATCCGGTGTGTTACATGGGTATTAGCGAAAAATTATGAAGAGTGCTTATCGCATTATTCGGAAGCTCATATTTTGTAGTTATACAAAAAATGAGCAATAATTAACATTAGTTAATTATTTTCTTGTTGTAAATTATATTACATTGTGATGTTACAGTAAAAGCTAAACTATGTAAATATTTGACTAAAAATTAATTTCATTTACCTTTTGAAATTTTGCTTTATTTTTCCACGTTTAAAAAATATAATATTAGAATAAGGAAACGAAAATTGATAAAACGAGAAACTTATTCTATCGTATAAGTACATAAATATTTGATTTTTACTTTTTCTTTTTCTGCAAATATTTCTGAATTCATATTTCTCTATTAATTGTGAAATTGCCAAATCGAATTTGATAAGAACATTTTTCTTTAATTTATCAATAAAGTATTTCATTGTTTCAAAATATCTACAATAAAATATGGGTAAAATTAATTAGTTTTTGATTTTAATTTTCGTATTTTGATTTAACCCTTCGTCGGCCGCGCATGTCACAGATACACAGCTCTATATTTTTACTCCCATTTTTGTGTTTAGTGTCCAATACCATTGCCCTTCTAAGTATGCTATCCCTGATCATTTGACAACAAAATACAACTACTGCGGTTTATAAATTTTTGTTTTAGTGGAGCAAATGAAGCAGAAGATGCGCTTTGTGTCTAATGGATACAGTGCGACCGGTCATATTTGTTCATCGTAAGTCATAAGTATGTTCATTTTTCATATATTTTCGTTATCAAAATGGTCAGACCTAAAATAAACACAACATAACCACACAAAACCATACAAAAATCGCAGCAAAAGCAGTATATGCGAATTAAGCCTAAGTAGGATGAAACAGCTTGACTTACATCAATATTTATTTATTTTTATATTTATTTATACAGTATTATTTTGTTTTAAATAGACAAATCTAAATAAATAAATATAATAAACAAATAAATTCCTGTAAATAGTTAAAATTATATACTATTAACCGCATGTATCTGAGTTATACAGCGCGACCTCTTACGTTTCGACAAGGCACGCGCCCGACGAAGGGTTAATTTAAATAAGCACGAATACAGATGCCAAAATTCTTAGTCTTAGTAACAAACAAAGGATCTGAATTTGATGCATTTCTAAAAAATTTTTTGTGTTTTTAAAGTGTACCTACTTCGTTGTTTCCGTTTCATAACGATTTCGGTCATAAATTAGTTTATTTTTAAAATAAATAAGTAAGTTTTAAGTGATAATAGTGACGTCACAGTATAAAAATATGCGTTATTATTTCTCATATGAATTTACTTATTAAAATTACATCTGTTTCTCGTCCACAGAAAATTTACCTATCTATATTTAACTGTAAAATTTGGTTATTGACCAGTGTATAGATACAGAAAATAGGTAATATTTATTTTTGTGTACGTTCTTTATTTGTTACTAATTAAAATGTGATCAGTGAATTATATTACATTCACATTAAATTTGTTACAAGCTAGCAACTGATAAGACACTTTTTATAATAATAATAATAATAATAATATCTTGTTTATTCACATATTACCAATAGGTATGGAACACGTCAAATATACTATAACCTAATATCAAAGAAAGAAACAAAGACATACACGTATACAAATTAAAAATTGTTCAGTTTTCAAACTTGCACTCTAAAAAGTCGGCGACAGTATAAAAGGCGTATGTTACCAAATGCTTTTTCAGCTCTTTCTTAAACATATAGTTTGGAAGTGTTTTCCAGGTCTTTGGAATATGATTATAAATGTTAATCATTTGTGTCACTGCGTTTTTCTGCACATGCGAAAAGGATGTCTGCGGTACACATAGCTGTAGGTTTTTTTCACCCCTGGTGTTGTGGATGTGTCGGAGTTCATATTGGCTCATAAAGTCTTTGTAATTGTTTTTCACGAAACACGCCCATTCAAGAATATATATGCACGGAAAAGTAAGTATACCATTTAGTTTAAAAAAGTTTTTACAAGTTTCTCGTCTTTTTAGGTTAAAAATACTTCTTATGCATAACTACATATTAGTAATCATTATAATTTAAATTAAGATTAACTTGTCCGTTAGTTAATTTTCTTAATGGACTTGTTTTTATTTGTGTATCAGATAAATCATGATTGAAATATTTAAATAAAAAGGCTTGCTGATCTTTATGAATGAGCAAGCATTTCGACTGCCACTAAATGTAATTAACAATTCAAACAAATACTATGCTTGGCACCCTTTCAGTTTAGAAAAAAGTTGTAACGGCCTTCATAAGAATGTGCGATTTGTTAACTGAAGTATTAATAATATAATATACAGTTTACGATCTGATATGTTTTGTACTTTCCGCGTCAAATTTCATCACTGCGAATCGAGAACCCAATTTCCATAAGTTAATTTGAAAATAGTGATATTCAACAAAACAACTATTTTTCTCTAAAACTGTAAACATATCTGTAGGGCAAGTTCGAGTATTTTACATCTTTTTAATATGTATTGTTACTATATAAAATATTTGCACAACTATTAAAATCACCTAGTATACTGCAAAATTTCTTAAAATTAATTTCCTACTTCTTTTTTTGTATTTACTATTTAAAGAAACGATTGATTTGGTAATAATAGAATTTAATCTTAACGAAAGTCGGTACCAGATGAATTTACTGGTAAACTATAAAACTTTGAGTTCATGAAAACACTTCAAAAGAATATACTTAATGGGTGAGTCACCGGCTTGAGTACTACTGCAACAATAAAGGATTTGCGGTATTAAAACTGTTCACCATAACTTGCCACAGTACTCATTTAATACTGATTTCTGTAGTTATATTTTTGATGCATTTGTCAAACAAACAAAAGCAGAGTACTGTTATATCGTGAAGAATGAAAATACATAAATTAATTCTGTGCAAATTTTAAACTAATTAATAATATTGTTGAAAAACAAACAAATTTACATTATTCATTAATGTAATTAATTGTTTGTGAAAGGGTTATGTGCACAAGAGATAGATATTATAATAATTTTATCATTTCTTACACCATCTCTAAAATCAAATTTTACAGATGTTCTTCAAGTTTATTCTATTTAGCTAGTATTTCTTAATCTTATGGCCAGAACATCAAAAAGTATTTTAATACACATTCTTCTTTAATATATCGAGGAATATACCTGTGTACTTTAGGTAAGACCACCTATATAAATTATTAATTTGTTTAGTTTAAGAATCTGTTATATGCCATTTTCAAAAATAACTTCTGCTTTATCTCCAAATGCATTTTAATAAATATGCAGAACATTATGTTTTTTATTTTATTATGCCAATAACATAATACTTCCTGTCAAAGCGACTAAAAACTTCCTGCAATATTTTAATATAATGAGCAACCATCCAATGAATTAAGTTTTAATCTGTTTCACCAGGATGCCAATACATATTCAGTTTAAGAGGTTCTCAGCCTATCGATTTTGCAAATGTTGAAATTATTCATCTTTACTTAATTACTGGAACACACATCATTTTATACGGTTCTAAGTAATTATTTCTAATTAAACCCGGTATTATACAAATTATGTATGTGGGTACTGAAAGTCTTACCGAACCTGAACATGCATATTAAGGCGTAAACATTTTGCATTGGAATTAACAAGCACTAATAACTTCTAATATTTTCAACGTTTATATAAATTATCAATTTATTTAACAAATCGCTTTTATAAGGCCAGAAATCGATACTTTTTCTTGTGACATAAAATATGATTTGATTTGTTCAAGTTATTCGAAAAAATTCTAGCTTAAATGAAAGTTATAAATTAACAATGAAAAAAAAATCAATTATAACAAGTGTACATTCACTTTATTTTTAAATTTTATGTTTGTGAACAAGAAGATTTTATATATTATATTACACATTATAATACAATAAAGCAAAAGTAATGCTTCACTTGACTTTTTTGTACCTTTTTTTGTATATTTTTCGCTATTAATGATTCGGATATATTCAGAATGATACCGTGAGTTTAAAAAGTAATTACATAAAGGTTAGCCATAGAAAATATAGATAATATCTACAGCAAGCTTCAGAAATAACAACAACAGCCCCTGATGATGATTTTCAAAATAAACTTATGACAACAACAGCAACAGCAGTGATGACAGTTAATGAATTCTAAAGCTTGCTGTGTTACTTGTGTTTTCTATGGCCACCTTATATATAATTACTTTTTAAACACAGGATATTTTTTGAAAATTTTAGAAGTAAACGAATTGGGTTAAATATTACGCTTCGTAATGAATACCTACCTAAATTCGTGAATATTATTTTTTACGTAAAAAACGCAAACTGAGAAAATTAATCATCCAACATTGTTAAAGATACAAGCCGGTTGAGAAAATTCAGCTACAACTAACGTAAAAATACTAGAAATCAGGACTGTAATTAATTACACATAACTGTTAACAACATTTTGCACTACTCATCCGACTATAAATAGGTTTGCGTTATACATGAGGACATTTTTAATTCTGAGCAGCCAGTGCATCTTACGACGTTTATTTAGACGTCATGCTCGCAGCACATTTTATGACCCCGATATTACAATATTCCAGAAGGGTCATCAGGCATCTTGTCAAGCAAGAGTGACATGTGAATGACAGGCGCGGGAATCAGCAACTCCGTATTCGATCCAGCACCGTACACAATACTACGTTTCAATGAACCTAATGCCCAGCGATAACTTAATTCAATAATATTTACATTTATTTATGACAAAAATCGCAAATGAAAAAATCAATACGGGGTATTGTTAATATCTGACACATAACACACATAATTAAATAAAGAGACTTGAATCAGGTCATGTCTTTATTTGTACTTTACTTTAAAATTCCCAAATTATTTTTCTTTTAATTTATTGAACTGCAACCGTCTTTTCCTTGCAATCTAGTGAACGGTTCATTAAATTTTCGCCGTAGCAGGAGCAAAAATAATGTTTTTATTTGAATTTTAACACGGTTGATCGAATTAGAAAAGTTTCTTCTCCTTTCGTTTGTCTTTTTGCTATAATAAGGGAAAAGCAAATTACCTCTGGTTTTCATCTTCAATGGTTTTCGGGAACTATTATTTTAACTAAAATTTTTAAAGGAGTTAAACTAAATCAAGCCGAAAGAAAATCTTAGTATATTCGCACGAAAATGAAAACTGACAAGACAAGAATATATATTTTTGGTACCCTATTTCAGGCATGGCGAACCTATGACAAGAGTAATATAATTTTATATATTTATAAATTATTAATTGTTTTCGTTTCAATATCTAAAAGCAAATTTTTTTTTCTACTTCGCACAACAGCTGGACAAATATTATTTGTAAATTGTTGGCACGCGAACATAAAAAGTTTCGCCACCACTGCCCTATTTCATTTAAACCATTTATTTACAAATACATTAAAACTGATTCATGGATTTGTCAGCAAAAACACAATAGGGTTTCTTGGTTCAAACGATCTTCTGCTTTTCATTTTACCATGAAGCTTCATTTACTAAGTGAAATTTAATTTGGTATATTTGATATCTTGGATTGTACCTAAATTATATAAAAAAAGAAAATCGTCAAAAATTTCTTTTCTTGGTGCTGTAAGTGTTAGCGCTTAGACTAAATAATTTGAATTTGGCGCGCTCGACGAGTTATGCGAGGACGCCGCTGCCTGTCCGTCTCGACCGCGAGAGGGAGTGAGAGGAACACTCGCTCGCGGGCAACAGTTGGCCTGGGATTCACAGCTACTCCTGCTTTGTTTTTGTTCGATTTTGAATTATTGTTGTTTTTATGCTATTAATATACGGTTTTCGTTTTATTTCTACTTTCAACTATAACTCTTCAGCCTCCAAAAATCTTTATCCAAGTTTTTTCTTCAAAGTGCGAAATAGAAAATAATTGCAATGATCCAAATCTGAGCTGTAGAGAGGGTGGCATAACTCTTCGAAGTCTAAATCCTTCAGGGAATCACGAATAATGGCGGCCTTGCGTATAAGAGCGTTGTCGTACGAAACCAAAAGTTTATGGCTGATTTTGTTTGACAGACTCCTGCAATTTTCTTAAAAGATTACGGTCATAAGTCCCTTTTTACCGTGGCTTTATGGAGAAGATAACCTATCAGCAAAATTCCTTTGAAATTTCAAAAAATCGTAGCCCTCACTTTGTCAGCCCATGGTTGAATTTTCAATTTCATTGACGTTGAAGAATGGGTGTGTTTCCTTTGCATTGAGTCTTGAGTACTCTGAGGTCAAAGTTATGGATCCACGTTTCGTCCCCAGTAAAATTCGCAATAAAGTACTCATCTTGTCCTTCATAGGCAGCCATAAGTTGCTGCAAACATTCAACTCTCCGTTATTTATTGAAGGAACTGAGCTTTCGGGGCACCCATCTTGCGCTCAAGTTTGACATCTCAAGATGTTCATGGATTATGTGGAAAATTCTATCTCCACTAATGTTTAAAATCTCACCTATCTCATGAATCCTAATTCGTCGACCTTCAATAATTAACTTCTCGATTTTTTAATGTTTTCTGATGTTGTGACAGAGTTTGGGCGTCCACGGACGGTCGTCTTCTAAAGACTCCCTACCCCTTTTAAATTGTTTAGACCAAAGTTTTACAGTTTTATAAGACGGAGAAGCTTCACTGTAAACCGTAGACATCCTATCATGTAAACTTGCGGTCAAGAAAACTGACCCATTCTTTTTTTTATATTGTAAATTGCCTTTCGATCCGTCAAAGTACTAAATTATTGGAGCTGTCATGTTGTTCCAATTAAATTGCTGCTTTGATATTTAGTGTAACCACGTATAACCTCCAAAACTGCAAGGCTGGTACACACTATGTAAATGTAATCAAAACGTTATTAAATTTCAATGTGATGGGTCACTATTTTTGGCCTCAAGTTTACAGTTCATTTTTCCTAAATACTGGGTGTTTTTTAACTTCATACAAAAAATGAAACCAGTGAAAGTTGACATTAAAAGTGACAGAATGAAGAAGTTTTTGTATAACAATTGATTAATAAATATTAGAGATAATTAATGTTTTCGGCGAACGATGAAACCGTTTGATAGTCATTGATTTATTTTTATTACGTAATCGGAGAAGTATGCCGGTGTGTCAGCGTCGGCTGTTAAAGTGGATCAGGTACCAGTTCTCACGTGCACGTCGGTCGTCGCAGATAACAGTGTTGAAAACATGCCTGAATTTTACAGTAGTGATATTGTTAATTACGGCGAATGTGGTCAAAATGCGTTGGCTACAAGATGTTTGTATGCACAGCGTTACTTACCCAAATCGCCCTTTGCCAAATAGCAGATCCTTTGTGTCAGTTGTGCAGTTTGTTGTTTGCCAAATTTTTCGTAAGTAAAACTTATCCGTTCCATTTTCAAAGAGTGCAAGCTCTGATGCGCGCAGATTAGCTCTAACGCATGCGATTTTGTGGTTACTCCGGGAACAGACGGACAATTCGAACTTTGTTAATAACATTCTCTTCACCGACGAATCAAGGGATGGTATGTTTAATTTTCACAACATGCATGTGTGGGCAGGTATGTTAAACGGCACTTTAATCGGTATGTTTAGGTCTCGCGCAGGGGGAACTTCGAACACTTATTGTGGGTGAAGGTCACCGTCCGTTGCGTTTAGCGGTTCTAAACATTTCACAAGGAATTGTCGGATGTCGGTATGAATTTTTTGATTTTTTTTTCGGTTTAATTTTGGTCCATTCGTGCATTTTGTTACCAAATACGCCATTAATTTTTTTGTATGAACTTGCGGAACACTCTGTATGCCGATCGATCGATAAGCCAAAGAACTTTTATGCAGCTATCTCCTAACTTTCATGAAACAGCCTTTCGGCCTTTGTCATGTCACGTCATGTCGTAGTATATTTTCTTAACTCAGATTTATACGATCGGCATATTATAAAAAATTATCTATATTTGCTTTGAAGTATTCCTTTCTTTTATGAGAAGTTTTATTACTGCTCGATGTCCATGATCGTAATTTACAGCGCACAATTAGTTTTAAGAAATTGTAACTTCAACAAAAATAAGGCTACTGACACGTCAAACTATAAACAAAAAAAAATCTTTTAGATTTCATGGCTTCCTTCATAGTGTGGTACCTTATATATCGAGTGGTCCTTGTATGTCTGGCATTGAAATTAATTTTGATTTAATGCTAAGTGGTCTTGTTATTCAAACACGTTCTAACTCTATTTTTCATATATTCAAATACTTTCACTAATTTTGCTGGTGCTACCCGTTAACTTTCCATTCATACTTTCATGGTCTAAAAAATATAGCAAGAAATACGAATTACGAATAGCCTACTAGATTGCCTTTGTAACAATAACAATGACATTAGATAACAAAATTTTACTGACGAGATTTGATAACATTGAGAATGTAAAACTGTGAAAACATGCATTTGTTATTTGACATAATATATCCACTTCACAAATTCTAAGATCTTTTGTGTTATTATTGCATATCTCGAAATATCTTTAAAGCGTGCCGGTGCACACTTTAATGTTATTTGAAATTATCCTGACTTTACGTAAGTAACTATGACAGATGTTTTTTTTTTTTTGAACAAGGACATCCTTTTCCAAGAATAAGGTTTTTAAGTCTTGCTACCAACAAAAAAATATCACCTTGTTTATACTTGTATATAAAATTATTACTGCAATAGTGCGATATATGAATAAATAATCAATTATAGTTGGAGTCAATTTTGACAGTGTTTCTATTATCAAAAAGGTTAAAAACTATGACTCATTTTCGACAACAGATCATTCAGAAACATTAACTCGCATACTTCTAAATAAATATTACGTATTTTTTTAATAAAAGGATATAGGTAAATGTAGAGATTTTATTGAAGGTGGTAATTGTCTGTGGGCATTGTTCATTTAAAAATTAATTTATTAGATGTGTCCATGGTTTTTTGATCATTTTCATAAACTTGTATGTACCGCGAAAACTATTCAAGATAACAAGCGATTTTAGCTTAATATCTGTGCGTCGTAAGTTATTTTAGTTGTTATTGATATAATACTTACGCTTATATAGTGATTTCAAAAAGTAATTACAAAGGCCTGACCATGGAGAACTGTCTGCAGCAAAAAATATAATACGAGTAAACGAAAATTCTCTGAGTTGCCTTTAGACAACCAAGGCATATAATGCCGTGACTGCTATTTTACTAAGCGATGAATCAATAAAGAAATATGTACTTTCTGTTTGTTATAGTTACGCTGATTGGATTTTCGTTTGATCGTTCGTTACTCTTTTCTAGAAATTGTGTATATTTTTAATTGCCGAAATACTTGATCGTTTTCTCCTTCCAAAATTGTAAATTTCCTGCCTTTTTAAATATTGGATCTATTACGTATGCGTTTTTAGGAAAACTAATTTTATTCCAATCGGTAATTAATTTGAATTAATTAGTTTGAAACAAGTGTTGATTTGTACCAAGTAATTTGTACCAAGTAAATTCAAATGCGATTGAACTGAAATAGAATAACGATATGTATTAATTATTATAAATGTTTTTCTAGACCTTTGTAGACATTTCTAGAATCTGTGAAACAGGTTTTAAAAACTTAAATTTAGAACATGGTGTTTCGTTAGTTCCAATTTTTCCGGTTTGCATTTGTCTGTAAAATTATTACCAGAGACAAAAATGATAAAGTTACCCGGTCTTGAAAAATGGCGTTTATTTCCGCTCTTACTAGAAATGTTGTGTAAAGTATTTATTTAAAAAAAAATCATTGATTACACAAACAACTAGTGGAAGTCACGTAATAGTTTTCCAGTTACAAGCATGTAAAATTGGTCAAAATGTCATGAAGCGCCCCAGTATATGAATGTATTTTTAGCAACAAACATAGATTTATTATTTTCCACTGTAATCAAACAAAAATTCTTTTATAATATGTGGATCAACTACCGCCGATGCAAAGAATTCCTTCATCGGTAAACTTAAATTTTTATTATTAATTTGGAAAAGAGGAGGACAAGCTTTTAGCAAGAACTTATACTCCAACAAGAGAATCAACAGGAAAAGTACTAAAAACTATAAAATTGTAACCAACAGTACAAAGCTCCATTTTATGCTTCTTCTTCATTAGCATAGGAATTTTCATTGATTTATCCTGTATATTTTCCAGTTATGACTCTGTCAGTCTATTCTTCTTTTTAGAAATCTATTTAATAGATATTTTTCCAAAATAAAAAATTCTAACTATGCTTGACCAAATGCTCTAATTCGAAGAATTGTATGAAAACTGCTTGCAAAAAGAAAATGTTGAATTGTGTTTAATGAACAACGTACAAGAGTAGAGTAGCCTAATAATCTCACTATCACTGAGAAAAATAAACTGTTCAGTCAACCAAAAACACGTTCAGTTAACAATATTTTCGTTTACCTATTAGCAATCACGCGTGGTCATAGAACCAACAGTCAAAAAATGTTAAATATTTTAGATTGAATCAACTCAATATTTTCTTTGAGGCAAGTATACAATGAAGACATCTTTCTAGTTGCTTTAATGCCCAAGAAGATTGATACAAGAACTTTAGATTGTTAAAATTGCTAAATATTTTATTTGTCTGAACGCTGTTAGGGAATTAAAATTATATTTTTGATATATTTAAAGTAATTTTTCAGTACCGCTAATAAAAGCGTAGAGTCAATTCAATCTAGACTATCGTTTAGGGAAACACCAATTAAATGTTCACCTCTTTGCGATACTGCCAAAGTAAGATAACCCTTCAACCTATGTTGAGGTGACAAGAGGAGTTGAATAAACCTCTCAACGAACTTTATAATGTCGGACGCATTCGAAATATGAATGACTTATCCCTTTAAGAAACGATGTCGAACAACAAGGTTATGCTGGGACAGGCAGTAAATATACGTGAAGTTTTAGCAGGCGCCATCTGGAACTCGATAGTTTATTAATATGGGAATTAACCCTCGCTTTTACTTGACTTAACATTTATTACGCTAAATAAAAAATCAAAACAGACACATAAAACAACAGCACTTTACGAACATTTTGAAATTTCCACTTTTTCATTTAACATATTAAGCACTTTCGTTTTAAGGAAAACATTTACATCGTTCAATCAAACGTAATGGTTTAACATTTTTTTAGTGTTACTTCAACAATTTCCAAGATGTTCAGTTAAGAATATTACCGTTGAGACAAGTACATTTTATTTAAGTCAATGCACAAAAAGTTGACATTCAAAAAGTTGTTGACTTAACTATTTCATTTTTCTCAGTGTAGTATACATTTTGACATCGTTTTAGAAAATCAGATCAGTGCTTCAGTTTTTATAAAAGTTTATTGAATTTCAAATAATGTCAAATTGTTTGTGTGAGTTCATTCATTGAAGTCCGTTTTGTTTATAATAAGTTTTACTTTAAAAATATTTTAAATTAGTAGATGCCATTTTCAGCCGAGTAATGAATTCTAAAGCAATTTTTTGGCGGTTAAAATTATTTTTAGTACTTATCCTGTATAAGTTGTGAACGTACAGCGAAACGTCGACTTTGAAATTGCATTTACAAATGTCCGAATAAATTATATTTACAAACTTTGTGAATTCATAACATAACATTTGTAACATAAGTAACCCATGTAACACACCGAGTATAGAATATGTCTAAAATACGTTTTGAATTTAGTCTAAATGTAGAATATTATGGACTAGTATTTATACATATGAGTGACAGTCTAACTAACGTCTCTTTATGGGATAAATATAACGTTTACACAGAATGTATATTTATAGGGTACGCGCAACGTTTATACATGGTTTATACAAGACGTATATTTTGAAACTATAAAATTATTATAATTATATGTTTATATTATTACAACTTATTCTAAAGAAGCTGTCAAACGTATAGCGAAATGTTGAAATTTAATTCAACTTTACCAAGTGTCTGATCATTTGTAGTAATTATATATTTTGTGATACATGGGCAAGAAAGTTCCTTTGGTTTTGATTTATAAACGACAACTTTAGGGAGCAACAGTTTAGGTCGGGACATCTCGCGGCGAAATTTATAAGTTACTCATATTTTAAGCACTCATTTCATTTAGTGATACAATGTTAGTAGTTTTACGGAAAATTCACTATGTAACAAGGGTCACAAGACCAATTTGGATATATATATTTTGAACATGTTACATCTAAATATTTATTATACTTTTTGAGATATTTTAAATTAAGTTAAAGGCCTACGCCTACATGATACGATGGAATTTAATACATAATTTGATATCGTGTTTCGCAAATCGCGACATTTCATTACATTTTAAAGAAAACGTTTAATTAACGTATCGCTTGTATCCTAGGATAACTAGTATGTACCATTAAAATACGAATATTTTTGGTAGTCTTTATACCATTACCAAAAATATCGCTGTCTATCGTATATAAACCGTCTAATAAACGAAATGGTGTTGCTTGGGAAGGTCAATATAAAATCGGGTGTCAGTAACATTTCCTTGATTTTTATCTGTAGTTATTTACTGTTGTCAATTTGGATGTTGTTATTACTGCTCATTCTAAAATAATTCTTGCATTAATTTCATATCTTCTGATAATTAAAATTTTTCTATAATTATATTAAAAATTTCTTTCTTAACAGACGCCTCTAATCGATAGTTTCTTTTAATAAACTTCGTCGCCGGCTGCCTGCACAATATTCTCTGCCCTATTACTCTGATATCCCAAACTAACACAAAGACTGCAATAAATCACGGAAGTCCTCTTTTTAAATTTCGTGTGCGTAACTCATTCACTGCTAGCTCTGCAACATATTAAAGACAAAGTTTGTCAAAAAATTTCTCTCAAAGCAAAAATAAACCGAAGCGGGCCACTAATATTTACGTTACGTAAATATTATGCACACAGGCCTTCAAAGACCACAATCACTGGTGCTAAGATTAATTAATTTTAAATAAACCCCAACTTATTCATTTCGCTGGAAATGAAAGATTTATGGACACTAAAAATACAAATAATCCACGTAAAATCATTAACAAATTATCAATCTCGCTTTTGAGTACAGAGGTATGAAATATAACGGTACACGTACGATGAAAAATAGAATACCTGCAATCAGAATTAGATAAATTTCAACCGCAAAGTAAACTCGATTGGAGGAAGTCGATTAGCCGGACAGATATAACTGAACTGAGGATATTGACGATATTCAGAGACTAAATTGTCAGCATTTTACCGACTTTGCATAATTTATAGAAAAATCTTGAGATGGATGTTTGTATTTTATATACCACGTGTCCACCGAATGTGGTTTTCTTTTGTAGCGTTTAATCTAGAAAAAAATTTCAAACGCTATCGTTCTCTAATAAAAAAAAACTCTATACGTTAAATTTGTTTGCAATTACACAGGTGTTCATTTTACAAGTGTCAGCAAGAACCTTTAATATTTTAAGTGGAATGCCCTATATATTATTATGAATCTTGATAGATTTATCAATTTGGAAAATATTTTATTAATATATTTCTATACCTAAACCTAGGATTTACCGAGATAAATGCCGTCAACGAAGAAACATCTCAAATGCAGGCCCTTATTGAATTGCTTTTAACTTGCTTAATAGAAGAGTCTTCATTATCAGTTAGTAGCGTGTAATTACACGTACTTTAAGCTAAGTAACACTATATTAAACAAACCTGAAGACTACGCAGATTGTTGGTGGCTGGCAGTTCTTTCTGCTGAATTTAGAAGTGAAATATTTCAAGTTTTTCTAATTGACAACACAAATGGAAAGTCACATTGACAAACAAAATATGTTGCTTAGATGCAGCATTTCTAAAAAATCTATGATTTCTAGTGATTTGATGGTTTTAATTAAATTATTATCAATCTAACGAAATACAAAACTAGTCGGACATTAAACGTTGAAGGCACCACTGGCGTTAAAATTATACGCGCTCGGTCGGCGTACACCTCTCGGGCCAAACGCCCTCGTGTTGTATAATGCCGGACGTTATAAACCTTATGACGCCCTTAGTACCTTAATAACTATTTGGGCCATTGCCTTCTTTTTATTAACAAATGAACCTTCCCAAATCTTTATATCTGATTTGTGAATTGTGGGATACCTAATTCCTTTTAAATTATTATGTCAATGTCAGTGGAAAGCGGGACAAGTCGTTAAAGTGTGTGGAGTAAAATAGAGCAAGAAGAGCTTTTCTAATTCCTCAATTTCTCTTAGAACGTTTTATTTTTCTTTTTCCTTTATTACAATCTGTTTTTGCCTTATAAATTGTCAGTGTTGAAATGAACTCACAGTACTGATGGGAGTAAAAGCAGTTCAATTCTTTACGAAAGATAAATAGATGCGTTTCCTTAAAACTTACATTAATTTGCCCTTTAATTTAATGTTCCATTTTATTAAATAGGGGGTTTACAAACAAGTTAAAAGACCGGACCTAAATCTCCTTTTTTATTAAAAAGCATATTTAATTTATTTCTCGTCAGTTGTCTTCAACAATAGAAGAATATTCTCTGCTCAGATTGTCAACTGCCGGCTTCTCGGTTGCAAAACATAAAGTTCCGGCATTTAAGACGCCATTAATTCGTCATAATCCAACTTATGATTTGTTTAATCTTTCAGTCTAGTCATGGTTAGGTCAGGATCAAGTCAAATGTTGAAGTATTCAGCTGGTATTGAAAAATGCACAGTCCAGTTACGTTCCAAGCAAATAACCGCCTTTCTTTCAACTAATTTTTAACCGAACCGGGCCTGTCCTATTTGGCTATAAACAGTTTATCTTAATTTTATATTTTGCCTAAGGCAATGATTTCACTAATTTTATAATGGATGAAAAATTAATAGAACTCGAGGCTTGATGCCTGTTGATCAGTAAAAGCCAAACAAAATTATCTACGTAGACGATGTTCAGTTCATATTTTTATATGTAATTTTTGAATTAAACCGTCACGTTGTTAGTCTTTAAAACTATTTTTAATATGGGAAACAGATTAAAACAAATAACTACTGTGATAGAGTTTTTGAAAAAGAAGATTGTTTAGTTTCAGAAATTCGCGGAAAGCTGTCAAAAGTGTATGATGATTCAGCAATTCATATCTGCAATGCGCATAGATGGATAAATAAACTTAGGGCCGGTGGAACCGATATTTTTAATAAACCACGATCAGAAAGACCGATTATTATTGGAACAGATGAAACACAAGTTGCGCATCGATGCAATGATTCATGAAGAACGACGTGTCTCGGTTCGGAATATTGTTATGGCATGTGAATACAATATTGTAAAGAAGGTGGTACCTGGGATATTTTAAGGTATGTGCTATAGGGTACCACGTCAGTTAACTAACGAACTCAAGGAAAACAGAATGGAGATTTCGCTCTTCTCATAAACTCTCTCGAGGAACATGGACCATCTCTTTTCGACAATGTATAACTGGAGATGAAACATGGGTATGATCCAGAAACCAAAAATCAATCAAGCTAATGGCATCATCACACATTCTAGTAATTTAGAAGGACATAAGTCAAAGTTTGGCTTGCTAGGTTTAAAAAGAAATTCGTTGTTTTTAAATACCTACATGTTCACATTAGGTATATTTTACCAGAAACAATTGCTCGTATGCGTGTCTCACTAGATTTTAGCTAAGTGTTACTGTTGCGAAACGCATGTACTTGGTAGTAACTTTAAATATTTTATTTTGAAAAAGCTGATTTAAAAAAAAACAATGTGGTACTAAATAAGTCTTCTTTAGGCAATTTTATTTTATTAATTTTAATAATAAAAGAGCTATGAACATTTATAAAATAGCAATATTTGAATAAGAAATCATAAATTTCGTGAAAACTTGCAACAAATAATTTAGGTACTCTATTTTCAAAAATTTTGTTGCAAGTTGGTTTTGATTGCAGTGGATTCCTCGAGCATCCCCTGTACAGCTGTTTCGGCCCTATTTAGGGCCTCGTCAACAAAGGCGTAGCTTGAGAATTCCACTGCAAACTAAACCGACCTGTCCGAGGTTACACGCAATTGCGATGTAGCAGTAACGAAAAGTTAAAATCGCGACATCCTGCGATCATTTTTTGACCATGCATTATAATTCACAAATTGCTGCTACTTCGCTACTTAGTAAGTCATCCAAAACAAGGCCCCAAATAAGGCCGAAACAGCTGTATAGAGGATGCTCGAGGAATCCACTGCAATCAAAACCTACCTGCAACAAAATTTCTAAAAACTTTCAATATGCTTTGACAGCATGCTTCGCCGCCTTGTATGGGATGATTTATTAAGTAGCGAACTAACTGCAATTTGTCAATCCTAATGCAATGTTAGCTCAAAAAGTAACCACAGGATGTCGCGATTGAAACTTTTCTGTTTTTAAAGTTACGCAGTTACAAAATTAAACCAGCTACAGAAATGTTTGCGCTCTGCGATATACAGGATGCTCCAAATTTAAAACTTCTAACAGGATTCAACCATTTTTAAAGGATTTAGACAAGATAACAAGAGCTAACTAACATGTGTTCCTTTAATAATCCGGTAGCACTACCTGATGTTTTTGTTTTGGAAAACGTATGTCGCAATTGAACATAACTTGACTTTTAAATGTCAGCATGACATAAATCATAAAATAACAATTATGTACTCACTCACAAATTAAGTAATTTAATATATAAAATTCACAGAAAGACAATCTGTATGGGATCACTCGGCAGCAATTCTTCTGGTAAGGATATTGTAGTATTTCTATTCTCGTTATAATAAATTATCGATAACGGCTATTTTTGTATTTTTATGATCTGACAACTCTTACAATAATAAATAATTCTTTCAATTATTATTCCGCCAACTATTCATTATAAAATGTACATATACTACGTTCTTTCTTTTCCAATTTTTTTTTATTTCATTTCATAATCTTCAAACTTTCTTGGCAACTTATGTTCACGGCGTGGTCTTTCTTTTATTTCGTAATCTAACATCTTTGACAGCTTATGTTTACAATAAGGCCTGTCAGTTTCTTGAATTCCTTCTTTTTCAGAGACGTCAGTTTCTTGCATAACATTCTCTTCCACACCATGAGTTTGATCTCCCTGAATTATTTCTGGCAACTTTGATTTACTGAGTATCCGTTTAACAAATTGAACATTGCGTGTATACGTTAATCCACTCGATGATTTAATCGTAACCGTATTCTGATTCTGATCACATAATTCCTCTTTTAAATCTGGTAATTTTGTTCGCAATTTTCTTCTAAACAACATTTCTGCAGGTGATATTCCCGTTGTACACTGTGGACTAGAACGATAAGTGAATAAATACTTTGTTAGTTCCTCTCTCCAATTTATTTTTTCTATTTGAGCAATTTTTAAACGTTTTAGTATGCTGCGATTTTGTCGTTCAGCTACTGTCGTAATTTCAATTCCATTTACTTGTGCCCATTGATACATTTGTTCGCTTGTAAAATTTGTTGCGTTATCACAAACAATTACACTTGGCAAACCATGCTTGGCAAAAATTTCATTCAATTATGTTATTACATTTTCAGTCTTAATACTTCTTAGTACAGCAATTTCAATATACCTGCTATAATAATCAATTACAGCTAAAATATTTTCTCCTGTTGGTAATGGTCCCAACATATCCATGGCTAAAACGTCCCACGGTTTTTCTGGAAGCTTATTTCGGTTGAGAGGCGCTGTCATGACAATTTCTTGGACTCGACAATTTTCGCATTCTCGCACACACCTTTCTGCATCTTTGTCAATTCCGCACCACCATACTTTAGTCCGTAATCTATTCTTTAACGCTACGATTCCAGGGTGTCCTTCATGAGCTATCGCCAAAATTCGACTTCGCAAAGATTGTGGTATTACAATACGTGTTCCTCGCAAAACTATATTATGGTTCACACACAGTTCGTCCTTGATCATTCTAAATTTGGAGCTTTTTAATGCATTCCAATTTCCATTATTTAACGCTGCACGAACCTCAGCCAACTGTACATCCTTTCCTGATTCTCGATCGATTTCTTCTAAACTCATGTCTTTAGTACTGCCGAATATGTAATCCAATTGATATATTGCCTATCATTTATCTCCCATTCTTGTCTTTCTGGATTCATTTTTAATAAGCGAGACAAAGAATCAGTAATATTAGTTTTTTCTTTTTCATAATTGACTTTGTATATATATTGCTGCAGTCTTAAAATCCATCTCTCCAATCTTGCGTTTGGCTTCGACCGTGTTGTAAACAAATATTCCAACGCTTTATGGTCTGTTACTAGTTCGAATTCGATTCCATACAGATAATTATGAAATCTTTCACATGCGTATACAAGTGCCAAGTCTTCTTTCTCCGTTTGGGAATACTTTTTCTCGCACTCAGTTAAACTTTTACTTGCATAACTGATTTCTCGCCATCTTCCGTTTTCTTCTTGTGTTGACACACATTTTATTCCTCCTGGGCCAGCATCTGCAATTACTCTTGTTTTTGCATCTTTGTTGTACAGTCCCAACGTATTTGCGTCCGCCAATCTTCTTTTCAATTCCGTGAATACTTCTTGTTGTTCTTCCTTCCATTTGAATTCGACATTCTTCCTAGTTAATCTTCGTAGAGGTTCACTTACTGTAGACATATTTGGAATAAATGCAGAGCAAAAATTAACAAGACCCACAAAACTTCTAACTTCGTCAGAATTTTGCGGTTCTCTAAAATTCTTGATTGCTTCGACTTTCGACTCCATTGGTCGATATCCATTTCCTGATATTTTAAATCCCATGTATGAAATTTCTTTCTGTCTGAGTTTACATTTTTCTCCTTTTTCCAGTAATCGTTCACAAACTTTTTTAAGACGAGCATCATGTTCTTCTTTTGTTTTTCCGTATATCATGATATCATCTAGAAAATTGTCAGTACCTTCGCAATCACTGATTATATTATTGTTCGTATAATTCTTTGAAACATTTCGGGTGCACATAAAATACCAAACATCAGCGTCTTATATCGGTATAAACCTTCTTCAGTTACAAAGTAGTAATTTCTCTGGATTTTTAATCTAATTCTATCTGATGATAAGCTGATCTAATATCAAGAGTGCTAAACCAATTACTTCCCCTAACTGCAGTTAACATTTCTTCTAATACTGGGAGAGGATATCTTTCTCGTATTACAGCTGCGTTCGCACGTCGCATATCAACCAAAGGTGACACCCACGGCTGAACCTTTTACTGGTTCTATGATATCTTGATTTTAGAGTTTATGAATATGTTCGTTTACCTCTTGCTTCAGTCGTTATGGTATTCGACGTATTGGTTGTGCCACAAGAACACATGCTGGGTCAATTAGAATTCTCAATTTGAAGTCTTTCAATTTTCCAATTCCTTCAAACAGTCTCGGATTAATGTTATCCATATTTAATTCATTTAATTACAAATCAGTTCCAATTTTTATAATTTTTAATTTACTTGCAGTGTCATATCCCAGTAATAGCCTACCTTGTCCTTTAATTATCAAAAACTTAACGTTTGCTTCTTTCTGGCCTACCGATATTGAAGTTTCAAACTCTCCTAATAACGAAAGGGGTTTACTTTGTCCATAAGCAAACACTTGCTTGCTGGATGACTTCTGTGACTGACATTCAATTTGTTGTTTCTTACAAAATTCCCACGTTTTCCCGTCAGTACGTTATTATCTGTTTTTTATTTATTTACCATCGAAGTATGTCGTGAAAGTTTAGGGAAAAAGTGGTACTTATGCAAGTAACTAAATTTTGACAATGAAAGTCATTTTGATTTAGATTTTAAGGTTATCCCGAATAAGTAAATCTTGTGATATTTTCTTTTCATCACGAGGTGTATTCACTTCCAAATTCACATATATAAATTGTAAAACGTTTCCCTTCACTTTTAATTTTGGCTGTATTACTTTTCAAGTCTGTTTCGAATCTGTTTAGTTGATCTATCTGATTTGAAGTGTCACATTTTGATATATGTTATAATGACATGAAATTAATTTGTCTAATTTTACTATAGGCGTTTTCGGAAATTCGGTCGGAGCAGTCAGGTTCTTGGAAAAGCGTTCGTTTATTAAACCTGGTTACTTGTTCTGCATTCGAAAAATAGTACAGGTACGCGACTCAAGTGACTCTGGTTATTGAGTAGAGTTACGTAGGTTCTGTCATGAGGTTATGTTCATCTGTTACCTTTTTTTGAAGTTTGGGTAATTTGAAGTGTATGACATGTAATAATATATAATTTGATTTGTTTTAATTAAAGTGTTTATTTGTAAATGATTTTGCACAAAATGATGGATTTGCCAAATTTGGACAGATGTGATTATTGTGATACTGACCTGACAACCACATTCGTGTTCGAAAATTCACCAACCTGACTACTAACCCGCTAGGGTTAATCTTTCCAATCAGAGTTATTTTCCGAAAACGCCTTATAATAGCAAACCTAATGAAATAAAATCACAACCTACTTGATGATAAATAAAAAGAAAACAGATTATACATGCTGCACCAGAATCTATCAGGAAGTCTAACTTTACTCTTCCAATCTCACACGTTACACTCCTTTCGCTAATTACATCAATATGTTTCTTTTCTTCTAACAATAAGTCAAATGCATAATCTCTCTTTGGTTCTCGTTCTTCTGTGACATTTTGAACTCGTGTGTTATTTTCTTGTTTTCCTTGACGTCTATGAAATTTTTGACGGGTGTCATATTTTATATTTCTTTTTTCAGACTTGCATATCTTCGCGAAGTGATTCAATTTGCTACATTTGGTACAAGTTTTCCCTAATGCAGGACACTTAGTATCTGATTAAATGTGGCCTGCGTAACCGCATCTGTAACACAATTTTTCTTTCTAGACATCTTCTTGGCTTTTATATTTGTTCTTGATAGACACTTTAGCTACTGGAACTGGTACTACTTCCATCTTCTTAATCTGCTCGGCCGTTGTTTCTATTGCTTGTGCTATTTCTAATACTTTCTTCAAAGAAATGTCACTTTTTCGAGTAACCGTTTACGCAATTCTGCTGACGTGCAACGTTCTAATATTTGATCCTTAATTTCTTTATCAGTATTCGTAAAAGCACAGTTTCTTGCTTGATTCCTCAAACGCGTAACATATTGCACAATAGATTCATCTTTTTTTGACTTATAGCACGAAAAATATGTCGTTCATACTTTTTATTAATATGTGGTTTGAAAAAATTTGTCAATGCGGTCTTCGTTTTTTCATATGCATCTTCACCCTCTTGAAGACAGTCAGCATTAGGTACCGCGTAAAACACATCTTGAAGATCGAAACTTCCGTAATGTAATAACATAGCTTTTCTTCTTTTGGTATCCACAATGTTTTTACTCATACAAAACAGTTCAAAACCTCGTAACCATCTTTCCTATCGCAAAAACACGTTTGCTTGTTCAACATTCGGATTAAAAGGTGGAATCCCATCATTCGTATTCATCTTTCTTCTTTTCTTCTGCTTATTCCCTTTTGTTTCCTCGTCGCCAAATGTAGTATTTCTACTCTCGTTATAATAAATTATCGATAACGGCTATTTTTATATTTTTATTATCTGACAACTCTTACAATAATAATTCTTTCAATTATTATTCAGCAATTTGTGGCATGTTCCCACAGAAAGCTCAATCTGTTGTGTTAGTTGGCGAATAGAGGTATGAAAAGCATTTTTCATTATGTCTTGCACTTTCAATAACCTCGGCAGTACGTTTTCGAGTTTGACCTGTTGTTTTTCTTCGGAAAACACCTCCAGTTTCACGAAACAACTGTACACACCAATGCAGGTTGTCTTCGATTGTTTCGTGGTCAATAATGATATCGGGAAATTCAAATATAAAATCTTCCAAGCAGTTTCGTACTCAGTATACATATTCCCATCGATTTTTGAACTATTACGAAAATAACTTTCATATTGTTGTGATTTTACCAAAAATACCACATATTTCCAACAATTATGAAGAACAGGCCTGATGCACCAACCAGTAAAATCCATCTTATACAAGTATGCTGAGCACCAACACAAAGTCACTTAAAAATTGTCTTTCAAACCAACATCAAAGTACTCCAAACACCAAAAACTATCTTCTGCAAGACTCAGAAAACGATAAAAGTCACACATCTACAATACCGAGTCCCTAAAAACACCAAAATAAAAATAAATAAACAGTCAAAACCGGTTTAATACTTGCCAAACACAAATTAATCAAAATATGTATTAAACATCAATAAATGAAGACGGTAACCTTATCCACATTCCGGATGAAGAGGTTTCTTGGTAAGTGAACTTCAAAATGCCATGAACTGGTCCGAGTTTTGTCGATTCTTAAGCAAGGTCCACCAGACAACCAGACATCCTTTGACAGCAAGAAACTGGCCAATATGTGCTCCTAGAAACCATCGAAAAAGGAGACTAGTTTATTTGGAGGATGGGAGACAAGTACGAAAATGTCCATCGCAGCTGACGTACAAGTCGATTATGAAGGATTACTAGAAAAAAAATTAAAGCTATGGGAAAATGAGAAGAGACATTAAACGTAAAAAATGAAATAATTAAGTACTTAGATTTAGTAAATGTAAATAAAGTTTAGCAGGGATCAGATTTCACTCATTGAAGAGTATAAAACTAGCTGTAAAACAGTGGGTGAAAACGCGGATAAATCTTTTTTCTAAACTGGATTTGAGCGATGAGTTCATAGATGGCACAGATGTTTTTAAAAAAGGAACGAGAGTATGTTGTAAAATAGCTGCTTAAGATATGAATAAGTGTTGTACAAGTTTTCTTTTAGTTACTTCTCCTTTTAGGTCAATAGGCATTACTTATAGTACAAACCTGGTATTTAAAAGCCACGAAGAACTTTCTATATAAGTACTGGATGCTTCCAAATACTCCTACCTTCTTTCTGGAAGATTAAACTTTCTCTATTTCGCTCAAAGTATAAGCCATTATGGGCTAAATCACTTATGATAAGCAGAAAAATTCTATGAACAGAGGTAAAAGTAATAATTCTTTTGAAAGAGAAGAGGAAGTGTAATTAGATTTTAGACCGGTTGTCTCGGGATTCGATTCAGGAAGCTGCAACAAATCGAAATGAAAGAATATTATTTTTTTATTGAAAAATTGGAATCACTATAGTGTCCTATTGGATAACATTCAACAAATATTTAAAAATTATTAGATACTAAACATCAATATTACTGCCAGATATTATAAGTATAATTTTTATCAAAATGATTGAAATTTTAATAATTTGGTTATATTTTGGTTAAGTTTGTATTACAAAATAGTTAATGAAACTAAATTGATTTCCTAATATAGGTAAACGTAAATAATATACTATATTCCAAATCACGAATTAGGAAACTTATTTCAAACAGGAAGCAAAAAATACTAAAAGCAAATATTTTGCATTAGCTTAAAATAACCTGTTCTTAATAAGAATTAGAATCACGTTAGAAATCGCATTACTTCTTAATTTCCGGCGGAACAGAAAAAAAAACAATCGTTGATATAACGGGTTTAAAACATAATTATATAAAATTAACAACTCCAAAAGAACCGACGCGACGCGACGTAGCATGATGGGTGGGCACGGAAGAAATAAAGTAGCACGTAAATAAGTACCAATCTTAAACAACGCCGTTGGGACAATCACTAGCCGACGATAACATTTATCTCATTATTAAAGATGCACTGTAAATATGAGTTGTATGTATGTGCATCGCCAGCCATGAAGGCATATAAATTATATTACAAAACCATATTTTGTTTACTTCATATCAACTGTTTGTTGGTGGCATCAAGACATAAATGAGTATTATTAATATATTATCTGTATAGGATCACATCTAAAAATAAATTTTGCCAAAGCCGAATGTTATTAGGTCATACATATTTAGACCGATCATGTCTTCATTCCCTTCTACTTATTCATAAAATTAATACAAACATTGCATATTACGGTTCGCTTTTGAGTAGAGACAATAAATGAATAAAAACTTGCACATCATCGCAAATAGTGGTGTATAATACTGTTAGTAAATATTTGTAAAAAAAACAAAACAAAAATATTTCTAAAAAAATTGATAATACCACCATCAGCAATTTCAATCAGTCATCCAGTGAATGTTTTTGCATCTGTGTGATACGGGTTAATTTATACAAATTGCGGGTTTTAGTTTTGTGCTAATAGAGAGTTTTTGCAATACCTTACGATACAAATATCGTTACGTTAAAGGCTATTTTGCTTAGCTATCTCATGAATTTAGCCAATCAGGAATCGAGTTTTAACGTTTAACGTACGCAAATTTTAACGGAAGGCTTTGCAAAAACTCCGTAATATCGAGTTTTAATTTGTACAAATGCGTGAGCAATAAGTTTTAGTTTGTGATGACAGCGAGCACTTAAAAAAGGATCGATCCAAGTTGCAAAATGACTAATGTGAATAAAAACCGTGTGACCGTAAGTGTACATAATAGACTTCAAGATGAATATAAGAATAAAATGTAAATGAAATTAGTGACTATACATGGCTTTCATATGAATTTCAAACTCCACACTCTAGTACAAGGGAGTATAATCAATAAAAATAAAAGAATAAATGTCGTAAAGTGATAAAGTGAAAAACTAAATTCGCCATTATGGTTCGTACTTTTATTTTCAGAAATCAAAATTCCAGCATTAAGAAATTTGCCAGTACGATGCATCGATGAAGGCCCACTCTGTATTATCTTAGAATCTGTGTAGTAGCCGTTTTACACTATGACATTTTCTATCTAAAATCTGTTACAAAGTGAGTGAGAAATGCCAATTCAGTCAATCAAAATTCATGGTAGCCTATCTCTCTCACTTTGTAATAAAAATTATTATCAAATTTAACAAATGTAAAACGAATTTAAGATTTATAAATGTGTACGTAATAATACGAGCCCTTACAACTAAATATTCGGACGAGAATTGATTTTATAGAAATTGTTCTCTAAGGGGTCTATTCTGTAACGTTTTCCGTTAAAATTTAGAGGCTCTTAAAAATTTAAAGGCCTTTAAATTACGTATGTTATTCAGTAACGCCAATTCTATTAAAATTTTAAAGGAACCCTTTAAAATCTCCCGTTATGAATGTTGATTTTAGAGGGGTGTTTATTTGTACCTTCTAATTTTTAGCGGACGTCAGTTTCTCCGAAATGGCTGTTTTTGACGTTTGGAGGGAATTTTTATTTCAAGAAATAATAGAAAATGAAGAAAAGTGTGTGTAAAAATAATTCTACAAACACCTTTTACATTTACTAATTAATTTTTGGTTATAAATTTCGATTTTTAGTGCTGCATTTCGACTACACCAAAGGCAAATCCGAGATTTGAATGATCCTTTCCAGATACCGGAAAATTTGTTTAGAAATGTTTTTCGCTTTAATAAAGACACCGCCTTTGCAATTGTAAATATGATAAGTAATCATATGAGACATCCACGAAAAATCACCGAAATACACGCCAAATCAAAATTTTAGCAACATTACAATTCTACGCCACAGGTAGTTACCAATTAAGTGCTAGTCAGGGATACCATTTTGCCCTGAGACAACCTAGCATGAGTCGCTGTATAAACGAAGTCACAAATATTATAAATCGACATATGGTGGCTAATTGAATTGTTTTTCCCACGACAGAAAATGAAAGAAATAAAATCAAAGAAGCATTTTACGAAAAGTTTCATTTTCCCAGATGTTTGGGTGCAATCGACTGTACGCATATTGCAGTTATTTCGCCCCCTGAAAATTATCCTGCTTTGCCATACTACTGTCGAAAAGGATTTTACAGCATTAATTGCCAAATTGTCGTAGACAGTAATTTAAAAATTTTAAACATGATTTTTTAAATGTCATCAAACGCAGTTTTTTTTTCTTAAATAAAAATCGTTGTCTAGGTATCAGTTTTACTTTTCGGGCCGAATACGGTGTTGTCAAATGTGAACTGACCAAATTTTAGCGGGTCTGTTAAAACAGTATTGTTTTAATAGCCCTCTAAAATATGACAGTACAGAATAGCGCTGGCCCCCTAATTTTTTAGCAGGCCTCTAAAAATTATATTTTAAGTGGCTTCTAAATTTTAACGGAAAAGATACAGAATAGACCCCATTCTCATAAGAAAATGTTTAAGCTTTTAATATAAAAAAAATAAAATTGATTAACAGTAACTAATAATTTATTGAAAACAAGCTTTATTCTATGTTTGAATTGGCTTCCGGTTGGAACCGCGTCACGTTGACTTCTTCTACTGCCGACGTTTCGTTTTCCATTGCAGAAGCTGCTGCTGCTGCTGGTGGTGTTGCTGCCAGCAGCTTAGTTAGTCGTTGAGACTGTCTCAACGACTAACTAGAAGCAGCAGCAACACCACCAGCAGCCCTGAGGAAGTTCTTCTGCAATGGAGAACGAAACGTCGGCAGTAGAAGAAGTCAACGTGACGCGGTTCCAACCGGAAGCCAATTCAAACATAGAATAAAGCTTGTGGCTTTTGGCTTTTATTGCATCCTGGATTTTTTCTGGCATAATGTCTACTAAGGATTCATAATATTGCGGGGAGAAAGAATTCCATATTTCTTGTATTTTAGCCTTTAGTCCGGTAATTGTTGGTTGGGGATTTTTTCGCAAGATCTTTTTTATTTCATGTTGCAGGGTTTCGATGACATTTAAGTCGGGGCTATTTGAGGGACAAACCAGCACTAATGTCATTGTCCTCGAACAATTTTTTTGTAGATTTGGCCGTGTAACACGAAGTCTCGTCCTGTTGACAAATGAAATTTTCTATTCCGAACTGCATCCTTGCAATCTGCAGGAGGTTTCTTTCTAAAATATCTTAATATTTTTCTGCGTTTATGATACCATCAATAAACCCCAGTTTACTTAAATCTTTGCTGGACATGCGTCCTCAAATCATAGCCCCTTGTGGGATTTTATGGTTCATTAAAACAGTTTTTATAGAAAGCCCCGAATTTTGTTCTGATAACTCTCTTCCGACAATCACCAATACAGACATCAAACCCTGATTCATCACTAAAAATTATATGGCTTCACATGCCTTCGGTCCATGATTTGCCTAGTCCAGACATTTTTTCTTTTGTGCTTCGCTAAACAGTGGTTTTTGTTTCGGCTTTTTAAAAATAAAATATATTTAAATTTAGGTTCTCAAATTTAAATGAGTACTGAGTGCAATAAATGATATTTACTTTATAAAAGCCGTAGCCGAATTTGTGTAACCATTGTTGACAACATTCCCTAGATCCAATTTCTTATATACAGTTTTTCATTCCATTGGAACTGAATTTCTTTTAAAATACCCTGTCTTTGCCGTTTGCAAATTTTAGTGAGAATTTTTCATTGTTTTTCTGTTACAGTGCTTGGTTTTCCAGGACTTGCCGCGAATATCAATGTTTGCTGTGTATCCATATTCTTTTTATTATATCGCCAATATTTTTTTTAATGGTTTTATCCGTGGCATATGTCGAATTATAATTTCACGTACTTTCTTATGAGTTGGTACGCCACGGGCCATATTTTTCCTAAACATTTTGTTATTAGTATCAAAATCAACTATTAACCTGTGTTGATAACGATTTATGGTTTTTGTTTTCAAGGTCTTCTTGTTTTTAAAGCGTAAAAAGGTAGACGTCCGAACAATTAGTTGCCAGCAAATTTTATGAATCAATCAAATTAATTGTATTAAGTAGACACAATATAAACAATTTAAAAATTAATTGATGAAATATTAATTAGGAAGTATATGTCTTCAAATAGATCTATACAATATTTTTTTTTTTATAATTATAACCAGAAAAATTAACAGATATTTTTAAAATAACGTCTGTCTGAATATTTAGTTGTTAGGGCTCGTATGAGATTTCTTATCGATATCAATCATAGCTAATTTGACACCAAAAATTAAGCCAAAGGATGCCTGAGCTTGTACAACAAAAAAATTTTAAAGGAATTTTTACTTACACTTGTTAATGTATAGTCAATTTTCATTTTGGCTATGAAACCGTATCCTTTTACTTGAATTTGATGAAAAATTAAGTTATCTAAAAGTTTTCCAAATATTGATTTTGTATTGTTTACTTAGAAAACTTAGTCACCACATAAAAATATCAAATAAAATCAATAAAACAATTGAAACCGCAGGTTACAAGAAAAATGTTTTTATTAATCATTTGTTCAAATACTGAATTTGTCTTCTTAAGTTCATGTTCCTACGTGATGCATTAGATGTGTACTTAATTAGCTCATCTGAACATAATTATCAAGCAAAAAATTATTTAAAATAAAATATAATATTACAGTACTTAATTTTGGCATTTTCAGACAAATAAAAACAGAAATAATGTTCCTTCAAGGTAAATGCCGAAACAGATATTAAAACTGCGTTGAGGTTAGAATTACTTTCCATTAGAAAGAGATAGCACTAATTACACAGTTTTCAGTGTATCTAGTGGTTATAACTATAACGTCATTAATGACGATTTCAGAAGTGACCGATACTACCATTGCCATCTTAATACTAGTCCAGGCCTTTAGGCAGCAAATGTTTTCAGCTGTGACGTCACAGTAAAGGGGTAACTGTCAAGCACATAAATTTATTTCACTTAAAAATTTCAAGCTTATTTAATAAAAATGTAAGTTTTCTTTAATTTATATTACTTTTCTTAACACTACGCGTCTGTAGTTTACACATATCCTTGTGTTAATGTTAAGAAAATGTGTTTATATGAGTTTTAAAAATATGGTTAAGCGTTAAAAATTTCCGAGGAAAATCATTACAGATCTGTGTGATACTTTGTGTTGATATTAATTTGTCCAAATGTAACCATTTGTTATTATTTTCACGGGACCATTCTGTAATGTGAGCAGTAGGCATTGATTAGAAAAAGAGAGTTAGTTATGTCAATGAGTTTGTGGGGGCGCGGTGCGTGGGTGTCACGTGCCCAGGCGGTTTGTAATGCCGACAAATACACAACTTCCAATAAATGCAGAGTTATATTAATGGAACAGGTTATATACAATATATACACATCAAAATTCTATCTGACGATAGTATTGCTCTTCTCCTAACTTGGCGTAGTCGCGTTGTACCATGGAAAGACGTGGATCTAACGGGTGGACCTGGGCGCGTGATACCTCGTAGTACGTCGGTGGAGGTACCGTTAGAGGGATCAGTCGGTATGGCCCAGTGTAACCTTCAGTCTCTGACGCGATGGCGGGTCCTCGTTGCGGCGACGGCGGTAAGGGGGACACTGCTCGGGGAAGGCGAGCTTCTGACAATGCGTCCCGGAGTTCCTGTTGATGCCGATGTCTTCGGTAACGACGCCTCTTGATGGTCGCCTTCGTCCGCCCACGTGGTACCGGTGTCGGCGCCAGCTTGGTGGTTCTTCAAGATGCAACTTGGAATCTGGCGGTGTGTTGCTCAGACCTTACACCGTAGGGGCTGATATTTTGTCCTGGCTTATTTAGCGACAGGAGCAGAAATTTGCGTTCTGGCCTATTCGGCAGCAGTAGCAAGAGCCTTCGTTCTGGCCTGTTCGGCAGCAGGATTTGAAGTTTGCGTTCTGGCCTATTCGGCAGCAGTAGCAAGAGCCTTCGTTCTGGCCTGTTCGGCAGCAGGATTTGAAGTTTGCGTTCTGGCCTATTCGGCAGCAGTAGCAAGAGCCTTCGTTCTGGCCTGTTCGGCAGCAGGATTCGAAGTGCCTTGTTAGTGGCACTCGGCCGGTTTATATAGGACCTCTTCCCGGGTTGTTCTAAGAACACCCCTCTTGATCCTATACTCTACGTTTAATCCGTCTTATTAGAGCGTGCCGGTGTGCGCACTTGCATCAGGAATTTCGCCGAACCCGTCCGCCTAATGTGGTCATTAGTACGCTCGTTAACAGCCTCGCTGCGTACAGCTTGGGGATTAAGGCCCGGGATTACCTGGATGGCGATTGGTTCGGGGAATATGTTAGATGCGTGTATGTTGCTACGCCACAAGTTAAAGGAAATAAAATCCAATTCTTTTCACTTGTTCTCTTAATCACAGTCTTAATCAATTCAACGTAAATCATACATGGTGACAGCGGAAACTACGAGTAATTGGAAAATCATTTGATATGGCTTTTCAACTACAAAATTGGCAAACACCAGGTCCAATGAATTTTTCAAAGCCTGAAGAGTGGCCAAGATGGAGACGTCGATTCGAACATTTTCGTATTGCCTCCGGTTTACACAAAAATTCAGATGAAGAACAAGTTTCCACGTTGGATGGGTAAACAAGCTGATGATATATTATTGTCCTCAAAATTATCTTCAAGTGATAAGAAGGAGTACAACGCTGTTATAAATGCATTCGAAAGTCACTTCATTCCGAAAAGAAATATTCTTTATGAGCGAACAATGTTCAACCGTCGTTGTCAAAAGGAAAATGAAACAGTAGATGAATTCATCACATCGATCCATTCTCTTGCACAGTACTGCGAGTATGGAGTGCTAAGACATGAATTGATACGAGATCGAATTGTCGCAGGACTCCGAGATCAGAAATTATCTGAGCGATTGCAATTGACGTCAGATTTGACGTTAGGAAAAGCAACTTTAATAGCGAGGCCATCGGAGCAGGTAAAAAAGCAGATGACAGAGACACTACAAACAGTAAAACATGCTGAAATCTATCGCATTAAAGCTCAAAAGCACAAATTTGATAAGGTTCGACAATTTAAAAACCAAACAAACACTCGTGGAGGTGACACGGAGAAGATTAACAAATGTTGTACCAGATGTGGACGTAACCATCCAGAAAAAGCATGTCCAGCTATAACCGCAATTTGTAACAAATGTAAACGAAAAGGGCACTACTCAAAAGTGTGTAGAAGTAAGAAAACGTCTTATGTAAATGAAGTAGCTGAAGGTTCAGAAGCGTATATCGGAACAATTCATTTAAATCAAAAGGACGAAGTTGTTGGAAACGCAAGTAAATACACAAAAAAAGGTCGGTTGAAAGTGTCGGTTGACATTAGGTCAGTTAAGCTTCCCTTCAAAGTAGATACGGGTGCTGATATCACGGGTATTTCTGATATTACATATGCCAAGTATTTTTCTGACGTTCGTCTTCAGAAAACTGAGCGTTCAATGTATAATGCCGACAAGAGGCAATTGTGTACTGTAGGATATTTTTATGAAGATATCTGTTACCGTGGAAAATCAAAGTCAGTAGACATATATGTGATAAAGAATTTAGAAAATTCATTGCTTGACGGGGATACCTGCGAAGATTTGGATATTGTGAAGCGTGTCGTTGCTGTGGTAAGCAAGACAACGTTCGACCCGGTAAAGCAGTATTCAAAAGTGTTCGAAGGATTAGGGAAGGTCCAAATTCCATATAAGATTCGCTTACGCGATGAAGTAGTTCCACATGCATTAACAACTCCTAGAAGAATTCCAATCCCCATGATGAAAGAAATAAAGAAGAATTTAGACAATATGGTCTCAATGGGTGTGATAGAACCGGTTGAAGAACCAACAGATTGGTGTTCTGGGTTAGTTTTGGTTCCAAAGAAGAATGGAACAATGCGAATGTGTGTCGATTATGTAAAATTAAATTCCTATGTGAAACGCGAAATCCATCCCATGCCAAATACTGAAACAGTATTGGGACAGTTAAGTAAAGCGAAATACTTCTCTAAAATGGATGCAAATCATGGATTTTGGCAATGCCAACTAGATGAAAAGTCGCAGTTACTGACTACGTTTATTACTCCTTTTGGACGTTACAAATTTAAACGACTTCCATTTGGAATTTCAGCCGCTCCAGAGTATTTCCAGAAGAGAATGCACCAGATTCTCGAGAAATTGCAGGGTGTACTATGTAACATTGACGACATTCTAGTATATGGAGAAACGATTGAGGAGCATGACCGTCGTTTGCATGAAGTCCTTCAGCGTTTACAAAAAGCAGGTGTTACGTTAAATAAAGAGAAATGTGTCTTTGGGGGGGTAAAAAAGGTAACTTTCCTTGATCATATAATTGATGAAAATGGAATACATATAGATGACAAGAGAATCGAAGCCATTCGTGACAGGGAAGCACCGCAGAATATTTCAGAGTTACGCAGTCTTCTTGGAACTATAAATTATCTCTCACGTTTTATCCCGCATTTAGCTACCAAAGCAGGTCCGTTAAATGCACTGCTAAGTCCGAAAAATGAGTTCTGTTGGGGCGCAGCGCAGGAGAAGTCCTTCAAGAATTTGAAGAGAGAATTATCTCAAAGACCTGTTTTAGTTTGGTTTGATTCAAGTCGTGAAACTGATTACAGCTGATGCATCATCGTATGGCGTTGGTGCAGTATTGGAACAACGGCAAGAAGATGGAAATTTCCGTCCAGTAGCCTACGCTTCAAAAACGCTTTCGACAGCACAACGAAACTGGGCACAAATTGAAAAAGAAGGCTATGCAATGGTTTGGGCATGTGAACGTTTCAAAGACTACATTACTGGAATTAAAATAAAACTTGAAACCGATCATAAACCCCTCGTACCATTATTCTCAACGAAGCCATTAGATGAATTGACAGCAAAACTCCAAGGAAAGAGACTTGTATAATGTGTTTTAATTTTGAAATCAAACACATTCCAGGAAAAGAATTAGGCGCAGCAGACATTCTTTCCAGAAGACCATTGAAACAAGAAATTAACGATGATCACTTGGAGAAACGAGTTGTGTCATATGTGCAGGAAATCTTGCAGAATTTGCCAGCAACGAACGAACGCCTTAGTCAAATTATCACTGAACAGCAGAACGATCCAATTTGCCAGCAAATTATACAATACAGTCGAAGTGGATGGCCTGAAAAAACGAGGATTCCATCTATAATGAAGAAATATTGGCAATATCGCTCTGAAATTGCTGTTGAAGAAGGCATCTTGATGAAATCATCAAGAATTTTAGTACCAGCTTCGTTACGCAGAGACATCCTCGAAAAGCTGCACGAGGGTCATCAAGGAATCACAAAATGTCGAGCACGAGCGCGTGAAGCAGTTTGGTGGCCAGGATTATCTTCCGATATCGAGACATTAGTGAAGCAGTGTCGTGAATGTATTCAAGAAGGTATAAATCGTCATGAGCCACTTCTGGTTTCAGAATTACCAAGTCGTCCATGGCAGAAAATTGCAATTGATTTATTTCATTTGAATCATAAGTGGTATCTTCTTGTTACTGAATTTGAAGAGAGAATTATCTCAAAAACCTGTTTTAGTTTGGTTCGATTCAAGTCGTGAAACTGTAATTACAGCTGATGCATCATCGTATGGCGTTGGTGCAGTATTGAAACAACTCACGATTTCCTGAAATCGCCTTACTGTCTACTTTGAGAGAAGAGGAGATAATTAAACATTTGAAATCAATTTTCTCACGTCGTGGAACACCAGAAATCATTTTTAGTGACAATGGCACACATTTTGATCCTACGCTGATATCAGAATTTCACAAATTTTCGAAGGACTGGGGCTTTACTCATATTACATCAAGCCCGAGATTACCACAAAGCAATGGTTTTGTTGAATCTTGCGTAAAAATAATTAAAAGAAATCTTAAGAGTGACAATCCGTATAAGGGCAATGCAGAGCTACCGTGCTTCTCCTTTAGCCAATGAGTTTTCGCCAACTGAACTACTGATGGGCAGAAAAATAAGAACGCCTGTTCCCATTGCACCTAAATTGAAACCAAAATTACCTGACGAAAAGAAACTCTTCAAAAATGAATTCAATCAACGAGAACATCAAAAATACCACTATGATAAACGTCATAGAGTACGAGATCTGAAAGAACTCAAATCAGGTAATAAAGTATGGATAACAGACCTTAGAAGAACGGAAATTGTCAAGCATAAAGACAAGGCGCCTCGTTCTTATATAATAAAATCAGGAGAGCGAGAAATAAGAAGAAATCGGTATCATCTAATACCACTCCATTATGAAAAAGAGGAAGATGAAGTACCAGATGAAATGTTATGGATAGATGACCCATCAGAACGTCAAAAAGAACAAGCAGAGCGAAAACCAGATGTCCAGTCAAATTCTAAAGCAGGACACTGTACTCGTTCTGGAAGAGTTGTGAAGCCTCCAGACAGATTAAATTTATGACTTTATATTTGAATTTATAAACTATAAAGCTTGGGGATGAATTGTGTAAAGGGGGGAGATGTAATGTGAGCAGTAGGCATTGATTAGAAAAAGAGAGTTAGTTATGTTCTCTTAATCAACTCAAACGTAAATCATACACATTCCGTCTTTTTAATGCTTGGATCCAACTTCTTAAACCAACGAGCTTTACATTGTTTTGCTGATTTGCGCTTTAAAACGTCTCAATAATAAGTTTAGTAATGTTTTCTAACATAATTTGAACAATATGAGACCGCATAAGATTTTAAAATTCAAATACCAATTTTGGTAGTTATTTTATATTCGGTTAATTATTAATCTTTTACGACTTCGTTCTGTGTAAATAATTATTTTTTCGCCTAGCATATGCGAAAGTAACTCATATTAACCCTAAAAATGTGACAGAAAGTAATGTTTATCTGCCCTAGGGCTGCTAAACTCATAACAACACGATTTATAAGTTCGTAACCTAGCGACACATTGACTTTCATTTGCGCGCTATGACATTTCACAGAATTTTTCATTAAACGTCACTTTTAAACAAAGTTTGAATTTGATTTAGGACTAGACGAAAAACAGTTGTGTCACACATGCAGAAACGCATTAGCAGCCTAAAGGCCTGGAGTAAATGTCAAGATGGCAATGGTACTACGCGAAAATGCAATGGTACTCGCTAAAAAATACAATGCGAGTACGAAAGTCTGCTATTCGCACTTAACGAAAATAAACTGATCATGCGACTAAAACCCACTGCAGAGAAAATTAATTGTCCTCAACTCGAAAAACCATATCTCCAGTCTTCAAATTAGAATCGCTTTAGTTCACTTTGTTTGAGTTTAAAGGTGACGAAGATACTCGGCCTTCCATCTTTTCTAAAAATCTTATTCCTATCGAGACAAAAGGTTATTCGAGACATTTAATAAGGCTCTAGTGATAAACTTCTTATTAAAATAATGGAAGAAGTTTAACGGATCTATGGGGTCGACAGACAGAAACATCAGTTGACGAGAATTCAACAGTAATCTCTCTCTACTGTTAAAGTATTATAAAATAATAATTGAATATGTTGCACGAAAGGAAATAATTCTTTATAAAAATTTCAAAAATAAGATTACATATTTTGATGAAAATTACCTGGAAATGGTCCAATATTTTTAAAAATTAGATTAGAAAATTATAAATGACACTTGAAGTCGTAAGATAGCTAGCAATCACAATAAATTTCCATAATGTGAACATTTTGCGCTAATAAAATAATTATAGATATGTGGAACAAAGTAGTATACTTACTTGCATATTAACATAATGAGTTGTAGTAATAATAAATATTAATTAAGCGCTGTGATAAATGTTCTTTAAGTTCATGCCACAACGATTTCGTGATACGTGAGTAATATATTTCCTTCGCAGTTATTCTGGATTTTAATAAGAATATTTTAAAGCAACAAAAAATTATCTTACCTATCTAGTGTTTGGATATTTAAAAAATCAAGACTGTTTTAATCCGAAACGTATAAGAATCCAGTGCCATAAATCTCGGCGTGACCTCGTAAATTACAAACAGTTGTAGTTAAATATTCCAGATTATAAATAACTGGATACGATAGGCAGCTTAAGCTCTACGGCCGCTTGAAAAGTCGCTTATAAAAAGCATTTTCTAATACCTGTGTTTGCAGAGAGCTTGTTTCCATGTCAGGCTTCATCGTTTAACTTTTTATAAGCTGCTTTGCAAAACATAAAAATTAATCAATTTCTAATTATGCGACACCGGCTCATAAATTCAACATGAAGCAGCCTGACGTAAGGAATTATTGTAGTTAAACTATTCGGAAAGTATTTGTGGCATTTTTAATGGCTTGTTAGTTTAAAAATATCTGTGAAATTGCATCTTTAATATTTATTACTTCATAGATAGTATGGGAGTTTTTTCAAAAATTTTAATGGCAGCTTAAATTCTCTAATATAAATAATGTACATGACAACTAACTAATTACTTGAATTTAAAACGAACAGTTAACGGATGCCGCATTTTTCCTCGGGCATAATTTTAAGCAAGTTTGGCCTAGAATTAATAAAAGTACTGATGCTACATATTTCACTTGGCAAAGAAAATAATTTATTTTCCGAACTCAAACTACACTTAATGGAGCACATATGATACATGAGTTCAGGTATTAATATATTACAAGCAACTGCATCGTCAAAAAATAATTATAATTAAGAAACATTTACAATTTTAATACGCAAGCCCGGTGTTATAATTTGCCGTGGTAAATGTCTCCTCAAAAGTTCAGTAATATTCATTATGTAATTTACTGCGTTCATATACATACCTGTATGATATAATTTTTTAATTAAAACTAATAATGTAACGATTTCATAGTTGTTCTAGTAGTTGGTCTAAATAACATAATAAATAACATTGCATAATATGAGCAGTTGTTTTAATTGATAAAATTATTGTATTTATACTGATGTAAAAATTATTAATTTTGTGCAGAAAAACAAAATAAATAAAAATCTGGTACTTAATATAACATCGCAAAATATTTGCAAAGTTCTCAAAGTGTCATCGCAAGGCCAAAACGTACTGTCGTTTCTTTAAAAATAGATCCTTGAAACAAATTTTAGTCAAACTGTTGCAAATTACATGCGCCAGACTCGTGAAAAATTTGCATGCTGTAAAAACAAGGTTAAACCCTTCGTGTTAATGTTTTGTAAGAATTTGAAACGCCCTTAGATGTGACACCACTTTTGTTACCTTAAGTATTATTTATGGACGCATTTGCCATCGTAAATAATGCCTGCTGCTCCTTTATTTCCTCAGACAGTGGATTATTACCGAGAATAAGCACGGAGTTAAGAAATTCTATCGCAAAGAAACGATCGCAATAAGCAATAATTATTATTATTGGAGTACGATTTTTGTTGCTCTTCTTCCATTGCAAGCCAGCATTAAAAATTAATACCATTTTAATGAAGGTATTTTGTTTTAAATGAATGATGATAATCTGCACGACTTATTTTATTTTATTATTACCGCTCCGACGGTCCTTGTTTAACTCTTTAACTTTTTTTTGTTTATAAAGGGAATTATTTTTGAAAGCAGAATTTATAAAAAAGTAATAGGATTTATTTTGCACATAATGTTTTATTTCATTTTCATAAAAGTTATTTATAGTATTAGTGTTTCAGCAGGTATTTTTTATCCACGAAAGAATTTTTAAATTTTAAAACATGAATTCAATACAACGTTTTATCCACAGTCAATTCATTTATGGAGTCAGAATTATCCGAATCTAAAGAATAATCTAATATGTGAATATGTTGATCTGACTCCGAGTGTCACATGAAAATATAGTGAAACTTCAAAAACTAAGGCGTATGGTTATGTTCATTATTTTTGCATTCTTCTAATAGTAGAATAAAGTTACTTTACTCCACTAGTGAATAGGAATAATAGTAGATTATATTAAATGCAAAATTGTATTTCGCTCACGTGTGATATACGACGTTTTGTCCAACAGTTGCACTTTTTAACAACAAATAATCTTGAAAAGATATTTTTGAAGTGACATTACTTCAAACGTCAAGCAGTCATGGTCGGTCGTCATGGATAATTGTTGATAAACACTATGGAGTGACTAAAATTAAATTTTAGTCGCTAGAGATTGAAATTTGATTTTAATCACTCAAAACTAACGTAAAAGACCCCTAAAAAGTGCAACTGTTGGACAAAATTACTTTATTCTAGTAGTGAATAATATGTCACTTTATATAGTAGAAATGAGGAAAATTATGGGCCAATTATGGTTGATTGTGGATAAATGTATATTATCTTACAAATATTTTAACACTTTATTTTACAACAAAGAAATTTTGAAATTAGTTTATATTAAAGAAATTTATCTAACAAAGTGCCTACTTACAAACCATCTGAATCTTAGTTTTGTTAGTATGTTTTTCTACTCTATTTGTGGAAAAAAAATGAATTGTTGCAAATATTTGTAGAAATTAATATTCGTAGATTATCTTGAATTAATAATTATATTATTAATTTAAATATTTACTTGATAACGTTCATTATTTAGAATTTACAGAAAAATAATTTATTTACATTACATCTGCTCCGAAATTTAAATAAGGAAAATTTTATATTGTTAATAATTATATAATGACCGCCGGTACGATCTAAGTTAATTTCGGTGTTGCCGTTATAACATTCTTTACAGGAAATGAAAGTACGCGGTAAAATTTAAATTAACGTCATCCTGACCGCTCTGCTCTAATTTCACTTGTGCCATCATTACAGTTGCTACATATTTGTATATTTCGCTTATTTTACGTTTTCTTGATATAAATTGAACTTGTTAGATTATTCATAAAGTTTAAACGAAACAGAAAATAGAAGAACCTTCCTATCAGTCTAATTTTATTGACTAGAACTTAATTTACGTGGAGTTACAGTCTAAATGTGACATCTCAACTTAAATGTATAATGATATTTAATGTTCTTCCTCAGTGCGCTTGTTTTCATGTCTACATCTAATTAGTATTCCAAAAAAATTACTACGTTCTTATGAGTAACATTATAATATACAGTTAAGTGTATGTTAATTTCAAACATCCTTTTGCCATTTATTTTCTCTTTTTAAATTATGAAATAATATGCTAAGTAGTCTAGAAAGCGGTGGAGCAGTGTGACTTTTCATATTACTCCTTTTTATTTATCGACTCACTTTATTGCCATCAACAATATTGACACGGCGTAACAACTTCTGCCCATAAAGATTTACCATTGTTTTCAATGCCCATTTAATATCGAACGCAAAGAAATTATTGGTACTGACGTCATCCACTGTTGATCGAGCAGTCTCGATTTTACTCTCATTAAACCGGGACGAATTCGCAAATTAACCATTTCTGTAGAGTTTGCCAAGCGGCGATGTGCAATACTGACATTGCCTGATCAATGCCGATTCTTGTGTATATTTGTATTATAGGATATAATAAATATATTAGTATATTACACCGATATTGATGATTCTTATACACCGTGTGTCAATAAGTAAATAAAGAACTGAATTGAATTGATTGTGTACACCTTATGGGCCTAGTCTGTAATAATAACGCTATGCATAATCCATTCTAGGGAGTTTTTGCAATACCTTACGATAAAAATATCGTTACGTTAAAGGCTATTTTGCTTAGCAACCTTACGAATTTAGCCAATCAGAAATCGAATTTTAACATTTAACGTACGTAAATTTTAAGGGAACGGTTTTGCAGAAACTCCCTATTATCTATTTACCACCGTAGTATGCCGTGAAAGTCTAGTGAGAATGTGGAGAATGTGGTACTCATATGTAACTAAATTTTGACAATGAATGTCATGTCGATTTTGATTTTAAGGTTACTCCGAATTAGGCAATGTTGCGATATCTTCTTTTCATCACGAGATGTATTCACGTCCAAATTTACATACAAAAATTGTAAAACGTTTCCCTTCACTTTTAATTTTGCCTGGATTACTTTTCAAATCTGTTTCGTTGATCTAACTGATTTGAATTGTCACAATTAGGCGTTTGCTAAAATGACACCATATTAATGCTGGATTTCACAAACGTCACTTAACTTTAATCATCGATTAAGAATAATTATTCCTATACCTTCAACACAGGTAACCATGGCAACGTTTACTTTTGAGGGATGATTAAATTTAAGTAACGTTTGTGAAATCCGCCATAAATCTGTCTAATTTTACTATGATAGCCAACCTACTAACTTAAAATAACGGCCTACTACGATGGTAAATAGATAATGAATGGATTACGTAGATAACATGGTGCGGTTAAATGAAAAGACAACGAGAGTCCCTGACGATAGCATATTCATTCCAATTGAAGTAAATGTGAATTTGAAAACACAGATTTCCACACTTCATCCTAAAGATCTTAGACTATGAGAGAACGAATCCCTGACCATGCACTATTCTTTACTCTGTCTGATTCAAACTGTTACACCTTTAGATATTTTCTGAGAATGTTAAGCAAGCGATAATCAAAAAGTGAAAAGCGGAATCCTTAAACGTAATAAGAATAACGCTGTAAAAGTATACTTTATCGGTAGATGATTGAACGTAAACACTTCTTATTACAATATATTACTCCAATGACTGCCCGCCGTCACCTGTTGCATCCGAAAACTTACCTCTACGGCATTATGCTTTATGAAGGTTCGTCTCTAAAGAGACTGTTATAAGTTACAACGTTTGAGGAATTCTCTAACATGTTCGAAGACTCAACTTTTATTTTATCTTCCGAAGATAGTGCTAAATACTCGTCAACTTTCCATTTGCCCAGCCCTGATTTATACATATTAACAACGTATTAAGTATTGTTTTCATCCGAATACGTTTTCATATCCTGTCAGTATCTATTTCGATAGCGAAGTTGTAATAATCAAAACTTTATTGTTATGGTAAAAATTTATCGAATACTTTTCAAATCGTTGTTTCGATATGCGTGACAAATTTATTGTTGCTGCACAAAAAGGATAGAGAGGAGAGGGTAATATTATACGATGATTTTAAACCAACAGCTAAAGTTCCCATGCCTTTATCGATTATATTCCATTAAATCGTTATAAACTACGTTATACGTAGGTCAGACTGAAAGTTTCTAGGAAAAAAATCTCCACTAAGATGTATGTGTCGTAGCCGCTTGCCGTAAATTAGCACTTCGTGTAAAGTCTAGACACTTCACGAAATGCAGACAGATAGCGTAATGCCCACCTTTAAACGATTTTTTACAGCAACTGTCTAAAATATTTAGCCTTTTCATGAACTGCTACCAGCCATTGGGTTTATGCTGTAACGCCGAACAATTACGCTACCGGTCTAAGAATTTTAGACGCTTCATGAAATGACTAAAGCTATTTACGCCACTGCTGAAAAAGCTGCAGATTGGCATTGTACTGGAGAAAATAGTACTCCTATTTATTCATATTATACCGAGAGATAATTAAACTGAACACTGAATAAAACAAGTTAATGAAGAATAAAAATGTAAATAGATTAGGTATTTTTTTATTTATTAACACATGGAAAACTTGTATTGCACAAATTATTACGTACTGGGCGTTTCCGAAAGAAGTGCAGAAACTTAAGAATATCATTGGTCAAAATACATTTTGAACATTACAATGAATATTTTGTTAAATGTTTAGGAGACGACTCCGTATTTTTTCATTAAAATCAGACTATTAAAACTATCAAAACTATTTATTTTTAGCAATCTTAATTTCCTCCACAATGTTTGCCATGTTTCTTTTACATAATATTCGGTTTTTGCAAGTAATATCGATCAAGTTTCTCATAAAAATCAGTTTTCTGCGTGTAACCATGTTCTTGATCAATTCCAGACATTTTGTTAAATATCTTTCACAAAATAAGTAATGGAAAATAATAAAAGAAGATTAAATTAGCAAATAAATTTACTTTATCTACGACCACTACTGTAAATAACGAATTACATACAACACATAAATTAGGTAAGCGGGTGTTTACAAACGTCGTGCGTAAAGTAAGAAAAACACACAGCGAGGGCATTTGCACCTACTTTACGCACGCTTGTAGTTAGATCTACGTAGCCGCATCACATTAGATTGACAGTCGTCGAAATTGCAAGTGTCATTGCTGATTATTTTAAACTTGAATAATAAGGTAATTTTTGTGGTCGTAGATAAAGTATAGTACAAAACTCGAGTTGTGCAACTTTTGCACCGTGCGTAATATGCTATTTACAACTCTCGTTATGTAATATACTATTACACACTACCAACGAGGAAAAGCAGAGAGAGCCAGGAGAAATACGTTTCTACAAGTTCGTGCACGATCCACTCACTTTTCAATTACGCTATCCGCATATACAACTGTAGTCACTTCATGAAGCATCTAAAATTATTAGACCGATAGCGTAATTGTTCGGCGTTACAGCATGAACCTAATGGCTGATAGCAGTTCATGAAGAGGCTAAATATTTTAGACAATTGCTGTAAAAAGTCGTTTAAAGGTGGGCATTACGCTATCTGTCTGCATTTCGTGAAGTGTCTAGACTTTACACGAAGTGCTCATTTACGGCAAGCGGCTACGACATCAAATGCGTTCACTACAGCTTCAGGAGTTACATAGCGAACTCCACGATCCTTTGCTTTTTTTTGGGAGGGAAATAAATAAAAAATCACAAGGTACCAGGTCGGGGCTGTAGGGTGGATGGTCAATTAATTTGATGTGGTTCTTCTTCAAAAAGTTAATTGTTACATTGGCTTTATGAGATGAGGCATGTCTCCAACATGTTATAAAATTTTTAGCAAACAAAGAGTTGTGTATCAAACAGCAGTAACTGTTTTACGATCTTTTTACGATCTACGATCCGATCCCACTGAGCCGACTGAACTTTGATTTCAGGTTCATACAAGCACATACAAGTATATCCACGTTTCGGCACCTGTCACAATGTCGTACACGTGATTTGATATGCCATCTTGAACTGTCTTTATTGTTTCTGTAAACTATTTCACGCGAGCATAATTCTGAGTAATAGTTAAAATGTATGGTACCAGCAACAACAATTTTTTCTACTTCAGCTAAAACAAAATGCCTTCAGTAAAATGGTATTACCGGAAAATATCACCGACTCGTTATTATTAACTGGATATGCGAATAAGTAATAAAGATAAGTATAAATAAAATTCGTAGACGTTATTACAAGCTGTGAATTTTATAAGGCATGTTTCTACCATATTCGTATTACTACTTCCTTATCAATATTACTCAAAGATTAACTGGACTTGTAAATCCAGTTGATCTCCAAGATTTTACAAGCAGAACTGAATATTGTGAGTAATTCTTAAGCCAACCATGTATGTATGTAATAATGATGTCCTGGACGTAAATGATCTCTCAGGATACTTTAAAAAGCTACATACACAAGAGCAATGTGCCCATTCAAAATATATTCAGACACGAAAGGTAGTTATTTGAATAGCAGTAGCATTTTTACTACACAAAAACAACATATAATTAAATGAAGACAATTACAGAAGAAGAAGATGAAGACAATTACAGACAATTACACACCGACATATACTAAACATTAAAACCAAATTCTTCTATGTGATATACTTCAACTTTTGTGATTCAGTTTATGGGCCTTGTCTTGACTTTATTGATACTCGTCGAATACAGACCATGCAAAATTCCTGTCTACGATTCATTTACGGTATTAGGAGACGTTATCGGATTTCTCGTAAACTAACAGTATCTGGATGGTTAAGTATGGAAAACCGTAGATTATTACACTTTGCTTGCCTTTGTCATAGAGTATTGTACAGTAAAACTCCACCATATTTACTGGCCAAGATCAGGTTTCGCACAGATATTCATAATTTAAATATCCGTCGCAAAGATGTCATTGATATACCAAAACATAAAACAACATTTTATAAAAGATCATTCAGCTATAATGCAGCCAAATGTTTAAATAGTATAGATCATGACTTGAAAGCTTTGTCTTTACTTGCCTTCAAAAAACGCTTAAAGCAAAAATTATTTTCAGAACAAAATCTTCTTTGAAATACTTTAACTTTTGCTATCATCTTGTTTAATATTATTAGCACTTCTTTTGTCATTGTTTAGTTAGTTGTAGGTAAATTAATTTTTAATGCCATCAAGCGGAGGGGGAACATTTTAAATATTTGTTGTCATTTTGCTGTTAAAATCGTAGCGTTTTTCCCGAGACTGATTTATTTTATTAACCGTTTCTATCAAAATCTAGCTAACTTAAGTATACAGGTTCCTCTTGGATTTTGGAAGTCGTGACGCTCGGCGGTGTCGGTTCGAATCCCACCAGGGCCATGGATGTTTGTGCTGTGTGATGACTAAGATCCAGCTAACACGTGATTAATATCTTTTCTAATCAAATGACCTATGGAAAGAAAATCGTATGTCTTTGATTAATTCATTTTTTTCAAATGTCATTCCCATTTCAATTATTTATAACTATCAGTAAGTTTAATGCATTAACAGAAATTTTTGTTCATAAAAGCTTATTGTTACGTTGCGAATAGTTAAATAACAATCCAGTAATACTAGCGAATGTTATTAACAATTTAAAACGCAGCATTCACTTGTGTTTACAAAAGAACGGCGAACATTTTACGCACCTTCCATGAACCAGTTTTTCGTTGCTCTTGGCGCGTGTTTCTTTTTCTGGGAAATGTGAACTTGGGATTTGATGTCCAAATTTATAATACATAAAACATCAGTTAGATTTTGTATAGGAATGCAATATAAATAATTCGAATGGCATTATAACGAACTAATCAAAGACAAACGATTTTATTTCCATAGGTCACTTGATTAGAAAAGATATTGATCACTCGTTATAACAAACATTGAAAATTGTCTGGAATGGTGACAGAAAGAAATAGAGCACCTATATAGAATAACCAAGTAACAACTGCCTCTAATAGATAGTTAACATAAAAGTCTTTTACGGACTAATCTACGAAAAATTCAGGAAACATTCGAATATGGAATACTCAGTGTAACTAATTAGCGATTTCTGTACATACAAATTGTTTCGGTTAAATATCAATTTTTTAATAACGCTGGTTTTAATTAGTAGACCACCTACGAAGAAGCATTAACTGTGACTCGAAGTTGTTTCTAACCTGGTTAGAGATTACAAATGTATGAATAGATTTAACATGATATAATTAAAATTATTTAGGTACGTAACTATAACTAACACCCATGATAGGAATTTTAAAATATGTATAACATAACATAGGTATAACATAATAAGTTCTATTAGATGAAAGTTGTTTTTAGTTCGTTCCTACGTCAGTACAAATATTTTCTTATTATTTAAAGTAGAGCACGAAAATAAATAAACGTATTGAAAATATATGTTCTTAATGTTTTCATTATTAATTTAAAATTTTAATAAATATGAACACTCCTACTGACTTTTGTAACGGCTTATGAGATTAGGTGACGTCCCGTAGCCAGTCGAAAAAAGCGGGTGCCAATCAGCGTCAGATATTTGAGCCGAGTACACGGGATGAGCCGCGACAGCGTCTGGAACGATCCTGGAAAGGGAAACATGGAGAATGTGTCAGATGTTGTTACTTAACCGGGAATGCTAGAAGTGACAGTCAGGCCATGAATACCACTAACTTAGGGCCGGGACAATAGGACTTTTGTTTCGCCTCATTTTAAAATGTCTGTCAATTTGTTACCGCTCTCATCTCTTACATGTATAACTTAAAATATTTCGAAAATATTGTGGTCGTGTACGTAATTCAAAACTATTTTCTCCATAAAGTATCAACACGCAACTTTTAAGAAAGTTTAACACGACTTTTTGCTTTCGAAAATAATATTTCTTAGTGTCAACTAAACAAAGCTAGACATGCATATTAAATAATTTTACTGAAAAAACAATGATTAAAGTAACACTGGTTTTTATCTATTAATTATACCATGAGATTTATTGAAGACAGGCCACAGTGGGCCATGAAATGTGCAAACTGACGTCTTAGATAAGATTACTTTTAAATCAAACGTCAAAATAATTCAACCTATTTTAATGTCAAAACATCACAATAAATGTTCGAAATGTTGTCTTTCACTTGCAAAACATAATTGCATTATTCTTTTTAAATTTAAACTTTCTAATAAAATGTTTTTTTTAAGAAAATTTTAATATTTGTTCGTTGACAAATCTGGATATTAATACAGTACAGTAATGTACGAAATATTTTTCATATCCAGAGGATTTTTTAGAACACGTAATTTCATCACTATTTGGAAACTTCTTGTGAATAAAAAGGCCAAACATACAGATATAGTTTTATAATTATATTATACACTATAGAGCAGGTCAATTTCACCATGAGAATGTTAATATCTACTTCAAAAAGAAAATTGCGTGTTACATATACATACTATAAGCCTGTCACTAGAGAATTAGTTGACACATTATTTAAATCACTTCAAGTTTAATTCATTATTTAGTTGATTACATTTAAAATTTGAAAATAGTCTTTTGCAATATTAAAAATTGACTTTAGTAAATATTATTAAGCAGAACACTAACAATGACGTATTTATAGAAAAACTTCATTTAGTTTGAAAACTTCATATTATCCTCATGGACAATGTAAGATGTACGAGGCTTACACCGTAAGTAATATTTGTTAGTCTAAAATTCCTTTAAATGAAGAAATAACCAAAAGAAAACTTGTACAAACCGTAAGCTACAAGACACTGTTTTTCCCTTTCTAAACATCTGTGGCATCTTTGAACCTATCGCTCAAATCCGGTTTGGAATTTAGGATTAATCCGTATTTTTCACCCACCGTTCTACAGCCTGTTTTATGTCCGCCAATGAATGAAATCAGATCCCTATTAAACTTTTCTCATTGGGCCAAACAAATAAAAATCCGACGGAGCTAAATCGGAACTAAACGGTGGATGGGGGCACAACTGTGGCAATGTAGTGTGGGATTTTGCATTGTCATAAAAATTTTGTTTGATTTTTTTTTTCTCATTATTTTTTAATGTCAGTGTGCACCGCTGACTATTTATAGTAGTGCCCGCTTCAAGATGTTCGACAAGAATAACACTCTTACGATCCCAAAACACAGTTGCCATGACTTCCTTCGTAGATGTTTGCACTTTAAATTTTTTGGACGGAGTGACACCATTCCCTTGATTGCTCTTTTTTCTGGATGACATGTAGGTACCCATGCTTCATCTCTACTCCCTACATTGTCGAAAAAGATGGTCCATCCATGGATGGAGTTTGTGAGATTTGTGCAAGTCTCCATTCTTTTTTTCCTTGAATTTATTGGTTAACTGACGTGGAATCCTTCTAGCACATACCTTAGTCTAAGAACATGTATAATTTTTCTCCACAACATTGTATCCACATCCCGCGTTAACAATATTCTGAACCGCCACACGTCGGTCTTCCCAAATCATTGCATTGATGCCCAACTTTGTTTCATTTGTCCATTGCAATTACAATATTACAAAACTAAGTAAATATATTGTATATTCGTGCATACATAATATTAATTGAAGAGCTTATGAAGCGAAAAGCGTAGCATCTCGGTTGGACATGCTGTATGTGCCAAACAGAGAAAAATTTTACATACGTAATTAATGAGCAAATGTTGGTTAAGTTTCACAGCATGGCTAGGTAAATTTTTGTTTCGCTGACCTAATTCGCGCCACGCTCTTTCACCTGCTAGACGATGAATTATGAAAGCTCTCCTAACAGATGTATAAATACCGAACGGACTCTATAAATTATCGAGAAAAGACGTCGCTGCAGGAGCGGACAGCAACCGTGCTTGGGTCATGCCGACGAAGACTACAAGCCTTCCTCCGTGTGCCGCGTAGGTGTAGAATAATTCATACGAATTACTGTTATGCATGTAGATGCGAAAGCGAATCATGTATTGTTATCTAATCGAAAAAATCTTGTTTACCCGCTGTTGCATCAGATTTAAGTGGTTAATATTAATAATTATTTTGTCTCAGTGTAATTTTAATTTAACAGAAGATATTTTGCATTATATCGTTGAAAATAATTCCACCTAGACATTTGAATATTTTAAATATAATTTCAGACTTCGTCAAAGAAGAATATTTTACGATTATTCTTAGCCAAAAATAGTAAAACTCTGACCGTAAAAAAAGTTTCTTTGTATACGCAAAAAATGCAGTAGGAGACTGTATTTTGTTTTTCTCTGCCATAACAAAAGCGAAATTAAACCATATTACGATAATATCTAGTTGTTCTTGCTCCCAAGAACCGCACTAGAATCATCTAAAAGCAAAAACAAATCTGGATACAAAATTTGATTATTCTGCATCGCGCGATTTTATATGATTGTGTTCTGGCAAATAGTTATTTTAGGCAAGTAGTCTTTACGGGGCAAATAACAAATGTTCAATTGGAAAGTTCATCGAGTTGGTTTTGATTTCTTGTTGAAAGAAAAAAAGGGATGATGTTTAAGGGATGACAGTTGTCAAACAGTTGTATAGTATTCTACTTATAACATAACGTGACTTATTAGAGTTTCCGTTTGCTGCATTAGTGCACATCAGGCCTGGGCAAAAAAATCGATTAATCGATTCGAATTGATTTTTTTAATCGATTCGACGATTCGAAAAAAAATCGAATCGAAATATTGAATCAAATCGAATCAATTTTTTTCTTGAATCGGTTCACCGATTCGATAAAAGAATCGAATCGAATCGAACGAATCGATTCATCGAACCGAATCGATTATTTCATAAAAACAACAATGCACAGTAAAACTTATGTTGCATATTTTTTTGCATATTGTAAGTTGTTTGTGTTGATTAACAAATTTTTCGTTATAAAATGCAAAATATCTACCGCAAAGAATGAAAATCCCTAAACGGTTCTTCAGTATTTCCCGATTTCATTACATAGGCACTAAAAACGAAAAGCCGCAAACTTGTTTGAAAATGAACCTTGTTAGTAAATGGTAAATATGATGTAAATGGAGTGCACTTAAAGTTGACTTTCGTTTGACTACAAGTTCTAATTACGTACGGCCTCTTGATTTTAATGCGAGCATGCGAGGCATGATTCACATGCGCGATGAGCTATTGCTTCTACGTTCGATAATATTTGTGAATCCCCTATTCCAATATGTAACATTTTCTACTCCTAAATAAACTGTAGTTTAGTGAAGAAACTGTCAATTTAATTAAATAGAAAATATCCGTGCTAATCGATTCAGTTCTGTGGAATCGATTCGATTCAGTGCGAATCGATTTGTTTCGATTTTAATTATAATGAACGATTCGATCAATCAATTTGAATCGATATTTTTGGAGAATCGAAAATCGTACAGGCCTAGTGCGCACTATCTTCATATCGTATTAATGTAATGTAATATGAGGTAAAAACAAGATGCGAATACTCTGAATGCACACTAGTGCAGCAAACGAAAACGCTAAACGTCAAGTGTCATTTCACTTTAATCAATTCAAGACCTGCTTCACACTGGAAAAATACAAAGACTTCTTGATGAACTTTTCAATTTAACACTTGATACTACTATGTATTTCAAAATAATTTGCTTCTAGTTAACTCTGGAATTTTTTTACATGTAATTTTTGTGCCGCTCTCCTCTTTTTGAACGACTAGTTCTGTCAATCAGTAAGCCCGGTCTTTTTATCTCCAATTAACTTTATCTGACGATTAATTCCTATAGTAACGATTGTGGTCATAATTGTTACCATGGGGAATTAATCGTCAGATAAAGTTAACTGGAGATGAAAAGACCGGACCTTAGATTTATTAATTTAAGGCCCAGTCTTTTCACCTCCAATTAACTTTATCTGACGACTAATTTCCATACTAACGATTGTGATCACAATTGCTACTATGGGAATAAACCGTCACAAAAAGTTAACTTGAGATGAAAAGACCGGGCCTAAATTAGTAAGTGACAAGTATACTGTGGAAAAGAAAGAAAAAAAACTTTTATAATCGAGGCTTCTTTCCAAAATGGACGCTTAGTAAACGGAAGGATCAATAATATTCCATTCCTGAATGCAAAGCACAGTTCCGAATGACGTCATCCTAATAACATTGTTTAAAACCCTGCTTTGAAACCTGTTGAAAGGAAAATCTACTGGAAGGGTGCAAATTAACGCAACTGTACTCAAACAAGTGGAACCGCTTGTTGATGAGATTCCGCATTCATCATTACCTGATTCAACAGCTCATACTGACGAGTCCTCCAGTACAGTTTGAAGATTTCTGAAGACATTTATTTGCACATGCATCCACACAAAGTTTCCTTAGCGCAAGAAATCGTACCCAGAAATCGTAACCATCGGATGCAATTTTGCAACTTGGTTTCTTCCAGAAAGATGGAGTACAGCTCATACTACTCAAGAAAATTAAAAATTTCTTGAAGAATTTTTTCGTGGCAGAGTTGTGAGCAGGTACCAGGTACCTGGCCACTCACATCACCAGATCAAAATGCTCTCAGCCCATGAAAAACTGATTCGCATAAAGCTCTATTCATTGCTAGGCGTTTTGCGTTGGCTTTAAAATTCTACACGATTCTATTGGCACAATTTCAAAGTATATAATTCATTTAATTAAATTGACCAATCAAATCACTATCACGTAACGCGGCGGTGAAAAATCGCTGAGCAATGAAGTTAGCCTTAGATTTTGTGAAGACTGGTTACAAACCAATGAAACAGACGATGAGTTGTCCCGAGTAATTACAGGAGATGAATCATGGTTCTACGGACACGACCTTTCTAACAAACGTGCCAGCATGACGTGGATGAAAGAAGGAGAGCCCAGAATCAAAAAAGCGCGCATCTCAAAATCAAAAATCAAAAGCATGTTAGTCGTTTTCTTCGAAACTTTGTTTCAGAAGGACAAACAGTAAAGCAGCATTCTGTCTGGAAGTAATGAGACTTTTAAGGGCTCGAGTAAGACGTGTCCGACCGGAATTGTTAGCGAATGACACTTGGATCTTGCATCATGACAATGCTCCAGCACATACAGCCATTGTTGTGAAGGACTTCTGTTACAGTTAAATTTCATCGAAGCGAGTTCGTGACGCATTTGTAGCGAGCTTGCAACGTCGCTTGTATGTATACCTTGTCTGAACATCCGACAACACTGTAACCTGCGCCGGAAAGGTCTATTTGAATTCTTGCTTTCACATTGGCTCTTTTATTCAAAACTCTTGGCGTCATAATTATTCTATTGGCTACGCCATTGTTTCTCGTACAACTCCCGGAAGTTCTCATCTATCCGGCCATTTTGCTTGCGAGCCACTTTTCGTACGGCAGCTTCGAGTGAACACATGAACGTATCGTTTGATCTCGTGAATTGTTGCAAGAATAGTGCAAAATTCGATTTGAATACGGTTCTACCGGAATGATATAAGCTCCTCGTGCTGCTCTGTAAAACGTTTGATACGTTTTAATCCAACGACCTCGTTAATTGAAGGTATATTCTAATATTTCTTTCATGGCGTCTCAATAAATAATTAATGGCCGTCCATCTTGTCTTTTTAGGATTATTTTTTTTTCTCCTTCCTTAATATTACTTTAGGGATTTTGGCTGCCTTTCCTGGTATGGCATAGCCGTTTTGTCGCCTGCACGTTGGTTTGCAATCCGTTTGGGGAAGATTTATCGAGCCACGTCGCATTAACTCTGCGAGAGGCCTTGGGGCGTCGCCTACGCTGAGGAGTGCTGCCACCTACTTGAACTAACGTGAACCAGGCAACGTACTAACTTCAATTGACAGAGTGACGTATAACTTCATTTATTTTTTTTTAACCGTTCTCGGACTTTCTATGAAGGGGCTCATACTGTGCCAATACTTTTATTAACGTTACTATATTTAAATAACCCGTTAGCTGACATTGCCATTTAGGCACCTGTTGTAAAACCAGATCTGGTTAACCGCGTACCGTGTGAATCAATCATTTTATTTTTAACTAACAATAAGTGCATTTAAAGTTGACGAACTGAGACAACTGTACTTATTTCGTTTGTCGAGCACAAATATATTTGTTATTCACTGCGTGTATGTTTATGTCAAACTCTACTCTGAGCGTATCAAGTGGGACAAATCTCCTGAAGGTTACGATTTACTTGAAGCGAACACGACGAGACCTTGGGAAGGGTCTCCGAAGTGGATTTCTTTCAACTGGGGGGAAATTCCCTGGCGCCCTGGTTTGTTTTATTTAGTACCCCTCCCGTCTTCACTGAGCTGGCTTGGGAACAGTTGTGGGAAGCAACGTTTAAGCCTTGTTCACAATTCCCCGGGAACGAGCACGGAAACCGGAACAGGAACGTTAAAAAAGTTAAATCATTTCATAATCGTACAAGTGTCGATAATGCATCGGTAAATACGGTAACGCTAATAAAGCTCCGCAACGGGAACGTATCACCTTTTACGTTTCCGTTTCAGAGCTTTTTATTAGCGTTACCATATTTACCTATAAATTGTGGACACTTGTACGATTATGAAATGATTTAACTTTTTTAACGTTCTCGTTCCCGGGCAATTGTGGACTAGGCTTTACTTGTCACCTCGTATTTCAAATTATTCAGGAGTATTATTAGTACTTACACTTTTTGGGGTAACACTTATTCGCCAAAAATCGAATCACTGTGTTGGAACACCCGCCCTATTTTTTTTCCTAAGATCATCACTGGAGATGACGAGAGGAGCTGGAACGTGTCACGACGCGCGCTTTAAACAGCCTCACGGAAACTGAATATGAAGAGGGCTTCCAGCAATGGAAGAAACGTTGAACCAAGTGCATTGCTACTTCGAAGGCGACCGTGCATCAGATAACGAATAAAAGTATTCCATAGTTATAATAACGTTTTTTTACGAAGTTAATTGTCAGTCCTTGTACTTAATATTTTTTCTTGAACAAAGCGTTTCAATTATATTACGTGGCGATGGATCGAAATTTACTACCGAAGTAGTAAAAGAGCTACTTGTATGGACGTCCGCAGAGGGGGAACACAGAGCACGGAATGGAGCAAAGAATAGTTAGATGGTGAGACTTTCCCACGACAAAATTGAAGATCATAACTTTAAAAAAATCTAATAGCCACAAATGGGAAAACCGAGATAGTTTCACCAAACTAAACCTAGTGATATTCTAAAGGGCCTGTGGTATCAGAGAGTAGTAGAAAAGTTACGTGAACGTACCATAGATGGCTGTTTCTGTATATGCCACAAACAATTCGAGCCAAAAGTGTTTAAGTAATCAGTAATCACCCATTTAATTGCTGAGAAGATGCTTAGTATTAATTTCACTCAAGCTCGATACGCTAATTTCTGAAATCGTAACGGAGAGTTAAATTTAATCACTTCTGACCGCTATAACGAGTAGGCGGACAAGCGGACAGGCACGCATAGAATTCTTATTTGTGTTTGCTTGTCCGCCTGCTTGTTACGGTGATCAGAATGGGTAAGACCACGCATTTACATTTTATTAGGGAGATATTACTTTGAATTCTAAATGTACCCTAGGAATTTTATTCCTTTTTTTTTAATAAACTTTGTAACATTTAGAAAAATGACAAACTTTTCTTTATGCTTATTTCATATTTTCTATAATTAGGATTGTGAAAAACTTAATTTTTCAACTGAGAAGCATATTCATGATAAATGTCAACTCCTACTTCTTATTCACGGTACTGTGACGTTCCGCACTATTAAAAACACATTAAATAGTTGAATACAATATGCAATATAAACACCTTGATAATTTATTTTTGATGCGTAAAGGGTATAAAATATATTTAGAATTTGATTTTCTTTATATCCAACAAAGCATAGGCGGCGATCATTTAAAAAAGTAAACTTCTTTAAATTCAAAAATACGATGTATACCTAATTGTCTCTTTTCGCATCGTTGTAATCATGAGTCTATTTAGTTAATTTTTGTTCAACGAAGATATCATATCTCCAATAGTAACAAAGTTAGCAGTAGTAGGTACGGCTGTAACTTTGTTCATAGTGTGTGGTGTGTTTGATGTTACTCAGCTTACAGTTACATTTGTCATGGGTGTGAAATTTGATATCACAAAAGTCGTATATAGTCAACTGAAATGACATCAATGTTTATATTATTTTGCAACAATAAGTCACACTTTTTCTTGACCTATTCGTCGCTTTGCTTTTTAATTTGAATAATCTCACACGGAAATGAAAACATTCGTTTATATTGGCCTTAGACTTATTAAGTAAATTAATGATGACATATACTTTACTAAAGTTAGTGTTTTGAGATAAAATTGGCATGCAATATATTTCATAACTTTCTGTAGTCACGGCATAGGTATTACTTCGTATTCATTATTTAATTATTCATGCAGTTGTTGTAACGAGAGCAACATTTTCGAGAATAATAACAAATTACGTGCTGACGCAGATATATCACACGTGTTATTCGAAATTGCCACAAATTTTACGCGCCGTGTTTCTTATGACGCCCATTGAAAAATATTAAGCCCCGACGAATTTCATAATCATATTCACGATTACGCTTGTGTATTATACACGACAGCATATGCGTTCCTAGACTCCTACTACAGCCATTGGCCACTCGCCAACTTCTGATTTATACAGTGGCAAGTCGCGGCTTCCTTGAGGCAGACGGGCTACAAAACACCTATGCGAGCAGTGAGTTACGACTCGCGATGTCACTTGGCCGTGTACGCCGCTTGCGAAATGTTTGTATATCATTTTGATGTCGTTTTGAAGATTGCGCCGCTATGTTGTGTGAGTTATAATTGGATTTGCACCTCGTAACTAAAATAACTGGGCTTGTGGGTGTTCTCCATCGTATAACAGATTTATGAATCCGTGTACTAAATATTAGAGAAAACCCTTCACCATACTCCATACATTAATCACAATCGTTAATAATATCTAAATTATAGCTGGTTGAAGTTGACTTACACTTTATAGGTACTATTAGTTTATTTTTAAAAACTCCATGTAACAGTTTTCTTTTATAGAGATTAGTAGATAACTGAGTAGAGTTAATGATTTCAGGAAAGATTCTTTATTCATTATTTTGTGCAGGTGTTTCAACAAGGACTAGAACTGAATTTATTACGGTCCTGTGCGATGAGCGATGGAGTTACAAAATGCTGAAAAGCAGAAAATATTGCCCATTCTGCAAAATGACAATTGTCACAAATTATATATTTGAGTTTTATAGAGCTTGAAAGTTGTGGCATTTTGTATTATCTGTGAAAATCGGCAACGGAAACTTTCCATGATTAAGACGGCTTTTATGGTATCATCTGTGGCAGGTTCTGCTTGTTTTCGATGGCATAAAGAGTTTACAGATGGTCGGAAAAGCTGCAAATTGCAAGGCGATCCAAGTGATCCAATTACTACTCTAAGGCCCAGTTGGTTAGAATGCCAATTTAAATTTAAGCTGAAGCTTAAACTCATAACAACGATTATTTCAATAATTGTTGTTAAAGGTTTAAGCTTTGGCTTAAAGTTAAGCTGGAATTGTACAACTGGGCCTTACTGAGGAAACCATCAACACTGGAGATTCACAGATTCACGCTAACATTCTTGAAATATCTGTCGGAAGTGTTTTTGCCCTTTGCACAATCATTTAAACATGTCTAGAGTTTGTACTCGCTGGATTCCGCGTTTGGTAACACTTTTTCAAGAAGCGAATAGAGTAGCGGTTTGTGAGTATTGGAAATAGTGTGTTCAAATAGAATGTGAGGAAAGGTGGAAGACAATTATTGCTACGGGTGAAGTTTGGGTACATTGTTATAATTCGAAGATGAGGCAGCAGAAAACGATGGGTAGAAAAAGGAGGATCACCAAAAAAAGCACTCGCGCAAAAATCTGCCAATAAATTTATGGTTATAACATTTTTTGATTACAAGGGATACATACCACAAGTTTTTTATATCTCTGAACATACCTAAATATTCCTAAATATGTTCGGTAAAAAAAAACATGTCAAAGCAGTGCAGGATATGGAAGCAATCTCCTAGCAATCTTCAACACAATAAATGTGTTGTCAGTATCAATTATAAAATGTCATGATTTAAATCCCGAAATCTTAACAAAATCTTTGTGAGCAGTGGCGTAGATAGAAACTTGTTTCGGGGGGGGCCCGAACAAAAAAAAATTTAACGAGTACGGACTATTTAACATTTTATTTAAGAAATGTGAAACGGCGAACAAAAAACAACGTCATATGGAAAATTTCTTTAGTATGAAATACGCAGAACATAATATTTTAGAACCATTTCGGGGGGGGCTCGGGCCCCCCAGGCCCCCCCCCTATCTACGCCACTGTTTGTGAGTATAAGATAGTTACTTAGCACATTGTTTAAAACGTGAAGGAGAACACTTATTACAGTGTTTTTGTTAACAAAATAAATCTTGTTACTGTTATTCTTGTTACTTTACTGAAACTCGTTTTGTTTCATCACAGCAAGGCGTTTTCGAAAATTCGCTCCGAGTAGAAATGTGAGAGAGAACATTAAGAAACTTAATGCACGTAAGAGTGAGAAAAATAGCGCTCCAATCGAAAACGCCTTTAGATTGCTGGTATACCCTTGCAATGGATTGACTTGTTTTTTTTTTAAACTGAATATAGAAATATTAAATTTACATGTATGTTCAAAGTTAAAAAAAACTCATGTGATTCCACATGGTACTCTAGTAACCGATAATTATTATAAAGAAACTTTACGTCTGTTAATGATGATGGTGATCACCACAGACAGACACAGACACAGACAGACAGACTGATCACATTCCCAAAAAAGACCTGACCTGATTGGAAAATGGAAACTTAACCACGGTAACGTTCATTCGCACGTGGCTAATGTTGTGACAGAATTTTTGAACAGTGAAAATGTGAGGTGTGTAAGAGACGTGCACGAGTAAAAAGGTTAGTTTACATTAGTCAAGTAAACGATGTAGTAGAGAGGCGAGTGTGAAAAAGCATGTGTAACTCGACTAGTGTAAACAGTTGGTCCAGTAAAAAGTCGAGTAAATGGGCGAGTATCGGCCGAGTCGAGTGGGAGAGCGGGTAGCGTAGTAATTCACCCACTCACCTTTCCCTACCACTCTCTACTGTTAACTCGACTCGTTAGTCGAGTAACGACTTGCCTTGTGTAAACAAACAATATTGTACGATATGCTAGTGTGCAACGTGCATAAGTGCATTGTTTACTTAGAATGAAATTGAGTGAGGACGACACACTGAAATTTGTGGAACTTTATCGTGACCACGAATATCTGTGGAATATGACCAAAATGATTTATAGGAACAAGAACAAGCGCCAGAAAGCTATAGAAGGTATCATGCTTGAGATGGTACTGGAGAAGTTTGGAGCCGCCGAAATAAAACAAAAAATAAAGAAATATACGATCAACGTACAGTCAAGAATTACAGAAGATTAAAAAAAAGCGCGAAATCGAAATGACCCGGCGATGTGTACAAGCCTGCTCTGAAATGGTTTCATTTTGATCCGCAGTACCCATATACAGGGTCGCTTATATGTATGGAAACGTTCGATTATTTTTTAAAGTAAGATAGCTAGCGAAAAATGTTAAACACAAAAGTTTTAGGGGTTTTTAAAATCTATTACAATAAGAAAAAGTTAAGTATACACGATCAGTCAAAAAGTCATAGGAAAACAAAGTTTTTTTTTTAAATAGAACACCCTGTATATTACGCGATATTTCAGTTCTTCTCAAAATTATAAAAAAAATTTGTACGATGTGTTTTTTTAAAAATGCCATAAAGGTTGGCCATGAAAATTAAAACTCATGTCGTAGCTTGGCATCTAACACATGCCAAAACTGACAGTTTAAAGTACATGAATGGAGCTAAGATATGAATATTCTTTTCCACAGCCACCCCTTATGGCATTTTTAAAGAAACACATAGTATAACACACCACATACCTAAACTTAGCCGTTTTCGAGATATCGAGTTACCTTAGAAATTTTCTAGCAGCATAACAATGCCTCGCCGTTCTTTTATCTTAAGTGACAAACTTGAAGAATGATAATCCCAATTTACCGGCAGAACAAATATGGTTTCAACAAGATGGGACTCCTCCACATTTTGGACGTGACGAAACTTTTCCTGGTAAATGGAGTGCACGCAGAGGTGCAATTAAATGGCCAGCTAGCTCTCCTGATATGACACCACTTAACTTTTTTCTAGGGGGTAACTCTAAGTTTAATTATAAAAGTTTGTCTATTGGCCACATATACCGAACAAATATACTCTGCTTAACTTTAAACGTCACTAAGGGCCATATGCACCAAACACCTTAATCGAGCTTAAATTTGAGTGACGTTTATATTGTGACATTTGAAGTCTCACAACATATTGTAAGTCACATTCTAAGTGACGCTTAAAGTTAAGCTGAGTTAATTTGTTCGGTGCATACGCCCATTAGGCCCGATATTTCAATCACAGTTTAAATTTAATTTTCAGTTTATTCCCAAAGTAATATTTATACAAACAATTTTTCTTAGGGCCAGTTTCATAATCAAATTTAAAGGAGACTTTAAAATGAAAGTCACATTCAGATGTGTAAACAAATGTGTTGTCATATTTGTTGTGACATTTAAAAGTGACTTTAAATTTAAATTTTCCTTTAAATTCGATTATGAAACTGGTCCTTAGAATATGACGAATGTGACTTACACAATCTGAAACTTCAAATGTCATATTATAAACTTCAGCAAGGCCTATATTCGTAGTCAGTTCTTATACTTCAAAAAATCCTAAGCAATGCCAGGCACTAAATATACGTGAAGTTTTAGCAGGCGCCATCTGGAATTCGATAGTAAGAATTTCAGTACCTGTTTACTGTTTACTTCTGCAAACATAACACGTAAATTCGTATATCATTCTAATGTTTCATGACTAAATGTATGACGTCTTATTAATATGGGAATTAACCCTCGCTTTTAGTAGACTAGTGGCGGATTTCACAAACGTTACTTAAATTTAATCATCCGTTAAAAGTAAACGTTGCCATGGTTACATGTGTTGAAGGTATGGGAATGATTATTCTTAATCAATGATTAAAGTTAAGTGACGTTTGTGAAATCCAGCGTTAACATTTATTCCGTTAAATAAAAAATCAAAACAGTCACATAAAGGCAACAGCACTTTACCATCATTTTAAAATTTCAACTTTTTGATTTAACATTTTAAACACTTTCATTTTAAGGCAAAACATTTACATCATTCAGTCAAATGCAATAGTTTAACATTTTCTTGGTGTTATTTCAACAATTTCCAAAATGTTTAGTTAAGAATATTACTGTTGAAACAAGTAAATTTTATTTAAGTCAAAGCACGAAAAGTTGACATTCAAAAAGTTGTTGACTTAACTATTTCGTTTCTCTCAGTGTAGGAGTTGAATGATGTTAGATTTATTTACAGAAGCTAAATCTGGTACATTCGGAATGGCAAACACATTTAATTTCTGACTTTTTCTTAGATAAGACACTTCATAATCATTTGATGCGTCCTTTTCTTCAATTGTCTCACTGTGTACTAAATCACGTCGCAACCTTCTTATATTTCTTATATGTATATTTGTTATTACTTACATTGTATATACGCTAATAATTTTACTTACGATAAATTATACACTCCCAGTTAAAAAATAGATCTTAACTTCGTTGCACAGAAAAGCAAAAGACAAGCGTATTCCCTCAAGGGTAAAAGCATACTAAGGGCTACTTCATCCAAGCTTAAACAATGAAGATATACCAAATAACTGTATTATAATTTCTTTAGATGTTGTTTCTTTGTTTACTAACATTCCAAAAGAGTTAGCTTTAAAAAGCATTTCCAAAGAAAATTTTTTAGAAATTGTTACTTTATGTTTTGAAACATCTTATTTCGCTTTTAATGATAAATTTTATAAACAGATTTTCGGTACAGCAATGGGGTCTCCTTTATCACCTGCTTTAGCTGAAATTGTCATGCAGGAACTAGAAAAAAGTGTCATTAACTCATGACCTTTCAATTTAACTTTATATTTTAGATTTATACTTTAGATTTAACTCTTTTCATAATAGATTACAATTTACAGTAGAAAAAGAAATTAACAATTCACTAAGTTTTCTAGATGTAAATATCATCAGACGTAATAACAAATTAATAACAAATTGGTTTCATAAACCTAGGTGGTCAGGTAGATATATTAATTTTCATTCGTATACTTCTAAAAACTATAAAATTGCAACAATTATTTCTTTAACAGATCGAACTGTTTTACTTTCAGATAAACTTTTCATTTATGATAATTTAAATTTAATAAAAAAGACTCTTGTTCAAAATTCTTATCCAATAAATCTTATAGAATCAGTAATAAAAAATCGTGTTAAATATTTACAAAATTCAACAATCCACAATAACAATAAACAAACTTCAAACAAAAAATACATATCATTACCCTACATTGAACCACTATATGACACATTTAAACACATATTCAAAAAACACAATTTAATTTTAGCTAGCAAATCTGTAAATAATTTAAATAGTATTTTCTCAAATTTAAAAACCAAAACACCAAAATTAAAACAACCAAACGTAGTTTATGAAATTAAATGTTTCAATTGTAATTCATGTTATATTGGAGAAACAAGCCAAAATTTAAAAAAACGTCTAGACCAACATAAATATCATATCCAAAAAAATAATCAAAATCATTCAATGCTTGTAGAACATTCATTAGAAAATGACCATAATTTTGATTTTGAAAATACTAACATTTTATATTACGAGTCCAATATTTTCAAAAGACGTTTTATAGAAATGTGTAAAATAAAAATGTCGTCGAATTTGTAATGTTCAAATTATTTTTAGATTAAAAAATAAATATAATATACATAAAAAAAAAAACAAGTTACTTTTTCAGTTTCCGTTGACAACCTTGTTTATTTTGACAACATAATTTTCACTTCTGACGAAGCAGTCGAACGACTGCGAAACGTAAAGTGTATAGTTGCGCGATTTAGTGTCCGCTTAGAAGATTTTGTGATACAAATTTCATCGGACAAGAACCAACTGTAAAAAATGAAGTCAAATATTATACAGTCCTGCTAAGTCAAAAAAATATCAGTAACTTTTAGCAAAAAATGCTTTGTCTCACTGTGTACTACCTTCCCCTATAGCAATTTAAGTCAATCTTAAAGGTGTAAGGCTCAGCTTTACAATGCCAGTTTAAGTTTAAGCCAAAGCTTAAACCCTTAACAACAAATGTTGAAATAATCGTTGTTATGGGTTTAAGCTTCAGCTCAAATTTTAACTGACATTGTAAAACTGGTCCTAAGAGTAACTTAGGCCCAAATGCACAGACAGATTCAAGATAGACTTAAGGAAAAAGTGATACTTAAAGCTAACTTTATATCAAATTGTGCGTTGCATAGTTACATTTTTCAAAGTAAAGGTTTACTTTTGGTTTAAAATTTATAAAGTTTAGTAATACCTAGCTTATTTCTCTGATAGTTGCTGTTTTACGACGTTTCATTTTGATTGAATGATTTGTTTGTTAGATATTAGCTGCTTTCTTTCGTTTGATCCAAACGCAACATAACGCGTTTAGATTCAAAGATGGATGCTCTCTTGCAAATGGATCTTCCTGAGATTTCAATCCCGATCGGTAATCCCATTTCCCCTTTCAATCTTCCAATTTTATGATCCGTTTGGATTGAAATGCATTCAGATCCAGAGCGGGTATCGAAAAATTATTCGAATCACGATTCAAACTTTTCAGCGAAAGAAAGCAGCTTTTATCAGTAATGCCCGGTTGCACCAACTTTTTAAGCAGAGCTTAAATTCAAGTGGTGTTTAGACAATGACATTATTTATAGATTTAACAAAATGTTAGTCATATTCTAATTTATACTTAAGTTGAAGTTTAAATGTTAATCAGAATGTATTTGACATTATACTGACCATACGGAAATGTCACATTCTAAACATAACTTAAATTTAAGTTCTGCTTAAAAAGTTGGTGCAACCGGGCATTAGTGTCTTAAAATAATGTACAGTTACTCACAAAATTATCTGGTTATCTTGCAGTTTGCCAAAACTGATCTAATATTTCGTGATTATTAAGCAACAAGAAACAACTAATGTGTGTAATTATAATCATTTATTTATGTATATTCTTTAAGTCTAGCAAATCCGTAAACCAAAAGTAATAAACTAGCTAAGGCAAGTATAACATCAAAATTATCCGGCCATTCGGGGATTACGCGCCCAGAATTCCTCGATTCAACACTAAACCTACAATTTTAATAGTCATTTCATAATAATACTTTATTGCCGATGTATTTACAATTTTTACTTTAAGACTTTGCTAGACTTAAACAGTATTAATGTTATACACATTAGTTGTTTCTTATTGCCTGATCATCACCAAATATTACATGAGTTCGTGGTAAACTGCAAGATAGCCGGATACTTTTGTGATTAAGTGTATATACTTAGATGTATGCATGTTACTTAGATAATTATTGTGAATTTAATTTTTGTTTGTAAATATTTTCTGCTCAGATTAATACAAGGAATATCTTGCATCCAGTGTACGTATTGTTTCTCATGGGACAATTATTTACTTGCAAGTTTTAGATTGAAATTTTAATAAGCACTAATGAGCAAACAAATAAATATTAAATGTCTTGATTTTGCAGTCAATGATCTAGTATTATTAAATAATTTATTTTTAAATATGTTAAGGACAATAACGTGTGAGAAACATGTTAAAATTTTGTAAAGAATTCTAAAGGAATATTAAATCAATAATACTGACATTAGAAAGTTGTGGCGGTGTCTACCATTTTTTCTTAATTCCTTGCCATCGGAGAAAAACAGGTGCATAGTCTGGAAACTGAGAACAGCAAGAAATCTTATATGTAGTTGAGATAAGATTTTCAGAAGATTATTTCTAATATGTCAAACCATTTTTTTTTGTTTCCGTCTTTCTCCAGTAGATTCCCCTTCGATGGAGCAATTTATTCGAAGCATGTGACTAATGTGAATGTATAATGTATTTGATACTCATATTGTTTACAGAAAATGTTTATTGTTACACTCATATTTTGGTATGATTAAGTAAGTGAAATTTAGAAAAGCCTTTGTATCGGATTGTTTGCGTTTTTACTTTGCTGTTTGTGTATCTATCTTTTATTACGTTTTCTGTGTTCTCGTACTTCTAAACATTAATAGTTCGACTATTTAGCCGTATGACTTTTCCTGTTATTTAAAAATATTGTAATAAGAAATCCCATTTTCATTTATTTTTTGATGCCTAAAATAGAATAAGAATTACGAAAAACAACGATATTATATTGGCGGATGAATAGCAATAGGTGTTGTATTTGAAATAATAAGGAGTAAGTACTACATGCATCATGCATTTTTGCTGAGTTTACCTCCTCGAAATAAGTATAAGACGCTTAGTCTACCAAGTTGATAGATTTTGGAAATCGTAAACATTTTGTGAAGAAACGATATTAATGAAGACAAAGGCTAAAAGATATTTCTGACCATGAAGTAACATTTTAAATAATAGATTTCTTTAAAAAGTGTAAGAAGAATAAAAATGAAAAAAGTGCCTTAAAGAGGATACGATATTTCATTCTGTTACTATTGCGTTGTTATCATAATTACAGTGCTCATATTTCTTTAATTTTGTAAAATAATGAATAATGTATAAAGTAATTTTATGTTACATTTTCTACTAAAATCTAGCTGTAAGCTACAACAACGTTTCCTCACTTTGTTACAAGGAATTACAAGACAGAAAAATTCTAATTAGCAAATTACAAGTCGTGAGCAAAAAATTTCACACTACATAGCCTCTTGAACACATTATTATTATCTTATGCTCAGGCGGTAGAATACGCATTTGCGAAATCGACTTGCAACGTTCTTCTGTGCGCCAAGAAACGCATATAATTGCCAGGTATGAAAACAATCTTAATTGTCGTAGTGCAAAAACACTTCATTGTGTTTAATTGTTACTTCCGTCGGAGGAAATATGCGTACGTATCCTGTTGGAAAAACTGGAATTTTATTTCCTGTTTAGTTATTTCTGCGCGTTTTAAATTATGGGTTTCTGAGGAAAATAATTGTTAGTTGCAGTAATTATATTTATTTATACTTTAATAAACATTTTACTTTCATAATCAAACAAAAGAGATTTAGAAATCTGCAAGCTACCACAAAGGTTGCTTATTGGTTTCTTATTTTTTTATTTGAGCATCACTATGCTAAATATTCGTGTCAAGATTTTTTTATTTTTAAGAAGGTTAAGATCCCAAGTAATTCAGGCGAATTTTTAAACAAAATTAATGGTAGACGTCAACTAATTATTTATATTTTCTTCCAGGTACTGTAAATGCAAACGGAGAAACAAAACGACAGAGGACGTCGTATACGCGATATCAAACTCTCGAGCTCGAGAAAGAATTTCATTTTAACCGGTACCTGACTCGGCGGCGGCGCATCGAAATCGCTCACGCCTTGTGCCTCACCGAAAGGCAGATCAAAATCTGGTTCCAGAACCGCCGTATGAAGTGGAAAAAGGAACATAAGATGGCCAGTATGAATATCGTTCCTTATCACATGTCCCCTTATGGACATCCCTATCAATTTGATTTGCATCCTAGCCAGTTTGCACATCTTGCTACTTAGGACTTTTCTTGTGATTACAGTTTATAGGTATTTTTTTTTATTTTATTTTTTGTTTATTTTGCATTTTCTCATCTTTGTAAAATATTAGTGTGAAAATTATCAAAGAACAAATTCGGAAATACACAGGGATCAATTGTTAGTGTGTATGTGTATACGGTGCATGGTTATATTACTTATGCTGCAACGGAGAAAACTCTTTCTAAAATAAGAAGCTTTAACTATTTTGCTATTCAAGATATTCTTCTTCACTTATTTGTGTGCATCCCATGACTTATTTTGATTACGATGATAATTACTAACATCAAGGCTAATCAACTAGGTATCAATCTAGCCTTAATGACATTGATAGTATTGCTATCTAAATGTCACCAATTTAAGTCGCGATATCCTGCGTCTGGTTTTTTTACCTAACTTGCAACAAATATCGAAATATGCGTTCTTTAGTACAGAAATATGTGCATAATTCTAATGTGCCTGCAATCAAATATATGAAGAAGGAGTGTCTGGCAAAGCCACTGTTTGTACTCGACAGCATTAGCGTAGTTGTTATTCATATCATAGGTTGAATCAAAAGTTTCTGAAATAGTTAGTAAACAAATACTTAAAAACAAATATCTACTTAAAGAATAAAAAAATGTAACCCATTAGATTCTAACGAGCGTTCACAATAAAAATGTAAGCTCAAAATAGGCTTTAAAAAAGTAGGTATGTCGCATGTAAATATTTCTCTAGCACCGTCTTGTTGAAAATAAATTCATCCAATTTCGTCACCATCAATGATCAATGGGGAATCTAATTCTTTCTTCTTTCCTGTAGCACTAGGCAATGAGCGTCCTATTGAAGAAAATTATTTCGATTATTTTTCTTCGACCAAGAACACACCAAAACCCCAATTTTCTAAGCATAAAGGGAAGTCACGACAAAAAATTTTCTGGCTTCTCAGAACTCCACATTCGCATGTTGTGTGAATTAACCTAACCACTGAGATGCAACCAAGATTTTTCGAATCAATTTTTCAAGCACCACCGTTGGTATCAACTGACATTTCCCTTTTCTCAAATTAGCTGGACATATCCCGGCACAGTACACTTGAATGTGCTGTATCAGGAAATTCGTCTTTTAGTACTTCCACTGCCCTTGAAATTATGCTCAATTCCTAAGGTACAATTCAACGATAACAGAGATCATTTCCCTTCAAGATTCAATTCCCTCCATTTCTTGAAATTTAAGGTGTGTTTAGTAAAGATCATCATCATCATTTCAAAATGCAACTCTTCTTCAAAACTTTACCAAACACTCAACATCACCTTCTTTCCAAACTGATCTTATACTTGGTTCTGGTTTCGTATTAAGCAGATCCCATTGGGTTTCTCGTCGTGGTTCACAGAAAAGATTTTTTTTCGTCGTAAGTTACAGTACGTCGGATGTTAAAGGAGACATTTACCCATCGCGTCGCTGAGCGACGCATTTGTTAAATCGTGTGAATCTTCTCCAGACTGTTTGTTAGTTAAACCAAATGGTAATGCGTTAAAAAGGTTCAAGTACCTACAGTTGATAACCCTCATGTAGTTGCATGAGGAAGTTCCTTCAACGTGACATCCACGGAATTGGTCGTCAACTCCTGGGTTTATCTTCTAGGCTGGTATCATCCGACCCAAAACGTTTAAACTAGTGCTGGCAAAAACCGAAAAAAATTTAAACCGAATAATCGGTTTCTTTAAAAACCGGTTTCGGATATAATCGGCTATCCAAATAATGGTTAAAACCGATTATTCGATTATCCAAGAAACCGACTATTCGGATATCCAAAAACTGACTATTCGGATATTTGAAAAACCGATTATTCGAATATCCAAAAACGAGTATTCGGATATCCACAAATACGTAATAATAAAAGCAATTAAGTAAATAAACATGTAACTTTGTGTATGTACTTTTTTCTAATAAGTACTGAAGATCTTTAACAAACAAAACCCATTCTGATATCCAATTATTCGAATTTCCAGTTATTCGGATATCTGAATATCCGAATAACCTGTTATTCGAATTTCCGATTATCCAAGAAACTGATAATATCCAAATATCCATTTATCCGAATAACTGGATATTCGAATAACCGGTTTTCCGTATAACTGGATACTCGAATAACCGAGTTATCCGGATAACCGGTTTTCGGTATTCTCCAAAACCGCGAATATCCAAAACCGGTTAACCGATTATCCAAAAAATCGATTTCGGTTGCCAGCACTAGTTTAAACCAATCTGATACTCTTCATATATTCACCACAATGTCTCCTTCAGCCTTGTTTTGATAATGATTAGCTCCGAAAAACATTTTTTTAAACCATGTTAATCACGTCCAGATACAGAATATGTGTACCTATCTAGACTATGTATAATGATACTGCTGTATAATACGGTTTAAAAACAAAATTAGTCAAAAGTGGCGGAAACTTTTGACTCATCCTAATAAGATGGTGAAAATATATAAAAATTTGAATCAGGAGGAGAAAATGTTACCGCGAGGATAAATGCAATGTCCAAATTTTCTGTCTCAAATTAACTGAAATTACAAAAATAAATATTAGTGCCGCCTGGTTGGTAACTAGACATGCTACTTATGCCTAGCTAAATCCGCCACTACAGTTTTCAAAAACTTTCTTCTTACATTCGAGTCACTTTTATTCTAATTCTCCAATGTCATATTGTACAAATGCGAATTAGGAATATGGAAGAAAAACATTCAGTCGCTTGTTTCTTTGTAAAAAAAAAATATATATATACGTGTGAATAGAGCTCTAATTAAAGCATGTAGATGTTCCTTCTCCTCTGAGTTTTTTCTTTGAATGAACCACGGAAACATCAATAAAGAACAAGGGAAATTATTACCTGTAATTAATTACACATTGTAAATGTATATTTTTTAAATTTTTTACTAAAAGAAGCAAAGTCGTAAATTCAAGCTATTTGGGTTGGCTTGAAATTCGTATCGGTTGTTATATTCACGTCATGTTTGAAGAAAGTGTAAACTGAAAATCGGCGTGATGTAATCACGGCAGAAGCATTTTGCGTAAGCCTTCTTTCTTCTTGTTTTCTAATTTGAGATGTTTGGAAATAAATACTCACAAAAGATTGAAATGATAAATGGCACGTTTGCTTAGTTTCTTTGCTTAACGATCAGTAAAGCAAAATAATAAATTCTTCCATACGTTTATTTATACAACAAAATGGATTTTATCAATATTTTTTTGCAATATTTCGTCAATTTAAAAGGTATAATTGAAGCTAAATATCCATAAAAATACAGTAGACCTAGGTTATAACGGTCTCGGTTATAGCGATCCACCGCTTATTACGAACTTCGAATATAACGAACCGATTTTGATGGTCCCTTGAGGTTCGCTATAACCGAGATCTACTGCATATCACAAAAAGTTGAATATAAATTTCTTATTATTGGAACTTTAGGAGGAAAGTAATGTCATGTTCTAAAAATATGTTTATTGTTACACAATATAGATAAGAAGAAACGAAAATTGTGAGAATATGTTTTCATATTTCAAACATCTTAATCTTTATGTCTTAGTTATTTGGGAAACACTTGACCCTTTGTATAATTCTATCACCTCAACATCCATTGGTCTTCCCCAACCGTGCACTTGGACTTTACACTTTCGATAATTTTCTCTAGAATTTTTTTTCCCGCGCATCTGATTTAAAATCCAGGTATCGCTGTCGTATTCCGTTAATCTCATTATCATTTCCGAATTCTGAGTTTTGCTGATCTAAACAGATTCTCGAAATTGGACCCTTTTAGAAGGTCTCCTACTGAGTTCTTTCATCATCCTCTTATGCGCTTCCTCTCATTCTGTTTGTGAAGTATTCGCAATTTGGGACCTTTCCGAATCTTATTCTTCGTCGTTGCTCGCTTTAGTATTAATTTATTTCACTTCTCTTATTGGCATTATTCTCATTTACACATTTTTTTTTAATTAATCCGTCCTTCCTTGCTGTATTTTCTAAAATTTAGAAAGCTTTTTCTTCTTTCCTTGTTCTCACCATCATCAGGTACGTTGTACACTGAACTTTATAATAGTTGATTGGTATATTTCTTTGAATGTCACCATTTCCATCACCGCTTCTAGGCCAGTTGAATAAAGTCCCTGTCTCAGCCCTATTTCCCCTCAAACTCATTTGATAAATAGCCTTTTGCGAAAAAAATTATTATTTCTTCCCAATTTACTTAATTTTTTGACTTCGTTTTCAAGTTTTGTTTCATTTCTCCTCTAAAACTAAACCTGCAAATATAAGAATTCAAAAATTCAACTTCATTTTACATATGTTTCAATAGAAACAGATTTGCTAGGTTTTTGCTAAAAAAGTCAAATTGATTTGCTGAGTGTCTATCCGTTGCAACATATTTTGTTTACACTGTCGCTTACATCACTCTTTTAATTTACATATCAACAATGTTAGAGTAGTTCGATATGTAAATATATGAATATTTACATGTACAAATCCCATTGTGATTCTGGCGTCTGTAATTATTCATATAACCTTAAGTGTTGTGCATTTGATATTCGTAAAAAAATAATCCTTACTAAACGTGAACATTCTCTCATCCCCATTAATCAAAGTAAATGTGATCGAAACTTGTCGATACAAAAATATCTGTATCGCATTTGATGTTACAGATTTCCACTTGGCGTCACTACAAGACGAAGGTTATGCGTTCCATCAGGCCATGGGGATGGGAGGAATGGGACCCATGCAGCGCGGCTTGTATGCTTGTGGCAGTCCTTACAGCTAGCCCTGGGCCACCTATAACGGAGACTGCGGACCCTCATAGGGTCCCATCGGATCTTAGCGCAGTTTCCGGCTTGCGATACCGCAACGAAGCACTTCCGATTAAAGTTTCGAATAAGGGCATCGTGGCGATGTATCGCGAGTTTCTCTATTAATAATAATCTGCCGTGCCAATATATGAACGCTTTTTTTCAAATTGGCACACGTCATGATAGAGTAACTACTACAATAACGTATTATAGAAAAAAAATAATATTTTTTGAATACTTCATCATTTGGTTTGTTGTACAGAAAAATAAACGTGCAATATTGTTATAATTTTGTTAACAAAACGAAAAATTAACTTCGTCAAAATTATACACTGTAATTTATTTGATTGTAAAAAAGTGATACAGACACTAAATGAGCTCATTAGGGACAAGAAAAAAAAACAAAGTGTGATTTAATCCAGTAGAGTTAGATTTGTGTACATATGCTAGGATAGTATACTATTCGTTCACTATAATTTTGTAAATATCGAGAAAAGTTGACACTAAGTTATAAAGTGAGAATGATTTAGTATTATTGTAAATATATAATATGTGAACACCTATGTATAGAATACCTCATACGTATAAGTACTGTTGTAACTATACTCGTTAAACAAATTGTTTCTATGAAGGATAAAATTTATGTATATTGGAACTGGATTTAGTGTTCGCAATATTGGACTAGGCTTGATTTAGAAGACATTTTCTTTATCGTTTCAATGAAACTTATACAATTTACTTTCTGATAAAATATCGCCAAATTGAGGAAAAACTTGTCTATTTAACAGTTTGAGCATTTTCAAAATAATTTAAAAAAAACACAAGTCTAGTTTATGTTCCTGTTTCTCCCGTACTGAGGTTGAATGTATAATTGTAAAATATTGTAATACTATAGCTCAATAGTCTACAAGATTCCTTTTTGTTTGATTATTTTTATTTATGTCTTTGTACTCATGTGTGTGTGAATGCAAGTTAGATTACAAATCCTTAATATTTACTGTTGTAATTGTCCATGCAAAATAAAAATATTATTAAAACTTATGACGCCAGTTTTATTCGTTTTATTTGTATTCGAACGGCATTAAAATTAATTAGCTTTTTGTATTCTCGGGAGAAATTATTTTATACGCATACCTATGATAAATTACATCTATTTCGAAATATGTTTTCTATAAAACCTAAACAAGTTTGAGATAAAAGGCACGTGAGAGACAAAAGCACTAACAAATATTTGAACTGCCTTGCTAAAAGATTAATGATTCGTTTGAATGACATTTGATTATGAATTAAATTCCATTTAAATGTTGGATGATTCAGTGATTACATTTCGGGGCGATATCAATCTTCGCGTTCAAATTCTGCCGTGTTAACTCGCTAATTATTGTTTCTCCCTAGCTTTAATGAATTCTTATTTTACAGAATCAACAAGGGTTGAATTAATTTGTAACGGAACAGCGGCTTTAAAGTGACGTTATTTAATGTAAATTCGTTCGAGAAAAAAAAAACAATCGAGAAGTATAAGGACAGATTCACATAATTTTACTTCGAATGCCGAAGTCAATGCAAATGCTAGGAGATATACATGCAAAGAACATATCAAGTGGTTGGTGGTCAGACGTCAAAATAAAGTCCTAAAGTCGTCTTTGTCAATCTGCATGTCCTTTTGAGTCATTGTCACAGCATCTCAAGAATACTACGTAAATTTACATACAAAGTGCACCTAGAATATAAATATAAAAACACTGAAACGCGACCAGCTTTAAACATTCGAAACCAAAGGAAAATGAATAAACTAATGTCTGTTTTCATCGACATTGACTTAAGAGTTGCTTGAAGAGTCTTTATGTTAAATAATATACGAATCTAAAAACGACCTTAAATATTAATTTTTATGAAATTTCTAATATTTGCATCAATTCAAAACTGATTTATATTTACACATTTTTTTGTCAATAAAATATAAACAAATACACATAATACTTAAAATAGATTTTAAGTATTTGTTCCGAAATGTTTTAAGAAAGAAATACATGACTTGTGCATTTGTAAATTAGTTTATTTGTATTAAAGCAATCGCTCTTGTTCAACATATTTCGTTATAACCGTATGTGTACTAAAATTTTCGATCGCTGACTAACTAAAGTAAACAGTTTTAAAAATACCGTTCATAAAATATCAGATGACAATGAATAATTAGGAATTAATGTTATTGTCGGAATAACATATGGAATATAATTTTTCCATTATTTGTATCTCTTTTGTTTTACCTACTGCAATTTCCTGTATTTTTTTATACCAAGTGTTGATTCGTTTTCCGGACACTTAGATAAACTTTCTTATCACATTGAAACGGTATTTGAAAAAGTAAATGCAGCATTACTTGCTTTTTAAAATTCTGAGTAAATTATTCCTGTACCGTTTTACTCAAAAATGTACAGAAGAGCCAATATTTGCAAACATTTAATTGTATATGTTATTTCCCTGTCTGAAAAACGAATCAACACAGTGTATTATACATACATACATTGCTATTCTCATTTAATATTATCATCAAAAAATGTTCTTCAAGGAAATGAGCAAACAACGTTAATTATGTGTTAAGCAAAAAAATTATCGTAAAATGTACAAACTTAATTTTCGCTTAAAATAGATTACTTTAGAGGGAAATTTAAAAAAGAAATGTGCTTTTCAAAAATTATATTTGCTGTCGCCTTGTTTAGTAAAAAGATATTTATCAGTATATTGGAAAATAGAAGAAATTAATTAATTATATCACAATACATAGGAGTAGCATAAAATTGTGAGACAAGTTGACTTATACTAAAGAAAAATAATTTGGTGATGTAGTACATACTTTCTACGCTGAGAAAAATGGAATTTTGCGATTTTGATAAAACATCATTCCTATTGATAAAGTAAAAGTATAATGTAAAAGTAAAATGTTGTCATGTTATGAGATCCATCATCTAAATTAATCATGATTCTTAATACAATGAAACTGTTTAAGTTTAAGAATGTAAAATTATTGTATTGTTAAAATAATAAACCATAATGAAATATTATGCTGAATAAATTAGTAATAAAATATCACGTCTGACTTTTTGTTAATTACTCCGGTAATTTTATCATGCCAGGAAATGATACTCTAAACAACAAACCACATAGTGTTAATTTTGCAGTAGTACGCTGAGTCGGTTCTTAACGCGAATCCAAATAAAATGTTCGGAATTCTTGTTAATATAAACGTACTCTTTTGTACCATTTTTCTCGTGTAATTTCTAAATCCAACCACTGCAGTTTTTGAAAGAATTTTTGCAAGTGAATCAAAAAATATGTATAACCAGTGAGAAAGGAGTCAGGTTAAAATTCAGGCAATCATCAAAATAAATAAGGTAAATGTACCAATTAGTGACAAAGTAATTTTTCTGAATACTATATTTCAACATATCTTATTACTAACCAACTCGACACGACTAAAACAGCCATTACATAAAACATTAATATATTTTCTATCTAATAATATTTTTCTTTTATTTCTATTTAATAAGTTTAAATAAATTATCGCTTATATTGAATCTTATGTAAATGTCCCAATAACTGATACTCAGGTAACAAATAGTGATATGTAATTGTCCCTATTATTCGTTTTGATGTGTACCTATTAGTGACAGGTACCTAACCTCTTTTTGGCATGTACCGATGTACCGAATGGTAACCAACACGTAAACTGAATATCCCAAAAAGCGACAAAGTAAATTTTCTGTGCATTACATTTCAAAAATACTTTATCATGGATTAAAGTGATACTCATTAGCCTATTTTTTGTGTCAAGCAAATGACACATGTCATTAATCGGTACATAAGCGACAATGTCCCAGTTAAAGACCTCTAATAATTGCAACAAATGCCGAATCGAAAATGCACTTCATTGTTTATTGAATGTTAAGTTCGACTCTAAAATAATGTACTATTATAGTCATTGTATAAGGATAATTTAAAAAATACTGTTATCAGGAATTTCGTTACATTTAACTTTTTTTCCCAATTTGTTACTAACTGGTACAAGCATATTTTCTTGTACGAGTTAATGACACATAGTTATATTAAAAATTTTTACTCGGCTTTAAGTAATTTTATGAATTTCACAACACAGTTGATGATGTCTTGAACAGATTTTGTCCATTTAATTTAACTTTTGACACTTAAAAAAACAATTACAGTTAGGCCATGTGTTGAACAAAAAATTTATAAGCCAACGAAGATTTTTAATTTCCCGCGAACAGCGACGTGCCAATTTCAATTTCATTTAAATAATACAATAAAACTTATTTTAAGCAAAGAATTATATGTCATCCATAGGTATGATTTTTATAAAATTCAAGACATATATTTGGATGAACATTTTATAAATTTTTATTTTATTAAGAAATAATTAGTAGTAACCTGTCACTAATTGGTACACTGTCGGAACATTTACCTTAGTTGATAGCCTGAATTTTAAAGCAATCCTCTATTTATTTTGATTAGTTATGCCTCATTAATATGTCATAAAATACTGACTTAAATTAATCTATTTATTTTGATTAGTTACATTGCATTAATACTAAAATACTGAGTTAAATTAAACATAAATAAATAAAAGTTTACTGAATGTTAAAAACAATTGTTTTGTAGCTGGCCAGTAAATTAATAGTTTTCTTATTTTAACAATAACATAATTTAACATGATCAAAAATCAAGTAGTTACTCTTTCAAATTAAGCTGTTTAATTATAAGATAATTCTTGCAGTGTATACTTAGTGTATACGTTTTTAACTGTTTAGTTAAAAACGTATAAATGTATTATAGTCATCGAGATAGAATATGGTATAATGGTGTTATATGTATCTCAGTGGTTATAGTAATTTCTGTTGATTCTCAAGACAATGAGCAGATATGACACAAAAGTAACGGAATGTCGCAAAATTGAAAACTGTAATAGCAAATTTCTACATCTAGTAGAGAAAGGTAATAATTTTAGCTGTTATTATACATATATTTTCTCTGTAACATGAGCGCAACTTACTTTTCTGAAAATGTTCATTTTGTTATTTAAATGATTTAAAAAAGTTCGTTCAATTACTTCTTACGACGCAGAGATAAATAAATTCAGCTTTCGCAAATTTTATTCATACAGAAAACATTTACGTTACGCTTTTGTTAGACTTGCTACAGGAATCCAACTTTCAGAGTTTCTTTGAAAGTTTCAGTATGGTTTCTCACGGATAGAGGGCAAACGTTGAAGTTTTACGTCAGCAATAAAGGTTTATGTACATCGTATTCACATCATTTCTTGTAAGTAACATTGACAGTAATCATAATTTTCATAAACAATGTTACTTCGGCCCAGTCTTTTCGTCGCCAGTTAACTTTATCTTGTCGGTTGTGATCACAACTGTAACTAAATAAAAAATAAAATAAACCGACTGTGTGGGGGTATTCTGTAACTTATTAACTGGCTATTAAAATTTAAGAATACGTTAAATTTCAAAATAGAGTCTTATGATTAGCCGTACGGTAACAAAATTTAACAACCCTATAAATTTATTTAAAGCAGCTTCTTGTCCGATGAAAATTGTATCACAAAATCTTTAAAACGTACACTAAATATGCGCTCTAACACTTTACGTTTCGCTATCGTTTGATAGCTTCTTCAGAAGTGAAAAATATAAACAAGGTTGCCAACAGAAACAGGGTTGTCCGTAGAGACAAGTTTGTTAATAGAAACTTCTGAAGAAGCTATCAAACGATACCGAAACGTAAAGTGTTTGTGCGCATATTTAGTGTCAGTTTTAAAGATTTTGTGATACTTTAAATTTATATTCGAAGCAGAATACGCCCTACATAAAATTAACTGGCGATGAAGAGACCGGGGCTAAATCGTTCAATTTATTTTAAAAAAAGTCTACCTGAGAATCCCGGAAAGGAAACAACCTGAATATTAAAACAACAATGTTTAGAATTAAAGCTGGTTCTTGTCCGATTAAAATTGTATCACAAAATCTTTTAAACGGACACTAAATGGCGCACAAACACTTTACGTTTCGCTATCGTTTGACAGCTTCTTCGGAAGTGAAAAAATATAAACAAGGTTGTCAAAATAAACCTTATAAAAACCAAATAAAAATTTTTTCACTTCGGAAGAAACTATCAAACGATAGCGAAATGTAAAGTGTTTGTGCGCCATTTAGTGTCCGTTTGAAAGATTTTGTGAAACGATGTTTAGATTTTATACCATGCGATTTATTGAAAACCGGCCAGGGTAGGTCATAAAATGTGTTAACTAACGTCTTAGATGAAATTGCGTTTAAAACAAACGTCAAAATAACCTATATTAAAATCAAAATATCACAATAAATGTTCGAAATGTTGTCCTTCACTTGCAAAGCATAACTGCATCCTTCTTTTTAAATTTAAACTTTCTAATAAAAAAGTTTTTTGTTCATTACAAAACATTCTACAATTTTAAAAATATTTTAACATTTGTTCTTTGACAAATATGGATAAGTAAATTTATTTAAGACATATATTTGGAGAATCCAAAGCCAACTCTGGCCTGTTTTCAAAAATCGCATGGTTTAATAATTACCGAAACAGTAACTTAATATTATCTTTAGGCAACAAATGTATACTGGGTGTTTTCGGAAGTGTGGCTGAAAAAGATTCCGGATATGAAACAAATCTAAAAGAATGGCAGATTTATTTTTCTTTTTCCTTTGTTCATTTTGAAATAAAAAATAATTCCGTAAATTTTCATAAATTACTGAAAATTAGTACATGGTACTGATTCTGCATTTTTACGAATTTTTCCATATTTTGACAATTGTGACAGTTTACCAGTTTAGGTGTTGACATTAGTTTTTGTTTCAAATTTAACAATTAGAACCGTAACAACGAGTTTTTCTAAAATTATTATGTTTTTGTTCTTAATAATTTATTTAAAGAAATTCCCTTATTCATCAGTGCCGCCGGAATGCGGGTAGAATACAAAATTATGTTTGTTTTTGAGCAAAAACAAAGTGCTCAATCATATACCCAGTGTATGTAAATAACAAGGTTCTGTTTTCAGCCAAATTTCCGAAAACATCCTGTATATTATTATATTTGCTTTAGATGAAACTCGTAATATAAATTAATAAGAGGTGATATAAGTAGATTTTAATAAATCTAGTTATATAAAAAGCTATATTTTAAGTTGCGATATACTGATTGAGCAAAAAATAAATTATCTAACATTTTTAACAGTAATGCTATACCTAAATATGTATGTACCAAAAATTATTAATGCAAATTCAAATTTATTCAAAACTCAAGAAAGTTTGATACAAATCTGAATTACAAATGATACATTCTGAAATTAAATTAATAATTCTGAATTACATTTGACAATTTCTGAAATAAATTTGATCTTTTCTGAATTACACTTGGAAATGGTGTGCTACTACATTTTCTTGATGATCACGTTTTGAACAATGTATTCTTTTATATGATTTGTTTATTGGTTTATGTTGGGAAGTGGCTTTATGTACATTCTTAAAACACGAGAAGCCAAAAACCCTACATTGATTATTTTAGAGAAACGCAGTTTCATTTACAAAAGTTTGAAGTGTGAGTTGCTCTTAGTAGGTGGCGGCTTGTGGAACTGATTTTCTCCATGGAGCCATTTCTGGGTTTAGGGAATCGCCAGAAAATTTTAGAGCTCTTTATGAATCACTTTTTTTTCTCCACCATAAAATCTTCAGAGGTAAAGTTAACAAGTATAAATATTCGGATGACTTTCTTTTTACATTTTTGTTATTTAACTTAGATTTCTTCATTTGTTAAAAATTCCATATATCGAATTTTTTCACAGGACTAGTTGAGCTTGAAGAGTGCAAATAAATGAAAAATGCAGGAATACGTGCTCAAACAAATCGGGCAAGATTATTGAGAAGGTGGAGAAAATTTGAGTCATTCCTGTAAGTTACCGCCAACATCAACATTCAGATTAAAATCATTCAAAGCTCAATAGTGCTGACTATACATAGACTGAACAAATTTTTTCTACAGGTTACTGAAAATATCTTTTAAGAAAAATACATTGTGTGAACAAAGATAATAAATAGTAAAACCATTAATTTCAATTGTAAAAAATTTCACTTTGCTCTTTTCTTTTATTCATATTTCTTTAAAAGTAAGTACAGTTTTCTATAGCTTCCTAAAAACTTAATAAAAAACACACAGTGGTGATAAGAAAAATCTATTTGTATTTGTGCAACAGATTATAATTATTTGATAACAAACTTTACATCTAGTGTTATGTAATAAAATCAATGAATGGTATTGCGTTTTCCTAGAATATTATATAACTGCACTCTTACAAGTGTCTCCTCATTCGTGCTGTGAGCGCGAAGGTCTCAAATAGCGGAGACGGCCATTACAAAAAAGGCGGTGATGATTGCAGTCCCTTGACAACTTCTGGACCGGGATCATTTCTCTGACAGCTGCACAGAAGGTCCAGTGACGTCACTAACTACCTCTTTTTCTAGAAACCTACGGTTCGCTTTACCAGAGCACGTTCAAGTTTATTCATTCAGTCGGCAGTTTTTTGCCCCCACATTCAAGAGCAAAATTCTTTGAAAAGGTACTAATAAAAATAAATGTTAATGAAAATAATACAAACCGAATAACTGAACTGAATTTTTTGCTAGAAGAAAATTAATACAGATTCGTTGGATAATTCAATTAGAAAATAAATAGACATAAAAATCGTTACTACTTTATGCACACATAAATAACACATGTGATACAAATACTGCCAGCCTATACCTACCAACTATATTCAAATATTATTCTTCATATAAACATAGGAAGCGCTGAATTTAAAAAGTTGAAATCTAAGATTGCTGGAGAATCTTAATTAGACTGACTACTTAAAATATGGTTATATTTTAAAGGGTTTTGCAGAAAAAACTTAACATTATACCGGTCGTTGACTTAAACTGAAATTACAGAAATTCAATGAGAACAAATAATATGAAAATCACAGAACTTGAACTCTGCGTAATCAATCGCCGAAGTTAACAATCGACAATTATTTCAGTATTATTTCTTTGTTAACGGTGAATGAGAAAAAGGACGGAGTTATGATTCTTAAATCTGTTGATGCAACACTGGACGCGTTATATTTATGACGCAGAGCTCTTCTCTTATGAAAGCTATAGTACAGATTTATGAACTATAGCACAGATTTATGAACTATAGCACAGATTTATGAACTGCGAGAGGGATAGCATTAGATTCTAAATAGGGAATACACTGCATCTCCGCAAGGGGCTAGAACTTACAAGTCCTCCTCATACTTTTTACGTGTCTACACCGCTTTCTGTTTGTTACATTGCCTATGTTCATATTAATAGTGAATATAGAATAGTAAGTGTACTAAGTCACGACTGTTCAATTGAAAAGTTCATCAAGTTGGTTTTGACTTTTTATGAAAAAAGATAAAAGTGAAAAATGGATGACTTCGCAAACCGATTGGCATTTAACGGACTACATCTGTCAAACATTTATAGTATCTTGCTTATAATCTAATATGACATAACGAAATTGACATTTCGCAGTGGTGTAATTGAAGACCTGCTTCACAATGTTATGAAAAATTCAAAGGTTACTTGACTAACTTTTTAACACTTGAGGCATTAAGATGGTATGATCCTGCTTCACGAAAGCTAGCGAACTTTAATCTTCGTTTATTGCCATATAACATTATTGCTTTCACAATGTTACTGTGAGGATAAACCGAGAGTTAAATTTAACTTGATGTTATGAAATCGGACATTATATCCACTAAACGTTTAAATGACTTTGGAAGGCATTTAATAATCTTCCGAGAAACTAGCGTACTAGTATTTTTCATAAGAGAAGAGCTCTGCGTCATAAATAAAACGTGTCTGGCGTTACATAATCAGACATAAAAAGCATAACTCTATCCTTCTTTCTTACTCACCATTGACAAAGAAATGATACTGGAATATTTGTCGGTTGTAACTGCGGCGATTGATGACGCAGAGCTCAAGTTCCGTGAATTTGATATTATTATTAAATCAAATACAAAACATTTTCTCAATTGAAGAGTGGATATTCTAAAGGATCTAAGTACCATTTCCAGAAAATTTCAGTCAACGCCTATGTGTCAATTTTTTTTAAATGTGTAGCAATGTGTTTAGTTCATTTACTCTTGTCTTCTTTACTTAATAAAACTTTTTCAAGAAAGATTTTATTTATTTTATGTTCTAGACATATTTTATGTAGGGTTTCAGCGTCATTTTCTTAGCACTTAGACCCTTGTGAATTTCCACTCTTCAATTTTACAACGTGAAAGTGCAGCAATTTTACAATCCACTCAATGTTATTTGGTGAACGGAATTTTGGAATTCCTAGCGACAACATTTCGTATTCAATTCGGTGTTCGATTCGCTGTTTTGTCTGCTGTGTGTGTGCATAATTTATTGCAACTGCAGTTATTCTTCATTTTGCATTAATTAATTCATGAATGAAACTAATTTACCTGTTAATTAATGGAATTAATCAGGGGTAAATGTTTTCTTTGAAATTTTATACTTAATTGAGATAATAACAAATTAAATCAGAAAATTTTTAAGATGAACACAATTTTATGTTTGGGACACACTAATTTTGTTGCATTGTACATATTCCAAAGTAATTTTTATTAAAAATTGACAGTCCTGGTAACGGAGTTAAAGTCCACTTTTATAAGATATCTAGGGCCAGTTTCATATTGGAATTTGAAGGATACTTTAATTTAATGTCACCTTTAGACGTCAAGACAAATATGAAAACATATTTGTTTACACATCTGAATGTGGCTTTAATTTTGAAATCTCCTTTAAGCTCCGTTATGAAACTAGCCCTAAGCATGGGCTTTTTAAAATTAAATTTTAACTTTTATAAAAGCATTTTATAATGTTTGCATTACAGATAGGTGATCTAGAAAAAGCAGAAACGGCAAATGAATTAATAAAAAAACAGTAACAGTCAAAATTGAAAGTCAATGGGTCCTTTTCGCCCATATGCATTTCGATAACCGAAGAAAACTTGTAATCTGCGACTCTCTGTTTCATTTGATGTTCCATACTTTGTAACCAAGTGACACACTGTAAGATTTAATTTGTCAAATTATGGAAAAAATGAATGAATGTTATTATTAGTTAGTTTATATTACAGCACATACTGAGAGAAGAAATTGCATTAATTACAAACGGCCCATTTATTTATTTCTTTGAATGAATACATGTTAACCTGTAAGATCTTTCGGAATTTTGTTTGTGTAGCCTGAACGTAATGTAGTAATAAAATAATAAATTAATAGATGATGAGTATTAGTGTGCTTTTTTGCCAATAATACTTTTAGAATGTGACCTCTAATGAATTAATTATTATCTAATTTTTTACTTATTATTAGATATGATCCATTACTACTGTTTCAATTTAATTCCTTAAGTTAATTAATTAAGGAAATAAACTAATATTATGTAAGATATTTTTTATGAAAAATGTGCAATTTTATTACTTAAATGCTAATAAATAATTAGAATGTAAAAGTGTTTTTTATTACTTATCACTAACTGCAAATCTCCGTATTCTTTCGTACGACAGTCACAAATAATGTACCTCAATTTTTATTGTATTACTACGTCTTCGGGTTTACTATTCTATCATTCACGGCATATAATAGTAAACTTCGCTGAACTAGGACATTTAAATCACTTCCAGTGCTTCTCAAACGATTGTAAAGAGTAAATGTTGATTTTTCCGGAGTTATTATTGACCTTTGCCCCCATACGTACGTCATAACTTCACTTCTTTTCTTCTGTATTAATAATAGTTGCCAGTAAGTAAAACTTATTCGATTGCACACTGTATAGCATGTCACTACAAAAATTCAATGAAATGGAATTATATCATACTTTCTTATCTATTGTCATCATAACAAACAAGAATATTTGGCAGTTTTTGAAAACGTTGGGTTCGAGCGCGTCTGATAAATTATTATTAAGAACGAGTTTAATTTTAGTTTAACTTCATTATTATTTTAATATGTACTCACATTCCTCCTCTTTTCATATATTCACATGGATTAGTGGATTACTAGAAAATAATTAGCTTACGTTGTTATCCTCTGAATCAAAATAAGCATGTTATAAGTAATACATTTACAGAAACTTTGTTACTTTCTTGAAAATATGTCTTTTACATAGGTAATGAAAATCTATAAATATTACAGTAGATTATTTCTAAAATATCAAATTTGCTATTTTTGCTGTTAAATTAATTATACCCTCATGTCAATTGGCGAGCGTTTACTTTTCGCAAATACGTAATACAGATCTTCATATTAATAAATTTACTAACGACATAAAATTTGGATAATTCCTTTATTTCATTTTCAATTCAAATGGTTTATTACAGAAGAACTTTAAAAATTCATTGAAAAACGTTTGCAATATTTTTGAAGCAAAAACGAACTGTAGAATGCGCAAACTATTTATATTACAGCGGCAAGTTCCTTGTAAAATCAAAACACAAAAGTGCACTAAAATACGGTTTTATAAAGGGATTTGGGCTGCCCCTTGCAGTCAGTGTCAGCCCAGTAGAGTTTATGACCCAATATTAACTGTCTCCAATAATAATTTATGTTAATAGTCCCGCACGGCTGCGAGCGAACAGGGTTCTGAAAGCGCGACAGTTGGTACTCAAACTCGGTGAAAAGTAGAAGTGTTTCCTATGTTTCTTGTGTTGTCTTTCAATAATTTGGTTGCAGTTTACATTCTTTTTTTTCAAGCGACGCTAATTGAAGGTTAAACTTACAGATTATTTGCGAAAAGAATTTATAAGGTAAGTCTTACTTTTCGTTTTTTTAATTGTTTATGATAATGTAGAAATAAACAACATAATTTTAAAGAATAATACAAAAATACCAGATTTCCTTGCAAGCAAACAAGAATAATGAAATAATTCTCAAAAATGTTCGTTTTAATTTGTTTACGTAGGTCTACAGTGAACGGGCTGAATTATAATTGCTAATTAATACACACATCTGTCCTAGCACCTTCCTGTAAAAGGAATTTGTATTAACGTTTGAAAGTAAACAAATATTTTAAAGGCGCAGAAATTTTTAAATAAGGAACAAGACGCATTTATGAAATTATTTTTTCCAGATAAGGTCCTATTGATTCCCTATTGGCGCCATTTTAAGGGCAAGAACGTCCGTTAAGGACGCGCGCATTCTTCTCGTAACGCATGCGTTCCCAATTTTTGAATCAATAATCTGCAAGAATGCCATACATTAGGCAAAACTATTATTTTTATTATTTGCTGTCAAATTCACCATTGAGCGCTTTAAATGGACACTTTCATTAATTTGTTGCATGTCTGTTGTTTACAGGGCGTTGTAGGCAATTCTCATGACGCAAAAAAGACATGCATTTGCCTTGAAAATAAAGCGGTTCTTGTAAACAAGTTTTGTTTGGGGAAAAGTAGCTCGTTGTCGGTGTCTTGATTCCTCCCGTTCGAATCGATTTTCATTTCTATTAACAACCTGTTTCATATCTTTAAATATGTGTGTGTGTGTGTGCATGTGCTCATTTGCATATGATTTCACTTGTTCGTATATCTAACTAAATTGTGTATTTGTATATACATACATATTCCTAATTTCTTTTGAAAATATAAAACTTCACAATTTAGTAATTAAAATTCTGTTTTATAATGATTTTTTTAATTAAATGTTGTCTATTCGGAAACTAAAAAGATGCTTTCAAGATTTATACTAAAATGACAATATACACTATGACAAGTATTAATTCATATAAAATAGATTTCAGAGTTGCGGTTCTTTTAAATTGTTAGTTTAATTTAAGGAGAAACAATTAACTGACATGTCATTTATCGAGTTATTGAATATTACGTTCTTCTTAATTAAGTTACAATTAAGTAACTTATTCTTAAAAATGGTATATTCAAGTAATCCTAAGTATTAAAACAGTCAAGCTTCGAAAATCCGGATTCTGGTAGTCCGGATTCTTCCAAAATCTAGATACAGTCGCTTCTCCATAACTCGAACCTCCACAACTCGAAACTCTCTGTAAGTCGAAATTTACTGATGTGCCTGCACATTGTGTATAATTGAAATCTCTTTCTTTAACTCGAAATTTCTATAACTCGAAGTAATTTTCCGGTCCCTTGAGATTCGAGTTATGGAGGTTCCACTGTATATATCTTGCTATAATAGTGTACTTTATAACCCGGATGTAATTGCTTCTCTATATGATTTTAATAGTATCTATGTATTCTTAACCATTGATAATTATGTAACTTCTCCAAACATATATATTTCTTGCAACGTCGGCTGTAAAACAGTAGCACTGAAGTTAGAATTCTTTAAAAGTTATATGTATACACGTACATAAGTAACATATTCTTAAAAATGGTATAAGTATTCAAGTAATCCTAAGTATTTATACATTGCAGCCTCGAAAATCCGGATTCTAGTAGTCCAGATTCTTCCAAAATCTATATGTAAGTACCTATATCTTGCTATAACAGTGTGGTTTACAACCTATAAAAAAAATTGAGAATTCTAAAATATTTGAAATTAATTTGATTTCTGTTATTTGCAGTTTTCCAATAAAATGTAGACAAACATATTGTATTTCAGTAATGTAAATTTTCAATTATTTGAATCGCAATGGTTATTAATCCAAATTATCAAGCTTGCAATGTATGTGTATAATTGTCCGCAGTACAACAATTTTTTTAATCAATAAATTTATCTTTCCATTTAATTTATGTTAGAAATCACTCATTGGATATAAATGTCAGTCTTATAGATTATAATAATTTCTGTCTGCATCATATGAAACAAAGGTTTGCTTTTCGTAAATGCGACACCTTAAATTTTATTAAAAATTATATATATTACATTTCCTGTATTCGAAATTTAACAAATTGTGTATAAAATTAAGAACTAGATGTAAAATATAGCTTCTACTGATTTCATTGATTAAGAAATATCGGTTCACAATTTGCATTTTTATTCTGTAATTATTAACTATGTATTTATATTGCAGGACAGATTTTTTAAAATTTTTACTTAAGTGGTTTATTTTTGTTTAACAAGTAGTTTATTTCTGCTTAGAAAAATTGATCCGAGTAAAGCAAAGTTTAAGGTGTTAATATACAGTAAGCAACAGGCATTTATTGCCACATCGTGACAATAGAAAGATGCAGTCTCGAATATCAATAAATAATCAAGCAACATCTACAAAATGTCAATATCACGCCGCGGCTCCAAATCCAAAATGGTTCCGCACGAATTAAGATTCTTAGGCCCAGTTTTACAATTGTGGAATAAGGACGGAATAACTGTTCGTGGAATATCCTTTAACGTTCCTCCATATCTACATCACGCCTACGTCACGTTATTCTTAGAATAATGCTTATTCGACGATTGTAAAATCGGGCCTTAAAGAAGATCCCATTATCTCCGATCACCTAAATGTTTCAGAGTGATGCGACGGCGAAAATTCATGAAGTTGATGTGTTTGTCGATAGGGATCTGACGAGTTCTACATAAATAAAATGTTTTCAATATTCAAAAATAATTAAATTTACAAGCTCTTATGAAGTCAGTAACCTTTTGATATAAATGTTCATTTTACAAAATAAATACTCTTAAGTTATAACATGTCTCCAAATAAAATGTATGGTCAGGTCTACTTTAGGATGACATTTTTAAGTCTTGTCTTGCAATAAAATTTTAGTGTTACATAATCTAACATCACTTTTGAAATGGCTTTTTTTTTCTGTAGGGAAACACATTGAAATGCACTCAAATAAACGATTCGCGCAATTTAAAGAATATTTCGGAACAAATAATTTGAGTCGTTCAGTAATACAGTTGATTTTACTTGAAATATGAATGTTGATTCGAAAAGTACCTGCAGCTAGAAATATTACGATACACATACATCAAATTAGTTTAGAGCATGCTATAACCACTGATTTATTTGAATACGTTTATGAAATCTAATTCGGAACATTCACATGCGATCTGCTTTATGTCGGAACACATTTTCTGAAATTTTGTAATTATACAAGATTCAAGAAAAATATTAAAGCTTGTTCTGTGAAACTTAAATATCTAACAAATATAAAATGGAGCTACAATTTTATAGCGTTTCGATTGATTGCTCTAGAGCACACTGAATATATTCCCATCTTATTTTGAGATACTTACTTTGAGAGTGCTTTAGAGCAGTGAATAGAAAATACGCAATTAGTGTATCAAACTTAACTACAAAATATTTCGTTTTATTTAATTTTAATCCAAGTACACTTGTGATGTGAGACGAAAAATAAAATTGTGTTAAAGAGTAGATAAAAAGTTAACAAATAGAGAGGGAAACATGAAATCTATTGGGGGACTTTTCCAAAATCAAATGTACATTTGATTAGAGAATATGCATACTTACATTAACCAAGAAGTTAACAGTGGGTGAAGTAAATTTGTAAATTGTTATTTATTTTACTGCCAAATGCCTAGACCATGAGGTCAGTTTTATTCTTGGTTGGTGGGAGTAGGTAGACTATAAATTTGTTCTATCCTCATTCCCCGTTATAAATTATACTTTTTCAATTGTTACGCTGTTCGCGGCGCCTTGAAGCTCGAAATCGCTGCCAATTCCGGTCCGTGTGCACTTGAATGTTACCTCTTGAAAATATGGAAATGGATTGTTCACGAGATTTGGCTCACAATTACTAAAGACGATGTTTCATCTTTAGGACTTTACGCATCTTGAAAACGTATAATTTAATGGGTGACGTCTGTCGGTCGAAATTTGCAAGATAGTATCTTTGCCAACTTTCGCGCTCCAATAACATGGTACAATTTGACTAATGCGGTGGCCTCCAAACAATCCGGCTCGGCTTTATTATTTACGTGGAAAGTATAGCTCTGGACGGTTTTACGGTAAAAGCAATGTCATTAATCTTAGGCGTCTGTTGAGGCAGGTCGGACTCACATTGCGCTGTGTCATGCCATGCCATGCATTATCTGTGTTCTATTAACGTGCAGTAATTTATACTATACTTTGCGCAGGTCAGGAATGCAATCCGAGTAAAGCATAAGCAAGAAAGTAACCGAGCGCTTTTAAAAATAAACCCACGTTTACGAACAAGTTGCCGCCGACAGCCAAAGTTTATTTTCATTGTGAGTCGTTACGGTTACGATCCTGTCAGTGTCAACGCATCATTTCATTCATATTTTTAGAGTCCCGTTGTTCGCTAACTTGAGAAATTTGATACTTCCGGTTACATATGCGTTCAGAAACTTTCAGTTTCAAATTTGAGTGAAAATGTACGACTAATTATAGAACTAACTAATCGTACATTTTCACTTCGTAGTCACGGTTCTTTTGCGATGTAATACTTATATTCAGGACAGTTTGAAACTAGGAACATAAAATTTAAACTGACACTAAAATACTAATTAATTTTATCGGCGTTTACTAACAAATTGCAATTTCAAAAGTAGGAAGCACTGTTAACATACGGTACGAAGGGGTGTCGGAAAATTTTAATTACCACCATGAACAGAAACAAGTCAAAAAGTCACGAACTTAAGCCGTCTCTTTTTTCTTTGCCTTTACCTTTGCCATTAGCCATTCCAGACAATTACATCTTATATTACAGCTGGGTCTAAGTCGTTAAACAGCACAAACATCAATGGCCCTGGTGGAATTCTAACCCACACCGCCGATCGACTCCCAAAGTCGACTAGGCTAACCGCTAACCCACTCGACAACCTTAGGCCTTTTCCACTTAATCATTTTGCAACCACACATTTCTGCAAACGTTTTCTGCAATCCATTATTGTAGAAGTTCTCCGATTGCTTCGAGAACCACTGTCCGTTCCATTTCCCGAATGACATAATCTGTGTCGAGGCGGTTAGTTCATCTCAAGAAAGAGATAAAAGCCGCTGGGCGTGAATAAGGGGAGTTGAACAAAATTTCATAGCCACACCTGTCAACTTCCACGAGAAGCTTGGGTAGAATGTGTGGCTGGAATACGGATGCCTTTGCCGATAATACGATGGCGTTTTCTTTCACCGCATATTGCAATTTCTCCAAAAGTGTGCAGTATCAAGCGCTGATAGTCATCCTCTTCGGAAGATAATCGGTTAGGATTGCGCCCCGCCCAAGATACTGAGAACTAAAGAATTCTGTACACTTATCCGTCTCAGCTATAGTCGTCCCAGTATTGTATTGATTTTATGATCTTGCTAGAAAAAAGCGGCAAAGAGACCAGCACTGCGTTCTCTTTGTAACCTCTCTGCCGCTTTTCCTTATAGGAAGACCATAAAACCGATACAAAACTGAGTCGACTATACCATTGCAAATATTGATTATGGCGGGACGGGCAAGTGGGCGGTCACTCGTTCATTTTCATATGTTTAATCCTGACCGTATTTTGATGGGACTGTGGACGGGACGTAACGTGACGGATAAGTGTGCGACAAGCTTAATAAGGTTTACTCGGCTTATGACGAATAGCGAATATACCCTTTAAGGAAATCAAAAGAAGCAGTGGCGTGACTGGAGGAATGAGTTTGATTGCATCTTTGGCACTTACGTCCTTAACATATTTTACGTTTCATAATTTCTTTCAAAAAGTCATATTTTTCCTTATTTTCATGACAACATGTCTATTTGCTTTGAAACTCAAAGTATTAGATCAAAATGCGAAGACGGAAACAATCCGATTAATCTTTTAAAGCAGTTGCTTGACGGAGTTAAGAGAAGAGCTTGATTATGTAATTTATAGTGTTATCCATTGACAGCGCTAGAGCAATCTCACAGTATTCTTATCTTATTTTAACGTCGCGTAATTATAAGGGATGGAGATATTCTAAGAATACTCTAGAGCAGTCAATCGAAAACGGCTTAAAGCTGGAGGTTGACATTTTTAGCATTCGTTATGAATTTTTACACTGAAATAAAGGTTGAGTTAAGTGAACAGTCAAACTGCACAAAGTTGTCAAATCAACGGTCAGGACTATACCACTAACCGGCGATTGGGGAAATTGAATATGTGCTTTAGTCTGCCCAGTTTGACCTTTCACTTACCGCAGCCAAAGTAATTGCTTCTTCTTTCAGTTGTCATTTTTGATAAATGATATGATATCCATAATTTCTCATTGTATATGTATATGGAAATAAACGAAATTATTATTATTATTAAGGATATTTTGGTGAGTAACCGGTTATGTGCATGTTATGTGTGGTAAGATGAAATAAGTAACCATTCCATTTTTGTGAGTTACCGGTAACTGTTGTTATGACGTCACATACGTTACTCCGATTAGTATTTTCCTAACCCGGTCCAGAGGGTTGTGGAACATTGGTGTCTCTCTCTTATGCAATTAGTTTTGTCCTTTTGTCAATTGTTGTATGTGTCAAGGCGTGTTAACTTCGACCACAGACTCAACTTTTTATTTATTTAAAATTATTTATTTCAGTATTTAAGATATTCGTAATTTCTAATAGGATTCTGCTTTACTCAGTAACTATTTCGTTTTGGTGACTCTTACTAACCGTTACGTTACCACGTAAGCGTAGCGTCACTACTGCTAACCAACGCTTTGTAACCGGTTATTCGCCAAAAGTACCTTATATTGTCAACGTAGAATAAAAGTTCCAAGCAAAACTGTACCTTCAATCAGTCTCCTCCTTCTTAAAATGGCTTTTTAATGAATCAGTCGGTATTTTGTTACGCTGTGTATAAATTCACTATTGGTACGTACGACTTAGATAAATGTATGACGTCACAGACTTTACCAATCGTAAATTACAACCGTATATTATACCTTGCTTGTTAGAGTATTTTTGGTCACAACAATCCCAAAAAACTGGACAGCATCACCTTTTTTACTGTTTTCTCGTTTATAAGGAACATGTGCCCAGTCTAAATAGCTATTTTTATATTAAGGGCGTGAAGGAGGCGATTTTGGCCCGCCGCGGAATTATAAGCCCGAGGCCCGAAGGAATTTTAAGAGGCAAAGGGCCAAAATCGTCGTTCACGTCCGAAATGCAAACAAGATTTTTTGTAAAATCGTTTAAATCCATCTTAAAGTTTTGAAAAAATAAATGGCACGATTCGTTCTCAATAATCAAGTTACGTTGTTGGTTGCTAACAACGACCTATTAACAAGAGACATGAAGGTGTATGTTTGACATTGGTTCCAACGTAGGTACATGTTTATGGTATGTTTATGTTTACGTTACGAATGTCAACAGTGATACGAATTATTTCAACAATCATTGCTTTATTATCGTTTTAAGGCAGAAAATTAGTATTTTAGTGTAAAGTTTAACAAAAATTTTAAAGATAATGGTACGTTGGTACTTATTTTGTAAAAAGACTTGTAACAGTGACCCTAACCTCTCGTTGCACACGTAAGTGTTTTTCATAGGCGTCACATAGAAATGTATAATAGTTTTTACTATTTGTTTGTAGCAATGTAAAACTAACGTTGACATTCGTTTTAAAAGTAATCATATCTAAGATATAAGTTTGCACATCTTATGGCTCACTCTCGCCTGTTTTCAATAAATCGCATGGTGTTTTAAAGACATTTAGACCCTTTTCGCGAATCGCCTATGTTGCCTAGGGAAAACAAATACGAACTGTGTTGGAGCCTACCCCTTGTACTCCTCTGCCCACCAATTGCAAGTCTCTAGTTAATAGGTCGTTGGTTGCTAATGTGATGCAAATAAACATGTTGGTTTCTTAGGTTTTAGGGCGCAAAAGGCACTATTTACGCCCGCAAATTATTGTATAAATGACTTCATTTTGATATGTTACAATATGTTTCTATCTCACATCAGTGTCATATGATAGACTGCCATAACTAAAGAGGGGATAACCTTAGATTTTACCTAAGATTATCCAAACTAACGAGTGTTCAATTGAAAAGTTCATCAAGTTGGTTTTTGTTGAAAGAAGATAGAGTGAAAAAGGGATGACTTCCTAAACCGATTGAGGTTTAACGCATGACAGTTGTGAAATAGTTGTAGTGTTGTGCTTATAACCTTACGTGACTTATTAGCGCTTCCCTTGCTGCATTAGTGCGCACTGAGTTCATCTCGTATTAATGAATGATGTGAAAACAAGATGCGAATACTCTGTGTGAGCACACTAGTGCAACAAACGAAAACGTTAAACATCGAATGACATTTCTCTTTCATCTAATTCCAGACCTGCTTCACAATGTTATGAAAAATTCAAAGGCTACTTGATGAACATTTCAATTGAACACTTTATAACGTGCCTTTTTTAAATTTCTCCTCGTAGTTGGCCGTGAATTCTTAGTTGTGAACCAGCCTTGCTTGAAACCGACATATATCATAACCTCACTTTTTTATTGAAGGAAATGTCATAAAGTTCAAACAAATCTTTATTAATAAATTTTATGAAAATTTCAAAGTAAAATCATATTAGGTGATCAAAATGTCCACCAATTTCATCAAAACAGGCTTGGATTCTACGTAAAACTTCTTTGCTGACGTTCAAGAGCATACAAAGATTATTCTTAATTCCTATTATTTGACTGAGCCGACTAAGCGGAGTTCTTGGCGATTCATGCACAAGTTCCCTTACTTTTTCAAATAAGTTCTTCAGTCCTTTCTGTAGGACGTCCACTGCCCTATTAAGGTAAAATAGAACTTGTCTCTCGAAAAAGCTTAACCACCATAATTCAAAGACGTGCGAAATTTGTCTTAAGGAAGCAAAAGATTCGTTTTTCAGAAAACTTATGGAAGCAGTCCTGAATAGAGTAGTAGATACAACTTGCCTTCAAGTTGACAGCCATTTCGAAAATAAGATTCGATCATAAAAGCTCAATGCTCTGGCAAGAGAACCATTTCAGAACGTTTTGTTAATTTAATAAAATTGGGGTCATGTTATTTCATTTTCAAACATCAAGTCGATTGAAGCTGGTTTACAACTAACAATTCACGGCCAACTACGAGGAGAAATTTTAAAAAAGGCAAGTTATAATCATGGAATGAAAATATTTTTTACGGAATTTTGTACATTTGTTTTATATTTACTTATCCACTCTCATTCAACAATTTATAAATGAATTACATATGGCAAACTGCCTACCTCTGATGCAAGAAATCTAAAACTGGCCGCTCTCTAGTCATTAACTTAAGCAGACATCATGAATTTGGTGGGCGCTATTACCCTTCAAATGGGGGAATTTAACAATACTGTGAGCTTCGATTTTGTTCAGCCTGGAGTTAGTTTACTGACAATAAAGAATTATGGAAACGAAACAAGTTGACAGCTCACGTTTGCAATACCAGCCGCCTAAGGACCAATGATAATGTTACTCAAATTACTTGCAGATATTTCAACAATTTCGTGGTAATAGTTAAAATTTTACGATACTCCTGGTATAAAACATTTTCGTGATACCAAACCGCTCGCCTGGTCTAAGACTAGAACAGTCCTTTCAATATTGCCTTTATGAAGATTCTCCTGCAGTACAAGAAATTTGTCCCTTTATCTGCGAGGTATTCGGGCAATGGTATTCAATATTGACATGTATGTTCCACAGTTCATGTTTATTTTTATATCCATATATGTAACAAAGCAAACGCATAAAACTATTTTCCTAATATGTTTAGCTGCCAAATCTACCAAACCGAGTTATGTCTGTATGGGTGATACTTTTGTCATGTTGGAACACTTATCTCTCTCTACAGGGTGTTGTTAATTAAGATGGCAATAATTATACCACGTATGGAGGACATCAAAATATTGCGATTTAACCTAATTTATCTATATCCAAAAGTTTTTCGTTTCTGAGATATAACCTCCTAAGGGAACAACTTGGAAAGTATATTTTCTTAAATATCTCTGGAATGGTTTGAGATAGAGGGTTGAAATTTCATATGTAAGATAACTGAAATTCAAGGATGAATATGTCTTAGGCAAAATTGAATATTTTTCACCAGTGGCGTAGAACGAGGGTAATAGGTTATCATTTTAGTGAATAACTTCTTTATTGTCACTTTTTCGAGAAATCTGAAAGAAAAACTGAAAAATTCAAATAAAATTATACAAGAAATGAACTTAAGTTCCATCTTCGTCAGATTAACCGTTTTCGAGATATTCAGGTGGAAAGATTACATTAATTCAGAAATCCAATTTTTTTTTAAATCAAATATGCCTTGACAACGTTAGCTGCTATTTTGCATATCAATACACAACTCTTGCATAGTTTTTTCTTAATTTATGAATTAAAAATGTACTCTAACTATGAAATAACGGCCATGATACCCCTTCATGAGGAAACTAAAGAAAACGATTTTTGGTACTTATGACCATTATTTCATTGCTAGAGTAAATTTTTAATTCACAAATTGAGAAAAAAACTATGCAATAGTTGTGTATTGATATGTAAAATAGCAGGTAATGTTGTCAAGGCATATTTGATTTTTTTTTAATTTTGAATTTCTGAAGTAATGTAATCTTTCGACGTGAATATCTCGAAAACGGTTAATCTGACAAAGATGGAACTAGTTCATTCTTGTATAATTTTATTTGAACTTTTCAGTTTTTCTTTCAGATTTCTCGAAAAAGTGAAAATAAAAAAGTTATTCACTAAAATGATAACCTACTACCCTGGTTCTACGCCACTGGTGAAGAATATTCAATTTTGCCTAAGACATATTCATCCCTGAATTTCAATTATCTTACATATGAAATTTCAACCCTCTATCTCAAACCGTTCCAGAGATATTTAAGGAAATACACTTTCCAAGTTGTCTCTTTAGGAGGTTATATCTCAGAAACGAAAAACTTTTGGATATAGATAAATTAGGTTAAATCGTAATATGTTTATGTCCTCTATATGTGGTATAATTATTGCCACCTTAATTGATAACATCCTGTATAAACAGTTTTAGAAATAGTAATCAAGAAAATAGCAACGATGGTTATATTTTTCCCCGCGACTGACTTTTGACGATTTCGTTAAGAATTTTCTTGATCAGTTCAATATTTGACAGCTAACCACATTATTTGTATTGAGAGGTATTTTTTATAACCATTGAAAGTCTATCAGAGCATAACACAAATTTATTAACATGTGTGATAAGGTGATAACAGTTTTTTATTTGATATGTAATTGTTTATATATTCATGATATACTATATTTTTATGTATTGATCAGTGCATTGCATTTCTACCTACCAAAGCCAGCATAATTATTATAATCAATATATCACAGATTTCCTTTTCGTTTTTTCATAGGATGCTCTAATTCTAATTCATATATTTTTTGAATCATTAGAATACTTGTAGAAACGTCACATTCGTCAAATTTAGTTAAATGTCAAAGTTTTGTTTTAAATGCCAAGAAAATCTGTTTGAGGAAATGGAAACTTCATGAATATTCTCTGTTTGCACTATTTTAAAATTAACGGGCAAGCGGTCAGCAATGAAACTTTTTACTTTTATTTGCTAAGCCCTCGGTAAGTTTTGTCACCTTCATCAGAGCATAAAATTGAAATGTAAGGTTACAGGTAATTACATAGTACAATTACAATAAAAACCTAACGTACATAATATTTAGTTTACATTCTAATTACAAAATTCTTCAGTTAATGTTTAAAATTTCAAAATTGATTGATTGAAAACCGAAATAAATATATTATCAAAGGTAACCCGATTTAGAAAATTATTACAAAATAACATGTGTTTTTTTAAAAATGCCATAAAGGTTGGCCATGAAAATTAAAACTCATGTCGTAGCTTGGCATCTAACACATGCCAAATCTGAAAATTTAAAGTAAATGAATGGAGCTAAGACATGATTTTTTTTTCCACAGCTACCCCTTATGGCATTTTTAAAAAAACACATAGTATTATTTACCTTGGATTCTGTTCGGAATTACCTACGTTTAAAATCAAATTTTATAATGCCAAATTAAGATTTTGAATATCTGATCTAAAATTCATAGAATTATTAGTTTTCTTAATATGAAACAATTCTAAGAATAATCTGGCATGAAAATTAGTTTCTTTTTCTAATTTTTTTTTTGAATTTTTTTCTTTGTTTGTTATCATTTTACAATCATATTTCTGTTGCGATGGTCGTGATTTAAACCAATTGGAAGTTTGTCCTATATAAACCTGATCACTGATTCAGTACAAGGAATAGAATAAACAACACCATATTGAAGAGAAGGTTTGTTTTACTAAAAAGATTATTAATAGTTTACATTATATTTAGCAATTTTTGCATTAATACTTTTGAATTCTTTAGTAATCAAATTTGTATAACCGGGTATTTGTGGAAATGTTTTGCAAATTAAATTATCTAAATTTTGATTACGTAATTAATTATTTGTTTTATTCTTGTTAATTACTTGCCCTTTGACAAAAGCATGTGTAGAAATGTTCGTGGTGATAGTCGAAAAAACATAAGTCATGGTATATCTTTTTAAATGCTAAAACTAGAAAAACATAGACGTTAACGCCTGAACGGTCCAAGCAGTAAGGGACCGGCCTTGCAATCGCATGGTCGTCGGGTCGAACCGCACTCGGGATTTTTCTCGGGGTGGTCGGTATCGACTTCAGGTGCCCTTCAGTGTTGGGGATAAAATTCGATACTGCTTCCCCCTAAACGGCCAGGAGATTGGAAGTAAGAAAGCCATGGAACACTTTACACACACTCAAATACACTCCCGCTCCTAAGGTCCTGACAAGTCTTTGACTTAGGACGCCGTTGGAAAAACCACCACAGATAAAAGAAAAAGAAGTGAACCTAAATACATACTATACAGTATACTCTATTTCCAACTAAAAAGTTTGAAAAGGAGAGATTTTCACATTAAGACCCGATTTTACAATCGTCGCGTCGGTTAAACTGTGTATAACATTATTCTTGGAATAACGTGACGTAAATATGAAAGAATGTAAAATGGTATTCGGCAAATAGTTATTCTGTCGTTATTCCACGCTTGTAAAACTGGGATTTAATCCTTTTTCCAAAATCATCACGAGCCTGTTTACACGTGTTAAGCCAGCTAAAAACTGTTTGTGTGGATTTATTATTACATACAATTGGTACTTAAACCGTGTTTAGTGTGACTTGTATTACTTTTTATTTCATAACCACATACTTACACATGCTATAATTAACCGCCCGTTTATTGTTATTATTATTACTATTACTATCTTCGGCGTAAATGCTTATAAGTGAACCTGAAGAGCCTTTGGTAAGCTGAAATTTTTCTTGCTTTAAATTATATCATACCTATATTAATAATAAGTTGCGTTTTTGAACTTATTTAAAAAGTCTTAAAAATCAAATTTCTTTTTTCAAGAGTCAGAAAATCGTATTTGTTACTGACAATCTCTTAAGCACATCTTAAAGTTATTCAAAGGAAGCAGCTTTAGTAATTTTATTCATCAAACACTAAATAAGAAATAAATTAATTTCAGAACTTTAAGTGGATTGTAATTTATGGGAGACTTAAGTTTTATTATTATCTGAAATTAGATGAGATTTGTAATGAGGAATTGAGGAGGCACGCAAATATTACATATCCGCAGGGTAGCTTACGCTACAGTAACTGTAAACAAAAGTTTTGAAATTTGAAGGAGGCTACAAGTAGTGAACTAATGAAAGTCCTGAATTTTTTCTTCTTGCTTATTTATTGATCTATTTGGCTATGTTACAAAAACGTACAATATGTACAATGAAAATTAGATGATCTAAAATCGCAATTTAGGAAATTTGAATGAGGATGAAAAGGCAACTGCTTCTCTGAAAAGCTTTCGTGAAATAATTTGCAGCTAATAATAATTCTAACTGGTAATAAATTAAAATCTAAAAATTTATACAGACTTAGTTGTGTTTTTGAAAACTACAAATGCCCGAATTTCATACTTACCTATAAGCAAGGAAACACATGATTCATAGCATATTCACTAAAAGGAATAAGATTTATTGTGTAATGGGTTATCCATGATGTTTAGTGACTGTTGAAATAAGAAAAATTTGGGAAAGTATTTGCCTTAAGTCGCTACCAAAAAAACATCGTCATGTAAGAGCTGTTTATTTTCTATTCATCAAAGACGTTGTTGTAAAGATGACATGTTTCGGTAAACCACCATTTTCAAATCTTTAGCAATATGAAAAGCCACAATGTGGAAGACATTTTAGTTAAGACTCTTAACTAAAATGACTTAAGGCAAATACTTTTCCAAATTTTTCTTAAGATTTGTTGCTATAGTGGCTATTTACATGTGCTTTTAGGACACTAATCATAAAATAGATTAATTCAATTAACCCACTTAATGAAAACACTAAAGTAGTGAATTTTTACAATTTTTATTATGTAGTTTAAAACATGACAATTATTTCGACACACAGTGTCTTCGTCAGATGTGTACTGAATCTGCGTTAATTTACTTACTGAAGGATAATTTATACTAGGGAACTGAGTCGGCTAATCTAAAAATATTTGAGGGGCTCATTATGCAGTGACACGGACTTATTTTTAACAGCGGTGGTTTGTGTAAAATATTTTACTGTGTAAAACTAAGAATTTGAATTATCTTAAACCTAATTAGACGGAAAAAGAAGAAAATATACAAAACAATCAACAAGTTATCTAAATTACATATCTACAAATGTTCAATTACGAAATAAATTTAATAACGGTGAATTATTTAATTCTGTTTGGTCATTTATTAAATAATTAGAATTTGTAAGTTTATTAATTTCTAAAGATTCAAGAAAATTTAATTTTCTACCTTTATTTTCGGTATGCAAAATTTTGAATTCAAAGTTTGAAAAGTGATTATTGTCAATTAGGTGGTTAGCAAAAGATGAATCTGTTTTATTATTAATAAATGACCTGTGATCTGTTATTCTAGTATCAAAATTTCTTCCAGTTTGTCCAACATATACCTTTTGACACACATCACAGGTTAACTTATAGACTCCTGATTTGTTATTATTTGGAATTGGATCTTTGTTATTTTTTATATACTTGAACAAAGTGTTATTAGTTTTGTAAGCTAACTGAATATTCTGTTTCTTTAAAAGTTTTGACAATTTTTCAGTAGGTTTACCTATATATGTTATTGCTTTATATTTATTAATTGTGTTATTTTTTATGCAAGGGTAGACCATCGAAATAGCTTTATCATAAAGATTTTTTGTTAATATGTTTTTTACTATTACGGGGTTATAACCATTGTTGTTTACTATGTGTTTTATTTTATTTAGTTCTTTTTCATATTTTTTTTTGACATAGGGATGTTAATTAATCTATGTACCATACTGTTATATGCTGCTAACTTGTGTTGTATAGGGTGTGAAGAACTATTATGTATAATATAATTCAATTAAATTTATAAGCACGATGCAGAGCCCTTAAAGTAATTTTTCAGTAGCTTTAGACAAAATCTTTAATAATAACCTACGGTGCAGTTTGTTGTAAACTTGGAAACTGTTTATTTCTTTTTCAGGATTAAGAGTGAAGATAGTATTCGATTTCGAATCGATTCGATTTCTGTATTAACGCTATTTTCAAAAATTGAATATAATAAATTGATATAAAATACTCCTAATTAATAAAAGTAAAGCAAACTTATAATATTATGGTATCTTACTAAAATAATGAAAATTATAAGTTTCTTCTGTACTTTAGTATTTTGGTTGATAAACTTCCGTTTCGCTTATAGTGGCAGTTGCTCTTTTAAAAAGGGAAAGTGTTTAAATGGACCCTTGTGCCTTTACAGTAATTGTAGCATGTCGAACCCTCATAAATTAACTTTAATGGCCAAGGATTTTCGTTGAGACTTTTCATTCGAATTACTAGAGTACAGCTGTGCCTATAACTATTGTATGCCCTCGCAAAGATTATTTTTATTAATAAATTGTATCAATTTTACTTCACGACTGTAAAATAATTATTGTGTATTCCTAGTTTTGTTCCAATAAAATAAACTGAAATATCTTCGGATTTTTAGATAATCACGCGAATGGAATACAAAACTGAAGCGTGAGTAAGAACGCAGCACCCTGATTGGAACGGGAAGTGCCCCAGACAGACCAAACTGGTTTGAAGGCCCCAAGAATGACCGATCAAGAATTCAAGATATGCAATCTTTGCTGAATTACAGAAAACAAACGTTTAGGTCGAGGAAAGCGCAGAGTAGGTATTTATGTATGTATTATACCTATGTATGTGGGTAGTTATTCGTTCGTTAGACCATAACACCATGAAGTAATATGACAGAGAAAGATGCGTGTCATCCTGAAACTGATATTTTTATTGCGTGAGCGGCGCACGTATAAAAACTTTATTGGCAATAAAAATTAAAATTGCTGACACGGCACTGCGAAACGTATGGGATGACAGAAAAAAATGCTTTTTACAAATAAGCAATATCCGTTGTGCATTACGTAGCCAATGGATTTCTTTTCATCAGTTTTATTTTCAACCATCAATTTTAAGAAAAAAAAATTAATGATAGTAATACATGTTTAACGTTCAATACAAATTAAAAATATTACTCTTTGATTTGTATCTGTTATCCGTTAGTTCTCTGGTAAAAAAATTAACGTATAATTGCAGAGTATTGCATAACGTGTGTGTAAAAAATTAAATTGCGGCCTAATCACTTCTGACCGCTAAAACGAGTAGGCGGACTAGCGGACAGGTACGCATCGAATTCTTCGATGCTTGGCTTGCTGCTTTTTATGGTGATCAGAATGGATAAAACTACGCATTTATATTTTGCTGGGGTGACATTATCTTTACTGCTGACTGTACGTTATATTCCTAGCTGTTAGAGCTCCCGTTATTAACTTCTACTATAACCAGTCTATTTAAAAATAGGATTTTGATTTTGTTAGCAGCTACAATTTTTAATACTGGGTGTTTCATTGAAGATGCATCAAACTTGAGGGACACGTTTCTGACATTATTTCAAAAAAAAAATTTAATCCGTGCAAGTTGAAATTTGCATAATTTGGAGTCGATGTTTTTTGAAATACTGTAGCGTGCGGAATCGTGAAACAAAACCGGCGATCTAAATTGCATTATGAATGGCACACAGCTGCAGGGAGGCAATAAATCCATAAACAGCGAAGAAATTTATGACTAGATTTTGTTTTACCCTTGACCTAGACTCGCTCGGTCATTCAACTTTGCCAAACGTCGAATGTGAAATCGCGTTGGATATTTAAACTTTAAACAACGAACAGTCCATCCTAAAAGTATGCGACTTTCTTTCCCTTCGATTTTTTCGAAATTTATTCATTACACAGAAAAATTTACAAAAAAAACTTTTCTTTTTTTTTCCGACATCTACCCGCATACCAAGTTTGATGCACCTTTAATGAAACACCCAGTATACGTATCTTCGGCCTATGTTATAAACTGTCTATTCTTTTTAGTTCAAGATATTCATTGTAATCAGATATTTTATTACAAGTTGCGAAAGATAAGGAAATATTTTTATGTTACGTCATTACATTAGTGCTAGTTAACGTTATCACAGTGATGATTGAGTGTTTGCTGTGTCAATGGATGGTTAGTTGTCACTTGTAGCCAGGCACATGGTAAACGGGTATAAGGTAAGAGTCATGGTTACTTGGGTAGCGGGTAAATATTGGGTATCGGATAAGAAAAAAAAAGTGTATCAACTTTATTTTTATAGGATACGTATGTACTCCACATCCACCCATACCTCCTAGGATACATAAACGATAGGTTGCGCCGAAAATTTCTCCAAGCTAACTTGGAGAGTAGAGTAGCAAGTAGAGTGCACTCTACCGTCCTCTCTACCGTTTCACCTCTGGGACTGATCACACAAAGTAAATATAGTGCTGATGCTAGTATAGTGTGGAATGTGGTGTTCGATGAATAATGAATTCAAGAAAAAGAAAGTTGATTCAAAATTGTTTAACTAGATTTTTGTATTTTCAGACATTTTTGATTATAAGTACACCTTAAATTTTTGATTTTTGCTTTAACTCGCTCACTTCAAAGCCCTCCTTTGCAGGCGTGCAAACCAGCCTTTAAGGCGGGTAGAGTAATGAGGCAAGTATGAGGCTGATAGAGTAGAGTAACTCTACCCGTAAAACCGAACAGTAGAAGAAAGTAGCGAGTAGAGTGCACAGTAGGAGTACAGTAGAGTAACTAGCAACATGAGGCAAAGTAACTCTGCTCTTCTACTACCACCACTACCATCAAAATGTCCACTCGCCTAGGCACTCTACTCATGGAAAGTGCTCGGTTTTCGACTTCTCGGTTTTGTAAAGTAGGTAGGAGAGTGAGGACCTGATGACACACTATACTAGCATCAGTACTATACTTTGTGTGACCAGTCCCAGAGGTGAAAAGGTAGAAAGGACGGTAGAGTGCACTCTACTTGCTACTCTATTCTACCCGCAACTATCCCCGTGTAAACCAGATTTTATGTATCTATGAACATCAAGTAGACTGAAAACATTTTTTTATTAGTTATTAAGATTTGTACTTCTCTCTGAAAATAGATTTTAAAAGTGATCCACTCCAAAGTAATCACTGAGAGATTTCGTGCTGCCTTTGATAATGAAGCCCCCCAAGTTTGAGGATTGTGTGCGTTTGGCATAATGAATTTAAGTTCGAACGAATTTGCCTGACTGATGATCACCGGCAAGGACTGCCTATTTCTGTGATCACTAAAAAAAAACATTTTTGCTATTCGACAGATGATCGAGGAGGATGATCACTCGATTTAGTTATAGAATTATTCGAAGTACGAGGGCCATTTGATATCTAAGGTACCTGACTATAAAGGCGTTTCAATATAATCTCCTGAGACTTCAATGCACTTTTTATATTTTAAAGAAAATAAACCGTCAAGATTTTTTTTCTTGGGCTGTAAAAAATTTCTACTTCTAACTGTGACTCTTGATCGTCCGAAAATCTTTACCCACAAAGACTTTTCTTCAAATAGCGAAATAGAAAATAATCGCAGAGAGCCAAGAGAAACTGGTATACCTTTCGAAGTCTAAATCATTCAGGGAATCACGAACAATGGTGGCCTTGTACGAGCAAAATCAGACGTTTTTGCCCTGCTTCTTAAGACCGATCCTGCAATTTTCTTAAGAAGTTACTGTAAAAAGCCCCTTTTAGCATAGTTTCATAGGGAAAATAATATATCAGTAAAAATTCGTTTGGAATCCCAAAAAATCTTAGCCCTCAAATTGTCAGCCTGTGGTTAAATTTCTTTGGTATTCCATTGTATTGATTCTTGTTAATCTCAGGGTCAAGGTGATCCATCCATGTTTCGTCTCCTGTCATAATTTTCTCAATAAAGTTCTTGTCCTTCACGGGCAGCCAAAAGTTGCTGTGAAATTTCAACTCTCCTTTGTTTATCGAAAGAAGTGAGCATTTGGGCCACCCATCTTGCTCTCAACTTTGATATTCCTGCATGTTCATGAATTATGCGGAAAATTTTCTCACAAAGGCTGCGGTAAGTGAACAGTCAAACTGGTCAGACTAAACCACGTGTTCAACTTTCTCAATCGCTGATTGTTCAGGTAATACGGTCTGACCGTTAACTTGACGATTTTGTGCAGTTCGACCGTTCACTTAACTCGCTCAAAATCTCAATAGCGAGCCGGTAAAGAAACACAAATTTTCAAGATTACTGAATAACGTTCAGCAACTCTGAGTTCCGGTAAAGAAACACAAATTTTCAAGATTACTGAATAACGTTGAGCAAATCTGAGTTCTGAACTAAATCGAGCACAGCTATTGTTTCCTCCCATACAGTGCAGGAAACGTAGCAGTTTTTGGAGTAATCAAAAGTAATAATGTTTTCAGTTCATTGTTCTAGAGCATTGTCAGAGTATTCTCATCTTATTTTAGCCTCGCATAATAATCGAAGATGCAGATACTTTAATAGTGCTCTAGAGCAGTCAATCGAGAATGTTATAAAATTACTGGAGCGTCCACATTACAACTCCGATTTATCACCAAGTGACTTCTTTTTATTTTTTTAACTGAAAGATGAAAAGTGCGATGGGTATTATTCCAATACAGAAGATGTTGTCTCGTTTCTGACATGACACAGGAGTAATGGCACATGCTTGTTATGTATAATGTCTAGTTTAATCGGATAAATAAAAGTATTGAGTTAAAAGGAAAATAATTTGAAAAATAAATGTATTTTGTCACATCATGAAGTAGTTTGCCAATTGTCATTGTGATCTGCTTCTGAAAAGAGATGAAAAACTAAAAAAAAAAGTGTGGATGTTTGAAACACTAATATGTTACGTAATATTGTGAGCTTCTGAATATTTTAAGCAGCTTTGCGAGATAATTTGAGGTTCCTTTTATTCAAGGATTGAGGAATCAGGCTGATGTTATCGTGTGTCAAATTTCAGGGATCAAAGTAAAACGCTGATATGTAGACAGAGCTAGGACAGAGAGGGAATTCTCCAAGGACCCTTCAGAATACGGAACTGGAAGGACCGGGTCCTCGCATCACATTTAGGCAAGCTGAAGGGAACGCGCAACATCCAGTAGTGCGCGGGAAAACTGGGCGTGAGGCGATCGATCGAGCATCAGGGACCCGCAGATCCCCACCCATTTCTCGCATCCCGACCGTGTCACAACCTACTGTCACAGGCCACGGCATCGTCTCTGTCAACAAGATGCGCGATTGTAAAAAAAAACCAGGTGAAATCGCACCGACACAATTCATTACCAATTTTTCTTCGTCAGGATGCAACTGCTAACCAACTACGGAAAACCCACCATACACGTGCAACCAAAGGTACGCTGAACATTTTTATATACTTTGCGAATATGCGCTTGTGATCTAACTAGTCGCGTTTCTTAATCTGTATAACAACTAAGATTTAACGATCGTTTTAATGACACGAGAAATGACATTATAAAACCGCCTTATCGCTCTTCTGCTAATTTATTATTATTTATGACGATAAAATTTAAAAAAGGACATTCCTTACTGTACAATAATTTCACGCTTTTCTAAATACACCAAAGAATCATAAAAATAAATCAATATAATATTAATTTTTCTAACACTTTTTGGTTTATTCTCTAATATTATTTCAGTCACTGATTAGCTTTAACTTTTGATTTATTCCCATGTCTACAATTATAGAGACAATTATTATGGAAATAAAACAAATATAAAAATTAACCAGTGACTAAAATGCCGGCCCTTAATATGTTTTTTAATGTATGCAGTTTTTCTTCATACCCAATTAAAGAAATGTAATTGTTTCCTCCTCTGTACTATATTTCAGTTATAAAGGGCATTACTAGGAAAAAATTACGATTATTTGCCACCATATGCTAAAATTTTTAATGTTGCCCTTAAAAGAAATCTATATCTATGATAATTAAAATTTAATGACCAGCAGTATTTTCAAGGTTTTCATCTTGGAAACGATGATAAAATCTATAAGCAAAATGTCAATTATAAAAGACATTAAAGTGAGGAATAATATTACAGTTTATTTTTGCCTAAACGTATCCAACAAGAAACTACTTTAATTATTATAATTATTATGCATATTTTATGTTTAAAAAATTTTCTTAGCGTACCTACATACCGTAAGTTTCATTTCAACTTGAAAACGTACGCACATATTTTGCTCGCTCTTGTCTTAAATCCTTTGATTTTTATATCAACCTTGTGTCTAGAATACATACGGTTTCGTTTTTATCCTTTATTTTATGATATAACCTGTTCTATCTCTGCCCTTTTTCAAGACGGTATGTATAACAAAGTGAAAAAAATTATGTTTCAGCATACATGGAAATATTTCTTCCTATGTTTTCAAAATTTTGTTATAAATTACTTCAAGTAATTTGGACAATTATTAAATTGAAAGCAACATAAAGACAAAGTCACGTGTATTGGATTCCTTATAAATACACATATTCAAGTAATTAATATTAAATTATATTATGCTTCATAGTATTATTATTTTTAGCAGAATTATACAGTATTCGCCAAAAGTCGGCATCAAATGAGAAAAAATTTTATTTCTGATTTTTCGAAAAACTTTTTACGGCAAAAATTTGTGCTTATCTGAAAATCTGTTTAACCCCTCAGATGTACGAAGTGATTTTTACTTAGTTAGAAAATAGAGTTTTTCAATATCGTCAAAATCCGAAACTTGTTATTTCTCGGTAATTAATCAAGATTTCAACGAGCTTTTTCAAAGTGTGTTGGCTTCAGCTTAATGAACAATCTCAAGGCCAGAAAAAAACTTGGATTACTTTAACTCCCGCAAAAAATGAATTTTTCAATTTTTAGAATATTCTAAAAACTTCACATGCTAAAACTTAATTTCACAATTCAATTTTTTGAGAATGAAAACTTTAAAGATTTATAATTGGAAAAAGTAATAAAAAAAGATTAATTATTGCTTCAGATATTTTATTGTTTATGGAAAAGTAATATTTTAAATAATTTAGCCCTGAATTATTTTCACCAAAACTTTTTTACACTTGCCTAAATGAGATTTTTCTTTAGTAGTTTACTTGTTCAGTCAATTAAGTAGGCAGAATATGAGATGGCTATGGATTGTTTGACTGTTAAATGAAATTATTAAAGGCCGTTTTCGTAATAGGACTAAAGAAGACTTGAATTTCAAATTACATTATAATAAAAGTGGTTTTACATTTTAAAGTAACTTTAAATTTAAAGTCCTATTACTAAAGCGACCAAATTTGATTTGAGAGTAAAATAGTCCATAGCCATCTCATATTGTGCATACTGACTTGAATATCCAAACTAAGTAAAGAAAAATCTCCTCGTTTAGGCAACTGTAAAAGAACATTTACATGCTTTTTGTGAAAATAATTAATTAACGGGATAAATTAGAGCTTTTAGAAGCCATTTAAACACATATTAATTCTTTGATGCCCGGTTTCACCAACTTTTTAAGCAGAGCTTAAATTTAAGCTATGTTTATAATGTGACATTTTCATATGGTCAGTATAATGTCAAATACATTCTGATTTACATTTAAACTTCAACTTAAGTATCAATTAGAAAGTGATATACATTTTGTTAAATCTAAAAATAATGTCATAGTCTAAACACCACTTAAATTTAAGTTCTGCTTAAAAAGTTGGTGCAACCGGGCATGAGAAATGTTTCTCCTAAAAGACACGTTGCATGGAAAACTTAAAAATTGTGTCAAAATATTACTTTTCGGTAAATAATAAAATATTTGAAGCAATAATTAATCTTTTTTATTGTTTTATCCAATTATAAGTCTTGAAGTCCCCACCCCCCCAAGTTGAATTCTGAAATGAAGTTTTAATATGCGAAATTTTGAGAATATTCTAAAAAATGAAAAATTCAATTTTTGCGGAAAATAAAGAAAACCAAGTTGTGTTCTGTCTTTAGGATTGTTCACTAAGCTGAAGCCAACACACTTTGAAAAAATCTCATTCAATATATTGATTAATTTACGAGAAATAACAATTTTAGGAATTTGACCATATCGAAAAACTATTTTTTAACTAAATAAAAATCACAGAGTGTATCAGAGGCTAAACAGGTTTTCAGATAAGCACAAATTATTGCCGTAAAAAGTTTTTTCGAAAAATCAGAAATAAAATTTTCCCATTTGATGCCGACTTTTTTTAAGAATTAAAATGTTTCCCATTTGCAAGAATTTATAAGTTGACAACGTTTTTTTATGTTGTATATACACGGTGTCCACGGACTGAGTTCACTATAGGAAATTTTTTTTTTCGAAAAAAAAATTTTCCTATAGTGAACTCAGTCCGTGGATACAGGGTGTCCACCGAGTGCCGCGGTCTTCTCTACCGCCTGTAGTATATAAGATTCAAACGAGCACTCGGTGGACATCTGTATACGAAAAAACAACGTTGTCTACTTATAAATTCTGGCAAATGGCAAACATTTTAATTCTTAAAAAAACTATCTAGAGCAATTTTATACCTTATAAAAAATTAAAGTGATATTGTTAGTAATGTTAGTAACATTTTTTATCAGGAATGTTACTTAAAATCGTCACGTTTTGCAGTAACAGGTGCTAACAGGCTGCAGTTTCTAAACTAAAGCAGTATAGACACTAATTTTCTCGATTTTTCCATTTTTATGGACTGGTGATCAGTGTGGTATACTTTTGGTGCCACATTTCATTTACATCCTGTAATTACATTTTAATTAATAAAACAAAAATTCAGAGTTAATGTGTATGTTCTTGTAGCTGTTTTAAAATTTAAAAGATAATCATCAAAATGAAAGAATTAAAATTATTTGTAATATTTTTCATAAGAAGTCAAGAAAGCAGCTGTTGCTTTGATAACTTTTAATACAATTTTGCTAATGGTGCACAAGTAAGCAAATGTTTGTCGTATTTAAAAAAAAAAAACATTGCAAGTTACGAGACTATATGAAAAATTGTTTTATTTTTTAATATTGTAAACAGTAAAAATTATCTGGCTGTAATTTTCGAGCATCATTTTGAGAAATAATTTTGATTGATCTAAGAAAACATTTCAAAAACCACTTTTCTTGTCTCTACAGTTAGTAGTTAATTATATTCTAAAGTTGTTTCTTGTCTGTTGAAAAGTACAAACAAATGTATAATAATATTAACATGTAATTATTCCTCGGACAACAGCTTAATGCTAGGAATATTGACATTTCGCAGTATACTAACAGCTTTCTCAGAGTTGATTGTTTCTTTTGGTTAAAAAAACTATTAATAATTAAATTTTAATAATTTCGATTGTATGTAGTTTCTTGATGGTTTAAAAGTAGTAATAGTATTATTATTATTTTTTCGCTTGTTACAACTAAGAATGCGAAAATATCAGCATATCGACAATATTCAGTGCCAATAAGAAAATGAAGAAAATATCAATATGTAGAAACTTTCAAACCAGGCAAAAAGAAGTCGGCGAGACTTCACAGGAAAGCCTAAAAGATAAAAAGAATTTGATAAAACAAAATAAATATCAATGTAATATGAATGAAAATAACAAAAAAGGAATGGAAACATCAAAGATTAGTCGAACAAACAATGAAAAAATTCGACAAAAGAGAACTGAAACAAACAAGATGGAAATAGGATAAAGAATAGGGTAATTGAAAAACAAAATAAGGTCGACGTTTCTCTAGCATAGAATGAGAAAGTCAAAAGATTAAAAGCGTGAATGAAGTGAAAAAAAGTAAAACAGATGTTAAATTAATTAACAATAATATTCAGATAGATCCGCTCTCTTAGGTTTTACCTATGGTCATTTGAACCATCATATAACCATTGAATCAAAATTATGTTTACGGAAAATTATACAATTGTTTTATTCACACTCATTCAACATCTTGTAAATTAATTCAAGGCAAACTGTTTACTTCTGAAATCAAAAACCTAAAAGTGGACACTCTCTGATAATAAAACTTAAATAATTGCTAAACCGAAGCATGAATGTTAAAAAATTCAAAATATATTTTCTCGCGAAATTGACATTTCTCACTCATTGGCACTTAAACAAACTAACTACCATTTGGATGCAGTGAAATGGCGAAATTTCAAACCTATCCTGAAGAAACAAAATGTATAGTGTAACTTATGTAAAATTTTTATGTTAAAGCATTTTCTCGTTCGTTGAAAACTGTGGCAAAATTTGTAAATATAATTTGCCGACAGTTGTAAATTCAATTTAAAGTCGATCATTTCTTCAGGGTAAACATCTTCTTATAAAAAAATATATAAAAATAAATAAACAAGGTTGCTAAGGGAAACTAAAAATAGTACATAAAAAAACAAGTTTGAAATCAAATTAAAACTGCATCCTGAATAGATTTGGTGTTTCATGCGTGTAAAATTTATACTGTTATTTTATTTTTTTTTACGTTTTTTGGTAGAAACAATTTTATAAATCCTTTTTCTTTAATTATAAACCCCTTGGTTGAAAATGTATTCTATCAGTTTTCACTTTTCTGAAATTTGACACAATTGCTCAATTTTTTTCTATCTGTTTAACAGCATTAACATTCAACATCCGGTGATCACTCTTTTTGTTAGATTCTTTGAAAAATATGATTTTGACAAAATACTGCGCACCTAACAATATCGTAAATATAATATAATATTTATAATAAGCAATATATTGATAGAAATTTAAAAATTCCGGATACTTTCTAGACCAGTGGTTCCCAACCTTTTGGGTCGCGACCCGACGGTCTATATATTGTTTTTCTGAATGCTCGATGTAGTAAAATGGTGATATTAAGTTTATATATGAATTAAATGATATTTATGCTGCACAAGAAGGTAAATATAGATAGGCCGTGTGGAATTCGTAATTTTTATTTCGCGGGCTAAAAATTCGTGAAAGCATAATCGCAATTCGTGGTTCATTAACTCACACACACATAACAGTCTAACCTACTTTACGATGGCTCGTTGTAGTTTTTAATATAAAAATGTGAACTGCGTGAGCATTGCTGAGTTTAATGTACTTACATTCTTCATGCTGTCGTCTGAATGCTTATTTGAATGCGCGACGATGTTATTTTTATTTCCGTTTAATAATTTTTTTTTGTAATTACTCATTCCGACCACGTGTGTGATGCAATTGAAATATAATTGAATCTCATAAAATTGTGGTTATATTGTCTGGCATAGTTTGTCAGCACAAATGAATGTATTTGTTTACAATTATGTTAATTTACGTAAGCCCGACAGTATTTCAAGTGGGTGTCGAAAACACGAATGAAAAAGTTCAGTATTAATTTCTGTCTGGTGCTGTAGTTAAATTTGTACATGCGTTTGTTCGTTACCACTCATTGCCGTATCCTGTTCAGGATAAATATTACATGCAACGAAATTCATAACAAGAATTTACGTGTCATGTACATACATACATTCTGTATAACCCCAATATCGAACCGATGCGATGGTTGCCGATGAGTGTAGGGGGTTGGTCCGCTATCCCCATTAGTATGGTTGCCCTGGATTCAGGGATGTGATACTGGAGTGAAATCGAATGAACCGAACTATCCTGTCGCCGAGATTACGAAAGACGTCCAGACATGATTTAATCTTCATTGGTACAGAAAAGGAATTGCACAAAATGTATAATCAATGCTGTTAAATCTTTCATGGATTTTTATCTCATTCACTGAAAACCGAGTTTTACGGAACGTTCGTATTATCCCGCCACTTTGATGAAACATTGTAAAATAAGATCGAGAAGATCTTAGAAATATATTAAAATAAATGTCGCCGTGTAATCTTCCTTGATACAGAAAAGGCATTGTAAAATAAGATCTTAGAAATATATTAAAATTAATGTCTTCATTTTTAAAAGATATGTATTTGTATTTTTTTGGAATTTTCAAAAGTACGTAACGAAATCAGTATGCTTACATGAGGGGATAGAAACCGGAAGTCATTAAATCTGCTACTTGAACTTTTTACAACAAACTTACCTAAGTTGTAATATGCGTCACATGTTCGCGTCTATAAAATTACAGTCGGAAACATGAATGGAAATTCATGTATGTCATGCTAATGGATTCCGTCATTACGTTATTGATGATGAAAAATTCGGCTCTCCTCTTCTACGTACTTTTAACTAATGCATAATCAATAAGTATCATCTTTTAGATTGGGCAGATACCGTTTACTATCCACGTTTTACTATAATTAATTCCGGTAGCCATTAAATTTGTTTATAAATTTATTCTTGCAATAATTAGTTCTGATATTATATTATTTTAGCATTTAAGATATTCAGTGTTTAGTTAAATATACAACAAAATACGAAAAACTGCATCATTTTATAACATAACTATTTGTGTTGATTGAAATAATACGTCCTAATTTTCAATATTCTTTTATTCTAATGGCTACCGGTTTCGGTCTAAGACCATCATCAGGCCAATAACGTCAAAAACGAAATTATATTAATTAAATTCATAAATCACTGGAGAGGAAGAAAAATGTAAATGTGCTGTCAAAATAGATAGATGTGAAGTGTGACGCTATTGGCCTGATGATGGTCTTAGACCGAAACCGGTAGCCATTAGAATAAAAGAATATTGAAAATTAGGACGTATTATTTCAATCAACATTACAATACCTAATTAATGGATATGTCACAACATAACTATTTGTATATGTTTTCTAGATAATCCTAAAGAAAGTATTCTTATCATGTTCATATTAAATAAAATCTAATATCTGCATACGGCCCATTTGATGATCTAAGTTCTTTCCTCTAAATTTTTTGGTTAGTTAAAATATTAAAATCTATTTTCCTGGAGCACAATGAATATAAAAATATTCAGAGATAATAATAGTAAGAATAATAAAATTTATATATTCAGTTTTAAAAACAAACAAAAAAGTGTAAATGTAATTCATTTTAAACTATTGTACATAATATTTCTAGAACAAATTTCATCCATATTTTCAAATACAAGTATTAAAATAGTATATTATTATACAAGTTTCACAAGAAGGCTTATTGTAACACGAGTGGGGTTGGGGTACGACTAGCGAAGCGTAGCGAGCTAGGAGTGCCCCAACGGAACGAGTGTTACAATGCCTCTTGTGAAACGTGTATAATATACTATTTTTTCTACTTTGCGTCACTTATTGAACAAAAAAATGAAAAATACTGTCAAAAATTTGATCTTCTTAGTTTATGGGGAATTTTAGTTGTAATGCGTGGCAACACTAAAAACCTTTCGTTTTAATCAAAAGTCACATTAACCAGTTATTAATTTGTCTTATGCAGCTTCATTGTGAGTATTCTGTTAAGTAACAAATAAATAATGAGTTATTTTGTAAAATCTATTAAATATTTTCAATTAAAAATTCACTAAAATTTCCCCAAAAACAGTTTCACAATGAGCTTCATTGTGAAACTGTTTTTGGTGTCACAATGAGTTCATTGTGAACGCAAAGTAGAAAAAATATTTTTTACTGTAATAGATAGTGTGGATTTAAATTTGAATGTAAGTAGCAGTCTGAAATGTATGCCTAGTATAATTTTTAATAACACTGTGTAAATGAGCTCTCACTCACGCAAATTATTACGGTCTGCTATTTATAGCACTGTAATGTAGAATTAATTAACGTAATATGCAAGGAAAGCTGCGTTTCCTGCTTTGCAATTTATTGCACGCCTTGGCGTATTCATTATGCATGTACGCTAAGAAGTGATCTTATTTGCCTGTAAGGAAAGCATTGAACTTTCTCATCCTCAATATATTTTTAAATTATATGGTATATTACAAAATAATACCGTGAAATTATTTAAAATGAGGACAGAGTGTCGTGGAATATCTGTTTTTGATTCGAAATTTGGTTAACAGCCATTTGAATCAAGATAGTGCCGTGGTATTGACATTGCAACTTGTCAATCTATGAAGTAAATGTCAAGCGTTTATCATTCTCCAATAATTATTAACGTAATGCTTACAATTGAGCAGAAGTCGTTTTTCTTAAAAGCATATTTTCATGATGGACATAAAAAGACGCCATTTGGGAATATTTTGAGCAATAATGTTGCAATGAATTTTTAGAGCGTTTACCGACAGAAATCGATATGCATTTTTATAAACCAATTTATGAAATTATTAATCGGCCAATCATAAATTTTAGGTAACAGATAACGTAGCAAGAAAAGTACGGTTTGGATGTCCAATCTGAAGAACGCAAGAAGTTATTGATAATGCACGAAACGTTGTTGTTAAATCCAATAAAAAGATTAAGTCCACAAATAATTTGTGTAAACGTACGTAAACGTACTATAAAATTTTAAAAATGAATTTACAATTTTTTTCTTAAAGAAATTCCTGTGAGTCACCAAATTTTATCCCGAGGTCCAAACGAAGTCCATTATAAGAACAGCTCTTTTAGAAAGTGGAATCTGACAAATACTAGCAAAAGATATCACATCCAAACAGCTACTGGAGAGGTTACTCCTTTTTGTGGTGAAGCCGAAAGTGATCTGAAGATTGGAAATATGAAATTTAGTCACAGGGTTCTAGTGGCTGATATTGTTGATGACTTCATTCTTCATGAAAAAAAAGGGCTTGGTCGTAGATCTAAAGAAAGTCTTACTAATTCAAAAGAGATCTATATCATTGGAATCTATCTCCGTACTGAAAACAAAATTGAAATTTAATTCAAAATTGGTAAAAATTCAAGAAACAGTTCCTATCCGTCTTGCAAATGTTAACAATTACCACACCATACCCAGAGGAGCAGTAGTCGGCAAGTCCGAAGCAATTGCTTTTATAAATAATCAGTCTGACTCTTTACCACTCCTACAAATCCTACAAAAATTGCTGCAAAGTAGATCAAAAACCAAAATAAATGGAAAACATACCAGGACTGTTTCGAAAATTCAAACGAATCTTCGCCTATGTCGATGATGACTTAACTCGGATAGAAACTCTCCGGCACAATAAAATCAAACCCAATCCTTCAACCCGCACAATAAATAACCGTTGGCAAAAAGAGAAGAAGCCGACAAGTTAATCAAGAAGTTGCTGAAGAAGGTGTCGTAGAATCGTCATAAACCCCGTGGGCACCTCCTGTTGTACTTTTAACTAAGAAGGCTGACAGTACATGTTTATGTGGATTTTAGACAGCTACGAAGATGGATCATTATACCTTATTTAGAATCGATGACAATAGATACTTATCTGATCCGAAACGGTTTTCCACCCTTAGACCTGGAAAGTGACTGTTGGCAATTTGCGCATGCATCTTGAAGACAAGGACGATCTTTATTACAATAAATTGTTTATGGCAATTCAGGAAATGGTTTTCGGTTTGTGCAACATATCTGAAACGACTCATAGAATTGGTACTGGTGGACTTAGTTGATGACTGTTGTCATGTTAATGCATAACAATGCGAAGTAAATGTCTCGTGGAGGTCTATGCCACTAATCATTAAAAGAAAAATAACTTTCGTCTGCTGGTTGTCCATAACACTTCACTAACTACAGGAGAAAAACTAATTCTACCACAATTACAGCTGAATGCAAAAAGAAACGAGAAATGAAAATTTTCCAATTGTAAATTTAGTTCTATTTGTCAATTAATTGTCTACTTGACAGAAGTTGTGTTCGTTTATTCATCTCCGTTCACTCTATTTACTCTTTTCGGACTGTTGTCTCATTCTTATGTGAATTAAAACTTACTTCTCACTTTAATTTCACTCTATCACCTATAAATTGACATATCGTCAAATAATTCTAATCTATTTCTAATACATAAATCTATTTTCACAATATGAAAATGAAAATATTGGAAAAAACTTGTCAATTTTTATTGATATTTCCCGATTCCAGCAGTGATTGTTTATTACAACGATCAAGATCAAGCATCATTGAAAATTGAATAAATTTGTTCATCCAAAGGCTAGAAATTCTTTAAGAACTGAATTTGTTATTTTATTTACATAAGTTTATGTAAAACTTCACATATTAAGAAATAAAAGATATGTTCATTTTCAGTCACATCCAATCAATTATTATTAATTTATTATATTAGCTTTCGTAACAACGTTTTTATTAACGATATGAAAATTTCATGCCTCGATTTTTTTTTATTTAATTGGTTTCATTACTTTATTGCTTTCTATTCCTGGGTGAGCGTGTTTATTTATTAATTTCATAACGACGTTCATAAAAGTGATAACGGCGACAGAATAAAGTCAAGGTTACTTTTAATGGGAGCTTCGATAAGAAGCAGAAGTTCACAAACCTGAAATCGTAAACGTTCATTTTATCACCTTCATTCAAACATCAGGCTAGTCTAAAATGTTGAATGGTTAAATTAAAAGAAAATATATTGCTGGATATATCTGTCATTAGAAAATGGTAATTACTTGTCTGTAATGCTTTTTTTTAAGAGGAAGAAGAATTGGAGGCAAGAACCAAGTGTAACTAACCATTAACCATAGAGCACATTTAGGTATCAAGTGAGCCTAATTTTAGAATAATTATGTGATGAGTGTGGACAGACTATGATTAATGGAAGCGCTCGTGAATTGATTTTACAATCGAAATTCAGAACCTTTTATGCCGCTAATTTATCATTTCGATGCATGAATTTAATTGTGCGTTTATGTGGGTTTAATGGAGTTATGTAGCTGTAGCAAATATTTATTTATTAACCCCATTAATTGAACGTATTTTTAAATTTGATTTTTAAAGATTTTAAAACAATAATCATTCCATTCTAGTAACTTAAGTTTTGGATTCATTATTTTCATATTAGCCAAAAAAGAGTGTTTTTGAGAATGCTAAAATTGGTAATAAGGTATATAAATAATTACATCGCCAATTATTTCTGAAAATTAAGTACACGTTGAGAGAAAACTGTTAAATAACCACTGATTTAAGTATTAACTGCAATGAATGATTGTACGTTGTACTTCCTGCATCGTTTTCCCAAGAAAAGAGATCATCTTCCAACAAGATAAAGCCAAATCTCATGTAACACTCATTTCGGACTTTACACGCACAAATAATAAGTTGTTACTTGATTGACTTGCAAGATCACTCGACTTATACACTGTGGAACAAAAGTATGGAAACCTCTAAATATCTCAACAACGGCTAGGGCTTTCACATTAACTTAAAATTGACGTTTACATATTTCTTAGCAAACGCCAACTTTGCTTTTTAAAAAAACGTGCGCGTTTTAATGTTACGAACTTACAAATGTTGAAATATTTCGAAAACAGTGAACATTAGGTATAGGACATGTTACACATGTTACATGTTATTATGTTAATAATTATTTAAGCAACTTAAACAAATAAAAAAGTGCTGGGTGTCTCATTTAAAATTTCAAAGTTGGCAGCACTGGCGAAAAATCTGAAATATTGACAACACCGCCGACATCATCTTGACATCCGTGCTATCACCTAAATTAACTTCCAAATTTCGCTTCGATAGCCCTAGCCGTTGTTGAGATATTTAGAGGTTTCCATACTTTTGTTCCACAGTGTATAATCCATTGAAAATATTATGTGGGGTGTGGTCGCATAGTCAGCGAAAACAAAAGACGACTTCATCTGGGTCGGAATGAAATCTTTTACTCATTTACTTACCTCTACAAATTTACCAAAAAAATTTCAGATTGGACGGACAATTTCCGCATTGTGTTGCACCGCAGTGTAGTTTATTCCTTATCACAAGTGATAAGTTATTACTAAAGACCGGACTTTTAGGTTGAAGAAAGGTACCTAATTTAGGTGATTTCATTATGAAATTAGGTTTTTATTTCCTCATAGTAGGTACTTAAAAACGTCCAATAAACTTAAATATCTGTTTTTGATTAAAAATATCAAATGCATATTCCAATACTACAATTTTACAAATTTAACAATACCAATTAAAGTAAATATTTGTATTTTGTCAAAATCGAAAAACTGCACAGGAAATAAAAAAATTCTTAACTACTGGCGCATGGATTACGAAAAATTGTTCTAAATTTTCGGGGATAAAGTTCATGCGTTTGTCACTCAATACAGGTTGTTACAAATTTCAGGCAGTTAAATCGGGACAAATTTACATATTTTGGTGCTGAATAATAGTCCGTTTTGAAAAATTACAATTAGTAGTTTTTGAAATATTTCCATAAACCTGAAAAACACAATTTCTTTTTTATTTTTTCTACTTATTGCAGGGATCACAACATTAATACATTCTAGAGACACTTTTTTGAGCACTTGACGATGGTATCATTAGATTTTATTTAAAACGTTTCGACTTGTTCTGACCACGATCAACTTTTTTTTTTTATTTAATAAAGTAAAATATCCAGAAATGCTAAAAATTGTTGAAAGCTTCAGTGCTAAAAAAAATTTTGCTTGCTATGAAGACAAAACAGGAAATAAATAGCTATATACAGTTCATTTTTTTACTATATGCCGATCGATCGATTGATAAGTCAAAGAACTTTTATATAGCTACCTCCTTCTAACTTTAGTGAAACGGCCCTGTGGTTTTTGTCACGTCATGTCGTTTTGCATATTTTCTTAACTCGTATCTCTATGATCGGCATAAAAAAGAACTTTACCTTCGAAGTTTTATTTCGTATAATCACAAAAGCTAATAAAATATATTATGTTAACAACAATTCAGTAATAGCGAACAAAATTTTCTTCCAACAATATCCACTTGGTTACATATAACCCCGGAACCACAGAAACGTTTTACAGCTGGTTTTCCTGGTTTGGAGATTTGGAGAATTGGCGATTAAAGAGGGAGTACGAAGTATGTATGTTTGACGTAAATTGTTGTTGTAAATTGACCTTAAAAACAACAACACGAACAGAAACAGCCGATTGAGCTAAGCGAAACGCGCATGCATCTTCAAATTTCAAAGTTGAAATCACTTGAACACAATTTTTGTGATTTTGCTAGTGCCTCCCACGCCAGTAGGGGAAGTGTTCACGTGATCGACGAAAACCAATGACAGTAATCCCCAAATACCCAATTCTCCAAAGCTCCAAAGCAGGAAAACCAGCTATATGAATATAGACTACATTATAAAATGTATTTCGTAAACTGTATAACGGTAGTAAAAAAAAAACTTCCGGTTAGTTCTATTTTTACAAAAAAGGTATTATTTAGGTGAAAAAAAAAAAAAAACGAATATTAGGTGAAAAAAGTTGCATTAAGTGTAAAAAGGTAATTTAGGTGAAATAAAATTTGGTCAAATGTTTCTACTTCTAGTGAAACGGAAAGATATGTAAAAAAATCTTTAAAACCTTAAAAACTACAAAAAGGGATTTTACCTAAAATCCGGTCTCTAGTTATCATTTGTTGAATGAGACTAGCGCATGCTAGTTTTAAAACCTTTCTTGTAATCAGTCCAAAAAATTTTAGAAATAGTTTCTTGAAGAGTTTGTTTTTGCTAGTAGAATCTGTAATATCGATCCGTAGAATTCTTTTCGCGTACCGTTTTCATCATTTATCCGATGATTTGTCTTCTTCTAATACTTTACCTAGGCTGAGTTACACCAACGCCGTTTTTAACTAATCCTAGTTTAAACACAGAACTTTCTTCGTTTTAATTCGAGATTAACTTTAATCGATGTCGGCACAACAGGACGTTGTTGTTAGAAACTTCACAAATTGCAAATTTCTTGTCTTCAGACACTGTTGAAGAGTTTTAAGTTAAGCGGCCACATTTATACTTTGACGAGTGTTTTAATAAATTTCTTCATTCTTCATTCTGTTTTATGCGTCAAGCTAAACATTTCTTACTTCTTTTCTCATTTACGGGCCATTTTGACCGTAAATAAGCAAGGAAACCATGTATTAAATACATACATAAACATCATTAATGCTGGTCATTCATCAAAATCCTTGATCTAAATTTTATGGTTTCAAGTTAAGTGCATACGTTACTTCGTTATGCGTCGGCAGGAGAGCGTGACAGCAAACTTTAATGCCCTAATTATTTTCCTGCAATTAATTACGACTAGCTGCGTTGACTAACACTTTGTTTAATTAAGTTTAGCTCTAGGCCAGCGTTTATGTAAGAAGTTGTCGTTTTGCTTTGGATATACACATTTTTGCCCATAAAAGGTAATATAACTATTGATTTTTCTTTTCGTTCTTGACAATCCATTTAAGCCGCACCAATAACGTAATTATTATTTATTTAAAATGTTAAAGAGAAACAACATTACGAATTATGTAAGAAGTGAACTTACCAGTGACCAGCAAAATGTAGGACACATTATTGAGAATTTCTCAGAAAAATTAATTCCTTTAGAAAAGTTTGTGCTTGTTCTGAAACTCACACTTGTAAAAATTTAAGTTGTTCGTCATGTATGTACATACAGGTTGTGGCATTTAACAGGGTTTCTTAAATAACGCTGATCCTGATGAACATATGAAAAAATGATTGATACAAGAGCTTCATCCTTTTAAGTTCCGCATAATCTAAAATTATTTTGAAATATACAGGCTGTCTCAGTTTGGCATGTGTAACTTCGTTATTTTAAATGAAATACCCTACGCATTTGAGTTTGTCAGATAATTTTATGGTAAGTTTGACAAGGGTTCCCTCTAAGTCCTATGGTTTTTAAGATATTAGGCTTTGTTTATGGTTTTCGAAAAATACAGATGTAAATTTTATAATTAATATCTCATTAACGAAAAGGGTTAGAAATCAGATATTGTGGCACTGTTACAAGTTAAGTGGAAGATATCTACCGCAGTAACAATATTTACTTTTCAATAAACAGGGGTACAGTAAAACTATTTTTTGAATTTCGACAACAATGAAGGGCAATAATTTTTGTTTTTTTTTAATGGAACAGTGTTATTTTTATGTCATCGTTAGATCTTTCAATTGGCTATACACTTCCCTACACCAATTATTGACGGTTGAGGAGATATTTAATATTATTTCATAATTTCTGCATTTTAACGTTTTAACATTTTATTACATTTTTACATCACTTTGTATATCGTAGTAACTAAAGGTTAAGTTAATCTCAGATGTTATATGAAACTATAAATATTTTCTTTGCTTCCGTGAAACTCCTGATAATTGCAGGGCTTAACTTATCTTTTTCTTTATTTCTTCAAATTTATAATTTCTGTATTTGTTAAAAGCAGAGTTTGAAGGCGGACTCTTTATTAATTGCCGTCGAATTTGATTCCGAACTACGAACGGCGCGATCGCTCTTGAGACACCGTTTTGTTCACATGGTTCAAGAAAAGCCCTCAGACTCTCCTTAGACTAGAATTTCCGCTTGAGTTGTTCAGAAATAACAAGCTGTTGTCCAACTGGAAGTTTTAAAAGACAGAAGAAGAAAAAGAATACACTTACCAAAAATCTGAACAGCAGTGGTGACTGGTGAGCCAATCTAAGAAATTTATTTTACATTGCTTGGAACTTCATTTACTTTTGATTAATTATTATAAGCAATTTACGTCTCATTTTTAAACATTGTCACATTTTTTAACATCTGAATTGATTTGTACTTATGCTACTCTTTCTTATTTATCATATTAATTTTTGGATTTACTATTTTGCTCTGATTATTCAGGTAAACGTTATATGCAAGGTTTCTGAATAGACCGACAAAAAATACTGGGGGCAGGAGAATATGGGAAAAATGTTAAGAAAATTCTAAACAACAATTTATAATTAATTAAAAATTTACCATAAATGTACTGAGTGATTCGTTAGCCTTTTTACAAACTTTAGTAAATGAAAGTAAATGTAATTTGATTGTGATTTGTTATTTAAAGGTATTAAAAACAAAACATTTATTAGTCATTATTTAAGAAAACATTGGAAACTAAAGTTGTTAAAAGGCGTCACGGTGCTTTATTATTTACTAAATCGGTATTTTTGCTCATTGTTTGTAATACATCCATTTTCAAACGATGAATATGCCGATGCTATTTTTATCAGAATTAGATCTCCCAGTAGATGTTAAGCTGCACATAACTTTTGAACATTTGTTATAATTTTATAATTTTTGCTTTGTACAGTTTATTTGCTTATAGTCTGTACCATTACAATAAATAATTTTTATTATTAAGTATAATGCATTTTCAGTCATTAAAAAAAAAGAAAATCACTGTAAGTTCTAAACAAAAGATCGAACCTATGTTGACAGGATATTTTTTTCATAAAATTACATGTTACATAGTACGTTCATGTTCAAACCGTTATCACAGTATAAGAAAGTATTCAGAAGGAACACTTAAACGTCAGTTTTAGAAAAAAAAACGCCATTCTGTTTGACATCCTTATGCCAGTGTAATGTGATTTGCAAATCAGTAGGTATCAAACAAAATAGCAAATGTGACAGTTATACTCAAGTGTCCCTACTGTGTAGATTCTTATACTGTGTTTTACAATCGCGTGGACCAGCACGGAAAGCAACACTATTAAAGCAGTTGATTTTGCAACGTATATGCGAAGGCGAAGATGTATTATCGCGCTCCTAAAATTTCGCACGATTCAATTTCCCGCTGTAAATATGACTTTCTTTAACGGCTTGCCAAAAATAATCATTTTAAACGTCAGATTTCAAATGTAATTCTAAAGTTGTAGCATTACATTGCCAAATCACGTGCTTCCTGAAGGAGAGAAGGGTTTTGCAATCGTAAAATTAGAAGATGGCTGGAGGCTACTTTTATTCTTTTATTTCAGTTCTTTACTATCTTGCTTTTCTTAAAATATAACCAAATAATCTGACTTTTGGTTAAATGTCTTTAGTATCAAAAATGAGGAAAGAGTCTGTTCTACAAAACTATAGTTTAGAGAAATTCTGGCTACTTGATAAAAAATCGTGCGAAATTTTAAGGCCCCGATAGTAAAGTAGCGGACAATAAAATCCGTGCAAGAATTCGAAAAGTCGTTCGTATTTAGACAAATTTGGTAAATCAGGCTTTTACTGAGGTTATATTTTTGTCAAAATTTATATTAAACGTCAGAATTACTAGTGACATTTGTATATGTATTAAACGTCAAAAATGTTAGAGTGAGGTTTCAATTGTACAAAGGGTGTGCCCGGATTTTATTGTCCGCTACTGTACATGAACATTTGCGAAAATTTTTCGACGCCGTAAATAAATTACACAAAATGAAGGAAATAAATGCGAACTTATTGACGATATTATTGTTGGACAGTTTGCCAGCTAATTTAGGAAGCTTTTGGTGTGCAATCGAATCCAGAGATGATTTACCGACACCGGAAGTATTACGCGTCAAGATCGTGGAAGAACACTAAGCATGGAGAAATGCTTGCGGAACCGACACGTCGAACGCTTTGATAGCAGGAAAATCATTATACAGAAGTCAAAACTCATCAATGCATCATGAAAACAGAAAGGATACCTACAGGAAAATAAGCGCACAGTTCCAAACTGAGATGTGAATAAAATAAAAACTGTAGCTGATATGAGTGATATGCATGTTTTTTTGTTTTATATTGAAAGAACATAATTGAAGCATGGTTGTAGGGTGGTGTTTGTAAACCTCTGCCTTGAGGTAACCCCATAAAAAAATCACACGGCGATAGATCGGGCGAGCGCGGCGCCCACGGAATGTCACCTCAATTCGAGATGAGCCGTCCGGAGAACATTGCCTTAACAGCTGTCATGGAAATTTTGGCCGTGTGGGCCGTGGCACCATCCTGTTGGAACCACACGTTTTGTAGGCGCATTTCTTCAAGAGCTGGCTCGAAAACACATCATCATCTCGAATCGAGGTGACATTCCGTGGGCGCCACGCTCGCCTGATCTATCGCCGTGTGATTTTTTTGATGGGGTTACCTCAAGGCAGAGGTTTACAAACACCGCCCTACAACCCTGCTTCAATTGAAGAATCTAATTCGGCAGGAAATAGCCCGAATTCCTATTAGAACGCGTAGAGACGAGCTTCAGAAATTGGTTGCGTCAGTGTACAGAAAACGGTGGACATCACCTTACTGATGTTTTGTTTAAAGCTGCATGATATAAAATTTGAAATTATGTTCTTTCAATATAAAACAAAAAAACATGCATATCAGCTACAATTTTTATTTTATTCACCTTCAAAAAAAGGAAGTTTCTAGGTCCCACCCTGTACTATGTTAGTACGACAAATGTTGATGATTGCAGAGTTGGTGCAGAATCAGAAAAATCCTCAACAGTAAAATTGAACTTAATACAAGTTTGGCATCGTCGTTTGGGGCATTTAAATTTTAAAGGTTTGTCCGAAGCTACACGAAATGGTGTTTACAAGAGACTGGACGTCAGAAAATCGACAAAAAATCCAAAGTATGACATATGTGTTCGCGGGAAAAGGACAAGCACTCCTTTTCACGAAAATCGAATAGGCAGACTAGCATACTGCAATTAGTGCACTCAGATGTATATGGACCAATGCAAACTGAGTCGCACGGAAAAGCTAAGGCCCAGTTGAACAATTCGAATTTAACTTTAAGCGAAGCTTAAACCCATAATGTCCATTACAACAACCATGTTATTGTGAAGGGTTTAAGCTTTGGTTTAACGTTAAACTCGAATTGTACAACTGGGCCTAAGTATTTTATTACTTTTGTAGATGATAAATCTAAATGGTGTGAAGTACGTTTTATTAAAGGAATACAAAGATTAAATGTTTACAGACAGACAACGGCATTGAACAGCTTAGCAACAAATTTGAAGAATATTTGAAGACGCATGGGATTCAGTGACGGCTTACGATGGCACACAATCCACATCAAAATGGAGTTGCGGGGTGTCGTAGTAGGATTTTGGTTGAAACGACACGGCGTTTGCTAATACAGTCTGGCCTGCCACGAACATTGTGGACTGAAGCTGTTTCAGCTGCCAACTATGTGTGAAATAGATGTCCATCAAAATCGCTGAATTGAAGAACCCCGTACGAGATATGGCATGAGGATAAACCGGATATAGAGCATCTAAGAGAATTTGGAAGTGGGGTCCTTATCCTCAATAAATCGCAAAACCGGGGTAAATTTGACGAAAAGTCAAAAGAAGGTATTTTACTCGGATATTCGGAGAATTTTAAAGGATATCGAGTCTGGTTGCCAAATGAGAACAAAGTAGAAGTAGTTTGAGATATAAAATTTTTACTGTCTAACAAGACGAATACTGTGGATAATGAAGTGCTACGTGAAAAGCAGACCTACTCCGAGGTGGAGCGAGAATCCAATGAAGAAGGTACTAAAATAGATGTACCGTTAATTCCTTGCATATTGCAGCAAGAAGAAGGCACTTCAGACAATGAAGGTGTATCAGATGACACTCCACAAGTCTGGAAGACCGCGAAAAATATTAACTGGTCAGAGAGGTCGCCCACGTAAGCAGTTTAATTTAATCAATGCAGCTTAACAGTCAGAAGAGACAGAAGAAACTTATTGCAGAAATACCAGTAAGTCAAGCAATTTCAAGTGCAGACGCAGATGAGTGGTATAAAGCGATGGCCACAAAATTGAAATGCATTATAGGGAATGACAATGACACGTCCGAAAGGGCAAAAGGTATTTGCAGTAGAGTTGTTTTGAGAAATAAATATCGACCGGACGCGGACGGAACGCTCGACAAGAAGAAAGCACGGATCGTCGCAAGGGGATTTGCCCAGCGTCCAGATGTGGACTCTGATGGAACTGTATCCCCTGTAGCTCGTTCTTAGCTCTATTCGAGTTGCAACAGTACTGGCATAAAAGTATGGAATGATTACCCAACAAGTTGACGTCAGCTTATCGGCATTTTGGAGGTGACTATTCACATGGAAGTTCCCGAAATGACTGAAGAACTTTTAGATTTCATCGTTAGAACTGAAAGGAAAGATAACTCTTTTAGAGAGAAGGTTAAGAAAATGCTTGAGGAACTTCAGAGAGGCAATAAAGTGTGCCAACTAAAGAAGGCCTTGTATGGTCTTCGCCAAGCTGGGCATCAATGGTACCATTGCGAGATAAATATTTGGCACGGCAGATTTTTTCTATTTAAATTGGACTTTCTGGCTTATGCGATTTCGTACTAAAAATATAAAATCATTATAAAACATTGGTAGAATCAATGAGCCGAAGGCTTGCTGATGTGTTGGAACAGAATGGTGGTTCCATAAAATATTAATTTTTTTCATATGTTGTTTTAATTCTAGCATTTAAGAGCATTTACAAAGCAACCATACCAATAATTTATTTCGCAATAATACAGTCGACTGGCTCAAGTGATAACGAATTTAGGAGAGACAATCTCAAAATGATTACTGCGTCTACCACTACGGTAAAGAGGGAGATTTCGGTAGTTATCGTAGTTTATGTAGATGACATACCAAGTAATATTACCATTGTGTCATTATCTTCTATTATTCTTGTTTTAAATTAAATATAATTTGTTTGTCGTTTATTTATAAACTATATTAGGAGACATTGTGTCAACTGTTTATTAGTTTTCGTTAATATTCACACAATCGCAGACCAATTACTACTTGTTATAAAGAAAACTGATTTGTACAGTATGAGGTATACAGAAGTGTGCAATTCTCATTAAAAATAACTTTCTGGACAATTTAAACAAAATAATAAAACAATATTATAGATCTTGTTGAACTTGTTGAAAGTCCATAGTTAGGTGTAATATTTAATATTAATTAGAAGAGTACTTCTTAATTTGATAGTATTTAATTTAGCGACCGGTTTCGATTAACAATCTTCGTCAGGCAACTATCGTCATAATAACTTGAAATTTGAAAACAACCTTCATTAGACAGAAGGAGGAGAAATACTGTAAATACATATTATAGATATTTAAAATGTCCAACACACTTATTGAAAGGAGATATTACATTTTCAAATACTTTTTCCAAGTACTTTCGATGAATGGAGAAGTTTTTCAAAATGGTCTCTGGGTTTTTCATAATTTCGGTAATTTTGTTTTATCATAATAAATAGACATTTCCTTTTCCATGGTAATTCAGATTTTTAACAATTCATTTTTTTATTATGTGTCGGTTTGATCAATCTGAGTTAAGAGTACAATGTGACCTCCGACTGCAAGCGACATATTTGTTTCACGAAAGTTAAAAGGAGATAGCTACATAAAAGTTCTTAAAATTTTTGATCAATCGATCGGCATATATTAAAAAAATTACGTGTACCTACACACATCTTACACTGTATCATTTTTTTTAAATATTTTTATTTTTAAATAGACATATATATTAATTTGTGTTTTTTTCAGAAAAGAGAACGTTTTTTGGATAGAAGAAATGGAGAAGTTCGACAATGCGTTGAAACGTCCTAACATTAGATGTACTTTTCTGACAAGAACAGACTCATTTCTAGCACTCAGGTATGTGCATTTAGACAGTAAAAACTAGAAAATAAATAAGTTTTTCATATTTAAGAGGAAAATTAATTGAGAAATTGTAATTAGAGTTTTTGCTGTCCTCATAAACCTTTTCTGCTTCATGTAAATTATCCGTAAGCTTGTTATATTTTGCAAGAAATAAGCTTTCTCTAAACTGTCATAAATTACAATACAATAACTGAAATTGAAAAGTTAAAATTATATGCCTTTTATACGCTCCATATAAAACACCGGCTCTGGAATATCCCAAACGTTGAAATGTAATGACTTCTGTTTTCAGGGCGTTTCAGAAACGTGCAAACGACGCTTCACGTTAATGCTCTACATCTACCCTGTAGATCCGAATTTGTTTGAAATCAAGCGACAAATTCGGTTCTAGAGAGGTTTGTGTGGTGCATACTAAGAAACGTGACCAGAATTTCCACAGAAAATTATTTCACTGAAGAGGAACCTCTTCGCAACAGATAAAACTGCGTAGGAAGCCGCAAGGGCTGAACGAATTATGAATGTTCACTTTTGCGACGGAAAACGCGGCAATCTGATTTCGTATACTGGTTTGATTTATGATTTTACATTAACGTTATTTCTTTTTCTTGTGTTCAGTAAATAGTTATAAAACAAATTGTGTTTGTAATTCGCAGATTTTCTTGTTTTTATGTGCATACATTTGTTAACCTTTTTAAATGGAAAAACATAGTTTTATTTATTAACTCATAAAAATGAATTCGTTTTTTTATGTTATAAGTATTGTATAAATATTTCCTTTTACTATTAATTGTCCGTCCTTTAGAAAATGTACCCATATATCTTACTATTAGTTTTAAATAGTTGAATGATTGTAATAATTATATACCATTGTCTCTTAAATCCTTCAATTTTTATATGAACCTTGTGTATAAAAAGTAAAGCGAAGTAGGCGTGGCACAGTGTTCAAGTGAACGTTTCGTTTCTTATCTTTTATTTTGTAATATAGCCTGACCTATGTCTGTCGTTTTTCATGTTCAGCAATTAGTACGTATATTTACTCTATACATAAGAAAGAAATTGTAATAAAAATACTTTGGTTCTATTTTTATGCCGTACCTATTTCATGTTCGATGAATTCATTGTAAATATCTATTTTTGTCTTTATAACTGCAATTAATTTGCAATTATTTGTTTTTATGTTCAACATAAGTTATACTTAACGTCCAGTTTTGGAATTAAATTCAACTTTTGTGTAAGTATAACTTATTATTTTAAATCAAATACTATTACTAATTTGTTGTACAATGACAATGTTTATTATTAATAAGATTAATTGTACACTTGCATACAATTTTGATTTTTAATTACTACATTAGAGGGTATTGTTTACCTCAATAAATCGCATTAGTTCTAAGTCAATACGTATGTTCTTTTTTAACGGCCGCCCGAGATTTGAAATTTATTGAATCATATGTTATTTGTAGCGAATAAAAAACTAATTAATTAATTATTTATTTGTTTATTGGATAATTCATCTGCATTCATCGCGTCTGCTTTTTTATATTAAATATGAGAAGTATTTTAATTTAAATTTAATAACTATAAAATCCCTTATAATTTCATCTATTAATAAAATTAATCAAAGGTTACATTATGCGTTAATAATAGTAGCAAAAATACTCTTGTTATTTCAACAACATAATTTTGTAACAACTATAGTCAAAAACATATTGTTTGTAACATCCTTCGCCTTTTTTTTTTTAGCTCTCTTGTAACTTGTGGATATCATAAGGGAGGAAGTAGGTAAATAAAATATTTTAAAACATGTAAAACCAGAGTTTACGCAAATGCTTTTAAAATAATTTTCAGTATGCTGTTTGTACCTACATGTAAAAGCAACAGAAGATACAATAAAAAATATGATAGAAGGTTTTTTTTTGTTTGTTAATTAAAATTGATCAAAATCAGATATTTTAAAATATTGATAATAATGTCTTCTGATTTATAAAAATACTGATATTTATTCTCTTGGAACTTCATTCATTATAAAGTAAAATTAATCATTTTTATGTGTCATTTATACAGCTTTCTTAAACTTAAGAGTAAACTAAAGAACAGTTGATGTAAATTAAGGTTTAAATATAACATAATTTTAACGGTAATCGATTTGTGTCCTTGAAAGTTCTTTATCCTTCACCTGAAAGGCGGACTTATAAACTTTGCGTTGCAGTTCACTGTTGCAGCTGCCGTTCAATGTTAAATTATTATGAACGGGTAGGATCATTTATAAATTCAATTGCCGCTGTTGTTCGCAGTTTATAAACGATTCTAAACGCAAAATTTATAAATTCAACTTAACCCCAAATTTGACCGTAATTGCAAAGTTGTGCATTTGTTTTAAATTACTGAACTAAAGACACCTCCTTATTGGTTGCTTCTAAGTGGTTAAATTCTGTATAAACACCATCAAATAATGTATGATAACATTAATTTATGTGTTTTCAAAAATTTAATTACTACAATTATTTAAAAAACTGTATAAATGAGGTATTGCAATCATACTACCAAGAGGAAAAAAGCTAAAGAAATACGTATCGAAAACTTGCTGAGACTAATGCATAATATCAAGTGTTCAATTAAAAAGTTCATCAAGTAGCCTTTGAATTTTTCATAATATTGTGAAGCAAGACTTGAGTAAAGGCTACCTATTTCTTGCCCAAGATTTGGTTCAATTTCTACAAAATATATTTAAAACAAGAAATTTTTGCAGATATGGTTTAGAGATACACGTTCTATTTTTTCAGATAGTTATTGATTCATTTTAATTTTTCAAACAATTTATTATAAAATTAAAATTGTCCAAGAAATAGAACCAAATATTGTAGGTACAAAAAATTGGGTAGTGTAAAACGGCCTTTAGATAACTTTCGATTAAAAAAGTGTTGCGTAGTGAAAGACATCGTTAAGTAAAAATTATATTATGTCTAACAGTGAAAAGGAAATTTAATTCAAGATATGGAGTCACACAACAAATGAAACATGTTATATAGGTAACTGTTTAACAACTGTCAGCCATCAAACATAAATCAGTTTATTAAGTCATCCCTTTTTTTCTTCTTTCCTCAATAAATTAATCAGATTAATCAACTTGATGAACTTTTCAATTGAGCACGTGTTAGAAATAACTATAAAGTCAAATTTGGCTCAGTTTTATACTTTTTCGCTCTCCTTTAACTTTTCACAACTGTACTTCAAATCTTTTACGATAGATATCTTTAATGATTCAATGATTGTAATTTAATTATAGAGCAGATCATAGAGTGAAAATGATCGATAATTTCATATAAATGATTGATTAGCGATTCTGATTTGCTATTATTTTGCACTGACATCTTCGCTTTAACTTGTATTCATTTTTTTTAAATAAATGTCTTTAAGACTTGCGTCTTTAAATTATTTTTCCCTAATTTTTTCTTTATTAAGGATAAACAATATTGTACCATATTGCTTATCACAATTTATTTTGTTTTGAGAAGTTGATCTGAATTGCAAAAAAATTAAAAGCAGCGAGATTTGTTCTACTCCATTCTTCATTCTTCTCAGTGCATTTATCTTCTCTCAATATCCACTTTTCATAAGTACGTCATTTCAGAAAATTTAGTATTCTAATTCAGAATAAATTGTAATACCAGTCTTATTGGTTTTCGATATATCATCCTGTAGAAACAAGTAATGGGGGAGGAGGAACATTGTTGTTCTTCCTCCATTACTTTTCTCCAATGATTTAACATTTTATAATTTAATATTTTCAATAGAAAATCAAGAAACAATTAGGAAATACTTTCATACCAAGTTTTGTTGTCGTATTCGTTTCAGTATTTTTTTCATTAAAGCAGGTTCATGTCCGATAAAAATTATCACAAATTCTTTGAAACGGACATTGAATTTGTGCACTAACACTTAACGTTTCGCCATCGTTCGACAGCTTCGTCAGAAGTGAAAAAATATAAACAAGTTGTCAAAATAAACAAGGTTGTCAATGGAAACTGAAAAAGTTAATTGATCTCTTTTTTATTAATTCTAAAAATTATTTTAAACATAATATTAAATGTTTTATTTTAATAAATGTGAAAAATTGACAGACCTATATCCTGTTTAAAGAATCGAGAAAACTACAAAATAGATAGTTTAAATTTGCAAAATCCCACGTTTGTTAGTAGATTTCGATGACATTTTATTTAGCACATTTCTATAAAACGTCTTTTGAAAATATTAGATTCACAATATAAAATATTAGTATTTTTAAAATCAAAATTATGGTTACTTTCTAACAAATGTTCTACAAGCATTGAATGATTTTGACTATTTTCTGGATATGATATTTATGTTGGTCTAGACGTTTTTTAAATTTTGGCTTGTTTCTCCTATACAACACGAATTACAATTTATTAAACATTTAATTTCATAAACCACGTTAGGTTGTTTTAATATCGGTGATTTGGTTTTTAAATTTGAGAAAATAATATTTAAATTCTTTATAGATTTCAAATTCAAATTCAAATTCAAATTTATTTTCCATAAATGTGCACATAAAGCTGTATACATTTTTTGAAATTGTCAACATAAATATAAATAAAGATAGTATATAGACATATGCATGTAAACACTAACTAAAATTAAGTTGTGGTTTTTGAAAATGTGTTTAAATATATTATATAGTGGTTTAATGTAAGGTAATGATACGTATTTTTAATTTGAAGTTTGTTTTATATTATTGTAGATTTTTGTAGTGTTAGTGCGCATATTCAGTGTCCGTTTCAAAGAATTTGTGAGAGTATCTTTTTGGTTCATAAGTATTCTATTTTTGTTTTTAACACTTACAGTCAATAAATTCGCATATTTAATTAAATTTTTGCATTGATACATATATTTTTTAATTGAAATTAAATCGACGTGGGAGTTTTTATTTATACGTTAGTATTTTATCGGCGAAAAAATGAAAAAAAATATGTCAAGATTCGAAATTGCACTAACGTTACTCGGCTACAGATGACTACTGTATTGCATAATATTTTTATAATTAAATTTATTTATACTCTATTTTATATTGTGTAAATCTCAAGCATGTTACGTGTTATTTAATTTATTTTTAACAACTTAATTTGTTAAAGAGAAATATTTATCCATATAATCAAACTATAAGTTGCAGTAATCTTTTATTGCTGCATATCAAAAGAGAAATAATTTATTGAAAACATTGCTGCACTAAGCAGTTTAATTAGAATAGGAGAGTATAAAAAATAATTATTAATAACAGGGAAACTAAAAGAAACAATTGAAGATGCTAATACTAGTTAATGTGACTTTGGACTTGTATCGGACAATAAAAAGGTAATTAGGTGTTAAAAACATTAAGTTTTGGATATTTGATAATAATGAAATTCGATATTGTGAACTGTCTGTATAACCATGATTATTTTAAACAAATAAAATGTAAAATTATTATTATTTTTACATTTGTATTAGGTTTGTTCCATCAGCAGTTTTAGACTAGTTCAAAACGTTAAAATCATGCACTCATAACAGTCGTATACTTGATTGCGCTGTTAAAAGCAGTCATTACTTTGGTGGGTAACTACTTTTATTTCCACTTTCTTAGTAATGACACTTTACAGTTTCATTTTGATGTTTATGGTAACCAAGTAAACGAAAAACGATACATTACGGGAACAGACTTGTAATATTTTAATGGCTTATACAGAGTGGATAGTTTAACTGGAATAAATTCTGTAACTTAGAAAATTATCATTTGTAGCAAAATTCTTGGCACAGGTCATTTTTTATTTTTAATGACGCATATTACAAATGGATTTCTTTAACTTTTCAATTATTTGGAGGAGTGAAACAACAACCCCTAACTATTTTTTTTAATGGAAGGGTATGTTGAGTAGTTTTATTTCTCAAAGCTTGTTCAATTGGGAATACAGCTAGGTTTTTATTTTTTAATTTTTCTTAAACAGTAAAAGGGGAAAAAATAAAAAAGAAATTTTTGACCAGAACGATTTTAATGCATCAGATGTTCAAAATGCTCGCCACCTCTCACTTGGCAATACCCTAATCGATTATAAATTCCATCCCTAACATTTTGTAACATTTCCGGCGTAACTCCTAATTTCATGCCGAATCTTTTCCTGAAGTTCTGCTATGTCGTTTGGTTTAGTCACATTTAAATACCCCCATAAAAAAAGTCTAAAGGGGTGAGATCTGGAGATCTTGCTGGCCACTCAATCGGTCCTCTTCTTCCTATTCACCCATTGGGAAAAACTTCATTGAGGTAATTACGTACAATTAAAAAGTTAGCGCATTGGCAGCGCCATCTATTGGCTGAACGCAACAATACGATACCATATGGAATGCTTATTTCTTCTTATGAAGTAATAAAAAAATGGAGTTCCTAAATTTTTGGCATTAAAACGGTTTTAGTGAAAAAAAATATTTTTTTAATTTTTTTCCCTTTTACTGTTAAAGAAAAATAAAAAATGAAACGTAGCTGTATTCCCAATCGAACAAGCTTTAAGATAAACAACATACCCTTCCATTAAAAAAAGAAAATAGTTAGGGATTGTTTCACCCCTCCAAATAATTGAAAAGTTAAAGAAGTTCCTTTGTAATATGCGCCATTAAAAATAAAAATTGACCTGTTCCAAGAATTTTTTTACAAATCGCAATTTTCTAAGTTACAGAATTTATCCCAGTTAAACTTTCCACTCTGTATAAAACACCTGTAAAGCTTTACAGGCTTGTAGGATGTTTATATCACCATGACTACAACTGAAATAATGCCTTCGATGCCTTCAATAAAAAAACGTTTTTATAATTAAATTTTACTTAAAAATCGCCATGTGATGGTGGAAATAAAAGTTTGTACGCGACACGCTTTGCAATTAATTTTTACTGGGCTCACTGAATTATTCAGCTCGCCCGTAAAGATCAATTTACAAAGCTTGACAGGTAAATAACTATTAACGTTTCTAGTCTGAGTGAACTCCTGAAAATAACACTGAATCAAAATTTCTTCAGTTTCAACAACAAAATTTATAAACAAACCGATGAACTTGCTATGGATTGTGGCTTGTCACCACTACTTGCTGACCTATTTATGGATAAAATAGAAAGAAAGTTCTTCAATTCCAATAATCCCCTTATTGAAAATATTATTTTTTACTGTCGTTGTGTCGACGATATCCTGATCATCTTCAATTGTCCCTCGGAAGCTATAGATTCTCTTTTAAACAATTTTAACACTTTACATCCAAATATTAAATTTACTTGTAAAAAAGAAAATAACAACTCTATTAACTATCTTGACGTGTCACTATCACCAAAAATTCAAATAATTTATCCTATAAAGTCCACAGGAAACCTACACTTAGTGACACCTGTATACCTTACAAGTCAAAACATTCCTTACAACATAAGCTGGCAATTTTCAATTCTTTATTCTATAGGGCCTTCTCTATTCTTGTGTCACAGTCAGACTTTAAACAAGAAATTAAGATCATTTTACAAATTGCTTACAACAATGGTTACCCTTTGCATATCATAAAAAACCTCTTTTTCAGAATTAAAAATAAACTTATTAATAAGACTATTTACAACACTAACACTCTCACACAAAATGAAGACACACAAGAACCACAATTTTTCAGTATCCCCTATTTACACAACCTTTCCCAAAAAATAAAAGAATATTTCTCAAAAAACACTAATAAATCTAACTTAAAAATTTCTTTCTCTAACAATAACAATCTCAAAACCATCATATCCCACACAAAAGATAAAATTAATTTTCTTGAACAGAGTGGTGTATATTCTATCTCTTGTAACTCCTGTAACTCCATTTACATAGGACAAATAGGTCGAAACATAAGAACAGGTCTGTCTGAACATATAAGGTCTTTTAAAAAACACAAATCTGATTCCAATTTTGCCAATCATTTAATCCAATCTTCACACGATTTTGTACCTTCTAATAATGTTAAAATTTCACACAAATACAAAAAAGGGAATTTACTTAACATCGCGGAAAATCTCGAAATTTACTTACATAAAAATGACAGTAGCTTTAACATTCTAAATGATCAGTTGATGGGACCTCAGGATGAATTTTTCAGGAACATTAACTGGCAGAATGTTTAGGGTATTATTGTTTATTTAGGTTTGCTTCATTTCGTTTTTTAAATTTACCGCTTTGCTTTATCTGTGTTTCACACCTGTCATTAAGCATTCACTTGCAGTTCACCTGTTATTCATAATTTTGTTAGCCATCACAATACTCGACTAGTCTCTAAGTCAAATTCTGTATTTTTTAACGTGTAGTTTTGTCCAACTTTACAATATTTTTAACATTTTTAATTTGTCCAATGTGTAAGTTACTGACGTACAATAATTTTCTTATTGTGAAAATCATGTGACAACCACCTAACTTAGTCTAGGTATGTAAATTCATTTTATTGCCTTTAACGGACACTAACTAGCCTGATTTATTCTAGTCACACCGAAGATGGCCTTCCCTAAGGTCGAAACATGTCGGCATTAAACGTCTAGTCCTCCGCACTGCGTTTTCTTGGTAACCTTAAGACAAATCTAAAGTTTCTTTCTTAAAAACTATTAACGGTTCCGAACTACGATGGTATAATTTTATGTTATCTATTTAGCCTTGAAAAAATCCACGTGTCACAATAACAACCCTTTATTTTTCTCACTCCCTTCAGCACTTATACTTATTCCATCTTTTTTCTAATTGTCGCATACCTTCGGAAAAAAAATTCCTTCAGCAACTCTACAAAATATTGTTCAACATGCTTCTTTAAGTGCTTCATCAGATGCAAAACGCACCTGAGAAGTTTTTTTAAGTTCTTGAATAAAGATAAGTCTGGCGGGGCTAGAGGTCAGTGCTGGAAGGCTGCCTTATCTCTAGGAACCTACAGACGCTGATTATCTGCTAGACTTTGTTTGTCTTATGAACCCGACAAGTGTCGTCACCAACAAGTATTTTCTCGAATAATAATATAGGTGACTTTCCTCCAGAGCAGTTTTTAAGTTTTGAATTATGTTCCCATAGGTCTCTGCATTTTTTTATGTTAGATCCCCTCGGCATATACTCAATAAGAAAGACTCCTTCAGTATCTCAGAAAGCTGTCATCAATTGTTTTTACAGAAAATTGCGTTTTGACATTTTGTGGTTGTGGAGAGCCTTTATGAATCGACTACATAGGTATCCATTTTGTGGGAAAGTCCCAGTGATAAACCCAAGACCCATCTCCGGTAATAATTTCTGTCCTTTCCCAATGCGGCCAAACTTTATTGAGAATTTTCTTTCATGACTAGTTTTTGCTCAGGTTTAAGCAATCTGGAAATAGATTTTCTTCATACCTAAATTGTCATGCAAAATTTTCAGGACACTTGTTTCGGATATGCAGACTTCTTTGACATTAACAAAGACCTTTATATGCCAAACTTGCAGTACCAAATTTTCGACTTCTCGCACCATCTCTTCAGTTTGAACTTCCACAGGTCGTCCGGGTGATCGTTAATTTCTTTTCTACCCCATCGAAAGTGTTTAGACCAATATTTTACTTGAAAATGGTGTTGTTCATCTTCCTCCTCATACATACATAGCAACCATTCTTTTATAAATAAGTTTTGGGCCATTGACATGTTTTGTCGAGAACTTGACAGTATATTCCATCTTAATTTCACTAATTTTGTTAATAAATTAACCTCACAAATCACTATAAATCGCACAAATGAAACACAACTTCGCACATGTGCTTCTAAATGTCATAGCTAGTTTTTTTTATATTTGTTTTGACGTCTTCGCTCTGTTGTTTCATAGCTGGTAGATAACATAAAAATACGCCCTCGTGGTCAGTATCTGCTGATGGAATAAACATATTACTTTCGTCAGTTTCTGCTTTTATATGTATATTATTAATAATAATAATAAATGCCTCTACCAATTTTACAAAGAAAAACGACTATTCTATATTAATATAAGAGACCGAAAATCATTACGCGATAGTTCAATTAGCAGTAGTTGCTGCTTAATTGCTAATTATATGATTCTTGAGGAGTAGATTCAGAATTTGTAGTTAATAAAAACTATAGCATTTCATTTTCAGTTATAAAGTTGACAAGAGGAGTATTTTATTTACTAATATTTTAATTAAAACAAGCGCATTCAACTCTGAGTATACGCAAATTTTCAGAAATTAACATTCCTTGAAGCCGTCCGTAAATCATTATTCCATTCTGCTGGTGTAATTATTGAGTTTTATTTACCAGAGTTTTCCCGAGTGAGATTTCTCACTTTTAAACTGCACGTAATTCTCAAGATTCCAATAGGTCATTTATTGTGAAAATTAAATAGAAATTATTACGTCAAATTTTCAATGAAAATTGCTTTCACAGAGCAAAAATTAATTAATTAATTATGAGCATAAAATTAAAGGACAGTTTTTCTCTTTCAAACAAGATCGATAACAGTAATTTTCTTTATCCGCTTAATGGTTGTCTTTATAATTGCCTGTAATTTAAATGTATGAAATTATGTAGGTATATCATAACGGAATATGCTATTTAATGTAGTTGTATATTATAAAGTTGATGTAATTATTTTGAAAAAAAAAACTTGAAGCGGAATAATAGTATTGATATGATTTGTGTACAAGTTAATTTAGCGTTTTAATAAAAGTGCGATCATTAATCATACCTTGTTTAGCGTTAATTTATATCTTTCTTGATAACGGTGTCCAGTATGACTTAAGTTTCGGTTGTTAATATAACGAATTAAGAAATTATTCTTACACAATGCTTCCATCGGTGATAAAATTTCATGGACTCTTTTCTCATTATAACTATAAGTAATAAATTGTATATGTATAATAGTGTCAGAAATGTATTAATATATGTATGTAAATTACATATTTGTTTACTGGGAGTTATTTGTAGTTTTTATATTTTCCAGTTCCTCGCCTCATTTGTCAGTAATTAATTTATTTTTTTAATACTTTAATACTTTACCCATGCATACCGCTCGAATTCGAAGGCACGGCTGTGTTTTTGAAATTAATGTTTCTAGTTATGTCGTGATCATTAATCTTCAATGGCCGATTTGCCGCACACGTCCGGCTTGAGAAAAATTAAATTAGATATTTAAACTACTCAAGAAAATTACACCTATGTTGAAACAATCTTATATACTAAATTATTTTACACTCACCTGTTTTTTTAATTTAATGTGGAATTTGACTACCAGGTGCAATACTAGCGTAACATTCATTTATCAACTTCATCGTAAACCTTATGAATTTCCAAAATGGAAATAATGAACTGAATATTTGAAAGTAATTAGTAAAATCTAAATAAATCTTGTCAGAAATATTCAAATATGTATGTCAAGGATTAATATCATTTTTGAATAAATTTATGATGTTTCTTTTTATACTTTTGTAAAACAAATTACCACATGACAGCAAATCGCACTTCTGTTTTTTTTTTGTAATTTATTTAAGTGTAATTTTTTTGTAAAACGATTTTTTTTTTACTTATTACAAATGAGGAAAGTTGCCTAAATACATTTGGGTGCTAATTGTGATAATAAACAAGCACTACTGTTCCTAGGTGGCGCATAGAGTATATTTTTGAATAATTACAAATTATAAATTAAGTTTACGGCTTCATCTTACGATGAGTTCTAAACACTTAAAATTCGATTTGAAATGACTACTGTGTTGGCAAAGTAGTAATATAAAAATTATTTAGTAGTGCAGAGTTATATGGAGTTAATAGTCAAAGAATCGCAGACGAAAGAAAGAAGGGAAAACATAGATAAAAACAAACACCTGCAAAAGCACTACACTGAAACGTTATAACGAAGTAAAAAATTGTATTACAAAAGAAGGACAATAATTATAATATTTTTTGCAAGTTAAAAATTGATCGCAGGATGTCGCGAAGTAAACTATTCACAGGTAATTATATACAGGGTATCCCAAGTTGAGTGGCCTATTAAAAGTTTTCGGGGAAGGGAATATACAAAAATTCTGAAAATTAGTACACTGCACTAAGGGAAAATGATCTTTCAGATTAAAATATTTTCACTTTTATATCACTTCCGGTTATACCGGAAGTCGTCATTAACTTTCTTATTTTAAATAGAATGCAATACTTTTTATTACAAATTCTGATTCTGCACATTATTCTAAATAAAAAATATTAAGGCTTCCATATACCTAAATGTAACCGATATCTTCAAATTTATTTAAAAAATTGTTTTGGTGACCTTTCATTTAAGACAATCTATTTACGCCAATTTCAAATTTAAAGATTGAAGTGACATGTCGTTTAAAAGTATAATGTTCAGACTTTCAAATCATATCCTAATTATCCCTGAAAAATTCATAGGGCGGTCACAATATGGTGTCGAAAGTCATTATGTTTAACTGCCCAAAACTCAATTTTCGTAAATGGAACACCCTGTATATTTTTATGTCATGAGATACAGAATCAAATTCTACATCGATTGATATTAGCATTTCTTATACCTATTTCTTTTAGTTTCCTTGTTATCAATAATAGTTTATTATAACGGCATATGTATTAAAGAAATAGGTATAAGGAATGTTAATACCAATCGATGTAGAATTTGATTCTGTATCTCATGATATAAAAACATACAGGGTGTTCCATTTAAGAAAATTGAGTTTAGGGCAGTTAAAATGACATTGGACACCATATTGTAACCAGCCTGTGATTTTTTTTGGGATAGCTACGATATGATTTGAAAGTCTTAAGATTGTACTTTCAAACGATAAGCAACTTGAATCTTGAAATTTGAAAGTATCATAGATACAATTTTTTAAAGGGAAGGTTACCCAAACTATTTTTTAAAGAAATTTAAAGATATCTCAAAATCTATTACGTTTAGGCATAGGGAAGTCTTAATATTTTTTATTTAGAATAATATGCAAAATCAGAATTTGTAATAAAAAATGTAACATTCCGTTTAAAATAAGAAAGTTAATGGCGATTTCCGGTATAATCGGAAGAAATGTAAGAGTGAAAATATTTTACGCGGAAAGATCACTATGTCTTAGGGCAGTGTACCAACTTTCAGAATTTTTGTACATTTCCTTCCCTATAATATTTTAATAGGCCACTCTATTTGGGAGACCCTGTATAGTGTAATAAAAGTCTGTAATCAAATATAAACATTGATATTTTTCATCTATCTTCTGAAATAGAGTGCGTTGTGTTAAACAAATTAAAATACGGTACATTAAATAATGAGTCATCCATATCAAGTCGACTGGGGTTTCCACTTGACCATCTCCCAATTTAATAAAATTTGCTAAGTAGATTCTATGGGGTTTTAAAAGATCCTGTACCAAATTTTGATATAATGATGATAATTGGCCAGCCTCCGCATAGATGGCGCTCGTATCGAAAATATTTTGAACTTCCACTCTTAAGATGTCAATAGTGAAAATTGAATTAATGAGTCAAGTAGTTTCTTGTTAACAGCTGTTGAAACAACACGTGTTCTCGTGTTTTGTGTTTTGTTAGCAATGGAAAATATTTAGCATCGCGCTGTTATCAAATTCCTTTTCATTAAGGGTTTGAAAGGCTTAGAAAGTCATCATATGCAACCATAAAAAACTGGGTTGCTGAGTTTGAACGGGGCTGTACGAACCCTGCTCTGGATGCCCAAAAAGTGTCACTACAACAGAAATGGTCGCTAAAATCCATCATATGGTAACGCAAGACAGACGACTAAAATTGAGTGAAATAGCCAATATTTTAAAAATTTCAAAGGAACATGTATGCAACACTGTAGCCAAAGAATTAGGCATGAAAAAGCTGTCTGCGCTTGGGTGCCGCGTTTGCTTACACTTACACGTTCGAATGCAACTTTCACAAGAGTCTGGATCGTTTTAAGAGAAATCCAACCGATTTTATGCGACGATTTGTTACCACTGATGAAACCTGGGTTCATTACTACACGTCTGAAACTAAACTGCAATCAAAGCAATAGACAGAATCTGCTCGGCTCCAAAGAAAGCAATGAGAGTAAAGTCAGCTGGCAATGTTTTGGCATCAGTATGCTGGGATGTAAAAGGAATTTTGATGATCGATTATCTTCCAAAGGGACAAACAATAAATGGCGAATATGCTAATGTTTTGGACCAATTGTAACTAAAAATTCAAGAAAAAAGGCCCGGTTTGGCGCATAAGAAAGTCATTTTTCATCAGGATAATGCAAGACCTCACACTAGTGTCATTGCTGTGGCCAAAATTCATGAATTAAAGTACGACTTGCTTCCACACCCACCCTACTGACTTGATCTGGCTCCATCTGACTTCCACCTATTCCCCAAGCTCAAAATTTTCTTAGGTGGACAGAGATTTTGCACGCACAAAGAGGTCAAATACGCTGTTGACTCCTATTTTGCAGACCTTGAAGAAACGACCTTCCGCGATTGGATTAAAGCTTTAGAACATCGCTGGACGAAGTGCATTGAACAATCAGGAGATTATGTTGAGAAATAAAAAAGAGTTTGAAAACATAAAATCCGTCTTTCACTCTCAGGCTAGCCAATTATCATCCCACCCTCGTATATCTAGCGCGGTTATTTTTTTACGGTCTCTCAAAAAAAATGTGTCTACCTACGCTTTGTGGGTTCAAGTAAAAATGTTCCAAATTTAAATGACTATTGTGAAAGAAACTGCAAAGCTATCTTAGAGTTGAATTCAAATTTGATACTCACTAATTACCCGATTCTTTTTACTTTTAACTGGACCAGTTGAAACTTGACAAGAAAATCGTTGCATATTAAAAAAACTGAATCTTTATGCCCTCTCCTAGTTTCCTATTATTTAAACCATCCCGATGTAAGACTTATACCCGGTTGCACTAACTTTTTAAGCAGAGCTTAAATTTAAGTTATGTTTAGAATGTGACATTTACGTATGGTCAGTATAATGTCAAATACATTCTGATTGACATTTAAACTTCAACTTAAGTATCAATTAGAATGTGACTAACATTAAGTTAAATTTATAAATAAATGATATAGTTTGAACACAATTTAAATTTAAGCTCTGCTTAAAAAGTTGGTGCAACCGGGCATAAATGATCTGAAAGAAAACTTCATTGTTTGCAAAGTGTTCTTATACAAAGATGATTGGGTTCTTACCAGAAGAAATATTATTCATCAAAGTTGGCAAAAACTGTTTTGCATGGATTTTTGTGCATCATTGTGGGCCGATATCTCAAATACACCTTCTCAGATTTCGTTTATTTTTTTACATTAGAAATACTAAATTATTACCTTTCAGTCTTATACGGTTTAATTTTGGACTCGTTCCTCTAAATTCTCAAAATGTAGCTACCTTTTTTTAGTGTTTATAAATTTACCAGGCTGTTTAAAGTTTGAGTAAAAGGATAAATACTTAGTAAAACAAGCAGATATTGTTAAGTCTTTCTCTTGTGCTTGTTCTTTAACGAAATATAATTATGTATCTGGCTTTCTTGCTACACATGTATATCAACTAACATAACTGTATAATATTGCTTGTATTACTGTTTAGAGAATTAAATGTTATGTCTTTCTATAAGAAAGTACACAGGTGTTCCATTTAAAAAAATCCTGTCACTAAATTACGGAACACCTGTACGTGTCAAAATAATTTTGGGTTATAGGCAGAAACTGTTTGTAAACGAAAAAAATTCTATGTCGCTCTATAAATGAACTATCAAAGAAGGTGTGCTTAGTGACTCACCCTGTATAGCGATATATTTCTCGTTGAAGGCCAAAAAAATAAAGAAAGAATAGCAAAGTGTATGTAGGAAAAGTAAAAAAAAAAAACTAAGTCGGAAAAAGATCATAGAAACTTACAAATTACAATAGTATAAAGGGGCAACGAAATATGAGAAATATACTCGTATTATACAGTGTCTTTCAAAAAGTGTGCTACAAATGGGATTTTTTTTTATTATCGATTTTTATAAAAAAATATAGACGCGGAACGCTTCTACATCCCTTAGAATCAGATTGGGAAATAAATGTCAGATGAAATTTATCTTGATCAGTATACAGCGTGAACACCGAAAAATGAAGACGGCTTTAAGAGTAAAGTGTCCTTATTTTACAAAAAATTTCATAAGAATAAGTCGTTTAGAATTAAAAGTTATAGCTAAATATAAAATTACGGCCTCCTAACTCAAAAATAAAAAAAAAATCACAATTTATTGTGAATCACTCTTTATACACACTACATTAGCAAATACTGGTAGGATTAAAATGTCCACCAAAATAATATGAATAAGAAAACACGAAATTCGTTCTTATTTCTCAATTATTTCATTTGATTATTTCAATGCGTTCCGAAATTTTGTGGTTTCTTGTAGCATTAATCAATCGTACATGAAAAAAAATGTATATTAATATTCGGCGGAAAAGAAATATGACAAAAGATGAAAGAAAATTATAATAGAAGCAGCTGGACAGACATGTGTTATGAGTACGGTAATGAAATAAAATCTGAACCACAATTAAAGAAAGAGAAAGAAAAAAAAATAGAAAATATGAATTGCACTGGTAATAAGAGGAAGAAGGAATGAAAGTTAACTCTAAGGGCCGGTTTTACAATTCAAAGTTCAGTCGAGACTCATGTAAACCAATGCTCAGTTGAACCGTTCCTATAAAATGCTAACGAGTTTTACAAGCATAGTTTATGCGTGGTTCAAGAGAGTTTAGGTTCAACAAAAATTTGTGAAGGTTGGCAATACGAACATTCATTATTTGACAGTAGTGTTTGACGAGTGTTTGTTAAATGTGAGCCGAAGTGACTGATTGTGAATTAAACACGACGAATTGTATTGGTAGGTATAGTTTAATTACTTCGTTAGTTTGTTCTAAAGTAGATATACGTTTCATGGTGATGGTGGTATCTTTCCTAATTCTTCGTGGTTGTGGCTTGTTTGTACCTATATGTGCGGTTGAAAACGTGGTAACATAGAATCATGGTAAAAGAACAAAAACGTGCTGTTAATTTCACAGCTAAGGAAGAAACTATCCTCATATCTTTAGTTAAGAAGTACAGCAAAATAGTGGAGTGTAAACAATCAGACACTCACACAAATAAACAAAAAGCAGAGTGCTGGAAAGCAATTGAAAAAGAATTCAATTCAATTAGTGGCGAATGTTATCGAAATGATAAAATTTTTAAAAAGAAGTATGACAACCTGAAGAAAAGAACCAAGCGAAAATTTGCTGATGAAAAAGCGAATATATTTGGAACTGGAGGTGGTCCCGAAGAAACAATAAAAATGACCAACACAGACATGTATATACGGGAAATTTTAGGAACTCGAATAGAGGGAAATTCCAGTGAATTTGACAGCGATGTGACTACAGCAGCAGCAGAGTCAGTAATTATAATGTTAGTGTATGTATTGCATTTTTTAACATAACTCTGGATTTCAGGGATGTTCAAGATATTGTACAAGCCAGCAATAATGACATCGATATTTCCATACAGGAAATTGGTATGTTTGTAAAGCTTCTGCATTTTATCAAGGTAATATTTCTGAATTTGTACAGATTACAACAGCAATGACGACACTGACAAGGAAAATACAAGCACAAGCAGCCGTAGCAACTTAGAGCAAGTGGCTTGTAGCAGTAACCCTTCGGCTAACCAAAATCATGGTAAGTTAAATATACACAGTGGTGATAAAGTCCCGCACCAAGCTCATAATTTGTTTATTAATGTTTTTTTGCATAAAAAAATTATGAGCTTAGCGTGGGACTTTAATACTGTGAAATACGGTGAGGTATATTAATATCTGTCATTTATTCAGATTGGTCAAAGTATACTCCAAAAATGTTGAGAACAAAAAAGTCTAAAGCCCTTATTACTCCACGAACTGATGGTGATAAATTTCATTTTTCTTGTACTAAATACATTATGTTAAATGCAATCTTACTACGCAGGCATTCCAAGACCCAGACGATATCAATCTGATACTACAATAGCATAGGGTGTCTCAGTGGGCAGAAGCTAAAGAAGCCATTGAATTAATGCGTCAAGATGCTATTAAAAAGGAAGAAGAATTTAAGTTGCAGGCGCTGAAGGAAAAGCATCAACTTGAAATGGACTTCATGAAAAGGAAAGCAGATATTGAATTAGAACACATGCAAAAAGAACATGAAGCCAAAATGGAAGTTATTAGACTTCCATTGAAAAAATAATTATAGTTAATTTTAATAAAAAAATTGAAATAAATAAAGGATTTTTATTATTTTAAATTAGGTATTTACAACAAATTCATAAAATAATTATTAATTAATTGATAACGGACCATGTTATTAGCATGACCAGCATCTTGGAAATTACCTATTTCTACATTATTTACATAATTAATAGCAGCCTGTTCTTCTTCGTTAACAGGGGGTAATTCTTCATTAAATAGCATTGCAACATTGTGCAGGACCGCAGTTGCCATTACTACAGCTTCCACTTTGTGTAGTTTAAGACGAATTCCAAATGCCAACACGGGAAACCTCCTTTTCCAAATTCCGAAGCAACGTTCTATAGGATTGCGGGTTCTAATCTGGGACTCGTTAAACAGATGTTCCTCTGGATTAACAGGATTTGCCAAAGGTGTTATTAAAAATTGTCTAACAGCATAACCACTATCTCCAACCAATAGGTAATTTCTAAAGTCTCCGCGTTCAAGTCTTGCTCTAATCCGAGTTGTTAAAAATGGTGCTATCATGTGAAGCCCGGGCCATCTGACAACGATGTCTTGAATTTTACAGGCTGCATCACATATTACTTGCACGTTTACAGAGAAAAATCCCTTTCGGTTCCTATAAATTTCAGGTTCCTCACCACCAGGTGAGGAGATTTTTATGTGAGTACAGTCTAAACTTCCAATACATCTTGGAAACGTGCAATATTAAAGAACTGTTGACTGTTTATTTGACAATCTTCGTCTGTCTCTGGCATTCTGATAAATAATCTGCCTAAACTTGCTACTGCTCGACTTACTTTGTGGACTATGTGGCATGCAGTAGCTTTACTAATTCCTACAAAATCACCTACTGTTTGCAAGAATGATCCAGTAGCGTAGAAGCGTAATGTTACAAATAACATATCTTGCGGCGACACAGCATTATTTCTGAAAATATCAATATTTTATAACTCAATCTTGAATAAAAACGAGGAAACATACCTGTCTGTCGTGTGTGCTATTTCTTCTTGTATATTTTGTAATACGAATCGTACCGCATTTTTCGACAAACGAAACCTTTCAATAAATTCTCTATTATTCCACTTTGTGAAATGATTTTCTCGAAGTAGGTACACTTTTGGTGCCCGATAATGTTCCACTACATTCAATATTTCTAGAAATTCCTCATCATCTGTTAAAACATCAACTAATTCTTCCATTTGGTACCAATTAATGTTTGAAAGTAATGTAAATAAATAATAATAATAATTTGAGGTTAGAATAAGTAAACGAAACGCGCCAAATTGTACTGATTCTGTTGAACCGGCTTTAAGCCTGCGTAGTACAATCGTTTAGTTGAACTTTCATTTGAGCTTGGTTCACGCACTGAACGGGCATTGTAAAACCCATGTATTCAAGAATTTGAAGCTCATGGGAGGTTCAGCGTTGAGCCCACCTTAAACCATTATTGTAAAACCGGCCCTAACTGAAATAAAATTTATTAGAATACTTAAATAATACATGTTAATTTATTTAAAAATAAATTCATAGGTGTATTCAGATTTTATTTTTACATCATAAGATGTGAAAATCCAAAGTGGCACCCATAAGAAAGAAAAATTGACAATCGTATTCTAATTGCCTGTGATTGTTTAGATTTCATATCGAATTTAATATAAAAATACCGAATTTTATGGCTTTATCTGAACTTTGATTTAATTCAGCCATCTTTATATATCTTAGACTTTAGGAGATCCCCTTAGCAGCCCTTTAATTACTTGTAATCCTGGGTATAACACTCCTACCCATAGGAAACTAAATTTTCTTCAGATTTTAAATTCAAAATATAACCAATTACCTAATTTATAATGTACTTAATAATAATTCCTTATATCGCGATCTTCATGTGCCAGCTGGCAGAAAAACGGCGACTTCTTTGACAGGTTCTACACGTTCTTCTAATTTTTTGCCTACCTGCAAGAACTACAGGCACACCTTGAACAAAACTTGGTAAATATGCAGTTGGGACTGATGCAGAGGCCGAGATTTTCATGTCACTTTTGAATCCTAGGCCGCCTATCATTAATCTTACGTACAGACCGAATACCCACCGCTACCTTCTTTATCTCGAGTCTTTCTGCGTCGAGTTAGCGACGGAGCGAGACGGATGCCTGCGTTTAATTAATTGAAAAGAGATAATATTCAAACCCAGAGTTTTCAACGTGATGTTATTTGTTCTTTCGGTAAGTTTCAAGTATATTTTTCATAGGTACCTATGTGATATCACCCAGAGCACTAGTAGAAATAGGGATCAGTGGCGGCTCGTGGCATTGCTCGCCGAGCTCACCCAGTTGAAACTGATCAATACAAATTTGATTAATCTTTAAAATTATTTTCTTTTTTTTAATTTTTTTCTGCTGTTAATGTTCTTAAATTTAATAGGTAGATCCTGTATTTTTTCCTGTCGAGAATAATAAAAATTACGAAATTAAAACAAAACGGTATGAATTCACCCTACTAAAATATTTAAAAAAATATATAAAAATTGTAACAATTCGGAAATTTTTTGCAAACTTCCTAGTACATGGGAAAAATGTTTCAAAAATTCTATACGAATTCATAATTAATTAAAAATTTACTAGAAATAAACGTTACGCCCATGCATCAGACGAGAACAAATGGTTTACATATTTAAAAGCGTGCAGTAAACGTTTATGGTGTTACGCAAAGAATCAGAGTTATTTAGTCGTAAAACTTGACTGTGAATTAATAAAACACAGTTGCACAATTGATAATGAATACATCGTACAAGCGTATTAACTACTAAAAGGTTAACTAAAATCAATTATGTACCAAAGTGAAATATTTACACCGCAGCGAACAATAATTTACGACACGTAATACCGTCGCTTTAAAAAATAACACACTGAACGCATGTTAAATATGACATGCACCCAAGTAAAAAAAGCACAAAGGTTTAACTCTGGATTTCACAAACGTCACTTAACTTTAATCATCGATTAGGAATAACCATTCCTATACCTTCAACACATGTAACCATGGCAACGTTTACTTTTAACGGATGATTAAATTTAAGTAACGTTTGTGAAATCCGCCATAAGTCTGGCAATCGCGGTAGCCAATGCAGGGAAAACCAAAATTTTATAAGATGGTCGTGATCGTAAACTAAACGAATAAAATATACAGAGATCGCCAGATAAGTCGGGCCATATGGGAAATTTTTTTATTATTGATTTCTTAGAAAAATTTATTCTTTATAAAAGTCCCTGCATCTTCCCAAACTCAACATACACTTATCAAATTTTAAATACCTGTTGTCATATACCGAGGAGATCAAAATATTTGAAATCGACATAAGAGTAAAGTACCTTTATTTTTCAAAATACGCGAAAATATTATTTAGAAAAGCTATTCATAAATGTTATGAGATCTCAAATAAGAAATCATGGCAGCCTACGGTGAAAAAAGTAATTTTCCATATTTTTCAATTTTTCTCGTATCAACGTGTGTATCGTAGAACTTTGAAAGTGTAAAGATGGACGTTTCTTCAGGTGTGATATTAATATACTCTGGAATTTCTTTTTCGCCCTTCTAACAACTAGAAATTATGATCAATAACATTCATACCATAAATCTTTAACTTTTTTGTCCAATTTTTTTTTGCAAGACCGCTGCTTCATCGTAAGTGCAGACATACGTTTCCCTTTCAGTTAGTGAGGTAAAGAACACTGCACGTACAGTTCATGGCAATCGATCAATCGATAAGTCAAAGAAAATGTATGTACCCATCTCCTTCTAACTATTGTGAAACAGCTTTGCGGCTTTTGTCATGTCACGTCATTTCGTCGTATATTTTCTTAACTCAGATTTATACGATCGGTATATACGTAGTAAAAAAATGATCCGTAAGTTGCTAAATTTACATATTATCTTTTTCCAAATCTTCTGTACATTTTTGTGAATTTGAAATGGGTTTGGTAAAGAATATGTTCAACATTTTCTGTGACATAAATAGTTAATTGACCTTATATTGAACGTATTTCTGGAATAAAATTTGGGGATTATCCCTAAATTTCAAAATTGTCACCTTTTAGAAGTTACGATTTCTAGGATAAGTTTGATTATTCTTAAAAAGCCCTTCTCTTTAGAAGGAAAGCCTTTTTCGTGTAGGCATACCGGGTGGAAAGTTTCAAAAACCTGAACATAGGAAACTTGCATTGAAAAGTACGTTTATGGAGATCGCTGCTCGCCATTTAAAGATACAAAAATGGTTATGGTCTTAAAGGAAAGAGAAAATTATGACCATTAATTACCATGCTAAGATTATTGCTAAATGTTAATAATTTCGTGAAAATAAAATTTTTTAATTTCATCTGAAAAGTCTAGTTACCAGTATGTCATGTTTGAAAGATTTAATTATTTTCTATTGATTGAAAATAATTTCTCCGTCACTCAAAATTATCATAAATAATTACAGAGAAGAAAGGACTTTTATTTTAGAAATCTTTTACATTGTGTTGGGCTTCGGATAGAGAAATTTATTTTCCGTGAAATTCAAGACATGAAAAGTTTTCTCTATCGGTTAGGATATTGTTTATTGCAAAACGGTGTCTTATTTGAATACCTGCTGTAAAATGTATTGTATTAAGAACGTTTAATAAAGTTTCAATGTGTAAATTATTCATCATACATTTTGAGTGACGGAGTGACGTGTAAATTATTTTCAATTAATAAAAATAATTGAAGGTTTCAAATCTGACATACCAAGGAAACTAAATTTTCAGATGAAATTTGAAAATTTAATTTTCACGAAATTTTAACATTTAGCAATAATTTTTGCAAGGTAATATTGGTCATAATTTTCTCTCTTTTAAGCCTATTACCATTTTTGTACGTTTAAACGGCTAGCAGCAATCTCCATAAACAATGCAAGTTTCCTATGTTCGGGTTTGAAACTTTCCACCCGGTATACATTTGAAGCAGGGTTTTAGGATATACATATATCAATGGGTTTCCATGATAACAAATGTATTTACAGAAAAATTAAAAGAATTCCTTTTGGAGTAATTTAACATCGTAGGACCCAAATATTCATATCAATGAATTCCTCTTTTTAAATCTTTATAAATATACAGAGTATTTCATTGAACAAAACAAAAGTTGTTATCATTTCCGGTTAAATCGGAAGTCTGATTCGAATGAGCAAATGTTAGTAAGATCCGCCTTAAAATCTTGTATACTACTACAAATTTTCAGAGAAAATTAATAAATGCTACAAAAATAGTAAATATTAAACTAAAACGCAAAAGGTAAAATTATTTCAGTATTATATCATACGATCAAAAGAATCTCAGATTAGAGTATGCTATGGATTAAGAGAGGGGTGTCGGTACTTTATCCTAAATCCAGAAATGTGCGTCTGAAGTCAGTATGACAGGTGACCTCAAATTTAATAAACAGGCAAAGAATTGTGAAATTATGAATACAATTTGAGGTTGAAAAGTCTTAAAAACATGAAACTGCTAATAAAAATAAACAATCAATTTATAAAACGCGCTGGAAATGTTCATCTTCTGCCTCCAGGCATTTTTTAACCCTTTTTTTGAACTCCTTCGAAAACGGTTTGCGATAATCTTGGTGAGTAATTAGTTTCAACACATTTTTCAGATATTCTTTCCATTAGCACATTCAGATTATCAACGGAGGTTATAAAAATTGAATTTTTTAGGTAGGACCATGGTAGGACCAAAGGAAAAAATTCAATGGTGTCAAGTTACAGGATCTTGGAGGCCAAATGTGTGGCATGTTTTTACTAATTATCCTGTCATAGAAAAATTCACGTAATAAATTCAAAGTAGCCCTGGCAGAATGAGCTATTGCTTCATCTTGTTGGAAGTACCCTTTCTGAAGTTCGTCATCGTGTAATTCATTCACCAACGAAAGCAATATTTCGGTACGGTATCTTTCAGCTGCTAAAGTACCTTCAAAGAAAATTGGCACTATCAGCCTCTTTCTGCTTAAACCTACCCAATGACTCCACAATAAAAGCCCTTTGTCCACCAGTTGCATGTTTTTAGGTGTTTTATACGTTCGTTTTGAAAGACTAAAATCAAATTTCAATCACTAGCGTACAAAGTGCAAAATGAACAACTATCCATGACGACCGACCATGACTGCTTGACGTTTTAAGTCATGTCACTTCAAAAATATCTTTTCAAGATTCTTTGTTGTTAAAAAATGCAACTGTTGGACAAAACGTCGTATATCACACGTGAGCGAAATGCAATTATACACTCGTGAGAATTGTCTCAGAATTGCCAAAATTCTCACTCATGTATAATTTTGCATTTCTCTCACTTATAATATAATCTACTATTATTGTGTTGTAAAAACCATTTTGAAATGATTTTGAAATAAACGTTCAATTACAATTTTTTTTGACATTTACAAACGTATGATGTAAGTTACAACGTGAATTTTTTTTCACAACCTACCCTAATCTGAAATTCAATTGATCGCATGTTACTTGGTAGTGTCTAGGGATGGCAAAAAAAAATTATATATCGATATATCGACTCATATGATATATCGTTAACCATATATCGATACAGTCGATGTATCGTTAGAAATATATCGATATATTCATATATCGATATATTTAACTTTTTGATAAAAAAAAAGGTAAATAAAATTAAGTCCTAGCATATTTAATAGATTTCAATTTATTAGTAACGCAGATTTTATTTTAATATACTCGCACAAAAATGAATAACATAAGAACTAATAATATTTACTAATATTATGAAGTAATAATACAATTTATTCTACTAACTGCTAAGGCAAAATAATGTACTGACAAAATCAACAATTTTCAAAACCGCACTTCAGAAATCAAATCGTTACTTCCGCAAGTCACAAGAACGAATGACTCACAAAGTTTTTTGGTTCTTTGTGTTCTTTGTGTTGGTTTATAAAACCAATAATGTAATTTGTTCGGGGATTTACATAGCTAATCTTTACAAATACATTTTATGGGGATGCATGATTGTGAGTTTCTGCAAAAGTTTAACGTTACTTATTTTATTTACTACTTACTATAGGGCAGGGCAGGCATAAAATGAAAGAAATTAAAAAATATTTCAAGTAGTTTTCTGTATCATCTCATCACTATAAAGATACCGGTAACAAATTTCACTGTCTTTAAAACTGCACAAGCTAAAAAATATATCGAAAGGGTATTTGCAAAATATATCGATATTTTTACCAATATATTGAATTATAATATCGATATAATATATATGGATACTTTCCATGAATATATCGATATTTGTATATATCGATATATCGTTGCCATCCCTAGTAGTGTCTAATTATTGATAATTATAAAAATATACCACCGAGTCTAATATCACTGAAATTCGTCTGTATTCGGACTCATGATAATACCACCGTGCACGATACTATCCGAGTCGGAAACTACTATTTATCCATAGATTGTTTTTACTTCACCACTGATTGACATAGAAGACCTGAATAATAAATAAATGCGAAAATCATTTTCCACATAAAATGTATCTACAACAACTTATTCTACAGGGTGTTTCACTTAAGATGTTCCAAAAGGAAAGAGGTCGTACAGAAAATTATTCTAAACAAAAAAGTTCATCTAAACATATTACTTTTAAATTTACTTTTAATAATATCAATAAATAATTTAATCATTTTGAACTGATTACGTATTTAGACAAATGACCATTACAGAACTTAGTTTATGTTAAATTCTTTTAAAAAATACCAAAAGTCACTATTGTTGCATAAAAAGAAATTGCTAATACAGAATTTTAAGCTGACCCGAGTTATTTTAATTCATTAATGAGCATAAGAAAAATCTACGAGCGTACAAAGAACCCAAAAGCTTTTATAGATTTTAACACAAAGAAAAAGGTTTACGCCCTGAACCTTAAGAGTTTCGTGATTACAAACAAATATGTACAATTGCGAGATAAATAATTGGTACGGTTGCATTGTAAAGTAGGCTGAATTTTCAAAATTTTAGCCTCTGAGAGAATCTTGTAATGCATCTTAATAACTTACACTGACTTTTGACAGTAACAATATCAAATTTTATATTTTTAGTACGAAATCGCGTAAGCCAGAAAGTCCTATTTAAATAGGGAAAATCTGCCGTAGCAAATATTTATCTCGCAATGGTATGTTATGAAATAAAAAACAAAATTGAATTTAATAACAACCAATAACGTAGCAATATGTTCGATTCGTTATCATTATCGATAAAAAAATTGAGATCGTACAGAAAATTATTTTAAGCAAAAAAAGTTCAATATAATTATGTCGGATTATTCTATTAGAGAGTGCCATGACATGAAGCAAATATTGTTTAACAGTTGATAATAGTTTAACGGTTGATAAAAATAATGAGCTTCAGTACTTCAGAATTTGTGGATAATGAGCCAAATGAATAAAGCGAAGCAAATGCTTTTACTTCTGTTATAATATTTTTTTAAAGCTTAAATATGTGGAAAAATTTCGAATGCAAATCATTTATTCTATTTATAAAAATTTTTACTACGCTATAGGCAGAATTATTTAGAATTTCATTTTTCTTCAAATATTTGCAGTTTTCATTGAAAATTTTGAAGTAAAAGGACATGCTTTGTTTTATTCATCTGGCCCATTGTGTAGGTATGTTTATAGTTTTTGTGGTGGAAATACTAGAGAAACCTGTCGTGAATATTGACGACGATTTCCGAATGTCGATAATCCTCCCAATATTAAAATAAGAAGGTTTCAGCAACGGTTCAGCATAAATGTTTGGGCTGGAATATTCAACAGTTGTTTTTCTAAATCCCCGCCTTAATGCAAATCATTACATTTCCTTTAAAATGACCTTGAAGCAATTTTGGAGGATTTGCAATTTGCACAAAGAATTCGAATGCGATTCCAACACGACACACATAGGCGGAATTTCATAAAATCCTGGCCAAAACCCCAAAAAATAAAGTCGCTTAAAACAGTGCCCGCTATTTTTTTCCTAAATGTCGACATTCCGTTCTAACCAATGACATGATTACTTTTGATCACATGACCATCATGAACCAGTTACAACAGAACAAAGTGTATGTTTAAACGAGGCGAAGCGTTTATTCTTATTTACCGAATATTACTGCTCTTACGAAAACGTAAAGGTTTATTTTGTCGTGTATTCATTATTATTTTCGAAGTGAATTCAAAAACTGAAAGTATGTACCTATTTATTTTTGATATAAGGAGTTTTGTTTCTTTTTAATAGGGTCGTTTTGGAAGGTCATATATTCAAGTCTTAAAATTATATGTTTTTGTTACAAATTATATGTTTCGTCATGCTTAAAAGTTCAGGATTCATCCCAATCAGACAGCTTTATGAATTTTTTATAAAGGTATAAGTATAAACTAAATATTGGAAAAGGTTAGAGTTGCTAATATGTGCCAATGTACAGAGTGAAGCTTTAATAGTAAAACTATATACAGTGACCGGCAGAAAGTTGGCCACATATGGGAAAATTCTTTATTATTTCTCAGAAAAAAATATTCTTTATGAAAGTTCCTACATCTTCTCAAACTCAAAATGCATGCATCAAAGGTTGAAAGCCTCTTATAGTATACCGAGGGAATGAAAATATTTGAAATTGAAATAAGAGTAAAGTACCTTTATTTTCCATAGTACGCGTAAATTTTATTTGTAAAAGTTATTCAGAATTATTATGAGATCTCAAATATGAAATCATGGCTGTCTACGATGAAAAAAAATTTCACATATGTATTTTTCAATTTTTCTCACACCAGCGTGTGTATCGTAGAACTTTGAATGTGTAGAGCTGGACGTTTCTTCAAGTGTGACATGTGTATGCTTTATAAAGGACGGACACCTTTTCTAAGACATCCTGTATATGATTAACATTTATGGAAAAAAGCTCAGAACATAACAATTCGAAATTATTCTTATTATTATTTCGCTATTCAGATGCGGCTTAGGTACTACAGACACTATAAAATTTCTATGCAAAAGTACGTAGAAAAATATCTTTTTCTGGAATTCTGTAACAAACGATTTCAATCTAAAAAATTAAAGAAAACATATTTTAAACTTTAAACGGACACTGTTAAAAATGGTAGGAACGCTCAACGTTTCACTATCGGTTGATAGCTCCCGACGAAGCTATCAACCGATAGTGAAACGTTGAGTGTTATTTCTAATTTTGAGTGTCCGTTTAAAGTTTAAAAGCTATTTTCTTACAATTTTCATCAGACAAGAGTCGACTTCAGTTAAAAAATTAAAATTATTTTTGCTCCCCAACGGTACGCCACTGTACAAATAAATGAACCACTCCAAAATATGGTAAATTTATACTAAAATGGACATGCCGGAACGTTTTTACATAAAAGAAAATGTTTTAGAAATTATTTAAAGTACTGCAGACTTTTTATCCACACTGTATAAAAAATATGTAAGGTTGTTAAAAATTAATTATTAATTAAACCTAAAATCTCAAGAATAAGGTTTCTTTTTTACTTCCTGAAGTGTTGTCAATCGTTTGACACAATTATTAAGTTTTGGCCAGGATTTTATGAAATTCCGCCTGTGTGCGACGGGGCACCACCACATTTTGATAAAAATACCATTAATTGGCTAAACATTCAATAGCGTTGGCACCCAAGATCTCTGGATCTAAACCCACTGGACTTTTTCTTTTGGGGACACATGAAACAAATAGTCTACAGCGTTCCCAACAATACCCAGTAAGAATTACAAGAAAGGATATTAATTGCTGCTGTTTCAATTAGGAACGCACCTGAAATAATAGCAAGAAGTTATCAATCGTATACCCGTCAAAGTAACTGCTGTGTTCGTACAAAAGGAGCACAATTTAAACATTTACTGTGACTTTGTTTTTCGTTTTTATTATAATTTACTTATTTATAAATTTGTAAAGTTGTTAAACTTTCAGAAAATCTTAACTTTTTTATCGCTAACGATAACGAATCGGACATATTGCGATGTTCTTGCGAGTTAAATGAAATTTGTTTGTTAAATTTTAGGATTAGAAATTAATTAACTCAAATGACAAAGTCACGCATAAAACTTAACATAAGACTCTTTTCGTTATTAAATTGTTTATTGATATAATATCTCAGGGTACCAAATTGTATTGCAAAACAAATTTGTTTGAACTGGGTTCTGAAATGTATTTGTCCTAATGGTGGTGATTTTGAAATGTCGGTTATTTTAGTCACGCTACGTGAAGTGTATGTAGGTAAGTAAAAATCGATTTTAAAGGTTGACATACAATTATTTATTGTTAATAAATTTGTTTATTATTATTTACAAATAAGCATAAATACACAAGTGAAATTGGTTCAAAGTAATGATTAGTACATTTGAAAAATTAGTGTAAATGCACATCAATTTATGTTTGACATTAATTGAGTTGTCATCGACTACGTCGTGGATACACGGGAATTTTAAACAAAATCCCTAATTAAAAATACGATTATGGTCTCCTATACCAAGAGTGTCCTATGTTTGAAATATGCTTACACCCGTTGGTAGGTATTTACAAATTATTTTGAACAAGCATTTTTAATTAACCATACTAATAAATGGAATATTCTTACGTGTTCTGATCACTACCTTCGATTATAAATGTTGCTCTGAAGGAGCTTAAGATTGATTACAAACTGCTAATTGTTAATACTAGACTGTTCAATGCTTAGTGCAGAGTGTGAATGTTCACTTGCTCAAGGCCTAGGTTGAATTGCATGAATTACCCAGAAATCTCAATTTTATATACTTTTTAAGGTACAAAAAACTCTGTAACCTTAAATAAAAAAAGTTAAAATCCTTGGAATTGAAAACAAATCAAAATTCTCGTACACAAATAATCACTTATTTTGTAGGTTGTAAATATGAAGTTACATCTTGAAGAGGCCCAGTCGAACTGTATCTAACTTCTAAAGACGGATTCTGTCTTGGTTCTTGAGTTTTACAAGAATACTACGTCTTCCGAAGGCTCGAGGATTGCTTCGGATTTCCTCTTCTAGCGTGTTGGATGAACTTGCCACGCCTGGATAATCTTGAAACGTTTTAGATAATCTTAAAACGTCTTCCACGATGACATGATCGGCTCGTTCAGGAGTTTCGACTTCTGCGGACAGCACTTCATCCTTGGATGCCTTGGAACTCGACTCATGTTGTGTGAGATTGTCGTCCCAATGTTCCTGATCATCCTGGTGTCCTTCGTGGAATCTCTGGTTGAACCAGCTTTTCGTTGTTGGCGAAAGCGTAACGTCAAATACGTCAATTGACATTTTCTAAATCGGACAGAAAAGTGTTTTAGTTATTTGTGTAAAATAAAAATTTCACAAGTGTTCTGGAACACACTAAGGTAAAGTACACTTATTTAACATTTCACTTAAATTACAATTTCAAAAATAATAAACCTGAAATATGAAATATGTTTACATGAACTTTTTTGTTTAGAATAATTTTCTGTATGATCTTAATTTTTTTATCGACAACGATAACGAATCGGACATATTGCTATGTTATTTTGATATTTTAAAATTTTCACCCTGTATATAATTAGTTTAGGTTTATTATTTTTGAAGTTGCAATTAAAATGAAATGTTAAATAAGTGTACTTTACCTTAGTGTGTTTCAAAACACTTGTGAAATTTTTATTTTACACAAATAACTAAAACACTTTTCTGTCCGATTTAGAAAATGTCAATTGACATACTTGACGTTACGCTTTCGCCAACAACGAAAAGCTGGTTCAACCAGAGATTCCACGAAGTACTCCAGGATGATCAGGAACAATGGGACGCCAATGTCCACAACATGAGTGGACTTCCAAGACATCCAAGGATGAAGTGCTGTCCGCCGAAGTCGAAACTTCTGGACGAACCGATCATGTCAACGTGGAAGACGTTTTAAGATTATCTAAGACGTTTCAAGATTATCCAGGCATGGCAAGTTCATTAAACACGCAAGAAGAGGAAATCCGAAGCAAACCTAGAGCCTACTTCTACAAGAAGAACGAAGGAAGACGTCGTATTCTTGTAAAACTCAAGAACCAAGACAGAATCCGTCTTTCGAAGTTAGATGCAGTTCGATTGGGCCTCTTCAAGATGTAACCTCATTTTTACAACCTACGAAACAAGATAGTTATTATTTGTGTACGAGAATTTTGATTTGTTTACAATCTAAGGATTTTTAATTTTTCTTATATCTAAGGTTACAGAGTTTTTTGTACCTTATAAAGTATATAAAAGGGAGATTTCTGGGTAATTCATCAAATTCAACCTAGGCCTTGAGCAGTGAACATTGCACTTAGTATTGAACAGTCTAATATTAATAATTAACAGTTTGTAATCAATTTTGAGCTCCTTCAGAGCAACATTTGTAATCGAAGGTAGTGACCAGAACACGTAAGAATATTCCATTTATTAATATAGTTAATTAAAAATGCTTATTCAAAATCATTTGTAAATACTTACCAACAGGTGTAAGCATATTTCAAACATAGGACACTCTTGATAAAGGAGACCATAAACGCGTTTTTAATTAAGAATTTTGATTAAAATTCCCATGTACCTACGTCGTAGTCGATGACAACTCAATTAATGTCTAACATAAATTGATGTGCATTTACACTAATCCTCCAAATGTACTAACGATTACTTTGAACCAATTTTACTTGTGTATTTATGCGTATTTATAAATAATAATAAACAAATTTATTAACAATAAATAATTGTATGTCAATCTTTAAAATCGATTTTTACTTACCTACATACACTTCACGTAGCATGACTAAAATAACCGATATTTTAAAATCACCACTATTAGGACAAATACATTTCAGAACCCAGTTCAAACAAATTTGTTTTGCAATACAATTTGGTACCCTGAGATATTATATTAATAAACAATTTAATAACGAAAAGAGTCTTATGTTAAATTTTATGCTTGACTTTGTCATTTGAGATAATTAATTTCTAATCCTAAAATTTAACAAACAAATTTCATTTAATTCGCAAAAATATCGCAATATGTTTACATGAAGTTTTTTGCTTAGAATAATTATCTGTACGGCCTCTCTCCGTTTGGCACACCTTAAGTAAAACACCCTATATTATCATATATTGATGCAGAACTGCATGATACCACATCTCCAATTCAGGATGATGCAAGTTCTAACGTCGCAACTTATACTGCTAAACATGAAGTCGATGTCCACGCTTGATCATCGATACAGCTAAAAACAATGTTGTGAAGCACTTTCATTTAATATAATTCAATATAATAATGTATTTACATTTCTCATCTTCCGAGCGCAGTGGCACGCTTGCTGTTGGATTTAGAAACAAACTGTAATAATAAAACTTGTTCAAAATTTTGTCCTCTTTAATATTGATAAGAGCTTCTGAAGGTCTACAAACTAGCTGTACCGAGATATTTCGAGAGAACAAGAAAGATTCCAAAAATTTCGGTTTTCAGGCCACAGAGAGTTCCGCCGAGGACTTTCGAATTGGAAAACTTGTTTTTTTTTTTTTATTGGCCTCAATATAAACAAGTAGAAGAAAAAAAATCTAATACCCAACCTTTTGCGTAGTAAGGCCATGTTTCTTTATCCCAGCTACTGGGCTGTAGGCTGTTTGTTTACAATCATGTTTTCAAAATTGAATAATTTATCTTTTGCTCTTTTAAGAATTTCTTTGCCTTAGCTATACCACTATACTCAGACGTTTTTAAAAATTCAGATAAGGATTATATTCTCTGTGTCTATATTTTCACTCTGAACTTATATCTGGCTGCTAGTAGTTTTCTATAACATAGGTTTTCTTAATAGGAATTGTTTTTTTTTTTGCTTTCCAGTTTCGGAAATTGTCGACTGCATCAGTCGATTTTTAAAATGAACTCCTGTGATCCTTCCAGCCATATAGTAAATTGGCTACCTTGAAACAATAATTTCAGTGCTATAATATGCTCTGACCGTAGTTGAAACTGTTGACCATAAAGGTAACTGTGGAAATGTTCGATTTTCTTTACTACCGCAAGAAGCTCGTTTTCTCGTTCGGCATTCACTTTACAAACCAGGGAAACGCAGAAAACTTAAATCGAAACATGAAAACTCAGTTAAGTTAGGAATGTTCACAGTTTATTTTCATTTTGCCGAGTAAAATTGCCGAGTTGTAGAGAAGTTTCTTTTCTGGTCCACGTAGAATCTTAACTTTTAACGAGCCGTTTCAATCTTAACGCAAAATTATTAATTAAAATTGATCGGACACTTCATATACATAGATTGAAAAGTCGCTATGGGTTGACACGGATAAATAAGATGTTAGGATAAATAATATTCAACGGACAAAATTGTGCTGTAATTTCGGTTTCACCAAAAATAGGAAAACTTTCCCAGAGCTGTTTGAAAGTGACACTTTCTGCCAGTATTCATTATTTATATTTATTTTTATATTGGTAAAAGATATGTTCTTGTAATACACACGTTCACTCCGGTATCGATTTCAAATTGAAAAGATTTTTTACCGATTTCTCCATCTGCTATTAAGCTATTTTCAGTATGGTGAATTTGATTTTTGTTAGTTTTTGAATTTTTACAACGAACAATAAGTACAGAAAATTTTAAATGAATCTTGATGAATTTTTGTAGCGCGTTCACAAAAATCGCGAATGAACGGTCTAACAACATATAATTATGATTACGTGAACTGTTATTATGGTGATTTTTTAATTATCCCTTCCTTTTTAAATCAAATTAGTTACACTCAGGTCCGGTTATATAAAACCTGGCCTCAGTATATAAGTATAATTTAACATAAAATCAAAATTTATTTTTCGATATTCCGAGTTTGGTTTTAACTCATGTAGGAAGTGCTTGTCAAAAATAATAAGAATTTGGAAAGCTTACAGAAACTAAATGTAGTGTTAAAGGGTGGGAATAAAATTTCTAATTAGAGGAACACATTGGCCAAATCTGTCTCGAGCGTTGCCAACTGCTCTAAAATGTTTGTATGTAGTGCCCGTCGTTTCTTGTCTCAGGAGATGAGTTGTTTTCTTAGTTGTGTCAACCGGTGATGAGCGACTGTCACATCCTTGTTATATAATACACTTTAAGAAATACTCTGTCAGAAAGTCGTCGTAATTAGTTTGTTGTACTTGCGACACTTGTTATAAGAGTAACAATTTCAAATTTTAAAAATTTTCTGTTTTGCCATATCAATTAGTTCTTTTTAAACATTTCACGACTTAAGAAATATGTAGTTGAATAAAATATTGTTATAAATTAGTAAAAAAAAAAAACTTTCGTGAAAATTCAGGACAATTTATAACAGCCTTATTGAATCGTAAGTTTCCGTTGAATAACTTGGGAAGTTTAATAGAAGTTTTTCAGATGTCAATAAGCCCATCAAATCCCGCCCGCGCTTAATTGAAAATGTAGCAATTTAATTAAGATAAAACAAAAATCCCATTCTCCGAATGTTCTGCCACGTCATCAGATGGAAGAAGAATCCTTTATTTGAGAGTTCATCGCCGGATCAGCTCTTCGTACCCGAGATGTTGCAATTTTCTGAGAGCTCCCCGGAGTTCTTTCAGACGAGGGGGCCGAGGACTGTGGGGCTTCGTTCCGACACGTCACTCACTCCGAAACTTAGCCATGATTAATGATCGCTTAGCGGCGCACAGCTTCAAACAACAAAGTTTTCCCAGAGAAAAAATATTGTATATAAGAAACGAACGTTCAGAAAGACTCTTTCTGTATCTACCCTTCAAGATTACGTTCTGCCCTCGAGCTCGGTCCCACTCGGCATCCGCTTGACAGTTCTCCATTCCATACTTTCTTTATTTTAAATGTCTGCTTTAATCTATTATAATTTTCTTGAAATTTCTTTTGGAGCGTAAATTTTTATATGACAGACTTTGCCTAGCGTACGTTCTTAACACGAAATCTACTTTTCATAACAGTTAGCTATGCAGTCAATCATGCATGTCTGCTCTTAATTCGTAGGCATACATGTAATATATACAGGGTATGCCGAAGTTCCGAAGAAGGGCGAAAACTGCAGTTATGTACATTATACCAGCAAAGTGTTTTAATAAGTTGTGGAAGTTCGATTCTGCACGACTTAAAATTATTTTCAACTATACAAGTGTTTCTTAATTATGTTACATACCAAACTTATGTTTTTTTTTTTGGATAGCATTTGAAGAGCCGATGTCTGAAGTTTATTTTAAATAATACCATTTTGAAATTTTGGAGAAATACTTTCAAAATATTCACGAATTTTAAATTTCGATATCAAATTTAAGATGGCTATTAATAAAAATAGAACCCTTTTTGGAACCCTTAAACGGAACACCTCTATATTATTATTAACTAGCTTTCCAAAGATATCACACTTATGCCCGGTTGCACCAACTTTTTAAGCGGTGCTTAAATTTAAGTTATGTTTAGAATGTGACATTTACGTATGGTCGGTATAATGTCAAATACATTCTGATTGATATTTAAACTTCAACTTAAGTATCAATTAGAATGTGACTATCATTTTGTTAAATCTATAAATAATGTCATAGTCTAAACACTACTTATATTTAAGCTCTGCTTAAAAAGTTGGTGCAACCGGGCATTAGGCCCGATTTTACAATCGTCGGATAAACATTATTATTGGTATAACGTAACGTAGGTGTGACGTAGATATGGGGGAACATTAAAGGATATTTGGCGAACAGTTATTCCGTTCTTATTCCACGATTGTAAAACTGGGCCTTAATGTTCGCCGTAATAATTTTTTTAGTTTCTGAACCTATTCAACGACAAACAAAAATGGGATTTCAACATCAGTTGTATACATATCGGAGTTTTTCCTAAATGCAGTAGTTTTTAGCTCTAACTATTCTCATTAGGAATACAAGTTCAGTGCTGCTACTTTTACAACATTCAAAAACTTTATTTACACACTCCAGTAACGATTGTTGCTCCTGGAATACAAAATTAGGAGCCCGTTTGTTCTTTGCTGACGAGACAAAGCACAATTACTTAACTTTATAACAATTATTTAAGTAGTAGAAACATATAAAAACTCCTTATATTTCAAAATCATTTTCTACTTTCCAGGTTACGCACTTTGTTGTATATCATGCAGTTTAATTTTGTATTTTGATTTAATATTATTTGAAATTTCCACAAAATTATTCGTTTGCAAGAAGTCTTTATGGTACACTGTCGCGATCTAAAAGGTAAACAAACAGGTGTTGAATTTTATTTCATGTTTTTATTCTGTTTTGTTTACCTGCTTACTCGTTTGCTTATCCATTTACATATTAATTATAGTGATCAGAAGGGATTAGACAGCAATTTAACATTCATAGGGGAGAAATTACTTTTCTTGCTGAGTTTACTTATGATGAACGTTCAAAAATGTATTGCTATGTGAATTGATGATAATTTATTTATATTTAATGTTAAATAATATTTTGATTGTAATTATATGACTATGTATGTGGATAAGATTGCAATTAAGCAGTGTAAGTTACTTCTTATAGTTACTTTCTCATAAAGCTTAATAATAAAAATATAATTAAAATAATCATTAAAAAAATTAAATTTAATTAATTTAATAAAAAATATTGTTATAAATAGAACAGATTTCATGTAATAATGGTGCCAAGATGTGTGAAATTAAATTGCTGTCTTTTTTTACTAACAAGTAAACGTTTTCAACCAGAACTTACAGATTTGAATGAAAATTGATAGGTATGTACACCTCATGAGAATATTACAAGAATCAGTTTTCACTTCTTGCAAGAAACGCATTTAAAGAGCTGAAACGTACCCCTAAATATCACAATATTTTAAGTTTTCAGAAAATTACACCCACGCGACGCTAACAATTATTGGTTCATACATTCATACAGGGTGATTCGTTAGCCTCTTTACAAACTTTGGCAAATCAAAGTAGATGTAATTTTATGAAAAAGACGTCCTATCAACATAGGTCCGATTTGCTTTTGTTTAGAAGTTATAACGATTTAAATGTATTGGAAATAAAAGTTGTTATCAGGTGTCATGATGCGTTATTATTTACTTAATCAGTTTTCTTGCTCATTGTTTATAATGCTTCCATTTTCTAACGAAAAAAATGCCGATATTATTTTTATCTATGAACCGTGCAATGGAAACACTCGTCAAGCAGCGACGGAAGACAGAGTTAGATTTCCTAATGAACCTGCACATAACTTTTGAATATTTACTGTAATTTTATAATTTTAGCTTTGTACTATTTATTTACTTACAGTCTCTTATGAAATTGAAAATTATGTACTTTAAATGATGAAAAGTTTTAACTATTTACTTCGAATTAATTAACGAAAAGTTTAGATCACGACATCCTGTGATCACTTTCTGTTCTATTACTATATTTCCTAAATAGAAATATATTAGAATTTGTTAATATAACAAAATTAATCTTTTACTTGCTTGATATGAGCACATTATCGCAGAAGAGAATATTTTTAAAAAATTCTCCGTATCAAGGATTCATAGTATTTTCTTTAATTTTAGTTTTAATCATATTGTAAATGAAGTTTATACCCACAAGCATCGTGTCTGTCATAAACATTTCGGCATATTCTTTACGGCTCAATATTACGCGTGACCCTTTATTTGTAGTTTAATCATTGCATTTTAATTAGTCAGTTTTCTTTAATTCGTAAATATTCGGATTATCGATGATGTTTTAAAAATAATAGACTTTGCTAGTAACAAAGAAAGTATTTACTTTTTAATTATTTTTTGGCGATGACAACCAAAATCTAAACACACTTGTAATATGTTTGGTTTGTTAATTATTATAATTTCGATTTGTATACGACCTTCAATGAGAAATAAATTTGTTATTCTTATTATCGACAAATTATTAACACAAATCTATTAAAAGTTTAACAAAATTCAAGACGGGTTTGGAACGTCCTATGCTATGTTTTTACTGCACTGGAGTAAATCATTCCTCGATTCTCCGTATTATTTTCACGACTTCAAAAAATAATTTTGTTCGACTGTGAATAATAATAACTATTTTAATTAATTTCATGTTTTATTCGTACGAGTATCGCATTGTTTTTCATCAGCTGGTTAACATGTCTATTATACTTCAGTGTCAAGTTTTAGAAGCTCTTTTCTATGATTAAATATAATAAAACTTTATGACACTTATAGCTCTGAAGGAGGAGAGAATAAGGAGAAAGGCCAAAGAAAGAAGAATATGATGAAAATAGAAAACTTGAAATTCTATGGAATTCAAAAATGAATGTAGAGCTCCCGAACGTAAGAAAAAGTTGAGTAATAGCAGAAGAAGTAGTGGCAGTAAAAATATCCTAGTTCTTACTCTGAACTGAAGCGACTCAAAATAATCATTAATGAGAGATTTGATATCATAATTATTTTAAAATATCTATAATTTTAGTGATTTCTGGAGACTATATCATTTTTCACAGTTACCAATATTGTTTCCAATTTTAATAAATTAACTTCGAGGTTTTACTGTATTATTTTGTCCACAATTGAAAGGAAAGCAAAATGTATAATACCTAGTTAAAATCTTCATTATAGAATGGATATGTTTGCAAAAGAGAATGTATTTGCATAATAAAGATTAATATAATAAGATACTGTCACATCAAAATAAACATAAATAAATCAAAATGCCAGAATCTACGTACCATAAATAGTTCCGTTCTGAAACGTGCACGTGGGAAAAATAGCACAACTAATTTACGAAAATATAAAACTCTTGTCAGATGTGTCGTAATGCTTACAAAGCTCCCCTAAGATTCCGAAATACTCATTTTGACATCCAGATCCATATTTCACCGTGCAGACACAAATAAAACACGCAGACGTTGCACTGAGTGGCGAGTGAATCGTGACGTCATCGATTGAGCACCCGGTAGAAAGCAATGATGAATTTATTCTCCTTGTGACAACCGACATGTCATCACGCCCAGTCATTTTACTATAACGTCATTTTACACTCGAACCTTGGTGGCCCGGTCCATTAGCACTGTTACAAATTTATTGCTATAGGCGATAATTTATTATCCTAAATAATCGCAGACCATTGTTAATAACTGCTGTTTATATAATAAGACAATTGACACATTAAAACTATAATTAATGAATGATAAAGATTTTTTATTTCGAAAATAATAACTCAACACTTGTGTTTATATTCTAGTTTTTAGAAGCGGTATCCATTTAATCCAGCGTCGCTTTACGATTATAATATGATACTTAGGGAGAAATAACATGTTTATCTATACAAATTTTTCGTTTTAATTACATCGTATCTTATTAATTTTATGCATTTCTTGGCAGCAGCTAGGTTTTCTAAGGCGTGCAGAATATTTCAGTTATTATTAAAATTAATTATGAAATACTTTTCCAAATTGTCCTCTGTAAAATTTGTTCTTTTATTGTGGATTTTCACCGTGTATCTTTAAAGCGTGAAGATCATTCTACATCGCAATTTGTCAGAGGCACTCTTTCAAAATACTATTGTAAATTGCTTATGCTCACTTACATCCGTTTCGTTGGTTTTCAAACAGAATCTGAATTTTTTTGCAAAATAGGGCCAAAGAACTAAAAAATAATAAAAGCTTCTATATAAAAATAATATATAATATAATAAATATAATAAAATCATATTTCTCTGTCGAGAAATCACAAAAATTCAACCCTCGTCGATAATAATTTTAGAAAAGACATAAAAATGTCAATGAAATGAATTAAAATAAATCGAATAAAATAAATTAAAAATTATTAATGAAACATCAAAAGAGAAATAAAAATATGAATTCGACCGACAAATTACGAGGGTATTTATTGCTTAAAGGTGTACCTAAATTGTTCATATACTTATAACGTATCTTTTCATTTAAAAGTTTAGATCTATTTTTTTTTTTATTTTTATCCTAATCTGGCATTAAAATCACCGAACAAATTTTTGCTGACATTGCGAACCAAAGTTTTACTAGCGTCTAAAAAAAGTCTCTTTTAATACGTTCATTTTATCTTATTCTTTACTAATAAACTCAAAAATACCAGATAAAATGGATTAAACTAAACTGAATTAAAAACTCATAGCAAGAAGGGAAATATTCCTGGGGCTTGTAGTTGTATTTCTGTTCTGTATTTACAATTCATTTTAAAACTTTGTTTTTAAATCTCTTTTTCATCTCTAATTATTTGAAATTATGACGACAATTTATTAAGCAATTTCAATGAAGAATATTAAAGGCCAAATTCTGATTTTGCCAACCTGTACCACGGATATAGGAGGAGAACATCACTATTCTGGTGTTGTAATTATTGACAAGCTTGCCTTCATATTGATTGAAAGCTTCTCAATTTTTTTTATTAAAAACAATAGATATTTGTAAATGTACAGACCAGATATAATGGGAGATATTGGGCACTGTTTCTTCAGATTATGACACCATACTGCAGAAGAGAATGGAAGTTTACAAAATAAATCGTTCGAGGCACCAAAGCAACATGATCATGTCAATGATTTATCTAACATGAAACACAAGTAATAAATATTATTAGTTAAGTTAAATCATTTATCACAAACTACTGACGTGATTTAGGGTAAAATTATGTTTTCACGATTTTTAAATACTTTTCCGGAAATAATTATTTCAATTGGTATATCAATGAAAAGTAGAAGGAAAGACAATATGTTATACGATATATTGGGTGTCAATATTTCTTTAACTGACATTGAGAGAACTTATAGAATTGGTCAATTTAGTGATCGGAGTGAGAAACCTCGTGCCATTATTATTAAATTTTGCTCATACAGAAAAACAACGAAAGTTTACAATTTCAAAAAGAAACTAAAAGGTTCTAAAATGGTACTAACAAATCTGCATCATAAACTTTTGTAAAAAGTCATAAGCAAGCTTGGAGTTTCGCGGTCATGGACGCGAGATGGGTCCATCTTTTGGGGTCAAGAAGGTAAAATACATAAAGCTACAAAAGAAGATTTCAACGCCTTGTCGTTGAGCTCTTAGTCTTCGATTGGAGCACTAGCTTCATTTTTTTATCTATTATTATTATTTTCATCAGTGTATTTTTTTGAAATTTATCTAGTCATGGATACTTAACTCTTATACTACAGTATAACTTTCAATTCTAATCAGCAATCAGCTCTATTTAGTCGTACAAGTTAATCTCAAGCTGACATTTTTTTTTAATTTCCTTACTCGTTGAAGAGTTAAGGTAAGTTTCATTTTTCAGTCTTCATTAACTTATTTTTGGGTGTCTTGTAACATACAACTTTAGGAAATTTTTAAATAAGAAGAAAATCCACGCAACTTTGCCGACTACTGGATCTTCGTTTAAATAATTGAGTTATTTGAATTACTTTTAATTAGGTCACTTTTTATTACATTATCTAAATCTTACTACGGAAGAAAACGATTTATTTCTTATCCTTAATATCATATTTAAAAGAAAATGCAAATAATTTTTAGTTTGTGATCGAGTTGGTCATGACTGAATGCATTTTAAGTTAGCAGCTGTAGTAAATGTGCAGTCACTGAGTACAGCGTTCCAAGAACTTACTGATATTATTTTAGGAAATCTGTTTGATGTAACTGCAATTTCTGAAACCTGGCTGGGTACATGATGGCACTGAATCTGATATTTTAAAAATTACTGGCTATAATTTGTTGTGTGCGGACAGGGCTGGCCGAGGAGGGGGTATTGCATTTTATACTAAGAATCAACTTCAGTATAAAGTAATCACTACTGAATATACCCTTTTTGTAGAGCAATTTTGGATGAATATATTAAAATATCTGGTAAATCTATTGCTTTCGGGGTAATGTATAGACCACCCCATACTAGTGTAAATTCCTTTCTTCAAGATCTTGAAACAGCTTTTACAGCAATTTTACCGATGGTGGAAGAGGTAATATGTTTAGGTGGAAGAGGTAATACGTTTAGGTGATATCAATCTGTTTAATTCAGCTAATAATAATGTTAATCATTTCCTACCTATGATTGAATCTTATGGTCTTACTTAGATTGTGGACGAACTGACACGAGTTACTGCATACACTAGTACTCTGATTGACGTTGTTCTTGTCAGTGATCACCTGGTGCTCAATTCGACCGTAATGGATGTACATTTTTCTGATCATAGACTGGTTCATTGTACTTTAAATTTTTCTAATTATAACGAGTGATCAATATCTTCTCTAATCAATAAAAAATAAAAGCGTGTGTCTTTGATTAGTTCGTTATAATGCCATTTGAATTACTTATATTGCATTCCTACACAAAATCTAACTGCTGTTTTATGTATTATATTTTTTTTTATAAATTTGGACATCAAATCCCAAGTTCACATTTCCCAGAAAAAGAAGCACGCGCCAAGAGCAACGAAAAACTGGTTCATGGAAGGTGCGTAAAGTGTTCGCTGTTCTTTTGTAAACACAAGTGAATTCTGCGTTTTAAATCGTTAATAACATTCGCTAGGGTTACTGGATTGTTATTTAACTATTCACAATGTAACAAAAAGCTTTTATGAATAAAAATTTCTGTTAAACTTACTGATAGTTACAAGTAATTGAAATGGGAATGACATTTGAAAAAAATGAATTAATCAAAGACATACGATTTTCTTTCCATGGGTCACTTGATTAGAAAAGATAGTGATCACGTGTTACTTTGTCTGCACGTTTATATACTTATCGAGATATACGGAATTTAAATTCTCAGGAATTTAATGATAGTTTACGGTCCATACCTTGTCATAACATATATGATTATGTAGAATTAAATGACAAAGTTACTTTTCTAAATAATAATATCCTGACTTTATTTGATCTTTACGCTTCTATAAATACTGTGACATTAACTAAGGCGCGTGCTCCTTGATTAACTGATGTTGTTCGGAATATGATAATATTACGTAATAACGCGCTCAATAAATTCAAACATTCTAAATGTGCAATTGGTTGAAGTTACTACAAAAACCTTCGTAATTTTGTCAATATTGCCATATGACGTGAAAAAAGGTATACCTGGAGTTTGTTCGTAGGAAAAATAATCAGAAATTGACTTGACAAGCGCCTAAAAATATAGATATAACTCATTCTAATACTTAAGAACCTCTACCCGATGCTTTTAGTGATCCTCATAAAATCAACCAATTTTTCTTAAATTCTGTAAATTCTAATTTATTTAAACAATCACTGCAATAATACTCAACGTCTGTTTACGTTTCATAGAGTGTCTGAAAGCTCAGTGGAGAAAGCAATTTATAGCATGAAATCGAATGTGTGTGGTTACGATGGTATCTCCACTGAAGTGATTACAATATGTTTGCCGTTTTTAAGTAAGTATATTACTCATATTATTAATTGTTGCTTAATTCCTGGTGAATTTTCTGAGGACTGGAAACATGCTTTTGTGATGCCGATTGCTAAAGTCAAACAGTGATTTACGGCCCATTTCATTGTTGCCACTGTTGTCAAAAATTCTGAAAAACTTGCAGTGAGCCAGTTTAAAGCCTGGTCTACACGTAACGTTTTGTCGTCGTCTGCATGATCATGCCAGATTTGTCAAACATATCGTTACGTGTAGACGGCAAGTTGGACGTTTTGCATGAACTGAATGAGGTTTGACAAACTCGCAAAAGACTGTTGGGCTGGAGCTTTGTGTACAAGCAAGACGACAGACAAGTCGGTGCATGTAGACGTGCGTCAGTCTAATCGGTCAAACTTCGCTCACCTACCATTCTGCTCTCAGATGCAATTATCGTCACTAACAGTTCTTCATCTATGTCGATTTCGGAGCGAAAGTTTGAGGGAAAGTTTGACACAAAGTTTGAGCAGTGTAGCCCCACGATTTGTGTCAGTCTTGTTGGTCAGTCTTTCCAGATCATGCAAGACTGACGACAAAACGTTACGTATAGACCAGGCTTAAGACTTACATACATTCAAACAATTTACTAGCACCTACACAATCCGGCTTCAGATTAGGATATAGTACGAATACAGCCTTATTAAAGGTCACGGATGATATTTTCAGAGCTTGTGATAGAGGTGATGTGACTATCCTTGTCTTGATTGATTCTTCTAAAGCGTTTGATACCATCAATCATAAATTGATGTGTGCTAAATTACACTATTTCGGTTTCAGTGATTGTGTAATAAAATTTATTTCTTCTTATTTGAGTAGTAGAAGGCAGGCTGCTGCGGTTAATGACACGCATTCGTCATTTCAAATCATTCAAACAGGAGTTCCTCAGGGATCAATATTTGGACCTCTTTTGTACTCATTATATACTACTGATTTTTATACTAAAATTAAAAACTGTAAAACTCATTTTTACGCTGATGATACTTTATATAAAGTTTCCAATTTGCACTTAGCTACAGACTTAATTAATCAAGACATTCAGCGCTTATGTCAAATCTTTGTTATTCATTCGCTATACGTTAATTCCAGTAAATTTTCGGTCATTGTGTTCGGCGGCGTTAAAGATCGCCAAAAGGTTATGGACAGCATGAGTATATTAGTGAAGAACGTCCAACTTTCCTTTAGTAAAACAGTAAAGATTTAGGTGTTTTTTTGATAATGATTTAAGGCTCTTGTCTTATGTACAAAAACTAATTCAGAAATCTTATTCATCTTTAAAGCGTTTGCACATGAACAGACACTTTCTGCCTAGAAAATTAAAAATTCAGTTATGCAAATCACTAGTACTCTCTTATTTTAATTACTGTGGCCCATGTGTCTATGGCCCATGTCTGGGTTCTACAACTATGTAAGCAACTATGTTATTTATACAAATCTTTAGAAAACAAGAAAGGATAGTTAAAATAATCGCCACAGTAAAACCAAACTAATATTGCAAAGATTTATGTAGAATACTCCTAGTCCTTATACTATCTATTTTTAAAATTAATTTAAAAAGAAATATTGACTTCCATTTTTATGAGGATTAATTTCTGATGATATACATATTTATTGTGCATCATCAATCATTCACCCATAAACATCTGTAAAACAATTCTAGCCATTTACATCTGAATTATGAAAATAATACTAGGATATAATTACATATGAAACCGAATACAAAAAGAATTGTATATTGTAACTTAGTAAAAACCACAGAATATCTAGTCGGTTTTGGTTGCAATGGAATCCTCGAACATCCCCTGCGGATAGCTGTTTCGGCCCTACTTGAGACCTCATCAACAGAAATCTGAGAAGTCCAATGTAACTCCACCGACTTGTCCATTTACGCTCCAAATAGAGTGGATGCTGTTGCATAAATATATTGTTGCTAAAACGAAATTAATGTAAAATGGATTTATTCAACACTTCTTTATGAAAATTCGAGAATTTGCAAGTTTTATTTTTTTATTAATTTTCGAATGTATTACGTTTAAGTGCATACAATATTCAAGGACAAAAGAAACACGGAAATGCAATACAGAGAGTGCTGTATAAGGATGACTTGCTATTTGGTGTCTGAAATCACCCACAGAGTGAAGTGGCCGACCACATTGTGACTAGTAAGTGTATCTTATCAAGATGCATACATTATTATTATTTAATATTCAAGACGTGATCATAGTTCGCAGTTATACAACCATTAGTTAGTTTAAGTTACCTGTCATCACAGTATAAATATTACACTTTTGTTTGCTACCGACACCGTCGGAGATTTTATTAAAGAATAATTCGCGTAGCCGCATTAAATTAATGCGATGATGGTTATATTACACGGCACAGCCGCTCCTGCTGTAATATCGTTGTGCCAAATTGAAAATTCCTGTAAACTTGCCTCTTCCCTCGTAAAATATCCATTACTAAATTAATAAAGCTTATATTGATTTTATAATGTGTTATTCTTGTTTACGACGTTTTAAAATTTTCGGTATTTCACGACGAACTTTTTCACTTTTAATTTCCGGAATGCTTTTTATCGATTAATATACTGTACTTCATTCTATTCGTCAAAAGAATTTAATATTCCATCATTCTAATTACCGTCTTCAAAAACAGGAAATATGTTGCATGTGAAAACCGCTGTAAACAACGGCCAATAAAAAAACAATAATTTGCATAATAAAACCTATGTGCAAGTAGATCGGAAAATGAACATATGTTCGTATTAGGTATTCGAAATTTAACACTATGCAGCCGTTAAGTAAATATCAAACATATAAGCATAAAAAATTATTGGCTTAACTAATTCGCAACTTTTTCGGCACAATGAAACGGTTTCAAAGCCAAAAGATTGTTGAAGCGTGCAAAATGTGAAGGAAGGTTACCATTGGGCTTAGAAGAGGGTGCATGGGAGGGTTTTTTTTGCCGAGGGTGGGATAGGTAGAGTCTGCATTGGCGGCTATTGCTAGAACGAACCAACTGTAATAATATATTATGTTCTAAATATCTCCCATTGTGAAATATTTTAGTTACCACCTACAAAGCTTAAACACTAAACGACAAGTATTTAATTAAAATATAATGTAAAATTTAATATTTAATTTAGAATTTTACGCAAAAGTTCAAGTTTCAAATGCACCCTGAATTTACGCGCCCAGAAATATCAATATTGTAATTAACCTAGTGAATGAGCGCGATAAATTGAAGTAGGCTAGGGTGAGAATGACTGACAACGCCGTCAGCTGCACGGCGTTGCCGTGAGCTAATAGAACGTCTTATGATTGTACTTGATAAATATAATTGCAAATCCAACTTTAATATCTTTTTGTTTAGCTGTCGTGACGTAAATGCACATTAATATTCTGCCACTTTTAACAGAAGAAATAATTACACATTATCTTATCTAAATTAATACCAGTTGTACGCTGAAAATTGTAGGATATAATATATGTATATATATCGTTTGTTTCACTTAAACTTGAAAAACGGCAAAGATATTATAAAACAAAACGTTTTCACGGAAACTTGAAAAATGGCAGAGATATTATAAAACAGAACGTTCGTTTCGCTGTATATTCTAGGCACAAGTTTATCTAAAAATCAAAGGGGGGTAATGCGAAATTGGTGTTTATTTATAGCATGTTGCGGCTGCGTTCAACCTGTAAGTTGTTTCTTCTTAGACAATTGCCTATAACAAAGCGGGACTGCAAGAATCTCAGTTCGAAAGAGCCTCTAACAGCCAATTGCAACAAACCCTTAAGTTCAGCTTAACTTTAAGTGTCATTTAGAATATGACAAAGTGTTGTGTAACTTCAAATGTCACATTATAAACATCTATAACACCCGAACATCAAATTTGTTGCCACGGGATCCAAACAAATCTGCTAGCCAACTATAAAGATAATAAAAAAATTTACGAACTCTTCAATAGTATAGAAACACATTTTGAGAATTTTTTTTTACTGTTTTTTCCAAGCTCTTTTAAACGGCGAATTTTTTATGACAATTTATCACAAACTTTAGAAGCAATTACCTTCAATTACGCAAAAGACAAACGTAAGATAGTTACTGAGCTTTAATGGAAAAATTTATTTTCAAAAGTAGCCGATGGTGATCATTAATTTCATGTGTGTTATGTAAAGTTCACATTCCACGTGTACACACTGTAAGACTCGTCTAAGCTGTCGCTCGTATCTAACCTCTAATTTGAAGTACCACATATATCACACATTTATCTAGAATCTTTCATGTCTTTTTATGGAAGTTACTCATCGTTCACGTACGATTTATCGCAGCTATACTTACAGTAGTTTCAGACAGTAAAAAATTTAGTAGCAACAAAGTTCCCAGATAAATTATGGGCGAGCCGATACTATTAATATTACAGCACACGTTTCTCACCATAGCCGCAGCTTTCGGAACGTAAATTCGATTAAAAGAACTCCCGCAGTGACTTGACCTTAAATTCTTCCGTGATGTTAGCAAACTACTATTTTTGCAAGAAGAAATTAAAATGGTCTAAAAATAATTTTGATGTATGTGCCTCATCAATTTTTATGTCGAAAAAATTGCTTTATAGCTAATTAGAATATTTTCCGTGTTTTGAACAAATTCTATTTTGAAATAGGCTTTCGTAATAATATCGGCTGACCAAGTTTTCAACCCGGAACTGATAAGGTCATAAATCTTTGCCTTGCACACACAATGTAACCCTTTGACTCCTGTGCAAAGCTTTGATTGCTTTCTTGCGGTATTATTTTATGATCTATCATAAATAATTTCTCCGAGTACCTGAATGTTGAGGATGATATATTGACGCTGCGAACCATGCATTTTTAACTATTACTTTATTTTACTACTTTCCTTTCTTAGATAAATGAAATATGGTCAAGACACAGTTTTGCAAAATAACGGTAAAATATGTAAGCTAACTTACATTCAAGTTTCTCAAGCTACGTTGAACTTGATAAATGATTATCGAAATTGGAATAATTCCTGTTTAATTAATACGAACTTGTACAATTTATGAAAGCACAAAGCAATATAAAACTTTATAAATTACATTAACGTGATTCCTTTCAGTTACACAGAAAAAAAGTTTTAAATATTTTTTTTGCTCAATTTTCTAAAATATTTCACCGTAAATAAAGTTATAAATAATCGAGAAAGTTTATGTTTTATTGTTACACTGAGAAAAATGAAAGTGTCATAACAACCACTTTCAAGGTGTTGGTTTTTTTGAAATTACAACAACATGAAATTTGTTAAAATAAACCAACGCCTCATAGAAACAAAAAACTCTACTTTTCTATTTAATTATTTAATTTAAGTTATTTTTTTTCTTTAATTTAGCATAGAATGTTGATAATTCAATAAATTTGAAATATTACAGAAACCATGATATACTGTTGACTTTTATGTTATATTAACGGCTTTTCTGTTAAAACTAATGAAAAAGTTTTCAAAACTGCAAGTTTTGTTATTCTGTTAATGTTAATCTACGCATTATTCCATTAATTTAATTCAACATTTTTATTTATTGAATTAGCATTTGTATTACTTGAATCCGAAGAATAGAGCCGTGCGAAATATGTGAAGATGAGTCGAACGAAATTATCGCGATTTTGGATAATTGGGAGCGGAGGAGGGTAGAACTATTATTTCGTGCAGCCACACGCATACATTTTTTCACTGATAATAAATGTGATATACTTGTAATACTCTTAGTAGGTAAATCAAATGTTTAGTAAGGGTAAGGCTTTTGAAATATGATTAATTAATTTATTGTATCTTATTCCATTTTAAAATGTATAGAATTTCCAAATGGATAACACCGTACAAATTTTATTACAAGAATAGGATTTTGAAAAATATTCTGAAGCGTTTAGAGGTAAGATAATTTCAGTGTTTTGTTTTCGATGTTACGCTTTCATGACTGTGAAGTAACGCGTGATCAGTGTGTACAGGGTTTTTGTTTATATTTTGAACAGCACGTACACATTTTATTATTAGACATATCAAAAAATATTATATACAAAAATTTTAGGGATTTACCTGAAACGCCAGGATTTACTTTAAAAAGAAGCAAATGACAATCGGAAACCTAACAAATGAGTATCAACCTCATTGTTTTCAATGGAACACTCAGTATATTTTCTAGAATTAAGAAAGACATTTTTCTCCTAATTCCAAAAATATGTAGTTTGTCTATATTTGGTTTCATACTTTTTACGATATTTAAGTCTGAAATTATTATTGTTGAAATGTTTATCGACAATTCGATTGATTTGATTTAAATAAAGACTCTCATATGTCATAGCAACATTTGAAACTTTTAAATTCAATAGTATGACTTATTGAAGGAACATAATACACTAACATTAAAGCATATTATAGTTTTGTTGGATTAAAGAAATAAGTTCGTCAAGTTAAAGAAAAGTGTATGTTGAAATAACGCTTTATGAAGGTTCATTTAATTCATATAGGAGTTTGAAAAATAGAGGACTTTTTTAAAGAAGCAAAAATATATTCAAATACTTACTCTTGACATTTCGAAACATCAAGTATAAATATCTCAATATATTTTGCTTCTTTTAAAAAGTCTTATTTTTCATCACATATCCCTAAGTTACTCGCAGTCATAAATTAAAATAAATATTTTAAAACACATTTTTTCTTTCTAAAAATGAGTACATAATTTATAGCGGCTGTATAAATATGAATTGTAATAATACATTGGAAAAATAAATACTCGTCTCTTTTTTAATAGGTGAGGAAAGTACATATACATTAAAAAACAATTTCAACAAATAAACAGTAAGTATATTAAAAGATATTTCAAAATGGATATACATATCTACTATAACAATTTCCATGTAAGTATGATTTGTATGTATGTACTTTACTTTTATACATTCTCGTGATGGAAATAAGTAGGTAACTCATTTGTTTTATTTCAGTTGCATACTGCCCTAAAATTTTTTATCATTAGATTCCTATACGTGTACAAAAATGAATAGTACTCCTCAATGGAAAATCTTTTAATTTCTTCAGTATCAGTGCAATTTCTACGTCTATTTACTCTTAGTTTTTCTATCAATTCTTTCAATTTTTCTTACAATTTTATCTCTTTTCGCTGAATGTGTTTTATTGAAGTCCTCATGTACTTACAGTAATTTATTTTTATTCTGATATATAAATTGTGAAGAAAGGGAAGATAATGTAAAATTTATTTAGAAATTTTTTGACAATTTTTATTGAAGAAAATATTAACTTACTAGTATAAGACATTTTGATGCTCTATAATTGATCAATTTTGGAGAAACTCTGTTAAATTCTCTGCATTGATTTGTCCCCTTAACAGTTTCTTACCTCCCAGTTCCGAATTATTTTGTCTCAAGGTTCCCACCGATGTTATAATCATTCCAATGCCTCCTTTTCATGAACCGAAAGTAGAAAATTTCACAACGTACAAAGAAAAAAAATTAAACACTTACCTGAAGTATCTTTATTTGTAATCACATTTTCTGATGCTAGATCTTCAGCTTTAGGTATATACTAATACAAACGTCGCAAGTTCTATATTTATCCAGCATCCAGCTTTTGCATTCGACACGTTTCCTCGGTTGATATTGTTTTTGTTACAATTTCAAAACTTTCTGAAATGGATAGTCTGAAATTAGCTTTATATGTACACTTGTACAAATATTAAGAGCGAATATGGTATGGCAAGATGTTTTTAAAAAAATTAACTCACCCACTTTTGTTCAACGTAGGTAGTTATTATAATGTCTATCAAAAGATTTCTAGATTTTGCTTGAAATATATTTATTTCCTTTATACATAAAGCCATGGTAAATGATCAGAACTTGCAATAGTGCATTAGAATTTGCATTTAGAAGAATTTTTAAGAAACACAACGCATGTTTTCCCCGTGTCGTATCTATTACTTTTTATTACTATTACAAGTTATGACCGACCACTTGCCATGACTTTCTCTCATATAATGAAAAATATATTTTATTTTATTTTTAAATGACTGTATATACATGTATATCTTACATCTTTTAAATCCATTTAAGGAAAAGATAAAGAACTCGCGCAGACGGGAAATTCGAACACTGAGAAAAATAAACTGTTCAGTCAACCAAAAACACGTTCAGGTAACAGTATTTTTCGTTTACCTATTAGCAATCACGCGTGGTCATTGAACCAACAGTCAAAAAATGTTAAATATTTTAGATTGAATCAACTCAATATTTTGCTTGAGGCAAGCATACAATGAAGACATCTTTCTAGTTGCTTTAATGCCCAAGAAGATTGATACAAGAACTTTAGATTGTTAAAATTGCTAAATATTTTATTTGTCTGAACGCCGTTAGGGAATTAAAATTATATTTTTGATATGTTTAACGTAATTTTTCAGTACGGCTAATAAAAGCGTAGAGTCAATTCAATCTCTACTATCGTTTAGGGAAACATCAATTAAATGTTCACCTCTTTGCGATACTGCCAAAGTAAGATAACCCTTCAACCTTTGTTGAGGTGACAAGAGGAGCTGAATAAACCTCAACGAACTTTATAATGTCGGACGCATTCGAAATATGAATGACTTATCCGTTTAAGAAACGATGTCGAACAACAAGGTTATGCTGGGACAGGCAGTAAATATACGTGAAGTTCTAGCAGGCGCCATCTGGAACTCGATAGCTTATTAATATGGGAATTAACCCTCGCTTTTACTTGACTTAACATTTATTACGTTAAATAAAAAATCAAAACAGACACACAAAAGCAACAGCACTTTACGATCATTTTGAAATTTCAACTTTTTGATTTAACATATTAAGCACTTTCGTTTTAAGGAAAACACTAACATCGTTCAGTCAAACGTAATAGTTTAACATTTTTTTAGTGTTACTTGAACAATTTCCAAGATGTTCAGTTAAGAATATTACCGTTGAAACAAGTACATTTTATTTAAGTCAACGCACAAAAAGTTGACATTCAAAAAGTTGTTGACTTAACTATTTCATTTTTCTCAGTGAAGAGTTGACGATTTCTCTATCTCTCTGTAACACATTATACAGGGTCACAGGCTAGGCATTTTATGATTTACTTTTTTAATGGCTTGTTTTAACTGAGGCGTATAGTGCAAGATCGGCCTAACTGAAGAGACAGCGTTGTCAGAAAACTGCAATGAAAAAATAATTCAACTGTTCAGCAGGCAATCCTCCAAATACATCTGATGAAAAAATTAATAACATCATTGTCAAAAAATTTCTAAATAAATTTTACATTATCTTCCCTTTCTTCACAATTTATATATCAGAATAAAAATAAATTACTGTAGGTAGATGAGGACTTCAACAAAACACATTCATTGAAAAGAGATAAAATTGTATGAAAAATTGAGGAGTACTATTCATTTTTGTACATGTATAGGAATTTAATGATAAAAAATTTTAGAAGAGCAGTATGCAACTGAAATAAAACAAATGAATTACCTATTTATTTCCATCACGAGAATGTATAAAGAGTCGAACTTATAAGGTATACATAAAAGTAAAGTACATACAAATCATACTTACATGTAAATTGTTATAGTAGGTATGTGTATCCATTTTGAAATATCTTTTAATATACTTACTGTTTATTTGTTGAAATTGTTTTTTTTAAGAGACAAGTATTTATTTTTCCAATGCATTATTATGATTCATATTTATACAGCCGCTATAAATTATGTACTCATTTTTAGAAGGAAAAAATGTGTTTTAAAATATTTATTTTAATTTATGACTGCGAGTAACTTAGGGACATGTGATGAAAAGTAAGACTTTTTAAAAGAAGCAAAATATATTGAGATATTTACACTTGATGTTTCGAAATGTCAAGAGTAAGTATTTGAATATATTTTTGCTTCTTTAGAAAAGTCCTCTATTCTTCAAACTCCTATATGAATTAAATGAACCTTCATAAAGCGTTATTTCAACATACACTTTTCTTTAACTTGACGAACTTATTTCTTTAATCCAACAAAACTATAGTATGCTTTAATGTTAACGTATTATGTTCCTTCAATAAGTCATACTATTGCATTTAAAAGTTTTAAATGTTGCTATGACATATGATAGTCTTTATTTAAATCAAATCAATCGAATTGTCGATAAACATTTCCTTGTTTTGATTTTAAATTAAGATTGCGTTGTAATGACATCTTTTTCAAATTCCTTTGAAACATTAGTTAGTTGATCGAAACGTATATTCAATTCGTATTTAACCTTTTAGTTAAATGCATCCAACAATATTTTGTTGTTGGATTACAACAATCATTTTAACATTTTTCCAATGTTTGACGAAAGAAACAAGTGAATTGTTTCTATATATCCCGAAAATAAAGTTGTATTTTGTGTTGATATAACTCATTATTTTTCTGAGTGTAGTTTAACGAATAAAAAGATGCATACACAATGAAGAACATTTTATAGTTGAAATACAACTTTTTTGTCCTAATGTTTAATTTTAGTTGGTAAGCTGATTTTGATGCCGATAAAAATTGTAGACAGAAAAGAAAACGAATTCATTTCTTTATCAATCATAATCAAATTACTGAAACAGATTTCTGTAGTTAAATTTCCCGTCTAAAGTTTTACGAAGCACTTTATCGACGAGCGGTTTTCTGTGCGATAAGCAAACATCTCATTTACCTCGAGATCGGATCGTCCACCATCTTGAGTTTCCTTCCGTTTTTGATTGATTGACTTTGAATGATTACAGTTTGATCCGATGTAGTGGACTGATTCTATCAGAATGTTTTTTGATGATGTTTCTTGTGTGGCCGTTTAATAATATTACTTTCCGCGAAACTTGCGACTACCTAATTGCGTTGTTTACCATTGAATTCGACTTATTTTTGGAAGACGATATCGGACAAATTAATACATTGTAAAGTGGAATAAATTAAAAGCACCTGTAATGCGGGTAAAGTACTTTAGAGTGTTTTAATGAAACCTGTCACATTTACTCGAATAAGTTAATTGCAGTTCGTTTTTCTACTCATTATAATAACATATATGCAATTAATTGCACACGTTTTTTTTTTATTTAATAGTGTTTACTCACTTCATATACGAGAGTCGAAATGCAGTTTTACTTGAAATGGAGGAAATCCATAATCGCTATCAGTAGATGATCAGAAATTAGTTAACAGTTATAAGCTAAGGTGTCGAGCGCCCTTGTACAAAACATATTTTGGCGCTCTTGAATAATGTTTGAATTCGGAATATATTATTATTCCTTTACCATTTTACTCAAAAAGGTACAGGAAGGCCAATATTTGCAAACATTGAATTGTACGTGCTATTTCCCTGTCTGGAAAACAAATCAACTTATACCTAAGTATTTATCTATTTATGCGTATTTTGATAAAAATCGAATTCTGCTGAAATAAAGTTAACAAACAAGGTGGTTTTACATAATTATTTTGCTTTGTCTAGCAATTCATTTTAAGTTATAACTATTTAAATAGACAATTTGGCGTCCCCTCTGATCATAACTAGCAACGCCAGGCTTGAAATCCAGTGTATTAGAAATAGAAAAATTCTTAAGAGAAGCAGACGACGATATAATGTACTAATGGTGAAGGAAAAGTTTTAAATTTGAATCTCATCCAAATATTAAAATTTTTGTTCAAATTTTAAATAGTGTTAATTATTGGTGTTAATGGAGCATGTCGGCGAGAAGAACTAATTTTTCTTCAGATTCAAAACATCAATGATATGTATTACAGTGAAAGCTCCCATAGCGGACAGCTCTCTTAAGCGGACACCTCTCCTAGCTGGACAGTTTTTAATCTCCCATTTATGTAATTTACACGCATTTGCATCTCTTTTAGGCGAACACCTCTAATGGAGGACGGACAGTTTGCTGGTCACGGTCGGTGTCCGCCTAAGAGAGCTGTCACTGTATTTATATTTATTGAGATACTTAACATAAAGACCAACGTGCGAAAAGAATTTACGATTTCTAGTGGAAACATAGAAAATGATAATCTTCTTCGAATATTTCCGAAATATTCTGCTCTTCATCCGTCACCAATTTGAAAATTCAAGATTTATTTGTTGGTGTAAATAGGATACGAAGCATTGGAAGCCGTCAACATTTATAATAATGATAAGAAATAGTATATAGGTACATTTCAATTAATTGATTTATAATTTGTAGTGTTGAAACATTTTTTCCGCATTTGTTAGAAAAAATTCGACTTTTCCTCTCTCAAATTAGTGCCCAAATGTCAAAGTTTTCCAAACTCTATACCTTTTCAACTTCAATTTCGGAAAAAGTAACATTATTTTCAGATAAAGTAATTTTAATTTCAGAAAAAGTAAATTTAATTTCGGAAAAAGTAAATTCAATTTCGGAAATAACAGATTCTCCGTTTTATGGGATTCTATTATGTGGGTATTTTCATCCTAATGTTCATGTTTGAATGTTATTTAAACAAAGAGTGGCCCATCGAAAATTTTTAAGGCAGTTTTTAGTCCTTTAGCCTTTTTCACTTATCTAACAATCCTTGAACAGATCAATTTTTGATTTCAAGGTGATATCCTCATTAATTTCAAAGAAAATTATATACATGTCCCAAAAAAAGTGCTCAAACAAAAATGATAGAAAGTAGACCAGATTTCATCGATAAAAAACCTATATTGTCAGGGTCGGAAAGGCTTAGTTTTTTTTACGGGCGTTTGAATTTTATTCCTAAAGAAAAACTCATTCTAAATTGGCACATAATTCATAAACTATTCGATCAATTTAAATCAACAAAACAGTTTTGGAAAGTTAATTAATACCTTTTTGACTTAAGCATAATACATCTTCGCGAACAAATTATTTTGATTAAAAAAAGTTTGTCAAAAAATGAACGAAAATGCAACTTTTTTCGTTAGTTTTCGCTCATATCTCGGAAAAAGCCTTTAAAGGTACCACTTTTTTAGTTTTACTGTAAAAGTACATCGAAACCCCATCGAATAAAAAATATTCAATGTTCTATCCCCGTTACTTTATTGGCGGTTTGAAAAGTACACTGCACAACATTTTGAACACTTAATAATTGAAATAAATAAATAAATAAAATCTTAGTCATTTCGTTGCATTTTCTGTAATTACTAAAAAGGTGAAAGGGGTAAAAACTGTCTTGGAAATTTTCGGTGGGCCATTCTGTTTAAATAACATTCAAACATGAACATTAGGATGGAAATAGAATCCCATAAAATGGAGAATCTGTTGTTTCCGAAATTGAATTTACTTTTTCCGAAATTAAATATACTTTTTCCGAAATTGAAATTACCTTCTGCGAAATTCAACTTACTGTTTCCGAAATTAAATTTACTTTTTCTGAAATTAAAATTATATTTTCTGAAATTAACGTTACTTTTTCCGAAATTGAAGTTGAAAAGGTATAGCAGAAAATTTATCTTGTTTCACAACTGTCATGAAAGCTGCTTTGTCATTAGAAAAATATATTCTGCTTATCATCTACTGAAAACCTAAATTTTTGGAGTAAGAGCAAAGAGCAAAACCAACCTTTTTGCGTGCGACTAAGTTTTGATTTTAATTTGTGCGGTTTATAGAGATTTATTTATAGAGTCTTGCTTGGCGAGTATTTGCCTAGCAGGCCTAAAATAATGGAGAGACCAAGAAACACAATTCAAAATTTAAAAATTGCTCTTCTAAAGGAAAAACGCCCACTTCCGTATTTGCAAATATACTCCTTGCGACACAACAATTGTCGGGATCATAAGCAAAAAAAAATTCAGCAGATAAGCATTGACTTTGAGGGTTCATAGAGTTAAGACCATATAACCTTGACCTAGCTCCGTCAGATTTTTTTTATTCAAAAACTTAAAGAAGCATCTCTTGATCCATCGTTTTGCATTTGATGAAGCACTTAAAAAGCAAAACTTTGCAGAGTTGCCGAAGCATTTTTTGCATTATATGGGACAATTGGGGAAAAAGTCGGAATAAGTGTATAAGTGTTGAAGAGAGTTGCATAAAAAAATAAAGGATGGTTAATGCGATATGTGGGTTTTTTCATGGCTTAGTAGATAACTTACAAATACGGCCTCTTAAGTAATAAGGATAAATTGAACACTATTTTCAGATACTTCTGACGGCATACGTTTTTAATTGCCTGGGTACTATGTAAATAACTCTAATTACACTTTCTGAAATTTCCTTTTCTTGAAATAAAAGATCGCGTTCTAGCAAATGTAATCGATGCTATTTCATAACGTGGGGGTCCTGGAAGTTGTTACGTTGCATTCGTTGTAGTTTTATATCATCGTTTCATCGAATTCTATTCTATTCTTCTACTAATAAAATTTCTGTTGTACCGTTCAATCTGTGTGATACTATACCTATTTGAAAGCCTTCTATCCTTAATCGAAGTAAGCCTTAATTGTTACAAGTTGTCTGTCCCTTAAATAAAGATTTGTTCAGCCATCTAGTACATACATGTTTAGTAATGATCGCATTAAAACTGCTTCAGCGACTGAACATACTTATATTTTTCAATTTTCACAGTTGTTGGAAACTTCTTGAAATTCGATCTAATTATGTACAATATTCGTTGTTCATTAAGAAGATACACTAACTAACTAATTTTAAAAAAATTGTGTGCAAATCGGTTTTGATTGCAGCAGATTCCTCGAGCAGGCTCTGTACAGCTGTTTCAGGCCTAGTTGGACCTTCATCGGCAGAACCGTAGCTCGAGAAATCCACTGCAAACCAAACCGATATGTCGAGTTATTCGCCCATGCGATGTGAAAGTAATAAACAATTTAAGTAGCGACATCTTGCAATCGCTTTTTGACCTAACATCGCAGTAGGATTGACAAATTGAAGCTAGTTCGCCACATAATAAGTCATCCCATGCGAGGCGGCCATGCTTGCTGTCAAAGCATATGAGAATTTTAGAAAAATTGTGTGCAAATCGGTTTTGCAAGATGTCGCTACTTAAATTGTTTATTACTTTCACATCGCATGGGCGAATAACTCGGACATATCGGTTTAGTTTGCAGTGGATTTCTCGAGCTACGGTTCTGCTGATGAAGGCCCAACTAGGCCTGAAACAGCTGTACAGAGCCTGCTCGAGGAATCTGCTGCAATTAAAACCGATTTGCACACAATTTTTCTAAAATTCTCATATGCTTTGACAGCAAGCATGGCCGCCTCGCATGGGATGACTTATTATGTGGCGAACTAGCTTCAATTTGTCAATCCTACTGCGATGTTAGGTCAAAAAGCGATTGCAAGATGTCGCTACTTAAATTGTTTATAACTAATTTTAAGTAAAATAAAACGAATTAAAACAATGAAAAATTAAATTAACTCTGCAATTAACCATTAAGCAAAGTACAGAATAATATAATCTTACTCGACAACTTCTAACTGTTAATGTTGTTGGTCAAAGGTCGTCATGGATTTTAAAATAATTTTTCAAGTTAGTATCATAAATTCAATATGCGGTGCAACACGAGACACTATAGCTTTTCCCACGAGTTTTTTGACGACCGGCTGATAACGATAAGTTGGGTTTCCTCGGAGTTTACCTTATTTGACTATAAAACTAAGTTTCCACATGCAGGAATTACTGGCGCCAGTCGAGTGGTGCCAGTTTAGTTGCATATGGAAACATCGAGAATCTGCTGGAGCTAGTAAATTGTCGCCAATAATCAATCAATGCGCCTGTAAAGTTCATCACAGTTGTACTTTTTGGTGCCAGTAGTAGTGTTTGTAAACAGAAAGTATACGTGTTGATACAAAAGTTGTGCCGTAAAAATGCCAAAAGCATCAAAAAAATGGATGACTGAAAAAATAACACAGTTCTTGGAGGCGTATGAGCAATATGCATGTCTGTGGAATCATAAAATTCCAGCATACAAAGACAGAAACCAAAAAGAGGAAGTATTAAATTTCCGTTTCTTATTGTCAATAATTTGTGAAGCTCCAAGGCACAAATTTGTATAACCACGTTGATACCTGCACGCAGTACATCAGTACATTTTATTATTAACGCCAATTCATAATTTGTTCTTTATGTGGAAACAACTGCTGGTGCCAGTAATTATGGCACCACTAAACTGGCGTTGTTGGTGCCAATAATCCTTGCATGTGGAAACTTAGCTTAATGGACTATTTTATGTTCCCTTACTTAAAGAGTATGATATTCAGAACTGCTGTAAAAAAATTGCAAGAACTGGAACATGAATTGTTGAAGAATGTGCAACTATATAATAACGCTAGAAATGCTGCAAAATGCTCTTGCTAGCATGAGGAGCAAACTTGCACTGAACAAGGCTGGAGACAGTTATTACAGTTACTTTAATTTGGCTCTTTTGTGAAAAAAAAAACTATTAGTTTTACTGGCATTTTTGGTAACTTACATATATTTTTAAAATTTTGTATCTTACCGTTGTCTAAACTAACTTTCGTTTTTACTTTAACTTCTTTCTACAGCTTATCTCTACTTAAAGATGACTTCCGGTCCTGGGACTGAAACCAGTCGCTTTGTGTGAATAAACGTGTCAATTCGTTCTATTAAATTTTTTCCTCAACAAATACTTTTCTTACAATTTAAATTCTATGGTATAAACGATCATAGAACCTTTAAAAAAAATCAAACAAAATGCTTATTGAAGTATTACTATCGCAGATGACGTAACATATAATTGTCCTTTTTGTGCTTTTTAAGAGCTTTTAATGCATATATAAGCAATTTGCTCCATTTATAACAGATTTTGGCTATAATATTATTGATAGTTAACACGTTGACTGCGTTACATATCCCCGGAGTCCTGTATGCTTCTTTACGCTATAGCGGGAATGAAATTCACCAAACTTTCGTTCTGTGCGGAAGCCATAACTTGCTTATTTCTTCACCGATTTTGACTTCAAAGGTATCATTATAATTGTTGTACTCTACACAACTTAATTACATACATTTTTTTGTACATATCGCCGGGGATATGTAACGCACAGTAGTAATATTAAATTAGTCCTGTGCGGAACATGCCCCCGGCGATATGTACATGAACTCAGTAAAACGATGATTAGTCGTGAAGTTGATAAAAAAGTTCGTCGTCTAATAATAATAAATTGCTGCAACGATTGCCCAAACAAGCCAGGGTTTGCTGCCTTCCACGTTTTAATAAATATTCCACATAATTAGGTGTTTTTTGTATTCTTCTCGATTTTTCTTTATGAATTAACAAAATTCTTCTGTTTTGGATTTTCTTTCAAATCAAATAAGAATTACATAAGTAATAATTGAACGGAATTATAGTCAATAATCCTATTTTAATAATAAAGTCCAAAATGCAATACATTTTTTATAATTTTTTTTTTTTAATTTAAAAACTGTGGCCGTTTAAGTTCCGGTTTAGAAAATAAGTAAATAGTAATATTACCTTACAGATTTCTCAGTCTAGAAAGTCTAATATTTATCTAACAATGAACTAGATGGCACCTTGTTGAATACTTACCTACATATCCCCCGCGATATGTATCGCACAAAAATAATTGCGCACTACAGTACCCCGGCGGTATGTACCGCAGTCAACGACAAGGTATGGTTTACATCTCCCGCAGTCAACGTGTTAATAAGTTAATTAATTCTGTAATTAATACACATGCTCATTTTGCACTTTTATAGATTTAAAAGGAAATCTATTTCAATGTGCTTTTTATTTTATGTCAAAATTATTATTAACATTAACGAACCTGATAATTAGTTTTGCTACATCTACCCCCCTTTCAGTGTCAACGTTGATTTAGAGGCTCGTCTTTAGAACGTACTCTTCTTTCTGATCGACCTCTTACTTCTGGAGCTGATTCTTGGGAAGGCAGATAAGCAGGTTTAACCCTACCTGCGGAAACTTTCAACTTTGTTACCAATACAGAGAGAAAACGTTTTTTCATCCCTAGTCAAAACTTTGCAAGGTCCGTCATAGGGAGCCTGCAGCGGCGCCTTAATCGCATCACGTCGCAAAAACACCTGAGTACAAGAAGACAAATTTTTGAAAATGAATATTGGTTTCGTTCAAGGTGCATTGCCGGAATCGGACGTAATTTACTAAAGTGTTGGCGTAACTGAGGTACAAATTCAGTGGGGTCTGCAATTTAAGCAGTGCCAGTTGCAAGAAATTCGGCTGGAAGACAAATGGTTTCATCAAACACCAACTCTGCCGCTGTACAGAGTGGACCATTTTTGATGGTTTTGCAGAGTTTCTCGGTTATTTATAGGAATAAAAGAAAACCGGTTTAGCGAAAATCGCAATGGTGAAGACAAAAGTTAGCTACCTCGATGCGTTCGGGAAATATCGGCAGAGATATTGTGAAAAATAATTTTTCGGGAAAATTCGTTTTCGGCCGATATTTCCGGACGAATCCAGGTAGCTAACTTTTGTCTTCACCATTGAGCTTTTCGCGAAACCGGTTTTCTTTTATTCCTATAAATAACCGAGAAACTCTGTAAAACCATCAAAAATGGTCCACCCGCTAAATTTGAGATCTTCTTTCCAAGCACCTCGGAAACCCATTAAAATAAGAGTAATATATCAACCCAAGATTAATTTTGACGGGCGATTATTGCACTTTTAAAATGCTCGATCATACCATTTGCGCACGAATGACAAGTAGTTGTTCGCCAATGTACAGATCCTGTTTAGTTACAGAAATGACGAAATAAGAGTGATTCAAACTGCTTGCCTTGGTCTATGGTAATGCGAAGTGGCGTGCCAAAGCCAACCAGAAAATAAAGCTCTTGCCACTGTTTGTGCTTCGATATTTTCTAAAGGGTAAGCTTCTGGCCAGCGTGAAAACCGATCAATGCAAGTTAGGCAGTAACGATAATTTTTTGACAAAGGTAGTGGACTAACCGGATCAATGTGTATATGTTCAAATCTGCTTGATGGAACTGTTGTTACGTTATGTCTCGTAATTTTTGATTTTTGCTAAGAAATGCGGGAGCGTATCCATTCTCGACAATCCTTATGAACATTTGGCCAAACAAAACGGTGAGATACAAGTTTAGAAGTAGTTTTCACGCCGGGGTATGCTATGTTATGCAACTATTAAAAGGCTTGACGATGATAAAACTGTGTTATAAATGGACAAGGAATTCCTGTTGAAGTATCACAGAGTAAACTTATTGAAGATCCCGGGATTACAATTTTCTGAAGTTTTAAAGTAGTTTCTGGGTCGGGATTTTGTAATTCTGGATCTAAAGTTTACGATTCTGCCAACGCTGAGTAATCTATTGCTTCTGACACACATTCAATTCAAAAAAGGGTATCGGCGACGACATTTATTTATCAGACGTTTATGCTGAACATCGGTTGAAAATTGACCGATAAACGAAACTGTCTTGGTGTGCACTTTTCTGGTTTTTGTTGAAATGCATCGGTAAGCGGTTTATGATCAGTGAATTATGAAAAGACGGCCTTCTAACATATGTCGGAAATATTTGATAGTCGCATAAACAGCGTAAAGTTCACAATCATAAGCACTGTAATTTTTTTGAGCATCGTTGAGCTTCTTAGTAAAAAAACGCTAAGGGTTGAGATTGATCTTTGACAAACTTGTGAAGACAAGCATCGATGGAAGTGTTTGATGCGTCGGTGGTTAATGCCAACTGACTGGAAGGGCCAGGATGAACGAGAAGTGCTATTTTCGAAAAAGACTTTCTTTTCATTTAATAAATGCCTGATCCATTTCCGACGACCAAGTAATTTTTAAATTTTCTTTTCCGTTTGACCCTTTAAATATTGCGCATAATGGAGCTTGTAGCTCAGCGGCATTGTGTATAAAGTTGCGATAAAAATTTAACATACCTAAGAATCGACGAAGTTGCTTGCTAGAATCAGGTTTAGGGAAATTTTTAACTGTAAGATTTTTCGCTTCTAAAGTTTGAATTCTTGCAGCTGAAACTAAATGACCAAGAAATTTTACTTCCGAGTTTTCAAATATGCACTTGGCAGAATTAATAAGATTACCAAAATTGTTAAGTCTTGCGAAAATTCTTTGCAAGCGATCTAAATGTTCCTCTTCGTTTTGAGAGGCAACAAGAATGTCGTCAAGATAGACATAACAAAAATCAAATCCACGTAATTCTTCATCTATAAAATGTTAGAAGGTTTGTGCGACATTTCGCAAACCAAATGACATATAAGGAAATTTATAAAGGCCAAACGGAGTTATGACTACGATTTTCCGAATATCCTCTGGTGCTACAGGAATTTGGTTGTAAGCACGCACTAGATCGATGGTGCTGAATACTCGTTTACCTGCTAAAGAATGTCCAAAATCTATTATAAGTGGAATGGGATTACGGTCAGGAATGATTCTAGAGTTTAAAGCTCTGCAGTCACCAAATGGCCTCTAATCTAAATTCTTCTTAGGAACTAAATGAAGAGCTGTAGGCCAAGAATTTTTCCGAAGGATGTATTATCCCTTGACGTAACATGAATTCAAATTCTTTCTTGGCAATTTGAAATTTTTCTGGAGCAAGACGTCTTGGCTTATAGGAAACAGGCTGCCCTGTTCTAACGTGATGTTGGATGAGTTAAATCAGGAAATTTCTTAAGTAATTTATAGTACATATTATCGCCAGAAATTATTTGAACAGTTGTTGCTTCAGAAATTACTGTGATCCTTGATGCTGTCAGAGCAATTATTTGATCAATTAGACGCTTATTACGACTGTCTACCAATAAGTTGAAGTGTGATAGAAAATCTATGCCAATTAAAAGTTGTCCAACATCAGCAACGATAAAGTCCCTGTTGGAGATTACAAATAACATTTTACTTTTGTATAACTCGTTCGCGGCGCCACTGTACGCATGTACTTTTTCCCTGTAAGTTGGCAATAGATGTCAAGCAAATAGAGTTGGCGATGTAAGCACATGTTGTGTGGTTTTTTCTTTGAATATACGACTGTTTGCAGTCCAGTTGTTTTGTTTACACATAATAGAAGAACATTAACAGTCCCAATCAAATCTTCGCTGTAAGCGAAACTCGAGTGATAATGCCTGGAAACCGTATTTACGAATTGGTGTATTGTTAGCAGCAACAAGTTTTCCGAACAAATTGTCTTCATAATAACATTCCCAAACCTACAACGTTTCACAAGATGAAACATTCTTCAAATATACAACATTCTACGAGAGGCGTTCTGCAAGATGCAACATTCGTCCAGATGCAATGTTCTTCGGGATGAAGCATTTTTCAAGATGGAGTGTACTTCAGAATGCAGCATTCTATAAATCAAAAATTTGTTGTAATTCAAATATTTAGGTTATTAATAATGTTATATAATTTAAGATATTATTGAAATGTTAATAGAATATTTACTTAGTTTAACATTAGGTTTGAGGTTTGAGGTATTTAAGTTATCTATCAGATTGACGTTTTGTGTGAAAGATATGTCAAATTGATTGAAGTATTTATAAATAAGATGGAGGTGTTGATCACCAAGGAGAATAAACAAACCGAGGTGTAATGTGGAGCTAATAAACACAAAACGAAAAATCTTTGAATAGCAACCATAAAATCAACATCAAAATAATTTTGCTCTTATAAAACTTTAATCCACAATATATTTTTTAAATTTCAACTTTCTTTAATTCATTAACATCGCTAATAGAAGTCCATCCAGAAATGTCTTACAGCATAACGCTGCAGTAAGTTCTTTTGGTTTAAGGAAATTCTTTTGGTTTTAAAAACACATTACATATAACACATAAAAAGTGAGCAAATAAAAATCAGATTAGAGTAGGCGGTGCAAAGAAAATGTGTGTCTGTGATTAACTGAATTAATTAATGTAATACATTCATGGACTGTCAAATTTATTGACTTTTTATTTAATCACAGACATACATTTTCTTTGCACCGCCTGCTCTAATCTGATTTTTATTTGCTCACAGGTTACTATCATTCATCAATCATTTGAACTATCAACACAAATATACAAAGAATCCTCATTATTATAGAAGAGTTATTGTTTATTTTGCAATTGGGCGTAACAAGTAGCAACACTTGGCAAATACGACTATATCTATAATAATAAAAATTCTAATTCAACATTACACTACATTTAAACGTTACAAAATTCTAAAGCATCATAGGAATTTTATTGTTTGTTTCGCAATTGGGCGTAACAGGTAGCAACACTTGACAAATACGAAATTACCTGTGTTTCTTTAGAATTTTAGACATACATTACAAAATTAGACAATTAAATTACTCACCAATTTATCTTCAAAACAATTTTCTTCTAAATTTTAATAAATAACTGGATTTCAATTGACATTGAGAGTTCCCACCCTATACTGTCACTTTGACATTTAAAAATAAAATTCATAAAAGACTACTAGACTACGTAATTGTGTAGTGGATGTGGTTTAACGATTAGAATAAAGAGAAAATAAACAATTTTTATACTTACCACATCTGCTAAGAAAGCAACAGTACATAAAAAATGTGGTAAGTATCGAAATTGTTTATTTTCTCTTTATTCTAATCGTTAAACCACATCCACTACACAATTAAGTAATCTAGTAGTCTTTTATGAATTTTATTTCAAAATGTCAAAGTAACAGAACAGGGTGGGAACTCTCAATGTCAATTGAAATCCAGTTATTTATTATAATTTTGAAGAAAATTCTTTTGAAGATAAATTGGTGAGTAATTTAATTGTCCAATTTTGTAATGTATGTCTAAAAATTCTAAAGAAACAGAGGTAATTTCGTATTTGCCAAGTGTTGCTATCTGTTACGCCCAATTGCGAAACAAACAATAAAATTCCTATGATGCTTTAGAATTTTGTAATGTTTAGACCTAGTGTGATGTTGAATTAGAATTTTATTATTATAGATAGAGTCGTATTTGCCAAGTGTTACTACCTGTTACGCCCAATTGCGAAACAAACAATAACTCTTCTATAATAATGAAGATTCTTTGTATATGTGTGTGTTGATAGTTCAAATGATTGATTAATGACAGTATGTGTTATATGTATTGTGTTTTTAAAACCAAAAGAATTTCCTTAAACCAAAAGAACTTACTTCAGTGTTATGCTATAAGACTTTTCTGGATGGACTTCTATTAGCGTTGTTAATGAATTAAAGAAAGTTGAAATTTTACAAAGTATATTGTGGATTAAAGTTTTATAAGAGCAAAATTATTTTGATGTTGATTTTACGGTTGTTATTCAAAGATTAACTTTTGTGTTTATTTCCTCCCCATTACACCTCGGTTTGTTTATTTACCTTGGTAATCAACCCCTCCATCTTATTTATAAATACTTCAATCAATTTGACATATCTTTCACACAAAACGTCAATCTGACAGATAACTTAAATATTTCAAACTTACGATTAAACTAAGTAAGTATATTTCATTTCATTAACATTTCAACTATGTATATTTTAATAATTAACAATAATTATAATAAAATTTAAAATATTAACCTAATTTTGTAAATGTTTACTACATAAATTTTGATAGTTTACTATTTTGTCTGGAATTTTGATGCTTTTTAATCTAAATCTCCTACCATCATTCATATACACTAATCTTTTATTTCTTTTAGATGTCCTTTTCTTTTCCTTTTGGACTGGCCAATGTCTCGCCGTGAGTGGATGTTGCAGACAGCTTCCGTGCATACGCTCCATCTAGTTGGTAAAATCCATCCAATCCACCAGATTTAGGAATGGTAAATTATTTTCTGGAATTCTAACTTGGAACTTGTCGCTGTACAATACAGAGACTGTTTAATTTGATGTGTGGAGACATAATTTGATGAAGATCGTTGTAATTTGGAGAAAGTTATATGAAGAATTTGTGATATTTTGTATATTTGAGGAATTTTATGTGAAGAGTATTATATTTTTGGAAAGTTTTTATATGATGTAAAGATTCCTTGAAACAGCTTACGATGAATAAATTTCTTCTGATAGGTAAATATCACTGTAATATGTTTACTTAAGAGTGAGACTTATTGTGCTCATTCTTCAACCTGCTTTTCGAGATGAATATTTTGGGACACGCATGCTACTGGATTAACTGGAATCATTTCATGAAGTTTATCAGCTAATTCCGCTAATTTGTCCAGTTCAGAGTCATTTTGCATTGTGAGTAATGCTTGAGCTTGTCTTAAGTGTCATAAGACTTCCGAAGGCATTCTGTCACCTATTTCTTCTTGTTCGAAGCTGTTGTATTTTTTGTTCTTTAGAGATTGAAAGTCTCTTAATAATTTCTGACTTCAATTTTTCGTATCTTTCATTTTCTGGAGGCACAGTAATGATGTCCCGCACAGTTTGTGCCACTTGATATTCCAGATTTGCAACTACGTAGCTGAATTTTGTTGCATCTGCGTTAATATTTGCAAGAGGCTGAGCGAACCATAACGTCGGTTCTTCAATCCAGAACGGTGGAAGCTTGATTGCTACACGTTTTATTGTTGGCATAGTTTTCGTATTGAAGTAGACGTGTTTGTTTTCGTCGGGGTCACCAATATTATAGATTTAAAAGGAAATCTATTTCAATGTATTTTTTACTTTATGTCAAAATTTTTATTAACATTAATTAACATTAAGCAACTTGATAATTAGTTTTGCTACACTTTAAAGAAATAATATTAATTATATGGTGTTATAAAAAGTGAGCAAATAAAAATCAGATTAGACTAGGCAGTGCAATGTCTGTGATTAACTGAATTAATGTAATTCCACAATATAAGTAATTACCCAGTAGCCTCACTTACGCTGGGTTTCACAAACATCACTTAACTTTAATCATTGATTAAGAATAATCATTCCTATACCTTCAACACATGTAACCATGGCAACGTTTACTTTTAACGGATGATTAAATTTAAGTAACGTTTGTGAAATCCGCCACTAGACGTCAGTGTCAAAAAAAGCGGCCATACTGTTTGATGCCCTTATGGAAATGTAATGTATCGCAAATTGGTAGGTATTAAACAAAATGGCAAATGTGATAGTTATACTGGAGTGACGGTACTGTGGTAATACATTCATGGACTGTCAAATTTTTAGACTTTTTATTTAATCATAGACATATATTTTGTTTCAAAAAGAATGACATCTCGGTAGGCGTTGGAAATTCAAATTTATGTTTGCAGCAATGCATCCTTGATAATAAATAAACATCCCTGACTTCTGCGTGCTTCTGTTGTCAACACAAAAAATTTCAAATTGTTTAGTTTTAATCGTAGAAATAGTAGGAATTTCGTAATATTTAATATTCTTCTACTTGTTAATGCATTTTCGTACAGAAACCAGATATTCCATCGCCTTTAACTAATTTGTAAAAGTTCTTTTATTTTTGCGTGACATAACCTCAAAATAATTTAATGGTAGTTTCACAATATATTCTAGTAACTTTTTTGACATGGGATAAAGACCGATTCATTCAGTCCTCGCCTACTGCGATGCCAATCAATTTGAACAGAACTATACATTTTCTTTGCATCACCTACTCTAATCTGAGTTTTATTTGCTCACCGTTTATTTGTTTATGCAGATATGCAACTATGCAAATATTTATCTCGACACTATAAAAATACATCTTTCCTGCAATTTCAAAATTACAATTGGAACGAATATATTCTGTTTGTATTATGCATACAATATACCATCACAGGAACTGTTCATTTTATATGTATCTTTGAAATACACTACACTGCATATTAGAATTTTATTACGCAATTATTAGATTTATTTTTCAGCAGTAATAAGTACAATTAAAACATCATTTTTCCTTTAGTTTTATAGATAGATTTTTTATTAATTGTTTCCATGGTAGTTATTCATCTAATAACTATTAGCCACTTTATTAAGGCCCGTTTTTTTCACCTCCAGTTAACATTATCTGACGGTTTATTTCCATAGTTAACAATTGTGATCACAAAGGTTACTAAGGGAATTAATCACCAGATAAAGTTAACTGGAGGTGAAAAAATCGGGCCTTAGAGATTGATATCTCCGCCCTTAGTATCACAAATTCTTTAAAACGGACACTGAAAATGCACACTATCACATAATGTTTCGCTATCGTTTGACAGCTTAATCAGAAGTGAAAAAATATAAACAAGGTTGTCAATGGAAACAGAAAAAGTAAATTGATCTTTTTTTACGTCTAAAAATTAATTTTAAACATAATATAATAAATATTTTATTTTAATAAACGTTAAAAATTGACAGACCTATATTCTATTTAAAGAATGTAGAAAACTACAAAATATATCGTTTAAATCTGCAAAATCTGTACGTTTATTAATAGAATTCGATGACTTTTTATTTTGCACATTTCTATTCGTTTTAAAGAATTTGTGATACAATTTTCATCGGACAAGAATCTACTTTAATTATATTACTTAAGTAAAAGAACTTCCTGGTCCTTTAAATGAACAATTTATTTGTTTGAAATTAGGGTAACATTAGCGGCTTATCGACAACACGTTTTTTTATTTAAAAATCCCATCAGAACGCCGCGAGTCAAAATTTATAATCATTAGAAGTAAATCATATTGAGACTGATGAACCACTTGACACTTTCTTATGATTTATTGTTTTCGTTGATGGCGCTTCGAGCCAAAAGGATCCGCAATTAAGGCTTTAATTTAACCAATGAACTTTTCCTCTATCGAGGTTCTCTTACACCTGTTATTATACTGAAATTACGCTTGACACAATTCACGTCGGCATTCACCGTAATGTTTCGTATAAAGAGGTAAGTTGTGAAAAACTAAATGAATTTATATTTATAATTACATATTAATTATGTTAGCATATGGTCCTAAAAAAAACTCACAAAATGGGCTCGTTACATTTCTTATAAGATATATAAAGCAGAAAAGAATAAAACGAAATGGGCACGCCCACATATAAACAGAATTAAAATACCTATCAAGTTTTTTGCTCGGCTTATTCAGAAAATAAAACTGACGCTTCATTCGTCATGTACCTCAAGCGTATCTATGAACAAAAGTTAATTTGCAGCTCGTAAACGTGATGCGAGAGGCAACAATTTGCATATATATGAACAATCCTTATTCAGGTTTCGAAGTACTGCAACACAAATCTACGGATCAGCGACCCAACAGAGTTGAAACTCAAAGTGATCACCTATTGATCACTGTCATTTTACAGTTACGAGTAAGTAATAAGCGATGGATTCATCACATAAAATTTCATTGAAGCGCAATAGGTCAACTGCATTAAAATGCTCACTGTATGCGAGCAGGTTTATGAGACGTGTTACTTTGTAAGTAATTTATATATTCCATTAGAAAATCGACAAATAGTAATAAATTAAAATTATTTATAGTTTAATGTACAGGTTTCAGATAAGAACTCATAAATATTTAAAGTAGAAAGAATTCAGAAATATGAATAGTTTACGAACCCTGACCAATTAATATAGAGAATATGCTAGAATTTTAGAAGTTAAGAGAAATTGTATTTGCGTTAAAAAGCTATCATATCATGACAGTAGCATCTCAGCTCAATTAGTTTACTGTTTAATTTTAATTTCTGGAATTGGTATATTGTGCTTTTTCACAAAAATTATCGCGAACAATGCATAAACATTAAATTTTGCTTCAAAAAAAGAGTCCAAAAGAAATGCAAGAAATATGAAATATATTTCACGGTAATACTACAGTAACACCGAAAGTTACATGTTGTCGTATTTCTCGTTTGTCCCACATTGGGCGCCAAAAATTATCGTGCTATTTGTTTGCTATCACTTTGGGCACCAAAAATTGTAGTGGTACTAGCTCAGCCTTCCACGGTGGAAGCCAAATTGTCGTTTATTGGTTCGCCTCTTTAGTTGGAAACCAATAATTGTTGTATTGTTAATAAATTTGAAAATTTTTGACTTTACAATTTTTTAAATCCTTTTTCATTGTCAGGTTTTATGGTGTTCTCTGATACACATACATAATAATTTTTTTAGTCTTTCTTTTTTTAATTTAATTTATCTTGCTTTATTTAAATGAAAAAATTATCAGCAATAACACACTTGCTAAAAATTAACAAGCATACAATTACTGATGCGGCTAGGACCGTCTTAACAAAGTATTCACTGTATTCACAAGAGTTAGGTAAATTCTGGTAAAACCTAACTAGAGTATGTAGTGTAATTCTTGTAAACATAAATGAATAACTGCAACAATTCTAACAATAATACTAATATAAATTGAGACTACAATAACTATAGTTATGTGTAATATAAACAATTAAGTTTCCGATTATTGTATTTCATTTAAAGAATTTGGAAAACTGCAAAAACTTTAATTTAAATTTGCAAAGCCTGTTCGTTTATTAATTGTCTTATTAGATATTTTTATTTTACACATTTCGATAAATTTACGTATGAAAATATTAGATTTTATTTAATGATGAAGGTATTATTTATTTTTAAAATAACCAGGACCTGGCTCATTTACACAGCAACTGACCAAGTATTAGTTTTTTTTTTTTATAAATTAAGTTAAATAAGGTTTATTTACTTATGCTGCTTTCTCTCTATTAAAGACGAGACTGAAGTCCGGTTTTAACACTTTTTTTTATTTTATTGAAGTATTTAACTTAATTTTTGTTATGTATACCAAGATGTATTATAGGAGATTATGATTTTAACTAATTAATTTTTAGTTTGCTTTTAGTTAGTTTGTTTGTTACATAACTTGTGTTACTGCTTAAACTAACGAGGGAAATTGATACATACAGGGAGGACCAAAAGTAATGGGACACAGAGCAATGGTAGATTCCTCACGTCAAAATATTATGATTTAGCCGAACTTACTTATACCAAAAGTTGACAATGAAAAAGGTACAGACTATTAAAGTAAGAATTTTAATTTCAATTTTCCGTAATAATTCTTCAAATTTTAGACATATCGTCTTAAAAATTTAGATACGGGTGTTTCTTGGGACGAGAAATAATATTATGCAATTAATTTTGATATAGTGGATAGAGGGCGCTACATATGCTGCTATTCTGCTCTTTAATATTCTCTAACTTTTCTGTGAGTAGGTTTATGAGACTTTTAATAGGAAAATATTATTCCACTGTCTTTCCTTTACCAAAAAGGTATATACCTGTTCGAAAATTAAAGTTAACCATTTTCGAGATATTTGCTATTTTAGCTTTGAATGCAACGTGGTTGTTACGATAATATACGCGTCTTTCTTAAAAGAAAAATGAAAATAAATTTACATTCTTCGCTGTGATTTATAATGACATTATATTGTTTACGAAATACTTGAACACACTTTTTATGACCAATACACATCTATTACTATTACGAACAGAACGAAATCGAACAAAACCTATCGTAAAAACCATGTTCCATTCAAGATAAAATAGGAAATACCTCGAAAATGGTTAACTTTAGCGTTATCAAACAGGTATACCTTTTTGGTAAAGGAAAGACAGTGGAATACTATTTTCTTATTAAAAGTCTCATAAACCTACTCACAAAAAAGTTAGAGCATATTAAAGAGCAGAATAATATAAGGTTACTGTATTGAGAAGGTAGCGCCAACTTTCTTTCTCTTTTAATTTGGGGTTAATCAAATTCATTCATAAACTCCCTAGCAATAGTAACTATGTATGTATCTATCCTTTTTCTTCTTAATGTTTCATGGCTTCTTCATCGCGTCCTTTTTAATTTGAGGGACGACAGCCGCGGAAATGAATGGCGGTAGCTTCTAAATACAGTAACCTTAGAATAACAGCATACGTAGCGCCCTCTATCCCTATATCAAAATTAATTGCATAATATTATTTCTCGTCCCAAGAAACACCCGTATCTAAATTTTTAAGACGATATGTCAAAAATTTGAAGAATTATTACGGAAAAATGAAATTAAAATTCTTACTTTAATAGTCTGTATTTTTTTCATTATCAACTTTTGGTAGAAGTAAGTTCGGCTAAATCGTAATATTTTGACGTGAGGAATCTACCATTGCTCTGTGTCTCATTACTTTTGGTCCTCCCTGTATATAAAAAAAATGTTTTATTCTTGCTGAGTGCTGAGTATTTTTCAATGAATGGTACTTATTGTTAGTTAGTGTATTTCTGAGAAAAATACGAAAATTAAAGTATCTTAGAAACTTTTGAATATTGTACCTGGTGAGTCAAAAATACTGTCGCCTGTTTGAATTTGGCACGCTTTGGATTTGGAATTTTTTTTATTAAAAAACTATGTTAACTCTTGTAAATGTTGGCCATTCGTCATTTTCTCATTTTAGTATATTCATTTTCCTTCGCTAGAATAAATTCCCAGTTTCTGTATTTTTGAACCGCCATTGAATATACGTCACAAGATCTAGCGGAACCAACGCGACTAATTTTTCAATTTTACGGGAAATTCAACAGGCGTTAATATTTCTGGCTCATCCGCTATAATGGACATTATGGTTAAGTCTACTGCAAATGAGTTCTACTAACATGTCCCCAAAGGCATACGTTGATTTACCAGTAATTTACCTTGTAATCTAAGATTGCCTTAATACCAAATTTTTGTTAGGTATACAGTACAAATTATTTGACTTAAACATTTGTAAAATCACAGTGAATTAACTTAAAAAAATAGGAATGTATGTATGTACAGTTACGGAATTTAGAAAAGCATATACCCAAAATGTCTCGCTTTGAATTTGGCTTTATTTGAAATTATTTTCGCTTTATAAGTCAAAATAACCAACGACCTATATTAACTGGAGACATCAAGTTGTATGTTTGACATTGGTTCCAACATCCATGTTTATGGTGTGTTTATGTTTACGTTATGAATGTCAACAGTAATACATATTACTATTTCAACAATCATTGATTTATTATCGTTATTATTAGAAATAGTCAACAGTGAAACTAAGTCACTGTTTGTCACTCTAAAGTTTAAAAAATAAAGTTAGTTTATTTTTTTTAGTTTTGTAAGTTGCTTTTAAATTTCAGATTCGTAATTCAAGTATTAATTTGCTTTCTCAGTCAGCTTTCTTTAAAAATTTTCAAATAGTTTATAGCGCAATAAATTATAATTGAAACTTTAATTAAAGGGTTACTAAATCATTGAAATTTTTAAACACAATTAATCAAATCTTCTGTGTATTATACTATACAATTTTCCCAATTAAAAAAAAAACAACCGAAACGTTTAACTGCTAATGAAATTTACCTACAAAGAAAACGATTCGGCAATATTTCATTATAGTTAATAACCTAGCACTTATTAAATTAATTAACTTACACTAAATAACTAATTCATTTTACAAAGTCATTATACTAATTAAATTAACTTTGCTAAGTCACTGCTGCTCTTCATGAAATTATAGTGGGTTCGTACTTATACGTGGTGTACGTTAAAAATCTACAGTGCGTAAATGTTTTCCATTTTGCCCACTTCACCGACGCTAATTAAATTTGTTTATGCTGCAAAATATGTAAATGAGTTCGGCGAGAAACGGAAAAAAGTATTAAATCGATTTTACGGGTTAATTGAATTTTAACTTCTAAATATAGCCTCGATGAAAATTGTTTTCTGCGGTCTCATTACGTTAATAATTTTATTCACTCAGCCATATCTTGCAAGATCAGGATTTCAAAATTCCAGTTTTTAATATGTTAAATTATAAACTAATTGTTTTCCATAATCAATCATCGTGTTGGAAGCTTCAGCTTTTCATAAATCGATGTACAGCATATACAGGTAAACATTATTTTTGTATGCTTTAAGAATAAAACTTTTTTTAATTAGACTCATAGTTACTAATAGCTTCTTTAGATTATAGTTAGCATGAGTAACAACAACACCGCAACTGGACAGACACCATCTGCTTTGTGCAATTATCTTTCAGTTTAACAATGCGACTATGTTATTAGGTGAAGGTCAGTACTGTATACAAATAGTGAAGCCTGTCCCATAAACGGTCCCGTCCAAATAAATAATGATCCACTTGTATTCACTGAGTTAAGTTGGGCTAATGATCTTCATGATTTGAAAGGATTTAACAAGTAACTCTGCCTACCGTACGGTTGTCAACGGATGTTTGTGATATACATAAGTTCTTATTCATGAGAATTGCAAATGGAAAGCTGCATCAAGATAAATATAATTATTAGCGTAACAAAAATTGTGGAAGTCTCACTTATGTAGAGTTTCATATAAGAAATTATTCTTTAATGCATAAATTAATACCGTTCTTGTGATTATATTTTACTATTATATTTTTATTTTTATTATTATTATTATATTATAATATATTATAATATTTGGACATATTATGTCACTAAAATTAAATGATAGTATTTTTATGGAATAGGAAACACAGAATTAGATAAGCTTAACTTTAATTTGGCGGTATTTCTTGGTCAGAAAATATTTTCGAATGCATACCTTGCATATCTTACAATTGGAGCTTTAGCCTGAAAAGTGTTAGTATTATTATTATTATTAAAGAAAATCCTAATTCTTTAATGAAGTGAATATTTACTTAACAAAATAAGATAATGAAGAAAATTTATCTCATACGTTCAAAAGTAATTTGAATTAAACAATATTATCATTTTAAAGTAATTTACAGTTATTTACGTTTCGAAGTAAATATCTCATTTTGTCTAGCCTTGTAATTGCAAAGGATGTGGTAGTACACAGTATGTAATCGAATAAGTTTCACTTACTGAAACCACTATTAATAAACCAGAAAAGAAGAGGATGCGGTTATGACATACGTATGAGGCAAAGGTCAATAAAATTTCCGGAAAAACTATGTCTACTTTTTACAAAAAAAAAAGTTTTAGAAGCACAGAATGTGATTTAAATTCCTCATCTGAGCGAAGATTACTATTATGTGCAATAACTGCTAGAGCACTGAACCCGCAGACGTTAAAAAAAAAATAAAGAAACATTTACATTCTAATTTTTTACCTATTAGTATTTAAGTAGTAGACATCCAGATTTTTCACAAAATAATACTAATTTATTTCCTCTATTAGTTAACTAAAGAAGTAAATTAAAACAGTAATCATGAATCATATCTAACAGTAAGCATAAAATTAGATAACTATTAATTCAATAGAAGTCACATTCTACTGTGCGATCCAAAATAATGTAGATAAGGGGAGGCTATGAAAAATAAAATCAGAGTCTTAGCTTGATTCAAAACTTTCAGTATGACACATGCTTTCTAACTCCTGTTAAATCTGTTAATTGTTTAAACGCTCTCGAGCACTGTAGTCATTGGTCAATTGGTCAGCAAGCAATCCCGTGAAATTTGAAATTAGTCGTATTAAAGCGCTTTAACAAACCCTTATGTATTCAATTAGAAGATTTAGGAAATTTTTTCTACTTCGTCAAATATTTTGACGTTTCAGTTTTGACAGATGGTCAATAGGTAAATTGTATCAATTAAAATAAGACTCTGACTTTAGTTTTCGGAGAATCCCCTTTTCTAAATAATTTTGAATCGCACAGTATTGTTATTGGAAAAGTATTATTGGAAAAGTATTATTGGAAAAAATTACGCCGGTACTCATCGTCCCTTAATTTATGATTTTATTACATTATTATGTTCAGAATACACAAACAAAATTCCGAAATATCGTGCAAATTAACAGGTATTCATTTAAATAAATAAATAAATGCTTTAATTGTATTTAATGCATTTTATTTCCTGAGCATATAGATCCATCAGTGTTGTAATACAAACTAACTAGTAATAATAATAACTTTTATTTATTTTTCAATCATTTAACAAATTAAATCACTTGTTATTTATTTCCAAAGTATGAAATATCATATGTAATTATTGTCAGTTGAAGAGTGTCAGGTTCAAATGAGCTAAGCGCCAAAACTTAATATATGAAATATCTGTATAAAACAACCTCAACTTGCAACGAAATATCTGTGGCACTTAGCATCTTTACGGGTTATGGTCGATGTCACTTAGATTTTATTAACAACAAAATACAAATTTTGCTAATTTTGGCACTTAGCTCATTTGAACCTGACACTCTTCAATTATTATCTAATGAAGCAGATTATATATCAAAGACTACAATACTTTGTTTTATTGATGTGAATTGCTACACTTTTACGAGCAGCAGTTATAAACTGTATTAACAATACATAAAAATTGGCATATAATTAATTTATTCAGTAATCAACGCGAGTGAATATTTAGAATTTTCGTGCTTATAAGGCAAATACAGATGGCAATAAAAAATAACTTTAGAAAAGAATTTTTATTAGATTTACCTAAAAAAGTTAGTTCAAGTATTCCGATATAATTTCCTCATGAAGTAATGCATCAAATAAATATAAACAAAATGACTAAAATTAGCGTTAACAGGTGTTGACTTAGAGAGATAAAGTATTTTTATAAATAATTATATTATTATGGATTATTTTTCAAAGCAAGCAAAGTAATATTTTGCATTCAATGACTTTGCACTAAACATAATACTTTCGATAAGGGCGCAATTTACATTTAATTCACTACTTAAAGTTTTTACTCGTGTATGTGGCGTCATTAATTATACGTTATTATTAATTTTTCCATTAGAGTTATGTAAATTAAGGAAGTATACACGTTGCATGTGATATGGGTAACGCATTCCGGAGTATGAGTTTTATAATTTCTGATTAAATGAAAGCAGTTTTATATATTTTTACAGTAAAATATTGATCGATTCTTTACGTGTTGGTAATTTTTCGGTTATGTTTGTTTTATCTTAGTTTAAAAAAAAACGTTAACTAATACAAGCGGTAAATTCACCTGATCTCGACATCGTGAGTAACTGAGTAAATCGCAAGTAACTTCTGAGTGGCATGCCTGCTGCTGGAGTCGGAAAGCCGCACCAAGCCATTGTTGAAAGTAAAAGGACACAATTATTATTCATTTGTAAATGTCAGTGGTGCCCGATATTCAATATGGTGGGAGTAGCCGGACCACACGACATGCTTGATAAATGATGCCCGATTCTTAGGATAGTTCTGTTTTTGAACACTTTTGCGATGTGCTGTTGAATATTTTAGGTCTTGGCTTGTGGGACGTGCTTCCGTCTGTTCTTCGTCTTTACATTTGGCGACGGTTCGGAGTTGACATGTTTTCTTTCGTAAGATAATAAATAATACGCGAGCATCCTGGGTCGTGATGGTTTGCTGTATTTTTTGAGTTTATTTCCGAAATAAAACACGCAGGCTTCCTTTTATGTAGATCTAGGACAAAAATTTAAGTTTATCGAATTCCAAATTTACAGTGAAAATTTAACCTCTAGAAACACATACTTACCTAAATTTGAAGAGAAGATGATTTCAAGTATCGCGAATTACAATCGAATCAAAAATCAAGATGAACAGATTAATTAAGTAAAACAATAGTTTTACAAACGAAAGTGTATTTTCATGAAATCACCTATCTATAAAAAAAACACGTATCACATTAACTACCGTAACTCCAAAATTTGAACACTAATTCCATCTTTTTCCCCTTTGTCCCATATCCTCAGGAAGAAATTCCTTTGCAACTCTGTAAATTATTGTTCAATAGCTTCTTTAAGTGCCTCATCAGATGCAAAACGATTCATCATGAGATGCTTTTTTAAAGTTTTTGAATAAAAAGAAGTCTGACGAAGTTAGGTCAAGGCTCTATGGTCGATGCCTCTAACTCGATGAACCCACAGTCTTCGATTATCTGTTAGGCTTAGTTTGCCTTAGGGACCCGACAATTGTCGTACAATAACAAGCATTTTTGCGAATAAGAATGAGGGGTGTTTCCCTCCAGAGCAATTTTTTTATTTTGAATTAAATTCTTTCATAAATAATTTTTGGGCCATTGCCTTCTTTTGTCAGGAATTTTATGACATTGCGACGTTCCAACTTAATTTCACTCACTTCATTAATAAATATACCTTTCCCAATCTCTATAAGCGGAACAAATTAAACATAACTTAGAACCTTCTTAGAACACGTACTATCGTGATCAGAAAAACCGACTATGCTCTAAATTTTAGTTGTAATAATTGTACTCTACTCTTACATTTATCCTTATAGTAAGCAGTATCTTTGTCCTGAAAAGCATGGTTTTGTAAGCAAACGTTCAACGGTGACTAATCTTGCGTGTTTTTCTCAGTATCTTTGCGAATCTTTCGACAAAGATTTTCAAGTAGATGTCATTTATACAGACTTCGTCAAGGCGTTTGATCGTATCGATCACAAACTATTAGTCTCAAAATTGGGTGGGTGCCTATGGTCTCAGTGATTCTTCAATATTTCTGTTACAGTCTTATCTTTTAGGCTGGCATCAGCAAGTATGTTATAATGGCTTCTCTTCTCGCATCTACACTGCTTCTTCTGGAGTATCTCAAGGTGCTAACCTCGGACCTCTTCTCTTTATACTATTCGCAAACGATCTTCCTGCTTCTCTCTCCGGTCACACCAAGATCCTATTGTATGCTGACGACGCTAAACTGTATCGGGTTGTGAACGCCACTGATGATGCTCTACTTCTTCAAAAGGATTTAGATTCTCTCTGTGTCTGGTGCACTTTCAACCGGCTTACTTTAAATGTTAATAAATGTAAAACTATTTCCTTCTCTCGCAGGAAACATAAATTTTTATTTCATTATCAGTTAAATGGTCAGCGCTTAGAACATCTTACTGTTGTTAAAGATCTTTTGGTTCTCTTTGACGACCGTTTTTTATTTATCCACCATATTAGTGATATTGTTGCAAGCTCTCCGAGGCTCTTGGGTTTTATCGTAAGGAATGCACGCGACTTTACTGATTCTACCGCTTTAAATGTCCTCTTCAACGCTTTCGTCCTTTCTCGGCTTCAATACGCTTCTCTAATCTGGTATCCTATTTAAAGTTGCTACATTGAGGTCCTTGAACAAATTCAGCGCAGGTTTCTGAAGTACAAGTAGTTTAAAGTCTATGGCGTTTATCCTCCAAGAGGTTTTCCTCACGAGGCTCTGCTATCTGAATTTGAGGTCTTACCGCTCGTTCAGCGAAGATGTATCTCTAGCCTTCTTTTCCTTTATAAGTTGATTCACAACTTAGTTGATGCTATGGACTTTCTGACTAGAATTTATTTTCATGTTCCGCGCTTGGCCGGAAGAAATTCTTTTTCTTTATACATGGCAGTTCCGCGTACTAATGCCCTAGTCGTTCTCCGATACATGTGCTTCAACTCTCTATAACAATCTTTGTACTAGCGTTGACATCTTCCATTTATCTTTTTTCAACTTCAGAAATAAACTAATGCACTTCTACAGCCACAATTAACTTCTTTCTCAACTTTTGCTATGATTATGCTTCACGCCTTCACTGTGCTACCTCTTTCCACTTTCTCTTTCTTTTTCCTAGAGTTTAGTCTTAGTTTTAGTTTTAGTTTTAGTACTACTCAAGTAAGTTTCTCTTTATATTATTACATTTGCTCTGTAATTGGTTTTGTGAACTGTTGGGCAAATACAGATTATTATTATTATTATGTATATTATTATTATTATTATTAAAGTTGTCGGAAACATTTTAGGAAATAAAAGATCTTAAAATTATAATAATAAATAAAAATGGTCAACTTCGGATGTAATGTACGTATTTTGTGCTCTCGATACAGAATAAAAACCTGTGTTTCTACACTGAGAAAAATGTATATTAAAAACCGTGTTGTAAAAAAGTATCATTAATAATAAAATAAATTGTTTTAAAAGTAGCAAAATTGTTTAAGTAAAGCAAGTACATTTTTCTCTTAAAAGAAATGACAATGCGATTTTATTACATCAAGCATATGATTTTGTAACATTTATGAGTTTGGCCTGCAGATATGATGTTTACAACATAAAATTTGTAGGACAAAAAGCGATCGAAAGATGTCACTACTTAAATTGTTCATTACTTTCACATCGCAATGCCATATAACCTAGGAGAAATCGGTTTGGTTTGCAGTGGAGTTCATAGACAACACAACATAACATAATATATTTATGTTTTCTATGGTGGAGTTCTGGAGCTACGGTTCTGTTGATGAAGGCCCAATGAGGTCTTAAACAGCTGTACAGAGCATGCTCGAGGAATCCGCAAATCAAAACCGATTTGCACAATTTTTTTTTACAAAATTTGTATTTTAATATACGTTTTTTCTTAAATCGAGTACTTATTTTTTTGGTGCTGCAAAGGTTGGTGATCGTGTGAATCCCGTAGCTTCTTATCTGTGCGTAGATATAAATGTTAAAATATAAATATATTAAACGATATTATATTTTATATTTTAGCCATTTTAGAATATCTTTTTATAAATTTAAATATATAACAGTTAATACAAATATGTTTTTAAGTTAATAAAATGATTTTGCTGTCACATATAGTAATATAAATTTTTGTAAAAGTTACTATATTTATATTTACTTTTACAACGTAATTCTCTCCGTGTTAAAACCTTTGGACTTGAAACATTTATTACAATTTTGTTTAAATGAAGCAACATGTTTCTTGAAAGTTCTGATTACAGTAAATATCTTTTGTCACCGCTGTAACAGCGTCATGAAATGTTCATTTTTCGAATATTCATCTTCAATTTTGGTTAGCTGGAAGTAACTTACTCATTTATTCGCTTCTTGGAAGCTAGTCCAAGATAGGAGAACAGATTTTTCATAACTTTTAATCCTATTGTGTAGTCTTAAAACTAAGGATTAATAAGGAATAATTTGTACCAAAATTATGTGACCACATTTAAAGATCAAACAATTCCTTCCGTATCTTAAGAAAATGTGACCCTAATCTTGCCAGCGGAAGCCTGCACGTGAAGTTCGCAAGTATATCCTGAACTACTTGATGATTTGTCGTCTCGACTTCGGATCGAAATGGTGAGTCCATATTTCAACAACAGACAAGAAACATGGCAAATTTCTTTTTATATTTCCTTCTAATAGCAATATTATTCTAAGGTAATCGCAGAAAGACTTGTAACTACACCGATCATGTTTCTATAAATTAATGTCGCGTAAAGACCTTGTCTCCATTTTTATAAATTTTTAACAAAACCGTTACTTTAAGGCCCAGTTGTACAATGTCACTTTAAATTTAAGCTGAAGTTTAAACACATAGCAACAATTATTTCAACAATTATTGTTAAGGATTTAAGCTTTGGCTCAAAGTTAAGCTGGAATTGTACAACTGGACCTTAAGCAGCTTAATTTTTTAAGTACAAATCAGTAGCGATCAATTTTGCAGGTGACTGACCAACATAATTCAAACCTTTAGTCTACAGATAATAAATTAAGAGATTGCAACAACTCTTTAAGATGTTTTTCAACCTTGGTCAGTTATGCAGATATGAAGATATTATCTTGGAATTGATCTAGTATCAATGCAAACAAAGATATCGTCTTCATGACGTGAATCTGTTAGAGCTCTATACTCGGAGATCACTGGTTTGTATTTTCTTTACTGCATATCATAGGAGAACTCGCATAGTGTAACCGAGGAGCATATCAATTGGGGTCCTAATAACTGGAGATGAATAGTGTTCAATGAAGATGTTGGTGTAATAATAATATCGAATTTATGACGAAAAGCCATATGATCGAAGTTAAGTGATTTGCATTTCACTTACTCCAAATTTTAAAGACATTCACATAATGTAAGAAGAGAAACCTAAAAATTAGATCTGTGACTCGGGACGAGTATAGTTTAATGATGAGTTAGGTTTACACATAATAATACAGAAAAATCAAGCATTAAATTTGCAAAAAAAATTAAAAATCAGTTTTTGATGTGTTCGAAAAGAACATCTTGAGCAAGACAAACTCGTGCCCTTTCAAGCATACCTATTTCTTGAAACATTTTCAAGTATATCTCGATTAATTGAGTAAGTGCTTGTCGAATTTGTTGTTGTTGTTCAAGTAGAACTGGTATTGTGTACATTTTCCTTTGGTGTATCAAAAGGAACTCAAGCAAGTTGAGATAATGTGATCTAGCTGGCCATGATACTGGAGCACCTTAACCTTTCCGTCTTTGTGGAAACTGTTCGTCCAGTCATCTCCACACTTAAAATCCATAATTTAGTGGAACACCATCATGCTGATACCAAATTGTAGTCATTCTGGACAATGGTACATCTTCTAAATTAGTGTTTAGAAAAGAAAACAGTAATCATTTGCACTGGTCGTGTTGGGTAAAATCAGCGATTCTATCACTACACCGTTTCCAACCCAAACGTTCACACTAAATCTAATTTGATTTCGTCGTTGTACACGAAGCATTTGAATTGTAGGCTTTAAAAATTCCGTTTCTTGCAAAAATTGCTTCATCTGTCCCTAATATTTTCCTTGAGAAAATTTCGACAGTTTCATTTTGTTCAAGAAACTATCTTCCATCTTGATCAAATGATAAGGGCATAAAGTTCGTCATCAACTAATATCTGGTGAACGGTCGAATGGTTTACTCCAGTCATACTTCCTACCTCACGTGTGCTGTGTGTTACAGCCACAATCTTTTTCTATGTATATGTCCTAGAACTTTTTCTTCAAGCTCAACTTTTCCCCTAATTCTGTTTTGGCCTCTATCCACAGCACCAACTGCCCTAACAGGAAGTAGGGCAGCCTTCGATCTAATGGCATAATAACATTTTTGGTTGGACGTTTTCTGTTAGGATAATGTTCAGCGTATAATTTTACTGCTGTATTTTACTCGCCTGGTAAAAGATCGGCATATTTTGGAAAGGAGAATTCTATTTCAAATAACATGAGCAACATCAAAGAAAACAATAACAATAAATAAACCAAAAGAACTTTGAAAATAACTAAAAATATTAATGATAATTAAAATAATCCAAAATTAATTAATCAATACCTTCTGAGTATCTTCCTTAAAAGAAAATAACTAAACGAAGTATAAAAGTGACACTAAAATATGGAAAGTAACACTTTCATAAAAATTAAATTGACCGTGCATAAAGTCGGTGCCTTTTAAACACATCAGAAATTGATCGATGTTTAACACGGTTTAATATGTTTACACAACAACATCATTTGTAGATATTCACTTCCAAAAATCGATGTAATGATAAACAGGAACCGGTAAACGTTATGAGTCTCCTGAGATTGCAAGTCATGGCGGTGCAACTGCATGTTTTAACAATGCTTTCCTGAAATATCTCGAGTGAGTAGGGTCAAACTACCGATGTCTTTCTTCCTGATGTCATTAACGGGATGCAAAAACTGAAGTTTAAAACATTTGTTAAGTAAATTAATATTATAAGCAAATGAAAAGTTGAGCAGCAATTTGAAACTTATAACTTTAAGACTGAAATCTTAGGAATTTCTTCAGTAAGGGACAGAACTTCGAGAGCGAAGTTAACAATATCGTTTGTGTCGCACTCGCTTCATTTACTCGGTCTAATCGTTTCCATTCATTACTCATTACCCAACGATATTCCATGCAGTCCCCGTTTCTTACAACATTAAATAAGACGTTACGTTGCAATGTTAACTTACCACTGGTAGAATAACGACTTCTCTTTCGTGTTGCCGTGTGAATAGAAGCGGCACTAAATTAATCATCATGTTGTGTGTTTATAATCGCCATTTAATTGTGAACAGGTATAATTTTACAAACAATTTGATGTGGTTAGTAAAATCTAGAGTGGGCAAATTCAACTGAGGTTAACTATCAGTCCCACTAATTTTCTCAGTTTTATATCATTTTTCAAGTCATCGTTCTTGAGAAAAAAATGTTACAAAAAGTTATTGTTTAAAGTGCTCATTCATTACCCAATTTGTATTGAAAGTAGAATCCTAGACAAAAACAAAACCAAAGTTAATTATATGCTCATTTATTCTTGAAATAATTAATTCTGAACGCTTTAACCCACTGTTAGGTTATAGTTTAACATTAATTAATTCTACCGGAACTTACTGAACCGTACGCTAGTGAAAAATAAATAGACATACATTAAATTTTTATTTTTTTATTTTTAAAATGTAGAGTTTGATGTATTCTACACTTGTATGTGAAACCGTTACACGTTTGCAATTTGCTTTAAATATAAACGTCAGGTGCTCTCTTCTTATTTTGGAAAAGCGAATGTTATAAATGAGTTTCATGTCTTGACCTTAATACGTGCCTCGGCATGATTATTATTAATATAGGTGTATAACGATACCGCAATATCTGTATGCAAAAGAATCGACGTTCTCATAAGTCAAACAACATTAAAAAGAAATTCATAAATTTGCAGAGAATGTAATAAAAAATTTAGCTTTTTTATTTTAAGACTGAAATTTTAAATTACATATACTTATATGTTTATAATTTCCTAATAGGATTAGCAATTTTCTGTGCGTGTTGCTCTAGACACTTTTAAAAAATTGTTGTTCGCCATGCTCTTCATGGCGAACAACGATGTCTAAGAATATTGCGGAATGTAAATAGAGGTTTACATGTTATGCTAAAATGTGGGAGAATATGTAATAACTGGAGACAGATGAGGCCGAATCATATATTCTTCTATGATTGATGTATATATAAGGGAAGTTTTCTACAAGGGAACTGCGTCATCGTGATTCATATTTGAGAATATCTAAGTCTTTCTAAACAAACTTTATAATTGTAATGTTTGTCTAAAAATTTGATAACATAAATATATTGCTTTTCGTACAGAATTGATTTGTTTATTTTTTTTTGTTCCAATTTCGTTCGCATATAGTGTATAAAAGAGTGTGTAAAAATATGTTTAAGAGAAAACAAAAGTTAACTGTTTTGAATTTATAAAGTACAGTATTTTCTGTAATTAATGATCGGTTGCGAGTTGACACTCGAACATGGTGTTGGCGATGAAAGATCTGTTTCTCATTCAAATGCATTTTTCATGTTGTAATTTGACGGTTTAAAATTAATTTTCTTGGATATAAAATTTTTATATATCCCGTATATGGATTCTTTTTACAATTCACGTTTAAATTAGAGACTATTAAATAAAGTGCTGTTTAATTATTTATTTACTCTGAAATGTTTAAATGATAGATTTTCCAAAACCTGAGCACTACATCACCTGTTGGTACGTAAAGGCAATGATTATACTATAGTTGATCTAGAAACTGTGGAAAAAAGAAAATAACGCAGCAACTTCCAGTTTTTGAACTTATGAACTAAATAATTAAAGTAGAGGAAGCTATTTTAATTATTTGTTCATGAATCGAATATGTTACATCATTCAAGAAAAAAGACCACTTAGTTTGTCATTAACCAAACAAGACATGCGCTTTAGTTTATGTATCAGTAAAACGAGGTAAATATTTTTTACAGAACGTATTTAACTTACGTCAAACTGTTTTCTAATATAATGCAGTAAAACGTTTTGTCCGAAAATGTTTTCGTTTCATTAGTGTGCATACTGCATACAGGGTTGTGCAATGCTTTATTGTGTTCAATGTGCATTTATCGATTTTAGCACGAAGTAAAACGTCTGTAGAACTTACTTATTTTGAACATCCAGTACTTGAAAAGAACTTGTTCTGGTATCCTCGGCGTCTGTTTGGCACCACCAAGCATAATTTGTGTACTTATATAATTTTCAGTTAAACTAAACACGGAACGTCAAAAATGTTAAATCAATAGTTATAATAATAATAATAATGTTAATAAAGTTATCACCGTTTAACAAACATAATTATATAGTACTTTTGAATGTAAAAATTTATAAATCTCATAAATTCACGGTCGTATATTGCTTTTGTAGGTTTGATTAACACAAGTAATTTATTACTTTACTAATATTACATATTAGTATACACAACAAGAAATCAACAAATTATCTCCTGGACAAAGTTAATGCACGATGTATTTAAATGGCAAAAATATGAATTTCAAGTTTGTAAATTGATTACCTATAACATGTGTCCAATAATTATTGTAGTCCTGGGTGGCTGTGGAGTCAAACATTTTTAAGTAATTAATATTTCAAATTGCAATAAAACATTAAATACGTAAACAAGAATTTATATATTGTTTATTGACAATCAATATTTGAGAATACAGCAATACGAAGTAATGTTTATGTTTGATTCCACAGCCACCAAAGACTACAATAATTGTTGGACACATGTTACAAATATTACATGAAAACAAACTATATTAATTGACTGAAAGTTTAGGAAGCATTTAATGAGAGAAAACAATAAAAATAACAGTAAGTGAAACAGAATCATCATCAAAATAGTTGAAATCAAGAAACATTAAAAAAATGCATTCCAAAATGACAAGGTTTGAAGAAAAATTAATAACATGCCTTGCCTCCTCTTGCATTAATTATCGCTTTCGCTCTTCTGGGCATATTGCTAATCAAATTGGGAATGGTTTCTTGATATTGCTTTAGTATAATCACTATAATCCTATAGATGCTCTATAGACTTTAGATTCAGACTTTTGGGTGGCAAACCCATAATCGAAATATTGACTGATTGAGTAGTCTACTACTATTCCGACAACGTTCCACATGAAAACGAAATTCTCCACCGATAAACGAACAAAATGGCATGTTTCTCTTCAATATTGTGCCGATAAAAACTGCATTTATGGATCTTCGAGGATTAGGATCCGTCTCTTCAAAACAAATTCCTCTTAAAAACATAATTGCTCCTCCATCAAATGACCCCCTTGGCGTTGGCGTATATAATAATTAATTAAAACATGTAAAAAGTTAGCAAGTAAAAATCAGATTAGAGTAGGCGGTGCAATGTCTGTGATTAACTGAATTAATTAGGTAATACATTCATGGACTGTTAAATTTATTGATTTTTTATTTAATCACAGACATACATTTTCTTTGCACAGCCTACACTAATCTGTTTTTTATTTGCTCACCGTTTATAATTCGCTCATTAACTATACCATCGTAGTAGGCCGTTATTTTAAGTTAGTAGGTTGGCTATCATAGTAAAATTAGACAGATTTAATTTGATGTTAAATTAATATACGTCAAATGGTGACAATTCAAATGAGATATATAAAAACTGCATTTATGGATCTTCGAGGATTAGGATCCGTCTCTTCAAAACAAATTCCTCTTAAAAACATAATTGATCCTCCATCAAATGACCCCCTTGGCGTTGGCGTTTTCAAATCTACTCAAGTCAATTAGGACATTTTAAAGTAACTCTTGTTCCAACTATAAACAAAACTCGTTCACAATCACCTACAGTCCAGTTGGAGTGATCTTAGTCTGCCAATTCTGTGTTCTCCAGTGAGTAGCGGTGATTTCTCCTATACAGTTGTGCTTCATTCAACTGACTCTTCGAGATGAAGTGGACGCATTTCGAACGTCTTTGGGTTCAGCTCAGAACTATGTAGCTTAGTTCTGTTTCTTAAAACAAGTCGTCTGAGAAAACTTCATCTCGTATGTTAGTTGAACTTTTTCTCCCGAAGTCTCTTCTTCGAGGAAAAGATCCCGTCTCATTGAAGCTTCTAACCATACGACTTATTGTGGAATGATTCATTCCTAGTAAATTTGCCACATATCGTTGAGAATATTCCTTATCCAGCAACTTGACGCTAGAACTGCCTCCTGCTCGCATAAATTTGTTGGTCGATTCATGATCCTAATTTTAGAATGCCTAAATGAACGATTTCCAACAATTCTTGACAATAATGAGTTACAGAAATAACAAAAAATCAACTTTACGTTTTATCAACTTGGGTGCAATTATTACTTATAACCGCTAATCGGTATACATAGTTTACTGGCTATTTGCAGGCGACAATTGTTTCACATTCATGATGCAATATAATCTAAAGCCATCTAATAAAGTTAATTGCAAAATTAAGACATTGGAAATAAAAACAGAAAAGTGAAAAAACACATGATGCGTTAGTATTGTTTAGGAGTATTATACAGTGCGATTTTTTGAAAACAGGCCAGAGTTGGCTTTGGAATCTCCAAACGTTTGTCTTAAATAAATTTACTTATGACAATTAATATCCAGATTTGTCAAGGAACAAATATTAAAATATTCTTAAACTTGTGACCAGAATGTTTTCTAATGAACAAAAATCGGTTTTATTAGAAAGTTTAAATTTAGAAAGAAGGATGCAATTATGTTTTGCAAGTGAAAAATAACATTTCCAATATTTATTGTGATGTGTTGACATTAAAATAGGTTGAATTATTTTGACGTTTGTTTTGAAAGTAATCTTATCTAAGTCGTTAGCTTGAACATTTCATGGCCCACTCTGGCCTGTTTTCAATAAATCGCATGGGATTATTAGACTTACGGTTTATGGTAAAGAGAACTTAATGTAACGATTCCTCAATTAATCTTTATCTAATGGTTATTCAACAAACGCACATTTTTACATGTTTTAATCATTGTTCTAGATAATTAAAAACTTTACTTCTTATAACTTTAAAAATTTTTGGAAAAATTTTCCGCAATTGGGCACTTTTTGGAAATATTTTGGCTGGAGGCAAATTAGATTGGAGACTGCGAGGAGCGGGCACTTCTCGAGACTGAATTTTTGGAAAAATATTCCGGAAGTGTGCACTTTTTGGAAATATTTTGGCTGGAGGCAAATTACATTGGAGATTTCGAGGAGCGGGCACTTTTCGGGATTGAAAATTTTCTAGTATAAGAATTAAAAATATGTAATTGTTACGAGAAGACAACTCAATTTTTCTGTGCAATTGATTTGAATGAAAATATGTACAAAGTGAGCAAATAAAAATCAGATTAGAGTAGGCGTTGCAATGTCTGTGATTAACTGAATTAATTAACGTAATACATTCATGGACTGTTAAATTTATTGATTTTTTATTTAATCACAGATATACATTTTCTTTGCACCGCCTACACTATCTGTTTTTTATTTTCTCACCGTTTATAATTCGTTCATTATCTATACCATCCTAGTAGGTCGTTATTTTAAGTTAGTAGGTTGGCTATCATAGTAAAATTAGACAGATTTAATTTGATGTCAAATTAATATACGTCAAATGGTGACAATTCAAATCAGATAGATCAACGAAACAAATTTGAAAAGTAACCCAGTCAAAATTAAAAGTGAAGGAAAACGTTTTACAAATTATTTATGTACATATGTGAATTTGGACGTGAATACACCTCGTGAAGAAAAGAAAATATAGCAACATTGCCTAATTCGGAGTAACCTTAAAATCTAAATCGACATGACATTTACTGTCAAAATTTAATTACATACATGAGTAGGTTCCACATTCTCACTAGACTTTCACGGCATTCTCCGATAGCAAATAGATAATGCATGGATTATACTGCCTTGCTAAGCGCAAAGGGGGTATCTGCATTTTCACTTTTTAAAGAATTTCAATTTTTAGGTGTAATTTAATTCCTTTTTCATTAAAAAAAAAGAAACTAAAAACTATAGACATAATCTAACATAATATATGCAGTGTAGATACGGGTAAACCGGTCTAGCATAAGATAAATAAAAGTCTGTAGAATTCTAGACATTGAATTCTCATTTTTGAAATAAAAAGTGTAGATACCCCCTTTGCGTTTAGTAGGGAAGTATAGGTATGCAATGAGTAAATAAGTAAAATTTTAGTTTTCGACAAAATACTGTTATTTTTGCATCGCAGACTTGCGTGTTCGAAAATAATTTTAATCGCAAGGTTAGCTAATGAGTAAGTTGTTTGAAATAATTTATTATAATGGGCACTTTTTGTTTTGTGAAATTAGCATAATTGGTTAAATTTTTCTTGTTACCTATTCTTAGAACGTATGATGCACAGAGAAAAAATAATAGTAAAGGCTAACACAATTGTAGCTCAAATGGCTCTAGAAACAAATTGTTTTGGCATTTCAATATTACTGTAGTAAAATGACAAACACTGAATTGAAATTTTGCTACGAGAATATTGTTATGCCAAACAATTGTGTGAATATCTGATACAATTTGTTTCTAAAGCTATTTGGGCTATGTGTTACTTTTTACTATTCTTTTTTCTCTGTGTAGGTACGTGTACGCATTTCAGACACCTAAATAAGAAGCTTAAATCTGTAGAACAAAAATATTGGAATTAAATTAGGAATATTGCAGTCTTCTTTTTTCAGACAACTTTTAAAACGTTTGAAATTTCGAAGCACTTGCTGTTTGTCGGCGATTCTGTCAGGATAAGTATTAATTAACAATAATAAATTATAAAGTAATACTTTGTGACTCTAAATACAATAAATAATATTTTATACTTCCGATGAAGTATCGAGTTCTTTTCTTTATAGAAAGACAAATTATATCCCTGGGAAAATGTCCACCGATCTGAGGTGAATGGGACAAAACAATTTCTTTTAATACGAATAGTTTATGTTGAACCACTTTATTTGGCATTAACTGGAAGGTGTTTACATTCATTAATGTCTAAAAGCCTATAAGTTACTTATGGTTGAGCAAATCATTACTATTAGTAAATACAACATGTCCCAAAAATAAGTACTCAGACAAGAATCATAGAAAGTAGAGATTTCATCGATAAAAAGCCTACACACATAAAAAGTTTTGGGATAAATTGTAACCCTCCTAATCGGTGTTAAAATATGGATAGAGTTTTACCTGAAAAGTTATAAAATTTAGCGATATTATAATCTTTTCCCAATTAAAATGCGCCAAAAATAAATGTTAAAAAAATAGTGAAATAATTTTACTCCAACAAGGATAAGCTCAACTACTGTTTAACACCGTACAGTAAAAATATTGTCCATAATTCGTTAATTCAATAAGTAGGAAATAAGTTACACTAAGGCCCGAGTATAACACTATTCTTGGAATAACGTGACGTAGATATGGAAGAATGTTAAAGGATATTCGGCGAATAGTTCTTAATCAGCGAATTGTCCTTATTCCAAGATTCTCAAAAACAATAACCAAATACGTGCATGTCTAAAACTTATTTCGTAAACTTTTACATCTTGGGGTATACGTAGGTATAAGGAAATCTCTGTAACAGATGCAATATTGGAAAATGTACATTCCTGTCTTCGAAGTAGTTATAATACAAGTTATTAAGATACAAGTAACTACCCCAACAGTAGAGATCTTTTCATTTTCTGATACAAACTACTATCTCAAAAGTGAAGTCTCTCTCTTTTCGTGGATAATATTAAGTCCTTGGAAGATAGAAATATCTACCACAAGGATTAAAATGCCACTTTTGAAGACAACGATAAAGTTAAACGTCCTACTCCGTTTATTTTAACACCAGAAACGGATGGACGCGAGGGAACACCGAAAAGGAGTTGAAAAAGTGTTAGAATTAACTTAATTAAATTTTTATGTGTGTAGGTATATTGTCAGAGTAGGAACGGCTTAGTTTTTTTTTACTGGGCATTTAAATTTTATTCCCAAAGAAAATGTTGTTCATTCAAAATTGGCACATAGTACATAAACTATTCGATCGATTTAAATCAACAGTAATCTTCATCTAATATACTAATTCTCAACAGAATTAATTGTTACTAGGAAACTTGACATTTACAATGTAATGTAAAATGAAATGTAAAGAACACTTATTTGGTTTCATAGAGTTTATTTTTTGCTTCTGCTCTATTCTATGAACCTTCGAAATTCCTTTGTTTAGAAGTTTGAAATTTTGAACTCCCTTAAAATATCAACAATCTTAAATATTCTACCTATTTATGAAAGAATAACGCATTTTAATATTTTATATAGAAGTACTACATTTTTATATGTTTTGTCATTTATTCACGAAATTCTTAATTTTCGTTAATTTTCGTTATAAAACTTCTTCAGGACTGTTCCTGCTCTTCTTATCGCTATCGTTACCGGTGAGCTTATCTAACAGAATAAGATTTTACTAGAAACATGGCGACAAAGTTCATTCTAAGACAATTGACATCAATCTGAACTTATTATAAGAATTAATTAAGAATTATTTCTTAGAGCACACACTCTAAAACATATTAGTTCCACGCAACCAAATATTATTACATGCAACCCAGTAAATTACTGAAATTTGAAACAAGTAATTTATTGGTTCTGACAACTAGAATTTCGTTTCAGAGTATAAATTATTGTTAAGTGTCAATACAAAATCCTGTGCAAATCGTTGCCATCCAAGAGAATGCATTGGTTCAAATTAAGTACTGATATTTAAGAGAATTTGCTCAAAAATTATTTATAAAGTGAAGTCGAAACTCGAAAATTAAAAACTGTAGAGGAAAGTAAAAAGTATTGAAACATGTATAAATAATAACTGAAAAGTAAAAAATCGACGGGTAGGTATTAAATAAAATTACGTAAAATTAGGAAATTTCTTTCCAGTTCTAATCTGAAATTTTTACGTACATATTTTAATTTACTTTAATCATATCTATCTAATTGAATTATTTTACGGTTTTGACTTCTTTAGTCTGTAGCTGCATTTAAAAAATGTACTTTGATTTAGCAAATAAATGGACTTAATCATCTTAGATACATTATGTATCACAGCATTGAAACATTTTATTGCAATCTATATCAACCATCAGTCGTTCGAATAAATGCGTTATTTTCGATTCGCTTTGTTTGTGTCGTCCCGGTCTCGTAGGGTCTTATTCTCGAGAGGCGCGCATGATGACGGCGCTGAAGAGCTTTTCTCGCTCTCCGTTCCTCCCACGGGACCAACATACCTAACTGTTGGAGAGAAAGGCATCCCCGTTTGAGAAGCCGCGACATGTAGAAGTAGCAACCGCCAGTGGGAGGAGTAAAACACTCTAGAACATCGTGCTTCTCGCCAGCCTCCAGTTTTACCACAACAACGCGATGATAAACGTCGGTCTGTTCTCTGGCACTCGTCGTAAATTACGTAGTAAAGCAAGTTTTCGCAATCAGCAATAACTTTTTTTAAAGTTTTCAATTTTGGAATGCATTTAGTGCTTTCGTTACCTACAAAATAGAACATTCAATAGTTTGAGATGTTTTTAATATATGAAGCAAATAAGTAGTAATGGAGAAATTATTTTTAATTATTTGGTTGCAACGTATAAAATAGTTTAAATGCATTTGTTTTGTACTTATTCGCCGTCGCTTATAATAACATATAGAACCGCGTGTGTGCGCTCGATTCCCCACTTTTCACCAGCTGGCGCCACAACGGCGTCATCCATCATGGTCGGTGACGTCAAGCTGCCCTATTGGTCGAGTCGTAGTCACGTGGCACGTTAATTGGGTGCTGTGGGCGGTTACGTCGGGACTGCCTGCACATAAACTTATATGTAGTAGGGGAACAGAAAAAAGAGCTCCTATGCAATAGCCTAGTGCGCCGCTAACCCCCCACCGAATAACTCTCTACACGCTATCGTGTGGAGCTTTTGCTGAGAGCTCAGAAAAATTAATGATCATGAGCTCGTTTTTGATGAACCCGGTTTCTGGAGCGACTCTACCGTCAAGCTATCAGCAGCCGCAACATCTCGCAGCCGGTGTAGTGGTAGATCCTAAGTTTCCCCCCAGTGAAGAATACAGCCAAAGTAATTATATACAATCCAGTGCAGGAGACTTTTTTGGTGGACATCACATTAGTCAGCCACAACATCATCTCCAATACGGCTACCACAACCACCACCAATCATCAGCTGCTTCATATGGACCTTCAAGTGTATCTATTACTAATGGAGGATATGGAAGTTATGGTAATTATTACCATCCGCAACTGCACGCGCATCATCCCGCAACTTTACACACGCATCAGATACGACCTCCGATTCCGTTGCATCCAGATGCACAACAAAACCTTGTGTCCTGCGGTAATTTGCAGAACCATCAACCGGCACCGCAACCGCCGCCGGTATCAAATTCAAGCAGTATCCTACAGAACTTAGCAGATATTGCCCCGAGTGTAAGTCAGCCCAGTGATGTGAACTCTAGTGTGTGTAGCCCCGCTTCCACGGGGCACGGACAAGATTCGAGAGGATCACCACCAGGACAGCATTCGTTGCAAGAACTTGGCCTCAGGCTAGAGGATAATGCGTCAGATGAACAAGACGATGGAGAGGAAGAGCAGGATGGTTCGCCACTTATGGAAGAAGAAGAGGAAGTAGACGAAAACGGTGAAAGAATTATCTACCCCTGGATGAAAAAAATACATGTAGCAGGAGTTTGTAAGTTTCATTATAATTTCGTATGCTATTATTATTAGTTTTAGGCAACTTTCTTTTTCTTATTAAAACTGTATCATCACATTAAATTGAACGTGCTTGCCGTCCACTCCATACAAATACTTGTTTACACGTACTTGTCATGCTCCACTGTCGTGGTAATTTATAAAATATCGACAAGCCTTAATCTGAAGGATCCGATTTAGTAGGTATACATTTTTAAATAAAATTATGCCGGCCTAGTTAACAGGGCGTAGAAATCTTTATGAAATAAATATGGATTAAAATTCAAAAATTTCTCTTGTAAACCTCCGTCACTCACAGACTAACTTTAAATGTAGAATTTTTGAAAAGGGACGGGTAACTATTATTGGATTTAATCTTTTCCTCGGCTCCCACAAAAAAATTCTTAGCAATTATGGATATATTTCCACACATAGAAAATTTTAATATGACATTATTCATACACAAAGGAATAGGAATAGGAAATTGAGGAATTAAAAATGAAAATGTTCCTTACCACTGTGATCAATATTATTGTGGTAAGAAACACTTTAATGTTAAAATGTTCATCACAAGCTGAAAAGTAATTAGTTATTATTTTTTTGTACAATTTTACAGACCTTTTTTTAAAAATGAAATCCTCTGTAATTCAAAATTGGGAATTTCTCAAAAAGCTCATGTTAAAGTATACATCAGAAACCAAAGCTTTTATACAAAGACAAATAATTTCAAGGATAGAAAGTAAATGTGTTCTTTGAATTGTCCTAAAAAATATTTGCTATTGGGAAAAAATTAATTCTTTATACTTAAAAGTAATATTGCTTCTATTACCTGGAAATAACTTTATCAATTATAATTTTTTTGAAAGGATTCAATTTTCTGATAATATTGAGTCAGAAAATGTTGATACAGATCTAGAATTAATTTTTAGGAATTCTATGACAGGATACTGTCGGTAAATGTGAGTTTTATACCTCGAAGATTCAGGTCTCTCCAAAGAAGAATCTCCAATGTTTACGTCTTCTAAACTATGATCTCTTCTCCTCTGATATATTATTCTTCAACTTGTTGACAAATCTGTTACTCTAGACTTTTATAACTTGTTCTTTGCAATATTTTCCCAATTCTCTAGTACATTAGAGTGTGACCACGTTCTTTAAAATCTTTATTTGTGATACTATCTCCTGATGTTTTCTATAACAACAGGAAAGGAATTCTGTTCTGTGCTAAATTAATGGAAAATTATATGTAAATATTACGAGAGTTCTAATTCTTTCGGTACCAGGCTACGAAGACGTAAAAATGTCCTCATGTATAATCTAAAACATGTCTTAAGCGACGTTCTATGATAGATCAGGACTGAAAAAATATTTGAACTGTCGTCAGTGTCTTAAAAAAAAGAAATGAAAATTAGGAATTATGTCTTCATATAACTTTAATAGATATATTGCATTTCACGTAGAAAAGTAAAACGACTAAAAATACAAACTTTAGAAAAGCAGAATAAACTGAAACAAATAGTACTGCTGCGGAAGTGGTTGATCAAAATAACAACATAACTATAACGGCGATAATTCAAACCACGAATATTTTTAATATTTGAACCAGTTTTTTCTACACCTGCTTCAGTTAGTGAAATTTTGAGTTTTGTCACTTTTGTAACATGTGTCCAACAATTATTGTAGTCCTGGGACTCCTGGGTGGCTGTGGAGTCAAACATTTTTAACTAATTATTGTTTCAAATGGCAATAAAATATTAAATCTGTAAACATGAATTTATTTGTTGTTTAACAGTCAATATTTGAGATGTCAATTCAACGATACAAAGTAAGAATCGACATTTATGTTTGATTCCACAGACACCCAGGACTACAACAATTGTTGGACACATGTTATATTACGTGCAATAAATTCGTTACAGATACAATTTTTTTTTTTTTCTAAAAAATGTAATTATTAGCGAACACATCGTTAGTGATTGGAACACAAGCAATTAACAAATAATTAAAAAACTAACTAATGAAATTCCAGTGATTTATAGAAATAAGCATTTTCTTCCAAAGCATAAATTAGCGGCAGAAAATGTTCGAATAAATGAGGTGGCTTCTGAAATTTGCTTTTATATCTTTTAATTAAGAAAAAAAAAGTTTCTTTCCATCAGCAAAATTAGTGGAATTTTGTATTACAGTACCGAATTTTAGGATATATAGGCCTTACTTTTTCTCCTATATATTAAATTATTTTTTATACCGAGTATAAATTTGACTGCATTACTTTTCGAATTTTAGGATATACAGGGTGATTGAAATTCGAGGGCCAGCATGGGGGATCTCGCTTATTATAAGAGATAGAAAATCGGTTAAATGGAGGCAAAGTTGCCAAATTTCATGGTGATTAATTATCTTTTAAAAATTTTTAAATATCTCGAACGGTTTCTTCACAATCGAAGAAAAACGAAAAATTGCGATTTTCGAAAATCGGACATAACTTCTTTATTTATAATTTTTTTTCAAAGTCTGTGAAAACATTTCTGAAGCAACTTTTTACGCTTGATTGAATGCCGAACGTGCTTTGTTTTTAGAGCGATTCGTTTATGGTTTTCCAGAGTCAACTTCATTTTTTCTTATGGGCGCGATTTTTGTTGTTTAGACAGATAGATAGCGCCTTTCCTTCTGAATTCATTGGTATGCCATACTTGCTATTTTATTTTTATTTTTATTGAGAAATTTTGAAAAAACTGAAATTAGATTTATAAGCACACATTAGCTTAGGTTCAACTGTATGCTGCGTAGCCATGGATACCTATATTTTTGTTTAATTGGTCTGTCGTTAAATACAGAATCACGTATTCAAATGAAGAAAAACGTGATATGTTGCACATTTTTTTTGTCACAAAAATTCCACTAAAAGTGCTCAGTAGAATTTAGAAACCTATCCGAAGATAATTCAACCAACTGCATATTAGATATTTTTCCAAGTTGGATAACAATTTCATTCAAAATGACACATTTGAAACTCGAAGAGAATGTAAGAAAAAAAATCAGAGCATTTGTTCGAAGACATTTTCCGCAATACTTACTAGTATACGTTGTATCATTTTGAATCAAATTGTTATCCAACTTGGAAAAATATTTAATACTTGGTTGGATTCTTTCCGGATAAGTTTCTAAATACCGCTGAGCACTTGTAATGAAATTTCGTTGTGACAATAAAACATACACAACATATCACGTTTTTCTTCATTTGGATACGCCATTATGTATTTAATAACAGACTAATTAAACGAACGTTGGCTACGCAGCATACAATTGAATCTAAGCTAACTTAATGTTTGCACATAATTTAATTTAAGTTTTTTCAAAATTTCTCAATGAAAATTTAAACAAAACGACAAGTGTGGCATTCCAATGAATTCAGAAAAAAATGTGCTATCTACCTGTTTAAACAACAGAAATCGTACCCATAAGAAAAAATGAAGTTGGCTCTGGAAAAACAAAAACGAATCGCTCTAGAAATAAAGTACGTTCGGCATTCAATCAAACGTAAAAAGTTGCTTCAGGAATGTTTCCACAGATTTTGGAAAAAATCATAAATGAAGAAGTTATGTTCGATTTTCGAAAACCGCGATTTTTCGTTTTTCTCCGATTGTAGAGAAACCGTTCGAGATAGTTCAAATTTCTTAACAGATTATTAATTATCATGAAATTTGGAAACTTTGCCTCCATTTAACCGATTCTCTATCTCTTATAATAAGCGAGATCCCCATGCTGGCCCTCGAATTTCAATCACCCTGTATAGGTCTTCCTTTTTCTTCTGTGTATTAAATCATTTTTAATGTGGAGTATAAATTTAACTGCATTACTTTTCGTAGGTAAGGTCATTTAATAATAAAAATATTGAACGAAGCAAATTGTTTTAAATTACTTTTATATGGATATTGGAACTAAAAAATATTTATTTTTAAAATTAATTAACTTTCTGGTATTCAAGAGTGATGCGTATATTTACATACTCGTATTTACCAGAAATAAATAATAAAGTACATAGACACTGTGATGAAGGTTTGCATCAGAAATATTTTCGAAATATTATCAATCTTTCATTCTGCAACAGCTGTCTATTTAATATCTACAAGGGTATCAATAATAATTTCTGCACAACGTGCGTAAAATAAAATAAAAATTATATAAAGCGGAACATTCAATCATGGTTGATCACTAGAATTCGGATTTTAGGGAAAATACGATGCTATAGTTTTTAAGTTTGTAAAGATTTTTCAAATACATGTTTTTTTTTTCATTAGATGTAGGAGACAAAGAACTCTATTTCTAATGAAATGAAAATATATACTTCTATTTTAAAAATTTTTACAAACTTAAAAACTAAAGCAACGTATTTTTCCTAATATCCTGTCTCTAATGATCACAGTGTATGATGTATTGGAAATTTCTCATTTTAAAGATCATAGTTAACATAATTTCAATATATCTCTCATTGAATGAGGATACAGTTACTTAGGGCAATTAATTTTATTTATTCAATTTAAAGTCCAATTCTAGATCCTATTGCTTTGCTAATGTAACGATTTGTTTCTAAGAACTTTGATATAATTTGTAAAAATTTGTAAAAAATACCACAAAAAGTTTTTAAATTTAATTTTAATTTTGACTTTCTTTATTCTTTGATATTAAAGTTATGTAAAGAGAGACATCATTGGCCAAATCGTAGAATAGAATTAGTAACAAACAAGCTTACCTACGCTAAAATATAATTGATATATTTGGGGCATTATAAATTAATTCTTGGCTATCGCAACCACTGAGAACTGATGCTACTAAATTGTAAATAAACCTGTACTTGCCAATCAGATTTTATCTCCAAAACCTCTCATAGCATTTCTAAAAGTCATTAAAATATTTAAAGGAGTTTTAGGCAAAGTTATTTGTCTAAATATTTTATTCCGTTACAAAGCATTCTTATATCGTAACTCGCATATATTCTCTGTTCACAAAGTAAAAGACCACTGGCGATGTTGCCTTGTGAAAAGTACAACCGGCAACATTGTCCTAGTTAGAAATTTGGTAACATTTGACGAGTGCTTCTTTCATTTTGGCATTTAAAATATTTTTCTGCTTTCGAGGCATTGAAATGGCTTGTTAAAATGAATATAAGTGTAAACAATATAATAATAAAATTCATTTGACAAATTACTTTCACATAAAACTTCAAATACCTTGCCAACCTTGCTATTTTGATAATGTTTTATCGGGGACTTATGTTTTATACCAACATAATGCAGCAGGTGGTGGTTTTTTAATTTGTGAACAACGTATACATTGAACGAATTTTGTTGTTTTGAGTCTCTTGTTAGTATCAGTGAAAAGACTGAATTTCTATATGATGAAATAGGTTATATTGTTATTTATTCTAAATCTTCTTGAAACAATATAATTACTCGTAGGGGAGATGGAGGGAATGAGAGCCAGTTAAGAAAAAATCAATATATTTTGAAAAATATAAAGTGTTTCCTCTCAACAATTTTATGCTGTTTCTTACAAGGAAAAGCCATTAAAATGACGTAACTCTATCATTCCTGTCATTAACAGGAATTATAAAATATTCATTTAAAATAAAAATGGAATTGGCTCTTATTGCTCTCGTGTTGGGGTAATGAGAACCATGAAAGAAGGCAAACCGACTGCTGGCTAAATAAACTTATTTTAACAAATAACTGCCACAGTTAATAAAATAAATAATAAACTTTTCTTTCATACCACTAATAAAGTATAATACTGAGAAAAATACGAAAATAATAATAAAAGTACTTTAACGTACATGTTGAAGTATTATACCAAGTGATTTTTTAAATTTTTTATCAACTCTTGCCATGAAATTTGGATGGCATGTCTTAGCTTAAGTGAAAAGTACGTCATTGCATTCCTTTCTGCTGTTTTACAGTAGAGTTAAGACGTGCCGTCCAAATTCCATGGCAAGAGTTGATAAAAAATTTAAAAAATCACTCGGTACTTGGACCACTGAACCGACGGAGTGATCATGCGTTACCCTCGTAGTAAGGAAAGACGTATTTACACCAAACAGAAATAAAACCGTGTACACAGTAATTATTTTGCTGGTCAGAGTTGGCCAGCAGGGCGGAAGTTGCCCAGCGTTAGTCTAGTGTAAATTGATCCATAGAAACAACAATCACGTGTACATTAAGCAGTTTTATTGCTCCATGCATTGGGTGGTCGGAGTATAGGTGCAAAAATCACATATCCAACTAGTTTACAGTGCTGTTCTTTTACGAGTCCTCGGCATCTTCAACAACAAAACATACTTTTATAATATGAGGGATAATAAGGGTCACCTGTGGGGAATAATAACTTGGCTCTTACTATCCCAGATAGCATTAAAATTTTAGGTATGAAAATTAGAAAAAAAGGAAAGGTAAACGAGAAAGCATATATTAGAAACATAAAATATATCCACAACCTACACAGATAAAAATTGTGTGGGGTTTAAGGAATAAGTAGTTAAATGTTTAAAGTTAAATTTTCACCTAATGTAATAAAAACTGTTCCTTTATTTCTACAACGTAACTCTTTTCTATGTATATTTAACAAACTGTACAGTACTTAAAAATTTTAAATATACGAATCGGGGAAATATTACAATTTCACGTTGTTAAAAATGAATTTAACATATCTGAGTGTTTAAATGTTTCCGAACCGATGAACATGTTACAGATTTGAGGAGGTAAATATTATTTCAACAACAAAACTGTGTTAAAAAGATACAGTCAATATACATTTAATGTTACTCCATCTCAGCAAAAAAGTGATTGCAACAAACACATGAATTACAATTAACATGCTTTTATATCTTTTGCAGAGGAAATTTATTTCCTTCTTGGAGTTATTTTTATTCCTTAAAATTTTAACATCATTGTGTTTAATTACTTGTGTAAATGGATGTGAGGGATCAACCAGAAAGAGTAAAAACGGTGTTAAATCTAACTCCGCATTTTTATCTGTGTAGTAATATGAAATCAAAACATTGTCCAAGAAATAGTATCTGACTACTAACTTTCTAGAAAAAATCAATTTACTTTGTTTACATTTAAGGAAAGAGTTTTATCTTAATGTTAGAGAAAACTGTACCGTTCAATCATCTTAAGAAGCTTATATAAATAAGAAGGTAATGTTGGCAGTCATCCCCCCAAGCAAAATCCTGAAGTAACCTCAAACGAGTGACTAGATAAATTGCATCTCATTTATCTCTAGAGCTTCGCAAACACATTTGCACCCAAATCTGCTCCGAGACTCATTTTAATTCTCACTAAAAGGTACTAAACATTATTTTATGACAATGGATACCCTTGTATCGAAGTAAACAGTCGGAAAGCCGCTTGTCTCACCGACGCTGCAGAGGTAGAATTACAAATCGCTGGTCATTTACAAATAAAAGATAATAAATTGGAGGTACTCGAAGCATTGTGTGCGACAAGGACCCGGCACGGATAACTTATTGCGATCACATCTTCGGTCGGACGCATGCGACGGAAACCTTTTAGTTGTTGTTTTGACTTCGTATTTTCACTACCTATGACTGATTTCAAGAAATTTGTTTTCCTGTTGTGTGGTCAGAAATCACCTGCCTTTTAACAGATAACGTCATTTGATTTAAAATGCTTTTTAATCAAGTGTAAGTCTAAACTGTTAACAACACATATATTATCCGGAACGTAACACAGCCAGTCAAATAGAAGACATAAATTAATAATTAATTATTATGAGAAAACTAAAACCTAATCAATTGTGCCTTTATTACTTTATTTTAAGGATACCTAACTCTATTTTAAGGATATGCCCTTAATTATTATTTATTTAACAAAATACATTTTTTGCCTTTTTATGATTTCAATATTTTTTTTCTTTACATTAAAGATTCATGTAATTTACATAATGACACTTTGGCTGAGTTGCAGAAAAGATTTAAGCCAGTATTAAATTTAAGCCTAAGTTAGAGTGTGCCACATAATATGCCGTACATCAGAATGTGTGTCACATTTTATCTTAAGCTTACATTTAACCCTGGCTTAAATCTTTTCTATAACAGCCTTATAGTTACAAATTAATGGAGTAGTCATATCTTAATTTAATTTCATAGAGAGTGGTCTAATATCAGAAACTCTTTTAAAGAATGCTTTTAGGGTTTCTGACCCGGGCATTCTTGATCTCGATTTCCCGGGAAATTTGCTAAATTTGATCTCGGGAAAAGACTGTCGAGAAATCGAGAATTTCCGAATTCTACGCCTGTTCGCTGCTCCGCACATCTTACTATTCTCTACGGACGATTTTATACAGATTGAAGACTCACTTTATCCAATAGTGATTTCATGAAAAGCAACAAAACGCGTGCGATTCGTATGCACAGCCGTGCGCAGCTTAAGTGAAACAATTTGAGAATTCTGTGAGCCTTGTACCACAAGGTTTTAAGGGTGAGGTTTGCGTGCAAGCAGTGCATTTTAAACGCGGCTGACTATACAGCTTTCTTAACGTGAGTAGTGGGACTGGGCAAAATGTAGTGGAGATTACGACTAGCAATCAGTGGATTGTAATATTTTCAAAAGCAGAAACAAATAAATTAATTGCGTTGAGTAATAATATTTCCTAATTTTTTATATAATTTATTCTTAACAGTTACCGGTGTCGGCTTATCAAGCCTTCATCAGGGCTGTAACAGTATTAGAGATGAAAGAAGAAATGTATCTTGTAAAAAGTGAGCAAATAAAAATCAGATTAGAGTAGGCGGTGCAAAGAAAATGTATGTCTGTGATTAACTGAATTAATTAATGTAATACATTCATGCGCTGTCAAATTTATTGACTTTTCATTTAATCACAGACATACATTTTCTTTGCACCGCCTGCTCTAATCTGATTTTTAGTTGCTCACAGGTTATTATCAATAAATGTTCAGAATTAAATGCGAGGTTATGTATGGAACGATGAAAATGCTGAACTGTGCCCTAATGGTATGGTAATGATAGATGATGAATTGATGATAAATGATACTTACTGTTAAGTGTCTGCGAAATAGATAAATAAATAAAATTATTTATTTATCTATTTCTAAATAAAATAATGTAAAATAGTAGTTATTTGTTATACAAGACGGTAAAATTATTCTTTGTCGATGAGTGAATTAATTTTCACGAGTCGATAATTAAATTTTACGACGCGTCGTATGTAACATTCTATTTTTTTCTATAGCGAATGTTAATTTAAACAATTTCGCAGAAAAATAAAGAGAGCAATCACGTCTTAAAATCGCGTTGTGTGATCATGATCCCAGTAACTAGTTTGGGTTGTTGCTATGGTTAATACGAAAATTGTTACTTTATCTACCCTTGCTGTTAAAATTCCGTTTTATTGACTGTTTTGAGTTGATAAAAGCACAATTTAACGTTCGATATAGAAAAAAAATTATTTATTTATCTATTTCTCAGACATTTAACAGTATCATTTTATCTATCATTACGAACATCTGAGAAATAGATAAATAAAATTATTTATTTATGTATTTCTCAGACGTTTAGCAGTAAGTATCTTTTTATCTATCACTACCACACACCATTAGGACACAGTACAGCATTTTCATCATTTCACACATAACCTCACATTTAATTCTGAACATTTATTGATAAAACAAGATATATTTCTTCTTTCATCTCTAACATTATTACAGGCCCGATGAAGGCTTGATAAGCCGAAACCGGTAGTTGTTAAGAATAAATTATATCAAAAATTAGGAAGTATCGTTTACTCAACGCAATTCATATCTAACTCAATTTGGATAAGTCTCAAAAAAAATTAATTGTTGCTTGTACAGATTTTCTACTGTAATACCATTTAAGAATTTGAATCTTTCCGATGATATTAAAAGCAAAGATATTTTATGTTAATATTCATCTGTGGTTTAGATGCAATTGCATTAATGTTAATGCATTTGTGTAATCAGCGTCTTCCCACCTACATCGAAGAAAACACGCTACGCACACTACATCCATCTCTTTCAACCAATCGCATACTCATGCTTTTTATTACTATTGTTGAAACCACTTTTGGCTGAAGTGAAAGTCTTCAAACGGTATATACCGATAATATTGCTTCCAGAGTCAGAAATCAATTGTCTGATAAAGCATTTAATGCTCTTATTTTTCGAACTATTATTTAAAACATTTAAAAATTTGGTGCAAGTCGGTTTTCATTACAATGAAATTTTAGGCCAAAAATTGGCCACGTGTTATCTCGACCTAAACTGTTACTATTTTTGTTTAGATTTGTTTTTTTTTTGTTTTTATGATATAAAAGAGAGATTTTTGCTTTTTTTAATTACTTTTGTTAGTTTTCTAATGTTTATTATTACATTTATTGTTTTGTTAAATTATCAAAAATGTTTCTATTTAAAAGATAAAACTAAGAGATTTTTAAAAGTAAATTCTATGTTAACTAAAGTCCTAGGTCAAAGAAAAAGAGAGTGTTAAGTATGAATACGGGGCTGATTTTTGTATACTTTAAGGTCGGATTCTACATATTAAAGTTGATTTAATAGTTATTTATGTACCAAGGTGGCAAAGTGGCACTTTGTCGAACGAGTTTGTAAATTGCGAGCCAAGGCGAAGCCGCGGCGAGCAAGCAAACGTGTTCGACAAAGACACTTTGCCGCCGTGGTGCATACAACATTTTCTTGACTACCACTTACTCAGCCGTTTATTCTGAAGTGTTCAAAACTTGCAGATTTGTATGTATGTTTATAACATCGTAGTAAATTTTTGAAAAATGTATTTCATTTACCTCATAATACGTTATAGACGACCTGGCGTTTCGATGACACTAAAAGATGCGAAGCGAGCGCAAAAATGTTGTTACTTTTTGAGTTAATTTGAATGACAGATTTAATTGGATTCGACGATAATGCAGGCCATGATGCAGGCAATGCTTTTTACAAATTACCTAAAAGAATTAAAAATCATACTAATTGATCCAAAATACAAAGATTTCATCAGCATTATTGAAAAATAATCAAATGTAAAACGATTAATTGGTTATCATTTATAGATAAACAATAATATTAATTAGAACCGATTAATGTCACTTCAGAATAGGCTAGTAGGCTTCGTCAGTGTCAGATAAAATATGTTACATGCCTAGGCAGGCAAAGTACCACTTTCTCCACTTGAATGAGTATGAAAAAATTGTACTTTCGAATCTGGTAGTCGAAAAATGATATTTTTGTATACTAATTGATTATTTATCCTTAATTAACGACTTCTGAATTTTTATATTTCTCGATTTCCCGGGAAATCTCGAGTCCCGAGAAATCGAAAAAGTTGAGAAATCAGACCTAATGGTTTAATATGTTCTTTCTAAATTAATTGGTAATACATATTTACTCACCATAAAAAGTTGACACTGATGGTTAGATTTCCCTATATATTTTATTAAGAAGAAGCTTCACATGATTTCGAAGACAACTATTATTAAATCAATGTAAACTAACTGTAATTTAAAGTTTATTACTTATCTTCATTCATTCATTCACTCACGAGCATCCTAGTTATGGTTACTTCGTGAGAAATCATAATGTACTTTGTTGTCATTTTTATTACTAACAAACTTGACAATTGAAATCTTATACACTATTATAAGCTTTAAATTATTTAGTTCAACTAATAAAAAGATTTTATTTATGAAAAAGGCACTAATATAATTCGGCTTTTCTGTTACTTTTTGATTTTTAGACTTGGTTCTTGTCCGATGAAATTTGTATCACAAAATCTTTTAAGATACCTAAATTAAGTTCTCAAGTTCTCCTTCCATTTCTTGACATTTGATGAAAAATTCACTCACGGAATTCCGCTGCTTTCTGCCGACTTCCTTTGTCTTTTCTTTTCAAGTCTTTTCGACTTTTTCTTCTTCCAAAATCTCTAACGTCATACTCTCTTAACCAATCTCTTGAGAGAAATAATAATAAGTGACGGGCGTACTTTGTGTCCCTAAATAAGGCAGGTTTGTGAGAGTCCGAGGTTTACTAATTTACCGGATTTAGCATTGACTGATAATCAAGAAACTAACCCTTCGGTTTTTATTTGTTTAATTTAGTCGAAAGCGTTTTAGAGCTACTATTTTTCTTGGAGATTTTGATTTTGCCCTGTACATATATTATTATAATACTAATTAATTGAATTATTTAAATGAGTCCGACAACATTTGATAACCAAAGTGTGGATGACCTTTTACTTAAGGTCATCCAAAGCATAACCATTGAATCAAAATTATTTTTACGGAATCTTGTACATTTATTTACATATTCACACTCATTCAACATCTTGTAAATTACTTATTCAAGGCAAACTGCCTCCTTCTGTTTTCAAAAACCGCTCTCTTTTGATGATGAACTTAAAAATCTATCGCCAAATTTGTCTATACCTTTGAAAATCTTCTTGTGATTTAAAAAAATTGATGATGACGTAACAACGGGAAAAGAATGCCGATCAAGAAAAGATTTTTACACTAAAATGTGTCTCTTTAAATTTAAAAATTTACCTGTTTCAGGATTTTGCAAAAAAAAAAAACATTATTGTATAAACAATTTATGAGCTTGGTGCTGGATTTTATCACCACCGTGTATTGTATCACTTAATAATTTTGTCTGACCCGCTAACATAGAGTTGTCGAAAAGAACGAAAACTTCTAAAACAACAAATTTCTGATCAAGCCTTACCTCTGATCGAAATTGAGAATAATTAAGAAGATGGAGAGGAAGAAACCGAAAAGGAAGAGGCAGAAGAAGGAGAAATGAAAGAAAGCAGTGGTTGGTTGATATCGCTGAGCATGAATTTTTGATGAATATTGGGATCTGTCTCTGCCCCAGCACCCATTCAGCAATTGTCTCGGAACTTCAATTCTGAAATCAACTTAATTTTGTAGGTTTCGAGAACCAAATCCTTTCTCAGAACATGCCATGTTGTGGTTTGAGAGAAGTTCAACTGCTAAGAACGATGAGGAGGATCCTGAACCATACTCTCGCAGACGGTATGTTTTGTGCAGACCAACCAGAAGGAGCACGTACAAGAGGTCTTTGGTCTACTACTGACTTGGCTATCTTGAATTTATTCACCATGTTTCCAATTGTCTGCTCCGTCAGCCAATTGAATTGACCGAACGAATCACGAATGTAGAGCGTGTAGGCGATCCTCTTTCGAAAATTTTTTTCACGATTTGAACGCGCTGCTCCTTACTGTACGACGCCATGGCAATAAATGAGTATGCTGACAGGTTGAACATGACATTTTGTTTTCCGCCAAAATAGTGCAGCTGTGAGTCTTAAGAAACCCTAACCCCTATTGGAAAACCTTGTACATGTTTTCCATTTTATTGACTAGAGTGTTCTTAAATCGAAAGATCTAGGATGTTTTACAAGGTAAAAGCTTTAAAATCAGACAAAAGACGAATAGAAGTAATTACATTATGATACTAACAATTCATTGCTTTAGAAAATTTATTTAAAAGGGTACATTTTCACCATTTTGGAAACAGATATAAAAAATAATTTTGTCGCGCTAGTATATCACTGTGGACCCCGTCAAAGAAATACAAAACTGTAATGTTAACGGGTTAGCAGACAAAGTGAGGACACGGTATTTTGCAATATTGACTGTTCAATTTTGACAGATTTCTTAGTTGACCGAAAAACTATAAAATGCAGAGTATTACGGGTAACTTCTTTTAAGAATTAGAAAGCCTATGAGATCCAAACGACACGAATTATTGAGTAAAGGCCTCATTATTCTCCAGCTCTCCAGGATAATACTGACATATTGTTCGCTTAATTCAAGAAATGCTGGAAAAATTAGGATGAGAAGTGTTATCTCACCCAGCTTACAGCAGTGACTTCTCTGCCCTGCGACTATCATCCGTTTAGACTTCGTGACAGGTACTTGGGAGGCAAGAAATTTAAGTCGAATGAGAAGGCAATAGAAGCGGTGCAAAATTGGCTTTGAAAAAAGAATTCTCTGTCGGAATGTAGAAGTCGTCTAATCGTTGGGATACATTTATATTAAAGGAAGGACATTATTTTGAAAAATAGCATTTGTTTCAATAACTTTGTGATGTTATTATTGTTGTGTAAGAAAGTCCAGGTCAGCCATTATACACGTATACTTCCCTCCTAAAATACTTGACGTTTCGCAGACCCGATTCCGCTAATCGGGTCTGCGAAACGTATAAATTTTCAAAATCTAAAAAAAGGTGAAAATATAAACACATAAAATATTTAAATTTAAGTTTAATGTCTATTAAAAAATTGCTCGCTCAGAAAAAAACACAATCAAAATAAACTCATTTGTCTAATGAAAATAGCTCTGAAAGCTGTTTGCTTGCTGCTTGTTCATTACTTAGAATTGTCACTTTTTTATCACAATTGCTTCAGTATCATTTATTTACTTCCATTTTAAGTTTTGAGTGAGTTGCATACCTATGTGTTTTATGCCATGTAAAGGTACCTATACACCGAAACAAATATGTGAATAACATTCATTTGGTTGGTACGGGAAACCTAGATAAAAATTTGATATTAACATTGCTATTGACATTGTTGCTAACAAAAAGCTGTAATGAATTTTAAGGATGTGCAACAATGTTATTAACATTGTTGATAACAATGTTATTGACACTGTTTTCAACAATATTCCTGATATTGCTATCAACAATGTTACTGAAAATTATGAACAAGTTGGTAAATTTGTTTGTCCTTGTAAATGGAAATCCGGTGGTTCCACAAACATTCATGCTTACGGTACAGTTGCAGTCAAAATTCATGATGCTTTAAAACTATGAACGTCGAATGCATTCAAATGTTACTACTTGAAAGTGAATCCGGGATGTAGTAAATTATTTTTTTCCTGAAAACCACAAACAAAATGTTCACGTTGAGTTTTTCTGTAAAGGTTATGTCATGAATTATGATTCCCACTGTACTATTTTATAAGTTCAATACTGATTTTCTTAGAACATTTCATCTTGGAGCTTTGAAAAATGCGAATACTGAACTCAGATAAACATTTCTGTGCAATAAAATTAATCACACTGAACAGTTACAGGTTAAAGCTGATGTCAAGAACAAAAATAAATTTATCAGAATAAACTACGAGGCAGAGTCAAATGAAAACCTTAAAAGTGCCCTGCAAGTTGGCAGAAATATTATTTTCGAAATGTATTAATTTTATTGCACAGAACGATACATTCAAAACTATAAATCACAATAAATGCACGACAGTGCATTTGGTCTCTCGGAAAGTAACGAATTGTTATCCAAACATTGCTAGCATCTTGTTTCCAAATATAACATGTAAGTAACATTTTGCTAGCAACACTCTTTGACCTAGACCGCCTCCAGACCAAGCGCAAAATATTTGCTATTAATAAAGTTATGAAGACAAGTTAATGGAAAAAGTAATAAAAGTTAACAACAAATGTTTTTAACATAAATTATTTTCAATATGTTACTAACATTTCTTCGGTATTTCTTCACATGTTAATGGCAAATGTTGTCAATAATGTTGATAGCAATGTTAATAACAGATATTTCTAACATTTTTTAGTCCAGTTTTTAAGATTTGTTAACAGCATAGCTATAACACTGTTATTAACAATGTTACCTCCGGTGTAAAGTCAGCTTAAGATTTTTATGACTGATTGATAGGTTTAATTTTCATAAATAACATACAATGCAAACCGAATACATTTTCAACCGAAAATAACCTTTCAAAATACGTATATTACAAAACGTATACTTTAACTACAAGCATTTTTATCTATTTTTTTAATGAGTATGTAGTTGATACACAGATAAAAATCTGGAGTTCCCTCGCGTCTGGTGTTTCCTCGCGTCCATCCGTTTTTGGTGTTAAAATAAACGGAGTTAGGACGCTTAACTTTAGAAAGTGTTAATGTGGTCTACAAAAGTAGCATTTTAATCCTTGCGGTAGTTATTTCTATATATGTATTATATATAATTATATAATTTTTTAACACCTATTTTTAGACGCATTTTAATCAGGAAAAGATTTTAACATCACTAAATGAGATGAGCTTTACAACTTTTCAAGTAAAACTCTCTCCGTATTTTTTAACACCGATTAGGAGGAGAACATTTTATCCCAAAAATTTTTATGTGTGTGGTTATATACAATCTGAATAAAAAATTAAATAATTTTATTTTCAAGGTGTCCATTCTTTAGTGCTTGAATTGCCTCTTTATATTTAATTTCTTCCTTACCGTTCTCTTCTTGACTTTCCTCTGATTGTCCGTATAATGCTTGGTATATGTTATCCTCTCGGGTAGTAGTTAACAAATCTATGCATTTATTCGCCGTCTTTCACAATGATGTCTCTTTCTTCATTTTTTATATTTAAGTTCTGATTTGGTTTTCTGGTCTTCTTTAGGACTCTGTCAAATAAGTTTTCGTTATCTTTATTATTTATTTCAACTGTTTCTTCAAATTTAACTCAACTCTTCTCTTTACTTTCCCTTACCATGTTTACTTCTTTGTTTCTTATGTACTTCGTATCCAGATTCAGTCTTTCTCTCAATTATTATCTTTTTTATTTCTACTTCTTGTTGGATTTCTCTTGATGTTTGCTGTCTTTAGAACTCCACATCTTTCTCTTGCAGCTTCTAAAATTTTGTTGATGCCCAAAGTTTCTCTATGTTTCCGTGTCCTATTTTCGATGTTTCTCTCTTCTGCTGTTTTTCTGTACCTATTCGTTGTATCCTCTTCTCTTAGTTTGTTTGACTTAGTTGTTACATATCTATTTTTTCTCTCGTTCATTTCCCTATAATCGTTTGTCTCCTCTCATTTTTTCAGTTGTCACCAACACATAATGATCAGAGAAAATTTCAGGTTCTCGCTAAATTCTCACATCTTTCACAACCTTTTTCTTATCTTTCTACATGATATTGTAATCTACCCTTGTTGGGTATTTGTGGATATCTTTATGTTGGTAGTAAGCTAGTAAGTGTTTGATACTACCAAGTTATATAGTAACTAATTTTCAATTAATCTTGTACCATTAGTTTTCTTCTGTGTGTTTCCCAATAATACCTGTGCCATTATCTTCTTTTCCTACTCTCCCGTTCATGTCTCTGGCGATATAAATATTACCTTTCATCATTTCAGTTGTCGAACTTAATTGCTCCCAGAATTTATTTTTATTTTCTGTCTTTCATCTTCATTTGGACCGTACGCTGTTATTATTGATTGTTAGTGTTGGTTTTTTCATCGATTTTCAGTTTTGCTGTAAAGATTCTTTCGATGTGTCCCTTCCATTCGATCACGTTTTTTTGACTATTTGTATTTTAAATTAAATTACATTATTTATTTAATTAAACAGCTGCGCTATTTCATTAATCTCCAAGATGCAGGTAATTACTTCAGATTTACGTTTAAATAATAACTCGTGTCTAAATAAAAACCTGGTCAAGTAGGCTACATTTAGTAATTCTGCTATGTAAATGCAATGGATAAATTCTCGATCACAAGCCACTTGACCAGGTTTTTATTTAGACACTTGTTATTTAAGGGTAACTATATTCTTTAGGACATGTAAAATTATGCCTAACACAGTTTCACGCAATCCTCGATCGATTTGACTTCGAGATTGAATTCATTTATTAATAGTTACCAAAACTTTTCATTATAGAAAATGATTTATGTCATTGTCTTATCTGCATTTGACACTGAAAATGCTTTGATGGCATTTGTAAAACCAAAAATAGATCGTCTTGCAGTTTTGTTTGCACTAAGATGTCTTCCAATTTATATAAATAAATTTTATCGGTAGGTGTATTTGCGAGCCGAAATATTTACTAGTTGCAGTCATTCGTCTTTGCAATGAGTAATTATTCTCTAATAATTATTTAATTAGTATTATTTAAAAGTATTTAATTTACTATTAGTTTGAAACTATACGGTTCACATAAATACATAATAAAGATATGACACTGGCAGATAAAAAGTGATTAATGAGTAAAAGTCATTCAAAACATTTTGATATTTTTTGTTCCACATTCAGTTTTCATTTATAAATAAATTTGTTTTTAAAAAAATTAAAAATTTACTCCTTTCATACGTAATTGTGTTCAAAGAAAAAAAAATTCAATAATTCCAACACGATTCCTCTAATAATGCACAGTCATTGTTTGGTATTTTTGAACTTGTTGCCAGCAGCTCTCGCTTGAACTGCGAATTCGTATATGATCGTTTCCTCGGTTAAATTTATGAGCCTCCATTACGTTAAATCACCAGTAATTTGTACTACAAAACACGACCTATTCCAACACCTTGTATTTTGCTTGTTTGCATAATTATGATTTAATGTCATTTCTGTAATCGATCGCAGAAAAAACGCATGAAGTATTTTGTTGCAGGGAGCTGTTAAATCACATTTCACAGGTTTTTGATTATTTTGACTGATTTTTTACATTCTTTCAACTGTCAAACCAAAATTACTTTGATTAATAAGAATTTTATTAAGTGTGACAAGTGTTAATTATAATTAAAAAGACTGCTCATCTGGGACATGTTATTAGACAAAGCGCTAACAAGTAAGACAAATTAACATATTATATAAAATAAATTGATAAAAATATACCTAAACAATAATAATTACAAACTTTAATATCGGAAAAAGTATAGCACCAAAAATAGACAAATTATATATTTTTAAAATTAGGAAAAATAATATCTTTCTTAGTTCGATAAAATAGACTGAGCGTTACATTAAAAATAACTAAGTTGACACTCATGTATCGGTTTCCGATCGTCATTTGTTCTTTTTTTTGTAAATTCTGGTGATTCAGGTAAATTCCTAAAATTTTTGTATTTAACATTGTTTGATATGTCTAATAATAAAATGTGTAGGTACCGTTCAAAATATAAACAAAAAGCCTGTACATAGGTATCCGGTTTTTTAACGATATGATTAAATTACTCACAAGGAACGGAAAAAGACAAACAACAAATACAACATAAAATATCCAGATTGTGTTTCTAATTAAGCATTCAAGCATGCTCATTATAACTGTTCAGAAAAGTATTGGTAGGTATCTCAATCTTGACAGGTGCGTCATGATGGAAACGGAAATGACGATAATTTGCGTTCTTAATACTTGCAACATTGTGCAGAACGTGTAATTTCCCATAATTTCCATCTTATAAGAAATATTCGAGCCATAGGTATTAAATGTTCATGTGCACGTGATTAAGGGCAGAGATCGCAATTTATCTTCATTACATTACTAAAATTATGTGTAATGTCAATTTACCGTACCTATTAAGTGATACCGTGAATAGTATTAGTAATTTGATTGTGTATGAAAATGTGGTTCGGTTGACTCTAAAAACAAATGTGGTGCGTTCAATGGACTAACAAATGTTGAAATTGCCGCTGTTGAATAAAGGAATATGCCTACAGTTTTTACCGAGCATTGACCGACCGACGGAAGAAATGCACAACGAAGTTGATTTATTCGATTAGTTTAATGACAGCATCAACATTATGCTTCATTGCTATAAGTTGAATCTGCTGGGTTACCCTCAGTATAACTTGAATCAATATTTGATGTCTAGTTGTGTATGTAAACATTCCCGGCCATTCTACGCGTCTAGACGAAAATACAATTACGAGAGTACAGCGTTTATTCCGGTATTAAAACTTTTTTTATGTATTTGAGAAATATTACTTTAATGACTTTTTATCCAGATTGACACATTATACATATACAGAGAAGGGCAAAGGTATGGAACCGGTTTAATATTTCCGAAGCTGTTTAACGTGTCTGAATGAAATCTGGTATGTGCTTAAGACTCAATAAGACCTACATACATTATTAATTTATAACAAGTGTACAAAAAGTTTTCCCATCTAGTGTGTTGCTCTCATTTCTTCGCATGTTCACGTATGTTCCTCACTTGATTCGTACCCTAAACAGACAAGTAAACAAACATACCTTTAAAAAAATTGTTTTATTGATTTGATTTTAAAATGGTTTTCACATTGGAAGAAAAATCTTTTATAGTTGAATACTATTTTCGAAACCTATTCTATTCCTGATTGTATTGCAGAATTTCAGGAAAAATTTCAGGCCTGTTTGGTTTGCTGTGGAATTCTTGAGCTATGCTTCTGCTGACGAGGGGCCAAATAGGGCTGAAACAGCTGTACAGAAGATGCTTGAGGAATCCACTGCAATCAAAACGACTTGCAACAAAAATTTGAAAAAAGAATAGATATTTGCTCTGATCTCATAAACTTTCTCGAGGAACATAGACCAGCTCTTTTTGATATCGTAGTGACTGGAGATGAAACATGGACACTTACGTATGATCCATACACCAAAAATCAATCAAGGGTATGTCATGATGCAAATACATAAGGTGAAACGCTAAAATGGATGCGCATTAGTGAACCAATGAGGAGTCATTTAAAATAAGGAACAGGAAGTGACATTTGTTATGACACTAATGATTGATTGACTCGAGTGCTTTTTCTAAACTGTCTCTGTAATTTTGTGTAAGTATTTCACTAATATTCAGTGTTTATTTTACGTAAGCTGATTTAAGTAATCAATTACTACTGTTGTTTGACTTGCCTGTATTGTATATTTGCAAATAAACTTTCTACATAATACAATTATATTATACCATGCGTTCAACGGAAAATATAATTTACCTTAAAGTTGGTAACGCAGGCTTGCAGTTTGAAATTAAAATTAAAAATTATAAGTGTTAGAATTTATTTTTAAAAATGTTTGATACTCGACGTAAAATTTTTCTCACTGAAAGTTATTTCAAAAATGCACAAAAACAAGAAAATGGGACATGGAGCTATTCGATTCCTGGTTGCATCGAAGATTTTCCTAATTTTCCAGTTAATTTAGTGCAGCAAATTCATCTGTGTGTTGGAAAATTTCGTGAAACGGGGGCTATTACTCAAAAACCAGATAGTGGTGGTCAAAGAAAGCGAACGGCTAATGTTGTGCAGGATGTTGAAGCAAAGAAATTTCTTCATAGGCTTGCTCAAGAAACGGATTTGTCTCATGGAACCTGGCATAATATTTTAAAAAAGGATTAAAAACAGGTTCGTACAAAATAATGGCTGTTCAACAACTCTACCTCCGCACGAGCATAACCTCAAATATAACAAACGTCAATTTATTTTTCATTTCTCAGTGTATCCAACCACACAGCGTAAAATAGCACCAACCACGGCCTTCTCTAATTATGAATTCCATTGATCACCCGATACTTGGAAGTTTCGATGTCTGTACAGTTCTACGTTTTATTTGTTGCTTCCTGGACCTCTGTAGGTATAGCACTGAAATGGATGTCACACTTGATATCGTTCGTAACCCAATTGTAGATCTATTCATTCAATCTACATTTGATAAACCTGTAATACATAAGTTCTTAATATAGAAAATTTTCCCTAATTTCCTGTAATCTGTCAAATTTATCGACGTTAAATTACTTACTTTTTCATTTGATTACGGAAGCGTCCTTTTTAGAATCTTCGGATCATGATTTTCACAGTTTGGCATTGCACAATACATTACCATTGTGTAAATATTTTGTATAAACTTTCGCTGCGTTTAGGTCATGTATAATCAGTACGTATCAGTCAACTGAAACAAATTACAGCAGCCTCGAATTGCCGCGCAAAAAGAAACGCTTATCTTTTTAAAATTGGCGCGTGCCCGTTTCTGGTGACATTTCATTGGCTGGTACCCCACCACGAAAAATTTCGTGCTTAACATTTCGCCTCTATGATTTCACCATGGGGTGTGGTGTCACACATCATCACCCCGTCAAAAAAAAATTAAATTTCAAACATCTGCGTAGAAAGTTATGGCAACTGTGTTTTGGGGTCGTAAGGTGTTATTCTTGTCGAATATCTTGAACCGTTCACCATTACAAACAATTCACCAAGACTACAAACATGTTTTACACCATGACCTCACACTGCGTTTGTCAGAGTTGAGACAATCGAGAAATTCGGATGGTCAGTTATGCCCCATCCAGCTTTTAGATCCGATTTAGACCCGACGGACTTCCACTTGTTTGGCCCAATTAAAAGAAGTTTAAAGGGGATCAGGTTTCACTCATTGGAGGACATAAAACTGATTGTAAAACAGTGCATGCAAAACACAGGTAAATCTTTTTTCTAAACTGGTTTTGAGCGATGAGTTCAAAAATAGCACAGGTGTTTAGAAAGGGAAGGAGATTATATTGAAAAATAGTGTTTTGCAGCTTAATGTTTGAATAAATATTGTGCAAGTTTTCTTTTAGTTATTCCTTCATTTAAGGTAATTTTAAACGAACATACAGGCTGTTACAAATTCGAGGCTCACCATTGGGATCTCGGAAACGGTAAGAGATACGAAGTCGGTTAAATTGGGGCAAAGTTGCGTATTTTGTTGCTGAATAATAATCCGTTCTGAAAAATCTTCTACGATTTGTAGTTTCTGAAATATTTCCAAAAAACAAGAAAACGTAATTTTCTTTTTTATTTTTTTCTGAAGTTATTATTGCAGGGATCATAATAAAATTAATACTTTCTACAGGCACTTTTTTAAGCTCTTTACGATGATATCATTAGATTTTACTTAAAACGTTTCGTCTCGTTCTGAGCATCATCAACTTCATTTTTTCTTATGGGCGCTACATTGGGTTTTAATACCAATGAATAGATCTATTTTTTCTGATGCTTTTCCATATATCACACATCCCTATTTAATAATTTGAAACAGCTGGAAATGCAAGAAATTGTTGAAAATGACACTGCAAAGAAAAGCAAGGTATGCAGTGAAAGCAAAAACCAAAAAAGTTTGATATACCTTCGAAGTTTTATTTCGTTTATCACAAAAGCAGATTTTTGAAAAATTTTTAGATATAAAAATGAATGATGTGAATCCAAGAAAGACGTAAATTTTTAAAACGTATTGTGCTAACAACAATTTAGTAATCGCAAGAGAAATTTACTTCCAACAATGACGATGACGCAGTATTTAATTAGTTTCGTAATTAAGTTATACATTTTTATAGTTAAAGCAAGAAAGTATCACAAGAAATTATGTCTTTAAAAATCTCTCTTTCTTGTAAATTTAAAAATGTATCGTGCTAATAACAATTTAGTAATAGCAAGAGAAATTTACTTCCAATAATACCTAGAAAGTTGCCATCCACACAGAACAATGTTATTAAGTTAGATAGAAACATTGCACTTTATGGATATTTTCATAAAACTCGAAGGACGTATCGAGATCGCCTTAATGATGATGAGAATGAAGAATTATTAGAAGAGGTAATTAATAGTTATTTATAAAATGTATAAAATTATAAGACTACAAGAAAGAATGTTTGCTCGAGCAGTAATATCTTTTAAGCTACAAGTTTTCTAAAGACATACATAATTTAATTTGACATTTTCTTGCTTTAATAATAATAATGTATAATTTAATTATAAATCTAATCAACTATTGTTTTCTAGTAGTCTTTCTGGATATTGTTGGAATGAAATTTCGCTCGTTTTTACTGAATTATTGCTGTTAACAGCACAATAAATTTTTAAATTTACGTCATTCTTGGATTCATAACGTCCATTTTTAGATCTAAAAATTTTACAAAAATCAGCTTTCGTGATATTCGAAATAAAACTCCGAAGGTATATCAAACTCTTTTGGTTTTTGTTTTCATTGCATACCATGTTTTTCTTTGCAGTGTTATTTTCAACAATTTCTTGTATTTCCAGCTGTTTCAGATTATTAAATAGGGATGTGTGATATATGAAAAAGCATCAGAAAAACTAGATCTATTCAATGGTATTAAAATCCAATGTAGCGCCCATAAGAAAAAATGAAATTGATGATGGTCAGAACGAGACGAAACGTTTTAAGTAAAATCTAATGATATCATCGTAAAGAGCTTAAAAAAGTGCCTCTAGAAAGTATTAATTTTATTATGATCCCTGCAATAATAACTTCAGAAAAAAATAAAAAAGAAAATTACGTTTTCTTGTTTTTTGGAAATATTTCAAAAACTACAAATCGTAGAAGATTTTTCAGAACAGATTATTATTCTGCACCAAAATACGCAACTTTGCCCCAATTTAACCGACTTCGTATCTCTTACCGTTTCTGAGATCCCAATGGTGAGCCTCGAATTTGTAACAGCCTGTATACGGTACAAGCTTCGCTACATATTTTCTAGATTAGTCGCAGAATTTAATTTTGCGTTTATTTCTTTATAATTAAAGTTATTAGTTGTCTTGTTATAATTGTTATACCATGTATAAAGCATGTGTGAATTTCAGCGTAATTGTACACTGTTTTTAATTATACTACTTCTATGGAAATTATAATGGGACGTTTCCTTTGAGGCGACGCGACGGCCGCACGCGTCAGCCGTAGACGCTTCAAAGGAAACGTATTTTTTTTATCAATATAATTTTCATAGAAGCAGTACTTGGCGTCAGCCGCTTCATAGGAAACGTTGAGGCTCTGAAAATGATAAAGTTGGACTCTTCATAGACATAGGGCATTAAAATAGACACGATGTTAATTGAGTTTTTAAGTCATCGTTGTTTGTAACTGATATTTACATTTTTCTATCTGAATTATTACATATTTAAATCATTAAAAACTTCGTTGAATTCTGTAAAATTTATTTGCAATTACAGATAGTAAATTTCAATATTTCTAATTAAACATTTCGCGTGTTTTTTTAAACACTTTTATATCAATTAGATCTTTATATATAGGGTGCTGCATTGATGAACGCAACATAGGAAATCCCATGTTAATTTAGAGGTATTCAAATATTGGCTTTTCTTATTATTTTACAGTAAAATTTCATTTAGGTTTTTTAAAGTAGGTACTCTTCAAGATGAATCTGTCTGTACAGTGTGAGAATTTTTCATTTGCTCAGTTTCAAAATCTTTTTAAAAGATTCAGTAACCAAATTCAATTTATATCAAACTCTCGGCACGGTCTTCATCAGTCATTGCTAAAATTAATGACTGGAAAACAGCAAAGTGACCTGGCTTTATTTCTGTCAAATTTTGTAAGTTGCTTTACTTTATTTTAACATTCACTGATCAAGGCCGTGCTGATATAAATTGAATTTCGTTACTGAATCTTTTAAAAATATTTTGAAACTGAGCAAATGGAAAATTCTCAAACTGCGCAGACATATTCATCTTGAGGAGTACTTTAAAAAACCTAAATGGAATTTTGCTGTAATATAATTAGGGAAGCCAATATTTGAACACCTCTAAATTAACATGGGATTTCCTATGTTGCGTTCATTAATGCAGCACCCTGTATACAAATTACCGTCACAATATAAAGTATGTAATTCAAATGTTTCTTCTAAAATGTATACTCGTCACTTTCTCCTGTTTTTGGGTCTGATATATGAAATGTATACTTGTCATTTTCTCCTGTTTTTGGGTCTGATAGAACATCTTTTAGCTTATTTGCATATTCCCATGAAAATTCTAACAATGAAAATTTTATTGGATATTTAACATTCTTTAAAAGTTAACGAAAAGTTTAAATCTTGACATCCTGCGTTCGCTTTTTGACCACATTGCAACATTTGACGGAATATAATTTCTTGTTTTCCGGAGTGCTTTGTATTTTGAGTGTATTGATTTGCTTTTCAGACATAGCAAAATATCGAGACATTAAAAAAAACTCATCAAAGCAGGCCGAGGAAAAAAAGATGTACTTATATATTTCCTTAATTGTACAAAGGAACTAAAATGTCAGGCATATTTTTCACCCTAAACTTCTCTAAATTCCTCGTACGCATCCCTCATTAAATATACACAATTTCCATAGATTTTACTACCTTTGCTAAAATAAATTTCTACTGAAAGGCGTTTTTGTTCTTCAGTAAACATAAATTCCATGTTTGTGTAAAATGTTTTCACGAATTTGGACATCTATCATACAGTTTAGCTTCGACGTGACTCCTATATCTATCTTTCTCGTTCATGGCCTGCTTTGATGACGGTTTTTTTGAATGGCTTGTTAGTATTATTCATTCACGTTCTTTTTGCATTCAGAGTAGGCCGTGTTAGGGTAACATTTTTGTTGGTACCTTCAAGTGAATATGTTCCATTTTAATATGATGGTTATATTTTTGAAAACTGACGCCAAAAACATTGATGATTTTGAGCATTTTAACTTAGTATTGCAAAGTCACAAGTAATTATTTGTTTTAATGCTACTATTTTACTTTCTTCATGCCATCGTAGAGTATAAGAAACATTATAGTCGATAGGACTGATGTTAAAGTGTCAGAAGTTTACATTTGTCACATTGTGAGTTCTATCAAAATACATGCACGTAACCTAATGAAAAAAAAACATGGCCTACTAGAATGCAAAAAGAACGTGAACGGATAATATGTAAAACTAAATCCAGCGAAAACACGTACGTGTAAAAAACGTTGTAAAATAACATGTAACCAAACGTTGAATTCGTGTGGTATTGTTACGTTGAAACAACGAAAAAATGTCGCGGCAATCAATTTCTTTTAAACGTCTCTGTCCACGTGTAAGAAACGTTGTAGAATAACAATTAATCAACGTTGAATTCGTGTGTTATTAATACGTTTTAACAACGCTCGAATCAACTTCTTTTAAACGTCTTTGTCCACGGTATTTCTACGTTAAATCCCAGTGCATACATACGTATAAAAAACGTTGTGGAATAACATGTAACAAACGTTGAATTCGTGTGTTATGGTTACGTTAAAACAACGAAAAAAATGTCGCGGCAATGTCCACGTGTAGTTGAATCAGACAATTACGACGTGTATTAAAGCTGGGTCTAAATCATTAGACTGAACAAACATACATGGCTAATGGTGGAATTCGAACCCACGCCGCCGAGTGACACGACTTTCCAAGTCGGCTGACTAGACCGCTAAGCCATTTGGAGATCCCAGTGCCGTATCAAGCCTCCGTGACTACTCAGTAGTAATAAAGCCGAACCGGGGACTTTAACTTACAATAGCTACGCCGCCCTCACTCGTTCAATTTCCGAACTCTTTACTACCTACAGTTTCCTTCTAACATCCCTATTATCATAACATCATTAAATCAATTTTTCTAATTATTACAATCCTAAGGTTATTTTCTTTGTATATACATTTCAAAAATTCTAAATTATTTATTTATAATACACATGTAATTCTAAATCGCCTATTTCTAAAAATATTTAACTAACATAATATATTCGACAAAACACATTTAATACAGTACTCTCAATTTACTTTATTATTTACAAATTATTTCTTAATGAATATTTAAAAAATATTACATGCTGCTAATGAACACCGCAGTGGTGGTTAAAGTTTAACTTGAATAAATTCTGTAACTTAGAAAATTGCCATTTGTAGCAAAATTCTTGGAACAGGTCAATTTTTATTTTTATGGCGCATATTATAAATGGATTTCTTTAACTTTTCAATTATTTGGAAGGATGAAACAACCCCCAACTATTTTTTTTTAATGGAAGGGTATGTTGATTAATTTTTTTTCTTAAAGCTTGTTCAATTGGGAATACAGCTACGTTTTTATTTTTTAATTTTTCTTAAACAGTAAAAGGCGAAAAAATAAAAAATAAATTTTTGACTAGAACGATTTTAACGCATCAGATGTTCAAAATGCTCGCCACCTCTCACTTGACAATACCCTAATCGATTATAAATTCCATCCCTAACAGTTTGTAACATTTCCGGCGTTACTCTCCTAATTTCACGCAGAATTTGAAGTTCTGAAGTTCTGTTATGTCGTTTGGTTTAGTCACATAAACTTTACTTTTTAAATACCCCCATAAAAAAGTCTAAAGGGGTGAGATCTGGAGATCTTGTTGGCCACTGAATCGGTCATCTTCTTCCTATCCACCTATTGGGAAAAACTTCAGTGAGGTAATTACGTACAATTAAAAATTTAGCGCATTGGCAGCGCCATCTATTGGCTGCACGCAACAATACGATACCATATGGAATGCTTATTTCTTCTCATCAAATAATAAAAAATGGAGGTCCTGAATTTTTGGCATTAAAAACGGTTTTAGTAAAAAAATTCTTTTTTTGGTTTTTTACCTTTTACTGCTAATTTTTTCAACATATCCTTCCATTAAAAAAAACATAGTTAGGGGTCGTTTCACCCCTCCAAATAATTGAAAAGTTAAAAAAGTCCCTTTGTAATATGCGCCATTAAAAATAAAAATTGACCTGTTCCAAGAATTTTTTTACAAATCGTAATCTTCTAAGTTACAGAATTTATTCCAGTTAAACTTTCCACTCTTATACAGCTGTCCCCAATGAGTATTCGTGACAATATGTATGTATAATTGATTGACTATTGCGTTCTTTAGTATTTTTAATCACAGATTTTGGGCATCAAATTCAAACTAACTTAAAAAATTTGACAGATTACGTCAACTTAAAAGGGTTGTGGTTGACTCGTATGTCCAAATTAGCAGTACTTTTCATACCTGTTTCTGTTTTCATTTCAAAGCTGCCAAGCATGGAGAAGAACCTCATATTTCATAGATTTTTAGTAAAATTAGAATTCAAAGGTGTGAAACACGATAGACAATCACTGTAAAATTAAGTGTTTTCTAACGTCAACATCACGTTTTGTAAGGCATATTTATTCGGTGTACGTTAAAATAACGTTATAAAACGTGGGTTAAAAATTTAGTTGTAAATTATGATTTATCTAACGTATTAGTTTCGTTAATTTTTTTCTCATTTATTACGTAGAATAGTAGATGTTGAATTAACGTTGAAATGATGTGGTAATCAACGTATGGTAGATACATCGCATTTACTCATAGTATAAATCACGTCGTAAAAAGACAAAATTGTTACGCATTTATTTCACGTTATAATTACGTCCATATTAAACTGATCGTTAAAAAACACGTCATACAAACGTGATATAATTATGGTTGCTAATTCAACCAAAAAACAACGTTGCATTTTTCAACGAATAACGTTATTTCCACCATTACAACGTGAAATTAACGTTGAATAAACGTACATGTTTTCGCTGGGAATATACCGTGATTTTATTTTAATATGAAATATTACTGTTTTTGTTCATATTACTATGGAAACTAATTCCAATTTTTAAAGAAGTCGTTGCATGATCGTCGTCGTTAGGGTTTCGATGTCATATCAAATAAAATTTGTCCATTTTAATTTGGAACATCTGTCAGTCGAAGAAAGTTAGTGAAAATGTATCAGGATCAGGAAAATTACCTCTGGACAAGTAACTAATGCAATTAACAACTTTTATAATCGTTTAGGATACTGCATGGAGGTAAATGAAGACATTTTTGAAAACTTGTTGTGGTGTTTGCTTTGAATTAAAGAATTTCTGTTTTCCTTATGTTTTAAGTTTACTTATTTTAAACAAGAATTAACTTATCGAATGTAATTGAAAGAGTCGCTATTATTTTGTAGTACAAATCACTAATAACAGAACAGATTCATGGCAGCTGTCATCGCATGTTCTATTTTAAAAAGGACAGTTTAATTTACAAATTGTAAATGTTGCTATGGATCCTCAGGTTCGTACGTAACAACAATGTTTCATGTTAAAATAAATTCACGGTATGCAATTATTGGCTTTCTCGTAAATTTTACGCCTAGCGTATGTGAAAGTAACTCATATTAACCAAAAAATGTGACAGAAAGCAATGTTTATCTGCCCTTGGGCTGCTAAACTCATAACAACACGATTTATAGTTCGTAACCTAGCGACACAATAGCTTTGTTCGCGGAACACATTTCGAACCAATTCAGAACGAGTACGGAACTAATTCAGGATTGTTGTAGTGCGCATGCTCGATTATGAACCGGTTCGGGATGTTTATTTACCGCGAACGATTTCGGAACCAAGAATGAGAACTCTGAATTATTAACTCTATAAATGACGATAAATGATCTGATATTATGGCCGTACTCTAAAAATATATGTTTTATTAAGTGAAAAGTAAAAACATTTTTTAATTTACTTAACAATTACAATTCTAATCAATATCAAATTAAACCTAAATTAAACTATCACAAAAAAACTACAAGAGAAACCCAGAATAAAAACAAAAACAATCGTGAATATAGCCCCGCAAGCTGCGAATATAGCCACACTGTCGCTATACATAAAATTGCGCATGTCTCGAACTTACGGTTCTTGTTGAATCCCTAGAACCAGTAGAACTAGTTAAGAATCGATCTCGAATCGAATCTGGCTGACCCGCGAACACAGAACTGTAACTAGAAGTTCGGAATTTTGTGATCCGCGAACGTCATTATTTCAACTGCGCATGCGAATAGTCCCGAATCAGTTCTGAATCCTTACCGCGAACAAACCTATTGACTTTCATTTGCGCGCTTTGACATTTCACAGAATTTTTCATTAAACGTCAGTTTTAAACAAAGTTTGAATTTGATTTAGGGCCAGGCGAAAAACAGTTGTGTGTCACACATGCAGAAACGCATTAGCAGCCCTGTTCGGAACAGAATAAATTCTATATTAAGGGTGCGCTGATCGCAGCATGAAGGTCCATGCATTTTATAATTTATAAAAGTAGGCTAAAGAAACATATTATTTATTAGAAACGAGTTTTTCAATACATTGTAAAAAAACTGTAATTTGTGCCAAATAAACATAATTTGAAAAGGAACGAAGTCAAAGTTGTTACTATCGTCTCTGCAGTACATTATACAGTCCACCTAGTTTAAACTTCCGGAGCATCCCAACATTTTGTTCTGGAGCATCCCAACAAGCCCTTAGCTATGAGCTGCTCTCGCTTCGCTTCGCTCGCTCGTGCTGCTAATGCTCACTTTCTGCCCTTGTGACACAATATACTATACCATAAGTTAGCTATGACTGATAAATATGTAATTATTGAAAGTGACAACTTCAAAAATTTGCAATTTTTACATTTCTTAGAAAAATTCGACTTCTCTTTCCGTTTCGTAATTATTGTAATGGAATATCATCGAAGACAAAATATTACTTCTAAAGTCCTATTATTCGGGAAACTCTTTGCGGGGATTTATATGGAGCGAAAAACACCTTATGTGGATACCATTAATAGGAAATATTAAACATCTTGAAACAACAGGAAGCGTAGACGAATTATGCAAATGTAAAAAATATCGTTGAAATAGAAAATGAAAATCACTTTAATAATGTATTAGCAATATTCACTGAAAATTAAAATTTAAGTTTAAGACACATTAGCCAGAATGTGGGAATTAATCATATTACAGTTTTTCGTATACTAAAGAGACAGATACGAAAATTTAAATCGCTTAAATACCACAAACAACGAGAAATCTTTGAAAAGGACAAATTTCAAAGAATGATGTTTTCTGAAACTATCTAGGAAATATGCAATAATGTTAGAAATTTTTACAGCGAATTATCTTTAGTGATAAGGTACACGTGGAACCCAAAATTCTAAAAATTTTCTATATTGGAGTACCTACATTAACTTTCCAGAACCGAAGTCAATACCGTCAATTGAACGTATGGGCAGGAATTTTAGGAATCATTGGTCCATTTTTTATCGAAAGATCCCTCACCTGTAACCAGTACCTCCAATTGCTGCACTTTAGGAGATCTTGGCATAGACCATAAAATTTGGCTACGGCATGAGAGTTGCCCTGCGCAGAATAATGCATTTATGCGAAACATTTTAAATGAGGCATTTCCTAATCACTGCTAGGGACAGGAGGTACTATCAACTGGCCGGCACGTTTTTCAGATGTATCACAATGACTTTTTCTTCTGGGATAATTTAAAAAGTAAGTAGTATAATTGACAGAATTCCCATGGAAATGTAGAGACTATAAAAAAAGCAATAATTGCCGAATGCGCCAAAGTATCTCAGTATCAATTAGCAAACATGAGGCAGAAATGCTAGAATCAATAAGGATATGGTTTTGCTGCATATGTTTTAGGGCGCAAAAGGCACTATTTACGTCCGCAAATTATTGTATAAATGACTTCGTTTTGATACGATATTACAAAAAATGTTTTTTTTTTTATGTTGTTATAGTCATGGCTAACTGCTAATAAAATGTCAATTTTGCTGAAAAATTTTACTATTTTTGATAATATGAGTAGAAAATTTAGAAAAATAAGTAAGGCTTTAAGTGCATTTTAGAATTCTGAACAAGGGTAAATGGTACAGTAATTGGCCAGTAGACAGTGATTGGCCAGTTGTTTTATTTCATGTGTCTCTTTCTCCTCAGCGTCCCGAAATACAATTATTTGTTTATGACCTCTTGTGCAAGAAATTGTCTGTCATACCAACTACTGTAATACTCTTGGAAAATTACTGTAAAAGGTGGCCAATAACTATACAATTTTGCGTTCTGTTACATATTATTTTTTTCTCATTTATTCTTAAGTTTTAAAATAGCCATTGGGGTAAGGAAAAATTCAGCAATAAGAGATGGAATCACAGATGGCATCCATTTAAGTTTCTTGGCATATTCAACAGAATTACCAATTTTTAAATGTCTTCGTATTCTTAAGTGGCCAATAGCTGTACCGTTTACCCAATTTCCTTCTTCACCGTTTTGTTCTAAAATTTACAGGAGAGTCAATACCTATTTACACATATTTAATTTTACATGCTATTTCCCTATGTCTAAAAAACGAATCAACACCGTGCAGATAGTTTTTTCTTTTGCAGAAAACATTTCAGTTATTTGTCCCACAATCTGCTTACAGGGAAGGAGTACATAATTGTGGAGTTTAAGAATCAAAATGTGTTTTGAAAGATCCTGAAAAGAGGTAGTTATTATAGCAAGTAACTTTTATTTTTACTGCAGCTAATAAAATACAAGTGTTTGTAGATTAAATCTTAAAATATTTTGCCACTCTTTAGATTTATATTTAAAATAATAAGTTGAATTCCACCATAATCGACAGTTCAATTTCCCTTAAAAATATTTTTTTCTGGAAAAGTAAAACCGGATATTTATGTAATTTAGACAATTTTAATATATTTAAATTTTTGTCGAATAAGTTTTTCCACTTCTTACTTTTTAGAATCTAGATTTTCATTTGTAACTGCGATTTCAAAAATTTTCTTTTACAAAATTTTCTGCTCGTTTAGCTACTGTAGTAGTAGAAGATAATTTGTTTAATCTCTTCTGTAATACTTGCGATTCTGATTTCACTGAAGCTATCAAACAGTAACGAAACGTTGAAATTTGTGCGATTATTAAGCGATGTTCATGAGAAGATATTACGAAATTATTTTAAAAATTTAAATTGAACAAGAACCTAGCTTAATTATTTGAACATTTAAGAGTTTCGACATTACAAAATAAGGACGTAGCAAGGCAGACATTAACTTCATCTTAAAGTTTCAGGTATACAGTTGCAATTTAACTTTAAACCAAGGTTCAACTGATTGGTAAATATTTATTAAATTTCCAAAATAATACTTAAGGTAAAAGTAATGAGTAAATTTATTGATTTCATATTTGACAGGAACTCTTCTATTTTATAAATAGTGAGTAAAAAAATCAGATTATAGTAGGCGGTGCAAGGGAAATTTATGTCTGTGATTAAATGAAAAGTCAATAAATTTGACAGTTCATAAAAGTATTACATTAATTAATTCAGCTAATCACAGACATACATTTTCTTTGCACCGCCTACTCTAATCTGATTTTTTTTGCTCACTTTATACATTATGTATATTATATATTATATAATATTTTTTTAAAAATTACATATAATCATATTAATCAAGATATTAGTAGGTATATACACCTGTTTTAGCTTGCTGAGCTTTCGTTAATATTTATTAGCTTCATTAGACTACGAAATATTGGTTACAATTAAATAATAAAAATCTCTTACTCTAATGGTATACAAAATGATTTTAAATAACTTAACCAAACTTTTTATCTGTCTCGTTTCGAAGAATTTTTTTTTGTTGTTTCGTTATGACATTTTTATATAACAAATATTTTTAACGTTAAAAGAATTTGTATACAATTTTCATCGGACAATAATGTTGTTTTTTATAATTTCAAGGTTTGCTAAATTAATTAATCTAAACTAATTAATCCAAATACATATTAAAGGCTAATAAGAGTTCTACCACAGTAGCTGATGAAAAAAATAAAATAAAAACTTGAAAATGCCAGTGTAAGAATCAGAAATAGTGCCACAGTTTCTAACTTATTCTCTTTGCGTAAGCTGAATAAATTTGGTCGGATATCCGGTCTAGATGTACGCCGAATACCCTGTATCCGGTTATCCGGCCAAAGCACTATCCGCAGCGTCTCATATAGGTATGTAAATTTCCAAAAATTATATTAATTAGCCTCAATAAAAGCCAGTTACAAAATATAAAATCATGCAACTTCAGTATATTTATTTTTCCTCATGATTTTCAATAGTAAGTTGTTTGTTTCATTTAACAAACAAAAAATTAATAATTCAAAATCTGTATCTTTATAAAGTTAAATATTTTAAGTTTACATTTACATTTATTCAGAGTAACCCATGTATCCAACCTATTAAAGCAAGCTTTACACGGACGCAATGCAATGAACATTGCGTACAAAAATTACATTTGCTCGCGGCTTTATATTTAAGCTATTTCTGAGTAGTTGCAATGAAAGGGTACCTACCAATTTCTGAATGTAAATATTTATGGTTACTCATATTTGAGTGGTCTTATTGCGGTTAATTAACAAGTATTGTTCATCGTGCGCATGCGCACGATGAAAATTGCGTCTTGCTGCAATACAAATTGCATCGTGTAAAGCCTGCTTAAGATGCATTAAACTTAGGTTATATTACAGCGTAGCTGGATGACAAATACTATCAAAGCAGATTCAATTTTTAATTTTTATAAAAATATAGTCAGAATACAAGAATTTAAAGTAATTATTCGAAATGCGATCTTTGAATTTTAGTATCACTGAGACATGATGTAATTTCTTTATATCAGTAATAGACGTGGATGCCGGAATCTGTATTCGTGTCCCTGCTCTGAATTATTTCTTGGAAGTGTTATATTAAATATCAAAATTATTACTAAAGTGCAGTTAAAGTTAAAAGATAACGTTTTGTATATTTATTGTTACGTTCCGTGTTCAAATAAATCGTCGTTTATTAAATTAAACGCGTCCTAATTTGCCACAGTCAGTACAACAAAAATACAAAATAACGAACTGCAATACTTTTCTAACAAATAACGTATTATTTAACGTTCTACTAATTGCTATTAACCGCATTCATCGTTCTCTAAATAATAACTGATTAAAATTGCGCGCCGATTTCAGTTTTTATAACAGAGGTCCGTCCTTCCATTCTGGAATATTTTCGCTTAATCCCGTACTATCTCGAGTGCGTTTCGAAACATTCTGGAATAATCGAGAAGGTAGATGACGTGACAGTTCTAAAAAGTAGACTTATCGAAGGCTTGGATGTGACAATATTTTGGCAGGTCACTAAAATTAGACATCACAATATCAAACGTGCCGTCAGACAGTTTCGTGTCTACTACTATTATAATATACAATCTGTGTCTTTTATTTGTTTTTATTTTCATTCACTTTTCCATCCTTTCATTCATTTCTTTCAGTAGGGTTGTCGTATCTTCAATTTTGAATTCAAATATTTCTGCCCATTTCCCTTCTTCTATTTAAGCCATTCTTGTAAAACGTATCTCTCTCGTCCAATTCATCACGCAGATTCCTTCATTTGCAGAATTACAAGCTTCATTTTGAGATTTGAGAATCTCACTTCTGACACCAGTCGCTCACTGATTCAAATTGCCCGCCGGATTCTATTTTTCATGGTTTTTCAGGTCTATCCATTCTCGAACATACTCATTCAATCTAGCGTGTGATTCAAAAGTTTCTGGAATGATCGAGAAGGTAGATGACGTAACAAATCTAACAATAGACTCACCGGCGGATCAGATGTTGACATCGCGTGGATATTTCATGAATATTTTTATATTTTGTTAAATACGAACGTACGAAGTATAAAGAGAAAGAAAACTTTGCAGTAACGTGTAATTTAGTATTACTTACGAATTAAATTTTTATTGAATTTGTATTCATAAAAGTCTTTTGATAGATTTTTTTCTACATTGAAGATAAATTTGTGTATACAACTGCAAAAAATTTAAAATGACACCCTCACACCCTATTAAGTAAAATTATTGATTTATAAAGATTGATTTATATTGATTGATTAGTGTCAACTTGTTCCTATATTGTGAAAATAAACTTACCTTTCATTTTATTGGTCATTTTGATGAAGCTAAGAACGAAATAGCGAACGTTTGTATGAATGAAATCACACGTTCTTATACAAGAAGTTGTTTTATTTCTGTTATTCCTCCGAACAAGGAGATTCCTGTACTGCTAACATTTAAAAGTAATCATATTTACAGTAATCAAAGCCAGCATCATTCTACTCATGCTTACAACGCACTATTATACAAATTCTTATCCAGTGTAGAAGAAAAATGTAGAATACTTGAAGATATTCTGCAATAATGCTCAGATATTTCGATTTTGCCTTAAAATTTTTAACTTCTGCAAAAACTGATTTAATTGCACAGCGGGGCAGGGGCATCGAAAGATATTTGTGGACCTGGGGATATAATTTACTTGCCTCCCATAAATAAATTACAGAAAAATTTATTTTGTATTTATTTAGGAACCTTCAATGTCATTCATAAAGTCCGTAACACAAAGAAATATACAATATCTCTGAAAGGCCAAAATAATACATTTAGATATATTATGTTACAAAGCAAGTTTTTACACAAAGAAATCTTCACTGCATGTCCTTAGTAATGAAAAAATAAACGTACACAAATTTTGTTTACTTACTGTAATTAAACCTACTTTTTGGAGATTTTGAAAGATCACGTATGGTAGTGTAAAAATATTTTAATTAGCATTACAGAAATTCGAGATATAAGAGGGTTGTTCAGTATTTATTGAAAGAAAATTATTTTTCAACATAATCATCCTGCAGTTGAAGATTCTTATTCCACCTATGTTCTAGTTCTAGCATACAAACATCTTTCTTAAAAACTCAATGTCTTAGTCGCTGAAGAATTCATGAATTGCTGCCGTAACATAAATCATCGTCGCTATCAAATTTCTTTCCTAAATGTGTTCTTTCAATTTTGGTGAATAGGATGGATGTGTCATCATTTTGAAATCGGCTTCATGAACGGCGTTCAAGGAAACGAGGCTTTCATGAACAGGGGCGTTGCCTTAGTGTGAAAGAGAATTTCTTGCAACAATTTTTTTCTTCATTTTTTTTACTGCAATCACAAAGTGTAGTAAAGTAATAATTAATATAGTGTAATAGTGACCCATGATGGTGTGACAACGTTCCCGATAAGGAATTATTAAAATTCCATCCGCATTCCAAAATGCGATGGCCATAATCTTGCCTGCTGAAGGTTTGTGAATTTGTAAGTTGATGGGGATCATCGATGTCGCAATTCCTTGCTTTGTATTTTAGACTCGAAATCGAAATGATGAACCTAGGTTTCATTAACTGTGACGAAACGATCCTGAAAGCTTTCGGGATTACTGGTAAACAAGACCAAAATTGTTTCTGAACTAATCACTCTCTTCTGTTTTTGTTCGGGTGTCAATATTCGAGTACTCATCTGGCTGACATCTTGAAAAATACCAAAGAGTAATTTATTAAGATCCCAATTGTACCTCTTAAAATGCTATTATTATTGAAATGTTATTTCTGCTAAACGCATGTTCGCAGGTTGTTCTGCCACATCTGAACTTCCGTGACCAATTCTTTATTAATAGATCCATAAGTCCTGAAAATATGATCTATCATCAATTTCTTTTAATGTTAAACCGTACTTTATTTGTGTTGAGTATACCAACATTTTCTGGTGGGAGAAATGAGGGAGATGATGAGTCAAAACTCAAGGATACCATAAATCGATAGATTTAAATGTGTTCTATCATGTATTGAAAAAAAAATTCTTTGTGAAATATTAGGTTGTTCGGAAAAAAATGTTTTTTTTTTTTTAATTCAGAATGTTTATGTACATAAGTATATAAATTTTGATTAAACTATGTAATCACCATTTGCATCAGTGACCTTTTGCCATCTTTCTGCTAGCAGTTGTATTCCAGTTGTATTCACCCAACTTTTCTGGAATCAAAAAATTCTACACTTAATACATTTTTTTCCGAACAACCTAATACTTGTACAGAAAGTTGTGTGCGTTTGTACTTCTTTGTACGTTTGACTTCTCGCCAGTCTATCCCACTAAACGCGAGCCCTTACTGTATGAAAAATAAAAACAGATTTTAATCGAGTTATATACAGGGAACGGAAAAAGTAACGAAACATGCTCATAATTTTTTTTATCGATTTTAGAAAAAAAAAACTTCCAATAAAAGTTGCTAGGTAAGATATGCTCTTCATGTCAATTAACTTTAATTTATCTTACGTCATCACGTCTAAGAGCTACAACATTTAACTTAAATTTTTTAAATAGCCAACTATATTTTTTTATATTTCGTAAATCGCCGTGTTATAGTGCATCTGATAGCATAAAATTTTACCAAGTTGCATAAGCAACTTTCTAAAAAAAATTACATTAACTTTTAATTTTAAAGAATTTTTATTCCATTAAAAGAATATCACACAACGTAAATACAAAAACTAATTTAATAAATGTTAAAAAATTAACCGTTAACTACCAAATTATGTCCCAACCTACCTTGAACATTTCTTAGTACTTATTCTAATGATTCTTTCCACTTCTGCTCTAATTCTAGCTTTTAAATCTTCTAAATTATTTGGTTGAGTTTTGTAGACCTTGCTTTTGAGGAAACCCCATATTTAATAGCGTGGTGAGCGTGCAGACCATTCTGTTTTCCTCTTCATCCTATCCACTTGCGATGAAAAACAGTATGCATAATGTGCGGGAGCACTGTCTTGCTTAAACCAAACGTTGTTTAAAACTTTCGGAAAAGAGCTCAACACGACGGTACTACCTCATTTATTAAGAACTCCAGGTACCTTTTAGAATTATTTAAAGTGCCAGTTAAGAAGAATGGTCCAAGGAAAATGGTGACCAACCAGACATTTAATTTCTCAGGTTATTGTGTATGCGCTTTTTCCACCAATGAGGACTTTTGATCAATATTATGGTCAAGCGCAAGTTGCCTTGTAGAAACTTGAGAATTTTCCTCAATGGATAATAAAACTTCTACTGCCGTATCTCAACCAGTAGCAGTTTTAGGTGCAACCAAATGATTAACGGCGGATTTCACAAACGTTACTTAAATTTAATCATCCGTTAAAAATAAACGTTGCCATGGTTACATGTGTTGAATGGTTATTCTTAATCGATGATTAAAGTTTGTGAAATCCAGCATAAAGGTAGACCGCGACACTCAACATTTCTCTTTTTTCCCTTTCCGTGTAATGCATCACACCCTCTAATGTCATTAAGGCCCAATTACAAAATTGCAGATCAACTTTAAGTCAAAGCTTAAAAAATATTGAATATTGAAATGATATACATATACACTGGATTTCACAAACGTTACTTAATTTTAATCATCGATTAAGAATAATCATTCCTGTACTTTCAACTTCAACACATGTAACCATGACACACAGTAAAAAATATTTTGTTAAATTAACTATTAGACTATTATTTTAGTCACTGGTAACAAAGATTTGGCATTAAATTTACTTAATTTAAATGATCGCTGGTAGTTAAATATAAAAGTTTACTTTTTACTAAATAATTTGGAAAAATAACTCATTGCTGTTTAACCTCATTTGATGGTATATTCAACAAACGAAAAATGTAATTTTGCATCCTAGTGTAGTACATACAATGTGTTTCATTTCTCATCTACATACCCCTGTAGTTTTTATATTTATTAACGGATCGATTTCAAATTTTCGCCAGATGAACATCCTCTTAAAGCACACATTTTTCAAATTTGAAACCTTTTGTATTGAAAGCCATGACCTACTGCGATTTAATAGAAAGTCGAAAAAATTAAGAAAACATAGTAGGCCTTGTTTGATCAAAAAAAGTTATTAGAAAAAGTTGTTTAGAATTACGAAATAACCCCAATTACCAAATTTGGTTGAAAAATTTTAATTTTTAATTATTAAAAAAATTGACTTTCAATTTAATCTACAGTTTTACAAAACGCTAAAACTAACCGACTAAAACACTAAAACGACTAAATAATAATGCAGAAGACCTACGCAACAGGATTCGTCAAGCTTGTCTTGAAATAACACCCCAGGAACTAAACAAAGTTGTAAAGAATAATAGGAAACGTATCGAAAAATGCATACTGCACGATGGGGGCCTGGTAAAATATTAGATTAAGATGTTTTTTTCATTCTGTGTGTTTTAGTCGGTTAGTTTTAGCGTTTTGTAAAACTGTAGATTAAATTGAAATTCTATTTTTTTAATTATTAAAAATTAAAATTTTTCAACCAAATTTGGTAATTGGGGTTATTTCGTAATTCTAAACAACTTTTTCTAATAACTTTTTTTGATCAAACAAGGCCTACTATGTTTTCTTCATTTTTTCGACTTTTTATTAAATCGCAGTAGGTCATGGCTTGCAATACAAAAGGTTTCAAATTTGAAAAATGTGTGTTTTAAGAGGATGTTCATCTGGCGAAAATTTGAAATCGATCCGTTAATAAATATAAAAACTACAGGGGTGTGTAGATGAGAAATGAAACACACTGTATATACCGGCTGTTTCAAATTGAGTGTGCACTGAAGGGATCTTCTAAACCGTAAGAGATACAAATTTGGTTAAATGGAAGAAAAGTTGCACAAATCAATGCCTAATTCATATTCATTCACAGAATAAATTTTTTCTTATTTCTTCTTGAGATATTGATCAAAATGTAAAAATGTCGATTTTCTTTTTTCCTCTGTATCTCTCGTATTATAAATAATTTTGAAATTCTGATTTAACTTTCTAGTGGCACTTTCTTATTCTGCTTCGAATAGAGGTGGCAGAATTGAAGTCAAACGTTTCGTCTCTCCACGACCATCTTCAGTTTCGATTTTTAAATACAATGATATAATTACTGTAATAAATTTCGAAAGAACTTTTTTTCTGCTGATTGCAATGATGTATAACAATTAATACTTTTTCAAGTAAAGTTAAAATATGATAAACAAAGCTTGATACAGTTTCGTCATGATTTATTTAATAAGTAAATTTATTCCTTAGTACTTTTTTTACTTACTAAATATTAATAACTAACATTCAAATGTCGGAAGAGGAAAAATCAATAAAATCAATCAATCAATCAATAAAAAATCAAAGGGCTAATATTTGGTGATTTTAGAGGCCACGCGACAGGTCCATTTGTACCTATCAGGAAAAGTTTGATTCAAATAATTTGTTGTTATTTCAGCATTATGTGCTGGTGCTCCATCTTTTTGAAATTACAATTTCCTAATATGATTTAGAGAAATGTAATTTAAAATGTTTTCAAATACTGTCCTTAAAAAATCGATGTAACGTTCAGCTGTTACATGATTTTCGTAAATGATCGGACCATTAATTCTATTATGCCAAATACCACACCAAACATTTAAGCTGAATTGTATCTGTGGTCACACTTGTTGAAATCTTTTTTGATTCTCCCTGGACCAATATCTATGTACATTTCTATTAAATATTCCCTTGTTTGTAAAATTAGCCTCGTCAACAACTATCTCGTATCTATCAGTGTCCGTTAAAAGAATTTATTATACAATAACTAAAGAGACAGATATTAAATAATTCATTGAAATTTACACTATACCTAAGAAAATGAACTAAATATTTGAAATTATGTATTAAATAAAATTTTCATATAAAAATCTGTATTATTTAAGCTTCAAATTAATATCAACAATTAAGTGTGATATACCATTACAATCCGGAGAAAAAATGGCAACAAATGCGATAGTAAAAAGGTATACGTTATATTTAAAAAATGTAAACTGAGGATGGTCGCGGAGAGACGAAACGTGTGACCACAATTCTACTGCCCCTATTTGAAGCAGAATCCAAAAGTACCTGTAGAAAGTTAAGACAGAATTTCTAAATTATTTTTAATAAGGGAGTTACAGAGGAGAAAAGAAAATCGATATTTTTACATTTTCACCAATACTTCAAGAACAATTAAGAGAAAATTGATTCTGTTAATGGATACGAATTAAGCAATGACTGGTGCAACTTTTCTTCCATTTAACCGAATCTGTAACTCTCATGGTTTAGGAGATCCCTTCAGTGCACACCCAATTTGAAACAGCCGGTATATCCACTATCGGTGCAAGATCTATATTTCTTTTTTGTAATTTACACAAATTAACATAAAACCTTTATTATGTTAACGATAGAATACTATAAAATTAGATATGTCCAAGACGGTGTTTTAACTTCTTGTAAAAGTAAAAGAAATACGATTTTAATCTAATTCAAACAGATTTTTGTAGTAATATTTGCAACGTTTTAATTTATTAAGACAACTCCAAAGACTCTTGTAAACTTTACAAAAAATTGTAGTGGACCTGTCGGAACTATATTATCTTGTCAAATTAACTAAACATTTTTTACTGTGCAACGTTTACTTTTAACGGATGATTAAATTTAAGTAACGTTTGTGAAATCCGCCATTAAAGTGGCATTGTGAATTGGACCTAAATATAATTTTTGTACTGGTTAAATATCTCAATTGGAAGCAATTATTAGGTGACCAGATTCAATGAAGTACATGTTCTTAAACGGTTTTCTTTGCTTAAGGAATCTACTTAAAGTTTGATTACGTCAGAAGTTAAAGAACTTGCTGATTTCGACAGGATGAAAAAAATATATATAGGTTGATATTTTTTTTTCTTTACCCAATAATAAAAACGTTACAGCCATTTTTCGTTACTTCTTCCTCACACTATATTACTTATTAACTTTCCTTACTGACGTTTTACATAATTTTAAAGAAGTAGTTGTAATTCAAGCTAGGATAAATTTTCCGTAAATTTTATTGTAAAGATTAATGTTATTATGATAAAAATATAATACAGTAGTAGCCCAACGTGTGGAAACTTTAATAAAATACATATTATATTTTTAACTACATAGATTGACAAATATTTAATACAATGACTTAAATTGAAGCGATAACATTTATTTTAAACAAAAAATGGTAACAAAATTAATAATAATAAGTAATAAATAAACTATTGTGCTATTTGATTGAAAAAAGTATCGAAACTTAATTAAGAGTAGATTAGGTTATCAGTATTTTGTTGTATGTCCTTTGGCCTCTATTACTGCTTTACATCGACTTTTCATATTATCAACAAATTTAGCACTAAAGTCCACTGGAATATTTCGCCACTCGGTTTCAACAATTTGCCAAAGATCTTTTTTATTTGAGAAATTTCTCTGCTTCATTTTCATCCAATATAATGCCACAGATGCTCAATTGAATTGACATCTAGTAATGCCGCGGGCACATATGCATTTAATGTAACGCCTAACGTGATTTTTAACATCTAATTTGACATAAATCTGCGGTTACACTTAAGTTTAATATCAAATTACTCGTTATAAATTTGTTTTCTTTTCCATATTATCATATCACAAGTAAAAACTACACCAAACTAGTCAAATTAGACTTTGAAAATCACGTTAGGCGTGACGTTAAACGTTAATGTGGCCGCACCGTAACTGCGAAGGCCATTTCAGTAATTTTTCGACATTATTCTCTACAAACCAGTTTTTTAGTAAAGCTGAACAATTTTTAGGATCGATATCTTGTTGAAAGCTCCAACGCAATGGTATCTCTTCTTCAGCAAATGGCAACGTGTGATTTGTCAGTATGCCGCTATAAACGTAATAGTTCATAATATCATTTGTTTTTACTATCGGGTCTGGTCCAGAACGAGAAAAACATCCCCACATCATTACATTTCCTCCGCAAAATTTCACGATAGGAACACAGTAGGAATTTGATATTTGTGGCACTTAGGCTTCGCACATATCGTATACCATCCGAATTAAATAGACTAAAATTTGCTTTCATCACTTCATAATGTTATATTCCACATTTCAAGTGTCCAATAACCATGATTGTGCGTAAATTCTAATCTTTTTTTCTGTTACTTTTGATAGCAAAGACTTTTTAGCAGGTTACCTACTCTGCCAAACAAATTTATTTGATTAACCGACGCGACGATTTACAGTGCCATCATACATTTTGCTAAGTCCAAAATATAATTTTTTATCTGTCCGGCTGTTTTTTCAGGATTTTACACAGACATATTTCTGATTCTTATACCAGTCCTAAAACATATCTTGGGATGTCTTCTAGATTTCACCCCACTGTCTCTCTGATTAACTTTTTAATTAACTTTGATTAACTTTTAATTTGTAAAAATTTCTTAGATAAAAATTTAAACAAACCACAGTTTGAATCAATGTTAATCAGTTAATGAAATAAATGACAATTACTAAGAGCGACATATCTCAAGGCTAGATGTGCTAGTTTCCATACTTTCGTCCACTAAACAATAGGCATTTTCGATATTGGAGCGGTAGATATGTTCCGGTAACCGCGGTAATCAGCTAATTTTCTCTCGGTAAATGCACCGCGAGCCGCATTCTCGAACGCTACGGTACAAATATAAGCATTTTACTATCACATGTTATTGTCATATGGCGTTTTCATTAATCAGCAATTCAAAAATATCAGTATATAAAGTAAAACATAAAAACATGCTTGTGCAAGTTTTTGAAGTTATTTTCTGATTTACCGCACAATATCTACTCAGGCATCAGATCCAGAAATCTTGGATCTCATGCATGTCGCGGTTTATTTAACAACAATTAAAAATTAGTAATTTTCAGAAATTTAAACTTTATCTCAAAAGGTATTCAAAGGCAACTAGGTCTCCTTTGAAGCGCGCTAGAATGTGGTTAGCAAACAACGGGGGTCATTTTGAACACCTTTTGAGATAAAGTTTAAAAATTCTGAAAAATACGAAACACGTCATATTCTTCAAAAACGGTTTGCTATATTAGTTTTTTTTTTTAATTTTAGTTTGAATTGATAAATGATTAGATGAACTTTAAAATATAAAAAAATAAAAAATTAAACATTAAACACCCAGTATTTTTGAAACGGTTTGCTTTAGAACAAAACTTTGTTAGAGTTTTTTATTTAGTTTGAATTGATTATCACGTAGGTAAAGTGGTGACATTACGTCACGGGACACTCTGTATAAAGTTAAATTGAAAGGTAAAGAGTTAATGACACTTTTTTCTAGTTCCTGCATGACAATAAATTTCAGTTAAAGCACGCGATAAATGAGAATCCATTGCTGTACTGAAAATCTGTTTATAAAATTCATCATTGAAGGCAAAATATGATGTTTCAAAACATAAAGTAACAATTCCGAAAAAAAATTCTTTGGAAACGTCTGTAAAATCTTTAATCTCTATCCACCTAACATTAATGCTTTTTAAAGCTAACTTTTTTGGAATGTTAGTAAACAAAGAAACAATTACGAAAGTGAATTAATATTAGCAAGTTGAAAACTGTTCAATAAAAAGCCGATTAAATTATAATGCAGGATATTTCATTCTGCCTTAATTTGAATAAATTTATTGTAAAAGTTACTTCAGATGTAAATAATGAGTAATTTTTTTACGATTCTTGACATTTATTTTCGATGAAGTCAATAAACTAATATAAAAATATCGCTAGCGAAAGTACAGAAAGTAAATAAGGCAAATAAAAGTTCCAACTTTAGATTAATCGCGAAAATCAGCAACTAACAGATGGCTCTTTTAATAAGGAAAACAATCAACTGTCATTGATGTCTTGCTATCATTCGTTATTATTATTAAATTTGATGAAGTCTTTACATAAGCATAAGCACACTAGCCACACAATACGTACATAAGAATATTTATTTGTGTGGATGCGTCACACACAAACTACTCAATTTCAGGTTTTTCATAACCAAATGTCATTCCAATGTTTTCTTTATTACAGGGCACCTCACAAAGCTTCCACTAGGTGCCAGCCACTCCGTGATTTTCTCGAATACAGTCTGTTCTATGTAACTCGGACCTAAATGCACAGTATAAAGAATACAGTAGCGCAACTCGCTTGTCGGCACTTTGATCTCTTTACTGGATTTTCATTGACCTCGAGTAGATAAAAGGGGTGTGTCGAACTGTTTGTTCTGCTTTACGTGTGAGCGATTTTGTTGTAAATTGTAAATTTACACGTGTAAGATCCATTCGGTACCAGAGCCGTGAATGAATGAGCTCTGCATCCCGAGATTGTGACTCAGACCTTGCGCGGGATGTTCTGCGCGAACTGAATATTTTCATGAGAGTCGCGCTAATGTGTAATCTTTATACTGTGCTAAATGCATATTGATATAATCCTTCTTGGAAAGTAGTTTTTCAGACAGGTTTTATTGATCACATTGTATTATGATAATCGTTCAATATGCTCGCCACTGCAGTTCAAAATAAGTTTTAAAATAGTAAAAATAAAAACGAAGGAAACTAGAAAACAAAAATGTAGCAAATATGTAAATAACTATTAAGAATTAATTTGGCTATTTTTTCATTTGATAAATACTAATTGAATTACTTAAATCTCATAGCAATAGATGAATTTGGTGCAGTTTTTACTCGTGATTTTAGGTCTGTTTGTTATCCTGCACTGGTGTACACTAGTGTACACTTTTTTTTACGAAATATGCTTTAATGAAGCCGGAATTCTTTAATAATGTGTCAATACGAATCATACTCATTCATACTGACATACCACACAAACATTTAAGGTTGCATTAAAGGGTAAATTGCGAGAAAGTATGCATTGGTGTACACCAGTGCAGGATAACAAACAGACAGATCGAGTAAAAGTATATTTCAAGTATAATTCTCTAAGAACCTTTATAATTGTGAGAATCTACTAATAGGTTTATTATTACTTTCAGATGTTAGATAAAATGTTCGTGTATTGTATTCATGTACAGACATATTTTATGTACGAAACCAGAGAAAAAAACATTATCCAGTTTGCTCGTTTAAATTATATGATCTTACTTCTTAATAATTAAATTATTCGAAATATGAATCGTAAGAAGAAATAAATGAAATTTTATAAAACAGTTTTGAAATTTAAGCTATTTAGCGCCGTGTTTACGAAAGGCGAGAAATTTAATTTTTATGCTTTCTGCAACATTCAATATTTATGTGTGTACTGAATTTGTTACATTCGGTCCTCAGCAGGAGTAACCATACAAAATTTTATCCAGGCCACGTTCGTCTGTCCGTGTCCAGCGTATAAAACTTGAAGTTCTGATTTGGGTCCGTCTGACAGACGTTTGTTTGTGGTGGTCCGGCATCACTCAACTCTGGCATCTAGTATGTCGTGATTTGTGCTTCTGCATACCTTCTTGCCGTCGCAGAAAATACTCCTTGCTTGCAGTCCGACTTTCAAAACATGGCCGGTCTAAAATGTTATTTGAGGTGTTCTCATTCAATCGAATTAAATAATTAGAAGACGTTTCAATTTCTAAATCGTTATTGGGGATGTTATTTCCAAAGCGCGCCTTAAATTAACTTCGAAAATAATCCTTATTAGGCATACTAATTAGAACAGTTTGCGTTGCTGTGACGCTTTCAAACTAATTACGTTAATAGGCGGTCGCAAATTACTATTTTAGATGTAACCGTAAACAAATAAATTAAAATAATAAAAATTATTTTTGTATATTTGAACACTAATTAGAGTTAGAGAAAGTAGAATTTTTCCTAACGAGTGCGGAAAAAATGTTTCAACACTAAAAAAAGGTCATGTTTTTTATAAACAGGCAGAAACTAAATTTGCCGAATTTAAATCAATTTATTGAATATTTATTAAATGCCGATCGATCGATAAATAAATCAAAGAACTTGTATGTAGTTATCTCTTTCTAACTTTCGTGAAACAGCTTTACGGCTTTTGTCATGTCATGTCATTTCATCGTATATTTTCTTAACTCAGATCTATACGATCTAAAGCAGTACCCGGTATAGCACGAAGGATTCGTAACTTCAAAAACTGCATTTCTTAAGGTGCAGATAGACATGCGAGAAAACTTGCGCGAGTTACTGTCTGACACTGATGTCGCGAGTTACTTGCGACAAATTTCGCGTAAGTTACTCGACTCGCAACTCTATTTATATCAGTGACATCAGTGTCGGACAGTAACTCGGGCAAGTTTTCTCGCATGTCTATCTGCACCTTTAGGTTTGCTTCTAATGCTATTTACACCAACTGATTGCCCAAGAAAAATCTTGAATTTACAAGAGAAGAATGTTTCCGAAATATTTCAAGACGATTCGCATTTTATATGATTCCAACAGAAATAGTAAACTCTCTTCGCACGATGGTCTTTGTGTTAGGAATCTCAATCAATATAAATGATCCCACGTGTTTGATGTTTTGAACCTGAAGAAAAGTTAGTTCTTCTCGTCGACATGCTTTACTAACACCAACAATCAACATTACCTAAGATTTGAACAAAAATTTTAATATCACAAAATCTTCTAAGCGGACATTAAATCGCGCAACTATACACTTTACGTTTCGCAGTCGTTCGACTGCTTCGTCAGTCGAAGCAGTCGAACGACTGCGAAACGTAAAGTGTACAGTTGCGCGATTTAGTGTCCGCTTAGAAGATTTTGTGATACAAATTTCATCGGACAAGAACCAACTGTAAATAAAAATTTTAATATTTGGATAAGATTTTTATTTAAATTTTTACCTTCATCGCTAAGTAGGTTGTATCGTGTGCTTCTCTTAAGAATTTTTCTATTTCTGATTTTGTTAAAACACTGAATTTTTTAGAGTAATGACCCACTGACTTTCATATAATGAAAGCTGTTAAACTTACAAATTTCTTCATGTCGATATTTTCCTCACGCACCGAGCATTTAGCTCCACAAGGTGGAACTTTTATAGATTCTGAATTTTTGTTCAAAATATTCTAGCAAGACTTCTTCATTGATAATTTTCTAAATTTAACACATTTTCTAAACTCCAGTAGAAAAGGCATATGTGCCACTCGGCATGTTGTTCATGTAATGGCTAATATAAAAAAAATTATTATACAAATAGCTATTACCAAATAATATCAGTTGAATATCTTAATTGTTCCATGTCTCCTTTCATTAGTATATTCTACTTGGAGAGTCGTTTTTTTTCCAAGTGCAAACTTCTCTAGAAATAAATTTGTATTGTCATGATGAACAAGTCGATGTAAATATATGTCTAAGTCGTTCATCTCGTGTTTAATTTTGTCAACGGCAACTCACATTGTTTATTTGCCAGCCGGGATTTTAAAACCTGTACCATATCGAATACCAGGACTGACCTTGATTCATCTCAGTCTGGCGGTGCAATTGTTGTTTACGTCCGTAAAACGCACAATCATCGTCCGGACAATGAAAATGCTGCCAACAGGCGACTTGGATTGCTTTGAACGGTTCACCGACGGTCGCGGACCACGTTCACTGTTTGTTTATTGTATCTAAATTGTTTACAAACCCGGCAGACGAATTGTTGCAAGGCGCAACACATGAATGGGCAGCATCGCATGTATAAAAGCTAATTAGGTAGGCATTCATCAGTTCGAAAATAATCGTGGATTTCAGCTTTTCATCACTCAACAGCTGGTTTTCAGTAGTCGTTGGCGAAGGACATACATAATTTAAGAAATTTCATCACCTGTTATCTTTATGTGCAAACTAATACAGTTCAAATACGTATTATGAACTCTATTGTAATATCGCAAATGATACGTTTCATTTTACCGTTATTATTCAAAAAATACATTTTAGTGACATTTTAATAGTTTCTTAAGGACGGACGTTTTGGACTACTTTATTTTTTGTACAAGATTTAATTTCATTTCTTCAATTGTGCAATAAATTAGAATGTTTCAAAAATTGCCTGAGCAAATAGAAAATGTTCTATTTCCAAATAATTTCTTGTTTGAAATGTTGTACAAATTGAACCAAATCTTGCACAAATTTATCTATGCGTTACCCTGATAAAGGTAATAAACTGCCGATATTGCACAGGTCAAGTCAAAAATGAAGCATTCTCTGAAGAAATCTGTTCGTAGGCTCCTCTAGATGAGAAGCAGTTTCATCTGTCAGGATTCTTAAACAAGTAAAACATTAGAAGTTAGTTATCAGAAAACCCTAGTGAGGAAACTCATCTTCATCTTCGTAATATAGGTGCTCGGAGAACAGTTTAAAGAGCATATTTGGAAGTTGTATACCGAGATCAATTTTCTTTAATGAAACCCGATACCGTAATTTGCTATAATCGTTTCTTGACGATGAATATTTTTGTTATTATTTTCAACATGATAACGTAATGTTAGAAGAAATAAAATATAGCGCAGTTGTTACATAAGTAACCAGGATATTAAAGGATCTTAAATATCGTGGTCACTTATAAAATAATTGCTATATTTTATTTTCTTATCTCATAACTTATTATTAATTGATTACAACTGAAAAGCATTTAATATTAATAATCTGACATACATAATTTGCAAATTAAATACGTACAGTTTGTGTCAATAATTCTGCCAACTGTCATATTATGCTTTAAAATTGCATGCTGCAAGAAAGTCCAGTTAAAGTAGAGGGTCAAACGGAGCGTATTAGTTGTTTACACAAGATAAATAGAAACGGCACTTTGTTAAATCATGAAAAACCTCAAAAATACATTAGATAAAGCATTAGGACCTAAAAGGCATAAGTATAGAGATTTGGAGCATGAAACTTCAAATTTTGAAACGGCAAAAGTTCAAAAATAATTGTTATAAACTCAAAGTACGAAGCAGCTGTATCTAAAGAAAAGGAAACAACAAATTATTCGTAGTAATACAAAATTTGAAACCAGCGAGGAAAGTAAACCCGGGAAAGCTTCAAACAGGATAAATGGAAGATTAGGATATCATATTGAAATATTTTCAAAAAATAATGAAAGAAAAACTTATTTTAACCTAAATAAAGGATTTAATATTTGTAGTCACAATTATTCGCAATGGCCTGTATATGTATACAGCCACGCTCACCTTAAATGCACCTCCCGTACGCAAACCTCACCCTTAAAACCTTGTGATACAAGGGTCACAGAACTGTCAAATTGCAGCACTTAAGCTGCGCGCCACTATACATATACTATTTGAAGTCATCTTCAGACGGTCGTGGAACTAAAAATCTTGGCAACGTTTAATTGTTTGAATCCAGTTAAAATATGATTTTTAATTGTATGACGTTCTGTGGATGACTTTAAATTGTATCACTTATATCTACTGAAACCCGTAAAGTGGATGTTTACTGTTTTGTATGTAGATACGAATCTTAATGCATTAGAAAATCAAATCAAAATAATAATCGTTGGAAAAACAAAAGTCATGAACTTGTTATTACGTCTGATGATATTTACATCTAGAAATTAACAATTCACTAAGTTTTCTAGATGTAAATATCATCAGACGTATTAACAAATTAATAACAAATTGGTTTCATAAACCTACGTGGTCAGGTAGATATATTAATTTTCATTCGTATACTTCTAAAAACTATAAAATTGCAACAATTATTTCTTTAACAGATCGAGCTGTTTTACTTTCAGATAAACTTTTCATTTATGATAATTTAAATTTAATAAAAAAGACTCTTGTTCAAAATTCTTATCCAATAAATCTTATAGAATCAGTAATAAAAAATCGTATTAAATATTTACAAAATTCAAAAATCCACAATAGCAATAAACAAATTTCAAACAAAAAATACATATCATTACCTTACATTGAACCACTATATGACACATTTAAACACATATTCAAAAAACACAATTTAATTTTAGCTAGCAAATCTGTAAATAATTTAAATAGTATTTTCTCAAATTTAAAAACCAAAACACCAAAACTAAAACAACCTAACGTAGTTTATGAAATTAAGGGTGGGTTTACAGAAAGCAAATCAAATATTTAATTTCGAATTAAACTAATCACGATTAAGTTGCCATAAGAATTACATTGCGAACTGTCAAATTAACAACGTCATTAATATTTGATTGCAATTAAATTTTCTGTAAACTGGCCCTAAATGTTTAAATTGTAATTCGTGTTATATTGGAGAAACAAGCCAAAATTTAAAGAAACGTCTAGACCAACATAAATATCATATCCAAAAAAATAATCAAAATCATTCAATGCTTGTAGAACATTCATTAGAAAATGACCATAATTTTGATTTTGAAAATACTAATATTTTATATTACGAGTCTAATATTTTCAAAAGACGTTTTATAGAAATGTGTAAAATAAAAATGTCGTCGAATTCTATTAATAAACGTACTGATTTTGCAAATTTAAACGATACATTTTGTAGTTTTCTCGATTTCTTAAATAGAATATAGATCTGTCAATTTTTTAACATTTATAATGTTCAAATTATTTTTAGATTTAAAAAATAAATAAAAAAAAAATCAAGTTACTTTTTCAGTTTCCGTTGACAACCTTGTTTATTTTGACAACATATTTTTCACTTCTGACGAAGCGGTCGAACGACTGCGAAACGTAAAGTGTAAAGTGCGCGATTTAGTGTCCGCTTAAAAGATTTTGTGATACAATATATTACATTTACAAAAACTGGATCTTGGGAACTAAAAATAAGATAAGATAAATTATTCGTAAAAAATTTATTCTATTATAATAAACAGTACTTTTACGCAAATAAATAATAATAATAAAAATCTTACTTTATTGTGCAGGGTTAGTTTCATTAATGTTAACCCCTCTTTATTATTTTAATTATTAACCGATTCAAAAAATTAAAAAATGGTTCTTATATGTTTTTTAAATGGAACACCTTATATATTTTGACAAATTTCGATTCCTTGAGTCAGTCTAATAACAAACATATATACATATCGTATAATTGGTTTACTAGTTTTTGTGTTATCCGTCAATTATTGAAAACTTGATTGTGGTTATTTTTTAAATAATTTGCACCCTACCTAGAGGTTTTATTTTAAGAAATATAGAAGAACTTTAAATACAAAAGCTGTAGGATATTATTTGCATTATCTTTTAAACCTTTCACAAAAAGTAAAAATACAACTTTTGTATTTTAAATGGAATACCCTGTATATTCTTCGCTAAAATGAAATATCATTTGTTACTAATTTCAAAAATATATAATGTTTGGATGAGCGGTTTGTGATGTATTTGATTTTAAAATATGAATAATATCAATAAATTAATATTTAAAAAATCAAGGCCTGGAAAAGAACTTTATTGTTAACTCATTTTGTATCGTTCTAGTATTCGAATTGATATTGCCATTTGCTAACTCAAACAGTGATTTAGAATATTTTTTACGCATTTTTTCCTTAAATGTTTATAATTCAAACAGGTTTTTGTCCGATGAAAATTGTATCACAAATTCTTTGAAACGGACACTGAATATACGCACTAACACTTAACGTTTCGCCGTCGTTCGTCAGAAATGAAAAAATATAAACAAGTTGTCAAAATAAACAAGGTTGTCAATGAAAAAGTAAAATGATCTTTTTTTATAATAAATCAAAATTAATTTTAAAACATTTTTAATAAATTTTAAAATTGACAGATCTATATCCTGTTTAAAGAATCGAGAAAACTGCAAAATATATCGTTTAAATTTGCAAAATCTGTTTGTTAATAGAACTCGATGATATTTTTATTTTACACATTTCTATAAAACGTCTTTTGAAAATATTTGACTCACCATATAAAATATTAGTATTTTCAAAATCAAAATTATGGTTATATGTTAATTATATGTTTATATGTTAATATGTGCATTCATTTTTAAACTCAAGTATATCACAAATGGCGGATCCAAATATCAAGATATTATATGTTTTTGAAATCAGCAAACAATGATCTTTCATTATATTGAACAATGTATAGGGTGTTCCATTAAAAAAAATGTATTTTTTTCTTTACTTTGCGATGCGCTTTTATTTTTTATGAGAGCTCTAAAAGATAACATATAATATCCTACAAACCTCTAGGTAGGGTGTAAAGTATTAAAAAAATAACCACAATCAAGTTTTCAATAATTGACGGATAACACAAAAACTAGTAAACTAACTATACGATATGCATATATATTTATTATCAGAGTGATTCAAGGATTTGATATTTGTAAAAATATACAAGGTGTTCCATTAAAAAATATTTTTTTGTCCACTCAGTTTATATAAAACGCTACCGCAAAACTGATGGTATATGTGAAGTCTACATAAAAATTCACATAAGAAATATTTTTAAATTTTTTGAATCGGTTAATAATTAAAATAATAAAGGGGGGTTAACATGGTTAATAATTAAAATAATAAAGGGGGCTTAACATGGTTAATAATTAAAATAATAAAGGGGGGTTAACATTAATAACCCTGTACGTACTGTAAGTTATCTCCACGTACACGATGGTTACTTTAATTCTTGCTTGTTTTTTGACAGGCTATATACAGGGTGTTTTCGGAAGTGTGGCTGAAAACAGAACCTAGGTATTTACATGTACTGAGTATATGATTGAACACTTTGCTTTTGCTCAAAAACAAGTTTAATGTGTAATTCTTTTTGTATTCTACTCCCATCCCGGCGGCACTGATGAATAAGGAAAATTTTTTAAATAAAATATTAAATATTAAAAACAAAAACATAATAATTCTTAGAAAAACTCGTCGTTGCGGTTTTAATTATTAAATTTGAAATAAAAAACTAATGTCAACACCTAAAGGTCACACTTGTCAAACTTGTAACAAGTCCTTTCAAAATGAACACAGGAAAAAGAAAAATAAATCTGACATTTTTTAACTTTGTTTCATATTGTATCCGGATTCTTTTTCAGCCACACTTCCAAAAACATTCAGTATATGCACACACTCACAGGTTAAAAATACTTCATGAAATCTCAGAGAATTTATTAATTTTATTATTATTTTTTTTTATAATTATTACCATGAATACGTGGTTTAACTTGTTTGTGTGTGTACTGAAGACAGCAACGTAGCTGCCGGAATATGTATGTACGAATATGAAATAATTGTAGGCAGCGATTATTTTTTAATTAAATTCTAAAAAGTGAAATTGCAATTGTGGACGTAAAAATTGAAGCAAAAATATACCAACATACCTACTTTAGAAAAGGATCTGCTACTTCTCTTCACCGAAACCAAGATAAGAACATTATTTTCCAACAAGATAACGCACGTATACATGAAGACAGCAGTAACTAAAAAAATTTGAAGATCACGGAGTGAAACTTTTGGAATGATATCTTTAAGATTCAATCCCAACCCCTATAAAAATGTAAAATTTTCGAAGCTTGCGAAAACATGGAAGGTGTTACATTAGAAACTTTAATTAATACATAATTAAATGAATTATTATTTATTAATAAATTGAACTAAAACAGAAGTAGCAACCTATATTTATTTCTAACGCCAGTAGGTTAATTCTTTCTTTTATTTACACATTGTTTACTGCATTCAAAGGTTAAAAAGGCGTTTTAAAAGGACATTTACTCTTATTATTTGAAAATCCACATCAACCATTAACTATACTTAAAAATAACAAATAACCTATAAAATTATTCACAGCTCTGTAATAATTAATCCTACCGATTTAAATATTTGTAAAAACAACATGTAACTTGTTTGACATTTATGTAAATGAAGTATAATACATATAATTATTTAAATTAATGCTAAAGCAGGTAGTAATTACGATTTGTAATCAAATCGTGAAAATAGCTACCTATAATCTACTGCTACTGAACATGATCTTATTCTTGTAAATACTTCAAAATAAAGCAAATAAGTTTTTGATATAAAAAAATGATTAAACATTTTCTTTTGAAATTTTCATTATTAATTTACTTTAAGTCACTTTATACAGTGACCGGCAGAAAGTTAAATTCATATGGGAAACTCTTTATTATTCATTTCTCAGAAAAGAATATTCTTTATGAAAGTTTTTACGTCTTCCCAAATTCACATATTAAAATTTGAATACCTCTCGGCATATACCGAGAAAATCAAAATATTTGAAATCGACATAAGAGTAAAGTACCGTTATTTTTCATTTTATCAAATTATAACCGCCCGAGCTTTTCAAAAATGAGGGAATTTTGTTTGATACTAGGTAATCTTGTAAAAAGTTTAGCGAAATTTTTTATGGAAGTAAAATTCCTATGAATTAATAGGCATAGCAAATACTATCATAAAATCTACGTCGCATTTATAGCTTAAAATAGCAAATATCTCGAAAACGGTTATCTCTAGCGCTATTGAACAGGTATACCTAATTGGTTTAAAAGAGATAGGGAAATAACAATTTTTTGTTAAAAGTTCCATAAGTGTACTCATAAAAAAAGATAGAGCGTTTTAAAAGCAACAATGATACCGTACGTAGCGCCTTCTATTCGCTATATCAAAAGTAAGGCCGTATTATTATTTCTCGCCCCCAAAGGACAGGTCAATTTTTAAGGCAAACTTATCGACAAAATGATTTTAACGCCCTATATTTCCTTTATTATCAACTATTAGACTAAGTGAGTCTAGGTCCTAGCGCAAGAAAATCTTAATACAAAAATGAATTTTATTTTGCTTTTATTATTTTTTTTATTAGTTTTAATTAGTTGAAGACATGTTAAAACAACTTAAAATGAGGACAAACTGCAAGGATAACAAAAACTTGTACATAATTATAATTTGAACAAATTTTGGACGGTTAAATGCACATAAAACGCATTGTACAGCGGCTACGACCACCGAGTCCCCTAATTTCTGAACATGGTGTATTTACTAGTCGAATGTAAAACGGAAAATAATTTAAATATAATCTTCTTGAATTATACTCTTCTTATTGAAGTGTATAATACCTACACCATTTACATTTACAGTTGGTTCTTGTCCGATGAAATTTGTATCACAAAATCTTTTAAGCGAACACTAAATCGCGCACTATACACTTAACGTTTCGCAGTCGTTCGACAGCTTCCTCAGAAGTGAAAAATATGTTGTCAACCTTGTTTATTTTGACAACATATTTTTCACTTCTGACGAAGCTGTCGAACGACTGCGTTAAATGTATAGTGCGCGATTTAGTGTCCGCTTAAAAGATTTTGTGATACACCATTTACATCAAGTTATCTATTTCATACTTTAATTAACTATTTAATATCCCAAGCACAATTCTTCAAGAAGCTAATCTTCTGCAAGTTTAGAAATTATCTATAGAATCCCTATCCCAAGACTATATCTGTTGATAAATACATTTCTTGTCCTTATTTTTTAACTAAATAATTGTCAGACTTCCAAAAAACTTAGTCTCGCATTTTGTTATTTTAAATGATTAAATAAATTTTCGTATTTCAAAAATTAAATTGAATTTTAAATAATATTTTAACTGATGCATGATTTTTTTTACAGCAAATGGATCGTATACACCGGGAATGGAACCGAAAAGGCAAAGAACCGCATACACGAGGCATCAAATACTGGAACTAGAAAAAGAATTTCATTACAACAGATATTTGACCCGACGGAGACGTATAGAAATAGCACACACGCTGGTGCTTTCAGAGAGACAAATTAAAATCTGGTTTCAGAATCGTAGAATGAAGTGGAAGAAGGATAACAAATTGCCGAACACGAAAAATGTGAGGAGGAAAACCAATCCTGCAGGGGTGACGACGACAACTAAGTCAGCGGGAAAAATGCGCGGTAAGACGCAAGGCTCCGCTCCGGGCAACAATAATGATAAGAGAAAGAATAATAATTCCGGACGAGGAGGAGATATGGACGGTTTAGGGGAAAATATGCTCGATATGTCCTTATCTGGCCACCAGATTCCATCCGCGATTGGGGGACATTCTCATGCGCATCCGATGGCACCTACAAATCTCCACCATCCAGGAATGTTGCATGGTGATCCTAGCATGCACATAAGTTCACTTGGACCGTCGTTAACTACCCTGACTTCTTCGCCCGGATGTGGTCCATCCCAGAACACTCCACAACCAGTCATTAAATCGGACTACGGTCTTACAGCGCTTTAATTAGTGATCGTGTAGTGAGTTTGAGCTCAATGTGTGAATAAGTACAATGCAGTTATAGATTTTAAACCTGAATTGAAATGCCGACAATATAAACAATATAATCAAACTGCGATTGATAAACCTTGGTTTGTTTGTGTCAAGTAGCGGAAAATTAGTTTACAATTTAATTTCAGTTCAAGTTAACATTTCTAAATCCTAACTAATGTGAATGGTTTCACGGCGCCCAATTTTCTTAATAGTTAATTTTTCACTCCCTGGTTTCTTTATTGTATTATAATTCATTCGAAAGTGAATATTTTTGTAAGCGTAGATTTTTATGGAAATATTAAATTTTTGATTAGTATTCGTGCCATTTTAAATTTAGGATTGTTTTCTCTTATTTCTATAAGCTATTGTTACCAACGATTTATTTTTTTAATGTTAAATTTATTAATTCCTATTTTTAACAAGAGCCTTAGCAAATACGTTTTGTAAATATTTGATACACAGAAAATATCTGGTCGAAAAAATAAGAATTATAAAGTGGTTGACTTTTTTATAGACTTTCTTATTTATTTTATTTTCTGAACTCCCACAATATATTTGTCTGTGTCTCGAATTACATTAAAATATGTGATTGTTTTTTTTTCTTTTCAATTGTACAGACATACAAGATTAAAACTTACGAAATAGTATAACCTATGCATTCTGTTTGTCGATATTGTGCATGTATTTGTAAGGTACTAAGCCCAGTGTGATCCTATAAGAGAGTATAAATTCATTATTGTAGGAATAATAGCCTGTAAATAATCTAATCTCTAGTAATAATAAATCGTATACTTCTATTATTTTTTCTTTCCTTTCTGTCATCAAGGAAAAAATACAGAACTCGTAGCGACTGTTTCTACGTGACGTGAGCACAGATGCACGACGAACAATTCGATTTCTCATTACATATGCGCTGAAATTCTAAGAAATATTCTTGCATGTTCCTAGTAAAAGACACCTGTTCCATTGATTGATAGGCATTATAAATATTGCACACCTTGTGGAGTTACAACTGCAGGTAATTAATAATAAAATTTTTCCCATAAGGCTTTCAGTACAACAAATTAATAAACAAATAGAAAAATTAACTCCAACCGGAAAACAGAGAAATTTAAAATTATTAGCTTGAAGCAAATTATCCTACACATCATGGTGTGGGGACAGTTGTTTACCTACAAATTTGCGCCCTCGAAACATTTGCTGACCGTAGTTTAAATATGACAAAAATTTGTAAGGTAAAGTAAATTAAGGTTTTAGATTTGTGAACTCGTACATATGGGTGGTTAGAGATTAATTTGCCAAAATAGGACACAAAAGCACGAACACGAAAGCTGTTAAAAAAAAATTATTCCCCAAATTACTTAGTACGAAGACAGACAATGAATTCTCCATTGTTTGTTTAAGACATTTTTAAAAAAATTTTAAAAGGAACCTTTGTGTATATTTTTTGTAAAACGCAGCAGGAAAATAACTGCATTCCGATTCGCTTTGGAAATATTGATATTCTAACTTTATTTTAATTAATACATCAACGCACCAAACCAAAAAATTCAGTAATTTCAATCTCTTCAATAGATATTTGCGATTTTTTATTTCTGCTACATGTATTCTTTTCTTCGTGCAGCTCCATAACTGGATTAAATTCCGATGGAAATTATTGAGAAAATTATGGCACAAAGAAGTTTTTTCTCTTCTTCTATATGAAGATTCTCAATGGATCAGATTATGAAGATTATTCAAAACCACCTCTTGAACAAGAGGATTCATCAAACTACAGGGCTGACGAAATTAAATCCATTTTTTTGGTTGTTGGTCTAAATCCAATTAATACATGTGGTAAAAAATGTATAAATTCAGCACCAAAAAATATTCTGATATCATTTTCGTGTAAGATTTTCGAAATTTTGTAGTATAAAGCTAGAAGTTTTTTTTAAGTACCTCTAATCAGTCTTGGAAAAAATCCTATTTACTTCAAAGTGTTCTTTGCGTGTGGAGAATCGTTAATAAGTAGTTTGAATCTGCGTTTTAAGGAATAAATGTGACACAAATCATTGAAATTGGAATGGAGCTAAAATTGATAAGTTTGGAATTATTCACTATTGAACTTTTACAAAGTTCTCTTTCCCATTCGAATTTTATTCAAGCGATAATGAGTTGTGAAAAGTATTAACTATGAAGAAAAAAAGAATATTTGAAGTTAAAGTTGTCAAAAGCTAAAGTATTTTAAGATGAACACACTGACAGGTGTTTGACAGAATACCTTCTTTCTTAAAATAATATATTAAGATAAATTATACGAATTTGCCGCTTGCTGTCGGAGGTCACGTGTATTTTTAACTCACATTGATCAGATCAGCATTTAATAAAAAAATGAACGGTAGAGATATTTTTTTCTTAAACTCTAAGGGCCGTATTCCTAGTCGTGACTAAGCAAGTTTTCAACACCATCTTGTTCGTCTTATGCCCGTTTGTACAATTCGAGTTTAACGTTAAACCAAAGCTTAAACCCTTCACAACAACATAGTTGCAATGGACGTTGCTACAGGTTTAAGCTTCGCTTAACGTTAAACTCGAATTGTAAAAATGGGCCAAAATACGTTTAAGGTTGTCTTAAGTTGCTGTGTACTCGCAGATGTGAACTTTAATAAATCAATGTTGAAAAGAATTCTTCGTTATTCCACTTCTTCGAGAACAGTGTGGACAGCTTTGAGAGCAGTGACGTTTTTAAGTGATGGCTGTGAAACGTTTTTAAGTAAGATTGCCTTCCGTAAGTTAAGACTCTAAGCAAATACTTAAGTCTTTCTTAAGATCTGCTTAACATTTTCTTAAATGTAAGGACTGATTATGAATACAGGCCTTAATATATCAAAACCTCTATTATTGGTGCTGGTTAGATTATTCCTTCATTTACTTCGATTTGCACTTCTACTTTCGTATTAAATCTGAAGTAGTTGCATGGCCGCGTTGATTGAGTCCGTTAGCAATGGGCTTAATGCTTGAGCCGGCAACTATTAGGTGTGTGTATATTTTATTTTACAAAGCTTTTTTCTATATTCTGATTAACGTGTAATTATTATTTAAAATTACAATTTCAATATTCAGTAACTGCAGAATAATAATAGTGGTTATGTTGAATAAAACGATAAAAACAAAGAATTGAATAATTCAACTGTGACAATTTGTTTTCAAATGTGCTTTGCTGAATTTTATTTACTGTGTCCGTATATTACTCAAGAGGACGACGTCTGACGATGTATATTAAAACGTCTCTCACGCTTGCAGAATGCAATACTCTCGGGAGTATTTTCACTATTCAACCCTTTGGTCAGTAGCGGACGGCAAGTTTGGTCACTCCCACATGATTGTAACGACACGGCTGAGCTCCTTGCTAATTGCCGAAAAGCCTCTTGCAGTCCCAGCGGGCCACATAAATTTGTCAACTCTTTATCTCCTCTCTCATTTGCATTTCGGATGCAGTTAACATGCCATTAAAAGATTTTTTGATTTATAACCGAAGCTGGGCTACTTAAATACAAAATAAGTATTACAGAAGGCACCGAAGAGTTTTCTATAAATCCATCAGACTTTTTTATTATTTAATTTACTTCTTAATTTTGATTCAAATAGATTCTTGTCTGATGAAAATTTTATAAAAATATAACAACAATAATAATTCTTGAATTAAAAATTAAAAAAATAAATAAATAATAATTTCACTATAACTTGTCAACGGACAGCTTAAAAATCGTACAAATCTCAACGTTTAAAATTTATTAGTAGCAATAAAACTGTTCCGACGCGACGGTCCTGAAAATTCCAAGGTTCGGCATAAAATAATCAATCGTTTCATTCCATAATGCCAGCGATGTATGAAAATTTTCATTTGAAAAATTTCAATGAAAAGTTTTAAGACTTCACTATTTATTCAAAAGCTCATTGTAGTACCATCTATTTATTAAATGTATTTCTCCCTCTGAATTTACAAAAAAGTGATCTAAAAAAATAAAGCCTGTTTTACATTGCACTAATTTTCGATAAAATAGTACAAGAAAATATTAATAATATGGGCTCTAACACTAAAGCTTTGAATGCGTCCATCATAATATAGTTCATGTCGATTTAGGTGTGAAAAAATTGTCTGCAAGATGGACTTAGAGTTTCCCAAAAAAGTTGAAGGTTCGCGCTCAATCAGTGCTTGTTTTGAAGAAGATGCTGACTTTTTGAGCCGTGTTGTGATCATATATAAAACTTGGATCCATTTTTATGACCCAGAAACGAAACAGCAGTGGATGAAGTATAAATATCGTGGTTCTCCTAGGCCTAAGATATTTCCAATTCAAAAATCCGCTGAAATAGTTCTTGCTTCAGTTTCTTTAGGGAGTAATTATGATCGATTATCTAGAAATGGGCTAAGTGAAAACTGGAGATTATTATTCTGAATACTAGCCACTCTAAGAGAGCAAATCAATGAAAAAAGACATGGAATATTAGCGAAAGCTGTGTTATTTTTGTTGGACAATGCACCTGCACATTGCTATGAATTCAATTCATACAAGTCGAAAAAGAAACTCAGTGTATGTATATTACGAAGGATTAGAACGGATAACGGATTGGAATTCTGTTCCAAAAATTGGGACATACTTTGTGATTCACATGGAATGGTACATGAAAAAACTATGATTTATACTTCCCAGCAAAATGGAAGAGATGAACGGATAAATCCAACATTAATGGACCTTGTTAAAAGTACGATTAACGACACTGGAGTGCCTAAGTCACTATGGGCAAAATTAACAAACACGGTTGCGTACATTCAAAATCGTACCACTCACCATCATGATGGTAAAATAACTCCTTATGAAATTTGGACTACTAAGAAATCTAGCGTCAGACATCTTAAACTAAATGGACGTGAAAAAGGGTTTTCGTTGGATACGTTCGTTATGGCTGAGAATGTAGAATTTGGATTCCTGATCAAAATGAAGTATTGAATCACGAAATTGTATATGTATTTCAAAAAAATTTAAAATACAAAGTTCAACGAAATAGAAAAGAAGCTCAAGAAATTTAATATCTTGGTCAGATACCAAGCATGATTTGAAAGATGAGGAAAATGAACCAACAAAAATTGAAGATCGACATTCGGAAATTATATCAAATGTAAATTAAAAGAGATTCTGACGATGATCAACAACATCTGCAAGAATCACGATTTGAAGAAATTAAACAATGGTCAGAAGTTAATCAACAAAGGAGGAGAGGACGTCCGGCAAAGAACGCCAACGGAAGCGAACCTAAACCTGAAAGACATTATACGAAAGAAAGAGTGCTGCAAAGATGATTATGAACCTATTTCGTTTCAAGAAGCCATCAGTTGTAATGGCTCTAATAGATGGTTAGGAGCAATGCAAGGCAAAATCGAATAGTTAAGTCATCACAAAGTCTGCGAATTAGCCCCTGGATTAAATTCTATAAAATGTAGATGGGTCTACAAGAAGAAAAAAAATAAAGATTAAGGTAATACGCCATGTGATAATTCACACCTCGTAACAAAGGAACAAGAAGAAAGTAAATTATGACGAAGCATATGCTCCGGTTTCTAGTTTTGAGACGACTAAATTACTGATTGCAACAGCCATAGAAAAGAATTATATTATGAACCAATATGATCTGAAAAGTGCTTATCTACCCAGTGAGTTTGGAACAGAAATTTTTATGAAACAGCCGGAAGGTTTCGTGAAAAAAGGCGAAGAAATGTTATATTATAAACTGCAGAAGTCTATTTATGGATTAAAACAGAGCAGTAGTTGTTGGAATAAACATTTTGATTCATCTTTAAGAAAAGGCGGGTTCAACGGAAAACAAGTTGGTCCATGTGCTTGTAAGCTTTAAATAAAATATGGATATGCAATTTTGACTGTACATGAGCACGACATATTTACTGTATCAGAAAATGAAGTTGTACGGAAAGAAATAATGAAACGCTTAAGCAATATTGTTTCGAAGTGAAGTATGTTGGATTGCTAACTTACTTACTGGGAGTGGAGTTTCACTATACAGGTAATCGAGAAATTATCTTAACGCAAAAGAATTATATTGAAAAGTTGTTGTACGATTTGAGCTTCAAGACGCAAAAGAAATAATGACGCCTGCGGAACCAAAGTCCAGATTTTTTAGACGAAGAAGTTAAGGAAATAATTTCAAAAAATTTTCCTTTTCTAAAACTCTTTGGTGGACTGCTTTATTATCTAAAAGGTTAAGACCTAAAATATTTCGTATGCTGTCGGAAAATTATTGAAATATTACTCTAACATCAATAAAAAACGAAGAATTTTCATATACAACACAGACATACAGGTAAGCTTCTCAAAGCATATTCGAACGCAGATTGGGCAAATACGATGGAGGCCGAATGTATTGCTTTAGCAAAATGTATTAGAGAAATAGCCTGGATGAAGGACTTGCTTCATACACTCGATCTTGAAAGAAGAGAAGATGGACCAACAAGAATTCGATGTGATAGTCAAGCAGCTTTACCACATGCTAACAATTTTATTGACAAGTCTAGGACAAAACATATAGGAATTAAACATTGTTCTATTAGAGAGAAACTAATGAATAAGACAGTAAAGTTAGAATACATTTCTATAGAAAAAAACATTGCCCGTACTTTAACGAAGCCGTGAAGTCAAAAATTGCACGAAATGCATTGCGATAGACTGATGAAAAAATGTTGTGGAAGGCTGGATTAAGAAACGTTGCAAGCCCGCTGTAATGAGTGGATTGATTTAAGACTACTTTGAATAGTAAAATGATTTGAGTTCCAAATTTTAGTTACTTCAATAGTAGGCTAAGAATATATCAATACTCCCTGGTAGACGTCCTGTTATTATACTATTTTTGGTATCACAATTAGCTTTTCTGTTTTATACTATCGTAAAGCTTGATATACCTCTATCTAGTATCATTTTCTATGATAATGTAAAACAGTCTCAATACGCTAAAAACTCACAAATCTTCTGAATGATCACATAAGCTTAATTTAAACAATACCAAATAATTGCTCAATAATATGAATAAATGGAGAACATTCTGCAGTGTACTGATACTGCCAGATAATTAATTCTAAATTAAGAATGAAGAAACGGAAAATATAATAGGAGAATATCAGTGTGGTTTTAGGAAAGGAAGAAGTACCGTAGACCAAATTTTTGCATTAAAAGAAATACAGGCGGAAAGTTATGAATATGGAAAAACTACGATGGTCCTCTTCATTGATTTCAAACAAGCCTATGACAAAATAAAACGAAACAAAGCTTTAGAAGAACTAGGAGTCAGTAATAAATTGATAAAAATGATAAAAATAACGCTACAAGGAACAAACAGCGCTGTCAGAATACATAACAAATATACAGAGACGTTTGAGATCAGGGAAGGAGTAAGGCAAGGAGACCCGCTATCGTCGCTGCTTTTCAGTATAGTGTTGGAAAAAGCAATAAGAGATGCAAACATCAACAGGACGGGACTTATTTATCAAAAAAAAGGCACCAGTGTCTAGTATTCGCGGATGACCTTGCACTCATAGCAAGAAGTAAGAAAGAGCTAAAAGATGTAACGGAAAGGTTGGAAGAAACGGCAATACATAAGTGAAGAAAAGACAAAATATATGGAGTGGATAGATAAAGAGTCTGAAAAGGGAAATTACTTGACAGTAATAACTAAAGAAGGGAAAAGATATAAGTTTGAAGAGGTAGATAAGTTCACGTACCTGGGAACAGTATTTACAAAAAAACCAACTATACCTAGATATTGAAGTACAGGCACGAATAATGGCAGGAAATCGATGTACTCGTATATGAGCACTTAGTAGGGTACTAAAGAGTAAAAATATCTCTAGGAAGGCAAAGTTAAAAATGTATAAGACAGTAATAAGGCCTATAGTAACATATGCAAGCGAAACATGGACCTTGAATAAAGTAGTGCAAACAAGGCTAGAGGTGTTAGGAAGATATTTAGAGGAAAGAAATACGAAGATAGATGGATAAGAAGAACGAACGATGAGTTGAAAAAACTTTACAAGGAGACAAGTATAACAGGAATTATAAGAACACAAAGGTTAAGATGGCTGGGGCACATAGAGAGAATGCTTCAGGCACAAGCTACTAACTAAAAATACAATCGGTGGGAAGAAGAGAAGGTGGAAAGCGGAAGTTGAAAAAGATCTAGAAATAATAAAAGTTAAGGGATGGAAAGAAAAAATGAAGAACAGAAAATTATGGAAGAAAATACTCAACCAAGCCATGGGCCTGCTATGCTCGCAGACCTAAAATATATATAATTTTAAATTTAAAAATCTTTTTTGAAAAGTTTCATCTACCTTCACTACGGTTGCTTTTCATGAAAACCTCTAAACCCCTAACCCTCCGCCTTTTGAAACGTAAGAGGTCGCGCTGTGTCCCTCAGATACATGCGGATAATAGTATATAATTTTAACTATTTATTGCTATTTATTTGTTTATTATATTTATTTATTTAGATTTGTCTATTTAAAACAAAATATTACTGTATAAATAAATATAAATATAAATATAAACCAATTCTTAAATTATTTTTATTAACGGGGATTAACGGCTATTGTATCCCCGTTAATAAAAATAATTTAAGAATTGGTTTACCTAACAAGTACGGCATTACTTCCCTACGTATAAATATAAATAAATATTGATGTAAGTCAAGCTGTTTCATCCTACTTAGGCTTAACTCGCATGTACCATTTTTGCTGCGATTTTTGAATGGTTTTGTGTGGTTATGGTGTAGATATTTTAGGTCTGACCATTTTGATAACGAAAAGATATGACAAATGAACATACTTATGACTTACGATGAACAAATATGACCGGTTGCGCTGTATCCACCACACACAAAGCGCATCTTCTGCTTCATTTGCTACACTAAAACTAAAAATTTATATCACAAAATCTTTTAAGCGGACACTAAATCGCGCACTATAACACTTTAAAGTAAATTTATAAACCGCAGTAGTTGTCCTTTGTTGTGAAATGATCAGAGATAGCGTACCTAGAAGGGCAATGGTATTGCACACTAAACACAAAAGTGGCAGTAAAAATATAAAGCTGTGTATCTGTGAGATACATGCGCGCCCGACGAAGGGCTAATTCCAGGTGTACGAAGATGACTACTATTGTATAATATTTAGACTTTCATTTTTCAAAATATTCTGATAAATATCACTAAACAATTTTTTTTTGTTTGTTAACAATGTGGTTTGCAAAGATTTTATTGATAAGGGACTTTTCAATTAAACTACGTTTTTCTTTCTACGAGCTTTAAGGCAAAATAGGGGCTATTCTGTAACTTATTAACAGGCTGTTAAAATTTAAGGGTACGTTAAAATTCAAAATAGAGTCTTATGATTGGCTATTACCACGGTAACGAAATTTAACAACCCTTTAAATTTAACGTCTTCGATGCAGAATAGGTCCTAATAGGTACCTATAATATAGGAGAGATATTATCTCTTCTAAAAGTACAGTCCACGGCGATTCATTGTATTAAAAATTATAATATAACGAAACTAATCATTTACTTGCGAAAATCAAGTAAAATTATTTTTTGAAAAACAATATCTAATTTGTTTAATTATTACTTAAAAACAAACTAGAAAACTTTGTAAATTAATTAATCACAATCGGTGCACTTATGTACTACTATAAATAAACTATAAAGGTGTACAAAAATTAAAATATTGAAATTTAAAACTTTTTTTTTATTGCAAACGAAAAAATGCCAACACGAAGTAGATTTGAATTCACAACTGAAAATATAATAAAAATTGGCGATGTTAATCTAATATTAACAAGTATCTTTTGTCTGAATTCTTTGAACGTTACCTTCTGCTCAGAAATAGATTCCAATCGTTTCCAATCTATTCGTGCATAAATTATTATCCTTTCATTTCATTCAATTGTTTTAATTCAATTAGCAATACAGATAATGTTTCCTATTAAATCGAACCATATCAGCTTTAACTTTCACGAAATATTTTTGACATGAGTTTCACTTAATAATATATGAAAACATTGAACACGAAATTATACATAATTACGGGGACATGGCGTTATACAGGGTGTTAATTAAAAACCCTACACACGTTAACAGGTGGTAGTAGAGACCAAAACAAGAAAGAAATTCTAATAAACCCAGATCCAATTCTCAATGGTTTTCGAGGTATGGAACTTAGAGATTTTGAATTTGAATGAATTAAAATCAAAATATCGTAAAACAAAAGTTGTCCTGTTGTGACAAATATTGACAGTGAAATTACTTATTAGTAAGTAAGTTTAGTTTCGCAATTGTTACATTTACTTTATACGCAGAATACGCCGATATGCATTTGTGTTAAGGAAGCTCGTCAAAATTCGCGTGGAACTAGACGAATTTACCAGCGAAGGTATCCTTTCCTTTGAGGCGTATTCCATCTCATGAAACTTTTCAAAAAGTCGATCGCAGGCTCAGAGAAAAAGGATGCTTTAATCAAGGTGCTCTCAATCAAGTGCGCGCATCTCTTTGACGGAGACTGCAACTTTGTTTGCAAGAGCAAGGACGACAGTTTCAACATCTGTGATAACTTCAAGTATGCCAAATATGTTATTTATTTTATATGTAAAACTCTTTTAGTTAAACTATATTTGCTTTTTCTCTGAGCCTACGGCTGGCTTCTTGGAAAGCTTCATAAGATGGAATATGCCTCAAAGCATACCTTAGGTGGTAAATTCGTCTAGCTTCACGCGAATTTTGACGAACTTCGTCGTAGCACAAAAATGCAGATCGCCGCCGACGTATTTTGCGGAAGTAAATGTAACCATTGCGAAACCAAACTTGCTTGCTAATAAGTAATTTTACTGTCGATATTTGTCACAACAGCACAATTTCTGTTTTACGATGTTTTTATTTTAATAGATTCATTCAAATTTAAGATTTCAAAATCCCATATCTCCAAAACCATTGAGAATTGGACCTCGGTTTATTAGAATTTTGTTGTTGTTTTGGTCTGTACTATCACCAGTCAACGTGTGTAGGGTTTCTTTATTAACACTCTGTATAATAATGTCTTTCAATTTCGAAACGACTTAATTTATTTAGCCGATAGTAATGGTTATGAACAGGATATCGGGAAAAATAGAAATTGATGATAATAAGTTGGTTGCGGCAATGATAGCACTGTATTAAAAGACAACTAATTTTAAAGTGATTGTAGTATTGGATCGTTTATAGTTAGATTTAAGAGTTGAAGAGAGGATTTTTTTCCAAAATAATTTGAATAAATAATAGTTCAAACGATAAATTGTAGCATAGAAATGTCTCCCAAAGTCATTTCTACAAATGAATATTTCTTAAAATATAAACTAATTTTTACTTGAATACTTATTTTTTCTTCGAGTGTATTAAAATTAAAAAATTCTATACTATCGCATGATTTGGAAAATATGGGTTTAAAACGCTTGAAGAAATTGGAATGCTGGTGGACGAAGAAAGCAGACGTTTCTTTAGTGTTCATCCAGATCTGTGATCTCTATTACCTACAGACTATTTTGCAAAACACAGATTAAATTAATACAAAAAAATTGGGTTTTAATTTTGTAGTAAATTTTTTGGTATTAGCTATTACTAAATAATATTTCAAGCTTTTACAACAGTAAAACATATTTAACGAACTTTAATTAAATTTTTGTTTAATATGCCTATTCATATAAAGGGACGATGCCCCCTTCTTGATGTTTTTGTTTATTTCTATAGAATCGTGTATTTTCCGGTCCAAATATTCTTATTGCATTAGAAAAGAAAAATACTTTTTAATATAAAATACGCTTGTATGACAAGTCTCTAACTAAGAAAACTCCCTTTTTGTTTTTAGGATCTAAAATTTCGATATAAAGTAACCTTTCGTTCGTTCGCCACATGATGCTGTTCCGAATATTATATTCATGGGGCGCACAAAAAACTTCTTTGTTCTGAACATCGAACCGCCATTTTAGATTACGGCCTTGTTGTGTAAAAATAGTTCAGTGAAGCATGTTCCCCTAGATTGGCAGCGAAGAGGGTTCGGTCGTTGCCGAAATGGCCTGATGGGCCGGGGATTGCGAGATCAGGCAAGCGGAAGGGCCAGCGACCATTGTTACACCCAGAAGCGGAATTAAAATACTTCTGCAACGTCAGATAATGTAAAAATTGTGCATCGTACCAAAACACGACTAACATATCCTCAACGCAACAACATGGATGTAACAAATTCATTCTCATATTCGCTGCAAAAGTTCAGGTAATCTAGTATAAAATAAAACCATGTCATAAGTTATTTAAATTAGACAGTGTCCGTATGTTAAGACAAGAAAAATTGTTAATGACTGTGATATTTACAAGCGATCTGGTTAATTATGATTTCCACGAACATTTATCATTTCTATATAAGGAAGGGGCACTCCTTAAATAAACTTTATCTGGACATGGTGAAATCTATTATTAAATTCTAGCGGTAGCACAGTTTTCTATTTCTATTTTAGACAAAAATTGATTATTAATCATCTCTCTTAATTAAACAACCGCAGAAAATGAAAAGATGAAGGCTGAATTAATTCTGTAATTTGCTACCTAAGATATATGGATATGCCAATATTAATCACTAAAATAAAAAATAGCTATTTACGAAATATTGTCTCGAATCCTTTGATTTTTATATGAACCTTGTATTTAGTCTGTAATGTACAACGAAGTAAACGTATATAATTTAGACAAATTTAAACAAGCATAATTCACATTTAAAATGTATAAACGTGTATTAGTATTATCATAAAATAAACATAATTTCAAATAATTTGATATGCTCATAGTTGGATAGTGTTGAAGCTTAGTGATATAAATTAAATTACTCATGAATATATTAACATTTGTTAATATAAAAATGTATTTACCTCAAAAAAGTTCTCTTTATGTTAAAACTAAACCACTATAAATTTTTGTTTAACGGCAAATTGCATGGAATGCAATGCAGGTGGTCTGCGTATGACAGCTTTTAAGGCCGTTTTACATTATACTTTTTCGACTAGAAACTGTGACAAGTTTCGTATTAAATTTAGAAATGTCAAGAAACTTATTTTCAAAGTAGTTCCGGACCTATTTTCTATCCAAGTTTTAAAACTAGACCTGCGTACAAACGCATATTATAGTACTGTCAACTTCTATTTCAAAAAGTTGGAAACGAAACGTAACCTAAACATTGCAGAACAGAATATGATCATTTATAGCAAGAGTAAAATCATGCTAAGTACAGCTATTCAATTGGACAGACAGTATTACCAATTTTTTTGCAATATTGATGTGAATCAGTTTATTTTCGATCGCGTGGTATTTTTTTTGTTCTTGTTTTTAGGACTTATGCTAATTTGACAAAATACAGTTTCGAGATGTTTTTTAAGGCTCTCCATCATCACAATAAACAAAAATAAAACGTCCAATTTAGGCCTTTGGAGCGAGTTCGTTTCGTGCTATGCTACGGTCGGATCTATATTTCGTCAGACGCTTTGATATGTCTGCATGCCGACCAATTATGTCTGGGCCGTGTGGGTCGAGCCCGCCTGTCTCTCCGGCCTTCATCATGCGCCCGTCACTAAAAATATTAAATTAACTTTATTTAATATGGTAAAAATGCTATTATCTAGTTGGGCGATGCGTTCCTGGACGCATCGCAAGTAATTACAACACGAAAGCGCGTCCTATTCTCTGTGGTTGGTCCCGCAATATCAAACTGACTTACATAGCAACTCTGAATTACTGCCTTCTTGTTCCTAACGACTGGTCATTGTAAAAATAATATTTTTCATAGTACATTATGAAGAAAAAGCAAAGAATTTGTTATTTTAAGGAATGATATGAATTTAACAGAAGAAACATAAATAATTCTCCAGAACATTTTTATCACCAGTTATAGTGTATGACAACATAATTAATTAAATACCAGGTCAATTTATTTTCTGTCAGAACATAAATACTTTTTTAAAACTATTCTGACTTATAGCGTATTTGTTGAAAACATTAATTACAATAATGTAGTTTAATAAAAAGTAATTATGCAAATGTATGGTAATAACTCCAACAATCCTATTCAAACTCCATTTCTCGTTTGCGATAGGCGAAATTAAAATTTTTAATTACACACATACATGTGCAAATTTATTGCATTACTGACGTTATGTGTTTATTTTTCAAATTCCAGTCACGTATAATGTTCGGATTAATTGTATCAATTCACGGAAATTATTTCATCCATTCTTAGAAATTACTCAAATTACACAGTTGTCACTAAATCACAAAGAGATCTTCACCAGCTAAGCTCGTCTTTGTACGAAGTCTGTGATCTGTGAAAAACTTCGTTTTGAGCGGCTTCTGCTAAAAAATGACTTTCGTGCCACTGAACATTTAAATTAATTTGTTAAGTGGAGAATACTGGAATTTCCGAGAAAATTTTTCAATCTTCTACAATCACGTACTCACAGTGAAATAGGTACATAATGCATTACGAATTTATTTTTATACTTCTCATAACAGTCACTTGTGTTAAGGAACTATGAAAAACAAATGACACACAAATATTATTTTCCAGAAAATGAATGCTAACTTTCAATTTTGGATATAACATACTCGTAGTAGTATATTTTTTGGATACTATTATGACGTAATATTTCTGCTTTTCAGTGTTCAATGCTTACAGCGAAATATAAATTAAATTTAATGTAATTTTATGAGACCAATTCCTTAGCAGCTTACTCTAGAAATTGTTTTAACAAAAAAATAAAATAAAGAAACACAATAATTGTAGAATCAGATTGTAAAAAGTCTATTCATGTTTCAAATTGCATTCTATTCCTTTCTTTTTTTTTCGAAACGAATTCCAATACTTACTAACTGATATTTAAAAGTATTTGTAATCACAACATTTTTGAAAGTATAACGTACTGCAAATAGTTTTACTTAACGTGAAATAATTCTTTTCTATCCTTCCTTAAACAAGAACACTTCTGGAACTAATCTTGTACATAAGTCGTAGCTCACTAAAACCTCGTTCGTTCACGTCGCAAACTTAATTTTAACTTTTAGGTCTCAAAATTCGCTCGCAGGAATTTAGATTAACATTTTCCGACCAGATGTGCCCACGAATAGAGAGATGTGTATTAACTTGTAATTACATTAAATTAACATCGGACGATCGCCGAGACAGTTTAAATGATGATTGATAGAAAAAGCCCGTCATTCCGATTCAGAGCGGCGCGGTTACATTAATCGTGGGTGAAAATCAAACAACTTTATTTTGACGGAAAACGTTTTGATGCTTCCACCGAACAATTATATTTTACGCTCACAGTGATGCTGTAATTTTGTTCCGTGTTAAAAAAAACCAATGAGTTTTAATTTTCTAAACAAAGCAAATTACCTGCTTAATTTTCCTCCAATGTTTGATTTAAAAAAATACTCAGTTTGGTTTAAACTAAAAAAAATACTCTACTTTTGGTTTGCTTCTTATAATGACTTAATTATTTTAGTTCTAGCAATATCTCAAATTAATTAGCTAAAAATTAGATGAAGCCTAAATATGTGACGATATTAAAAAAATTCTAAGGAAAAGTAAAAACCGTAGGTTCTAAATTTAAACATGTTATTGACATTGACCGTCAGGTTCTGATACAAATTTTTTACTTGTAATGCCGGCACACTATAATCAATCTCCGAATTTTTTCTGTAATGACTTGGCAAAAATTCGGCCTAATAGAATCACTTTCGATTATATTAAGTTTGAATAATTGTTTCATAAAGAGTGTTTCAATCGCCAGACAAGAGATGATTAATTTCATTATTATTATATCGGTGTTATCTGGCGCAAGCATAAACATTGTCGCGATCTAATTATGTTCATTTTCCGGATGCGCTGACTCGTCGGCCATTTTCTCGTGTAGTGCTTCGTCGTAACCTGGCGAGGCTGGCGACCCTCCAGGCGAAGTTCGACCAAGCCCTGGTCAAAAACAGCGGGGTCTCGGCAAATTGAAAACATGATCTCATCTCACCAGTTTGGACCCTTGCGTTTAGGGTTCGTTTGATATGACATTGTAATTTATTTCAATTCTATTCGATAAATAAAATGATTTACTGACTATTTCTTTTTGCTTTTTCTTTCGTTTCTAGTTTAATTTTATTTGAAATAAGGAGATAGCAATTTAGATAAGACAATTTATATAAATACACTATTAGGTCAAGCTTCTATACTATTTGTTTAAAAATTAAATTAAACCGATTTACTTTAGCTAACATTACATTTAACGATCGCACTCGAAAAAAATGCATGGAATTAACAAAAAAGGCAAATTTTTGATTAAATACAGTCAATAGCAATTTCTGTTTGAATTAATAATATAATTCAGATTATAAAATTGACATTGCTTTAAAATATTGTAGATATATTAAGATAAAGTATTCAATTATTTTAAAACAACATAAATATTATGAAAATAACGAAAATCTTTTTTGTTGTATTAAAATATTATTGTGATTGGTTTACATAAAATAAATTTTATAACAATCATTCTACATATAATTAACCAAATTTTTGTGATAAAATCAAAGCATTTTGTTTTCTGAGTGCGATTATATTAAAAGTTTTATTAAATTAAATTAGTCTACTGTCCGATGAAAATTTGTAGGACAAGTTCCTCACGAATCTACCCACTGATACTGACACCAACCGTTAAAAAATTAAAAAGAATTTGTTATTTCTTATACAAAAAGAGAGACGTGAAATAATATGATCCTCTTTTTACAATTAAATAAGAATATGCGTAAATATTTTTAAAATTTATATTTTATATTATATTTTTTATAATAATATATCAATAAAACGGCTTCTGATCGCGACTTAAGGAAAAGTTGAGAGATCTAGCAGGATAGCAGTCAAAAGGGGGCAATTAAAAGTTTACTCTTGTTTGATTGCCAAGCTTTCGGAAAGTATTTATTTCCTTCATCAGGGCGGCTATAATATTAATATGAAAGTGTTACACAATTGAAAAATATGAGTTTTGAAATTTTACTTACATCTAAGTGAGGTTGTAAAAGCTAAAGTTGCACATTTTGAACAAGCAGGATTAATTTCTTACGTAGTAACCATGATTGACAATTAATAACGTTGAGTTGTATAACAGATTAATGGCGGATTTCATGTTACTTAAATTTAATCATCCGTTAAAAGTACACGTTGCCAAGGTTACATGTGTTGAAGGTATAGGAATGATTATTCTTAATCGATGATTAAAGTTAGGTGACGTTTGTGAAATCCAGCGTTAAATTTACAAGTCACAATTTAAAGAGATGGACAAAACATTTGAGATGATAGCGTGCAAAATGGCGCTTCTAGGTTAATTTAAACTCATTTGGAGGGAAAAGATCCCGGCGGGAAATTTGAAAAGTAAACTGTAATCCTGATAGAGTTAAAGAGAAAAAGAAAATCTTAAAATTATTAATTAGATACAGAGATTGGTGCTGGCACAAAATTTGTGAAAATTGACAATAATAAGAGGGCAAAATTAGTTTGTAAGTTCAAAAAAGTTAAAAAATTAAACTACCAAGTTTGTATCAGAAGTATTGTGTATGTTGATATTTGTTAATAAATTATGATAAATTAAACTTAAGTTTGAAATATCAGTTTGTTTATTAATGGTATTATTATTTATGAGAATGTGATACATTTCTAAAAAACTGCGTTTGAAGTAGATGGGTTCAATAGTTAAAATTTCGGAATTTTCATAATCGAAATTGTGTTTGGTTTGTTTAAAATGGTCAGCTAGGGCACAACAACCAATTTTACATTCATTATGAGAATCACTTTTGTGTGAAGAAATGCGAGATTTGAGATACCTGCAAGTTTGACCTATGTAGACACTGTGACACTGTCCACAAGGTATTTTGTAGATCACATTGGATTGGTCAAATTTATCAGTAGGGGTTTTTAGTTTACTGAAAATGGTTTTTAGAGTTAGAATTTGTCGGTTGGCTATTTTTAAGTTTTGATCACAATGTAAGAGAATTTTTTGTAACATAGGTGTAAGATGTTGAGTAAAGGGCAATGATCTGAATTTGATATTATTTATGTTAACGTTGGTAGTATCGTTGTATCTGGATTCAATACCAGGCGTGTGTGTGAAATTGAAAGTATTATTGTTGTTAGATTGATTCATTATTTTGTTGACCAAAGTCACAGGATAGCCATTTTCTTGAAAAATCGATTTAAGTTTGGCAAGGTTGGTAGCTAGAAAAGATGAATCAGAGATCCTTTCGACTCTTAGCCGTAAGCCTTTAAGAACGTTGACCGTCATTTTTAGAGTGCGGTAGGAGTTGTAATTTATGTACCTATTGGAAGACATAGGTTTCGAATACCAATCAATTAAAATCGTGGTATCTTGTCTGATGACTTTCGTGTCCAGGAAGGGAACACTACAGTTTTCTTCACATTCAATAGTAAATTTAATGTTGTGGTCATACTGGTTAAAGATGTCAAGGATCTCATCTTGTTTGCTGTCAGGTATGGCACAAATAATATCGTCAACAAATTTCTTTAACAACCTCACTTAGATGTAAGTAAAATTTCAAAACTCATATTTTTCAATTGTGTAATATTTTCATATTAATATTATAGCCGCCCTGATGAAGGAAATAAATACTTTCCGAAAGCTTGGCAATCAAACAAGAGTAAACTTTTAATTGCCCCCTTTTGACTGCTATCCTGCTAGATCTCTCAACTTTTCAATAATATATCAATATCAAGCTAGAAAGTAATGCAAATTTATATTCTGTTTAAAGAATTTAATTGTGACTTTTAGAAGTACATGACGCGCAAAGCTGTGTTTAACCTTCCGAAAGTCTGATTATTCAACCGGACTATATGTATTAGTCTGACGAGGTCTTTCAGACCCCCTCATAACAGTTGAATACAAGAAATTGCTTACATACAGTTCATTTTTCCAATAAATGCCGATCAATCGATCGATAAGTCAAAGATCTTTTATACTGGATGTCCACTTTGATTACGCACCCTAGGAATTTCAACGCTTCCCTATTGAATTTATTGTTAAAAAAAGCATACTAAATGCAGGCTTGTTGATCCGCGATGGTTTACACATTCGCTGGATTTAACATCGAACGATTTATTCTTGAGGCCTTATTTAAAATCAAAAATTTATCAGTCTCCGTTCCGCGATTCGCACGAATTGAGAAGTAGAACCGTGGAAGAATGGGCAACTATTACTTCTAGACTGTAAAGAAATGTTCCTAGAAGCTTCTAGGACAGGTTGGCCGCAAGCGGCGAATTATTTGAATTTTTGGTGCAATACTTACCTATTAATCTATAAATAAATATTTTTCAATACGACTTATGTTTGAAGTCTATTTTTCATTACAAAATTTTAAATATCAATAAAGTTTGTCAATTAGAATTTTCCCTTTGCAGGATCAAAACTGTGGTATAAAAAATAGCTGCTTATTTAATTTTTTCTTTTTTTAATTTTGAAAGCCCAAGAATTTCCGAACCATACTAAAAGTAGTCTTAGCTAATGAATAACACAAAGCTACGTATTATGGCGTTTAGTGTTTTAAGATATATTCGATAGGAAAGCAGGAATTTACAATAAAAAAAAATGCATTGAAATCCCTATGGTGCGTAATCAAAGTGGACACCCGGTATAGCTACCTCCTGCTAACTTTCGTCAAACAGTTTTGCGGCTTTTGTCATGTCATGTATATTTTCTTAACTCAGATCTATACGATCGGCATAACGAGGGCTAAAAGGCATGACCTGGTAACTAACTTTTTCTTGAAAAACGAGTTATCATAACAAACAATTCAGATTTTTATAGTCCATGTAGGTACTGATGCAGTGAGAAAAGCTGTAATTTCTTAATATAACCATAATGTAAAAATAGTACACTCTCTTAACGGGCACCTCTTTGTTGGGTACAGAAAAAAATCATATGATTTAAGTGATAAAAGTTTTGTCCTTTAAGCGGACTCCCTATTAACCGGACACGGACACATAAATGCGATGACCTACGCAGCTTTGCTCTCTATTAAGCGGACAGTACGTTAACGAAATATCAGAACTTCCCCGAAAACGCACGTAAAAACGAGGTGGGATATAACCGTTAGTTTTCTTGTAAGCCTTGCGATAGAAGCAGTTATCTTGCATTCGAGAGCGAGTAAAAATGTTTCTCAAAAATAAATCTCAAAAACGTGTTCGATAAAAATTCATGGATGACTTGCCCAGTAATGACCGAGTTGTTACAACAGTCAGACAAGAAAATGGAATTGGAGAAATGCAAAATACTACTTTCTCTTGATAATGCAGCGTCTCATCCGCGGGATTTAAAATTAAAAAATATTAAAATAATTTTTCTTCCTCCTAATATCATTGCATTTTGCCATATGTATACCGGCTGTTTCAAATTGAGTGTGCACTGAAGGGATCTTCTAAACCGTAAGAGATACAAATTTAGTTAAATGGAAGAAAAGTTGCACAAATCAATGCCTAATTCGTATTCATTCACAGAATGAATTTTTTCTTATTTCTTCTTGAGATATTGATCAAAATGTAAAAATGTCGATTTTCTTTTTTCCTCTGTATCTCTCGTATTATAAATAATTTTGAAATTCTGATTTAACTTTCTACAGGCACTTTCTTATTCTGCTTCGAATAGAGGTGGCAGAATTGAAGTCAAACGTTTCGTCTCTCCATGACCATCTTCAGTTTCGATTTTTTAAATACAACGTATATCTTTTAATTATTCTATTCGATAGCATTTTTTCTGCTGATTGCAGTGATGTATAACAATTTGGTGATCTTAGAGGCCACGCGACAGATCCATTTATACCTATCAGGAAAAGTTTGATTCAAATAATTTGTTGTTATTTCAGCATTATGTGCTGGTGCTCCATCATTTTGAAATTACAATTCCCTAATATGTTTTAGAGGAATGTAATCTAAAATGTTTTCCAATGCTGTCCTTAAAAGATCGATGTAACGTTCAGCTGTTACATGATTTTCGTAAATGATCGGACCAATAATTCCATTATGCCAAATACCACACCAAACATTTAAGCTGAATTGTATCTGTGGTCACACTTGTTGAAATCTTTTTTGATTCTCCCTGGATCAATATCTATGTACATTTCTATTAAATATTCCCTTGTTTGTAAAATTAGCCTCGTCAACAACTATCTCGTATAACAAATTCTTTTAGCGGATACTACAAATGTGCACTATCAGTGTCCGTTAAAAGAATTTATTATACAATAACTAAAGACAGATATTAAATAATTCATTGAAATTTACACTATACCTAAGAAAATGAACTAAATATTTGAAATTATGTATTAAATAAAATTTTCATATAAAAATCTGTATTATTTAAGCTTCAAATTAATATCAACAATTAAGTGTGATATACCATTACAATCAGGAGAAAAATGGCAACAAATACGATAAAAAGGTATACGTTACATTTAAAAAATGTAAACTGAGGATGGTCGCGGAGAGACGAAACGTGTGACCACAATTCTACTGCCCCTATTTGAAGCAGAATCCAAAAGTATCTTAGAAAGTTAAGACAGAATTTCTAAATTATTTTTAATAAGGGAGTTACAGAGGAAAAAAGAAAATCGATATTTTTACATTTTCACCAATACTTCAAGAACAATTAAGAGAAAATTGATTCTGTTAATGGATACGAATTAAGCAATGACTGGTGCAACTTTTCTTCCATTTAACCGAATCTGTAACTCTCATGGTTTAGGAGATCCCTTCAGTGCACACCCAATTTGAAACAGCCGGTATAATAGGGTGGATCGAAAATTTTTTTATTTTATTTTCTTTTCGGTGGGGTACTGAAAAGATGCTCCCTGAGTATACCTTTAATAGTATATTATTATACAAGTTTCACAAGAAGGCTTATTGTAACACGAGTGGGGTTGGGGTACGACTAGCGAAGCGTAGCGAGCTAGGAGTGCCCCAACGGAACGAGTGTTACAATGCCTCTTGTGAAACGTGTATAATATAATATTTTTTCTACTTTGCGACACTTATTTAACAAAAATATGAAAAATACTGTCAAAAATTGGATCTCCTTAGTATATGGGGAATTTTAGTTGTAATGCGTGGGAACACTGAAAACCTTTCGTTTTAATCAAAAGTCACATTAACCAGTTATTAATTTGTCTTATCCAGGTTCATTGTGAGTATTCTGTTAAGTAACAAATAAATAATGAGTTATTTTGTAAAATCTATTAAATATTTTCAATTAAAAATTGAGTAAAATTTCGCCAAAAACAGTTTCACAATGAGTTTCATTATGAAACTGTTTTTGGTGTCACAATGAGTTCATTGTGAACGCAAAGTAGAAAAAAGTCATTATGAAAGCATTTTGATGTTTTGAGTGGAAGTACTGCCCCAAGCTTATTGAAGTTTTAAAAAAGGCCTGAAACTAGGGTTTAGTTTATTGGTTAATAAAAATAATCTAAGTAGTAATATCGAACTATTTGCTTAATTAAATAAAGTATGAAACTAAACAATTTTGATACAGTTTAAATAATGAGAGGATAATTCACTCGGTTCATTCGGTTTTGTAGTCCTTCTTGGTATTAAAAACCGGCATTACCCGACAAGATTTCAGCCTATTTCGAATCCAATCTTCACGTCGTTCTAGTCTACAAACAGCAGAGCATGATTCTGTCAAAAATTTAACACATCTTTCAGTAGCTTGCGTGTGGCAAGATATTAAACGGAAATTAGACCAAATTTCAGTTTCGACTATAGAGATTTGTGATGGCTTGGAAAAGAGTTTCACTCTTTATTTGTTTAGTAAGTGGCGGTGCTGAAAACGTTTTCCAGTCGATCAAATCGATGTAGTCCTCTGCGTTTAAATTAAATAGTGGCAGCTTAAATGCTCTTATCGGTGAGAGTTCAGGCGATCGTTCCCTAATTTTTATAATGCGTCTTAGAGCCAGCTCTCTTATGCACCTTCATTCATCTAACATTGCTATCAACATCTTTTCGCTATGCCCAAAGAATCCATTACGTTGAATTACAGGGTCTACCACTTTTTTCAGATTTTCTGGAAGATAACGTGACAACTTGATGGTTTCGTGTAGGTGTTTCGCACCATAAACGCAAGAGGATTGTGTTTTTATTTTGAACCACATAGGAGCATAAACTTTCAGAAGAAATTCAGTGAAAATCATTCGATGGCGACTTCGTTAAGACATACACAGTCTGAGAATTCTATTGGCTGTTGTTAACCATCGCGAATGGCAGATTTTACCCGGATTCCTTTTTGCCAGATTATGGTCACAGTGCCCTAAGTTAATGGCTCGACATATTTCTAGTAAATATAACTGGTCTGTGCTTAAATCGTCTCGAGTTTTTGTTATATCTGGCAAGCTGCATTCGATGGCACAATATTAAACCACAGGGAGATGTTCACAATTTTTAAGAGATTTCCCTATCGAGCCGCTAAAGCTTTTAGGACCTGTCGTGGTTCCATCAAAGTGTTCAAAAAGGTGTCTCAAATTCAACTCATTGGCATGCAACTGACAGACTAGCCACTGAAGTGGACGCTGGAACTCAACTTCAAGAAGTCGGATGATACCTGATTTACTTCCAGTGTTCACCGCAGATCCATCACACCCGATGGCTGTAATCTGTTTCAAATTAATGGATTTTGCCAGCCAATATACAAACAATTTGTCAGCTATTGTTTTAGAATCACCAAATTTCACAGCTATGTGGCCAATGTATTGTGAGTTAGGCTCTTTTAAAAAACTTAAGTGTTCTTCGACCACAACTTTTCTGCATCCATCCTCAATAAGTAACGTTTTATCCTTTCGACCATCAAACGAGATACAAATGCAATGTTTAAAGTTCAACACATTTTCAGTAATTAGTTTGGTCCTGGACTTAGTACGAGCTCGACGAATTTTGTTACGATCGATGACATTCGATATATCATTTTTTGTCACTAAATCGATGTCCTGCAATGTAGCAGAGACAATGGCAACTCCTGCTCGATCAGAAATACCGTAACGATCCAATGTTCTGGCCACAACAGAAAACTGATTTTCTGTCGGCTAGATGATCACAGATGGATTTACAAAGTCTCACGATCTTCCTGAATATCAGTGTTCTCTGTTGAGTGATTGGATTTTGAAAGCTCAGTTCGAGTTATAGACGGTTGATTCGAAGATGTTTGCGTCGTTTCTTCGTACAGTTTGCGTTTCAATTTTCTTGAAATGTTGCTCTCATTTTTCTTTGTAGACTTTCTATCTAACCGATCATCATTTTTCTTTCACCTCTCTAATCTGTTAAGAAATTCCTTTCTTTAATAGGTATTTTTCTATTTTTTTCGCAAAAACAATTTTCGTATGATTTGCATTTGCAAGTAGCAATGTCAAATAGAGTCTTTCCGTCCATTCTAAATTTTTCTAGTTTATTTCTGTAGCTCTCATTATTCTGTCGGCCTTTAAATGGTTTTGAGAATCGCTCAGTACTTATTGTATTATGCTTTAATTCGTGATAAGATCGTACGATGTTCTATTGTAGGTAACGTCACTCGTTTTCAGACTTGTTCGATATCAGTAGCAACAGTGTTTTTCACCAAATCTTGGAATCGTTTTTCTGTACATTGTGAAACATAAATAAAATAATTCAACTTATCTTCATATGTCGGTAATACATTAGTCGGTAATTCTTTCCCGGAACCAAATATAGGACAGTTTTTGTCACTGTTACGCAAATTCATAATTCTCACCAGGGTTCTCACAATAACTCACAAAAAAAACAGGTTCACAAAATACTAAAATAAATGCACTCACTCCCAAATGCAATCAAAGACAAAGTGCCATGCAATAGCTATTCACAACAGCGCGTTGGTGGCCTCATGACACATAATTTGTGCAAGAAATAAAAACGTTAGGTATTTTTTGTAGCTGTTATTATATCAACGGTTTAGTTGCTTGATGTTAATCTGAAAAAGTGTAAAATATATCTGCAGGAATTAGTACAAAACCCATTTTGTGCCAATGTACTTTTTTTTTGTGAATTTTCGAAAAATTTTATGACATTGGGGCAGTACTTCTAATTAATTTTTTTAAATGATATTTTACACTTTTAATCAGTACTTACAAGAGCATCTATTGCGCACTCACCGAAAGCAAAATTGGAAAAAAATATTTTTTTAAATACAATTGCGATCCACCCTAATATATAACCTAAAATTTATTTTAACAAGAATGGATACTGTTTCTTCTTTAGAAGAATTAACAGAATCAATTGATTTGTTGGACGCTGTCTATTTTATTAGAAAAGCATGGAATCAGGCAACCCAGGCTACAATTCAAAATTGCTTTTTTAAAGCAGGGTTTACCTATTCCGAAGTTCTGAAATTGATACTGATCGTTTTGATCCCGAGGATGAGCTACCTCTACCTACAATAGCAGATATTTGTAAAATATTTCAACTAACGGTAATAAATATCACTGATTTTGAAGAATATGTTAACATCGACGAAAATTTGATTTACGAAGATGAAAGTCTGGATATAAATCTTCAGAATGTTGAAAACTCACCGCAAGAACCTGATTCCGACGATGACACAGAAGGTACGAAAAGATAACATAGAAAATAACATTAAATCATATAAAGATACCGTGTCAATATTAAAAAACATAAAATCATTTACATTCAAGAATGGGGATTCAAAAGGTTTTGAATTGGCATCTGATTTAGAGCAACATTTTGACAACATGAATATGAAAAACTTATGTCAAACAACAACATTAGATTTTTTTTCATTTTACTTAACTATACATATTTATTATTGTATTAATTACACTTGATATGTATTTGTTTTGTTTTTGTGGGCATGTATTTGAAGTTTCATTTTAAGTATTGATTATGAATTTTTATATCAAACAAACATTATTATTGTTTCACTTTTTATCTACATACATGCACATCTCAACACATTCGTCTCTTTAGCGGGCACCTCTATTAAGCGGACACATTTTGAACGACCATAACTGTCCGCTTCTTATCTGCGTCAGATGAGTTCAGTTAAAAAAATTACAACGTTTTATGTGTCTATTTGAGAGGAGCTGCGTTTATTCCTCGACATAGTGAAAGAATGTTCTCTAGGTTAAACATTATTGCAACAGTGATCGCACTTAAAAATTGAATATTGCACAGAGAAAAATTTTGCGGAGTTTAAGGAGTAAGTAGTTAAACATTCTACCAAAAGAGTGAAAATTTCTTCTGATGTAGTGAAAATCATTCTTTTATTTTGTCAAAGTAACTCTTTTTGATGTTTATTTCAACTACTTGTATAGTAGTTAAAAATTTTGAATATACAAAACGGAGAAATATTACACTTTTACGGTGTTGAAGATAAATTTAACATACTTGTGTGTTGAAATGTTTCCGAACCGGTGAACATGTAACTCATTTTAGGAGAAAAAATATTATTTCAACAACAAAGCGCAAAAAGTTCCAAAAGCATTCTGTTATACTTTTATGAGTTACATTCTCACCTAAAAATGAAAATATAGCACTTATTGGCAGTTAAAGAAAAAATAAAAGTGTAATTGTAACACCCGCAAAGCGTACTTTTAACACCATTAAAGTGTAACTGCAATTCCTTGAAAGAATAATTTCAACACCTTTGTGTAGTCAAACTAACACCTTTATTTCCTTTTCGATGTTACTTTCACTCCTTGAAATTTTAACTTCTTCGTGTTTAACTACTTGTGCAAATGGACGCGAGGGAACACCCAAAAAGAGTTAAAACGGTGTTAAATCTAACACCGCATTTTTATCTGTGTGGAAACAGATACTTTTCTTTCATAATATAAGTTTTTTTTTTGCATAATACAAAAAGTATTTACAGTTGGTTCTTGTCCGACGAAATTTGTATCACAAAATCTTTTAAGCGGACACTAAATCGCGCACTATACACTTTACGTTTCACCGTCGTTCGACAGCTTCGAACGACGGTGAAACGTAAAGTGTATAGTGCGCGATTTAGTGTCCGCTTAAAAGATTTTGTGATACAAAAAGTATTGTGATTTTCTATCACAATTTCGTAGATAAAATTCACATCGTCTTCTTTTTGACATTTGAATTCATTCTCTTGAAGAACTGGCAATAGGTTGTAATGGCTGTAAAACCATTTAGACTCTGCTAAACGCTTAAATGCAAATAACTATCAAAACAGAGTATTGGTGACCCTTTGGTTCGCTCGATAAACGATATGAAACCGTACATGAGGGCCTGTCAAAACCCAATAGACTTCTGAAAGGTTAACTGTGCAGTTTATAAAGCTTTGGGAGGATTACATGTTATTTTTTTTTCTTCAATGGGTAAAGTATCGGGCTGCGGAATACTCCTCATACCTTTAGGTTCCAACTACTAAAGTCATATGGCCAACTCTTCTGGAATTTAGCCGAATCTAGGGGAATTCCACCCCCAATAGGGATTTTTAACGTGCCAAACATCCTACTAATACATTTACTTAACATATAAAGACCGCTTGCTAGTCCACAAGCTTACATGTTTGTCTTCAACTCGGCAGTCGGCTTTTCAATTACGGATGAAAAGTGTAAACATGTATCAAAATCAACATCCTACTAATACATAATTTTGATACATGTTTACACTTTTCATCCGCAATTGAAAAACCGACTGCCGAGTTGAAGACAAACATGTAAGCTTGTGGACTAGCAAGCGGTCTTTATATGTTAATAAAATGAATGAAATTAAGATGGAATATCGCAGTGTCATAAAATTCCTTATAAAAGAAGGCACTGGCCCGAAACGTATTTATGAAAGAATAATTGCTACATACAGGAAAGATGTATCATCTTATTTTCAGGTTTAAAGACACTTTCAATGGGGTAGAGGAATCAAGTAATAATGACCCAATGTCCGAACGACCCATGGAAGCCCGAACTGAAGAGATGGTGCCAAAAGTATAATTACAAGAAATATAATTTTGCTTATGTTTTAAAAGATGCCTTATTGACTCGTAAATACACTGCTAGTCTAAAGTTCCTTCCCCACATGTTAATTTTGGAACTAAATAAGATAGAAAGTTCGGACAAAACCAAAATCAATGTATACAAAAAATACTCATTTCCGAGTTATAACTACTTTGGAATATTCGCTAAGTGGCGCTGTGCGCACCATGGACTTCAAAATTTTAAATGGCAAGATAGCTTTAGTGGCATATCATTTTAAAAGGAATTTTAATTCTACATTTATATGACGTTGTCAGTTTTTAACAGTCTTAATTTATTTTTGAGATAATGACAAAAGATTTGTGCTTGTCTAAAGTCGTTTCTTCTCCGTGTTAACTTTGGAACAAATTAAGATAGGAAGTTTGAACAAAAACGAAATCAAAACACATAAAAGGTACTAAGTCCAGAGCTATAATTACCAGCGAAGACATCAAAGTTTCTTTGTAAAAACAAATGCTAGAAACTGAAAAAAGATAACGTCATTGGTTGTAAAACTGATGTTCTTTTCCAAAACTCTGCTATTTAAAATTTCTAAATTCAAACATATTATTGGAAAATAACTACAATTTACAACCAATGATGTTTTCAGTTTTCAATTTCTAGCATTTGTTTTTAAATTTGTAATATTATAAGACTGCAATCATCGTGTTTCTCTACTACTGTAACTGAAAAGCAATTAACTAAAAAATATTACTGTCAACGATCATAACAATAATAAAAATAATAACATTTTTCAAAATGTGCATGACAAGTTTTGCAAGAAAATATTTTAATGCCAGGAATTAGAGGGTAGACACATTGAATATTTCTTGTAAATACGATTTGTTGATCTCCTTTCATTTCATTACTATAATTATTAATATAATAATCAAAAGAATCAAAAATAATTTTTAATGAAAACGAAAAAGTTTGCAGGAAAAATCTGACAGCACTCAAAAATAATTATTCTTAAACTTATGGCTCATCTACCAAGATTTATATTTACGAAACAATCAAAAAACAGTGTTGTCTGCTTGTAAATTCTGGTAAACGGCAAAGATTTTAATTCTTAAAAATGGTATGTAGGACAATTTTATACCTCATAAAAAATTAAAGTGATATTTGTTAATAATAAATACTTTTGATCAGGAACGTTACTTAAAATCATTACATTTTGCAATAACCGGTGCTAAATTTAACAATCTGCAGTTTCAAAACTGAAGCACTAATTTTTTCAATTTTTGGGATTTTCATGGACGGTGATCAGTGTGCTGTATTTTTGGTGCCACATTTCATTTACACCCTGTATACGTATACAATTTAAATTTTTTCCGCAGTCTACCTTTCCTAATTTAGGTTTCATAAGATGACACTATTTTGAAATAACAAATTTTCGATAGATAGAAATATACTGCAACTTAAATATTTTGTTTCACGATGTATAGTAAAATATCATACTCATATCAAGTTACAAAGTATTTCTAAGAAAAGTGGGGTTAATTTGCATGATTAGATTATAAATTATTTATTGATTATTCCTGCGATTAAAGGTTTCAATGTTAAATAAAAATAAATAGTACCTATTGAAATTCAAATCTGATGTGTAATTATTAACAAGGACTTTCTTCCCTGAAAGTTTGAAATATTTTAGTTTCAATAATAGTAACGAAACATCAATTCAATTGCGGAAAATTGGTCCTAGGTTTTCTCGTATTGTGCCCATTTTAATTTAAAATAATGAAATGCATTCATTGTTCGTTTTTATCCAAAGAAAGGACGGAGCCGCTGCGACGACGGACGGAATTATAATTCAGCGGGTGTCCAACCTAACTCCCAGTGAGCCACTGAGGTGATTGCCTGCCAATCTCCTGCACCCTTCTCAAATTCGAACACGGCACTTCTTGCACTTAATCAACGAGTACTTTTACGAACTAATCAAGTTTCGACGATATTAAATTAAGTCTCTATAAGGTGACTCTGATACAGGATTTTAAGTAGGTATAAAGCAAGTTTCATTTTTCTGTTCTTTCGTTCACTTTTAAACGTTTTATTTCAAATTATCAGAATTTTTTAAAATTAAGATTACGAAAGTTGGAACCGTTTGATTGTATAAATATGTGCTGACGAGAAAGTAGTAAAACATAAACATTTTCTACTGTTCATTAAGAGGAAATTTGTGTGAAATTTGTGTCTGAAATATTCAAATTCAAATAACCAAAGACATATTTTATTATTGATTTTACTCAATTGCATTCTGTATAAAACATTCACCTCCCGGCAAATCTCAGAAACCATACTCACTAAACATACACACTAAAACATAAGTAACTACATAAGAACAAATATTAACAAATATAGAGAACAGATATTGAAGCTGATTCGTAGATTCGCACTATTGAAAAATATTGAAGAAGAGAAGATAATCAAAAGAAAACGACATAAAAAAATGGATAGTCAAAGCAAAGGAAATAGAAAACTGAAGAGAGGAATGACAATACAGGTAACTACAAATAAGTCCAAAACACAAAAATTAACTTTTATAATCAAAATAATGATATTGTTGTTAATACATAAGAAAAACTCTAATGGGGTTCTTCTAAAACTTATGACATCAACCAATTTATGTTTAATTCCCACTTGGCCAGAGTAGAAATTATATATACATTAGTATCACAAAATCTTTTAAGCGGACACTAAATCGCGCACTATACACTTAACGTTTCGCAGTTGTTCGACAGCTTCGTCAGAAGTGAAAAATATGTTGTCAAAATAAACAAGGTTGTCAACGGAAACTGAAAAAGTAACTTGATTTTTTTTTATTATTTTTATTTTTTAATCTAAAAATAATTTGAACATTATAAAGTTAAAAAATTGACAGATCTATATTCTATTTAAGGAATCGCTTAAAAGATTTTGTGATACAAATTTCATCGGACAAGAACCAACTATAAATATATACATTAGCTTCGTCATAGTCAACCGTTACATTCAACGGGTCACATTTTTGTTGAAAATAAGAAAAAATGCAAGTCGAACAGGATATTGTAATAATGAAAGGATTGTTAATCAACTAAAAGTATCAAAAATTTTAATACTAAGGCCCGATCTTTTCATCTCTCATTAACTTTATCTGACGATTAATTCCCATAGTAACAATTGTGATCACAAGTGTCCCTGATCTTTTATTATGAGGCACCATGTCATTTAAGCAAATACGGGTATAGGTCAACCAAGTACACATATAAAGAGAGAAAAGTTTTGTTTATTTTAGTTAAGACATTGCTGTTTCATTAGAATTTGAATAGAAAATATAAAATGCCAAACTCTGTGACCATAATACATATAAAGAATATTTTTTTCAATAAACCATGCAGACTCATATACAGGTAAGAAATTAGTTAACTAACAACGGGTTTTAACATTAAGTAATAATTAGAGAACACTGTAGTAATAAAATTAACTGAGTGATATGAGAAATAAAAATTGTCAATAGTTTATTTTTCATTATTAATATTTAAAAATTATTTTATGCACCAGTCGCAGAAGATTAATGAAGCACTCGAATATGGAGTACTTAATAAGAGTAATTATGAATTTAAAAAATATTTAGAATTTCCTTTCAGAGACTTTAGGACAAACATTTTTTTCCCTACACTATTAGAAAATTCAATTTTATCTACGACCACTACTGTAAATGACGAATTACGTACAACACATAAATTAAGTAAGCGGGTGTTTACAAACGTCGTGCATAAAGTAACAAAAACACATCTACTTTACACACGTTTACAATTAGATCTACGTAGCCGCATCACATTAGATTGACAGTCGTCGCAATTGCAAGTGTCATTGCTGATTACTTTGAAGGTAATTTTTGTGGTCGTAGATAAAGTATAGTACAAAACTCGAGTTGCAAAGCAATTACACAATTGTGGAATTATTTGCATTCGCCACTGCGCGGCTCATGCGCAATTTTTCCACCGTGTGTAATAGGCTACTTACAACTCTCGTTATGTAATATACTATTACCGCCTCATCAGAGAGGAGAAGGCAAACGTTTCCACGGCTAGCCCGGCAAAACATAAATGCCTAGCCGAGAAAATAATTCACGAAGCTTTACCACTAGGTGGCGCAACAATAATTTCTGGAATGCACTCTCATCGACGTCAAAAAATTTTATTTATTTAATTCCACTGGTATTTGGTTTTAAAAAGGATTAAAATTATTAAGAAAAAAAAAGTCAACTTTGCAGAGTTGGGATTCGAACCCATGCCTCCGAAGAAACTTGTGTCTTAAAGCAGTGCCTTAAGCCGCATTTACATTGGTATAGTTACTGGTACCAGTAACTGGTACTAGTAAGTAGCCTACCAGTTGACTAGCTCAAGCCCAAGGTAAGTAAGTGTCTACACATAAACTGTTTTTTCTATACTAGTAGCAGTTTTGCAACAAAGAAGAGATGGCTTTTCGCAGACGTAATATTTCGCGGTCAAAATTGATGTTGCTTAAAAAAGGTATAATAAATGTTTCCCTTTGTCTAATAGAAGAAATCAAGAATCTACTGGAGGAGGAAGAATTAAGTACAAAAAAATTGTGGTGTAGAAAGTGGATTAGTAGAAGGGACAGCAGAGGAGCATCTGCCTTGCTTTTAAAGGAACTCTCAACAGAGGATCCTAAAGAATATAGACTGTGTCTTCGTTTAACTCCTAAACAATTTGGAACTCTGTTAACTTTGGTATCACCTGCAATTCAGCGATCTGACACTCTATTCAGAGATGCGATACCAGCTCGAATAAAGTTAGAAATAACGCTTAATTTTAGTAACTCCTGATTATATGTATTTCTTAAGTTTTTAATTTTCGTTCTTGCATCCGCTACTGTAAAGCCTTCCATTCCCATCTCTTCGACAATTTTTTGTAGTGCCGCTAACCGCATTTGATTGTTTCGATATGTAGGCTTGGTTACATTCCAAAGGCACTCATGTTCCCTATAGAATTCAACAAAGTTAAGTGTATCCCCTTCGGACCACCTCATTTTGAATAAAAAGATTAATATATTCAACACGTGCTCGCTACCTACTATCCACTGTGACACAAAACTGTTTACATTAGTCGAGTTCAGAGACTAGTGGCGCGGACAGTAAAATTTTAGTGATGTGGGGGAAGGTTAGTGGGTAAGTAAATAGCCTAGGAAGCTATTTACTATCCTGGTCGGTCCGCTAGTACAAGTGCTGGTGCAAGTACTTACCTACAAAGTTTACATTAGGTTAGTGACTGTCTTGCAAGTTATTGGTACAAGTAACTAACCCATTTACTATACCAATGTAAACGCCGCTTTGACCGCTCGACCACGCAAGCACACACAACGCTGTTGTTTAAAGCATCTAGATTAGTAATAATTTTAATAGTAAATCAATTCTAATATTTTTATTTCAAGAAAAAGAACGTTTGTGTGATATTAACAAAATTAATTATAATGTTGTGTAGGAAAAAAATCATGTGTAAACCATGGCGGTAAAGTGGTTTTCCAGGCTTCGAGAAGTGGCCAGGCTCGGCTGCGCCTCGCCTGTCCATATCTTCACTAAGCCTGGAAAACAAGCACTTTACCGCCGAGGTCTACAATATACTATTGAATAATGTTGTTTCTTAATTCACCTAACACACAGAGGGAGTCGGGAGGATCGCAATAATGGGAGGGAGTATATTTTACACGTAAATATAAGACCAAAAAAACCAAAAGTTGTACTCCGATGTTATTTTGATACCACGCTTAACAAAATAGCTTACATAACATTAATTCGAGAACGTTTTAGATATAATTACTACATACATATTTAAATTTTTAAAACGTTATAACATGAAAACAAATAAATATTAGGCTACAACTTTTGGGTTTTTCTGTGTATGTACAAATGTAATGTTTTGATTACGCAATAATGTATTTATTACAGGAAAATAAAACAAGAGGTATTTTTTGCGGGGTGATTCAGAAATCTTAATACCTTCAGCAACCGATAGAACTTCAAAAATAGTGGGAATTTCTTTAATAAACATGTCCAAAAGCCTTTGTTTCTGAGAAATATGGCGTCAAAGTTAATTTTTTTAAACTTTTTTTAAAAACGGAAATGGTCTTCAAATTTGGTACAATTCCTTGCTTAATTAACTAGTAGTATTCAGTGATGCAATTGTAACAATCCTTATACTGAGTGTCACTTTTGAAACCAGAGGCGTAACGTGAAAAAATTCGAGTGGGTTTCAGATTACATGTGCCCCATATGTGTGATCTGAATTTTTCACGTTAGGCCTCTGATTTCGTTAGTCATTAAAAATTGAATTATTCATTCTTTTACGACTGATTTGTCTTCTTATGCCTTTTCAATTATCTTGCTTCGTTTTTAAGATATTTGATAAACTTGACTTTGTAAGGCCTCGTTGCAAAAGTATTCAGCTTGAGCATATTGTAAAATCAAAACTATGTGCAATGATACGTGTGAACTTGCTAATTTGAAAAACACATCACGTCGTCATTGTCACTTTATGTTGTTTCTTTTTTTTTCCTTCTTGCTATTGCGGGTTCTCTTTTCTTTAAAATCGGAAATTCACCTTTTCGTTCACAACTTTGTCATCAGGATCTGAACTCCCTTCACCCGGTATAAGGATTGTTACAATAATTGTATCACTAGGAATACTGCTTGATTAAGAAAGAAGTTACGCAAAATATGAAGACCACTACTCATTCCGTTTCTAAATTATGAGACAGAGTCAAATGAAAACCTTAAAAACGTAGTTAAAGCAATGTCAAAAACAAATATGTCATTTTCCGACGACGTCAGAATCACGTTTTATACACGACCTTCACCATTTTAGAAGTGCTCTAATACCAAAGAAAAAAATTATTTTGCTCGCGTGCACAACCCATGCACCGCCTGAATCACTTTATAATTGCTCTGAAATTTCTTCCCACCTAGCGCCTCTTTAAATGGGCCGAAAACATGATAATCGCATGGGGCGAGGTCGATGGAATAAGGGGATGTAGGAGATACTTAATTTTCAAATCTTAAATGTTTGCCACGGTTGAACAGGCAGAAAGAATGCCAGTACTCAGAGAATCGCGCCTCTTGCTTCTAATTGAAGATTTGAAACGATAGTTTAGAAGTATATGACACTAGTAACAATAGCACCATTACGTATGTAGTCTCCCAAAATTATTCCTCTTGCATCTCAAAAATGGTCAGAAGATTTGAGGAAACAGTATGACGCCATTTTTTGCTTGCTTTATTTGTTTTAGAATAATGGACACGTCCACAGTCACAATCCTTGCCAGAAAAGTAGAGTCAATTGCTTTGGTACTCACCTTGCTGACATTTTATGGAACTGTAAGATGTCATGGATAGTGTGTTATAGAGAACAATGAGCCAAATGAATAAAACGAAGCAAATGCTTTTACTTCTGTTATAATTTTTTCTAAAGCTTAAACACATGGAAAAATTTCGAATGCAAATCATTACACGATTCTATTTATTAAAATTTTTACCACGGTACAGGCAGAATTATTTAGGATTTCATTTTTCTTCAGATATTTGCAGTTTTCATTGAAAAATTTGAAGTAAAAGCATATGCTTCGTTTTATTCATCTGACCCCATGACTCGTATTGAAAATTTCAGCGATTTCATTCCAGGAAAACACGTCGATTTACTTTCACCAAGGCTTCAACTGCTGCTATCGGTTGAGGAGTTACAAAACGATTTGCTTAACCGGATCGATTGTAGCTTCATTCTACAATGAATATCAATGGGTTTCAACCCTTCACTACAAAGAAACGAAGAACATAACGCTGCTCCTCCCTAGAGCACAGTTCTAGTGGAGTCGCCATTTTAAAACTATCACTAGGCGAGTTTTCGCGACAGTAAAGTTGTAACTTTGTTATAACTTTGATAGCAAAAAGTCGTTTTCGCGGATAAAGTTTTAACTTTAACCGGAAGTGCCGCCATGTTCAGTTTCAGTCAAGTTATAACGTTGGTCAAGAGCAACGTTATAGACGTCATAGAACTGTCACTGCTTAAGTTTGGTTAGGTGTGGTCTTATTTAGTCCGATTATGAAGACATAAGAGAAGTTATGTAATACAAATGCTGCATTAGCTATTTCTACAATTTTTGCCATGGAGTAAGAGTTTATATGTATATTGCAGTCGTCTCCAATGACACTTCACTAAACCTAAAGCGTGGTCTATGCATATACGACCCTTACTCAACATGTAATTATGGCGTGTCTTCTCTCTGGTTATATTTGGAGTATCTCTATGTGCAATGATAAACCATTCTCTAAGAGGAAATGCTTTATCCCCTAGAATGTGCATGTCCCTAAACCTTTGAACTGATACCCTTCAAGTAAGAACGATTTTCGTTTTCGCGATAACTTAAAGTTGAAACTACACCGTGATTCAAAAGGACCGCACCATCATTTAGGTGGTTTTTAAACCCACTTATTTGTTCTCAAAAGTGTAAATAAAAATTTTCTAGATGATTTTTTTACGAAGATATAGGCTTCCAAAGTTACGAAACTGATGTTGATTTTATAGTAATTAGATAATGTAACTTTATGTTTTTATTAATGAAAGGTAAACGCCTGTAAAATTATCCTTGCTAATAAAACATAATATTTATTAAGTAATAAAGCAGGAAAAGTCTTTGGAAATGTTAACATTATTTTAGAAGTCAAGCCGACAACTGCGCACCGAAAATTCGGTTTTACTATGGTTACCATAGTGTGACCTGACAAATAAAATTTATCAATGATGTTCACATTTTGAAAGTCAAATTTTTTGATTGATTTGAAGAATTTATTCAGATTCAAAATGTTTACTTTAAATGAATACTGTGATATGTATCTGGGAGAGAGTGGAGGAAACTTTCGACGGGCTGCAGCAGCTTATGCTGAACGATACGGTGAACGAAGACATCCAGACAAAAATGTTTTTCAACGGCTTGATCAGCGTGTAAGGGAAACAGGTCGATTGGATGTAATCCATGAAGAGATAGGTAGGCCACGCTCCGCCAGAACTCCCCAAGTCGAGGAAGTTGTTCTACAAGTCGTTGAAGACAATCCTAACGTCAGCATTCGAGGTATTGGACGAAATTTAAACGTAAATTACAATGTTGTTCAGCGTGTATTAAAAGTTCTTTCCACTATAAAAAAGTGCAAGCTCTGTGTGAAGCTGATTTTCCTCTTCGTATTAACTTTTGCCATTGGTTGCTGGATCAAATCCATTTGAATCCAAATTTTCAAAATCTGATTTTGTGGACGGATGAATGTACCTTCACTCTTGACGGTGTGTTTAACATGCACAATCATCATTATTAGGCAATAGAAAACCCTCATGTAATACATTGACGAGCATTTCAACAACATTTTTCCGTCAATGACATTTATTATTATGTCAAATTTTATTTCCAAAGGTTTTGACAAACCAGCGCATATGCAGTTGTCAACAAAAAAGAGGGTACCCTTGATCTATGATTTCAAATTTGTAAGTGCATCTACAAGGTGCAGCGTTGCCTATTTGCGTTATTTTTAAACATTCATATTTTAAAAACTATTCATGGCAAAAAAATTCTGAAAACATATTTGTGCTCCTGTTAATGGTCTGTATTTACACCAAAGCGATGGTGCGACCCTTTTGAATCACGCTGTATAGAGATGTCACTTAAGTTACTTTTAGTTATAACTTAGCGTTTTAACTTTGTACCGCGACTACTGTGTCAAAACTTTTAAATATATCTATGTGTCATTAGCAAGACCTTCTACTTCTCAAAAATAATATTTGTACCAACTTGTAAGGGCCGTTTTGGACTACTCCATTCCTTGTATGTACCCACAATATTTAGTTCAATTTCTTGAACAAATTAAATTATAGTAAAAGCATGGCAATAATTAAATTGAATCAAAAATTATCTGAAAAAATAGTACCTACGTGTTATATCACCAAACCGTATCTTCCTCCAAAAAAACTCTTGTTCTAAGTATTAGTATAGAAATTGAATCAAATCTTGTACAAAAGATAGGGTGGTGTAAAAAACATTAAGGCAAGGTTCAACGGAACGACGCTGCGTTTACATTATACTGGGTGATTTTTTATCAACTCTTACCAAGAAATATGGACGGAAAGTTTTAGCTTTACTATAAAATAGCATCAAGAACTGCAATAGTTGCGTTCCTTTTGCCACAAATCTTACCTCAGATCACTTAAACATCATTTCCGCTAGCAAGAACAAGTAACCCCCCTATTCTGTAACTCATAACGATATCGTTAGATACCGATAATCGTTAAGTGACATATTTTGACTAATCAGTACATAGACACGCTTTGTATCTAAGCACTGATTGGTCAAAATATGCCACCTAACGAATATCAGTATCTAACGATGTCGTTATGAGTTACAAAAGAGGGGGGTAAGTTTGAACGAGTATTTCAACCTAGCAACTAATGGGAGTGTTTCAGAGGCGAGGTGGGAGGTTGAAATCTCAATTCAAACTCATTTCTTCGTGCTAACGGTAACGACGTTTAAGTGATATGAGGTAACATTTGTGGTAAAAGGAAAGCACCCTATGACGTAAGATATGCCGTCCAGATTTCATGGCAAGATTTAATAAAAAAAATTAAAAATCAAACGGTACAAGTTTTGCCTGTACAAGTACTTGCAATACAAATAGATCCTGTTCAAGTTTATATACTTACTTGTTAATTTGCAATTAAGTACTTGTATATACAAGCAAAACTTGCAAAATGCAAACGCAGCTTCAGGTATATTTTAGGGCACTTTTATGGTTTTCATTTGACTCTGCCTCGTATTAAAAAAATGCTTAAAAACAAAGTGTGTGGACATTTTTTATTAACGGAAGTTTTCTGAAGTTCTATCGAATCCTAAAATTATCAGAATTAAATCTGAACCATCCTATACATATCTAAACGCGAAATTTGCTTGTTTATGTCGCATGCAAAAATAGATTTGTTATTACTCTATGTTTAGATTTATTAATGGGAAATATGTCAATGTAATCTGCGACCACACGATATGAAGTGAAAAATTATTAATCGTAAGTAGAACTGAAATAATTAACAAAGTAATTACATCTGTGAAGTGTGAATTAATTGCCACGGTCACAAAAAACTTGGCGTTTTTCTCCCTTATTATGTGCTTGTCAAGCGGCGAATGATCATTAATAAACCGAGATTATCGTAATCATTTTCGATCAATTTTTTTCCGCGCGTACACATTCCATTAGAAAATGCGTCGACTATTCCACGTGGAAACGTCGGTTTCTGCGCGTTAGTCACACGGTGATATTTGTATGGAGGAACATCAATAAACTTAGGGTAGAGTTTCTGCTGTACGCAAATTCACAATGCGGATTGACATTCTCCACACTGAGGATATTACACGGCGGAAATTGAAAAGCAGACATTCAGCTAGTGATTTCCGCATAAATTCATGCCGGACTTCACTTAATAGGAATTTTCTTAATGAGGCTAACCTCAATTTGTGCTTGGCTGGCGGAATATGTTCATAACGAACACATTCACCTTATTTACATTAATTACGTACATACGTACACGTACATAATCAATTTATTTTAAATGTGTTAAGGCGGATGTAAGAAATGAACATATCGATAAGTTTTAATTCTCAATGATTACAAGTTTAAGGTTCAATTGAGATTTTTATAAAAGAAAGGGCAGGTCTTAATCACCTATTTTTATATTATTATAAAGTACTACTAGATTTTTTTTGTCTTATCGCGATATGCATATTTTCACTTTTCACAATATAGTAATAAAGTAATTTTTTTATTGAAAATACTTATACATCCTCGTAATTAGTGATTACAGGAAATGCAAAGGCGAGTCCAAATGCCTAAAAAACTTTATAAAATTTTATAATATTTGGATGTCATAAACAAATACCAAAACAAAATAAGTTACTCGAGTATAAGAAAGAAGCATTGGAGAAAAGAAGCATCAAATGGGAGGAAGTAGTACGCTTAGGAGAAAACGAAAGGAATCCCAAAGGATGGCGATTAGAAAAAGAAATTTTGCATTCGAAAAGACATAAAGCTGTAGATTTACAGTAAAACAGAAAACTAAGTTTTTATATAACGCAGATTCAAATGTCATTTGCGCATGAATAGATACCAGGTGGCGATAGATAGAACTCCTCTCCTCGAAGGGCAACTAGCCACAAAAAGCGTCGTGTAAACTGTATGAACTATGCAGCACAATATAGTGATCGTCGCAGTTTTGCTACGAAAAAGAGCAGGTTTGCCCATATCTAGTACCAAGTGATGAAAATTGACACCAAAACTCTTCCAACGTTTACCATTCGATTCATATCAATTACCAGAAAACGAGTATACCTACCTAAGGTCATCAAGGTGGCGCATTTAATGCAAGAAGAAGTTTAACGCTATCTCTTTATTGATTAAAAGAAATAAAATACGACTACTCAAGTAATGTTCCACCCATATTAGCACATAACTTTTTTCCAAAATTTCGAATAGCACCTTCTAATTTGGTCTTTTGGAATAACTCTGACGTCTGTAATTTTGTTTCTTATTCGGTCCAATTTATTATAAATTTTCAATGTAAACTTTTTGGTTTATGTTCCCCAAAAAATAAAAATCCATAATTAAGTCTGGGCTTCTTGGCGGCCATGGCCGTTTAAATAATTTCTTCTTAAAATAGTCGAGTGAATTTCAAATCCGTCTTGCTGAAAATAATAATTTTCACTTTTGTCCAAACTTATTTCTGCGAGATAATTGAACATGTTATTTTGCAGTATTTCCAAACATGAAAACAGGTTTAAATTTCCTTCTAAGAAGTAAGACACAATGATTCCATTATACCGTGAATTTATTTTAACATAAAACATTGCTGTTACGTACGAATCTGAGAATCCATAGCAACATTTACGATTTGTAAATTAAACTGTCCTTTTTAAAATAGAACTTAAGATGACAGCTGTCATGAATCTGTTCTGTTATTAGTGATTTCGATATACTTGTACGATAAAATAATAGCGACTCTTTCAATTACATTAGATAAGTTTATTCTTTTTTCAAATAAATAAACTTAAAACATAAGAAAAACAGAACTACTTTAATTCATATCAAATACCACAACAAGTTTTTAAAAATTTCTTCATTTACCTCCATGCAATATCCTAAACGATTATAAAAGTTGTTACTTGTCCAGGGGTAATTCTTCCTGATACATTTTAACTAACTTTCTTCGCCTGACAGATGTTCCAAATTAAAATGAACAAATTTTATTTGGTACGACATTAGAAATCCTGACGACGATGATCATGCAACGACATTTTTAAAAATTGGAATTAGTTTCCATAGTTATATGAACAGCAATGTTTCATATTAAAATAAAATCATGGTATTATGAAACAGTCAAATATTTTTTTAATATTGTCGTCTACAAATTATTCTAAAATTTGGATTTTCGTTCGGCCAACAGCGATTATATTGGAGAATAAACTATTATAAACATTGCTTCATCCGAAAAAGATTATGTACGTATAATTATTAATTTATAATTAATTAATAACATTTCTAAGTTTTATCGCCAAGCAATAAACAAAAATCTAAATTTTTTTCGTCATTTTCTTCTAATATGTGCACAAATTTTGGTTAATGCAGGAATTTTTTATTTTATTTAAAAATCCTCTGTAAATGTGATTTGCTGATACTAAGTTGCGTCGTCCTATGTCTTAAAGAAATTTTGCTATATTCTTTTACAGGTTTAATTACTACGACAGATAGGTAGTTGCTGCTTCATTTTGGTAGTTATTTTTTATCCTTCTTCTTACATGATATGAATACTTGCTTTTGAACAATTTTCCTTAATATTTTTTATTGTTTTGTCGCTGACTGAAACACCTGGATATATTTCTTCAAATTTTCTAACTACGCTCTTGTAACTAATTTTCACTAATCCATAAATTTGCACAATACATATTTCTTGCTGGAGAGTAAGCATTGTTAGTGATCAAGTAATTCAGTATAAATCACTCGGTAACGTCAGTTTTCGCAGATGAGATATCTTTAATTGTACCGAGACATTAAAAATTATTTTGGTCAAAGGCGGTCATGAAATGGAAAACGACTGTCTTAGTTTAGATCATCGTTTTCAAATAATAACATGCAAATGTTACCGAATGTGTTGTAGTTCTAACTTCATTATTATTTTATCTCTAGAATTAATATTGACTAATTTGAAAAGTAAAATGGAAGAATTATAACATATTTTCAAGAAGAAAAGACAAATTAAAGTAACTGTTGGAACTGTCCTCCGCCTTGTTCAATGCATAAATTTCAATTTATCATGCTAGCAAAAGCATTTTAGAGCTTTCTCTGACGTTATGGTTGCACGTTCTTCAACAATTCCTTGTTCTAGTTCTTGCAAATTCTCTACAGCAGTTTTGAAAATCCTACTTTTTAAGTAATGAAATACAAAATAGTGCATGACGGTCAAACAAGGTGATCTCGAAGAAAACTCAACTTGTGTATGTAAACTTATCAATCGGTCATCAAAAAACTCGCGGAGAAAAGCTATACCTAGTGTCTCGTGTGGTATGTGCTGTTGCATCGTACTGTTGAAAATAGCCACCCTGAATTTCATCTTGGTGTAATTGTTCAACAAATTCCGTTAAAATATTATTTCTGTATCTCTCGGCATTGACAGTAAAATCGAAAAAAATTGGCCCAATTATTCTTCTGCGAGAGACTACCATCCAGACAACAATTTTCTGAGAATATAGTGGAGATTCAATAATAAATAATTTTTGATATCATGGTATAAGGTTTGCACATTGCGGACTTGGGTGATACTTTTTATTCGAGGGGAAAGGGGAATGAAAGTACCCTTATGACGTCACAATTGATGTAAGTTGCCTACCTTTTATTTAAATTCGTGCAATGCATGTCATGCCGCTTTAATGTCAAAAAGTGAAGTTAAATAAATCAGCATAATTAGCAATTTTCATTTCAAGTGGAGTGGAGTTATATCTGAACAGAACTGAGTAGGACAGATCTGATCCACATATGCAAAGATTTCTTTCCATACCACCATGAGATCAAATGAAATTAGATCAAATCAGGATCACTTCAAGTTCAGATCAGTTGCGGATCACTTATGAAACGAAAACCAGTATTATTCTTGGATGCAACATATTATGTTTCCCGAAGAATGTTTTCAGGAAGGATTTTATTATTTTTGTTTTGGGGAAAATGCCACGAATTGATGCTTTATCTAACTCACTTGACGTTTTACAGAAAATGACATCGGCCCAAGCTACAGAAAAAATACGAATTGAATTCTCTTGGACATTTAAATCTAAAGAACATAAATGTAGGTGGGATCTGTATATAGTACTGTAACAGTATTTAGATTAGTCTTGTGTTAATAAATAATGCCCAGATATCAAACTTGTGCAGTAAGAAATTGCAAAACTAATTCGGGAAAGTTAATAATATCTTTCTATATTTTACAGAAAACAACATCGAAAATGTCAGTTTTCGAATATTTTTCCATTTATTGCCGCAAAATCATACAATAAGGTCAATAATCTCTCTACTTAATTGTCTAGTAATATCAAATTCATGGAACTTGAGCTCTGCGTCATCAATCACCGATGTTACAACAAATGTTTCAGTATTATTTCTTTGTCAATAGTGAATAAGAAAAAAGGACGGAGTTATGCTTTCTTTCCTGATTATGCAACGCCAGACGCATTTCATTTATGACGCAGAGCTCTTCTCTTATGAAAAATTCTATATATGCAATCCACTGTACATCCCCCTTATGGCGTTTTCAATATGGAGTCGTATGTGCTAACCTTACACAATAAAAAGATTTTATCTATGACCACTACTGTAAATGACGAATTACGTACAACACATAAATTAAGTAAGCGGGTGTTTACAAACGCCGCGCGTAACGTAAGGAAAACGCACAGCGAGGGCATTTGCACCTACTTTACGTACGCTTGTAGTTAGATCCATAGGTTAGATCTACGTAGCCGCATCACATTAGGTGACATTAGATTGACAGTCGTCAAAATTGCAAGTGTCATTGCTGATTATTTTGAGCTTGAATATTAAGGTAATTTTTGTGGTTGTAGATAAAGTATAGTACAAAACTCGAGTTGTAAATAGCATATTACGCACTGGTGGACTTACTTGCATTCGCCGCTGCGCGACTCATGCGCAACTTTTCCACCGTGCATAATATGCTATTTACAACTCTCGTTATGTAATATACTATTGAGATGTACTATCGATATCGATATCATGCGTCTCAATTATTTTACTATATTGAATCTTACTTTGCTGTCATGTCAGTAACTGTGTTTTTGTTAATTCTGAAATTCTGAGCAATTTGTGTAACTGTGACACCCTTTTCTATGAAAATAGCTATCCTAGCATTTTAAAACAATATTTACTGTAGAAATGATTGACAATTTCAAATAATTTTAAATTTGTGGTCGGTAGCAGTTTTACACAGCTTAAAAAATCTTGTCCTAATTTTTTATGATAGCAATAGTACTTACTTAGATCAGATATTCTAGCTCTTCGACAATTTGAGACTGTGGCAAATGAGAGTTGCTACAAAAGCATTTTGCATCAAACAGGCCTGGATTGTAAAATTTGAAATCTGAATTCAATAAGTTTTGAGTCAATCCGCCACCTTGAAGACCTTCGACGTCGAATATATTTCGCGCCAAATACAAATATATTTCGCGCCAAATACAAATATATTTCGCGCCAAGCAGAAATTCAAAATATTAGTAATGTCAAAATCAACCAAAAATTGTAAATGAAATTTGAAAAAAAAAACATTTAGCAAGAAATGTATCCAAAAAAGTCCGCAGGGAGTGCAGAGTCAGCATTGTCCGGGAAATGTCAGCATTCCACACCGTTGCTCGGCAAAATTATAAAAATGGATAAATGGATTTAACCCGGTTGAATTATGGCAAAATCAACTCGATCAGCAGAGGACGATATCAGTAGCGATCATTTCTTTGAAAACTTCATCTAGTTTTAAGTGAGCATTGTTGACAGCTATGTAAATCTCTGTGAGCAGATGTCATAGAAAAAGGTTTCATGATATATTCATTATGATTGACACCGAGAATGGAATCTCATCTTCACTGTACTGCCGGAATCAATTGAATACTTGCAACGAGATTACACTTTACTTATACTGTACAGTAAATTTAACCGAGAATATACATAAGTGATTGGATTCGACTCAGAAATAAACGCTGGTCTAATCAGCACAGGAAATACGAAACTTATACCGTAAGAAATGCCTGTTGGCCTAAAATTCTCATAAATGAAGAAGTAACTAAAAGAAAACGTGTACAACATTTATTCAAACCTTAAGATACAAACTACTAGTGCTCAACATAATTCCTTCCCTTTTTATACACCTAAGCCATCTTTGCACCTCCGCTCAAATCCAGTTTGGAAAAAATTATTCGTATTTTTCACCTTCTGTTTTACAGCCAGTTTTATGTCCTCCAATGACTAAAATTTGATCCCATTTAAACTTTTTTTCGTTGAGCCAAGCACGTGGAAATCCGACGGGGTTAAACCAGGACTAAGTAAAAGCTGGATAGGACATAACTGACCATCCGAATATTGTCCCATCTGTGGCAAACGCAGTATGGGGTTTTGTATTGGCATGGTGTAAGACAATGTTATGCAAATTTTTGTTTTGTCTTTTCTTTCTGATGGTTCCTTAAGCTTTTTTAACGACATTATGACTGTTTATAGTGAGGCCTGGTTCAAGATATTCAACAAGAATAAGAATAACACCTTGACGATCTCGGAACACAGTTGCCATAACTTTGATCGCAGATGTTTGCACTTTAAATTTTTTGGACGGTGTGATGATGTGTGACGTCATTCCTTTGATTGATTTCGGTTTCTGGATCATACGTTATACATGTAACTACAATGTCGAAAAAGACCGTCCGCGTTGCGCGACAGAGAGATCCATTCTTTATTCCTTGAGTTCGTTGGTTAACTAACGTGCAACTATGCGTGGAACCCATCTAGTACATACCTTAGAATATCCGAGATAATCTACAATTTTCTCTACAAGATTGTGTCGATATCCCAAAGCATTAAGTAACAATATTGCGAATTGTCATGTCACACGTCGATCTTCACGAATTATTGCATCGACAACTTTGTTTCATCTGTTCCAACGGTAATCGGTCTTCCTGATCATGGTTTATCAAAATTAAGTGTTTCACCGGCCCTAAATTTGTTTACCTATCTCTGTACATTGCTGATATGAAGCACCATACACTTTTAAAAGCTTTCCATGAATATCTGCTGAACAATCTTCTTTTTCCAAAAAGTCACAGATTTTTGTTTCAATTTGTTGCCCATATTAAAAATAGTTTTAATTCACAAATGACATAAGAAAAGAAGAAGTGAGCATGGTGTCCCAAGATTATATGTTTGCCTTTTGTATATCAACAGGCAACTATTACTTTGCAAACAAGCCCCATAATTTAAAAAATATATGTCAATGATTTTAGATTTAAGATAATTCTCCATTCAAGTAAACATAATTCAGGTCACATTAAATAATAAATGAAAAATTGTACCACGAGCTAATCACAAATGTTGCTTTTCAAAATATTCGTTACCGAATTTCCTCGTAATGTAACTCAATTTATTACCCAAGATAATAAATAATATAACGTGCAAAATTAATTATATCCTCCGCGCGATGGTCTTGATGTATTCCGGCACGTTCTTTTATGCGGTACGAGCAAGTGTGGTAACTTCTTTAAAATTTTTGTCATTCCTGATACACGCATACACCATCGGACTCAGTTTATACCAGGGACATCTTGACCGCCCGCTTTATTCGAAGTCTTTCAAGCCAAAACGGCGATAATCAAAAACACAGCGAGTCTTTTATACGAATCTAAATATCGTGTGCAGTTGTAGCACAATGCAGGGGCGGCGCAGGGGGAAATGAAAGGGGCCCAGAGACATGTCTAAAGCTCTACGGTTAGGAGCGAGCTGACGTCGTATCATTAATCATGGCTCGCAGCCGGCAGTGCTGGCAACAGCATCAACCTAAATACAGATCCGCGGCCCTTGCCTGTGAGAAAAGTGCACCGTTCCCGATAATCAACAACCAGTTTAAATTTGTTTAGAAATTGCTTGCAACGTATTCTTTTTCTCTTATAAGAAAAAAGAAACTTTTGAAAACAAACTAAATTCTTGATTAAGTCTGAATCTTTGATGCGCAATTTTAGCTATTAAAAAAAATTAATTTAGAGAACTAGAACTCTGCTTGAAATCTTAAGTAAGTAACGTCTGGAGTAATTAACGTTTTTATGACCTACTTACAAAATTTGCCTACCTTGTTAAAATGATATGCATCTTACGTTGCACCTTCGTGTTCCTGTCAGTAATTTATGATCATCGGTTAAGAAAAGGATAGGGTTGAGAAATGGTGCTTGTAAAATTTGACAATTCTTTGGCTCGGAAATTTTACAGCTTTGTGGTTGTGGGACGTAATTGCAAATATGCAGATTTTATTGCGGGTCCTACTTTTTCCAAATGCTAGCGAACAGTGTTACAGCATCAGTAGTGGTTTAACAAACATTAAGAAATGAGTCATTTTTATTCTATTATTAAAAAAGACTTATCTGTAAATATATTTTATGTAGTGTTGAAGAAGGTTACGTAGAAAAATAAAGGGTTATTAACGTGAAACGTGATTCAATATAAAAATATGCCCTCGTAACTTTCAGTAGTTTCCCAGAAACACATATACGTACATATTTAAAATGTATTATAAAAGTAATAGTCAGAAATAATACAAATGAATACATGTTGCTGTTTTTAATAAAATAAAATTTCTTTTTACATCATTTTAACGTCATCCCAGTTTTAAATAAGCTTTCAGAAAAGCGTACAGTAAATAAGTGTTGGTCGTCTTGAAAATTGTGCACTGCGTAGAACAACGTGCTCGTGTGGGTGGAGTGATTTTTTTTTCTTACCATTGGCGCATATAAAAAAAAACTACTAACCGTCATATTAAAAACGAACAACAATTAAAATTCTGATGACTATCACAGGAGTACATCAACAAAACAACTTCCTATAGCGGACGGTAATTTATCTTCACTTTAAAATTCGTTACACGTGCTTAACATTTGGACGCAAAAAAGTATTTTTATATTCACTATTCATTAAAGGCATTAGCAACACAATCGAAATTGAATATTATAACGCACGTACAGGTAGTGCATTAAGAATGGAATGTAAATTAACGAACGTTCGTAGCATAACTATCACCCTTCGATCTATTTTTGTTTCTCTCGTAGTGTTAGCCGAACACGAGGATCATTAAAGTATAATTAATTATACGTGATTGTTACAAAACCACGACTCTTGTCACACGGTTTGTAGTTTCTTACACGGCGGAATCATGCGAGGAATATTTTTATAAAACGTCCGACTCTCGTGAGTAATAATATCCAAGCAAACGTAGAAGGCGCACATGATTGCATTCTCTAGATGGGGGTTGCTCATATCAACAAGGAAACTCGGCAGTGACAGCCTAGGGCTGCTGGATTTCCACCCTCTCGTCTCGTCGTTATATACATAATAGGGTGAGAATTGCAGACAATGAAATAATTTTGTGTTTTATTAAAAACTGAAATATTTACTTTTTTTATTAAGTAAACCAATTTATCAGTCATCTTCAGAATGTCTGGGAATCACCTGATATTTACATCTTACAAAACAAGCATTTAAGACCTTATTTAAATAAAATATTTTACTGACACTTGATTTAACATTAAATATCGATTTACTTCCAAAAATAACATAATTATATTAAATGGTAAAGTTAGGATAGGAACCAAGATTCAAGTGGCAAATATACAGGGTGTAAATGAAATGTGGCACAAAATGTATAAAACACTACCTTTGAGATGTACACCTGATAAATTTCTACTTACAAATACTGTTGGGTGCCTCTTCGTTGAACAAGAAACAATTTAAAAATTTTAAATGTGGTAAATCTGTGATCATCACTACGGCATTCGTAAGTTGAATTTCACACAAGTTTTAGTTGACGCCGCTGTTACTTAAGTAACATAGAATTCAGAATACAAAGCTGCCACAATTTTTATCAAAGTTCGAAACTTGGCCGATGTCAATTAATATTAGTTAATTTAAAGTTTTTATCCAATGTAAAAAATAATAACGAACAAATTTTAATCCATTTATACCTAATTACGGATATCGAATAATAATCTATAATATCGGATGTGTAACATTTCCTCGATACTCGCCCAGTAAAAGATACATGTCGACATATATTCCGGAAAGAAGATTTCGATTTCAAATAATATTCACAATAATAAAATATTAACAATAACACGAAAGTTTTAAGGCTCGGTCATAATTCAATTAATGCAGAAAATTTGTGCAAATCGGTACTGCAAATTGGCCGTGCAAATGTTTCATAGATGTATTTTGATGTGTCTATTCACAATCAACAGACATTTTGTACTAAGTTGATTATGAATAGATATATCAAAATACATTTGTCAAACATTTGCACGGCCAATCTGCAGTACCGATTTGCACTAATTTTTTGCACTAATTCAATTCTAATTGAACCTTTAAGGCAAAATCTGACGGCACTCAAAAATAGTTCCTCTCCAAAGCAAAGTAGGTACTTAAAAATTTACGGTTGTCTGCTTGTAAATTCTGGTAAACGGCAGATTTTAATTAAAAAAAAAACTATGTAGGACAAATTTATATCATAAAAAATTAGAGTTGTATTGTTGATAAATAGAAAACGGATTTTTAGGCACTCAACAATGTCAATATAGACAGGCATCCAGGCATTAAAAATGTTCGAAATAAGCACTAGCAAATTTAAACATGCCCTATAAATCGAAATAGAACACTACAACATCGTTTGCTGCATGCTACAGTGGCACAACTCAAAATGTGCTTTGGAAACAGCTGTAAGAACTTTCACTGACGTTAATTATCATCTGTTTTTTTTTTAATTGACAACGCTTGGACTATTTATTAAAGCATAAATGTTGGTGCATTTGAGGGTGTGCATACATTAGTTTTCAGGCAATAAATAGAAGCTTTCCAATAACTTTCGTGATCTTAACTCAAATTGGTACATGTTTTGACTTGTGCCACTATAGTATGCAACAGACGACGTGTCCGAGGATTGACTTCAGGTTACGCATAATGGAGCAAAAATTTTTGAATTCAGACATTGCGAGTTGTAGTTCAGATCTGCTTGCCGTGAAATGAATTTGTGCCAAGTTTTACGTCGAAGATCTTCAAAGTGGCGGAATTAATACAAGAAAAAATAAATCTGTGTAGGCAAAGTTGTCTTCCGAATTTATGAGAAAATTCTAGTTAAGTTAAAATGTTTCCCATTTAAAATTAAGGAGATATAGGTACAGTAGCGGACAATAAAATCCGGGCAAGAATTTGACATGTCGTGCATATTTAGACGAATTTGGTAAAGAAGGCTTTTATTGAGGTTATATTTCAGTCAAAATAAATAAATAAAATTTGTTTTAAATGTCAGAATTACTAATGACATTTTGTATATGTATTAAACGTCAAAAATATTAAAGTGAGGTTTACTTTGTACAAATGACTTATACAAATGACGTGTCCGCTATTGTACCAAATTTCATCTTTAAAAGAAAAATCGAATTATGGAAAATTCCTAATTAATTGTAGGTATTTCAGAGAATTGTTAAAGAGTTGTAAGACGTTAACGCCACCCGCTTGTTGACCAAAAAAAGTTGAGTTATGTCCTAATATGAGTGGAGCATTATTTGAATAGTCATATTTTGTTTTTAGTCAATAAATAGATGATGTTAACGTATAAATCGATACAGTGAGGTCTTTTGACATTTTTTGAAAAATTCTTCAAAAATTTCTTAGAAATAGGTATGTTTTAGGCACTAAAACTACATATAAGCACTAACAGGTCAAATGGACGTTATCGGCAAAATAATATGCATGTCCATCGACGTGCAATTTTTTGAAACAAATATATTATTTAATTTCCCTAGAAGTAGAGTCAAGAAAAAAAAAGGGCATTTGCCTAAAAATCCGTTCTCTATTAATAAAGTTAGTAACATTTTTGTTCAGGGAGGATACTTAAAATTGTCACATTTTGCAGTACCAGGTGCTAACTTCAACAGTCTGCAGATTCAAAACTAAAGCAGACTAGACACTATTTTTCCGATTTTGGCGTTTTCATGAACTATTGATCAGGTGGTGTACTTTTTGTGGCACATATCATTTACACCCAGTACAGACTTTGTGAATCTTTATGGTCGATAATCCACATAATATATTCCGGGTAATGGTAGTGTATACAATGTTATCAATAAAGATGGTGTGAAAAAAATTACTTTCCAAAGAGAATTATATTAATTCAATTAATACGAGGAGTACTTCCTAATTTTAGTGTTTTTTAATTTAGCAACCTGTTTCGATTGAAAATTTTCGTGAAGTCTGAAAGTTACAATTCTAAGAAGAAGTTTTAATTTTAGAAGTTACTTAGAATTGTAACTTTCAGGCCTGACGAAGATTTTAAATCGAAACATGGACAATCAACAAGATCAAAATTTGTATTAATATTGAAGTTAGAACTTGGGGAATTCTGGGGAAATTTAGAGAATTTTGTTTGCCTTAATTCACTACTGTTGACTGGCATTTGTTGGCGATACTTTTTATACTTGTTTATTTACTACGCTGCTATACAAAGTTGTTTAAACCAATCACCTGTTTTAAAACATGCTTTACATTAAAAATAGATTTCGTAATTGAAAATAAATCTGATCTAATGCAGCCCTTCATTTTTAGTTAGTAGTTAGGTACATATTTATAAATAATGAATTGAAAGAAGCACTAACATAAATTTTTTGAGAGAATCGAACTCGAGACCCGAGATCTCTTCATTTAATTAATTAATACATATTTATAAATGAAAATAGTGGCACGGACGGTTATTATTGATTGCATTGTACAACTTCTTCAAAAATTAAAAAGTTCTGCAACAGTGAAAAGTATGCGTCTTCCGTATAATAAATTACGAACTATTAATATTAGTAAATTTTACCCATAAATTTACTTACACTATTATTTGGTAATTTAGTATATCAGAAACCTCGGATATACAAGTCTTCTAAAAGTAAGTACTCAGACGAGAATGGTAGAAAGTAGACGAGATTTCGTCTATAAAATCCTATACTGTCAGGGTTGGAACGGCTTATTTTTTTGCTGGGTCTTTGAATTTTATTCCCAAAGAAAATGTTGATTCAAAATTGGCACATAAATTCAGAAACTATTCGATCAATATAAATCAAAAAGCAGTTTTGCCAAGCTAATTACAATACCTTTTTGATTTGAGGATAAAACATCTTCGCGAACAAATTATTTTTGATTAAAAAAATGTTTATCAAAAAACGAATCAAAATGCGACTTTTTCTCGTTATTCTCGTCATATCTCAAAAAATAAACCCTAAGTGTTCCACCATTTTCATTCATTTTTTGATAAATCTATTTTTTATCAAAATAATTTGTTTGCGAAGATGTTTTATCCTCAATCAAAACTGCACTCGTTTGTGAGATATACGTGCGTCTGCGGTTTTTAGAAATGCTTCATAAAATAATAAAGCTCTGGCAAAATTTACGGTCACACGGTCAATGTCGCTCATATGAATTTGAAAACGGAACAAAATTCTAAATATCCACTTGCGTTGATTACTGAATTAATTAAGCATGTATAAGCAAATTTTTACGAATTGTTATTACATAACAAATTCTTTTAACGGACACTTAAATATCACAATCGCTCCACGTTTCTCTCTTGGTTGACAGCTTCGTCACCTTTAATGAAACGTTGAGCGATTGTGCGATTATTAAGTATCCATTAAAAAAAAATTGTTATACAATTTTCATCGGACAAGAATCTATTTTAATTATTGTTATTAAAGTTTATAACTACTGCTAATTGCATTTCTAATATTAGTAGAATATAATCGTTGCAATTAATTTGAAAATTAGAAGCTGAAATTAATTTGAAGCGTCATTTGTGTAATTCAGAAATAGTATATGAATACATAGTATGTATTTGGATTTGTGCGGGACAAAATTATGTTCAATTTTGTTCAAGAAAAATCTTATAAAATGCAAAATACTTTTTAATTGCAAGCCTCACATTCTCACCCTGCTTAATGTCACCGGAGTAACAAGCTCCGGCTGTTCGAGCATGAGACCAAGAAAACGAAGGGTATCAAACTCAGCCCGTCTCATTATCCAGCGCTTCGTATGCAGGGCGCCATCTGATCTTTCGATAAAATATTACTGTCATTTTTCATCCTCCTTCAGCAGCCTTTCAGTTGTCAGATAGACTTGATCATTGAGGGTATTAAAAACGCCCTCCGCCGATTACTATTTTTATATATTTTGCTAGACGGCTTTAATATCAGGCTTGCAATTATCCACTCAAGCCGTAGAATATTAATATAGCAGAAGAAGATGGAGTAATCTCATTCCAGATGCTACAATGAATTAGGGTAATTACGTAACATTTTGAAAAGTTATCCGATTCACAATTAACAGATTCAAATATGAAAATGTAATTACGCCAAAATAAATTCAAATGTGTTTACTGCTAATTAAATTTCAAATCAATCATTGTTTAAGTTTTTCTTAGGAAATTAATTTATTATAATAATCATTTTTTATGTATGTATTCAATTAGTACATCAAGCAACTATTACTATGTTGCAAAATCCTTTCAACTACTACATTTAATCACTATTAAGTAGTAGTATAAGTGTAATTTACAAAAACAAATTAAATACGTATCTATTCCAATTTGATACTTACTACCTAATTAGTTTTTTCAAGAATTAAATTCTATATGTACCCTTGAATCTGAGTGAGATCAGTGAACATCAAAGAATGATTATTTTCTGTCAAACTTTATTTTGCTTTTTTTAACAAATTTTTAGAAAGTTATTAACCTGACAGAAAATTGAAAGCAATCTTGCCGGGATTTGGCAGATAACTAGATTATTCACAATAATCTGAACCGTTTTTCATTATAGATTGATTGTTGATTATTTTTCATCAGATGTTTTATCGTAATGAAGTCTTTTACTTATATTAACATGAGGATGATAGATCATTTATATTAACTTTCCGTTCTCCGTACCACAATTTTGAGAATTTTGTGAGTAAATTACTATAAATTACTCCTAGAGAAAAAACAGTGTATTAATCAATAACATACCGCCTGTTTCAATGAAACGACAGAGATAGAACAGGCTATATTATAAAATAAAAGATATAAAACGAAAACGTTTGTCACGTTTACTTTGTCGTTTATTCTAGGTTCATAAGTATAAACACCATAGGATTTAAGACAAGAGCGAGCAAAATATGGTACAGCCTCAATCAAAAGTAATGAAACTTTTAAAACCGAAACACTATAGTCAGAGTGCAACGATACCGAGTTAGAGAGAGCGCAACGTGTTGTGGGGTTCCGAAGGACTTCGGAAACATTCGTTCGCCATAAGAATTCATCTCACTCAGTATCTTCTCTCTCTGACTACAGCGTTTCGGTTTTGAGCGTTTCATTACTTTTGATTGAGGTTGTACGTTATGCGTACATTATCAAGTCGAAATAAAACATACGGTATGTAAGTGAAATCACGTCTAGGTCTGAATTATCTTCTTCGTTCTGAGTAACTTTTAAGAAGTGACCGTAGGAAATAGTTTTTTTAAATACATATATAGTGCCGATATAACAATAAAAATCTTACTAATGATTAATTGTTGCTTCGGTGAAACACAATTCTATTGAAAATAAATTCCTGTTGTAATGTTTAATAACTGAACAAAAATAGAAATGAAATAACCGAATGCAAATAAAAATGAAAATGTGTATAAAACTTTGTCATATTTAATTACGACATTTCTTAGATCATTCCAAGATTTCTGCTATTTTCATTTTGCTCACCCTAAAGAAACTAAATAAATATATACCTACCAAGAAAGCTATGACGTCCAAAAAAATGTGCGTGCACGAGATAAATAAACAAATTAGTTGCATTTTTTTAACTTTTAAGTTTTTTTAGATTAAAATTAAAGTCGTGTAAGTTTAACGTTGCAGTGTAATTGGAAAACAAACTACGTTCGTTTTAGTTTTTATGTAGGAAAGCGGCTACTCATTGGAAATAATTTATTTACGTAATATGGAAAGACATTAGATACCATGACAAAGAGGATCTTTTTTTGTAATATCGAAACTACTACCTCATTGATGGTAATTTGTTTGATAATTTAGTAAGTTTTTAAAATAGATTTTAATAATTTATATAAAGCAATAAAGGTTACCTATACAACTTCTATCCAAGCGAGTACTAAACAAAATTATCAAATATTATGCTTCTTGAAACATAATATGTAGGATCATGTAGCCAAATATTTTCATAAAAATAAACAACATTTATTTCATTCATGGTTAACTTTTACAAGAGTGTCTTTTTTTAATAATCTCAAAGCAAACTTTTAAATAATTTATTTTTCTCCATAAATATTCTGTATGCTTATTAAAATTATTATTACTATTACAAATCAAAAGTGAGAAAAATATGAATATTAAACAATGTAACTTTAAACATTTTCGTAACGCGAAAGATCAGAGATACAGTAAAATTTCTAAAAACTGAACAAATGTTAAATTATAATTTATTTAAAAATTTGAACAATGTTTAGTGATTCAAAACTTACACGTTCAAGCATTACATTACGTTATGTTCTTGAACTCTCTTCATACATAAATTATTACAATATATTCTTCACTACTTCTTGTTTCTTTTTCAAAGTTCTATTATTTATCTTTTTTAATCGATTTCGTATTGAAATTATTCGAAAACAAATTCGTATAAAATAACCAGTTACTTCTGCCCAATGTTTTAGTCTCATGCTAACACCACACACACTTTAATAATAATAGGTTCGTCTGCGGAGCAGTTCCGGATTAGTACGGAATCGTTAAAATCAAATACCCAGCGAACTAATGATAGATTTTAACACTGCTTTCAAATGTACAACTTTTATGAATGCTTGGATTTGACGGTTCCGAACTAGTCCAGAACTGCTCCACAAACAAAGCTATTGTAAATCGTTTGATGTATGTATCTTTGAAGAGAACACTTGAACATTTATGTGATATTATAATAACTAATATACACCATTGTTCACCATCAAGCAGATACTCGCTGTTTGAATCTCGTTTTTACCTTTTCGAGTCACTCCATCATGAGTAACCTAAGCCCGACTAGAAGAGCTGTGTAAATTTCTGACACATACGGATTATTCTAGAAAGTCGTTTTCGTTATATAGGCTGTCCCGTGACGTAATGTCACCACTTCACCTACGTGATAATTATTTCAAACTAAGTAAAAAACTCAAATAAAGTTTTGTTCTAAAGTAAACCGTTTCAAAAATACTGGGTGTTTAATGTTTAATTTTTCATTTTTTTAAATTTTAAAGTTCATCTAATCATTTATCCGTTCACCTAATAATCAATTCAAACTAAAAAAAACAAAACTTTACCTCAAAAGGAGTTCAAAATGACCCCCGTTGTTTGCTAAACACATTCTAGCGCGCTTCAAAAGATATCTTGTTGCCTTTTGTAACATGTCATTGTTATTTTTATTAATATTTAAAAAAAATAAAAAATTAAACATTAACATTAACATTAAACATATTTTTGAAACGGTTTACTTTAGAACAAAACTTTATCAGAGTGTTTTTACTTAGTTTGAATTGATTATCACGTAGGTGAAGTGCACTGAGACAAATAAACAGTTCAGTCAACCAAAAACACGTTCAGTTAACAATATTTTTCGTTTACCTATTAGCAATCACGCGTGGTCATTGAACCAACAGTCAAAAAATGTTAAATATTTTAGATTGAATCAACTCAATATTTTGTTTGAGGGAAGCATACAATGAAAACATCTTTTTGTTGCTTTAATGCACAAGAAGATTGATACAAGAACTTTAGATTGTTAAAATTAAATATTTTATTTGTCTGAACGCTGTTAGAGAATTAAAATTATATTTTTTATATAAAAGTAACTTTTCAGTATGGTTAATAAAAGCGTAAAGTCAATTTAATCTAGACCATCGTTTCTCAACCTGGGGGTCGCGACTCCAAGCGGGTCGCGGTGATATTAAAGGGGGGTCGCGAAAATAGCCTAAACAATAATGAAATCATTTTCTGACGTCATACATGTATGTTCATACCCGTCGCTATAAACGCAGCGACATAAAATTATAGGAGGGGGGTCGCGAAATATTAATTTTATTTATATTTACTATTTGGGGGCTCGCGGAGCTAAAAAGGTTGAGAATCGCTGATCTAGGCTATTGTTTCCGGAAACATCAATTAAATGTTCACCTCTTTGCGATACTGCCAAAGTAAGGTAACCCTTCAACCTTTGGTGAGGTGGCAAGAGGAACTGAAAAAAACCTCTCAACGAATTTTCTAAAGTCGGACACATTCGAAATATGAATGACTTTTATTTATTTAAGAAACGATGTCGAATAACAAGGTTATGCTGGGATAGGCAGTAAATATACGTGAAGTTTTGGCAGGCGCCATCTGGAACTCGATAGCAAGAATTTCAATAACTGTTTACTGTTTATTTCTGCAAACGTAACACGTAAATTCGTATATCGTTCTAATGCTACATGACTAAATGTATGACGTCTTATTAATATGGGAATTAATCGTCGCTTTTGAAATTTGAACTTTTTGATTTAACATATTAAACACTTTCATTTTAAGGCAAAACATTTACATCGTTCAGTCAAATGTAATAGTTTAACATTTTTTTGGTGTTATTTCAACAATTTCCAAGATGTTTAGTTAAGAATATTACTGTACAAGTCAATTTTATTTAAGTTAACGCACAAAAAGTTGACATTCAAAAAGTTGTTGGCTTAATTATTTCATTTTTCTCAGTGTGGTGAGAAAAATGTGTGTCACGGGACAGCCCGTATATGTACGTGGCCGATACATGAGGATGTAACATTTCTTCGTTTGAACAGATTTTTAATTATGCAGAACCAAACCGTTTATAAGGATTACCCTAATTTTCTAAGTTGGTGAATTTTGTACCTTATAATCGTCGTATAACAGTCATACTTCATATATAGAGTCCTTCCCAAGGGTGCTTGTAATTGAAGACACAGTTGAAGATTCCCTCTAGGTTTTCACAACCGCAGTTAATTCCCTGGTTGGAATCTCTTAGCCAGTCGTTACATTATTGGAAACCAGATTGATATTATTTTAGGCTTATTAATATGTGATTGTATGCAAAGTAAGTACTTCCTAATTTATTTCTAATTAATTTAGCGACCGGTTTCGATTGTTACATCATCATCAGGCCTAAAATATAAAGTTCAAGATATAAGAAGACGTATACAAAGAATAAATATTGTGTGTTTGTATGAAATCAATATATAAAACAGCAAAATGGAAAACATTAAATGTGAAAAATGTGTTGTACAATAAGTAAGGTTATATTTAACTAAAATTGAAAAATTGCAACTTGCTGAATATATGAATTATCGTTAATAAACAGAATTTTTATATGTATGGCTATTATGAACAATACTCACTACTATCGTTAAAATTTAAATATAAATTTGAAAAACAACATTCATTGGAGAGAAGAAGAAAATATACTGAAATGAAGTTGGTGGATCAGGAATGACAGTTAAGAATGACATGAAGTTGGTAACTTAGATATTATTAATTATTTTAGATATGTGTAAATTGATTTGAAATGTAAATCAATTTTATCATTTAAACAGATAATGTTTTGTTGTTTTTTATATTGTGTATTTCGTAGGCTTCTAGAAGTTTGAAATTTTTATTTTGTTCATGCAGAAGTTTAGTTTTATTGTAATTTAAAGTGTGTCCGGTTTCGTGTAAGTGTTTTCCTACATTAGAAGTTATTTTATTTCTAGTATGTTCATTTATTCGTGTTTTTATGTTACGTCCTGTTTCACCGAAGTATGTGGCTGGACAGTTATTGCAAAATAGTTGATAAACTCCACTTTTATTTAATGTGTTTATTTAGTCTTTATTGTTTTGTAATTGTGTTAGGATGTTTGTTTTTTGTGTTGATATTGTATTTATGTTATGTTTGTTCAAGATTTTTTGTATTTTGTAATTGATAGTTCCCTGGTAAGTTAAAATTTTCTAATTATTATTATTTTGAGTGTTTTTGTTATTTGATTTATGTATAATTTCGTTTTGTATTTTGTGTATAATGTTTGGATTATAATTATTATTATGTGCCATTTGTTCGATTATGTTTATTTCTTCAATTTTGTGTTCTGTTGTAAGAGGAATATTATTTATTCGATTAAGATAATAGTTAAACCCTGCTTTCTTTTGAGGATGTTGTGAATTGTTTGGTATGATAATATCTGTTTGTGTAGGTTTGTGATATATATTGATTTGTAATTTGTTATTTATTTTGTAAGTGTAATTTGTTATTTATTTTTGTATTTTTTATTAATATGTCTTTCCAAGTAATATACGAATCTCTAGGTACTCATGTTATTCAGGCTTCCAAAATTCGTTGTAGTGTTTACTTAATTGATTGAGGATGTAATGGAACAGTATGCGTCCGAAATGATAAAAATTCAACGTTTATTTGGAAAATTTGTCTTTATCAGATTGCTGGTACTCTGAATTTAGTTACCTACTTTATTTCTCAGGTTATTGTCATGAAGACTCTTTTGGGATAATTGTTAACGAGGTCACTTTGTTGAATTACGGGTAATTACAGAATTGCGCGGGACAGTCGACTGGGGTCCATCTGAGAAGGTGGCAATTCGGCAAGACAGTAAATACTCAATAAAGCCGAAAATTGGAGCAGTAGTTTTTCTGAAGAAGACTTTCCTTTTTCAGGACAGAGAATCAGAACAAAGTAAGAAGCCGTTTTTCGGGTAGGCTTCCCCTTAGTGCCTTTAGCCCTTAACCCTACCATGTTTACTCCCGCAGCTGAAATTATTGCAGGCTCGCAGAGAACGTGATAATATTGTCAAAAGTTGTTACTTCTTGATTTCTTTTGTTCTGGCCAGTTACTGATTGGCTTCTACTATGACTTTTTAACGTTACCTTCACAGTTTCTAGAAATGGATTATTCTCTCGAAACGGATGTCAAACTTTGTAGAAGCCCTTCTCGTCAAAACTATTTTGGAAATTTGAACACAGCCGAATATTTGACATGCTTATTTTTAACATCAGTTCTTTACATTACGAAGTACATAGAACATTTCGCAAACGTTTGCTAACGCCTTGTTGATGTCCAAATATGCAACTGACGTTCCTCTGTCTTCCTTCTAATTATTACTACTGGAAGAAGTAACTGTTCTTTAATTTGCTTCTATCTAATCCCTCAGTTCCTAGTTGAATTTTCTTTTTCTCAACAGGTCATATTATGTATTTAAACAGTTTGTCGTTGTCCGGTTTCATAATCTCTCGCTGCTATTTATTCATTGCCATATTGGTTTCATTGAAAGAATTTCAAGGAGACAAAACGATATTAAAGAAAAATAACCAAGAAGAAAAGATTGACGAAAATTAAGCAGGGTCTAAAAAGAGGCTTAATGAAGCACCTACAGCTGAAATCAATAAAAACGGGAAATGTCAAAAAAAAATTTACACATTCTTTCAATATTTTCATACTGTGAAAATGACTTTATTAGAAATAGGTTAGAATTATTTGAGGCTACGTCAATTTATAAATAAATAGGTTAGATTTATTTAAAAGGTATGTATCGTCAAGTCCCTGTTGTCAAGTAGACAATTAATTGACAAATGCAACCAAATTTACAATTGGAAAAATTTCATTTCCCGTTTTTTTTTTTAATTCAGCTGTACATTACCTTTTCACATTCACCCTCATTTTGCCTCAATCACACAGCATTTGTTTTAGCTCTGCCTTAAATGTTGTACCTGCGATTTTGAAGACACGACACCGACATCGCACAACGACACGTGACCAGCACCGATCTACTGGACGGGATATTCCATGTACCTAATCTTATGGAACGCTTTTATAATTAACGACATGCCGGTGTCGTGCTAGTGCGATGTCATTTTCATCGACGAATGTCATTGTATAAATAATTTGTATTACGATCTTCTTAGATCCGCTACTGATCGCATTTTGTTGTTCTTGATTTTGAAGAGTTTTTGATAAACAGCGATGAAAAATATCATAAACTAGACTGTATTGTAGAGATAAGTGCCTAAATGAAGAAGAGCCTGTTAGAGCTACAAAGTTGATAAATTAACACAACAATGAAATTTAATGAATTTTGGGACAATATAAAGACTACTCGGAATACTGAAGCAACACCAGCAACACTATTTTTAGGACGTCACATTCATGCCTATGCCGATTCTATGGGGCCTGAAAGTTTTAGAAATATAGAGTTTGTAATAGCAAACAACATTAAACTCCTATTTTCGCAATTAAAAATACGATTATTTATCAAAGAATTACTGTATTGATATATTACTGAAAGTAATCGTGTAGAATATCCTTCTTCGAGTTAAAGAAAAAAATATGGTTCTTCGAACTAGCGTATAAGTATACCTTTACGTGTATAGAATCTTGTATTGGCTGTAGTTTGTTTATTAGTATATTACTCTTATCATATTTAAGTAAAAAATCTGCTTTTCAACAGGTAAATATTGGAATTGTTTAAATTCTTTGGAATCAGGCAAAGCAGGCGAAAAAATGTATTTGTTTCACTAACAATCATTATTTTTAGAAATTGTAAGAAAAAAAGATCATAGTAGATTTTCCAATGATGTAATTCTGAAATATTTGTGATTTTTTTGTTTATTTTAAAATTAACAAATTTTTTCATTGTCTTCGTAGTTCGATACGAAGAGAACTTATTAAGTCGATGAGGGTGGATGTTAGAATTCGCCACGAATTAACGTATGCGAATGAGCCCTCATAACAAACAACTAAATCGTTATAGCAGCAGCAACCCTTACGCGTTTAATAACAAGCGTGAGTCAGCAGAAGAAGCTGGTGTGGGTGCGACACCGCGGTGTCAGCTCGCGCCCAGGTGGCCGCGTCAGCTGCCGGGACGGGCGACAAACATGCTCTTACCTGCGATCGCCTCATTTCAATATAGATAATGCATGTTATGCTCGGACCACACTGTTATTAACTGACAGTCGATATGAGATAGAATGCCGGCCAACGAGACAAGTGCGTAGGACGTGACGTGTGTGTGAAGGCAAGATTTGGGACAAGGAGCAATAATAACGCGTTATCCGTATAAAGAATTGACATTTTGAAATCCTGAAGCACTCCACTCTGTTCGTAATTAAGGATCATGCAAAAAAGTATCCTCGCCGTTGAACGCCGCGATTGATTAATCAGTAATTTCCATTTAATTTATTCATGTGTATCGTTGAAATATTTTTGAAGTACGTATCCTGTTATTGACATTGCAAAAAATTGTTTTTTTACTTAACAAATAACAACGGATGGTGAAACACATCGAATTAATACTGTGCAGGTAGCCAATAACTTGTCAACTCAATTATTTAGAGTATACATAAAAAACTAAATCATTATTTTTGATCGACAGATTTATGTTGTGCTCTCATGCAAATAAATACCGGGCCTTAAAAAATTCACTTGTATTGATTCATTTCTTTTTACTTTTAAACTGTGGTTACACAATTATAATTAGAAAATTGTTCTTTTATTTTAATGATTTTGAAAAGAGAGTTCCTTCTGTATTATATGTTTCACATAAAACTCTTAATTCACTCTGAAAATTACCCATAAACACAGTCATGTTTTTACATGCTACAGAAAAAGTTGACAAGACCAGAACTTTTCCTTAGCAATAATTTTTACGATGACAGATACTTACCATTGAATATGTTAAATATGTGGTACGAGGCTCGAATCATAAGTAATACCTGATGGTCTAAAATCCCCTTAAATGTAGAAGTAATCAAAAAAAACTTCTACAACTTTTATTCAAACCTTAGACTACGAAATACTATTTTTAACATAATCTCCTTCCCTTTCTAAACGTCTGTGCCATCTTTGAACCCATCGCTCAAATCCAGTTTGGAAAAAACTTTAAGTTGCACCTATAAAAATTCGTTTTACCAACTGCGAATTTCTAATTTAAAAATACAGCAGCTAATGAAATTCAATATGTGTTTGTTGACTTTTAGATCCCGACTTAAAATTTTATTGGGGAGACATTACTTTTAACGCTCAATGTACTATGCACGCTACTATGAATTATTTCATTAGTTTGGTGCGGCTTTAAACAATTCATCTTGCTATATAGATCTTGGTCTATGGTAACGTAAAAAAACACAGAAATAAACAAACGGACGAATTTTTCTAACAATACTTAATTAGTCGAATTTACAATAGATTTTACAAAATTTATATTTAAATATCTGCATTACTAACTAAATTAGCGTCTGGCTATCGTCCTTTGAACACTCTTTACAGTTTGTGTTTATATTTTTTGAATATTTCTTCTGACTTCTTATTAGGGTAATTCTTATTCATTCTTAAAAGTTTTACATATGTATGTACTTGAAAAATCTGTCAACCGTACAGAAAAATTTCAACTGGAGAGCGTACTAAAAGCTCTTTGAATTATAAAAACAATTTCTTGTCTGTTGAAATTTATCAAACAGTTTGTAATTTTAATATTCGGACAACTTTTAGTCCTTACAATTTTTTTGTATGTATTTTTAAATAATACGCAAGTAACAAAACATTAGATGACCTTAAAATTAAGAATACATTTTTAATGCTATTTCACTTTATTAAACAAATTAACTTACAAGAAACTTTTCAAATATTCAGGTTTCTCTGTATGTTGTAAATTTATTTAAGATAAAAAATATGTTATTTTATTATTATTATTCCTTAGTTTAAATAATTTACTATCATTATCGAATTTGCAAAAATTCTCAATGCGCAGCTATTTTACGTTAATTCTTAAACTGACTTTATTGGTTTTCAATATTAATATTATTAACTTTGTTGTTCGTTGAAAATTATCTTCAAATGTTTAATTATAACTGATTGACGTATCCCTGGACGCTAAAGAAGCTGTCGACGTACAGCGAGTTTTGAATTGATTTTAATAGTTTCAAAATTCACAAATAATTAAAAATTTTATAATTAATATTTTGAGGGGAGTTTAAATAACTATTTACCTAGCCATGAACAACAAAGCTACGTTAATGATTTTTAAAAGTTTTAGTTGACAAGTTCTTGGCGGATCTGTATAAAAATTTAATCAAAAAACAAAGCAGGTAATTACACTTTTAAAAGTGGGAACTGAATGATTTAAAATTAGAACATCTAAGGGCCAGTTTCATAATTGAATTTAAAGAGACTTAAGATTTAGATTTAAAGAGACTTTAAATTTAAAAGATTTTGTGCAAATCTGTTTTGATTGCAGCGCATTCCTCGAGCAGGCTCTGTATAGCTGTTTCAGGGCAAGTTGGGCCTTCGTCAGCAGAATCGTAGCTCGAGAACTCCACTGCAAACCAAACCGATCTGTCAGAGGTTATTCGCCATTGCGATGTGAAAGTAATGAACATTTTAAGTAGCGACATCCTGCAATCGCTTTTTGACCTGACACTGCAGTAGGATTGACAAATTGAAGCCAGTTCGCTGCATAATAATCAATACCTATTTGCACAAAAATTTTTAAAATTCTCATATGCTTTGACAGCAAGCAAGGCCGCCTTGTATGGGATGACTTATTATGTAGCGAACTGGCTTCAATTTGTCAATCCTACTGCATTGTCAGGTCAAAAAGTGATCGAAAGATGTCGCTACTTAAAATGTTCTTTAAATTTAAAATAACTTTCAGGTGTCAAAACAAATATGAAAACACATTTGATTACATATCTGAATATGGGCCAGTTTCATAACCAAATTTAAAGGAGACTTTAAAATGAAAGTCACATTCAGATGTGTAAACAAATGTGTTTTCATATTTGTTTTGACATTTGAAAGTGACTTTAAATTTAAAGTCTCCGTTAAATTTGATTATGACACTGGCTTATGCCCAATTGCACCGCATTTTTAATCATTGATTAAATTTAAGTCGTGTTTAGAATGTGATATTTAACGTAGATCCAGCATAATGTCAGACGCATTCTAACCGACACTTAAGTTGAAGTTTAAGTGTCAATTAGATGGCGATTGACATTATGCTGTCATGTATTCACGATTGTCACATTCTAAACACGTCTTAAATTTAATCAATGATTAAAAATGCGGTGCAATCAGGCATAAGTGTAATAAAATTTTTGATTAGAGGAGGGAATATTCCTAAAAGTATCCATGAGAGAATGACGGCATTGTATAATCCTGAGTGCCCATCATATTTCCAAGTCAAATGTTGGTGAAAGCCGGTTCGTTGTGGTAGAGAATCTATTCAGAACGATCCATGAATCGAAACCTCTTAGAGGCTCGAAGCACAGAAATGGTATAAACAACAGAACAAAAATTGTGCAGCAAGAATATTTCAGAACAAAATTTAATCTCTCTAGAGGGAATCCAAACCAATTTTCACAAAGTTTCATTGGCGATGAAACTTGGATACATTTTTGGAACCCAGAGACAAAATGAAGTATCTATGCAATGGATGCATAAAAAGGTTCTCCACCTACAAACATTTCTTGGGCAATGAGAATATCCTCCTGATTGAATATATACCGAAAGGCTCTACAATTAATGGAGAAGCTTGCCGAAGTACACTTCGAAACTTGAAAAAGGCTTTTGAACAAAAACGACCTTATAAGCTCTATAAAAAAATCTTTCTCTTGCACAGCAATTGCGAGGCACGCTAAACAAGTAAAGTTAAGCAAGTATAATCGCAACTAGCTTTTCGAACTTGACCGTCCTCCATATAATTCAAATCTGGCGCCCTCCGACTATTACCTATTTCGACAACTTAAAAAAAAACTTACCAGGAAGGCGATTTTCTTCAGATCAGGATCTAAAAGACATTTCCTTACTTACAATTAGAAGGAACAGATATACCGGCTGTTTCACTGAAACTTGAAAAACGGAGTATACAGTCGTGGCTGTGAAATAGACCGTGAAAATAGAACCAACAAAAGAATCGGTATCTGAAATTATGGGAAAAATTTTAAAAAAATTCTACGTACTTTAGTTTTCGAGAAATATTTAATCAAAAATTGTACCCAAAATCACGATACGGCCCTGGTTAAGAAAGAACGAAATAAACACATATTTGTTTTGACAGTTTTATGATTGTAAAGGTGGCCCTTAACGTGTCAATGTTCAAGCATTTTCGTTGCTACAATCTGATCGTTCGAAAATTGCTGGAAAATCGTCAGTGCTTACGAACAAAAATTCCGGGGCAAACAAAATATCGCTCGCAATCAAATCGTTACTGTCCAATCCTGTCGCTCAATAGGGTTGCCTGGAAGTCGTCACGTCAATGGGCACCCTTACAGCACGCAAACTTGACCTTTAAACGGAAATTGTGTAAGGAAGAAGGAAGGGGCGAGATAATCTCACCTGCACTTGTTGAGGTTTTAATATTCGCTGTGAGTAAAAAGAATTATGCTAAATCGTGAATTCTTCGAATGCGGAAAGACATATGTGTCTACTTTATGAAGAATCCGGATGTAATGCATGCTATGTCCGTCAACTGTGGATGGAAATATTTCCGTTGCGTCAAGTCCTACATTTTACGACGTTTACTTCCGTTGTACAACATTTGCGGGATTACGGAAAATTTCAGCCTGCAGGACACCTATGACCAGACGAGCTCGTGCATCGAACATTTACTCTAAAAGGTAAAAACCTGTGCTCCTTTTGTATTTTTAAATCGTAGTTACACATGCTGATAATCTTAATGTAATTAAGCTATTTGACAAATAAAAATAATTTGGGTAAAATCACACCAAATGAATCCTCAAGAGCCATATAATTTTTGCAATTGGCATAAATTTAACAGCTGTATTGACGCCGTTATAAAAATTAAGCTCAAGTATTTTTATAAGGTGCAAATGATCTCAATACGTATAACCAAACACACTTTTTATTGCATGCAAGGTCACAATTTATGATGCGAGGAACTGTTATGATTTTTTATGATATCAGCTGTGTTAGCAAGTACATTACAGTAGCGTCGGTGTTGGACATACAAGTAACAGGATTCGGTTCTACCTTCACACTGATGCTATAATTAAAGTTTGTCGGTCTATATTAAAGTCACCCTGTATAGAATAGGCTATATAATAAAATAAAAGATATGAAACGAAACTGTTCGCTTGAGCACTGTGTCTCGTCTACCTCGCTGTACATATGTTCTAGTCATCAAGTTCTTATAAAAATTAAAGAATTTATGACAAGAGCGAGTAATACGTGTACATGTAGAAGTGAAACACACGGTACAAGATATTGTATTCAAACGTAGATATTTTTGGAGATGTTCGGCCTTGATTCACCTTACTTTTGAATGAAGTCGCAACATAAATTACTTTAAGACTGATCTTCAGTAATGAAGCTCTTCATCATCTATTCATTATGTCATTATAAAACAATAAAACATACTTAGATGTGGGTAGTAAAATTTCTACAAATACAACTCTTAACAAAAAACTATTCATTCTAAATTTTAGTAATGGACATTTCGCACCCACTTATGCATTAAATCCTGTTTAGTTTTAAAGTTTTACCTGTTATACAATGGTGAATTATCTGTACCAGAAATCATGAATAATGGTTTAAAGTGAGTTGAACGATTGAGAATAAAAAGAATAAAATGAAATTCTTTCGATTTTAATTTAATTTATCTTGTTTGGTGTGATATTTTCACCATCATCGGCGAATGATATTTTGAAATAGTTATACAGGCTATCCCAACATTGGGTTCTCGGACAATATCTCGGTAACTACTAAAGATACAAAAAAGGTTTCCAGACAGTTTTCTTTTTAATTTTAGGGGTCTATGGCATAAAATTATTTTCATCTATCCAGAGCGAATGAAAACAGAGGTACCGGACACCCTATATATGAAACCAAATTTGGATTTCCCATAAATTTCTACACATTTACTGTATATCATTATCTGTACCTAAATCTAACAGTTCTTGAAATATCTAACATTTTATCTAAAAAATGCCATTGCACTATTGAAGTCATTATTTCATATATTCATATTTTATTTATTTTTAATTAAAAAAAAAGATTTTTGGTACAGATGTAGTTGGTATATAAGCATATTATAAGCCATTATTAAACGTACTTTTGTCACTACAGAGTAGTCATAGTAATAGACAACATATCAGAAATTTCTAAATGACAAAACTCAATTTTCTTAAATAGCATGCCCTATATTTTTCTATCATAAATTCTTCGCTTAATAAAGTACTTTCATTTTTGTTAAGTATCTCTTATACCTATCTGCGATATTTTTTGAAATTTTCAGATCTATTTGAATTATTTCTTTTAAAACGAATAGTTGTCTAAGGTGGCCGTGGAAAACCGGCAAACAATGAACAGGTTGACATTAATAATTACTTTTCAAAATCTTAGACTGTTGGGAACTTTTAGTTGTGAACTTGGTAAGACATGAGTTTTTAGATTTATTGAATTATTTCTTTATTGAATGGTTGACATAGCCAAGTTGGTTGGGTCCGCTGGCAACGGGCTTGACGCTTGGTCGGGCAACTATAGGTATGTGTTCGAATCCCCTCCTGGTGCATGTGGATTCTACACTGTGTCCACATTTCGATGCTCACCATTGGTATCTCGGTTATTAGAAAACATAGAGCAACGGTTAAATGGGGAATGTTTTGCAGAATTCAATGATCGCCACATATCTCATTTCAAATTTACCATAACTTTTTTAAATTTTAAGATAATTAAAAAAAACCAAAATTTGCCGATTTCAATGTTCCTCAATAACTCGATAACACCTAATGTCATCTCTTCTAAAGTTTTACAATGTTCAGACACTTTTTTAAGACAAAGTTTTTGATATAAACAGAAACCCCCGATTGCCTTTTGTTGTCAAGTTTACAGTGCTAATTTTTGTTTTTCATATGGCAGCCATATTGGATTTCTGGTTAGTTAGATAGTTTTTAAAAAGAGCTTTTCAACGATGTATGTATAACTTACCCGAAAAATGTTTATTTGTAGGGCAGATACTAACAAGAACTTAAATTATTCTCTAATATGAAATTAGTAGGCTATGAAATTAAACAACAATAAGGAATGAAAGCTTAAAGATATGCTAAGTAATACTGTAAAATAACGAAATGTTACTGATGTTTAATTTCATATTAACAAAAAACAGACTGCCCAATAAAATTAGTAAGCCATGGAATTAAACATCCGCGTGAAACAAAATGACAAGCTGTCAAATTACAATTAGTGCTACAGAGATTAGTTAATTAAAATCTTGCGTATTCGTAATTCGTAATTATTGATAAGTAATTATTTTTAAATATTAACATTAATAAGTATTGATGTAATGTCACATAAATATTCAAGTGATGAAAAAGTTGATATGTTGGAAGTGTATTTCAAAGCAAATAGAAACTCTGAAAATGCTTGTACGAGTTACGCTGAGTGTTTTCCGGAAAGACAACAACCTCACAGGACAATGTTTGGAAGGATGATTAGCAATTTACGGAACTTTGGAAGTTTCGAACAAAAAAGAGCTAACTACGAAGTTAGTGATGCTGTTTTACGTCGAAATAATATTTTGCAAAATGTTACGAACAATCCAAGCACATCAATTCGCCGAGTGGCTCGTGAAACTGGAATTCCAAAATCGACTGTTCACAAAACCTTGAAGAAAAGCAAATACCACCCTTACAAACCAACAATTGTACAAGGTTTAAACGATAATGACTATCACCGAAGATTACAGTTTAGTAGGTGGTACCTACGAAAATGTGAAGATGATGCGAATTTTCCTAGGAAAATAGTCTGGACAGATGAAACACGATTTACCAATTGCGGAGTGTTCAATAGGCATAACTATCATCATTGGTCTACTGAAAATCCACATTTGGTAAATCAAAGAAGATTTCAAGTTCGATTTGGTTTTAATGTCTGGTGCGGTTTAATTGGTATGCTGTTTGTTTATATTTTGTTTTGTTTTTTGAGTTTAGTTTCATTTTAGATAATCACTTAATAGGTCCTTTCATCTTTGATTACAATGTGACTGGTAACAGATATGTGGAGCTACTAACAAACGAGATAATACCTGCTTTGAGAGAAATTATTAATCCTGAGAACATGCAAAACATTTGGTTCCAGCAGGATGGTTGCCCGGCCCATAACACTCGTGACGTACAACATTTTTTGAGAGAAAACTTTAATCAGAGAGTGCTTTCAAATAATGGACCAGTGCAATGGCCTGCCAGATCACCTGATCTTACCCCGCTTGACTTTTATTTATGGGGTACCACTAAAAACGAAGTATTTAATTTTGCACAGCCAGAAACTCGAGAAATTTTAGAAGAAAGAGTGGTGGATGTACTAAGATCATTAAACGGAAACATACTTCGTAGAGTGTGTAATTCTGTTAGAATAAGGTGTCAAAAGTATGTGGATCAGAATGGTCGTCATATTGAACAGTTTATTTAAGTAAAGCTGAGCTTTTAGTACTCTTTCTTTACTTTTTACTTTTATGACTTTTCTTATCATTTCCTATTTCGTTTTCAGTATTACTTAGCATATCTTTAAACTTTCATTTCTTATTGTTGTTTAATTTCGGAGCCTACTAATTTCATATTAGAAATTAATTTATATTTTTGTTAATATCTCCCCTACAAATAAAAAATTTTCTGGTATGTTATACATCTTTGAAAAGCTCTTTTTAAAGACTATCTAACTAATCAAAAATCCAATATGGCTGCCATATGAAAAACAAAAGTTAGCAGTAGTAACTTGAAAACAAATGACAATCGGGGGCTTCTGTTTATATCAGAAGCTTTGTCTTAAAAAAGTGTCTGAACATTGTAAAATTTTAAAAGAGATCACATTAGGTGTTATCGAGTTATTGAGGAACATTGAAATTGGCAAATTTTGGTTTTTTAAAATTACCTTAAAATTTTAAAAAGTTATGATGAATTTGAAATGAGATCTGTCACGAGTATTGAATTCTGCAAAACATTCCCCATTTAACCGTTGCTCTATGTCTTTTAATAATCGAGATACCAATAGTGTGCATCGAAATGTAGACACAGTGTATGTGAGAGATGGAATACTTATGTGTCGGATTGTGTTCAGGATTCATATCGGGCCATTCGAACTAGGTTTTCTGCGTTTCCTCAGTTTGTAAGACGAATGCCGAAAGAAAACACCTAGTAGGTCGGTCGCGGCCGCAGCGGGCAATATTAGAATTACTAACTTAACGCCTTCCTGACAAGCTCATCGAGAACTTGGCATGTATGATGTAAGTACCAAAAAAAATGTCTAATTGTTTAAAGGAGTCACGTACTTAAAATAACTAATGCTTGTACTTTATTGTCGCTTGAAAATTAATTATTAAAGTCAAGAGCTACATTTGTTTGTCGTTTTCCACTGCCACCTTAGACAATAACTGGTTTTAAAAGAAATAATTCAAATAGATCTAAAATTCTTAAGAAATATCGCAGACAGGTATAAGAAATACTTAACATAAGTAAAAGTACTTTATTAAACGAAGTATTTAGGATAGAAAGATATAGGACATGCTACTTAAGGAAATAGAGTTCTGTCGTTTTGAAAAATTTTTGATGTTTTGTTTATTACCATGATGGTCCTGTAGCGATTGAAGTACATTTAATAATGGCTTATAATGAGCTTATGTATCAACTACATCTGTACCAAAAATCTTTTCCTTGCAGTTAAAAATAAATAAAATATGAATAAATAAAATAGTGGCTGCAAATGGCAGTTTTTAGGCAAAATGAAATATCTGGAGAACGGTTAGGTTTAGGTATAGATAGTAGTATACAGAAAATGTGTGGAACTTTATGAGCAATTTATATTTGTTTTCATATGTAGGGCATGCTATTTGAGATAAAAAAAGTTGTGTCCGGCACCACTGTTTTTATTCACTCTGAAATAAGATGAAAATAATTTTGTGTTGTGGACCTCTTAAATTAAAAAATTTGAAATTTTTTTTGTATCTTGAGTATTTATCGAGATATTGCCCGAGAATACACCGTTAGGACACTCTGTATATTTAAGAATCGTATTACACTCATGTGCAATTTGCAAAAGTTATTTGACGTAGGCGGCTCGTTAAGAATGGAAGTTTAAAGGTGACAGTGACTTGTCGATATTTTTTATTATTATAATTTAGCTCAGTTTATTTATTGAATCATCATATCGCTTTCATATCACGTTATGATTTGCAATCTAATTTTTGATGTCGTGTACAACTTTTCATTCATGTATTTGCCGTTGGCGGTGTTAAGGCATAAGTTTAAAAGGTGACAATGACTTGCATATTATATTTAAAGCTGACATTTACGATATTCCCGGTACAAAGCGAAAGGTTTTACCATTGAACTAACTGCATCTTGAAAGTTATGCCCATTCTATGCAGAATATGCACCTGGTGACATACATGCACGTGAACTAAATCTTCATTTGCAGCAAACGTTGCTATGGATCCTGTTAAGCCGTATATTTAATTATCTTCAACAAAACGTTAATTAAAATTAGCATGTATGGTGAACTACATTGCCTTTTTTAGATTTCACAAGTTCATAACGTCATTTATAAAAAGTTACTTTAATGTTAGTAATTAAAGCAAAAGTAGATTTTCTTGATTGATATAAACCACTTAGAACAGTAAACATGCAATTAAATACAATTTAACATTAAATTGCGATATACTTACGTCAGCGCCACCTTATGTTTCATTTTATAAAGCACAAAGCAGGATATTTCCGGCAATAACAGTGGAATACACGAGCTTTCTACCACTTGATATCTTCATCGTAAGAGGTCGCCACGAAACAGTTTCATTCCAAAAGTTTTAAAGTATTTATAATGCAGAATCAGTTTTATTAAATAAATATAATAATATTTTTAGTTGACTGAATTAAACAATAAAACATATTTAATTACTTACTTTGAAAGTCGTTTTATAATTAAAAACTATAATTATAGGCAAGTGACTCTTCTTCCCATGATAACCGGTGATCAACATAAAAACGAATTAGAGCAGGCGCTGGAATTTAAAAGTGGGTCTTGAATAACGACATACTAACATTTATTGTCAATTAATTACGTTATAAATTATAAATTATAAAAGTTCGAATAGAAACGTTGAAAAAGTGATTGAAGGAACGTCCGATAAACTAAATGCACACATGCGTGTTTGGTTGCAACGCCAACTCTAATTCGTTTTTCAGTTGATCACCTCTTATTACTAGCTTTATTATTTTTATTGAGCATAGTACCTATCTAAAAATGTTGAAATAAAGGTTTTATTAAAATTTATAGTAAATAATCTTAGTTAGCACCAATGAAGCAATGAACCAATTTTAAACAGAGCTAAATTAATTCAATTACGACGTTAGTTGTATAAGTAGGTATACGAATATGTTTCTTGCAACTGTTGAGATACTAATCTTGCTATTTAATGAAAGGAAAATATGTAATGACTGTTAACAGAAAAGTCTCATATTTCTGATACATATTTTTTAATTTTCTACGCCAATAATTTACACGTGTTCGATGACCAAATGTGAACCAACTAGACCACGTAAACAAATTGATAATATGAAAATCAAAGAACTTGAGCTCTGCGTCATCAATCACCGAAGTAACTACCGACAAATATTTCAGTATTATTCCTTTGTTATCGGTTAATGAGAAAAAAGGATGGAGCTACGCTTTTTATGTCTGATGATGCAACACCAGACGCGTTTTATTTATGACGCAGAGCTCTTCTCTTATGAAAAATTCGATAACGAAAGTATCAACGGTAACGATTTTGTTTGTATTATTGATAAAGAATTCACATATTTCTGCAAATTTCTATCCGTTTAGTCTGAACTAGATTATTGAAAGTGTAACATCGAAATAGAAAATAGTAATATAAAATATCGTATGAAAAAGATCTCATCCAAATTGTTAATAAGCATTTCAAATTTTCTTGTAGATTCTGTGACTGGAAATACAGAGTCGTTCTTGAGTAGTGTAAGATGTTGAAAGTATAGGCATCACAGAACATGGGAAAAATGTTAGAAACATTTTATGCAGTGGCCAGATAAGTCGGGCCAACTCTTGTCCGAACTTCATTTTTAGCACCTCCCCCGTATACCTTTGGACATTGTTCCAATTTTCACAATGTAATTTTAGTTTGAGATTATGTCACGTACTTATAGAATACCAAAATCTTCCTATTACTACTAATAAAAAAAAAACATATTGCCCGCCTTTCTGGCGGTCACTGTATATTTTAGTTTTCCAGAAATAATTAATGAAAAATTAGCCCCAAAACGACGATACGTCTCTGGTTAAAAAAGAGCAGCAATTAAACGAAATAAATACAATCATAAAAGTGTTTTATAGTTTTATGACTGTTACGTCTAGGCATCGGGTGTGAACTTGATCTTTAAACGGAATTGACGTGATCAGCTGAAATACGAATTCCAAAATATTTACTTGACAAATGCATGCAAATCACTTGAAGTAAATTATTCCGTACAAATTGTATAAAATAAGACAACACTTTGAACACATGCTTGAACAAGTAAACAAATAAATTACTACAACACGAAAACAGTTCAAGTCTCCGTGAACAATTCCTAGTCTTTTTCTTTAATTTTAATTTTAATTGTATTATAGATAAAGTTTATTTCCACAAGCAACGTGTCCTTTTACGGCTCAATTCACGCGTTACCGTTCATTGCACTTTAACACCGAGCAACAAAATTTTGAACAACATTTTGAATGTTTCTGAAATGAAAATTCTCAATTCTTGTAAAAAGTAATGTATTAAAGATTAAAGATTTAAACTAGGATTAAATTTAAGCTTAAGTTAGAATGTGGTTCACATTTCGCCATTTGCACCAAACACTTAAGCTGTGCTTAAATTTAAATGGTGCTTATAATGTTACATAGCATTTTGTAAGTCATTTCTAAGGCCCAGTTGTACAATGCCAGTTTAAATTTAAGCAACCATTATTACAACAATTGTTGTTAAGGGTTTAAGCTTTGGCCTAAAGTTAAGCTGGAATTGTACAACTAGGCCTTAGTGACACTTAAAGTTAAGTTGAGCTTGAGTGTTTGGTATAAATGGCCAATTTTAATGTACGGCATATTGTGTGTCAAAATTTAACTTAGGCTTAAATTTAATCCTTGCTTAAATATTTTATGCAACCCAGCCTTAATGATACAATACATTTTATTTACGATTTTATTTATTTAGAATTTAACCAAAGAATAATATGTCATCTTTAATTTTCAAAACTATTACGTATTGAACAGAGCTTTCTGAATAAATTATAAATATTTGTAGGTATTTTCATAAAAGATAAGGTTAGGTTCTAGACGAAGACAACACGGAATTCCTTAAAGAATATATTCCGTGAGATCAATCAAATCAACAAAAATATTGAAATACATAGTTCCACTATTAACTGATTGTGAATTATTGACCAATTCTACAAATAGTCATTAGGTACATAGTGCATACAGTTCATGAGAAAAACAACCGGTTCTTGAATAGAACGAAAGTTAAGGTAAACCACAAATAATATAGGTAATTAAGTTTTATTCCTTTATTATTGCAATCTCAGAGTCCGATATACATGTTGTATACTTCGAGTCGTTGGAAATGCAAGTTGTGTTGGATAGTTCGTTAATGATCAATAAAAACGTCGTCTAATTCAAATCGCTATTCTTTACGGAGGACACACACAGACGTTCGCCGAACACAAGATGTGATGCTTCGGTTGAAGTCGTGGACAGAATTTAATCAAACCCACACTATGCTCATGCGAGGTTATACGAACGCTTGACGTTTGAAAACGTCTGTGTCTGTCCTCCGTGAGAGTTACAGTCAAATAAAATGTTTTCCCAAGCTCTATAATCTGCTTTTCCAGGTACACCTTTAAATTTTGACACATACCTAACGTTTATAAATGATTTCTATCGTAAACAAGTATTCGATTTTGATAGAAACATTTCTCATGGATGTCCTAGACCAATAATAAACGTTTCGTTAAAAAAAATCATCACTGACAATTTATTTTTCGTACCCAGCTTTAGGGTATCTAAATTTAAATAAGTATGAAGCGATTAGTCTCTATGAAGTCGCAGTAGTGAGAAGAACGAAGCTCTTCTGTGATAAAGAAGATCGAAAGTCGTGAGAAGAACAACATACAAATAAAACTACAATCTAGAAATAAAAAAATTATAACGCCATTTTCTTCCTCTTCCTCTTTGCATGGTTTGGTTTATTTCAGGACTGGCAGAAATAAATCGAACTCCTTTTGATGTAAGTATTCGGTTTCACCTGAAGTAACTGAGAAGTCAGTCAACAGTGGCGGAAGCCTTTAAATTTATCGATAAAGTAGATTGGAAAATAAAATGTGAAATTTTAAATGAACTTAATAATTTGAAACACATCTTCTTCTGGCTTTCCGCACAAATTCTTCTTCCTGCTGACGTTTCGCCTTTTCTTGCAAAAAGATGCTAGGGATGCTAGTGTTCTTCTTTGTTGCTGCCGTTGAAAACACAGTTTCAGCAGCTCCTACTCCTTTTCAAATTACAACCTCGGGTTATATTTATATCGTATATTTTTTAATATTCGAACCTGAAATAATGTTTTATATTAATTAAGCGATTTCAAAAACATATGCATACATGATTGAAAAAATGCTCTTTTGTTTAGACAATATCTTTTCTGTTTTAAGTATTCTGTGAAAAAGATGAAACGAAGGAGACCGTCAAAGGTCGAATAAAGTTATTTAAAGGAAAAAATTTAATGTTCAGAATAAAGTTCGCAATTATATCTAAAATAAAAATAAGCCGACTTGCAACGAATTTCTAAAATAAAACAAGACTGGTTTTATTTTATATTAAAATTACATATTACTTTCTAAGTAATTGTTTTACACGTTGTTTCAATATCTGAAATATTACAAATACATTTCCTTGCTTTATTTAACCTCTTTATTCACTTTATTCCTTTACATGAACTTCTGTTCGTTTCCTTGCTTAATTGTCAAGGATGGCTTTACGTAAATAACACACTGTAAATCTGTTTAGATGTATTGGTACTCTCTTTACAATTTACTTTAACTCTCGTTTGCTTACTTATTAACTTACCACTTGCTAAAGCACACACCGATAAAGCACTTGCTTTTTGTTTAATCTCTCATTAGAACCTCTTTTTACTCGCACATTCCCGTTTCGTCTCTCTTTCAGTTCTGCCAACTTTCTTTTTTGTTATTATTGTCAACAGAAATAAAAATATTTTGTGTGACTGGCTGAAATGGTTATGCCGTAAGCCAGGCATGGGCATGGAAAGGGGAAGTATCTCCCACTACGCTAAGTAATAGGTCAAACGAGTGTCGATTGCAGCTAGCTTGGTCCCACGAAATATAAAATTGTAGACGGCGGCGGCGCGGTGTATTCGTTTTGATGCTGTTCGTATTGAATTAAACCGAAAATTATTATAAACGTTAAGTGTATAGTGCGCGATTTAGTGTCAGCTTAAAAGATTTTGTGATACAAATTTCATCGGACAAGAACCAACTGTAAATTATAAATATTGTTTAAAAAAGGTTTGTTTTTCAATTTAAAATGGTCTCGAACTTGTACGACACTGTTAAACGCTAATAAACCAACATGAACTAACTCGCTCGGCGATCTCTGTTTTTGATTTCGTTGATACGACTGAGTCAGTTATTGCTGGCGCTTGTTTGTCTAAAACATCGAGGTCGTCGAAAATAATTGGGGGGTGGGGGTCGAGCTTTTGGCGAGCTTGTGCCCGTCCCTGCCGTAAGCCATCATTAATTATAAGAAGAAGAAGGGCACCTTTCAGAATTCGCCAAACTTACACCGGTAAATTTTACCGGTAACAAGCTGATCAATTCCCGAAGTAAATCAGATCAACAGTGAATTTTAAAACGATACGATCATTGAATGGAATTTCTAACCTCTGTCATTCTTTCTATAAAGGGTATTCTTCAAGTTCGTACAAAAAAATTAATGGCGTATTTGGTAACTTCAGGTATATTCCATAATGCAGTGGTTATTTGTCATTTTATTAACACTGATTGAAGACGTATTTCATAAGCACACGGTGGTCATTTTACAGTTTTAAACATTAGTTAACTTCATTTGTAAAATATAATCACTGAACATAATTGCATATCCTACTTTTCAATGTCATTTGCGCTTGTGGAATAGCGAAATGTTTAAAAAGTGGTTAAAGGCGACAGCACATGCGCATAATTCAGTGTTTATTAATCACTGATATATGGAATGTACCCGATTCTCACGATATTCTTCATTTTTTGTATGAAGTTAAAAAACAGACTGTACATAAACAATTTAATTAGAAAAGAAATTACTTAGTTACTTACTTTTCAATGTTAAAAATGTTTTAATTTAATTTTTTACAACATGGGGAATATACAGATTTGCAAAAAGCTACGTTATAAACAATCCACCACTTTCAAAACCCGAGTATGGTTCTTCACCAGTAGCGTAACCACTCTCTTGCCGGTTAATTTTGACAGGTGGAAATGGCAGAAACCGGTGAATTCTGGAACGCTTCGGTAGGTAACCAACTGAACCGGTGGATTAACCGATGATTTCTGAAAAGTGCCCAAAATAAAAATATGTTTGTTGCTCTGTTCGCTTTTTTTAATGTAATTATGTGTTATGAATTTTATTACCAATTTTATTACCACTTCTTGACAATTTAATGAAAAAAACTTTTTAGAGTTTATCCACTTCAATATTACATGTTAATCTATCCCATATCACTTATGCTTTTTACTAGAAAGAATGAAAATGTAGAATTGTGATGATAAATTTCTGTCTTTTTTTTTTTTAGTTATTGCTGTACTACTATTTGAATTTTTATTCATTACGTATATTGAACACAACATATCAGAAAAATCACATTTATGTAACAATAATGACAATCTGTGTACATTTACATAATAAATTCATAATAATAATAAATTAGTAATGCAGAACCCGTAATTCAACAAGTGTAAAATAATTTAAATATAGCACCAGAATTTTTTTCAAATCGAGAACTAAACGTAAACGAAATCTAAACGTAATTGCCTGATTAAGACAAATCTCGGAATGTAAAATTTTATTTTTTAATTATTTTTAATTTTATATTCTGGACGGTTCGTTTGAATATAATCAATACAAGGAGAAATTATTTTTTTTTGTATTAACACTATAAGCGATTTTAAGCGCATCACCGGTAATTATCGGTCAAAATTTTTTTTTAACTAAATGCTTTCCAAATGCACATATACTACTCGGAGTTATTCCAGAGCTGCTCCAAGTAGCTTCGAGTAACTCATCCGTGTAAATGGAAAGCACCTCATGTAGCTTTAATTAAAAATATTTTTGACCGGTAATTACCGGTTATGCGCTTAAAATCGCTCCATGTCTAGTTCCAAGCATAGAAGCTTTTTGGAAAGACATGTTTGGCTAGTTGTTATTACATATTGGCAGCAGCGGCTGTGACCGGCTTACTAGGTGTATTTTTTTTTGTGACGCAGAAAACCCAGTACTAAACAGCCGCAACCGCAGTCGTTGTGAATACAAACTTAATGAGCATACACACGGTTAGGCAAGTCTTCACGCTTGCTTGAGAGGCAAGTCTGCGAGCAAGTATGATAGATTCATTTAGGCCAGGAACGCACCATCAGTTCAGCGTACACACATTCGCACTTACCTCCGAACCTCAAAATGTTCAGTTAGGCGCGAAGGCATACTTGACCGTGTGTATGCCCATTTACACAGAAATCCAGTACACTGAATTGGATCCAACCCATACCTGCAGTTGCCACGCATCAAGTTCGTTACCAGAGGATACTATGTAATTACTATTACTGCAACTGTAAGACGAACTGTTTTCTATGTTTTCTTATGTGAGATGTCAAACCAGCGGCATAAACGCACCTTGACGCTCTGTAGTCGCAACATGTAGGTCAGCGGTTGATCCGCCGCCACGTCACAGATTTTGTTTTCCATGTTCTCTTATGAGAGATGTCACACCAACGGCGCAACCGCACCTGTCCACTGTGCTGTCCCAACATGCAGCGGCTTCGTCGCATGCAATGTGATACATTATTTCTTAGGCGACTTTCACACCAAAGTAGCATCCTGAATGCACGCTGCATGCCATTAATTTTATAACCTATGTAAACAATTGATAATATTCACACCGGTGCGGTGTAGCGTAGCATTCATGGGACCTGCCACTTGCGACGTGCAGCTTAGCTCATAGGACAAGTTCTATATTGTGCTGCGCTACTTCTTAGGATTCGTACTGACACGTTTTTGTAAATCCTTATTCCTCAGAAGAGACCGCGGTTTTGTCTTAAATTAAAACATTGTCAAGCTAAACGAGGGTTCTTGACAACATGGTGACACCAAACCATCAGGATCCACAATGTTGTGGTTCTTGATGCTTTTTCATCATTTCATACACGTGCTACAAACAGTATGGAGGTCTTTAACAATCACACCTTCTCTTTCTTTTTCTCCTCCTAACAACCACCGCTGCAATTAACGCCATAGCTTCATCTTCGGATGACATCTTGATCATAATAACTCGCAAGATACTGCCGATTCGCGAATCGCATAGTCTTACTATGCTACCTTAATGTGAAAGCAAAATTCTAAGTTGCGCTATGCGGCACGCTACTTCTTAAAAGATGCAAGTAGCACGCAGCATACTACTTTGGTGTGAAAGCCGCCTTACGGACAAGTTCAGACTTGCGGCGCGGCCGCATTTATATTTCTTCGTTTTATTTCTTTAGTTCTTGACTATTGATTGAGAAGCAAAGATGTTTGACACAGAAACATTTATTTTATTAGTGGAATCTAGAGAATGCCTTTAGAAACTGTCTTGTCCAGATTATAACAACAAAAATTAAAAAATTAAATGCTGGGAAGAAATTTGCTTTGAAATGTTTACGGATTGGGAAACTTTACATGCTGAGGAACGGTATCAAAGAGGTAAGTGCAAAAATGTGTAAAACAAATCAAATAAAAATGATTTATTTATATTTCTTCGTGTAAAATGGTAGTAATATAATAATAACAAACTTTAGATCATACGTTGTTGCCACGGAATACTTTCTTTGGGTCTAGTAAAATAATCAGCAAAATAGTTTCTAAAATATCGTCCCTGTTGCCTATTTCCTCCTGTACCTTGTACAGGAATATCATCCATATTACAAGTTAACGTATCTTTATATTGGTAGTCATCTCTTCTTCTTACAAAGTTATGATATGAAGAACACAAGCTGCTTTGATTATTTTAACAGCAAAATCAGGTTGTAGTAAAATACTAGTGTGTAATACTCGCCATTTATTAGCCACAATTTCAAATGTACATTCAACATATCTTCTGGCCCGCGTAAGTCTATAGTTGAAAATACGTATTTTTTCTTCTTTGTGAATAATTCGGAGGTTAACTTTCCAGACGATGATGCTTTTACAACTATATTTCTTGAATGAAATAAAGATTCTTGAACACGAGGTTCAAATTTTCCTCCAGTTTCTTTTAGGACTATACAGGCTGAGTCCAAAAAAACGCCTACGCGAAAAGCGTCGGTGTTTATTGTCGGATTTGACTGGTCAAAGAATCAAATGAAATGGCAGAAAAAACTCTACAATATACCATATCTTGCGTCTTTAATACATTTAAAACAGCTGCATCACAGCTGTCAACTTTTGTTTTTTAAATGCAATGGTATAATTACTGTAATACATTTCGAAAGAACTCTTTTTTCTGCGTTCAATGACGTGCCGCAATAAGCGCTTATTTTTCAAAATAATAGAAGAAAATAAAAAGAAATAAATAAGTTATTAACATGAAATGACGTAATAAACAGTTGCCGAACAATAAATGATACCTGTTTTACGGTAAATAGCGTAGTGTCTATAAGTACTTCCTCATAGGCAAACAAATGACGATAACTGTCAGTACTTTTATTTTGTTTTTGCTGACAATAAAAAAAAATGTTGACAGTTATCGTCATTTGTGAATTTTCGGCTTGGGAACCTACCCTTGTAAGACGTAATCTTTTTTATTGAGAAATTACTTATACGTTGAGGCATAATGCTACCTACATTTTGGAATTTATCCAGAATTGATCTATGTATATCGGACCGAGAGGATGTAAAGCCCATGTAACTAATGTAGTAATTGAGAGATCACAGAAGGATGCACTTAGATGTTATTGCTGCAGAAGAATTAAAGTTTCCTTGACAACAGAGGAAACTAATGTACACTCAATCAATTTTGACATTTGCACACAACATTCAAAAAGATACCAAATAAAATATATTTTTCTTATTTCTTATCAATGAAAAGAAGACCACTGACACAAATTGCATTAAAATAAAAAATGATTTCTTTACTTTTATAGAATTACTGAAAATAATGTAAACTTATAATATTTTCTATTTATTCTATATTATTTTCTTTTTATTATAAATGTAAAAAAATTAGAATATCTAATTATTATTAAAATTAAGAAAAATCCAAATCGTCTTTTATTTCTTTCCTTTTAATTCCTTTGACACTTATTATGCACATAATCTTGAAAAAAATTGTCAGTGTACAGCGAAACGTTGGTTATACAGCGTTAGTAAAAGTAGTCAAGAGGATAATCATTACAAATTTGTTATACATATAGCCTTTCAACAGATAAGAAACTGCCTTAATAATGAATAAAGTAATAGTTTTACACTATACGTATGTATTACTTTATTTACACTAATGGAGTTTCTTACTCAAGTAAATTTGTTCTATTTTTGCGGACCTCTTTTCCAACAAGCCAATAGTAATAGAGTAAAATACGCCAAAAGATTAAAACAAAGATTAAACTTCATTATTTTATCTAGTAGTAATTAATTTACGTAGAACAAAAGAACAGGTAAGCATGCTTGCAATCTCAAGTAATTGAACACATGACAAACTACCTCGATACGTTTTGTTAGATCGCTATCTTGAAATATTAACTCAATACGTATTAGAGCTGGTTTTACACACGTCACTAAGATATAAATTATACGGGTTACTAATAAAAGTTCTTTTAATTTTGAATAGAATAAAAATCGAAGTAATTACCTGTATCTGCGAAATTACCTTTAGGACCGGTCACGTATTAGTGCGCCCTATTTGAATAAGGCAAGTAATTCGCTTCTTATTAAAGTCACCGTTTATTAATTTTCGTTTTGTTTTATTTTTCTAGTCCATAAATATGCAGACGTTTGCATGTAACTTATTTAATTTTTAACATTTTTTTGCAATTCGTTAGGTACGGGTGTACTGATTTTAATTATAAATTCCTCTTGTAGTTGATGGAATTGTTTAATGCTTCCGGTTGTACAATGAGGGATAGATAGTTTCTATTCATTCTTTACAGGTTTCCTGTGCGTGTAGAATATGTAAATGCACTGATATGTGTGTGATAAGGAAACTGGTGCTAGCTGGGCGTGTTTCAGAGACATGCCGACACTGTTATCTGATGAACGCACGCATTGCAGATTCACTTCCTTCTAATGTCATTAGCTAGTTTAATAATTGCCTGCGAAATCGGGTTTACTCATCACTAGCTTCATGTTCTCAGTATGACGATGCCATTTTTATGTGGAAGATACCATCTGAAAAAATGATATTCAGAATTAAAAAATAGACATAAAGAATTACTAACGCATTTAAAAATACAGAGATAATTTGCATTCTACTGACAATTATCAAGAAAAAACTAAATTTCACTACAAAAAAAAATTATTAATTGAAATAAATATGATATAGATGTAAATTGGAAATAATTAAGAAATACAATTATAATCGCGGTGGAGAAGACATGCGGAATGATGAAACTTGGAAATAGAAACGTAAAAGAAATTGCATTATTGAATGATTTATTACAAAGGGAAGTGAAAAGAGAAAAAAATAACATGGAGGACACATTTAACAACCAGAAGCATGGAGGCTAGGTATAAAATATAAAAATAAATGGATAACTTAAAAAACTAGTAAAGGTAAATTGTGAAACAAGATCACATACAAAAAACACAGAAAAATATAAAATGCTGAAACAAAGAAGAAACTCTAAACCAATTTTGCTGAAATATTTATGGTATAAAAAGCAAAACCAATGAAAGAAGATATATTTAGAGAAACTGCTTGAAGAAACGAAAGAACAAAATAAAAAGAAAACATAATTACAATCAAAGCAGCAAATCATAAAAGAAAGAGGTAAAATAACTAGAGGGAACTAGAAGAAACCGTTTAGTATATGAAGGTACTAAAGGATAATTTTGAGTAAGAAGCTGAGGTCTTTTAGAAGATAATTAGTTTCGCACGTAATTTCCACAGCGTTGTAATACCATACAATATTATAACGAGCGTCTAAATAAAAACCTGGTCAAGTGAGTTGTGATCGAGAATTTATCCATTACATTTACATAGCAGAATTACTAAATGTAGCCTACTTGACTAGGTTTTTATTTAGACACGAGTTAGCATCCACAGCAGAATAGCCAGTTAATGTAAAGATGCCCCTGTAAAATTCTACTTGTATATTAAAAAAAATATATATATTTTCTTTTACATAATTTCTTGTTTTACGTTTATACGAGGGTGGAATGAATAGTTCTCAGCCTGACCACGAAAACAGTTTTATTTTCAAAGTAAATATTTATTTTTTTATTTTAATTTATCCAGCGGTGCTCAAGCTTCTTCATATCTTCCCTATAGTAAGATTGGTCGTGGCCCTCAAAATAGGCATCAGTTTCAGATATTACCTTATGATTTCAACCAAACCTCTTTCCAGACAGCCATTTTTTCAAATCGGGGAACAAGAAGAAGTCACTAGGTCCGGCTTGTGGGAGTAATTCATGACGTATGTTACATAGTTCTGCATGTGCATCTAATAATGAATGAGCTGGTGCGTTGTCGTGATGACAAGGCACTTTCTTCTTTGCCAAGTTTGGTCGTTGTTTTTTGATTCCAGTGTCCAACTTGTCCATCAACGCTACATAATACTCTCCCGTGATAGTTATCTCTTTCTCAAGAAATTTCGCGAGTACTATCCCAGAAAACAGTAGCGATTACCTTCCCAGCCAAGGAGGTGATTTTGCCTACGTCGGAGCACTTGAAGCAGCTTCTACCCATGGCATAGACCAGTGGTTCCCAAACTTATTATGCCCACGGATCCCTTTCCCATAGATATCAGTTGTTTCATCTACCTCAGTCCATATACCTATCATTGTTCCCTATATAATCTTGAATACTCTTAATTTTCTGAAAATATAGTAACGCATGTATATTAGATATACTTACACAATTAGAGTATACGAGAGTAATAAAAATAACCAACCTCTTTGTAAACTTGAGGTAAATAATTTTTTCGGAAACTAGCTTCTGATGGAATTTATTACCTTAATTGCAGTAATTCGCAAAAAATGTCTTAAAAACTAGATTTTCTACTTTATTCCATGGTGTATTGCAGGAAGTGTGTGAATTGCATAAATCATGAAAACATTGATTTTGACATGTTTGTGTTTATTCCGTTTGCGATTGCGTTAACTTCCTCTTGTTTTCTCGTGTTGCTTTATGTAGCATTTTTTTGTACAGTTTGCCGAATAATATAGTTCCCGCCTAATTGTTGAACTATAAAACACTTCGATCATTTGCGTAAATCTACAGATCTACATTTTACCCCTAATGTACAGACTTTTAACTAAATCGATTTAAGGACCAGTTTCTGAAAGAATATTTAATTTGTCCATTAAACTTAAGTGATTGTTAAATTAACGAGCTCTGGATTCTGAATGTAATTCATATATAAAAATACAGGGTTGCTGAAGTTGCAAGAATGATGATGGCTAGAGAAAAGAAATTTTCGTTAATTTGGTTTTTGGAAATATTCGCCAATTAAATTAAATGTTGGATTTGCAAGGTCTAGTTTAATTCTAAACTAACAGTTCTTCTAATGTCGAACTGATGGGGTCACTATTTTTTTTTTCAGTCATTTTAACATTTTTAAGCCCAATTTATTTTCCACAAAGAAAGGTCGGAATACTACAAATGGAAGGAAAACGCGTAAGGGGTGAACATTTCACCGAAAGTGCAAAAAGTATTACAGTTGCAGCTCTATAACTCGAACCTCCATAACTCGAAATTTACTGAGTCCCTGCGCATTGTGTATAACTGAAATCTCGTTCTTTAACTTGAAATTTCTATAACTCGAAGTAATTTTCCGGTCTCTTGAGATTCGAGTTATGGAGCTTCGACTGTATTTGAATTGGTTAGAAGGACGGGAAAATATAAGTTATCTAAATCGCACATGCGCCAATTATGTTAACGGATCTGTTTGCTGCGTTAAATTAACCATGCATTAAATGGTGGATTTCATAAACATCAATTAAATGTAATCATCGGTTAAAAAAGTAAACTATGGTTACATGTGTTGAAGGTATAGGAAAGATTTTATTCTTAAACGTTGATTAAATTTAAGTGATTTTTGAGAAATCCAGCAAAACTATTTCAGAAACTCATTTACTGTTTTAAAGAGTAGTTAAACTACTCGACATATTAAATTCGTTTCCAGAAATCGTCCCTAAAATGAAAATGAAAACTTTACCTTTTGATTACACAATTGGCAGTATAAAACATCTCCATCCGTTATGAAATCTTGTTTGCCACTACACGTATAACGAGTATTCAATTAAAAAGCGGTCTAGATAGCCATGAAATTATTCTGAACGTATAACTGTGGCATAACGTACGGTTCTTCATACAACCAGTGTCACCTGCATTTCTAACCACACTTTAACTCAAAGAAAACATTTCAAAAATAAACATTTATTACTGTAACTTATAAAATCTTTTACAACAATTATAATAAATGCTGAAAACATTACATTACTGAAAACATTTCAAGGTTCTATGCTTAATTGCGTTTATCAGGTTTTTTAGGACATGAGGAGATTCCTTCAGTTCTTGAATTTTATTAGCAATCCGCTATCTTAGGTCATTTAAATCAGCAACTGATGTGGTAAATATAGTTTTTTATGTAAGGCCACAAGAAAAAATCACAAACGGTTAAATCACAGGACCTCGAAGGTCAAGGAATTACAGTGTTCCGAGTAATAAGTCTCCAAAAGCTTCTTCAAAGCACCTTGCCACAGAATACGTCCTATTTCCATCAATTTTTGCACAGAAATTTACAAAATACTTGACAAAATATTCCAAAAACTTTGAACAGCTTTCGAGTTTTGTTGACACGAGGTTAACCGCCGTCAACTTGTCAAAGTTGAAATATAAATGAAGTTAATGACGACATACGTTTCTGACAAGAAGAGCGTGTCTCAGCCTACTTAACCGTTTTTTTATTGATCGCTCGTTATAAGGCTGAAAACTATTCACTCCACCCTCGTAATCATAATATTATAAATTATACAGTAGGGTGGGGGTCATTTTTGTATGGAAAAAAAACGAATATTGCGTTTTTGATTTCTAATAGCAAAATTATGTTGCCTTTACATGAAAATAGTGTAATGCTAGAATTTAAAGTAAATAGCACCTCATCTTCAGGTTGCGCTTTGCCTTGGAAATACGAATTACTTGAACATATTCTGGCAGTCATATAACATAAATGTCAGGGTTTTTAGAAGAAAATAATCGTTTATTAATAATTAAGAAAATAATACAACAGAAAAATTAATGAAAATCATTCAATATTGAAATCTTTCTTGCTATCGAATTTAGGCATTGCTGCGAGATTCGAGTTTTAATTTTATCCTCCTTCTCTTGCCCTTTTAGTATACAGTTTTGATCATAACTCTGTTATTATTATTATTGCAAATACGAACTTTTCATGGCATACTATATGGCCTTTCTTGTATAATTTCAAAAATTCAAACGTAAGGCGCACCCTCTAAATATTAATTAAATTCAAAAATATTTCGTAGGTATCATGATATCACTAAAAGACAACATAATTTTGCTATTAGGTAAGATTATCTCAAAGTTTGGTTTTTTACCCACCCTATTATACAGTGACCGCCAAAAAGTTCGCACCATATGGGAAACATTTTTATTATTGATTTTTCTAAAAAAAACTTTTTGTGCCAATAGTTTGTGCATGTTCGATAACTAAGTATAAACAGGACAGATCCGGTGAACAATTCTTAGTGTGGCTAAAAATGCGGCACCTATTTAAAATACGAAAATTAAAAAATATTATATTTAGATAGAATTGCTCTAAAGAATTAAGCTCAAATTTATTTTTTCTTTGATACCAAAACCTAGTTCTGATATAAATTTTCGTAGTGTGACATTTTAGAAGAGAATCACATGAAAACTTAGAATACTAAAATCTTAAATTAATTGGTGTGGTAAAGGCACATTTCAACAAACTAGCGAAAAGAATTTTGGCAGCCCTGATTTATCTATTATAATGTAATCCATTGGAGTAATGTATATTTTCATTTGCATGAAATAATTACAAACGTTTTTTACTAATTTATTAACGACTGCAATTTACTATACTTAACTATACGAGCCTCCTCAACTATATGTTCGGACACTACGGTTTTAGTTATTTCTTCGGTAAAATGTATTATAACTACTGAAAGCAAATGTATTTATCATTAAATAAGAAATGTCATCGTATACCTTCATCTTTACATAATTTTATTTTTCTCTGGACTGATTGCAAAACATTCTTTAGCATCCTTGTAATCCTGGCTATCCTTTGCTTAACGCCGTCCATGTCATACATAGTTGGTAATAGGGCAAAAAAGTTTTTAAAAACCAAAAATTATTACTCCATCGAGCTTCGTCAGCTGTTAAGTTCGGACATTACGGTTTTACTTATTTCTTGAGTAAAATGTATTATAGCTGCTGAAACCATATTGAGTTTCCTTTTTAATAATTTTTCTGTTGTAACGTATTTACCTGTATGATGTATACTTCCAATAGCATGTTAATATATGTTTTCATTTTATTAAGAACTCGGTCAGTTACGTAGCAAAAAGACAAAAAGTTAAAATGTCCGAACCTATAGTTGACGGGGCTCGTATTATAAATTAGACTTAGAATTAAATAGATCATTTTTCTTAAAATCGAGTATAGATTAAAAACTCAACTGAATTGTGTAAACTATTAAACGCATTTCAGATTTTTAAATGAAATTTAATCTAAATAGATCCACGCGCTTTCGATTACATTACCTTATTGGTACGGCCGCGTCCTTTTCATGTAGTGTAACCTTTGATATTCAAATCTCTCTTGAAAGGTCGCTTTTCTTGTCGCGTTTACACATCGATACCTGAAACCTGAAACTATTAAGCATAGAATAAAATCTTCGTTGAATGGTAGGACCAGAAGAATTGATAAATGATGGCGGTTACCTCTGCTACGAAACCAAACTGTGAAAGTATCTTTGTTGAAGAATGATACCAAATTAAATTCAAGCCGAGCGGTCTTCCATCCGTAAGATACCTGTAGAGACGAGCTTCTGATATCAGAAATTCTACAAAAGCCCGGATCTACAGGGTAGATCACGAATGTGCCTAGCGGTATGCATTCTCTGTGGATTTTGGCGACGTTAGATTGCGATGTTGTCAAAAAATTCTGTGCCTTTTACTTCATATGTAACTGGCCGTTCTGAAACTGTACGAATCATTAATAACAAACTGTAGATAATATATCATAATATTTATATATACGCTTGATTAATAAATGGATACCAACCCGCACTTTCTGATATTAACAAATAAAAAAAATGGAATAAAAAAAGTCAAAGTTTTGTGAAAGCCGCATTAGTAACTGTATTTATATTGATTACTTAATTATAAATGGCAGTATTGGAGATTTAAAAATTTATCATCATTTCTTATGAAATATCCAAACAAAAATTTAATCCGGAAAACTCTTTTATGTGGTGGTCAAATTCGTTATAAATTATTTATGAGTTAATTTTGCTTTACATTATATTATAAAAATTTGCAATACCTTTTCAAATATTGTCGCACAGTCCACTAGAAAAATAACTATTATTCGATATTTCTAATAGTTTTACCGAAAATTTTGTATTTTTATAAGAATTTAATGTTGAAGTAAGATTAGGTTTCTAAATTTGATTGACAATAAACTTATCTGGTAGATTACACAGTCATTTTTGTTAGTAATTTTAGATTTTATGTGAGGCAATCTAATTTAACGCCAGCGTTTAACATAGACATGGATTTTGAATTTAATTTGAAAAATTGCCTATGACTTGAACGTCTATATCAACGTATAAGGCTTAGCATAGCTATTTTGTTACAAACAAAATTTGTGAAGTGACTGCTTTTTTAATTCACATTATTTTTTGTGTACGTTCGCGTGCCGATAAAAAATACTGATGAAAGACGTGACTTCTCATAACATGGGAAAAATGTTAAAAAAATTCTATAAAACAATTTATAGTTAATTAAAAATGTTCCCAAAATGCAAGTTAAGCCCATGCATAACGCGAGAAAGTTTACATCTTTAAAAGCGTGCAATAAAAAATGTTTATGATGGTGTTTCGCAGAGAATCAGACTCGTTCCGTCGTTCAGAGTTCGTAAAACTTGACCGTGAACTAATAACACACTGATGATGAATGCGTCATACAAGTGTATTAACTGTTATGAGATTAATTAAAATCAATTACGTTTTCAAAAATATACAAAAGTGAAATACTTACTTCGTTGCGAACAATAATTTACATAATTCCGTCGCTTTGAAAAATAACACACCTAAACGCATGTACTGAATTTTGTTAGATACAATTTGTGTTAATAATTCGTCTTTTATAATAAAAGAATTTGTTTCTCCTTGAACACAAAACGAAATTATAATAATTTAACAAGCTAAACAGATCACGAATATGTTTATTGATTATAATGTTTTAAATTGTACTTTTCATTACTATTTCTTTGTTATTATCAAAGTCTACATTTATTCAAATATCAACAATAAACCGAATAAGCGACAAAAAAAACCGACTGATTAAAATGCAAAGGAAGGGTAACGTTTAATGTTGGGCCATAAAAATATGCCGAAATGTTTATAACGGATTCGTTACTTGTGAGAATAAATTTTATTTATAATACAATTTAAATTAAAATGAAAAAAATATCATTCTTAACACGCACGTGTTGTAGTGATTTATTTGTTTGCCTGTCAAAGGAGATGGTAAAAATGGGGCCAATATTATTTTTATTTTATATATAAAATAAGTATTTTTTAGTTTGAATTTTAGTTGATCACGTCAACTCCATTTAAAGGTCAAGTTCTTACCCGACGCCGCGCCGCGCATACATAAAACAATAAAACACTTTTTTGAATGTATTTATTTCGTTCATCTGCTGTTGTTTCTTAATCAGGTACGTATCGTCATTTTGGAGAAATTTTTTCATTAATTATATCCGGAAAACTAAAACAGATTTAAAAAAATTTCTACCATTTTCCTATGTTCTGTAATATCTAATCTTTCACCATGTTATCTTTGTCGATCTTTTCAAGAATCATTCTGTATAAAAATGCTGTAACTATATTTTAAATCGTTTTAGCTTTAAATACTTCGGGAACAGCAACCGTACTTCTTTGCTGAGTTACTAAATTAGAAGGAACAAAATATTGTTTCACAAGATCATAATTTATCACGAGATAAAGAATTTTAACAGATTTCAAAGTCTATCAGATAAGTTTCTGTATTAACTAATATTAGCATGACAATGATAACCTTTTTTGTCTTTTGTAGATTTTCATAGCTTAGTTAGCGTAGCTATCAGCTGGCCGTAATGTTTAGGGTTGCACGCATCGAGAAATATTGATAAGATAAATAGTATTTATCCTAAAAAAGCTATTAAAAATACAGGGAAACGTTGACATATAATATACTGGGTGTTGAGAAATTCGATTGCCAAATTTCTAGAGTAAGTAAATGAGACTAAAATAAGCCATTTTTGTTATATAACTCTGGGTTGGAAATTAATGATAACTTAATGAGAGTGTAAAATAGTAGAAACACAAAGAAATTATTAATATACTAAAACGGAAAAATTAAAAGTACAACATTTCAGAAAATGGTTACAACCTTCGCTAAAGATGGTTGCCCCCAACTTGCACACATATCTGACAACAATGTATTAATGTTTGTTTTGTGTGTTAAAAAAGTATCATAAAGTAATTATTAATATCCGACCCTGGGTTATATAACAAAAACGGCTTATTTTAGTCTCATTTACTTACCCTAGAAATTTGGCAATTGAGTTTTTCAACACCCTGTATATATCAATTTTACGGAGTGCCCGATCAACTATAATTACATATTTTGTAATAATATTAATAAATGTAAAACAAAAAATGAAAAAATTTGTGATAATGCACGACAAATTTTATAAACATCCAAGTAGTATCTTAAAGAACAGCGTGGTTTGTATGTGCATAGTTAATACTATTGTTGAGGTATCAAATACAAAAGGAAAGAAACTTTATTAAATAATAAAATATTTTCATATTACAAATTTACGTATTTACATTGCAGAATACGTTGTGAAATGTTTATGCAGCTTTTTATACAATAAACATACTTCAAATATTTACTAATTTAAAATTTTACTTTGATATTTACAAATTTAATCAACATTCAGTAAACAGAAAACATGTAATTTCGCATTTAAAAATTTAATTAAAACAGATTAAATTTTCACGAAATGCAAGTGCACCGTCAGCCCCCTCCCCAGCACCACAACAATTCGATGGCAAAGTTTAATTAACATCCCAAAACTTTTGAAAGCTTATTTTAATCGTTACTTTTGCGCATGTCAAAGTTAATGCGCAACATGTAAATATACGCATCATATTAATAAAGTATAAATAATTTATCCTGCCTGCAAAAATATCTACTAAAGTAATTCGAAGCCGTCGGCATATAAATGATTTTAAAAAAGTTATGTAAGTATATTTATTACTAAGAAAAAGAACAAAATCTGTTTCGGGACAAGGAGAGAAAGATCGGGAACATTTATAAATTGGCTAGCTGTTCGGCTATGATGTTAAACGCTAACATGTGACCTACGACACAGAAAAATGAGCCTTCCTATACTTTGACAGCAGGTGTCTGCCTTATCGACCATCCAAACAAAAGTAATCGTACGTAGGTTCTTATTAAAAAGGCGACCAAAAAAAAACCTTTCGGATTAACTTTTAAATCCCAAAGTTATACCTGCCGAAAGCGGTCGGAAAGGCCACAAATTGCATTGACTGTTCGTCTGACTGACAGCCGAAATAATTGAGTAAATTATAATAAATCGTGCTTAACTACATACAATTACCTCGCAAAAAGAAATAAGGCACTTTATGTAACCAAAATTATTTCACAAAAATAAATAAAATTTTCCAGAAAAATATTCAGAACTTACGACATTACGAAGTTATTTGTATGAATTTCATGAAAACCATGCAAATATTCTATAGCATAAACACATTTATAAAAACACTCTGCACTAAAAACACACATTTACTTCGCAAAACGGGCAATGTAGCAAGTAAACGGGTACTTATCTTTAATTTATCTCGATATGTCCATAACAATTATCGAGTTGACATGGTAGTGACAGTGTGAGGACGCTACAGACGCCGACGCCCCTAGAGCGTCTCTGAGCATGTTGGATGCTGCGAAGGGTAGGGTAAAGGGGAGAGTCTCCCTTGCTCTTTGCTCTTACTGGTTCCATTAGAAGCATTGTGTTATATGTTATACTGTATTATGCTTGTGCAAAGTAGATTGTTGTGTTCATATTTGCAGAGCAAACGTTTTCATTATTACTGACAGTTACATTTTCACATTTCTACAGAATTTACAAATTTAGAAATTTCAATTAACGAAGTAACAGGCGATACAAAAATTTGACGCTTCTTGAATCATTAGCTATAACAAAATTGAAGCCTCCACTACTGTTGCGTGCGCATGTTCAAATTGCGTAGATGTTTTCATTAGTATTCAAATGAATTAATTATTGGAAATGGATAAATATTTAAGAATGTAAATATTAGTTCAAAATAAATTTAATTCATAAAACGACACATTTTTAGAAAGATTTGTAAATGTTAAATTTGCAATTATCGCTTTAATTTTCTTTGTATATTTTTGATTTTACCAGCTAATGTCAGTTTAAGAAATTCCTTTTTACCCATATAAAAAATCATATTATACTCGTTAAAAAATACAAAATCATAAATCATAAAACAAGTAAAAGTGGAAGAAATTACATTAAAAAAAATTAAAATTCATGTTGCATTTAAATTTTCTGAAATTAAAACTATGCACGTACCGACAAATCTTATCTGCATAAGTTGAACTTAACAAAAATCAAATTGTAATCAGTCACAGAGAAGCTTATATACATATTAAATTTTCAGTTTCGGTCCTTGAATATAGTTATACAATATGTTTGAGAACATTATATTACGTATTATTATATTATTCTACATTATTAAAACGTTATCTTTTTGTTAACATTTGGTTGTAGCCAGAACTGTGTCAAATACTACTTATAAATACAACAAGTACAAGTAACATGTGTTTTTTTAAAAATGCCATAAGGGGTGGCTGTGGAAAAGAAAATTCATGTCTTAGCTCCATTCATGTACTTTAAATTTTCAGTTTTGGCATGTGTTAGATGCCAAGCTACGACATGAGTTTTAATTTTCATAGCTAACCTTTATGGCATTTTTAAAAAAATACATTGTATAACAAGAAGAAGAAATATACTTAAGTACAAGTACGTTTCATATAATTCAGATAAAGACAATTCCATCGATAATACATAATTATAAGTTGTACAAGTACATTTTTAATTGTCAAAAAATATAGTAAGTACAAGTATTTTATAAGTATAAGTACTGAAATAATGATAACGGGAAAAGTTCAATTTGAAGATTTTTAAATAATATTACAAAAATAAGAATATGCTTTTGAGAATTTCACTTACAGCTCGTTGTAGATATTCAAAACGACATATATATTTAAAAATATTCTTGAATAATGTATCAAATTAAACAAACACTGTCGTTGTAATTAGACAAATTCCAATTAAATCATTACAACAAATAAAGCACTGATTTTAACTCACAACAAGAAAGTAAATGAAGTCAGAAATAAGTACTAAAGCTTCGACAGACGGTTTGTTCGAATTCTCTCGATTAGAGTTCTAGGATATACATAACACTCGATGATCTATTGGTTGGTACTAAAACTAATTATAAGTACCCAAACATAGAAAAACTTTTTGAACATTTTCACTTACTTTTGCATTATTTTGTAAAGGTTAACAGTAAATAGTACTTATGTGTACAGAAAGTTATCCCATCTAGTGTGTTGCTCTCATTTTTTCGCATGTTCACGTATGTTCCTTACTTGATCAGTAAACGCCAAATTGACTTTTAACCTTGACATAACGTCAACAGAAAATCATAACCAATAATTACGATATATTACGTATTTGAAACCAAACAAAATAAAACATTGAAAATAACGTTGAACGTGAATTCACAACAGATGTTGAAAATGGCCTCCCTCTTCCAAAGGGAAAACCATTGTAAAATCAAATCAGCGAAACATTTTTTTTTAAGTTATGTTTGTTTACTTGTCTGTTTAGGGTACGGATCAAGTAAGGATCATACGTGAACATGCGAAACAATGAGAGCAACACACTGGATGGGAAAACATTTTGTACACTTGTTACATGTACATATTTTACAAGTATAAGTACAAGTACTTTAGGTCCTTAACTATTTAAATACAAATACAAGTACTACCGCCTCTTGCATGTACTTAAATATAAGTATAAGTCCTAAAAAAGTACTTAGTACTTATATGTATACTTATAACTGTAAGTACACGCACAGATCTGAGTTGTACCATTCAAACCATTTATTTTTTATGTAACGGCAACTTATGAAATAATTGCACCGCAGCACAACTATTTTCCGACTTATAATTCGTGTCGTGAAAGCAAATAGCAACAATACCGCTGCCTCACAAGCTAACACGCACGAGATGGCAGTCGAAGCGGACAAAACGTGTCATCGCAAACACACTTTTGTCCGCTTCGACTGCCATCTCGTGCGTGTTAGCTTATGAGGCAGCGGTATTGTTGCTATTTGCTTTCACGACACGAATTATAAGTCGGAAAATAGTTGTGCTGCGGCGCAATTATTTCACATGTTTGCTTTCACGCGCTAAGCGTACGTATATCTTGTTGGTCGTCGGGGTTGCAGTGGAGTTCTCGAGCTAGTGTTCTGCTGATGAGGCCCCAATTAGGGCCGAAATAGCTATATAGAATATGCTCGGGGGCCCCATTGCGATCCTGACGACTCGCAACCAACAATAACGGCAACTTAGCATTAAAACATTACGAAATACAAACTTTTCCATATTCATTTTAGTATCGAATAGTATTATTATTATTAAATGTAACACAAAGCTAAAAGATCAATTTTATTAAAAACATTTGCGTTTCGTATATTGATTTTATTTATCTGAAGTGTGATTGGTAAATGATTAAAAAAGGGAAATTTAAAAATAAAAATTCCTAAAGACAAAATTCAAAACAGAAAATAACAACTTAGGGCAATAAAATCGATGAACTCTTACCTATTAGGAAGAAAATGGTTTCATCTTAAAAGTTTGAGAAATAATTAAACTAATTGGTGGAGATAGAAATATCAATAGTAAATCCAGATACTCGCATGTTTGAAATGTTTATAATGAGCTGTAAAACTACATACTTCTCAACGATCTATCGTTAGACAGTCGTCGAAACGTTATGATTAACAGCTGTCAACGAATATTGAGAAATACGCGACTTTAAAACTTGTTTGGGGAAATGTTTACGATTTTTTTTAGGTAATAATATTAATACTAATAAGATCAAAAACATATTAAAAGCTGTAAGTTGCTCATGAATTTCGATTAAACAGAGCACCTTGACTTTGCCACGACTTACTTTTATGAAAATATCACATTTATTTGTTATTTTAAAATACGTATATATGATATATATAAATGCACCAATAATTAAATGTATTAAAAGGATAAAATTTACATGACTCAAAAAAGGCTTTATCTTTATTAAGTTATTGTTATTTTAGACAGTGTCAGATATTTACTAAGTTATACTTAGAATTAATTTGTGAATATTAAAGTTTGGTGTAGTATATATTTTATTACAACTAGGAATATTTTTCTATACAGAGTTTTATTTAAATGTAACAAAAATCCATCTTGGTGAAATTTAAATAACGAAAATAGGTCTTATGTACGTGCTCGCGTACTGGAACCGACATATAAGAGTTTACGTCGACAACCATTAAATTTCAAGGCTGAGAGTTGTTGAATATCCATCCCTTTTCCCGGGCGTCCTTTTTCAGCCCCGCCGTTGAGGTGCTTCCCCCTATGTAGTCGACCTCTCTTCGCCTCCCTGAAACGACCATGATCCGCGGGATCAATACACGCTCTTTCTCTCCGCGAGATTTGTATTTAGGGTTACTAAGATTGCCGGATCCTTTTATTTCAGTCCTTCGAACGTCGCCTTGCAAGGGATGAGTGACAGGCGCAGATTTTTACCTATGCCATCGGAACATCTGAATATTGTTTGCCTTTCACGTTAACTTTCCCTTTACTGCCCTACTACTACTCAAGCATAAAACGACGTCCATAAAATAAATTTATGTGTACGTTACGGTTATTGGGTAATAAGGTGTTTTTGTTATGACTAAATTAACTTGTACTTATATCAACTTGTTAACTGACAACAATCACAATGAATCGAATAAGCTTTATTTAGAGAGTCTACATTTAATTATAAATTTATTATTAATTTTAGATGGATACTCCATGCCGTTTGTAGTAAGTGGATTCACAATGAAAAGTCTTTTACTACAATTATTATTTATTGTTTATAGCCTGTTAATAGGAAGATGTTAAAAATGTCCTATTAATACAGAGTGGTGATAAAGTCCCGCACGCAGCTCATAGTTTGTTTATTTAATGTTCTTTTGCAAACTCCTGAAACAAGCAAATTTTTAATTTTAAAAGACACATTTTAGTGCAAAGATATTTTCTCGATCGGCATTTCTTTTTCCGCAGTGACGTCATCATTAAGTTTTATTAATGACAACCCTAACTTTTTCATGCAGATTTTGATCGTCCTTCTTGTCAGTTAAATGGCGATATAACAGGTGATCAATATCTTTTCTAATCAAGTGATCTATGGAAATAAAATCATGTGTCTTTGATTAGTTTATTATTTCAAATGCCATTTAAATTACATATTTATATTGCATTCCTATACAAAACGATAGGAATGCAATAAAAATAATTCAAATGGCGTTTGAAATAATGAACTAAACAAAGATATAATTTTTTTCCATAGGTCACTTGATTAGAAAAGATATTGATCACGCGTTATAAAAATAGTACCTTCCACAAATTTTTCGAAAAAAATAGACATGACCCAGACCATTGTCGGGAATTTTGTGTAGAATTTGGTATACTGCAAAGAAAATCAGAGCAATTGATTCATGGGGAACAGCTTCAATACTTTCGTTAATTTTTACTTGTTCTTGTTTTCAATTTCAAGATTATCATTAAAATAAAATAAAATTTGGTATTTTTGAATTGTAATCAGAGCTGTTCCGAGTACAAGTAAAAAGTACTCGAGTACTGAGTACAAGTACTCTGTCCAAAATGTATTCAAGGACCGAGTATAAGTACATATGATAAGTACTTGAGTACCGAGTACAAGTACAAAGTACCGAGTACATACGTGTACAGTAATACCGTTCCACTCATGTCGAGACTTGCACAAAAATGTACTCGTTGCATAAAGTACTCGAGTACATTAACATATGTACTCGAGTATATTATAACATTTTAAATTCATCAAGTACAAGTACATTATGTATTCGGGACTGCGTACCGAGTACAGTAAAAGTACTCAGAGTGCAGTAAATGAGTACTTGTACTCGAGTACCGCACAGCTCTGATTGTAATGCCTATTTTTTCGATAAAACTACAGCCGCTTCACGATACGTCCAGTACGCAAAATGTGATGCGTTCGGTTAAAGTCGTGGGCAGAATTTAACCACACTTTTCCGAAAAACTATTTTTTCGAAAAAAAGATAGTAATTTTTTTTATATCACCATTTTGCTGATGAGAGAAGAACAATCAAAATATGCACGAAAAAGTTAGGGTTGCCATTTAAAAAAATTAATGATGATGTCACTGCAATTTTGCAAAAAAGACATTAAATTAACAAATTATGAGCTTGGTGCGGGACTTTGTTATAACTGTATATATGTTGCACATCTGAAAGTTACTACCGATTTTTATTTATTATTTTCTTATATTTATGATGTTTCGGGTTACCTATGCAATGTATTTTCTTTCCCTTTTTTTAAATATGTCGTACATCGTAACATATATTTTTTAAATGTAGGTATTGTAGATTCAAAGAAGCCAGAATGTCGGATATAAAAGAATATTCTCAATATACTGTTTGCATAAATATAAATATTTAATAGACATTCACAGTTTTATTGTATCTGGATAGATAGATGCACGAGCGTATGTATACATTTAAACCGAAAGAAAAAAAAAATAAAATTTAGATTACATTTTCAAGCAACAAACAATATTGAAATTCAGCTGCTTGAGAGTTCCAATAAAATGCAAATGGCGCACCATCATGATGCATGATGGAAACTCTGGCAAATATCAGAATGGCAGAGAGAAAAATGGATATTTATTGTTTTCATAAAATACTCAACGGCCGAAACAAGGCACGAAGAGCAGAATTTAGGTATTCCAAAGTTTATTTGCGCTGCCCGGGGTTAATTTTGTCTCTAACATTTACCCAGGGTAAAGTTTAGTCTCCGGAAGGATTACATGAAAAGGTGCAAGGATTAAATTTTCATAAAATCAACTAGGACAAAATACAGATTTGTAACCGGTAGGAAATTATTAATTATAAATGTTATTGAAGCAAATTTAAAATTTTATTTTAGATAATGTTTATGTATATTTTTTTGTACAAAAATTTCTTTCATATAATGCAGACAGAATTCAATACTTCACGCGAATGAAGTTTCTATTAACGGGGCCAGAATTGATTATTTAATTAATTACATATGTATTTCAATTTATTAAGTTCCGAGTAAATCATTATAAAGTATTAATATTAAGAAAACCTTAATCACCACTATTTTTGCTTATTTATTTGTTGAATTTTACTTTCAAATTTTTTCTTATGTCAGTTTTTGACAAAATTATTCGAAAAGTTATACAGAACGTGTTCCGACGCTATTGTCAGACACCTCAACTTCATAAACTTTCGTCGTCCCACTTATATCACGTTAATCTCGATCTTAATCATTTTGGCATGTAGTATGCACCATCAAATGAAAATTGATGAGATCACATGCAAAATGCTTTAAATATGAATTGCAAATATAAAAGCAACTCACTTTTTTTTTCTTCTGAAAAATAAGTGAAAATAATTTGGGGCATCGCGCAGTGATCAAGTTTCTAATTAAAGAAGGAAATGAGATAAACGTTATTCATGAAAGAATGTCCCGGGTTTATGACAATGACGACCCAAGGATGAGTGTAAACAATTTCAATGGGGCCCGGCCGCGACTCAATTCAGGATGACCTCAAATCAGGAAGACCGACTTGTTTTCGTAAGAATTGAAGAAACCATCAATCACTTGCCACTGTCAGATCCACGAATGAGGATTCCTGTGCTTGCTAAAGAAGCTGGAGTATCCAAAACTACAATATGCAAGATTGTGGACGAAGATTTAGGGATGAAAAAGGATTCTGCACGATTGATCCGAAACTCCTTATACCAAAACAGAAACTGGCGAGGAAAGAAACTTCTCAAGAACATTTGACCACTTTAGATAGCACTGAGAGTCACAGACGATGAGACTTGGGTGATTCATAAGAGCTCTCCACCTTAAAGAAAGTTATCTTCTGGAAAGTTTTTGGAAATGCGAAGGCATTCTGCTCATTGAATATATGGAAAAGAGATCCACAATTAATAGAGGTTTACGGAAGAAGATTCAAAACCTGAAGCAAGTCATTAGAGAAAAACTTCCTAATTCATGGAGAACCAAAACTTTGATGTTGCACGACAACTGCAGAGTCCACAAGGTTCGCATAGCTTAAGTCAGTATGGAGTCACCGAGTTATAAAACTCACTCTATAGCCCTGATTTAGTGCCTTGCGACTTCTCTTTGTTTAAACACCTGAAGAAAGATCTCAAAGGCCAAAATTTCTTCTCAGCTAATGAGTTGAAAATAACTGTAGTATCGTTTTTGATGCGCAAACAATTTTTTTTTATAAAATGAAACAACTCGAGGAACACCTGGACTAAGTGGACTGCTAGTTATGTAGAAAAATGTTTTTTTTTTGTAGCCCTGCGAGTTTTATTTCATAGCTAGGGAGATAACTTTTTAAAAAGCCTTCGTACATAACATATGATTTCAGTAAATTTCGGGCGGCCATGAAAAAAGTCCTAGCTTAGAACAAACACTTTTAGGTAAATACAAGTAAATAAAACCTCTGTCCTCTAAACTAGAAATAACGTGTTTATGCAAAACACAATTAAAATCATTAATTCTGAGTCTCGTTAGCTCACAATAAATATATAATTAATCAGTATTTATTTTATTATTTGAGTTAAAGTGATACAAAAATAAATTAATTGAATTTTTAATTCAAATGTCAAAGTGACAGCAAAATGTGTATAGTTTGTTTATTCGACATACGCACTATCAAACTGGTAGTATGTTGGCAACACTGTGACATTTTCTGTTTCATTTTAACAGTAGTTGAAATTTATTCGTAGTAATTTAATACTTTTTAGAGAGGCGTCGTTAATTTTGAGCGCAAACAAATATTTTCTAACGCCATACCATACCTATCTGGCTTTTATCCACTGACATGTTAGTAACTGATCAAAATCATTTTTTTCAAATTTTGACACTGACAGTGCAGATGTCAAGTAAACGAACGGATTAGCTAAGACATGAAATTATATTCCATCGCCGCCGAGATTCTGAAATTTATTGAATCGTACGTTATGCGCAAATTATTATATTCTATTAATATACTTTTTAATTTTTTTAAATTTCAGCATTAACTGTGAGTACCTACTGTAACGCGTAAATAATTATATCGTGTTTCGATATGTCATCAATGAAGGTTTGAAGAATGTATATTTACAAAGTGAATATTTTCTATTATACAAAGTGGTCAAGAATAACTGTTTGAGTTGGCAATACAATTAAGAGCATTTTCTTATTCGGCTATTTGCAACACTGCAACCGGATATATGTTTTGTTGGTTTATTTGACAGCGCCAAGATTAAGGTTATGTGAATAAAAATTAGCGTTTTAATTTGAATTTGAAATGTCAGGGTGACGTTGTCAAAGTGACGGCTGTCAGTGTTAAGCCGTCAACAACCGGAAGTTACTCCAGTTGTACCATTTAAAAATAAAATTCAGCACTGCCAACTCAAACAGTGATTCTTGACCACTTTGTACTTATTTCAAAGCAACTTAAATAGCAAGAAAATAAGTGACCCCTTTTAAGAAATAAAATTTCATTACCGTCTATAATTAACGAATGTTAAAATGAAAATAATACCGTTAACTCAAAAATAATTACGTAATTACATACGCAAATTATTATTATTTAGCAATTCTGACAGGAAGCTGTTGCCTATATTATCTTGGCAAATTAAACTTTGCCTATTTTGTTGATTTAAAACAATATAAAAAATGTCATTTAAAATTGTATTTATTGCATGTAAATCTTCTAATCTTCTATTACTAATTTCTAATTTTCAAATCTGTTTCATATAGATATTTTAGAAGAATTAATGTCAGTCAGGACTACCTAAGAAAATGATTTTTAAATTTTCTAATAATTTCACTGATTCTGTTATCTAAATTAAGAATATATAAATAAAATAAAGAAATATGTTATTTCAAACGTAAGAGCGAAGACTGACGAGTTAATAAAATTTCCGGAGATCCGGAGCATATTACAATATGAAGGCGCTGGCGTCCTCTATCCAACGAAGCTAAAATAAGCAGTTATACAAAACTCTGACCAGATGGCAGCACCAAGTCCACGAGTCGACTCTCTAATAAGAAATGTGAGAGCCTAAACTTCAACTGTTAAGAAATTGAAATTTTTCAGTAAGTAAAAACATTAATTGTTGGATAATTTATCGAGAAAACGTAAAAGAAATATTTAATTGATAAAGAAAATTATATATTACATGTGAAGTTGTTTTAATAATTGTGCTTGTGTTTTTAATACCCCAATTTATATTCTGTATTTTAAGAAATAAGTTAGGTACATTAGATTCTCAGTAAGTACTCGAAAGTAAAATTCATATTATGGTAAAATCCAGGAACTTAATTGTGAAATTATGTTCTGTTGCCAGAGATCTATAATTTTTGTTAAACGATAATTGGCATGATATTATATTGCTAAAATGAATTGTAAGCAAAGTGAAAATAGAATTTTATAGTCGATTAGCATATAATAAAATTGATTAAGGGAAGTAATTTGAATATTTATTATTATAAGTAGTAGGTAGGTATATGAGTGGAGAAAGAGCAATTATAGGATGCGATACTTTCACCACGTAAAAGACGACTTCAGACGACTTCTTTTTCTAAAGAAGCTGTGAAACTATGACTTTCTTGCCAAAAGAATTATACGTTGCGTTCTAGAGAAATATTATCTGAAAAATTTATTCCCAAGTAGTACAATCCGGCGAAAGAAGTCACTATTGAAAAGTTACAAGCAATCACCACTGACTTGTGCAATTGACAGTATAAAACATTTTCTAGATAAATCTGAATCTCTGACTTTATCAAAAAAAGAGGCAAAATATGTTCATACATCAAAGAACATTGACAATAAAAAAGTGCTATAAAAGGAATGGAAGATTTTCAGATTTTGCAGCTAACATAAAAAAACAGTTATTGATATTTTACACTGAAACAACCTGTGCAAATCCGGTGTAATTCATTATGTACCTATTATGCTCGAACGACTACAAACGCACAAAAATATTCGTCTCTTCAATGACGAACACTTTTAATTAATTTTAATGTCAGCAGCTTGAGGAAGATTACGAAAATCGAAACCGGTCACTAAATTAAATTTTTAAACAAAATTAGGAACTACTTTGTTTCAATCCAGTTCAGGAGATAATTGAAAGACCAACAAAAATCAAAATTAATCGTCTTGGGATACTAATGAGATCTTGGTTGTTTTCTTTCTGGTATCTGATGCCATTCTTGCACAAGGAAATTGGACAGCTATTCAAGAGTTACTGATTCGTTGGCAAACTAATCCCGGAGGTGCTCAATGGGATTTAGATCTGGTCTTTTTGGTGGCCATTCTAGTTACTCAATAATTAGCCTAGTTCTGGCCTAGTTCGAAACTATCAAATATATTCGGCCGTCGAATTAAACACCGCTTTCAAGAACTGCGTTAAATGTCAAACTTTGATCGGCGCATGCTTCTGACAGTTTCGGACTAGTCAGAGGCTGCTGTAGGTACAGGCCTAGACCTATTTGCTTCTCTTGCATTAAAATAAAGCCTGGACCAAAATTTTCAGCAAATAGCTGTGTACAGGGTACAATAATTTCGTTCCTACATCTTGCTGCTGTCAATGATCCATTGCGCACAATAACTAACTCTGCACGACCATTGAAACTTATCTCATCTTCAAAGATCCTCCGCCAAATTTCTTGAATGTTGCCATCGGTACCTCTCATCTAGTCTTCGCAAAACGACAACATGACGATCCTTATGGAAAGGTAGAATCGAGACTTATCAGGGAAAAACCGGACTCCTGTGTCTTTCATCCTATTCCTGGTGGTTTAACTTTAACAGAAAGTCAAACGATTTCTTTCATGCACTGTCGTAAGAACTGAACCAATTACAGGCTGTCAGGCAATCAGATTAATCTCTTTCAACATCCTTCGTGCTGTTTAATGTCTATTTTTTTCCAAAGCGCCAAGCGCAGATCATTTTTAACTCTGCCTGCAGCTCTATGTAGCGATTAGGAAATCCTATTTTCGGGATCGGGATTCCGGTCTCGAAAATTGATAATCCCGGGATCCCGAAATAAATCCCGGGATTCAGTGTTCCTCCGAACAGTACAATTTATGGATATTTATTAAGCCGCGCCGTCTGTTACTCTTCTAGAAGTTTTATTTTTTAATCGATTAAAATTGAATTTAGGAAGTATAAATTAAACGTAAAGTTAATTTTCTGACATGAAAAGCTATGACTCATGGTTTTCTAAATTGAAAAATGAAAAAAAAATTTTTTTCATTGTTATGGAAAACATACCTACCAAAAAATGACAGATAAAGTTGTTTTCATAAGAGAAGAGCGCTGCGTCAAAAATAAAATGCGTCTGATGTAGCATCATCAGACATGAGAATCGTAACTCCATTCTTTTTTCTCATTCACCGTTAACAAAGAAATAATACTGAAATAATTGTCGGTTGTAACTTCGGTAATTGATGACGCAGAGCTCAAGTTCCGTGATTTTGACATTATTTGGACTGTTGCATTTAAAATAAGAAAGGTGTCGAGATTATTTTCAAATGAAATCCCGGAATCTCGGGATTTTCGATCTCGGAATCCCGGTATTGGATTCCCTAGCAGCTGTCTTCCTTGGCAGTTGTTTTTTCTTTTAGCACATAGTTCTCCCCTTCTGGTAATATACCAGTGGTTCAATGTCTTGCAACAACTCTTTGCACCGCAGATTTGTTTATGTTTAGAATTCGAGCAACTTCCCTCTACGAATATCCTTCGCGAAGAAGAAACAACTCAAAATTTTGTCTTTGATTCGTATTATTGTTGACATTTGTTCGTATGAAAACTATTGCATTGTCTCACAAACTCTTTTAAACGGACACTAAATGGCGCACAAACACTTCACGTTTCGCAGTCGTTCGACAGCTTCGTCAGAAGTGAAAAATACAATTTTCATCGGACAAGAACCAGCTTTAATTATTGCATTGTCATTATTAATTTCTTCATGGCATGCTAATAAAATAATACAGAAATCATCTACCTATAACTTGTGATCTATGTGATAATAATTTAATTTTTGTTGGTGGTTCTTTAATTTTCCAGAAGTTTTTTATATTCAAAATAGCTCACTTTTTTCACAAATGTTTTAAATTTTTAAGAAAGTGGGATCGATGATTTTGTGAAACTGCATTTGCATTTTCTTGATTTAAATAATAAATATGCTTAAGGAATTTTATTTTTTTAAGCTTTATTTTAAATAAAGCCAAAAATTTTAAATACGAGAACGACTCATTTTACATATGTGTACATTATTCGGACAGTTTCACTAGAATCCTTGTATACAATGTTTACTACATCCATGTTTATGATATATTCGACAGGAAAGCAGGGATTTACTATTAAAAAAACTGCATCGAAATTCCTATTGTGCGTAATCAAAGTGGACACCCGGTACACAAGATTTCAGTTTATAACTTACTTATGCGATACCCAGTTTTTATTTTTATTTTGTAAATATCAGCAAAACTGGCTTAGTCTGTATAAGTTTTGCATTAAACACTCCTTACTAAATTCAAAAATAGGAAAGTTGAAGGGGATGGAAAATCTCGTGCAAACAGCTTGCACATGTTTTCTAATGACGTTTACGAAAAATTCATCGGAGCAGATAAACTGCGATCGTAAATGTGAGCGGAGGACAACCGATCATCTACTCAATCAGTTATCTGGTGACTCTGCTGTTGAAATAGAGTCACTCAGATCACTGATTGAGGTTAGTAAACTATAATTGAATCGGTCAATGCAGAATAAGTGTAGGTTTGTCCGTAGTGATTATTATGGACATTATGCCCTTTCTGCATTGATCGATTCAATTATTAGTGAGCAATAAAACCTAATATAATATCAGATAAGGAATAAATACTACTAAGTGCCAACAAACTTGTTCGTAAATTGGTTGATCTGGTTAGTAATCCCAATTTACTCTGTCACGTGATAGGGCAATTCAGATCACTAATCTGGATCAATTTTTCGTAAACGCCATAAGCGTTTCCTACCTATGGTTGGTAATTCTCAGGGGATCTCGGTCAGTGGCGAATTAGATCTAAAAATGTTGATTGCCAAGAGACAAAGGAAGTCCGCCCATACGTATAAATATAAATCTATCATTTTTAACATATTGTCCAATAGCTAACCATACACGAGCATTCATTCCCGCCGGAAAGTGCAATCGTGAAGGAAAGAATGTGAGTTAGTGAAGTACCAGATCACTAGCCAACATTCTTACTTCCTTCGGAAATCATTAGGGATGTTCCAATGTTCCTGACCGACACGATAAATACTTAGTTTCGTGTAAACCTGTTTATACTTCCACTATTTCCAAGATTCAGTTTGTGTTAGTGGGTTAGAACAGGATTTGTTTGGTTTCAATTTCTTGAAGGGAAAGATTGTCGAAGGAAAGAATAGCAAGAATGGATGCTGGTGTATGGTTAGCTATTGTTTAAGAGCATCCACGTTGTGGGGAGCTCACAGGACCCATTCAACATCGGGCAAGCTGACATTCAGTTCGCCAGTCCGTACCTTATAACTGTTTATAGCAGAAATTGACAATAATGTTCAAAAAGATTCTTTTTCCGTCACTGTATGAGTTCCCGTACTCTCTTCCTATTTGTTGCCTGAACCCGTCCGCTTCTTATTTTAAATTACTTCCACTACTTCCACTTACTTCGAATTATTTTGTCATCTTTTTTGTCAACTATTTCTCATACTTCTTAATCTTCTCGGGTTTTCAATTCGTTTTTTGTCATCTCCTTCCTTTTGTCTTTCACTTTGGACTTCAGTGCGTTTCTTTGGCATTTTGCAATATCTTTCTCTTTTCGATGTTCTTATCCTTGGTGCTGTAGTTAGCGTTCGCTTTTATTTCCGTCTCGTTCTTTCTTTTTCATGAATAACCTCATCTATACCACTCTTTCGTTCATTCTCGTGCTTATTCTATGGAATTAGTGTTTCTTCTTCTTCTAGAAACTTCAACAGCTACTCCTTGGAAAACGGGAATTATAACTAATCACTGCTATTCTCATCAATACTCATTCTCATCAATACTCGTACCTAACTCGGAAATTTCAGTCATTAGATTGTGCTCTAATCAAATATTCATCTGTTTTTTGTTTCTCTTGCTTTTCTATACACGCTAATTTTTAATTGAGTTTTCTAATTTCATAATTTTTCCTATACTTCCGTCTTTGCTTTTTTTTGATACAATTGACATGTCAAACAAAGCGTCACTTAAAATACAGCGTGTCTCTAAACCTATGTCTTTAATTGAACCCACAGATAGTAGTCAAAAAAAAGCAGAATTTGTCATACAACAATAGGCAAAAAGTAAATAATAACTCCGGTCAAAATCAGTTTTCGTTTTCAAAGAAATTGTTTCAGTAACGCTGGTTGGCGATTTAAATAGATTTAAATGTCTCTCTGCGCTGAATTGGTGTTTTTTGTGACCATAAAGGAATAAGCGCTGAGATGTGTCTGTTGGACTAGGTCCATGTGTGTCCTTCGTAAAAAATTTTGCCAGGATTCTAAATAAAAACGTCTTCACGCGCGCTGCCGGGCGGCGTGGCGTTCCTTACAGCAATTGGATTTACTTATTACTATTTTTTATGCTTATTTAACAAGCGAGAAATAAATACCATGTAACGCAAGGAAAAACGCATTCGCTATGCCAATAATTGTCGGTGAAACACAAATGGATCTAAAAAAATTGCCGATGACGTGCGCGCGGCTCTGAGACGTTGACCTAGTTCTTTCAAATGTAAATAAAAATTTATTTCAGTTTTTTGCTTTTTATTGAAAGTGGACTTGCCTCAACAAGTCATAAATTAAGCAGAGGTTGCAAAACAAAGGAACTGCACGCGCTTGTGGTAGATCAGTTTTTCATTGTTGAGCAGTGCCGTTCAGATTTGGGGAATCAATCTTTTTTATAAAGAGGAACTCACAGTTTTAATTAAAGACATAGGTTTTGAGACACCCTGTATACTTTAGTATATTTAAATAAAAATTATGTAAAATATTTAGACAGGTCTTAAATCAGAACAAGCAGCTTTTGAATTGTCTCTGTACATCAACAACAATTAAAATATGTGACCAATCGGTACAACTTTAGAATGCAACTACTATTGTACCATTCTTAAATCTATCTGAGCAATAATAGAATATATCATATGCTAATTTAAACATGGTTTGATTATTATCTCAAAAAATCCAGTTTTTCAATTCACGAACATATCGATAATGACTTGCAAATTATATATAGACGTGCATATAAGGCAAACTTTAAATAATACACTTCACGGAGCGCTGCCTTAATAATTGTCAGTCAGTGATAAAACATGCGTTTAAATGATACCAAGTTCCACGCAGCGATTTCGGCATTGTTGAGTTTCAAGGAACACCATTGTGAGCGATTGTCAACGATTCGAGCCGAAGGAGCACGTGCGTCTTAAGGTACAGTCCCACGGCTTGTTCTGGCTTGGCAAGTCATATCACAAGTCACATCGTGGGACTAGGGTTGCTAGGCTCCTCGCTCGGGGTTAGAGGCCGAGGAATCATGTTGGAGGCGGTAATAAAACACAAGTCAAACGCATTTTATGATGAGTTGACTCGCTTAGATTTGCATAAATTCGTGTGAGCTTGCAGAGAATTGAAACAATTAGTTATTAGTTCTGAGCCAGGCATTCCTTCTCACAGTCGGGTACGGAGTGCAGATTTATCTAAATTTTAAATAGTAATTATATTTACAGTATTTAACAGTAATAATACCTATTATTTGTATTAACAACAAATTATGGCGAGCCTTTGCAAATTACAGTTCGTGGAAACAAAAGAGCTCGCTGCCTTTACAAGTTTTTCTGAATCTAACGTCGCGCCGCGCAAAGACGAGCACAAGTTATAACAAGTTACAGGCCGTGGGACCGCAGCTTTACATACCCAGCACGTCAGTTTAGGTATTTCCAACAATACACTCCTTCGGCTTTTCTGGTAGTCGTACTTCTTAATTTTATTGTTGCAAATGAAGCGCATATTTTATATAGAATCTGCTTAGTTGCATTGTACGAAAAAGAATAGTAAGTGCTGCAAATTTCATTTAGCAATTTCTAATAACTAAACTATATGTAACAAGCGTTATCAAAATCCAATTCAGTAATAATAATATTATTTTAAGGATCATGGCATTCTTGTGTCAGAGAGTTCACAAACAAAAGATCTTCATCAATATTGTACAACATCAGTTACAGAATTATCGTGGTAATCAGGTAAAAGTCAACATTGCCCGCTTTGCGAAATGGGTCTTCTGAATTTGATTACGGAAATCTTAGTACTAGAAAATATACAGTGGTGTGTCAATCATCTTTTCTCTATTATTTCTCGATTATATTTTACACTCATATCCACAGATACTGACTTTTCCTTTACATTTAGTGCTAAAAAAATTCGTTTTGGACTAGCATTCAAAAGAAAACAGGTGTAACTCAAATTTATGGATATTTGAACTCCTCATACATGAACCGCCTGTGTCGGCTAATCAATCACAAACTTCTCCATTTTCGTTACAATTATGTTTCATATCAATAATGTTTAATTTCTAAATTAGTAGACACACGATGAACCACGTTTGATCTTATTTCAATTGTACAAAATGTTAGAAGATGATGAAAGTGACATATACAGGGTGTATTAGAAATTTCCTACATACATTCACACCAAGCGATTCTTCATTAAAAATTGTACAGGAAATTATACTGCTGTACTGAAATAACTGCAACATTAAGTAGTTAAATCATTAGTATTATTATCATTAATAAATTTTAAATAAATGTTCACTGATTCCTTTGAAATCTTCGCGTTCTACGGTGATTTTCGAATATCAGCAATTTAAACACCATCGTCTCTAGTATAATTCGTAGTTTATCTTAATTCTTGTTTCCATATAATTCAATTAGTATCTTTAAAAATCCTTTTATTTCTTGCTGTTTTCAACCTAAACTAGACGAATGATTTTTTTTGCGAAAACTGTGCAGCGTTTTTTTTTTGCAAAGAGAGCCTATTTACTTTCGATAAAACAAAACGCAAGGAAAAACCGTTCTTGTAGTTTTGACCGTACAAGTATCCTTATTGCAGAACACTTATAAAATTTAGGTTCATTAATAAAATAATAAGCACAAAATAATTAATCACACTTAATGCGACTCTATTACTTTAGTTAATTTTATACGTATCCTGACGTATATCCATCGGTTGTAAATTCTGATGTTACGATTGGCGGTTGCTCTCCTAGCGTAATAAAAATCAATTTTATTCTTCGGAACCAGCTGATAACTACATCACGTAATATTAACTTGAAGTGCGTTAGGGTCATGATACGCTCGACGACAAATTGTAAAACTTTATTGCAGTTCCACTGTTTTATTTATAAAACGCCCCATTGTATTTATCTACATTTTTGGATAAATTTCTAATTTAATTATTTAAATATCTTTTTCCATAATCCGTGACACTGATTAGAGATTTGCAAAACTGCGATCCCAGTCACAGTTTAGAATTACAGATATTTCAAAGTAGCAGTTACATAACTGACTGCTACTTTGAAAAGGTGATTTTTACCTGTGACTGTTATATTAATGCGTAATTTTTCACATCTTTGTTATTTAATCACTGCTGTTTTGAAATATCCATGATTCTAAACTATGACTGTGATCGCAGTTTTGCATATCTCTAATAAGGATTATCTTAGTGGTGTTATGTTATTAAAGTCACGTGTATATTGAAGTGAGTTTCAGAAAAAAAAGGGTCCTGGTTTCGTGTCTGGTTGGAATTTCACAGTTGCATTTGAAATTTTTTGAAATACTTAGTTAGCTAATAGCAGATCTTCAAAAGAATTTATATTGGAAATATCATGTTGATCTGTACAACCTTTTTGCAATTGAATTTTCTCCTTCCAAATCATTTGGCACCATTTGTAATTTTGTAAATTTGTTTGAAATTAAAATTATATTCTTCCTGTCATTGCTGTTAATCCCGTAAGGATCCTACGTAAATATTTCTCATTACAACTGCAGCACTTATTTGAGTCATACATTTAGGTACGTTTTTAACCTTTTAGTGAGTGGGTTTTGCATCTGTAGATATTATAATTTATATTTAGTAATATGTAGAATGTAATAGAAATCGGATTAGTACGCTGATTATTATACTTACAGTTAAAAATAACAAAATTTTACTCACTGTATATTATTTTGTCTTATAGTTGAAGATGATTTAATTGAAGAACACCGATAAACTTGTTAAATTTTATTTCACTTATATGCTAAAAAAAACTACATACACAGGTCTCACTAAATAAATGATTCGACTTACCCTCGAAGTCGATGAAAGCAAACTGATCTCTGCAAACTCCAGTGGCTCAAGCAATAAAAGGGATCAGTGAATCATTGTCAAGTGTACAAAATTTATAGCCCTGGCCGCAACGTTCCCTTTCTAACTAACTATTGTGAGTAGTTCCTTCTTATTTTTTGACGCCGTAAATGCAGGACATTAATTTCTGCTTTTCACTCGGTAGCATTTGTGCCACGCTACATCCGCATAAGTCGTTCCAGCGGTGTGCAGTCATGAACGTGTTCGGATTTTATGCATTTTCTAGTTTTAGATATTTATATTGACAATTCCAGTGAACAAAGAAGGAAGACTACAGTTAAGGAATCACAGTTTTAAATAGTTTTTGTAATATGGAAAAAAGAAGAAACTCAATTTTAAAAAAGACAGTAAAATTACACACTGTGTTTAAATGAGAGAGTAAACTTAACGCCAAATATCTGAAACCACTGAAAGAACTGTAAAGACATTCATTAAAATATTATTATAAACATGTTAAAAAAAATTGCTTCTAAAAAATTCTGTATTTGCAATTTGTTTTTGGTATTTGAAGTTATTAACGATTCGTCTATGTTGAAACTTTCTATTAACGTATGAAAAAGAGAATGCGAACAATAATGAGTAAATCCACAATAAATCTTCTTAAGGCGGATTGTCTTGTCAAGCGTCAATGTCACTGATTTAGAGCCACTCGCTCGTGATTCCTTCGTATCGTTTTGAATGGACGACGGCACCGTGAGATATTCAGCTTGCTTGCCCACCATCATGCTCACGCATTTTTTCTTAACATTTGTTGTCACATTTAACGCATTAACATTTTACGCTTTCCTATTCAGTCTTCTCCGACGTTTATTTTGTATACCTAATGTATTGAAATATGATTCGGGATAATTGTAATTAATGAGAATTTCTTACGCACACTTCCAAGGAGGTTTCTATTTTTTTTATAATCTTCAACTTTAAGACACGCAAAGCAAAGAATATATTCGTTTTTGGTATTAAACAGATATTTTATGAGAAGTATTTATTCTTAAAAAAAAAGAAAATAATTCGTTCAGAATGAAATAAGTCGTTCAGAATGAAAAGCTTTAGCTAAATATGAAATTAAAGTCCTCCTATCTTAAAAATAAAAAAAAATCACAATTTATTGTGAATCACTCTTTATACACACTATATTAGGAAATAGTGGTGGGATTAAAGTTTCCGCCAAAATAATATAAATAGGAAAACATGAAATTTGTTCTTATTTCTAAATTATTTCATTTGGTTTCATGAAACTTTGTGCTTTCTTGTAGCACACTTTTTGAGAGACACTGTATAAAAGAAAAGCTAAATCAGACATCGTGTTCAAAATCAAAAACGCGGCATTTGTTTCATTGATTTATAAATCGTTTGATTTATATTAATAAATCTGACGACGTTTGGCAACACTGTAGAAATGTATCAATTTTATTATTGTCAAGAATGACAGCCAGAGATATAATGAATAAAAAAGATGTCGGGTGTAGTGATGCGACGAGTCGCTGTTTTTAAGAATCGAGTCGACTCGAATACTTTTATAAAAGAATCGAGTCTTGACTCGAGTCGAGAGACTCGAGTCCAGACAAAAGACTCGAGTACTTGACTCGAGTCCAGACCAAAAGACTCGAGTACCCGATTAAACTCGAATTGAACTCGGGAGTCGCCGTTTTAAAGAATCGAGTAAACTTGAGTATTTTTATAAAAGGAGCGAGTTGATACTCATTTTGCTAGATTTCTGATCGTCACTTGTTTTCTTTTTAAATATATTCTGGTGGTTCAGATAAATCTAAAACTTTTGTATATAATATTATTTGATGTGTCTAATAAGTATCTAATAAAAGTTGCGTTTGAAAATTATATGTCGGATGCATCTGGAGTGTATGATCTCATCTTTCTCAATCACGAATTTTAACCTATTTTGTATCTCGCTCATCCGTTTCAAAAATCTTGTGTTTATAGTATTTCCATGACAACAGGCGATCTTTCACATCCCACACTTAAGTAGGGTGTGAAAAGATCGCCTGCTGTCATGGAAATGATATAAACACAAGATTCTTTTAAATGGATGAGCGAGATACAAAATAGAATAAAAATCGTGACTGATTTACTATGTAACTGCATGTAACTGACAGCGAGTCTACCCGACTCGTTGCAGCGCTATTTAATTCTAAAATCGGTACTCGAGTACTTGAATCGAACTGGAGTTTCACTGACTCGGGTTCACTGCAATAGTTACTCGAGTAGAACGAATACCTTTGGGATTCGAGTCTGATAGCGAGTCTACTCCACTCGTTGCACCACTACTTAATTCTAAAGTCGATACTCGAGTACTTGAATCGAACCCGAGTCGACTCGAGTATTGCTGACTCGGGTTCACAGAATTAGATACTCGAGTACAATGAGTACCTTTGGGAATCGAGTCTGATAGCGAGTCTACTCGACTCGTCGCATCACTAGTCGGGTGTATGTAGAGTGGGAAATACATAGCGAACCGTGAAATGTATGACCCGGATTACTGACTCATTAGATGGTCCGGATTAAGGAACACACAAAATAATACAAAAAAGAGATATTTCTTTCCCAATTATTGGGAATTCAAAATTGTCGGAGCTTCACTGTACTTTCTAATTTTCTCTTTATTAACATAGCTAAAACTTACAGACCACCTGTAGCGAAGCTATATGCCTGTAGGTACTGTATATTTCTTTTTCATCACTTATTAAGTTTCCTTCATTAGTATTGTATGCTACTGTATGCTACTGTCCAGTGGCTATATCCTGTTAGAATAATTTTTATATCTATGTATAAATTTCTCATATCCCTTCTGTTGTATTTTTGATTTATCTCTTTCACTTCTTCTTCCACAAATTGTCTTTTTCGTGCTCTACAGGTCTTTCTCACTTTTTTCACTTTAATCGTTGTTATTCCGTTTATAGAATCCTCATTCTCACTTGCCTCTTCTTATAAGTTTTTAAATATCGCTGAGAATATGTAATGGAATTTCGTTTTGATAAATAAAAAATACGCAACATATCACGTTTTTCTTCATAAGAATACGCCATTCTGTATTTAATGACAGACTAATTAAACAAAGGTATACGTTTCCTTAGCTACGCAGCATACAATTGGATTTGAAACTAAGCTATACGTTGTTCACAAATTAAAAAACCACCACCTGCTGCATTATGTTGGTATAAAACATAAGTCCCCTATAAAACATTATCAAAATAGTAAGGTTGGCAAGGTATTTGAAGTTTCATGTCAAAGTAATTTGTCAAATCAATTTTATTATTATATTGTTTACATTTATATTCATTTTAACAAGCCATTTCAATGCCTCGAAAGCAGAAAAATATTTTAAATGCCAAAATGAAAGAAGCACCCGTCAAATGTTACCAAATTTCTAACTAGAAAAATGTTGCCGGTTGTACTTTTCACAAGGCAACGTCGCCAGTGGTCTTTTAATTTGTGAACAGAGAATAACTTAATGTGTGCTTTTCCAAAATTTTTCAACGAGAATTAAAACAAAACTGCAAGTGCAATGCAAAAATAATTCAAAATAAATCTACCAGTCTAGACAACAAAAATCGCGCCCATAAGAAAAAATGAAGTTGGTTCTGGGAAAACAAAAACGAGACGTTCCAGAAATAAATTATGATCAGAATTTAATCAAGCGAAAAAAATGCTTCAGGAATGTTTCCACAGATTTTGAGAAAAATCATAAATAAAGAAGTTAACCGATTCTGTATCTCTTATACAGACGCGGCTAAAAAAGTGGATACTTTATTTGACGTTACTTTTATAATATTAAAACTCTGGCATAATTACAACCACCCAGCAAAAGTTTTAGTATTATAAAATTGACGCCAAAAAATGTGTCCACTTTTGGCCGCGACTGTAATAAACGAGATCTCCATGTTGGTTCTCGAATTTCAATCGAGGGCCAGCATGGGGGATCTCGCTTATTATAAGAGGTAGATAATAATCGGTTAAATGGAGGCAAAATTCATGCTGATTAATAATCTGTTAAGAAACTTGAAATATCTCGAATGGTTTCTTCACAATCGAAGAAAAGCTAAAAATTGCGATTTTCGAAAATAAAACATAATTTTTTTATTTGGAATTTACTGCCAACAAGTCATGTAATATTCCTATAAAATTACAAAATAAAATTTTAATAAACAAAGAATCTACAGCGTATCAAAACATACCGTATTTTTACGTTTAAATGCCAATATTTCGAAAAGTATTACATTTAGGTAGGTAATCATCTTATAAAAAATGGTTCCATTTTTAAAGGCGAATCAGATGAGCTCATAATATACTGAGTGTTTCATTTAAAAAAACATAACTTTGGATTGGCACATCCAGACGAAACACCCTGTATAATTGTAACTAATTTTAAATCATGCAGCTATATCTCATCTAAGTCTTAGCGCACACGGATTTTAAGAATATGCAATAATAAAGTCGCTATCTTCCGAATTCACACTATTGGCCCGCCCTGTAGTAGACAATTAAATAGAGAGATTATTACCTTATTGTACAATTTTGTGGCAGTGAGTGGAAAGATATTCAAGAAATCTCATTTTCGATGTTGTTCTGTAAAATTTTGACACATTTTTAACACGAAAAAAAAAATTATTAACTAACCTTCCCCGAATTATTTTTGCAATGTGTGATATTTGGGCGTTGTTTATCTAATCTAATCTAAATACTGTTAGAGTACTATACACAGATCGCAACAACGTCCTTTAGATTTGTTTTAAATGTCCAAGAGAACTCAACTCGTAGCTTCTGTAGCTTAGAACAACATCATTTTCAGTAAACCATCAAATGAGTTAGGTAAACAAAAATAAGTAAAATACTTCCTAAAAGCATTGTATAGGAAACATAAAATGTTGCGTCCAAGAATAATAGGCGTTTTCGTTTCATAAGTGATCGTCAATAGTTCTGAATTCAAAATGGACCCTGAATTGACCTAATTCCATTTGATCCCATCGTGGTATAGAAAGAACGCTTTGTACATATCTACCCAGATCTTTTCCACTCGTTGAAACGAAAATAGCAGTTATGCTGATTTATATAACTTCATTTTTTATATTAAACCGACATGACACTGTATGAATTTAACTAAAAGGTAGGCAACTTATATCAAATGTGACTCATAACGGTACTTTCACTCCCTTTCCCCTCGAATAGAAAGTACCGCCGAAAGAAATGTGCCACGTACCTGTCTAAACAACAAAAATCGCACCCATAAGAAAAAGTGAAGTTGGCTCTGGAAAAACAAAAGCAAATCTCTCCAGGAATAAATTACATTCGGCATTCAATCAAAAGTAAGAAGTTGCATCGTGGAGGAAGCACTGTGAGGAAATTGAAATACTCCAGAATGTGCCAGACTGCATAAAATGCTCTCGAAGTCCCCTCAAGGATACTTAAATACTAAGGTGGATTGACTGCATGCTCAAAGGAAGGGTGATCTACACATCGCTGCTGGACGACACTCTAATGGCTGGGTAGCGGGAGGCTGTCAGCAGGTGGGTGTTTTGTCCCCCCTGTTTTTGAACCTCGTCATGGACGGGCTACCGAGACGACTAAGCGGTGAAGGCTTTGATCCCTTAGGGTATGCGGATGATTTAGTTATACCCGTACAAGGGAAATTCAATAGCACTGTCAGGGACCGAATGCAAGTTGCCCTGAATGTAGTAACAAGGTGAGACGAGGAGGAAGGTCTGAGGATCAGTCCCCAAAAAACCACCATTGTGCCATTCACTCGAAGGAGGAACTTAGAGGGTTTAGGTCCTCTGCGTCTTCGTGCAAACGAGTTAGTCTTGTCGGGGGAGGTAAAGTACCTTGGAGTGATTTTTGACTCCAAACTTACCTGGAACCAGTATCTAGATAAGATAATCAGGCGATCGATGACCACTTTCGCGGTGACCAGACGAGCCTATGACAGAACATGGGGCTTAAAACCAAGTATGGTGCATTGGTTGTTCACCAGAATGGTCAGACCCACAAGCACCTATGCGGCTTCATTGTGTGGTGGCCCAAGGTCAAGCAGAAGACCACCATACTTAGACTGGGCAAGGTACAAAGACTTGCCTGTCTAGGCATAACGGGGGCGATGAATACAACGCCCACCGCTGCAATGGAAACCCTTCTAGACTTCCCTCCCTTACACATTGTAATAATGGGAGAGGCAAGACAAGGACTCCACAGATTGCAGCATTCACGTCATCTACTTAATATGAGTACGGGTCATACAAGTATCGTTGGCAGCATAAGGGGTCCTTTACTCGATGTGAGGACGGACTACCTGCCCATCAAGATAGAATTTAATGAATCTGCTGAGCATCGGGAACCTGAACAGGATTTTCTTCCTGGAAGTTTGATTTGGTATACAGACGGCTCCAGAACTGAAACTGGTGCCGGGTCTGGAATATACGGGCATAGACCAAAGGAGAAGTTATGCTTCCCGTTGGCCAATTTGCCTCTGTTTTCCAAACAGAAATATACGCCATGTTACAACGTGCGCGGGAAACAATAGGAGGGCTTACACAAATAATCGGATCTTCATCTTAACCGACAGCCAGGCGGCTTTGAAGGCTTTAGTAAGCTCAAAGATCTCTTCCAAACTGGTGTGGGAATGTTTAAGTGAGCTTAGTGACCTGGCGGAGCACAACTGCATCACGCTAGTGTGGGTGTCAGGTCAAGGCATTATCGGCAACGAACAGGCCGTTGACTTAGCCAGGCAGGGAGTGGGCATGGCATACCTTGGCCTTTAACCTGTCCTAGGCATAACCATGAACGCTATTCGGGGCTTTTTCAGTGACTGGATAAGCGAGGAACACAACAGATACTGGTTAAGTAGACCAGGACATCGCCATAGCAAGACCTTCCTTAGAGGTCCTTGCAAGAAGAGAGCCGCGGAACTTTTGCTTTTGAGCAGGGCGCAACTCAAAATCATCACGGGGTTACTAACAGGCCACCTGACTGTTAAGGAGCACCTGCGGAGGATCGGCAAATTTAATGGGGATCTAAACTGCAGACTTCGCAATAGGGAATCAGAGACGGCAATGCACATTTTGTATAGATGTGATGCGCTGGCAAATCGTAGACAGCGCATATTCGGAAAACTTATGATTTCTCCCGAAGATTTCAATATGCAATCAGTGAAAAACCTGTATCAGCTGGTACAAGGGATATGACTCACTGAATGGTTGCGTTAACCGAACCAGGGCGAGCACAATAAGCTTAAATGGCTGTGGTGCCTCCGGCGCATTGTTTGCAGACGGGTTCTTGTAAAAAAAGGAAGTTACTGATTTTGTAAAAAATCATAAAAAAGAAGTTATCTTTGACTTGCGAAAATCGCAAATTTTAATTTTTCTCCGATTGTGAAGAAACCATTCGAGATATTTCAACTTTTTTTTTTGTTGTAAATCAAATGCTATGTCTCGGCACCAGGTAAGGTTTCGCCTTACATTAAAAAGGCATTTTCAAGTTGAATAATACTATACTTAAAATTTTATAATAATACATAATATTAGATTTTGTATATAATATAATTATAATTTTATATTAATATTGTGACGATTCCGGTGCCAGCCCGTCTCATGCGTCACCGCCGACGCGCCTTAGACGAGAAACTTCGGGCACTTCGAAATCACGCTAGAGCGGTGGAATCAATCCGAGACTCTCCGTCGCCTTCTAGGCGATTCTCGAAAAAAGAGCCCGGTTCATAAGGAAGCAAGTCGACCGGGGAATTACAATTCGGCGTTGGGCAGTTCGGCATTAAAGTACGCGTTAGACTTTCGCTCGGCTGTTAAAATAAATTAGGTATAAGCTTGTAAATAAATTAGCATTTAATTTAGTGTTAATTAGTTTGCTTTTAAATAAATTAGTTTTTTTAACTATTTCGTGTTTTGTTTTTAAAATAAAAATTAATAGAACAATTGAAATCGTTACAATATTTTGATGTAAATAAATAATAAAAATAAAATTTTGTTTATTAATAACCCCATCAAACAAAAATTTTACGTCAAAGTATTCATATGAAATTATATGTAATTATATTATACACATAATTATATATTATTATATAATATTATACAACTTGAAAATGCCTTTTTAATATAAGGCGAAACCGGTCGTTTAAAAAATAAAAATACCTTGTGCCAAGACATTGCATTTGATTTATAAAAATTACATTATGGCTACAAACAGCATGGATAATTTCATCAATTATTTCAAATTTCTTAACTGATTATTAATCAGCTTGAAATTTGGCAACTTTGCCTCCATTTAACCGATTCTTATATAATAAGCGAGATCCCCATGCTGGATCTCGAATTTCAATCAGCCTGTATATTTTTGATAATTTTGATGAGCACACCTATTATTTATTTCATCGGTATGTTTTATAAAATGTACTTCAACTTAACTGATTTCTTATTTTTGTTATAGGTGATCTGAGAGTATAATTACCCATTAGATTTATCGATTTATGATAGTTGTAATTTGTAGTAACGTAAAATCAAAAACAAAAATTCATTTATTTATTTAAAAATTCATTTATTACTCACTATATCAGCGAATTATATCTAATGAATTATATTTGGTATTGCAACTTATTAGTTCGAATTATCATTGCTCACAGGCACCAAGATTTAGAACAGTAAAAATATTTTGTTGTGTGGCTGCGTTACAGAATTTCGGTATAGTTCTAGTTGTAAGTATAGTGAACCGAGCCGAAACCCCGTGAGTCAAGGGTGGCCGAGCTCGCAGCCGTCCTCGATCATCAATCATCCCGAGACAATCGCGCGGCGCACAGCTGTCGCACAGCCCGACACGCCGTCAGCCACCGGCCTACTAGGTTTATATTAGAACTCTTAACTGCAACACAACTTGCACTATGTGAATTAAACGTTTTAATCTGATATAAACATCCATGTATATCCGACACAATCTACGTAATTACTTCGAATCTTTACGCTGCGAGGTCGGATCCTTTCCGCAATCATAACGGCGGCGACGCGAACTAGAACTTTTTCACTTCCACTTCCGTAAACTTGCGCGATAATAAATTTTAATTGTTAGGAAAATACTCTTCAAAGAATATGTTGTCGCCATTGTAATTGCCTTTTTTATGTACTGGTAATTCTACAAATATCAATTATTTCACAATTATCTAAAATGTACAATTTTCTGCCCTATTCCACAATTAATAAATTATTAATAATCTAAATCATTAATAATACGAATTAAGGTAGGTTTTCTTTCTGGGTTTGGATGTTTCGATTTTCTTGATGCTATTTCGATAAAGAAAAATTTGAACAATTTCTTTGTCGATATCCCAGATTCCAGTGTTTTACATTTTTAAAGCATCGATTACTGAGATTATTAGTAAATATTCCATTACGAGTTGTACACCTGATGACTCACAGTCACATCGCATTATTTTTAATTTATTTAATGATATCGATTCCTGTGAAGGGACGGGTCGCATGAAGGAATGCTTTTAGATAACCTGTGATATATCTAAAATTTGAACAGATTTCGACCCAATGTCAAGCCGCTCCCATACTTATGCCCAAATTTGCAAACTGACAGTCGCATAGGCATATGCATATCTTTGAGATAATTTGCAATTTACGAAAGCGAGTCAGTTTTGCGTGCGCGAAGGTTTGTTCATAACTTCGTACAAAAGTGTGTGCTATGTTATTCGTTATTGAGAAATTCATTTATTTATTTTTCAATAACGTACGTTTTCGTATATAAACATGAAATTATTTTAGATTCAGGGCGTAATATCTTTCTTTTGTTTTAATTTCTTTTATTACAATAGTGATTGTTTCTTTATTTAGTTGAATTTAATATAAATTAAGTTCCTGTAATAGCTATTTGTTTAACCTTACGTAATTTAAATTGATGGCATTAATTTTTAGCCTCTCTCGAAATGTTCAAACTCGCGTATTTTATAAAACTCTGATACATTCAACCCCGCGTATCTCATTAAACTCTTCCCAATTGAACGTTGCTCGTATTTGAAGCTGTATTAAGAAACATTGAAACAAGTCATACAATGACGAATATGGTAAAACAATATTTGTGAAAACGCGAATCCAAATTTTATACAAAAAGTCGTTTTCTAATTATTTATCCCACATATTGTCACGATGTCATTATCTGGGAAAATAAGTAAATTTAAATTCGTTTCGTAATTATTGCAATTACGTGCATTTCAAAATTATGCAAGATTAAGATTAGATTGACGATTAGTAGGACAGCCGCGTTACACATGCTCGCATTCCACTTACGTAGAAATGCAAGCTCTGCGGAATATAAGCGTGTTGTTTACATATGCCAATTAAGATTGAGGCAATTAGAAAGTTTTAAGAAAACAAATTTGGCAAGGTCTAATTGATGCTGACACCTTTAGAACTTTGTACTTTGAACCGAACCTCCAGCCACCAGAACGAAAGAACCAATTGTGACGTAGATTTAAAAAATGTATAAAAGATAAGAACCCAACCCGCAGGAGTCACTCAATAGTCAATAGTAACAGTCGAAAGTCGATAGGTAGCAGTGACAGTGTGTGAAGTCAAGTGCGCGGAAAAAAAAACAAAGCCAAGCGAGCGACTCTACCATCTGAGCTACGCCATGATTGATCTTAAATTATTTCAAGGGACGTGCATGGGGTTTTAATGGGTTCTTTACTAATTTTATAGTCTGTATTTTATTAGATATTATGTCTTGTTTTTAATAATAATTCATGTCAATGACTACCAAATACGAACCTTTTGAGTTAAAACTGTTACTTTTAGTTTAGAGATTCTAAACTCTGATACAAACTTTGACAGTTAATAGACAATGGAGGATAATTTTTTGTTTTAGTCATGGGCATCTAGATTTAGAAACAAAGCATATCAAATAAACTGGAATGAAACTGAACTACAGAAATGCAGAAATATGACTCATCCAGTATGTATACATATTTTCGCTTAAATCAAATGCCATGATAGCCAAATATAAGTGATTTCAATTAATTTTAAGTGAAATGTTACCACGTTTTATCTAATTTTTAGAAAAACTTCAGAGAAGATTCTTCGAAATGAGTGAAAACAAATTTCAGATAATAATTAATAATTAAAGTGAAATACATTTCAAAGAAACACTATCACGAATTTTTGTCACAAAAATTTTCCACCGCAATGGAGAATCGAACTCGAGTCTTCTGGTTTCTTGCAATGGGCTTTTGCCATTAAGCTATTGTGACTCCGAGTTCAGTCATCGTCTAATATAAATTAAAACATGATTGTTAATAATTAATAATTCTTAAAGAAATGTGCTGCTCTACTTTCGTAACTCTTAGGTCTGTAAAAGTAAATCAAATTGGCCTTGACGACTGCATAGTATAAACAGCTAATAAGAAAGTGAATAAATATCAAGATTAAGATTAGCTAACATTAACTCAGAAAACTGAAAATAAATACCTACAAGCAGGATAGATTTAAAATATTTGGTATTTTAACTGTTACGAATAGTTAGCTTATTCATTTATATCAGTGGTTCCTAAATTTATTACGCTAACAGATCCCTTCTCACATACCTATGCGTATTATTACCATTATCACATATATTTTATATATTTTAAATAAATAAATAATTAAATTTTTTCTAACTTGCCTCAAATTAATTTAATAATGAAATGCTAATGAATTAGACCGTGCGCCTCAAGTGATTCCCTTTAGTTTTAAGCGATCTTCCCTGGAGCATTTTTTAATACTAAATTAATGAAATGGATTACTTAAGCTTCCGCTCCCAAAATATCCTAAACTTCATTGTAAGCGATAAATTCTCTTTAGAGAAGGTCGCATTTTAACAAGAGTGAACTTCAGGAACGATACTCTGTTGTAAAACTATTCACCCCGGCTTTCAATTAAACAAACGAATGATTATCTTATATTAATATTATTATATGAAATTGTTTCTTATAAAAAAATGACAATATTTCTTTATAAGTACATACTATAACAAGACGAAATACAAATAGAGTGATTGTGAGTTAATGAAAATATATAATACCGCTAACCCCTGCTCGCACCGTATACGTAGCAAATACTCTTATGACTTACATTTAGGGTAATCGAATAGAGATGGCGGCACATATATAATTTCTAGGAACATGCATGCCGGAAACTGTTACATGGCAACAGTAGTTCTTCAAGATGGCATTCATTTAAATGTGCTACATTCGCCTGTGAATTAGTTTAGAATCCGAAATTTATTCAAAAACTGTAGGATATAAATATCTCGATTACCCATAAATGCGTAATTTAACAAATTAATTTTCTTCAGTATAATTATTAAAATTTCTAATATACATAAATAGGTTTTGTTTTCTTTCTCATATCGTATAAATCTCATTGTTTTGTTGAGCTTCTTCAAACGATAGCGAAACGTTGAGGTTTATACGATTTTTAAGCGTTAAGTTATAACGAAATTCTGTATTGTACAAATTTTCATCAGACATAAATCTACAACAATTGAATTAAAGAATTACAGTTTTTAATGCTTTCTAAAAAATGACTTTTATATTAAATAGTCAGCTAGACTTTAAAATTCGTTCAAATTCGTCTATAACTTTTATATAGACGAAGCTATATACTATATAACTTTGTTTCTTATTAATTGTTGTAATTCTTAATGATTTTTTAATGTAAAACCTTGCTAAACAAGAAAAAGACGCACTTGAAGAAGGGAGAATGACGACGGAAAAACAAAACAAATAATCTATTACTGCAAATATTTGCTATAATACGAGAGCCATTTAATATACAGGGTCGCTGATATGTATGGAAACGGTCGATTATTTCTTAAAGTAAGATAGCTAGCGAAAAAAGTTTTAGGGTTTTTAAAAATCTATTACGGTAAAGAAAAATTGAGTATATACGATCAGTCAAAAAGTCATAGGAAAAACAAAGTTACTTTTTTTATGGAACACCCTGTATATTACGCGATTTTTCAGTTCTTCTCAAAATTCTAACATTCTCGAACACCTAAGACATTTGAATTTCAATTATCGGCTGGCAAATTGATTGATACTTTTTTTGTGATTCCAAAGGAATTGTGCTGATTGATTCACTAGGTAACAAATTTTTGGTTAGGAAGTTTTTTCACTATTAGGTGGATTAGGCTTTGATACTGATTGACACGCTATCATTTGTACCTATCGTTTAAATCTCAAAGCTGCCATGTTTATTTGTCAGTGACCGTTTTTGGACGTTTGTATTATTTTGCGTTGATTTATTATGAAAAATTTCAACAAAAAGTCAGTGTAAGTTATCTCCTGATTGTTTTTGTTATGTGTGTGGACGGTACGTCAACCCTAAACAAGTTAAACATAACATTAACTATGAAACAATATTTTGGAAAGCCTACGAAGCTTATTTTGGGATGTCAATTCGTAACCAAGATAAGTGGTGGGCTCCGCATGTTTGTTGTGGCACCTGTCGTTCAGCTCTCGAAGGTTGGTACCGTGGAAATAAAAGAAAATTGCCGCTTCAAGTTCCAAAAATATGGAGAGAACCCATGGACCATTTAACAGATTTTTGTTTAACGGATCTCGGAAAGTATAAAGGAATTCCCAACGAGAATAAAGTCACGTATCCCAATATACCATCTTCTAGTGCTCCCATTGTATCCAATGCGTCGCTTCCCATTCCTACTCCTCCTTCAAACGAATCAGACTTTGAAAATGTTCATTCTGAACATGAACACGATGAAGATTTTTTACCACCAGAGTCCACAAAAGAACCTCATCTGAGAAACCAGTCAGACTTAAATGATTTAGTAAGAGATTTGGGGTTAAGTAAATCAAAGGATCGCGCCTTAGCCAATGGAATCTACTAGCACCTTCGTGTAGAACATCTGTATACCGAAAAAGGCATCTTAATTTTTCCACTTATTTTTCAATGTCGGAAGACTGTGTTATTGTTCCGATATCGCAGGTCTTTTTAAAGAAATTGGAGTACTTCATCAACCAGAACAATGGAGACTGTTCATTGATAGCTCTGCAGAAAGTTTAAAAGCGGTGCTTTTACATACAGGGAATGATTTGCCGTCGATCCCTGTAGCACATTCGGTACAAATGAAGGATTACAAAAATGTTACATTTCTTGTGGAAAAGATGAATTACAATAGACATAAATGGAATGTTTGTGGGGTCTTTAAAATGCTCGAATTTTGCCTAGGTTTACAAGGAGGATACACGAAATACTCCTGCTTTTTGTGTTTATGGAACAGTAGAGACGATACCCAACATTTCGTTAAAAAGGAATGGCCAGCTAGAACCGAAATAGTTCCAGGGAAATACAACGTTACTCACGATTCTTTGATACCGCGTGACAAAGTTCTGCTACCACCGCCTCATATTAAGCTTGGTCTTATTTAACAATTTGTAAAAGCACTGGATCATACTTCACAAGCGTTTATACATATTCGATCTATGTTTCCAAAACTATCAGATGCTAAAATTAAAGCATGTATTTTCACCGGTCCGCAAATAAGGAAAATGATGAAGTCCGACACTTTAAGAGAAAAAATGACACCGAGAGAAAGAAACGCTTGTAAAGCATTCAGTGACGTAGTTGAAGGTTTTTTAGGTAATAAGAGATACGATAACTATAGAGATTTAATTGACAACCTTCCCAGCGAAAACATGTACGTTTATTCAACGTTAATTTCACGTTGTTATGGTGGAAATAACGTTATTCGTTGAAAAATGCAACGTTGTTTTTTGGTTGAATTAGCAACCATAATTATATCACGTTTGTATGACGCGTTTTTTAACGATCAGTTTAATATGGACGTAATTATAACGTGAAATAAATACGTAACAATTTTGTCTTTTTACGACGTGATTTATACTATGAGTAAATGCGATGTATCTACCGTACGTTGATTACCACATCATTTCAACGTTAATTCAACATCTACTATTCTACGTAATAAATGAGAAAAAAATTAACGAAACTAATACGTTAGATAAATCATAATTTACAACTAAATTTTTAATCCACGTTTTATAACGTTACTTTAACGTATACCGAATAAATATGCGTTACAAAACGTGATGTTGACGTTAGAAAACACTTAATTTTATAGTGATTGTCTATCGTGTTTCACACCTTTGAATTCTAATTTTACTAAAAATCTATGAAATATGAGGTTTTTCTCCATGCTTGGCAGCTTTGAAATGAAACGAAACAGGTATGAAAAGTACTGCTAATTTGGACATACGAGTCAACCATAACCCCTTTTTAAGTTGACGTAATCTGTCAAATTTTTTTAAGTTAGTTTGAATTTGATGCCCAAAATCTGTGATTAAAAATACTAAAGAACGCAATAGTCAATCAATTATACATACATATTGTCACGAATACTCATTGGGGCAGCTGTATACAGAGTGGAAATAACTGGAATAAATTCTGTAACTTAGAAGATTACGGTTTGTAAAAAAATTCTTGGAACAGGTCAATTTTTATTTTTCATGGCGCATATTACAAAGGGTCTTTTTTAAGTTTTCAATTATTTGTAGGTGTGAAGCTACCCCTAACTATGTTTTTTTAATGGAAGGATATGTTGAAAAATTTGGGAATACAGCTACGTTTTATTTTTTTATTTTTCTTTAGCAGTAAAATGTAAAAAACAAAAAAAAGAAATTATTTAATAAAACAGATTTTAATGCAAAAAATTCAGGAACTCCATTTTTTATTATTTGATAAGAAGAAATAAGTATTCCATATGGTATCGTATTGTTGCGTGCAGCTAACAGATGGCGCTGCCAATGCGCTAAATTTTTAATTGTACGTAATTACCTCACTGGAAGTTTTTCCCAATAGGTGGATAGGAAGAAGAGGACTGATGACCGATTGAGTGGCCAACAAGATCTCCAGATCTCACCCTCTAGACTTTTTATGGGGGTATTTAAAAAGTAAAGTTTATGTGACTAAACCAAACTACATAGCAGATCTTCAGAACTCCAAATACTGCATGAAATTAGAAGAGTAACGCTGAAAATGTTACAAACTGTTAGGGATGGAATTTATAATCGATTAGGGTATTGTCAAGTGAGAGGTGGCAAGCATTTTGAACATCTGATGCGTTAAAATCGTTCTAGTCAAAAATTTATTTTTATTTTTTCGCCTTTTACTGTTTAAGAAAAAATTAAAAAAATAAAAACGTAGCTGTATTCCCTAATTGAACAAACTTAAGAAAAAATTACTCAACATACCCTTCCCTTAAAAAAAAAATAGTTAGGGGTTGTTTCATCCTTCCAAATAATTGAAAAGTTAAAGAAATCCATTTATAATATGCGCCATAAAAATAAAAATTGACCTGTTCCAAGAATTTTGCTACAAATGGCAATTTCTAAGTTACAGAATTTATTCAGTTAAACTTTCCACTCCACTGTGGTGTTTATGAGCAGCATGTAATTTTTTTTTTAAATTTCATAAAGAAATAATTTTGTAAATAATAAAGTAAATTGAGAGTAATGTATTAAATGTGTTTTGTCGAATATTTTATGTTAGTGTAAATATTTTAGAAATAGGCGATTTAGAATTACATGTTTATTATAAATAAATAATTTAGAATTTTTGAAATGTATATACAAAGAAAATAAGCTTAGGATTGTAATAATTAGAAAATTGATTTAATGATGTTAATGATAATATGGATGTTAGAAGGAAACTGTAGGTAGTAAGAAGTTCGGAAATTGAACGAGTGAGGGCGGCGCGTAGCTATTGTGTTAAAGTCCCCGGTTCGACTTTATTACCAGCTCCGTCCGGTTTACGAATCAGTCACGGAAGCAATATGGAACTTGGGTCGCCAAGTGGTTTAGCGGTTTGGCCTAGCTGACTTTGAAACTCGTGTCACTCGGCGGCGTGGTTCGAATTCCACCATTAGCCATGTATGTTTGTTCAGTCTAATGATTTAGACCCAGCTTTTAATACACGTCGTAATTGTCTGATTCAACGTTACATGTGGACATTGCCGCGACATTTTTTCGTTGTTTAAACGTAACCAACACACGAATTCAACGTTTGTTACATGTTATTCCACAACGTTTTTTATACGTATGTATGCACTGGGATTTAACGTAGAAATACCGTGGACAAAGATGTTTAAAAGAAGTTGATTCGAGCGTTGTTAAAACGTATTAATAACACACGAATTCAACGTTGATTAATTGTTATTCTACAACGTTTCTTACACGTGGACAGAGACGTTTAAAAGAAATTGATTGCCGCGACATTTTTTCGTTGTTTCAACGTAACAATACCACACGAATTCAACGTTTGGTTACATGTTATTTTACAACGTTTTTTACACGTACGTGTTTTCGCTGGGTTCTGCACATGTTTAATTTGTTAGGATGTCGAATGTCACTTAAGTTACATTTTTTACATTCACATTTAAACTTTTTTAAGCCCAATATGGGAGATGTAAGCGAAGAACATGGTGGAAATAAAAAAAATATATGTATGTGTAAAAACTTGGTTAGCAATATTTAATTATTTAAAAGTGCTGTATTTTACTAGAAAACCAGAAAAACCTTTACACTTGCAATTGCTACGTTGTATACTCTCATAATATCAAAAAAATATGCGATAGCCAAAAAGTCACCCAAAATTTGTTACCTATATTATCTTCCCCGCAAAACTATGGTATAAGGGGCTTATACCATAGTTATATATATATCAGAAACCTTTTAAGAAAATTGCAGGGGTCTACTAAATAAAATTGGCCTGGAAAAGCATCTAATTACCGGGCAAAATGTGTTTCTCTTTTTTCAATTTTGTTCTGGCATATTTGACCTTTTCTTTCTACATCATTAGGACTTCACTTTAGTCAATAATATTTGGTATCTATCGAGTCAAAATATTGTGCACTACTTTTTAATTTTTAATTGTCTTTACGGTTACTCATATTAATTCAAATATTTTTATTTAAAATAATCTTCTTTTTGATAATTTCTTACTCGTGTCTCTTACTTTGTTATTTATTCCATCTCTCTCCTACCATTCAATGATTTTGGGCTTGATTTAATAAAGCCCTTGCGTTTATTTCTAATTTAGATAATCTCTTTCCATTCACTACCTTACCTGAAGCTTGCTCATTCCATGTTGTTTTTTGGTCTTCCTCTTCCACACTCCTTTACCGTAACTTTTCATATCCCTTTCACAAGTGTTGCTTCTAGCACTCTCAACGTATGTCCCCACATAGTCTACTTTTTCTAAAATTATTTAATTATTCAAACGATTTAACTTCAATGCCTATAATGTTTGTATTCATTCATACATTAATTTTTGTAAATTTTATGTATGCGTTATTCTTAGATTTTAAGAATCCGCTTCATATATTAAAACTGAAGTAAATGTCGTTTTATATTTTAACTTTCGAATTATTTGTGTGTCTCTAGTTATGTTCTTTAAGTAGTATCGATTGAAACTTTCTGTATTCAACTGCCATTCCGTTAACCTTTACTCTTACTGCTTCCGAAAATTTACTCATAATAGCAATAAAAAGGAATGGACAGCTAAAAACAACTGTCCAGATTATTTTTTTGAAAAACGCGGGCTCTGAAAAGTATTTTTATTAAAGTTTAAATTTTTTAGGTGAGATTGCACTTGCTTCAATTCTGTTGTATAAAAATTAATTTCTATTTAATCAAGTTAGTAATTAAAAATGTTCAGCCATGTTAAACATATGTGTGTCAACAAGAAAGAAAGACTATTTTAATTTTTTTGAATAGTATATAAACCTTAATTTTGTTTTATTTGAATAAATACAATTAGTAAAAGGTACCTATTATTTTAAAATACTTTAATATTTGCAACACAATTAGCTTATTTCATACGTGCATGCTTGTGAAAACGAAGCGGCTTGTTTGAAGCGTAAGGCACGGGTGAATTGATTTGAGTGATGGCCGCTGCGCGATCTCCTAACCGCCGCCATATATCATCCCTTGCATTGGGGTGAGTGACGTCACCACATCACTTGCCTGTCATCGGTGCTGCGTTGTCTATATACTTTATTATTTTATTACTTGTTTACAGTTTTAGCGTTTCTATTACCATTTGTTTTTCGGTATAAATTTACTGTGTAATTGAACATTATACATACATGTGTATGTGTATGTTTGCTTTGTGACATGTTATACATATTGAATTTAATGGAAAATTATTTCTTTTAATAAGACAGTACGCTGCTTGCTAAAGAATTGCGTATACATATTGAAAATTTAAAATTTTTTGTAAAAGTCCAGTTTCATGACATGAGATGTGCCACATTTATGCACAAAAATTAATTTTGCTGTGCAATATTTAGTTCTACAATAATTTAGAAAGTTCTACCAGTTCATGGAATTTAAATTTTTTCGTGTGATCCTGGTGCTTGTTTGCTTATTTTTGACCCTGAATTATTTAAAAAGATTGTGTTGTAATAAATAATACATACATATTTTATACTTCACAAACATTTTGAGGAACAAGCTTTTCACCGAGTTCAAAGTAGTAGTCCTTGACGACGCGTATTTTTTCGAACAACAATATCGAAACATAGATTAAGATAAGTGCGCCGCCTAATTTTCCTTTTTCTCGTTGTGTAAAAACGTCGCTCCGATACGCCGAAATATAACGCGAACGAATTTATGTACTCTAAAAGTCTTTTAATGTATTTCTGTGCAGATATTCAGAAGGTTGAAGCGTCAACTCGAGAAATCACGGAAGGACGATGCCAGCACGACCCGCGCTACTTCCTGAAGGATAACATCTCCTGCAGGAGGCACCGGGAAATGAAAATACTACTGTTTAATTTAGATAAAAGCATATGTTCACATTCTCTGAAACTATGTTTTCTGGAATATTATTTTGCTTCGAATGTATTCGTGTTTTTAAATAAAATATATAATGTAACTGCCAAATGTTTAACAAATTGTGAATTTGAAAATAATGTTTACGTTAAAATAATAGTTGATTATTTTCATGAAGTCTTTCCTTAATAATAATTAATGTAATAATTAAATATTTTTAACGAAATGTGTGTTTCATATTTTGTTATTGTTTCTAATTTATTTTTTGTACTTTTATGCGTAACTCAAAAAAGTGTTTGCGGTGACGCAAGGGCATGTCTTAGTTTGAACTCGTCTGAGGTACGAGAGCGTATTTTTATGTTGTTTACTTAGTCATAAAAAACCACCTATCATATTACCAAACTTTTATTTTTCCACGTAACCCCCTTCAACGTTTATACATTTATCCCATCTTTTTCCCAATTGTCCCATACCCTCAGGGCATATAGGGCTGTAGTGACTATAAGGTGGATGCCTTAACTCTACGAATCCACAGTCATTAATTATCTACTGAACTTTGTTTTTCTTATGATCCTGATAATTTTTTCCAGAAACTTGTTTCTTGGCTTTTTTTTATTGAGAAGAATAAACCCACTGGTATACCCAAGTCTCATCCCCAGTGATAATTCGAGAAAGAAGATTTCTGTCCCTTTCCAAAGCGACCAAACTTTCTTGAGAATTTTTTTTCTTACCAGTTTTTGTTCAGGTGTAAGCAACCTAGGAGTCCACTGTGCAGACTCACAAATTGTCATGCAAAGTTTTCAAGACACTTGTTTGTTTGTTGTTCTCTACCCCTTCGAAAGAGTTTAGATCAAAATTTAATTTGAAAATGAGAGGCATATTCCCCATACAGAGCAACCATTCTTTCATAAATAATTTTTAGGCTTTTGCCTTCTTCGATTTCTATGACATCTTAATTTCGCTCATTTTATTAAAAAATAAACCCTCCCAAGTTTCTATAAATCGCACAAATTAAATAACGCGGGATCAATATCTTTTCTAATCGAGTGACCTATGGAAAAAAATTATGTCTTCGTTTGGTTCATTATTTCAAATACCATTTGAATTATTATTCCTATACAAAACGATAGGAATGCAATATAAATATGTAATTCAAGTGGCATTTGAAATAATGAACTAATCAAAGACACATGATTTTATTTCCATAGGTCACTTGATTAGAAAAGATATTGATCACCTATTACAACTTAGCACATGTACTTCTAAATGTCACAGCTACTTTCTGGCTAGTTTTTAATAATTGGTTTGACATTGCCGCTGTTTTGTTTCATGCCTAAATAAATAGAATAGTATAAAAATACGTCCTCCTATATTTTAAAAGTCAGAATAAAATTTTCTTTGGTAAGCAACAATTTCATTATCTTCTGTAATAATTTAATGAAACCAGTGCTTTGTTTTATCAACTTTTGGAGTAAGTGGAGTTTAGCTAAATCGTAATATTTTGATGTAAGTAATCCACTGTTGTTCTGTTTCCCATTACTTTTGGACCACGTTGTACGTGTATCTTCAAGAAAAAATTCAAAGTTTAAATTAAATTTCTTTATCCTCTTTTTTTACCAATTTCCAACTTAAAAATTTACATTAAAGAATATTTCTACAAGCACAATATTTGACATATTTCACAGAACAGTGTGTTAAAATGTGCTTTACGTAATAGTTTTTTGAAATTCGTCCTAGGACGTACCACAGCTCAAATAATGAAGATACCGCAATCTGTAGCAAATCGTGAAAATGGCAAGCATCAAGATATGGACGATATTGTGAAATAAATGCAAATAGAAATAAAATAATTGTGGTTTCGTACTGTCAACATGCACTTCGTTTGGATTGACCCTAAAATTATTTTTTATCTTAAGAAACTTAGAGTACAGCATAACGTCAACATTTCGAATGTTTTTAAAAGCTGTCTGACGAATAATCAACAGATGATGTGATAAATTTCAACAGACAGAAGAAGTACTTTAATTTTTATATCTAAATTAATTGAATAGAAAATTTATTTGTTACATACTCTAATTTTCAATAAAAAATTCTGTAATCATTTTAATAATGATAATTAAAATATACAGAGAGTTAATAAATAAAATTACATACTTTGGCAGGTGGTAGTTGAGATAAAAACAAGAAACAAATTCTAATAAACCCGCGTCCAATACTCAATGGTTTTCGAAATACGGTTCAATTAAAAAAAAAGTTTACATACAGAATCAATAACGCATTTAGCATACTTAAAATTATATTACAGAAAACAAAAAAATTCAGAGGAGTTAGATCTGGAGAACTTGGTGGATACGTAACAGGTCAATCAATCCATCTGTTTCCGAACCGTTCATTTAATAGTTTCTTATGATATACGAAAAGTGGGCTGGAGTTCAATCACGCATAAAATTCATATTTGATAACATCCAACGACACATCCTCCAGTAGCTCGTTTAAACTGTCGCCCAAAAATTTTCGGTAGAATTCACTATTCAACCTATTCGGCAAACGAAATGGTTCAATAAAGCCATCACCTACAATACCTGCCCAGACGTTAATCGAAAATTTGACAATATCTAACAAGATCTCCGTGTGGAATTTTCATCGAGAAGGACCTGTTACATGGCCACCAAGATCTTCAGGTCTAATTCCTCTAGACTTTTTGTTCTCTGCATGCGAAATGCATTTTCGATTCTGTATGTAAACTGTTTTTATTCATACCATATTTCGAAAGCAACTGAGTATTGGCCCTGGGTTTATTAGAATTTTTTCTTGTTTTGATCTCTACTATTACCTGCCAAAGTGCGTAAGTAAGGTTTTTTATTAACATCCTGCATTTCGTATTTTTATTCTTTTCAATGATTCTAAGAAAACAAGTTTTCACAAGGGACATCTACAGTGTAAAATCATGTAAGTACACACATAAAACCTCCCATGACGGATATTTCTTTTACGAGGACATCTCTCTTAGACGGACAGTTTTTAATTCCACAAACTGGTTTACATTTAATTTATATGCAGTGATACCTATATTAAGCGGACACCTCTACAAAACAGATAGGGACATTAAATTTATGGCAAAAATTTAAAATTCTTCAGATATTTACCTATATTACGCGGACACTTGTAAGAAGCCAGATACTTAAGTCGGGAATACACGATCCAACATGTCTTAACACATGTACGCGCGTACATGTTCGCCGAACATCAACGTCAAAAAGTAACATACTACACACGATCGAACATGTCTTAAGACATCATAGTCCAGTTAGCAACCAAGACGATGTCTGAAGGATTATGTATGACGGCAGTGGCGTGAGCTATTGTAGTGAAACAAAAATACAAAAAAAGAGTGAAAGTGATAAAGCTGTGATAAGTCCCCAGTTTAATAGTTCCAATTGCAAAATCTGCCACCACATATTGCCGGAAAGTTACTTATTAAAGATCATAAATTGGCTGTTTTGAGGTCCTGTGGAAAAGCTTATAAACGACGCCGACGTACTGCATTGAATAAATCCGTGGTGAACATGTGCGTTTGGCAACCACACGGTCGAACATGTACGTGCAAACATCAACGCATGCACTTGTTTTCAAGAAAACCAGAAAACAAGTTCGACGGACTTTTTGTATGTGCGTACATGTTCGAAGCATTTTTTGGGCCAACACACGCACGTTGATGTTCGGCGAACATGTACGCACGTACATGTGTTAAGACATGTGGGATCGTGTATTCTCTGCTTTAGACACATAATATTCCCCTTAAATCCGAGAATTTGAGAAATTCACTCTGCGAATGAATTTCATGTAGTAGATAGCAAGGGATGAAGCCTATGATATGTTACAAGACTTACAAACACATTTTGTTCATACAAATGATTTTTGTTGCCGCTGAAAAATAAAATAACTTAATAAAGATATGAAGTTTCATATATGTATGTGGAATCCCAAATTGCAAAAGCAAAATTCAATCGGAAGCAAACTAAAATTTTCGAATTTTAAAGCCGGTCAGTTTGCTTTTTACACTGAGAAAAATAATTCTATATAGTTAAAGAAACTGTTTCTTTCAGTACTAGCAAAAATATATTTCTTTCGCGATAAAATATTTTCTTTGGGATAAGAAATTATTTTCATGTGAATAAATAACCTTTTTAACACAAACTTATACTTGAATGAAACAATATTTATTCCATTCAATTAGAAAATGCCAAAGATATAAGTTTCTTAATTGCAAAGATTCTTTTTTCTCAGTGTACGTGAGTGTTCGTATAAGAGAGATTATACTGTATGTATGATAAAAGGAGGCTCTAAATAATATTTTTCAGAACTTCTTAAGATAGATCTAGGAGCATGCGCTTATGATCCCATGAGTAAATTTTCCGGGAAGTCCTCAGTTAAGTAAATACAGATGTTGTTTTAAACGATTCCAGGAGCTTATATTAAACCTTATAGAAACTCGACTATGAGTAGGAGACTATAGAAAGTTGATGACAAGTGTTGGTATAGACTAGGAGTGTGCGATATCATATTTTCGATATCGGTTATCGATAACTTAAAAATATCGATATATCGATATTATCGATAATATTGGTATATCGGTATATCGATAAATACTCGCAATCCTCGTCAATTATACTACGATTCTTAATCCTAACAAGTACGGCGTTACTTCCCACGATTATATCGATAATTCTTCGTATAGACAGGTTAAAGGTAATGGTAAAGAATTTAAACAAAAAGCAATACGGTACGTATTGAAAACAGCATAATAGGAAAATTACGTTTAAGTAATAAATTGCAATGTAACTATTGTAGAGTCCTATTCCTGCGAAGCAACATATCAACACCTTCAAATTTTGTTTGCACGTTTCCCCAGTTTGTAATACGAATACCTAAGGAGAGAAAACATCAAAAAAGAAGTTACAGCCGCAGTAGATTGTAAAGGAATATGTAATTATCCAAACCATACCTTCCCGATTAGCCTAAGAAAGCTTGAAAAGCTATATCGCGTTGGCCCAGTGACCACTGGGGATGCATTTTCCGTGAGTAAATGAAGGATAGAATAGTAAAAAGCGCATGAGTAAACGAAATAGCTACATCAATCGACGTTGCCGATTGATAACACGGACTACACTCCGGCCGCTAGCGCCGGTCGAATTCCTACCTTCTTACGCAACATTGTAATATCTCTATTTCACTTCCACACAAGTTTCAATGAGCCTCTCCTTTATTTACTCACAATAAACCGTATCCCTAGTCTTGATTAGACCATCTGTGTATACCATCGGACGCATGGAAAAGTAAACGGCTCCTAAGTTTATATTTAAGCCGTTTTGTAAAACTGGTCTCTACACAACATTAATAACTCATTCTCGACATAATTAATTAATATACTCAACTCTTCAGCATTAACACATAGAAATTTTGTAGTAATCCGCGTCTTGTGTATATCAATAAGTTGCTGCATTTTAATATTTATGGAATCAAGTGAAATGAATCCATTATTGTAATATAACACATAGGACTTTACAATAGTTACATTGCGAATTATTACTTAACGTACTTTTCCTATTATTCATCACCGCTTTAAAGGGGTACCGTCTTGCTTTTCGTTTAAATTTTTTATCATTACTTCTGTCCTGTCTATACTCTATAGTTCCTATACCAATACATGCGATCTACTTTCTATAATCCTTTAGTCGTAGTCGAGTTTCTACAAGGCTTATATAAGCTCCTGGAATCGTTTAAATCAACATCTGTGTTTACTTAACTGAGGACTTTTCAGAAAATTTACTCATGACTCATAGCCCCATTAGCGCATGCTCCATCTTAAGTAGTTCTGGAAAATAATGTTTAGGATCTCCTAAAATTATTTTTCTGTCATATGCACTAAAACTACAGTATAGAAATTTACTTCGTATACAGTAATGACATTGGTTGTCGATACCTTTGATGTTGGCGTATAATATAATCGGCGGATAATATAATCGGCGAGATATTTAAAATAATTAGAGAGATTTGAGATTGTACAGGCTAAACACACAAGAATTGCCACAATATTAAACATCTTTATTTGTAAGTTTAGAAAAAAGTGTAATGCAGACGTTGAATGAATCCAATATCCAAAGCTGAAAGTGGATAGTACAGCGCCCAGAAATTACCTCCATTATAAAACACGTCTTTGTCACTATTGTATACGAAGTAAATTTCTATACTGTGCTACGCTTAGACGTAACAAGCAAACTATCCGACTGTTCGAGTACTCGTATTAGAGATGTCTGCCTAATAACATAGGACTTAAAAAAATAATGTTAAATTTTATTTACATATTTTGAAAGTGATCGCCAAATTCAAAACTATAATAAACAGTGTGTTTGTAAGAGAAACAAGACATTAATGTCACTGCGGAAAAACTGACAAATTTTAGTTTGTCTGCAATTGAATTTTGCTTTTGCAATCTAGAATTCCACATACTTACGTGAAACTTTATAATTTTACTAAATTATTTGATTTTTCAGCGACAAGAAAATCATTTGCATGAACAAAATAACATGTGTCCAACAATTATTGTAATCCTGGGCGGTTGTGGAGTTAATGTCGATTTTTACTTCGCATCGTTGAATTAACGTCTTAAATATTGACTTTCAAACAACAAATAAATTCTTGTTTACGTATTTAATGTTTTATTGCAATTCGAAACAACAATTTGTGTTTATAGACGCAATTCGCATTTTGCTGTGTCCTGTACACTCACGTGTTAAAGAGATGTCTCCCCAATAAAATGCGAATTTAGTTTAGAACATTATATCGAGTAAGCGGACATCGAAACGGAAAAAGCGGGCTGGCTGTGGAGTACGTGTAGATTATTCCTTTAAATTTCGGGTTGGGCTAATTTGTCCTTAATGTGATTATGTCTAGAAGTAGGAAATAAACGAATTTTAAAGTATTAACATGAGCCGAAGAATTACTCAGTGCAGATCACCCGTCATAAAAGTTTATCCGAGCACCATATAATCGTTGTGCGTTCCTTCCATTCGATTATCTGTCTCCTCGGTATAGCGGTTACTATACAATACAATTCACTTTATGAGGGAGACATCTCTTTATTAACTGACTGTATATCCCAGTATTATGGCTGTCGTGTTGAAGGTCACCGAAATTGGAACTCAAAACATCAAAGAAACAGGCATAGTTTTCCTTTCATTTAATTTAGAAATAAAACTTACTCTTATTAAAGCAATTATCTGTCTGTTGAAATTTATCATACAATTTCTTGATTATTCGTCAGACAGCTTTTAAAAACATTCTAAATGTTGACGTTTCACTATACGTTAAAGTTTCTAAAAGATAAAAAATAACGAAAAAAATAAAATACAAAAATAAAGTTAAAAAATAACGAAACGTAAGTACTTTAAATATACTTTTACTCGTTATAAATTGTTTTCTTTTTCATATATGTATTAATAGCACGAGTAAAATCTACGCCAAACTCATATAAACAATAACAATCCAAAGTGATTCAAATAAACCGTTATTGGTAGCGTGACAATTTTTTAAAAACATTACAGTTTGAAAGCTGTTAACATTATAACTATTTTGACGGTACGAAACCACTATAATTTTATTTTCATATGTAATATAATATCACAAGAGATTGAGTATAAATTGAAAATAATTCTACAGATTTTCTTTCAAAAACTTGTTGCCAAATGACAACACGTTTGAAAAAAAATCTGGAGAGTTATTTTCTAATTTAGCGAAATTTCTGGTATTCGGAAAATTATTTTTTAACGCTTTCAATTTTTATACTAATTTCATACACTGTCGCGGAACTAAAGCGGTTGCGATTCATTTTTTAAAATTTACTTTATTTGACATAACATTGATGACAGTTGTTAAGTACAGTTGCTGAATTTAGAAAAACATACACTCAATACGTCTCGCTGTGAACTTGGTTTTTTTGAAATTATTTTCGTTATAAGTGAAAATAATTGTCAAAGTGACATAATTACTGCATTTAAATATTGTCAAAAAAAGGCAACTATAGTCGCAGCTCTATAACTCGAACCTCCATAACTCGAAATTTTCTGTAAGTCGAAATTTACTGATGTCCTTGCACATTGTGAAATCTCATTCTTTAACTCGAAATTTCTGTAACTCGAAGTAATTATCCGGTCCCCTGAGATTCGAGTTATGGAGCTTCGACTGTAATTACATTTCTTGAAGAAGGATGGTCAGTAAGAAGATTAGCCGAAAGGTTTGGAGTTAATAAAAGCAACATACAGTTTCTTCTTGACTGTTAAAAATAAAAGTGTCATGATGTCGGCGTTTATGTCAGTCGACAGAGATCGATTTACACTATTCTAATAGTGCAAAATACAGTGTAAACACATTTTATGCTTTTTTAAATTCCGCAACTGCACCTGTTAGTTAATAAACACAAAACAAAATACTAAGTAAATTATTCTCGCGAGAATAATGAAAGTAGATTATTCCCAATATAATTATGATACTATTGGTCAGAATTAAGCACGTGATCAAAAATACTGCTAAACGGTTGGGAAATGAAAACTTTAAAAAATAATCATTTGCGTTTATTTTCAATGTAGCGTCCATTTATACATATTAATAGGACATTTTTAACATCTTCCTACGCTATGAATAATAAATAATAATTGTGGTAACAGACCCTTCGTTATAATAATTATTGGATCCATTTACTACAAGCGGCATGAAGTACCTAACCAAAATTAAAAATTATCACTGCTCTGTATATCTCGGTGCTTGCCATTTTCACTATTTGTTAGAGTTTGCGGTAATTCCATTATCTGAGATCTGGTAAATCCTAGAACAAATTTTTAAAAACTATTACGTAAAGCACATTATAATGTACTGTTTCGTCAAATATTGAGTTTGTAAAAACATTTGGTAAAAAAAGCCAATTTCAGAGCGATTTTTAAGAGGTAAAAGTAATTAATTTAAGGTTTTTATTTTTTTCTTGAAGGCACATATACCGTCAGTTTTTTATAACTTTGGACATACAGGCTGTCCCAACGATGTGTATTTTTTTCTGTGGAGCCTATATCAATGACATGAAGAGAAAAACAGATTAAGAAAGTTATACTAGATGTCACGAGACACATTTTACAATTATTTTCGACTATACAGGGTGTTCCAGAAGATGTTGGTGCATAGAGAGTGATTTTTTTTAAATGGAACATCTTGTATATTCTTATAAATTAGGATGTCCCGCGGAGAGATGATTACAATAAATATACATATATTGATTTCGCTCAGTTATTTTCGTAAGAAAAAATTCTTTCTTCGAAGATTCATTGTGTTCATGTGTTTCTGACTATGGAGATAACACACGTACGAAAATATAACAGATTATTCTTAGGATTCTGGCCTCTGTGAAAATATGATGAAAGTAAAAATACCTTTTAGCATTATACGTACTTGCAAAGCATTCAGTATCTCATTCTTTTTAATGGAATGACCTATTTTTTATTTCAAAAGTGGGTAGTAGTTGAACTTAGCTTTCTACTGATATCAGGTTATATACCTATATTTTTAACATGTCCTTCACTAGAAACTTTATCTTTATTACTATTTGAACTTTTTAACCTCTTATTTATAATTTTTGTCTAATAAGTGAGCGAAAAGTAATTGCCAGAGTGTATTTATGTCACACAGAAAGTAACGTCTAGGTCTACACATCTAAAGTTTTACGATACACATGTTGATACGAGAAAAACTGGAAAATATGTGAAAAAAGAATTCATTCTAAGCGGCCATGATTTCATATTTGACATCCTAACGCGTGATCAATATATTTTCTAATCAAGTCACCTATGGAAAAAAATTATGTCTTTGTTTGGTTCATTATTTCAAATGCTATTTGAACTATTTTTATTGCATTCCTATTGTTTTGTATAGGAATGCAATATAAATATGTAATTCAAGTGGCACTTGAAATAATGAACTAACCAAAGACACATGATTTTATTTCCATGGGTCACTTGATTAGAAAAGATATTGATCACCTGCTATAACAATTCTGAATAACTTTTCCCAATAATATTTTCGCGTTTCTTGGAAAATAAAGGTACTTTACTCTTACGTCCATTTCAAATATTTTTATTTCCTCGGTATATGACCAGTGGAATTCGAATTTTGATATATGCGTTTTGAGTTTGGAAAGTTCTGGGAACTTTCATAAAGATTAACTTTTTCTGAGAAATCAATAATAAGAAAGTTTCCCATATGTGTCCAACTTTATACCTGTCACTTATAATATTTACTCATTATTGCATGATTGGCAATAATGAAATGAAAATTTACTTAGAAAAATGTATTTTCTAGCTTTCAAATTTATGGTAATAATTTATACCCAAAAATAAAAGATTAAAAAATCAAAAAATTTTAATGGTAGTAAAAACAATATTTCTAGTAAAACAAATGTTAGAAAAAAGGTATATAACCTGATATCAGTAGAAAGCTAAGCTTAAGTACTATCTATTTCTGAAATAAAAAATAGGTCATTCCATTTAAAGAAAATGAGATATCCAGTGTTTTGCAAGTACTGTTCGTCCTGTATAATGCTAAAAGATATTTGAACTTTTTTCATATTTTCTTAAAGTCCAAAGTCCTAAGAATATTTTATTATATTTTCGTAAGTCTGTGTTATTTCCATAGTGAGAAACATAAATTCAAATTTTTTAAGGAATTTTCAAAGAAAAATTTTTTTTTACGAAAATGACTGAAACCTATACACTGCGTTCGTAAAGTATGGAATAAATTCATTTCCTACGAAATAAACGATTTTTATGTAAAATCCTGAAACAGATCGATTTTTAATTAAAAAATGTCACTATTTTAGTGGAATTTGGCATCCCCGCCTCCAACCCCCTCCGAGTGACAATTGCCGCTTTAAAATTTTTAAATAGAATGGGGGGTCATGTGATACCTCATTTTGAAGAGATTTTCATTCTCTATTCAGTAGTATAAGAATTTTTTAGATTCCTATTTTTTCTAAAAAGAATAATACATTTTAAAATCAACACACGAAAGTTTAAAATGAAATAATTTAAATAAAATTTCCGAACGGGGAACCGTTTGATTCATGACAACAGTACAAACGTTGCTGACGTTTATCTAAAACATTTCATTTCCAGGGTAATTTGATTAATTCCAATTTTTTTAATTTTTTTTTTAAATTATGAAAACGAGTAGAAACTGTAGATACTAATATACGTAATCAACGTAGAAGTAAAAGTAATAACACCAATAACAAAGAAACTGTTTAAAATGTCCTCCTACCTCTTGACAATAAGCAAGACGAAATTCAAACTCATGCAAAACATTGTCGATTATTTCCGGACTGATTCCTTATATTTCATTTCTTATTCTGCCTTTTAGTTCTTCAAGACTGTTTGGTTTAGTTCTGGAGACTTTACTTTTTAGAAACCCCCATAAAAAGAAATCGAGAGATGTTAGATCAGGAGATCTAGCTGGCCACTCAATTGTCCCCTTTCGACCAATCCATCGATTGGGGAAAACGTCATCCAAATAATCCATTTTAAAATTTTATGTGTTGATTTTAAAATGTATTATTCTTTTTAGAAAAAATAGTAATTAAAAAAAAATTCTTATACTACTGAATAGAGAAAGAAAAGTCCTTTCAAATGAGGTATCACATGTCCCCCCATTCCATTTAAAAATTTTAAAGGGGCAGCTGTCACTCGGAGGGAGTTGGAGAGGGAGATGCAAAATTCCACTAAAATAGTGTCATTTTTTAATTAAAAATCGACCTGTTTCAGGATTTTACATAAAAATCGTTTATTTCGTAGAAAATTAATTTATTCCATGCTTTACGAACGCAGTGTATATAAACTCCTGGACAAAATTAGCGCACTACTTTATTAAACTTACATTAAAATTAAAATTTAATCAAAATAACTTTAAAACCTATGAATGAAGTTTATGTATTGACTTGCGAAGGAAATCAACAAAACATGAACTTATTTTATATTATTTTTTATTTAAAAAAATATTTTGCAGAAAACGCGTGAAACATGAAAACGAGAAAAATCGAAAACAATAGAATTCATGGAATCAGTGCGATGTTAATACCGTGTATGCCCTCTTCTACTCCTAATTACCACATTCATACGATTTGGTATGCTGGAGATTAAATTTTCAATAATTTCCTGGGGAATATTCTCCCATTCTGCAATTACTGCATCCACCAGTTCATTATGGTTGACAGGTGCGGGTGTACGATTTCGAACCTTTCTTTTAAGAGCGTCCCTTAAATGCTCTATGGGATTTAGATCGGGACTGTTAGGTGGCCACTCCATTAACGGAATATTAACAGCATTCAAGTAGTCGGTAACTTGTCTAGTAATGTGGAGACGAGCATTATCTTGCATGAACCAAAAATTGGGCCCTACAAAAGGACCAAATGGCATTACATTTTGGATTATAATGGTTTCCAGATAATAATCCGCATTCATAGACCTCAGGCGTATAAGGGACTAACTCTGTGCGACCGTTGAAACAGATTCCTTCCCAAAACATTACAAATGGAACTCTTGGAGAGATATTGCAAGCTGCAAATCTCTCTTCCACCCTTCGCCAGACACGCTCACGTCCATCAGGAGATTTGAGGACACCCTCGTTTCAGAGAATAAAACCTTCTTCCAATCATTAACAGTCCACCGTTGATGATTTCTGGCAAAACGTAATCTTTGAACTTTGTGTTCTCTGGTAATCAATGGTTTTTTTGCTGGTCGTCTGCTGCTTAATCCTGCTTCATTTAAACGTCTTCTAACTGTACGAGACGATGTTACAAGATTGCGACCACTTATGAACTCAATTTTTAGCACTCTACTAGAGATTCTCCTGTTTCTAAGAGCGAGTTGCCTAAGAGAACGCTCATCCTTTGGATTAGTACATCGTTTTCGCCCTTGTTCTGGCCTTCGAGAGTTAGATCCTGTCTCGTTAAATCGTCTAACCATGCGACTTATGCTGGAATGATTTCTTCCTATCACGTCGGCAACATAACGCATCGAATATCCTTCATCCAGCAGAGTTGATCATCGAACTGCCTCCTCCACCGATAAATTTCTTGGGCGATTCATTTTTAAACTTTGAAATACTCGTAACTTATGCAATCATTAACAAAAATAACTTGGTAGTCAAAAATAACTTATAAGCTGTTTCAGGACAGATTTTAAATCAATTTTTGTTAAAAGTGTCTTTAATTGACAATTATAATTTTAAAAGAATACTTTGCTTGATAGCATTTGCTTGAAATGTCAGAGGAGGTCCAAAGCCTACTTGCAAAACAGTTAGAGAAATAAAAATTATCATTACCTAGAAATTAAAAAATAAAACTGTAGTGGTGCGTTAATTTTGTCCGGAGTGTACTTATATTGTTGTAATCAGCTCTCCGCGGAACATCTAAATTTGTAAAAATATACAGGGCATTCCATTAAAAAATCACTCTCTATGTACCACCATTTTAAAATCTGCCGCGTGGTGTCTAGTATAACTTTCTTAATCTTTTTTTTTCCCTACTTGTTACTCTCACAGGCTCCAGAGAAGAAATACACAGCGTTAGGAGGCCCTGTATAAAGTAAATATTCCTATGTTCAGTTTAAAAAAAAACATGTCAATGCGCTACAAGCTTCAGCAAAACTGTCAGTGTCAATTATGAAATGTCATGATTTAAACCCCGAAACCTTAAGAAATACTTTGTAAGTATTTGATTATTGTTTAGCACATTGTTTAAAACGTTTTAAACATTTATTTTAATGTTTTTGTTAGCAAAATTTGTCTTTTATTTACTTTACTGAAACTCGTTTTGTTTTATCATAGGTAGCCGCAATGCATTGTTTAGTTTGTCTTTTTTTAACTGAACATAGGAATATTTACATTGTATGTTCACAGTTAAAAAATTTCTTGGTATATTAATAGTCTTAGGGTCGAGATATACATCTCCTATTAAACTTATTCGACGAATAACTTGATTTTTCTGAATTGTTGATTGACTTTTCATGAAATATTTCCATGATAGTTATTCGTCTAATAACCAGAGAGCGGATTTCTAGCCTTTATGCTTTTCGTGAGGGATAAGAGCAACGCAAAACTTTGCACACACTGTAACTAATTCAAAATTTGATATTATTTGACGCATATTTTTTAATGCTTTTTTTGCTATTTTGTTAGTTTTATGCATATTTAATTTTATACGCATATTTACTGCTATTTTGCGTTTTTTCAAGTTTTTGTTTTTATTATTGTTTAAATTTTTTGATCTGTCATCGAGAAAAATAAAAGCGAACCCAGCGAAAACACGTACGTGTAAAAAACGTTGTAGAATAACACGTAACCAAACGTTGAATTCATATGTTATTGTTATGTTGAAACAACGAAAAAATGTCGCGGCAATCAATTTCTTTTAAACGTCTCTGTCCACGTGTAAAAAACGTTGTAGAATAACAATTAATCAACGCTGAATTCGTGTGTTATTGATACGTTTTAACAACGCTCGAATCAAGTTTTTTTAAACGCCTTTGTCCACGGTATTTCAACGTTAAATCCCAGTGCATACATACGTATAAAAAACGTTGTAGAATAACATGTAACAAACGTTGAATTCGTGTGTTATGGTTACGTTGAAACAACGAAAAAATGTCGCGGCAATGTCCACGTGTAACGTTGAATCAGACAATTACGACGTGTATTAAAGCTGGGTCTAAATCATTAGACTGAACAAACATACATGGCTAATGGTGGAATTCGAACCCACGCCGCCGAGTGACACGACTTTCCAAGTCGGCTAGGCTAGACCGCTAAGCCACTTGGAGACCCCAGTTCCGTATCGCTTCCGTGACTGATTCGTAAAGCGGGCAGAGGCAGTGGTAATAAAGCCGAACCGGGGACTTTAACTTACAATAGCTACGCGCCGCCCTCACTCGTTCAATTTCCGAACTCCTTACTACCTACAGTTTCCATCTAACATCCATATTATCATAACATCATTAAATCAATTTTTCTAATTATTACAATCCTAAGCTTATTTTCTTTGTATATACATTTCAAAAATTCTAAATAATTTATTTATAATAAACATGTAATTCTAAATCGCCTATTTCTCAAAATATTTACACTAACTTAAAATATTCGACAAAACACATTTAATACAGTACTCTCAATTTACTTTATTATTTACAAAATTATTTCTTTATGAAAATTTAAAAAATATTACATGCTGCTCATAAACACCGCAATATAGTCACGCTCTCTTCGCGCTTGCAATAAATTCAGCTGTTGGGGTAAACGTAGCTCTCGGTAGACGGTTCCATCCAGGTATGGGCTAAAGGCACTTGGGGGTAGTTTACCCGAATAACAAAGACTTGCTTACTTTGTCCCGGTTCTCGGCTCTAAAAAGGAAGGTCCTCTTCAGAAAAACCACCGCACCACTTTTAGGTTTTATTGAGCACCCTTCGCTATTGGGCCACCTTCCCGCTCGGTCCCCAATCGACTGTCCCGCGCAATTAATCCATTATCCGTAATTTAGCAAAGTGACCCCGTTAACAATTATACAGAGTGAAAAGTTTAACTGGAATAAATTCTGTAACTTAGAAAATTGCCATTTGTAGCAAAATTCTTGGAACAGGTCAATTTTTATTTTTATGGCGCATATAATATAAATGGATTTCTTTAACTTTTCAATTATTTGGAGGGATGAAACAACCCCTAACCATTTTTTTTTAATGGAGGGGTATGTTGAGCAATTTTTTTTCTTAAAGCTTGTTCAATTGGGAATACAGCTACGTTTTTATTTTTTAATTTTTCTTAAACAATAAAAAGCGAAAAAATAAAAAATAAATTTTTGACTAGAACGATTTTAACGCATCATCCCTAACAGTTTGTAACATTTCCGGCGTTACTCTCCTAATTTCGTGCAGAATTTGAAGTTCTGAAGTTCTGCTATGTCGTTTGGTTTAGTCACATAAACTTTACTTTTTAAATACCCCCATAAAAAAGTCTAAAGGGGTGAGATCTGGAGATCTTGTTGGCCACTCAATCGGTCATTGGTCCTCTTCTTCCTATCCACCTATTGGGAAAAACTTCAGTGAGGTAATTACGTACAATTAAAAATTTTGCGCATTGGCAGCGCCATCTCTTGGCTGCACGCAACAATACGATACCATATGGAATGCTTATTTCTTTTTATCAAATAATAAAAAAACGGAGTTCCTGAATTTTTGGCATTAAAAACGGTTTTAGTAAAAAAATTCTTTTTTTTGTTTTTTACCTTTTACTGCTAAAGAAAAATAAAAAAATAAAACGTAGCTGTCTGTATTCCCAATTTTTTCAACATATCCTTCCATTAAAAAAAACATAGTTAGGGGTCGTTTCATCCCTCCAAATAATTGAAAAGTTAAAAAAGTCCCTTTGTAATATGCGCCATTAAAAATAAAAATTGACCTGATTTTACAAATCGTAATCTTCTAAGTTACAGAATTTATTCCAGTTAAACTTTCCACTCTGTATACAGCTGTCCCCAATGAGTATTCGTGACAATGGGTGGTATGCATAAAACGAAGTAGATGCTAATACTTCGCAAATTAGTATATTCTTCGAAGTATATACTTATAGTAGGTGCTTCTATGGCGAAGTAGAAGCTTCTATATACTCTATGTACTTCTATGTACTAGATGTGGATAGTAAATACTACGCTAATATAGTAAATACTTCACTTTTGTAGTAGATGCTTGAAGTATTAGCATGTACTACGTTTTATGCATACCACCCAATATGTATGTATAATTGACTGACTATTACGTTCTTTAGTATTTTTAATCACAGATTTTGGGCATCAAATTCAAACTCTGTCGTAATCTGTCAAAAAATTTGACAGATTACGTCAACTTAAAAAGAGGTTATGGTTGACTCGTATGTGCAAATTAGCAGTACTTTTCATACCATTTCAAAGCTGCCAAGCATGGAGAAGAACCTCATATTTCAGAGATTTTTAGTAAAATTAGAATTCAAAGGTGTGAAACACGATAGACAATCACTGTAAAATTAAATGTTTTCTAACGTTAACATCACATTTTGTAACGCATATTTATTCGGTATACGTTAAAATAACGTTATAAAACGTGGGTTAAAAATTTAGTTGTAAATTATGATTTATCTAACGTATTAGTTTCGTTAATTTTTTTCTCATTTATTACGTAGAATAGTAGATGTTGAATTAACGTTGAAAAGATATGGTAATCAACGTACGGTAGATACATCGCATTTACTCATAGTATAAATCACGTCGTAAAAAGACAAAATTATTACATATTTATTTCACGTTATAATTACGTTCATATTAAACTGATCGTTAAAAAACACGTTATACAAACGTGGTATAATTATGGTTGCTAATTCAACCAAAAAACAACGTTGCATTTTTCAACGAATAACGTTATTTCCACCGTAACAACGTGAAATTAACGTTGAATAAACGTACATATTTTCGCTGGGATAAGTTTCTCGAATTTTAAATACAGTTCATTTTTTAATATATGCCGATCGATCGATAAGTCAAAGAACTTTTATATAGTTATCTTCTTCTAACTTTCGTGAAACAGCCTTACGGCTTTTGTCATATCGCACGATCATCAGATCTATACGATCGACATACATATAATAAAAAATGAACTTTAGTTCTTTTTTATATAAGATAAAATTTAATTTTATCGATGAGCGAGAGTTTTAATTCACTAGCCATGAAATCGCGAGTGAATTATTTTTTGGGAGTGGATAATTAAATTTTATAGTCATATAAATTTTTTTTTCTATAACAGATGTTAAAGAAAAAAAATTAGAAAAACCAATTACAAATTATAAGTACAGTTCTACAATCGTGGAATAAGGACAGAATAATACGCCGAATATCCTTTAACCTTCCTCCAAATCTATTATAAAAATTATTGTTATAAAAAACGGATTGTAGTATGTTTACGTGTTACGTGTTTTCTATTTGTGAGTTACTTATTTCTTTTTGTTTTTTCGTTCATATTAACAAATTACTTTAAACATAAATCATGTTATTCAAAATATGTAAATTAGTTTGATTAAAAAAATATTGCCTTGTTAACGTTGAGTCAGATGGGTTGAAGAATTTTTACTATTTTGTTTTACATGTGTTTTGTTTTATTTTTTAAGCTTTTTTTTGTTAAAATAAAGCTTTTTTCCATAAAATATTAAGCTTTTTTAAGCGCTTATTTTTATTGTGCTTATAAATCCGCTCTCTATAAAATAACTATTAGCCAGTTTATTAAGAGATGGATATCTCCGCCCTAAGATAAAAGTTATTTATGATTTGAGAGTTGCATACCTTTTTAGAGCGTCAAATGTGTCGTTAAAATTGTCAAGTTTAGGGCCGTTTTCATAATAGTGCTAAAGGAGACTTTAATTTAAAGTCACTTTAAGCATAGGAAAACTAATGTGTTTTTATAGGTTAAAGTCACTTTAAATTTAAAGTTCTATTATGAAAATGGCCCTTAGAATGTAATAACTTTGGCGGGCAGTTATTTCGGAACTTGAAATTAACACATATGGAAGTAATTTATTATAACTATCTCTATACAAAATTCTAAGTTTGAAAGTCATGTGTTGTAAGAGATACAGTTTTACAATTAGAAAATATATCATACAAATTCGCCAAGTAAATTTTATTTATATGAGCTAACTATTGGTATTCATAAATATACTTTCACATTTATGGGGAAATTTAGTAATAGAATGTAAAAAGTATGAATAATACACAAAAAAAATCAAAGGGAAACTGTAATTGTTTGCCAAACAGAGTATAGCATAAAAACTAGGGCTTTTCATCATCACGTTGAATATTTAGGTAATATGTCAATAGCACTAACAATAACTGAAGAAATTTCAATGTTGTTAGACAAGTACACTGCAATACTTAAAATAAGACGAATGTTTTATGATATCAATTGTTTTAAATACAATTGAAACTGGAAAATCTTTTGAAAAAGGTACTATCTTCTAGAGTAGACAAGTCACGGTAGGAAACAATATACACAGAGAAAAAAGAATAGTAAAAAGTAACTCAATTGTAGCTCAAATAGCTCCAGTAACAAATTGTGTAAGATATTCACACAACTGTTTGGCATTTTAATATTTTTGTTTGTAATTTAGCTACAAAAATATTAAAATGCCAAACAATTGTGTGAATATCTCACACAATTTGTTACTGGAGTTCAATTGTGTTACTTTTTGCTATTCTTTTTTCTCTGTGTAATTGTAAGTTCCATTGGATTTTTTTTCCAATGAATAGGAGTCTTGCAGTGGATTCATAAAGGCTCTCCACCACCAAAAAATGCCAAAACGCAATTTTCTGGAAAAAAGACTGTTGGTAACCATTTTGTAGGATACTAAAGGAGTCTTGCTTATTGAATGTATGCCGACGGGGATTAATATAAACGGAGAAGCTACGGAAATACAATTCAAAATTTAAAAACTGTGCCCACGTTTTTGTTCGTAAAAAATTGTTGGGTTTCTAAGGCAAAGTTCAGCAAATAACCATGGAGTTAAGGTATCCACCTTATAGCCCTGACCTACCTCCGTCAGACTTCTTTTTATTCAAAAACCTAAAGAAGCATCTCAGGGGGAAACGTTTTGCATCTGATGAAGCACTTAATGAAGCTGTTGATCAATATTTTGAGTTGCCGAAGGAATTTCTTTCTGAGAGTATGGGACAATTGGAAAAAAATTTAATAAATGTACTTATAAGAACATATTCATGTTGCGTAGAAAAATAGAAGTTTGTTAATGTGGTTTTTTAAGAATGTCTGGAAACTAAATTACAAGAATTAATAAAGGATCTCTGCATCATAGCTTAGAAACAAAACTCCAACGCTTTGTTTTAAATAACATTTCTGAAAATACTCCTTCAAGTTTTATCAGTCTTCGACGTCATATCGAAACACAATATTGTCTGATTTTGAGTTTCGTATTCCTCGAAAAGTCTAATTTTGTTCGGAGTTGAACTATTTTGTGTATTGAACGAATAAAAAGGTCATCAGATCAACTTTACTTCTAGAAAACGTATTTTGGATAGATCATCCCTGGAAATCTTTCATAAAATTTGATCCAACTAATTTACAGCGTTGCTCTTTTACGAGCCCTCGGCATCTCCAGTAACAAAACATACTTATAATATCAGGGATAATAAGAGTCAACTGTGGGTAATAATAACTTGGCTCTCATTACCCTAGATAGTATTAATATTTTAAGTATAAAAATTAGAGAAAAAACATAGATAAACGAGAAACCAAATATTAAAAACAAAAAATATATTAATGTCCGACTAGACAATTATAACAAAATAATGGATCAGTTTTAAGTTAAGTCACGTTAGCATAGAAATAATGCCCTAGGGCGTTATTTTAAAACTTAAATTTTCAAGGCGCTCTATCATTGGAAAATAACAATATAAATTGTCAGTAATCTTTATTAACGCAACTATTCTTGAAAACGGAAATACTCTTTCTCGTACAGTTTTTGTTTTGTTTTTGGGATACCTACAAGGGCTTCCGCTGTCTTTGCAGCCTTCAGGAGTAGTTTTCCTGGAGATTAAACTCTTCTTTTTCTATTTCTATTAACTAACTGACAGCACCTAAATGAAAAGTCGCATTGACAAACAAAATATGTTGCTTAGATACGGCATTTCCAAAAAACCTATGATTTCTATTAATTAGTGATTTGATGGTTTTAATATAGTATATTATTATACAAGTTTCACAAGAAGGCTTATTGTAACACGAGTGGGGTTGGGGTACGACTAGCGAAGCGTAGCGAGCTAGGAGTGCCCCAACGGAACGAGTGTTACAATGCCTCTTGTGAAACGTGTATAATATACTATTTTTTCTACTTTGCGTCACTTATTGAACAAAAAAATGAAAAATACTGTCAAAAATTTGATCTCCTTAGTTTATGGGGAATTTTAGTTGTAATGCGTGGCAACACTAAAAACCTTTCGTTTTAATCAAAAGTCACATTAACCAGTTATTAATTTGTCTTATGCAGCTTCATTGTGAGTATTCTGTTAAGTAACAAATAAATAATGAGTTATTTTGTAAAATCTATTAAATATTTTCAATTAAAAATTGACTAAAATTTCCCCAAAAACAGTTTCACAATGAGCTTCATTGTGAAACTGTTTTTGGTGTCACAATGAGTTCATTGTGAACGCAAAGTAGAAAAAAATTATTATAAATCTGACGAAACACAAAACTAGTCGGACATTAAACGTTAACGGCACCACGGGCGTTAAAATTATACTCCCTCGGTCGATGTACACCCTTCGGGATGAAGGCCCTCGGGTTGTACACTGCCGACCTCGTACCTCGTACCTTAATAACTATAACAACCTAGTAATATGAAATCAAAACATTGTCCAAAAAAATGTATTTGACTACTTACTTTCTCGAATAAAAATTACGAAAAATAACAAACCAAGTCTTAATTTGAAACAAGTGCCTCACTGTTATTACTATACGCATTGTTTTTTGTGGTAAATGGATATTCCATGCGTCCTGGGCGGAAAGGGGTACTCTTCACCAAATTTTAATTCTTTTCGTTTGTTAGTTATACTTAAACTAGGCTAATTAGGCTTATTACCCCACGCTACCCTATAACCTTGTTTAATTTATAAACTTACCAAATTACATTCAGTTTCACCATGAAATTATTTATTTGTACGTATAAATAGTATGTCAATAGGACTATTCGCGGAGACATTCCGGACTAGTTCGGAAAGATTAAAATCAAATGCCCATCGAAATAATGATCGATTTTAACAACGTTTTCAAATGTACAACTTTCATGAATTCATGGATTTTAAGGTTCCGAACTAGTTCGGAACGTCTCCGCGAACAAAGCTACCACTAATATTTTTTTCTGAAAAATACTTCTTAGTACTCCTCAAGAAGACTCTTAAACTAAGATCGTTACGACTACGTTAACGATAAGATTATAATTTCTTATTGCAATTTTCTGAAAATTCTTACTGATATTGCTCTATTAACTCGATAATCTCTATGCACGAAGATTTCAAAAGTCAAGCTAAGAAAGATAATCTTTATCCTGTAAGTCGGCTATTAACAAAAACGAGTACTAAATACGTGTAGGCGACTATCGATAATGTGATCGCTATGTGGTTCCACTCGCGGAGGATTATGAGCTACATGAGAAATATGCAAGTCAACAAGTCACATGTTAATTTCCATACTTTCTCTTCTTCGTCATTACTGAGTGAAAAGTAATTTTAGCAAGTAGTATAGGTATACTGGGAATACAAGAGGGTTTAAACTTACTTCTGACGCAAATGAAGTGCTTTCTAAAATTTTCCTGTATTTCTTTCATGGTTTTTTTTTAATTCTTCTCTGTAATATCATTCATTGATGCCAGAATTATATAATGATATAACCTGCCGAAGGACATAAATTCCTATTCATTTTTTTATAAACTTATATTTATAGAAATTTATTTAAAAGCAAATTTTTACAATTCTTTATCTTTGTTGGCAAAATTTCTGCAGACAAGGCCTAGTGAAATTTCCATATAAACATAGTCCAGAAAAAAACAAGGAGGACCCACTCATGTTGCTCATAGTGAAGTTGTTGGTTAAATCAGGTAGAAAATACTCAAATATACTCCACAGGAGTCCAGAAATAGTCCACAATAGTCCAGAAAACGTAAACTAAGCCTCGTTCATTATTACAGATTCAATTTAATAATCAAATATTTATACAAACTACTGGTAATCTAAACAGTTCACCGTTTCTACTAGGGAAAGGCAATATCTTATTTTTAAAAGAAGGGAAGTATCAAAATAGTTTTAGCTTCGAATAAATCTAGGTCCGATTTATTAAGAATAATAATGAAAAGTATACAGGCTTATTTCTTGTTAAATTAAATATAGAAGTATGTGTTGTAGAACGCCGAGTCGCACTACAAATGCAAACGAATAAGAAGCTTTGATAGTGTAACTACTGTACGTTTACGATTAAAAAAAACTGATAAAAAATTATTCATACACTGTTATTCATATTTTTCGAAAACTGCGATACAAGATTAGGACAATAACTACAAAAATATCAGATATGGACGTTTCTAAACAGAAAGTTTAAAACGTTGCGTGTCCAGATTAGTGGAATTTACGATTAGTATTAGTCGGAATTGTAAAATCGATAGCACAAGGATTTGGATCAGTCAGATACGGTAGATTTACTTTTCGTTTCGGTATAGTTATTAAGAGATTTACCTAGAAATTCAGACCTAATGTATAGCGTTTTCAAAAGATCTGCTGTAACTACTCATTAAACAAGGATCACAAACAACAAAACTTTTACATAATTTATAATTAATGGTAATATTTATTCGTTTAATACCGGGTGTGTGATAAAAAATGCCTCGAGTCAATTCTCTTATTTATAGACTGTTTTGAATAAGCGAAAAATCATACAAATTGATAACAATTTCACTTTGTTTCATTGTTAATAAATTGTTATGACAAACGAAAGTCAACTTTCTTTTCCAAATGGATATGTATATATTTTTTATATTGTTTGATAGAGAATTTCTTTCTGAATTCAGTGATATGCAGTAAGATGATTTGATTGTTCAACTACTATTTTTATTCGATTACTATTTTTAATCAATTATTATTTTCGCCCATAACATTCCGCATATTTGCATCTTATTTTAACCTCATTTGCTTAACAATCGTTAATATGCTCATGCTTATTGCTAAATTTTTGTTATACTCCGTTTTTTTTCTCTAGAAGCTGTCAAATGTTTCTGATATTGCTAGCGGTTACCTAAATGTTAGGAATTTCAAAAATTTCTATTCTGCATTTAGTGATAAGAGCAGGTTTGAATTTATTTGAATTTGAATTTATTTCAATTGAAATGCTTTCTGTACAGGTTGTCCTAAATTTTTGGGTATACATTTGTCGTAAACGAACGATGAACGTACGATGGCAATTTTTTACATGTCTCTAGATGCGTAAAAACCATTATTTAGCAAGAAATAAACCACGACCTTCAAAAACACTAGTCTGTCAACAGAATAATTTGATTACGGCGATATGCAAATGTTTTGTTTCTAAAGCACAGGCAGACCTTGAAGAATTTGTTAAAAATCTGAATACCTTCTTTATTTATTAATTTACGAAAAAATGACAAAATACTATTTTAATTAAGAATTTTATTCTCTATTGATCGATGAAATATACAGGCTGTTCTATTAAAAAAATATATCTTTTTGGCTTTATCTCAGAAGCGAGACGTTTAATTGTTTTTTTGATTGCACCATTGCAATTAGCGTGAAAATTACTATTACTTTGCTAATATAATCGAATTTTTAGCTTCTATAATAAAAAAGACAGTAATAGTGCCGACTTAAGTTTGAACAGAATGTATGGCGACAAACAATTAAAATACATTTTCAATGTAATACTATAATAATTTTAAAGTCTTATAATTAACGTGCATACAACTTATACTGTAAATGCTCCATTAAGGCGACTGATGCTAATGAACTATTTTTATTAAGTGCTAATTGTCAAATTTGGTTTTACACCTTTGGCAGTTTTGTGTACATATATCAATATCAAACAGTTTTATAATTGTCCTAAAGTTTTCTTAATCGTTTAATAATTTTCATTAATTTTCGAAATACTCAGTCTTCCTGACAAAATTGTGATTAATATCTTAAGTATCTGAACAACAAAAATTAAAACTATATTAATTTGTTCATTCAGAAATTATTAAAGAACCTACAAATTTGTTAAAATTGTTAGTGATTCAAATGTAATAATCATAATCAGTAGTTAATCACTAATCGCCTAATAAATTATTCTTCAGGGATTAAATTGTCCTGGACAAAACATGTTTACAGCGCTCTAAATTCATTCTGTGGGCCCCAGTGAATCGGATTAGCGAATCGTTTTTAATATAGGTAAGTCGAATATTTGGTATTAAGGGTTCAAAGTCCATTAATGCGTTCACTCCTATTTAGTGAAAACCATAAATTAAAAACATCCTTATCCTACATAAAGCTGGAGCCTAATAACTCAGTGCTTTAAACAGTTAAAGGACATGTTAAGTTTAATCATATTAACAGATAATAAGTACAAGAATTATTAAATAAAATATTCAGGTACAATCAAATTTTTTTATATCTACAGCCTGTTCAATTTGAACAGTTCACCATTGCTAAGTTTCTTATTTTTAAGGATAGAAATTCAGTTAAATTAGCAAAGATTCTCTAATTTTCAATGCTGATTCTGAGCTTCGAATCAAGGAAACAATTGCACTGCTAGTTGTCAAAATATGTTTGCAACCGTTTTCTTTTTAAACAGCAATGTAGTAATTTTTGTAATTCATTCTGCTTACGGGGATACCAAGATTTCTTATACCTGCTTACAAAATAAGGAGATAATTCAAGAAAATCAGTTTCGAAAAAGTAGGTCATGTTCTTGTATGAAACCAAATTGCCTAAATAATTGATAAATACGAGTATATCTAGCTAATGTGCACGTAAACAACAAATAAATAATTTTCCGCATCTTATACCAAAATTTGTTGAATTTGTTTACAAAATAATAAGATATTTAAAAAATCATTTCCACATGAGTAGGCCATGTTCATGTATAAAAGCAAGTTGTCTAAAGTTCAAATAATTGACAAATGATATCTACCTATACACGTAAACAACAAACAAATGAAAAAATACATTGTTGTTATATAGCAATTTTCTTTTCAAATTATTAGTATTAATTAAAATGAATCATTTTATTAAAGAAAATAATGCAGATTAAAACATAGGTATATTTTCAAATGAATAGACTATTTTTATGGCGTATTGAAAATAACCAATTAAATTATTTATTTGGTGGAATACGATTTGGGAACTTTCAATGAAAACAGCATAAGCCATGAGATGGAATATCGAAAGAGTCAGGTCTCGAATGCCCAGTATTGAGTATCGTGATTCATGAATGTCTAGAGCAAACAATTTCAGCAAACAATCATGGTACTATCCTAGTAATTTTGTTGGTAGCAAATTGTTCCTTCTTAGAGAAATCCACTAAAATTAAAGAAGCCGTGTCGCTTGAAGATAATAATGTACAATATAAGCAGTTATACAGGCTGTCACAGAAAAACAATTCCTAACTTTCAGAAGTAGTAGAGGACATAAAATATATAATTAAGCAACTTTTACTGATAAAATTGTGATCGGATGTTTCCGCGCCAAGTTAAATCCACTCAAAATATTTCTGGAATGAAGATATTTATTTTATTAATAAATAAAGAAAATGAGGACTAGAAATAGTCTCGATGTAAGAAGTCACTTTTCTATTTCTTTCTAGTAGCTACATATTTTTAATTAATTTCAATTTATTAAGGCTGGGTTTCTCAGTCCTAGTTTAACTTTAAACTCCTGTTTATTTCCATAGGAACAATTGTTTTTATAATTGCTTTATAATGACATAGCTGTGTGCGTAAAGGGAAACAGAGCATTAATGACGTTGTGGAAAAAATTCGCAAATTTTAGTTTAGATGCAAAATTTTGTTTTTCCAATTTATGCTTCTTGTAACATTTCATTGGCTTTATTTCTGCTACCTACTAGATGAAAATTCACTTCTCGCTGAGTATATTTCTCGAATGCACTCCAATTTGTGCTTATTCGTATTTTACTATGTCCTGTACATCCTAGCATTATGGCTGTTGTGTTGAAGGTCACCGAAATCGGAATTCAAAACATCATAGGCACCGACGCGACGCAGTTTTACTTTCGATTTAGGCTGCGCTCACACTGATAAAGCAAAAACGTTTTTGACTAATTTTGTAAGGCCGGGCGCAGACTGATCAAGCAAAAACGTCTTCAGACAAAACGTTTTGTGGCACTGAAAAATATTATGTTTGATCTTGCAACAATGCTGCATGTATAAACATTTTACAACAAAACGTTTCATTTTGTTCCATAACGCTTTGTTTGTAACACATTGATGATGCAAAACGACTTTAGTCAAAACAGTCGGCCGAACGAACGTTTTTACTAAGGCCGGGCGCAGACTGATCAAGCAAAAACGTCTTCAGGCAAAACGTTTTGTGGAACTGAAAAGCATTTTGTTTTATCTTGCAAAATGCTGGATGCATCAAAACGCCTTACAACAAAACTGTTTCATTTTGTTCCATAAGGCCGGGCGCAGACTGATCAAGCAAAAACGTCTTCAGGCAAAACGTTTTGTGGAACTAAAAAACATTTTGTTTTATCTTGCAACAATGCTGCATGTATAAACGTTTTACAACAAAACTGTTTCGTTTTGTTCCATAACGCTTTGTTTGAGTGAAATGCACATTGATGATGCAAAACGACTTTAGTCAAAACAGTCGGCTGAACGAACGTCAAACAAAAATTTATGTTTGCACTCCCAACACGCTGCATTTTGTTGTAACCTGTTGGATGGTGTCTGCTGGTATGCGCACACTGATTATACAGAAAACGTTTTTATACAAAGCAATTCGTTTTGTCGAACAACGTTTTGTTAGATATCCCTGCACACTGATTAAGCAAATTTGTCTTTTTACACAACAATTTGTTTAACAGCGTTGTGTTTTGTTGGCAAGTATTGTTTCATCAGTGTGCGATGGTACCTCTTTAATGCATGTAAAAAACAGGTTTCGGCAAGTTCAAACAAAAACGTTTTGTCTAAAGACGTTTTTGCTTGATCAGTCTGCGCCCGGCCTAAGGCTTTATTTGGGTTTGAGGCTGCGCTCACACTGATGAAGCAAGACGTTTTCGGGTAAAAAACATGCTAAAACAGTAACTGTTTTAGCATACTTTAAACTTTACAGTAACTGTTTTAGCGTGTTTTAATAGTATTTTATAATACAAGTGCATAAGAAAGCCTTTAAACCCGTTGCGCGTGCTTTAAAGGCTCTTATGCACGTGTATTATACGATATTTTTTATTATACCTGCGCTAAAATGTGAAAATTTGAATGACATTAAAATTTAAATTCATTTTGTAAAGTTGCCTGTGGATCGCATTTTGAATCGTTAAGGTGGAGATTGTATATATTGTTTCCTAGGCAACTTTAAAACACGGCGTGCTTTAATCGCTCTTTGCAGATATAATAAAAACTGTTTTTTGTTTTGATGTATCAGTGTGTGCCTGATCCTATTTAAAGCATTAAAATAACGTTTTCTAACAAAATTAGTCATGTTTCGTCTGAAAACGTTTTTGCTTCATCAGTGTGAGCGCAGCCTAATGCACATTGATGATGCAAAACGACTTTAGTCAAAACAGTCGGCTGAACGAACGTCAAACAAAAATTTATGTTTGCACTCCCAACACGCTGCATCTTGTTGTAACCTATTGGATGGTGCCTGCTGGTATGCGCACACTGATTATACAGCAAACGTTTTTATACAAAGCAATTCGTTTTGTCGAACAACGTTTTGTTAAATATCCCTGCACACTGATTAAGCAAATTTGTCTTTTTACACAACAATTTGTTTAACAGCGTTGTGTTTTGTTGGCAAGTGTTGTTTCATCAGTGTGCGATGATACCTATTTAATGCATGTAAAAAACAGGTTTTGGCAAGTTCAAACAAAAACGTTTTGTCTGAAGACGTTTTTGCTTGATCAGTCTGCGCCCGGCCTAAGGCGTTTTTCAAGCAAAAACGTCTTCAGACAAAACGTTTTTGTTTGAACTCGCCAAAACCTGTTTTTTACATGCATTAAAGAGGTACCATCGCACGCTGATGAAACAATACTTGCCAACAAAACACAACGCTGTTAAACAAATTGTTGTGTGAAAAGACAAATTTGCTTAATCAGTGTGCGGCGACATCTAACAAAACGTTGTCCACAAAACGAATTGCTTTGTATAAAAACGTTTCCTGTCTAATCAGTGTGCGTTACCGGCAGGCACCATCCAACAGGTTACAACAAAAAGCAACGTGTCTGGAGTGCAAACATAAATTTTTGTTTGACGTTCGTTCAGCCGACTGTTTTGACTAAAGTCGTTTTGCATCATCAATGTGCATTTCACTCAAACAAAGCGTTATGGAACAAAACGAAACAGTTTTGTTGTAAAACGTTTATGCATGCAGCATTGTTGCAAGATCAAACATAATGTTTTTCAGTGCCACAAAACGTTTTGTCTGAAGACGTTTTTGCTTGATCAGTCTGCGCCCGGCCTTAGCGTGCTTTAAACTGTTTTTTATTATACCCGCATCAAAATCCCTGTTTTTAAAACTAAAAAGCGTGGGAAAAAGGGCGATTACAGCACGCCGTGTTTTAAAGTTGCCTAGAGAACAACACATACAATCTCCACGTTAACGATTCAAAATGCGATCCACAGGCAACTTTACAAAATGAATTTAAATTTTAATGTCGTTCTAATTTTCACATTTTAGCGCAAGTATAATAAAAAATATCGTATAATACACGTGCATAAGAGCCTTTAAAGCACTTGCGCCGTTAAAAGCGCTCCGCTGCGCGTCGCGCTTTTAAACCCGTCGCGCATGCTTTAAAGGCTTTCTTATGCACTTGTATTATAAGATACTATTTTGTTTTGATGTATCAGTGTGAGCCTAATCCTATTTAAAGCATTGAAAAAACGCTTTCTAACAAAAGTAGTCAAAAACGTTTTGTCCGAAAACATTTTTGCTTCATCAGTGTGAGCACAGCCTTACATCACCCCAAGAAACGATTTATGCTAAAGTAGAACGTTTTTTCCTCATAAACTACGAAGAGTTTCTTTGACAGAGAGAGTACACCTACCTTTTTTCGATGAAACAAAATGGGCAAGAAAGAGATATGAAAAATCACAACGTGCAGGTTCCACAAGCCCGATTATTTCATTGCATTAAAATGCATCGTAACGAAGCTTATGCTAGGCTTTATTGTCTTATCAATATAATTAAGCGAACAAAACATTTCGATATGTTTCTTCTTGTCAAATGTGCAAACAAGAGCGGATTTAGGTACGGTTGTAAGGGCTGCAGCCCAGGGACCCGTTCAAACAAAGGGCTCCCTTCATTATCAAAAAATAAAACTAAAAACAATCTAAATTAAAAATTTCAGAAAAAAGAAAATATACAAACTTTCTTCGTACCTAGATAAAGTTTAAATCGTCGGTTTGCAACAACATTGCTCTTTTTAATGACAATAAATAGTAAAAACGGCGATTTTTGTTTTTGTTCTCTTAGTCTTTATTCTTGACCTGAGAATTTGTTCCTTCGTTTTTTTGTTTGTTACTAAAAGTAATACCTAAAACATTTTATTTTTGATTAATGTTTGATGTTTGTTATCCATAGAAAACCTTTTTTCATTATAACTGTATATAAAAGTTTGTATATCCAAGCGCATCAAATAAAACAAAAGTCTTTAATATCAATTGCCTATAATTTGTTCTGTCTAAAAAAGGCTAAAGAAGAGTTTTTCGCCAAAATGGCGAATGAGTCGCTACAACAAACCAGATTTAATTGGGTAGGTCCCCAAACAATCTTAATGCAGCCCCCAAAGTTAACAGTCTGTTGCTTTATCTGAAAGTATTCGAAGGCATTTTTAATTATTTAACTACTATCACATTATAATTGGACTTTTATCTACACTTATGAAGCATTTTAAGTGACCTATTATCCACTAGTGGAATAAAGTTACTTTATTCCACCAGTGGATAACAATAAACAACGTACCATAGCAACCAGTAGGTATGACAAAGCCTGTTATGAATACGAATATTTTTTAATTAAGTTTCGCTCATTCTGATTCCATAAATGTGGTGATTGTGGATAAAACGTTGTATTGCTTGCGTGTTTTAGATGCATTTCATCCACTTAAACAATAATAGTTTTTTATTGTATAAGTGTTTTAGATAGCATTTTATCCACGTAAGAATGTTTAATGTTTAATTTTCTTAAGTGGATAAAATGCTATCTAAAACATGCATGCAATACAACGTTTTATCCACAATCATCACATTTATGGAATCAGAATGAGCGAAATTTAATAAAAAAATATACGTATTCGTAAAATGAAACGTTACAGGCTTTGCCATACCTACTGGTTGCTATGGTACGTTGTTTATTATTATCCACTAGTAGAATAAAGTAACTTTATTCCACTAGTGGATAATAGGTCAGTTAAAAAGCTTCATAAATGTGGATAAAAGTCCAGTTATAATGTGATATTACTTTTGCTGTTAGTAATTAAGCAAGTTTATATTTAATGCAGTATAATAAATAGTATAAATTAAATGATTCTTTTTAATGTTCAACACTATTCATTTTCAATAAAATAAATTAAGTACTTAAGATGTTTTTCACCTACGCCAACGTTTTGTAAGAGCCAATTATAAAGTAGTATCATGAACGGACTGCTTTTTTAATTATGAAAATACGATTTGAAGCAAGTACATATTTGTGATACAAATGATCAAATTGTTCAATATTATTTTAACTAATAGGAAGTGTAATTTTGAAATCAAAACAATAACTGAAAAATTTTAGTTTTGAAGACATCAAGATTTGATGAAATGGGTAATTCCACTTCCAAATAAATTTTGTAAGAGACATGTTGTAGTGAAAACGCGTTGAAGTTAACGTAAGACATGTGTACATCCGATAAGTTCTTCGAATAGCTCAAGGAGAAATACCGGTTGACGACAAATTTCTACTGAAATCGCTAATTACATATGCCAACGGCTTAAGTTAAGTCCTTGTCTTACAACTCTTGTTACTGAGGGGTAGTCAATTACTGGATTGTAATTGGTCAATGTATCTCAAACAGAAGCAGAAGGAGATAATCCCTGCAGGGAGGGTGGTACCAGAACAACTGAAGAAAGTGTATATATTTTGGGGTACATCTTGAAACAATTAGCATTTACCTGTCTTGCGTGAGAGTGTTAAGCATTGCCAGAATGGAAGTGTTTGACGGCGTTCAAGTGTTGGGGATAGTAGATAACAAACATCAACTGTCACCGGTGTCCGACTTTTCACAAGACAACTGCGCCACAACAAATATTGAATTTAGTGCCTTGTATCAAAACTTGGGGAGCCAGTTAGAGAACGAGGAGCTAAACCAACAGGTTAGTGTTTTTGCTTGTTTTACTATAAAAATTTCTTATGACAGTTTTATTTTACAAAAATTCTTTACTAACGTAGTCGTGTCTTTTGAAATACATTTTGTCACTTTAAATTTTTGGTTTTTCTAAGAGCAAAACAGAAATTTCAATAGAATATAAATTTTATTGATATCTACGCATTTTTTTCCGTTTTCTTTTTGTATTATAATTATATGCTTTTGATAATTTATTACTGATAACAATTGGATTAATTTTTTCGACAAATTAGTTTTTGATAGGTATAATCGAGGTTATTAAATTTTGATTTGATTTTCTCTTAAATGGTTCATCTTGCATTGTAGTTATAAGTATATTTCATCAAGTATGTATGATGATGTAAAAACAAGCGGCCAAAGTGCAAACGCGTATGTTTTGGCAAAAATACAAACAGGGAAAAACTCCTCATTGTGGAGATAGGGCCACCTTAGAATTTTGATATTTGTTCTTGCCGATTATTAAGTATTGTGGGTTATGAAAAGTTAATTGAAAATATTTTTTTAATGATAATTTCATATTACTTCACATTATGCATGCTCACCTTGTAACATAAATTGTTTTTAAAAGAATGTAACCAAATTTCGCAGAAAAAAAATCACTACTATTTTATTAAACCACCACCCCTTTCAGCACATAATTCAAGTCTACGTGTTAAAGATGCAATGGCATCTCCTATCCGATTTTTGGATATTTCCATTTCCACATTATTAGATAAATGTTCCTTGTAAACAATTTGTTTTAAAGGTTCCCACAAATAAGGATCTTGTCAAGTCGGGGCTCCTTGGCGGCCATAAAACTGGACCATTTTGGGTCTTTATATTTTTTAATATCTCTTATGGTTTAGTGACCAAATAGAAAAAATTAAGTGGCTGCAGTTGGCCATACAAGAGAAATGAATGTTTATTTTCAGAAAGAGGCATCATTAGTAAACTTTTTCGTGTCTTTACAACTTTTGATATCTTGAGTTTAGTCGCCAAAAAAGTTTTAACAGCGTAACTTCTTTTAAAACAGTGTGATCTAGTGGTTTTTCTCAGAGAAATAAATGATGAAAACTTTATTAGTGAAAAGTAAATGCATTAAGAATTTGCAATACATGTTTCTAAATTCGAAGATTCTATGTAAAAATTTGAACTCCACATAATTTCTTTAACATTTTAAATAGTTCTTAATAGTGTAAATAACATTACTGACTTTTACTTTGAAGAAAAGACAAAGTCTTACTACAAAATATTTTATTTTTTGAAGTGACCACTGTTTCGTCAATGCTAAATTGTCAAGCTAAAGCTCTTGAGAAAGACAAAGGGACGCCATTTGTAGGAACTCATGTGCAACGTTGTAGGTACAAGTTTTCTAACAAATGGCATTCCAGAAATTTATTTTTCTGTGTACAGCCTACTAGGTTATATCAGATTTCAAAAAAGGATACCACAATCACTGAGATTTTTAAATTTTTCGACTGAATCGGAAAAGATATCCAAAGTTGCAATGACAGAGAAAAGTTTACTGGTAAATGCCTGTTTCTGTAAATAAATTAGTTATGCTTGTAAAAGGCATTTGAATTGCGTGTACAGCCTACTAGATTACACTTGTTTTCAAAAAGGAAGTTAAATCACTTAGGTTTTTCAATTCTGCGAAATAGTTATTGTAATATCTGTGTTGTTACAACCATGTTTTTCATACTAAAGTCCAAATACTCTCGAATCGACGCAATGCGCAGAAACGTAAATTCGTTCGAGGATCAAATAAGCCAGTGAAAGTGCTTCTGAAGTGGCGTCACATTCAGTGTTTGTGCATTCTATTGTATTACAATTTATTTGCTAACACCACTGGCCCTGGCAGCTTAACCGGAGTTCGCGCAGATTTTGATAAGTCATTATGTCGAATCGATAGTATTTGGACTCTAGTTGAACACTGTAAATTATCAAAATCATCTGGACGTGTAGTTTTTACCTTCCTATGGAGCTTCATACCAAATATCATTCAAGCATCCTTTTGTATTATTTTTTTTGTGTAATTAAACCACGTCCATACATTTTAGTGACGTCTTGTAACTATAACACTTGAGTATGTTCTTGGATTTTTTGTGCCTCGTTTCGTCGAGTTGCACTGATGACTTATGTTGTTTCTTGTTTGTTCTGATGAATGAACATGGTTTTCGACTGTCAAGTTTGCAAAAAATATATTTGCAAATGGCAAGACAATTTATTTTTTACGTTACAAAGATAAGGTATACTCTGTACCGTTTCTCTATGCATCTAAATCATAAAACCCTTGCGATCCTTATTACCTGTTTCTTTCTGTATCACAGAATTTCTGTATTGGGTAGGCTTGTATACAGCCTTAAACTGTGTTACATCAGGAGTTTGTGGATTTACATTTTATTACTTAGACGCATATAGACATGGTACGAACTATAGTTTTAGTTTTATTGGACGTTACACATACCTTACTGTAATTTTTCGCTTAGATGGACTAGAATTGTAACATACCTTCTAAATTTAACCTTTCTAAGCAGACGGATCGGAAATTGTAATGAAATGGTGGTCGGCTAAATTTCCTGAGTTTACTTCTTTTCTTTGGGGATGCTTCACAAAGCTTGAATATTTTGAGAAACTAGACAAGTAGTGATACATACACATATTACACATTAAAATAAATAAAATATTATTAAAATCACATTTTTGAACACTCCTAAATTTTCTTAACTCACCAAAGTTTTAAAAATAAAAATTGCAGTAAATGATGGAAATAAAAGCAAAAATTGAAGATTACACTGTTTTTATAATTGTGCTAAAGGTATATGTTGATTTCAGTTCATGCAAATGGAACCTTTTACAAACGAGTGGTCTCCCGAATTACGACAGGGCTTCGTACCTGTCAATGAATCTCAAGCCTCAGAAGAGCCGAAACCCAGTTGTATGTATGCAACAACGCAGAGCAACTCATTCCCGGAACAAAACGAAAAACCACAAAGTAAGTGTCACATTTTGAATCAATTAAAACAGGAAATGTACCTTCGCAACTAACTTTAAATCATACTTCTCCAGTAACTTTGTTTATAAAGTGTATTGTAACGCCGACCCTTGACGAGATGTCCTCTTGAAATGATTAATGAGCCGGCGCTGACCCACATAAAACACCTATCAAACGATGCGAAGTACCTATAAAAATTGTAATTAAACGAGAATTCAACTTATAAGACGCTTACTGTATTTAATTTTTTTTCTTCTCCAAGTTCATGTAAACGCCGAGTAGGTACTATTCCATTAATTAGTAAAATACACATGTTCAAATCCCATGGCGCGGTGCTAGAAAATTTCCAGCGTGTCGTCTTCTGGTTAGGCAGGATCGTATCGTATCTGTTTTACTTGGGAATTTTGCTGAAAAAGGTCAAAGAAATAATCTCACTTTATGACTCTATTACTGATGTATTTACATTAAACAGAGCCAAAGTTTAAAATTTATCTTAATAAAGAATGAGTCCACTTTTTTTTAGCTTCAGAGCAGTATTTTAGTTTATAATAATAAGGATGCACGAAAAGTTTCTTTTTTAACTTATTCAAGTTGTGGAAACAAAGCGTATTGTATAATTGAAGTAAACTGATAGAATTATTTGAAAAAATAGAAATTAGTACACTCTTATAATATTAGGTTGCTCCACAATAACAGTCGGCTACTATAGATAAAATTTAAATGCGACGGCGTTTCTCTAAGTTTCCTACCTAATTGTGAAGGAAAGCTGACAGAGAGCTACAAAGAAAATTTTTTTTTTACATAATTTACACTAAATACACTTAGACCAGCATTTCTCGTGTTGTTTCTTTCCGTGCAAAAAAATATCTTTTTTTGCGTCTCAAGAAAAGACGCTACAATGACTTTCAACTTATCATCAGGAAAATGTTCGACCCCTAAGGTCTTTCTTCATATGTTTAAACAAAAAGAAGTCGTAGGGCGATAAATTAGGGCTATAGAATGGATGTTGTAACTCAGTGAATCCACAGCTTTCGATAATCACTTGAACTGTGCGAATCTTGTGAACTCTGCAGTTCTCGTGCAACAGCAAAGTTTTGGTTCTCCATGAATTCGGACGTTTCTCTCTAATGACCTGCTTCGGGTTCTGAATCGTCCTTCCGTAAACCTGTCAATTAATTGTGGACTACTTTTCCATTATTCAAAAAGCAGAATTCCTTCGCGTTCCCAAAAACAGTCGCCATCAACTTTCCAAAAGACAACTGAGTTTTCGCCTTCTTTAGAGGTGGAGAGCCCTTGAAAACCCATTGCACCGTTACTTCGTGGGAGGATCCCAATAGAACACCTAAATCTCGTCGCCAGTGACAAATCGAGAAAAATAACTGCCATCGTTCTCTAAAGCAATCAAATGTTCTTGACAAATTTCTTTCCTCACCAGGTTCTGCTCTGGTGTAAGGACTTTGGGGATTCACCGTGCGAGAAACTTTTTTCATCTCTAAATCTTCTTGCACAATTTGGTAAACTGTAGTTTCGGATACGCCTGCTTCTTTAGCAAGCACTGGGATCTCCATTCGTCGATCTGACAGCAGCAAATCTTCAACGAGTCTGATGGCTTCCTTAGTCCTTACGAGAACCGGTCTTCCTGATTTGGGGCCATTCTGAATTGAGTGGCGGCCTCATAGAAAACTCAAAAATTCAGTTGAAAATAAGATGGGCCGACATTCCCGCACACCTGAATAATTTTTGGTCCATTTCCCTCTTTAGTTAGGAACTTTATACCTGCATGTAACTCCTATTACAAAATTATTTCCCTTTTATGAAGTTATCGCAATGTTTAAAAAATTCGTGTTCGACAACTACACACAGATAAAAATGCGGTGTTAGATTTAACACCGTTTTAACTCTTTTTGGGTGTTCCCTCGCGTCCATTTGCACAAGTAGTTAAACACGAAGAAGTTAAAATTTCAAGGAGTGAAAGTAACATCGAAAAAGAAATAAAGGTGTTAGTCTGACTACACAAAGGTGTTGAAATTATTCTTTCAAGGAATTGCAGTTACACTTTAATGGTGTTGAAATTACGCTTTGCGGGTGTTACAATTACACTTTCTTTTTTCTTTAACTACCAATAAGTGCTATATTTTCATTTTTAGGTGAGAATGTAACACATAAAAGTATAGCAGAATGCTTTTGGACCTCTTTAACACCGCTTTGTTGTTGAAATAATATTCTTTTTCCTAAAATGAGTTACATGTTCTCCGGTTCGGACACATTTCAACACACAAATATGTTAAATTTATCTTCAACACCGTAAAAGTGTAATATTTCTCCGTTTTGTATATTCAAAATTTTTAACTACTATACAAGTAGTTAAAATAAACATCAAAAAGAGTTACTTTAACAAAATAAAAGAATGGTTTTCACTACATCAGAAGAAATTTTCACTCTTTTGGTAGAACGTTTAACTACTTACTCCTTAAACTCCGCAAAATTTTTATCTGTGCACCCTCGAGTGCAAGTTGGGCGTGTATCGCATCTTTCTCACGCACGATTTCAAACTCATTTTGCATCTCGCTCAACTATTTACAGACGTCTTGTGTTTACACTATTACCACGACAACGGACGAACTTTTCACAACCCACTTTTAAGTAGAGCGTGAAAAGTGCGACCGCTGCCATGGAAATAAAGTAAACACAAGACTTCTTGAATCAGATAAGCGAGATGAAAAATGAGTTGGAAATCGTGCGTGAAAGAGATGCGATACACGCCTAACTTACACTCGAGGGTGTAGTTGTCGGACACAGCCCTGGACTCTGTCAAAACAACTGCGCCAATCTTTTACGGTTGTCGAATAGAATCCACTTTCATCACAAGTAAACACACTTTCCGAAAATGGATCGTTTTTCTTTCTCACAAGCGGGCCAGAGCAGATTTAATGGCGATTTTTACGGTTACCCTCCATTCATTTATCCAACTTTTTGGTCTCCCAGTCAGAAATTAGGTACCGAGAAATGTTTGCAATTCCAACATCCAACTCTGCCGCAAGCTCTCTAAACAGTTATTCGGGAATTAACCTCTATCACTTTTTAAAAATGTCATATTCAAGAACTTCCTTATGACCTTTTTTCGAATCCCGAAAATAAAATTTCTTATGTAACAAATTTTTAAATTATTTGTCGTTTTAAAATCACTTCTGGACGTTTCGCTGCATTGGTTAGCAGTTTCTTCAAGATGCAAACAAGATTTTAAAAGTTTTCGAAGAAGCAACTTACAAATTAATGTGTTAAATAAAAATTTTTAATTGACAAGAACTTAGTCTAATTAAAACACCGTGACTTTTTCAAACTTCAGTACAGTAAAAATATTCAATAAATAATAGATCTTATACTGATTTTTTTTGCTCTCTCATTCAAAATAAAAATTACGTGGTATTTTACAAAACGTACTATATTTTGTTTTGTCTTTCGATACTAGAAATGAATTTAAACTCAAAATCATCAGATGAAATTCATTTGCAGTTTTGTTAAAATATCATCCGTTCTCAAATTTGCAAATTCCGATAGTTTGCTCAAAAATTAATTTGAAAATACTGCACTTTAATTTATCGGTAATGTTTATTACTATCACACATTAAAATTTGTGTAGGTGTATATGATATAAAATTTACTTGATAAGATTCTTAGTATAATTACCAAAGGAATGTTGAAAATAGATTAATCGATTCAATTCAACCGATTACATCTGAATCGATTCAATTTGAACATGTGGAATCGATTCGATTCAATGTTTAGATTAATCTAGTTCAATTACGAAATAATACTTACGATATTCTACAAACGCTTTTTATTAAGTCTTTACGTTTCTATTTCACATGGTTCATTAAATTTGTTGTATTTTCACAATTTTCTGATTTTCTCTATCCAAAATTTGACTGTTTTTTGTTATTAGCTGTCAGTGATATACAAGTGGCACGGCAATGTAAAATCTGTTGCATATTGGTAGTTTTCTGAATCGATTCAATGCATTGCCTGCATTCAACTATAATTCGAATTGATTCTGAAATCAAAGAAAAAAGGGTTAATGAGTCACGCAAAATAAAATTTTATTTAAATGAGAAAATATATGTGATATACCTCATAAGAAAACTTAAAGAAACGATTTAGTAAAATATTATACAATAAATCAATTAGTTTTGGTGCAAAATTTCCGATAGAATCGATTATAAAATTTTCAAAATTAAATTAATTATTACAAATATATTTAGAGTGCATCAGAAATGTGTCTTACTACGTTCCTGTATCTTAACATCGGTCGTTTTCCCAATAGCAAACCCCACTAGCTATTATGTTAATGATCAACATCGATATCCCCTCATTCTGTTAATGTCTCGTGTCTTTCATTTTGATACCGGCATTTTTTCTGATTACTGAGAACAGTTTGTGTTTAAAAAAGAAAAAGGAAAACAGATTAAAATTATGCGATGTCCGTTTGTGATTGGTTGAATAAATAAAAATTCGTTGTATGCGTTCCTTCGTTGAATGTTAGTTGTTTTAGTTTAAAATTTAAAAATAGTTTGTAGTTTAGAATCGCGACGTCGATACATGCCGGAGTATCACAAGTTAAATCAATTTCAGCGTAATTGTAATAATGGAGAATAACTCCGCCATGTTCCTTTTGACACGACAATCGAATGTAGTCACGCATGTTGATCTTATCAACTGTTATTTTTGAACAATACAAATTCCACATTTATAAAAAAAACTCGTTTTCGTGCGTTCGCGAGACCAGTTCTTGATTCCTGTGGCGACAATGATAAGAGTAAACTTTTTTACTTTCAAGGGCGTCCTTGCAGCGGCAAACGTGATCGGAATTATCGTTAAAGTGACACATGATAAGGGGGCAGGGTGGGGTAGATATTTAAAGCCCTGTCAGCGCTCGTCAACTGTCAAGGGAAGCAAGCAACATGGCCGACAACCCCACTTGTCCGGTGATTGACATGCTTAACAATCACATGTTCTGTCTTGAAATTCTCAGAGTATCATATTTGGGACACCGCCATTGAAAATCCCCGACTCACGTGGGCATTTCGGTCGCTTAATTAATCTAACGTAGAAGTCTCGGCTAGCTTGACATTGTAAACAATAACGTCTTGTTAGGAGCACGCCGAGACTCGGGACAAACCGCACAGTAGCTTGTCGAGACCGCAGAGTTCAAAGTGAAAATGTTTAGAGCTCTCAAGGGATTATAGCAACAACAATCTTGTAATGCCTTAGCTTTTCCCTGTGGGGGAGAGAAACGTGAGAATATGGTAGTAAAGTGAAGCTGGAACTAGCCGCCTGTTGAATGCATCATATGAGTTACTTATTTATCAAAAACGTCTCGTCTACTTATGCAAAAATTGTTTTGCTATATACACACAAAACATTTGGTTATTTTGAGAATAGTTTGTCTTTCATTAATTAAAACGTGGTTTTTATTATGTTTCACCTTACGTGAATAACTGCTTTTAACAATTTTGTAGAAATAAATACAACTCTTCCACAAATAATTGTACACTAAGCGAATTCCTGCGATTTACGTATTTGAACAAAAAACTTGTTACAAACATGAATCAGATTTACAGCAGATACGTATTAAATGAAATTTCTTCACTTAGAACACCTATACAAAAGCAATTATTTTGAATTTGATCCCAATTTATCTGCTTCTTTAAATAATTGATTTCCGAAATAGGCAGTCGTGGGTAGTGTTTGGGAAGATGGCATTATTTTGTTTAAAGTTTAAAAGCATCTTCGTAAACATACTGAGGTGTTTTGTTGTTTCCATGAGATTCGACTTTAAAATACAATATGATGGAAAGAAATTATCTAGTTTATCGTGAAACTGTTTTATTGACGATTTATGTATATCTTATAGTCGACGTGTGGACACTTTCTTAACAACAACATCTAACCTGTTGTTGCTACAGTCATTGAATCTTTATTAAAATTATGAAAAACGTAAAACATTCACTAGGTATCGAAAGTTGCTTTCGAATTGGGGAAAACTTGAAAAATGTATGTCAAATACCGATCGAAAAAAAATGTGGTGCCTGTGTTGCCTCCATATTTTTTTACATCAGTTTCTTAGCGAACTAGATAACTTTTTTTGGGATGAAACCAATGCAGTTAACTTCAATTCAACATTAAATGCCTCCAAATTGATTTCGAATTAGCATCACATATCGAATTATTTTGTTATTCACTTCCCTTGTTTGCATAACTAAAGTCAGCATAAAGATATATTATTTTTTAATTTCTTATGCCTAATTCTTTTTTAATTCCGACAATATTTTAACTAATTATTCTACGTACAGTTTTTAAAATCGCTTGAAATATCGTTATCCTACAGAATTACAGATACCGTCGACCTACCCAGAACATCTATATTTTAAACATTTTTAAAAGCTATTCGATAAATATACCGTGAATTTATTTTAACATTGCTGTTACGTACGAATCTGAGAATTCATGGCAACATTTACAATTTTGTAAATTAAACTGTCCTTTTTAAAATAGAACATGAGATGACAGCTGTCATGAATCTGTTCTGTTATTAATGATTTCGATATACTTGCATAATACTACAAAATAATAGCGACTCTTTCAATTACATTAGATAAGTTTATTCTTGTTTAAAATAAGTAAACTTAAAACATAAGGAAAACAGAAATTCTTTAATTCAAAACAAACATCACAACAAGTTTTCAAAAATTTCTTCATTTACCTCCATGCAATATCCTAAACGATTATAAAAGTTCTTAATTGCATTAGTTACTTGTCCAGGGGTAATTCTCAAGGATACATTTTCACTAACTTTCTTCACCTGACAGAAGTTCCAAATTAAAATGGACAAATTTTATTTGATATGACATTCGAAACCCTAACGATGACGATCATGCAACGACATTTTTAAAAATTGGAATTAGTTTCCATAGTAATATGAACAGAAATGTTTCATATTAAAATAAAATCACGGTATATTTTTTTATTCCTGTTTAAATTAACAACAAAGTATTAGGCATGAGAAAACTGCTTTCTTTATTTTTTAAAAACGGCACCACCTTATTGTACTTCTTAATATTAAAAGAACTGGTAATTAATAAAATTAGTACCTACGTAATTAAGAGATTCACAATTCAGAAAAGATATACAGTGAGGTGATAAAGTAAGGAATAAATTCATTATTTCCTGAATACTCACTATACACGAAAAACGCCGGGAAAGGTCAATTTTAGAATTTTGTTGCGAATCTGATGGTCTAGGTAAAAATTTTATTTCAATTGTCATTTGTCACTGATGATGTCATTGAAAATTTTTTTAATGAAATGACCACATTTTATTCATTTAATTTGAAGACTCATGATTTACTCTTTTTGACAGTATACCATTTTTGACATTTAAATTTTGAAAAATGATCAAGAGAGGATTTTAATCTTAATCACTCAGGAAGAAACGAAATAGGTTTCTACTACGCATGTAAATGGCATTAAAAAAGCGAAAATGCTAATAAAAGCTAAGAATGTCACTTTAAACTGAAATAAAATGAAAAATTGAGGAAAATTAAGGAAATTTGTCGATATGAAGAAAGAAGGATATCATAGTATCTCATAATAACAATATTGACAATATCCTACCCGGCTAAAAAAGTCTTGCACAAAATTTATAATGTCTGGAGTAATCAAGCGGGTTTCTTGTCTTATTCTGTCTTTTAGATTATACAGATTATTTAGTCTGTTTACATAAACCTTACTTTTTACATAGCCCCACAAAAAGTAATCAAGTTTCGTTTATGTAAACAGTCCGAATAATCTGAATGATTTAAAAGAGAGAATAAGACAAGAAATCCGCTTGATTACTCCAAATATTATAAATCTTGTGCAGGACGAATTTTCTAAACGGGTAGGATATTGTGAATAAGAAAATGGTAGATAGTTTGAACATCTGTTATGAGATACTATGAGTTTCTTCTTTCCTCATATCGACAGGTTTCCTTATATTCCTCAATTTTTTATTTATTACAGTTTAAAGTGACATTCTTAGCTTTTATTAGCATTAGCTTTTTTAATGCCATTTACATACGCAGTAAAAACGTATTCCATGGTTTCCTGAGTGATCAAGATTAAATTCCTCTCTTGATCATTTTTCAAAATGTCAAAAAACGTATATGGTCAAAAAGAGTAAAATCATGAACCTCCAAATTAATTGAATAAAATGTGGTCACTTGACGTTACCAGTGACAAATGACAATGGAAACGAAAATTGTACCTAGACCATCAGATCCGCAACAAAAATATAAAATTGACCTGTTCCGACGTTATTCGTGTACATTGAGCATTCAGGAAATAATGAATTTATTCCTTACTTTATCACCTCGCTGTATAATTACATGTGTTTAAAAGATGAAACTATCTTCGAGTTGAAATGTTTACTTTTACTGCAAGAAAAATGATTACGGAAGCATTAGAAGAGTATCATGAAGTGATAACGAATTATCATATTCGCCGATGATTTCTTTTTGTTTTCTTTTCGTTAGAATTATTATATTACTTTTTCCTGACGCTTCTTTGACTGTACGGTTGTTAAACTTACAATTTTTATGATGTCATACTGATTTGTTGATTTTTTGTTGGTGAGAAAGTTTTTCGATTACATTATTTTTTTTATTTTTAACAAATCCCCTCTAGACGTTTTTTGTTTTAATTAAGCAGTTGTGTGTGCAACATTTTCTATAGTTTGGGTAAACGATATATTCGTATTGTGTGAATAAGTGCTAAGTAAAGATTTTATCATAGGAATCAAACAGTAAGAGCCGTGGTCTGTTAAGACTTTTGTTTTATTCATAAACCTCCCGCCGTAGCGATATCCACCCCTCGAAGTTATCCCTTATTGACTTATCCGGTGGAACGTTTGAGCTGTATTTATACCGTTTTACAATAGGGCGCCTCGAAATTTAAAGACACTTGATGAAAGAATGACGATGAAAAATAGAGCGATTTCATTTCCGTTATCCGCGCATCCATATCAATCCCTGTTCTTTTTGACATTTATGCGCTATAAGTTACGAACAAAATTAACATATCTTCTGTGTTGCAGATTTCGCCGGCGAGAGTCCGTTACCGCTGCAGACCGGATCCGGAACCGGAACAAGCACTAAACGCGCTCGTACAGCATACACGTCCTCACAACTGGTCCTCCTCGAGAAGGAATTTTATTGTAATAAGTACTTGTGCCGTCCCAAAAGAATTCACCTGGCACAGCTGCTGAGTTTGACAGAGCGCCAAATTAAAATATGGTTCCAAAATCGTCGTATGAAATTCAAGAAAGAGCAAGCCGCAAAGAACGTATCTTCAACCTCGCCGAGAAATTCATCTTCACCTTCAGAGTGTGGAAGTAATTCACCCAAATATGCTTCTCCTCGCCCACGTTCTGCCATAAAAAAGGAAAATGGCAAGCAATTTGTAGTAGACCGTCTTCTGTCCCATTCTCCTGTATCATATTTGTCTCAACAAAATTTAAATCCGAGTACTTCTTTCATTATGAATTATCCTAGCCCGACTCCTTATACTTTGAGTGACCAGTCCGATTATTACACTAACCAATATTACCAATCTCAACAGTATCCCATTGATAATGGTTTCGATAATTCATATTTAAACCTTTACTCGCAAAATTATCTCACGTACTCGAACAATTTCAACAATAATTCATTCGGCCACGTCGAACAAAGAGTTCCTGTTGACCCGGTGGCTGTGAAACTCGAAGATTCTCCACCATCATCAGATAAACTAGAAAACAGCATGGAAGACTATCAACAAAGTGTAAATGAAAACTGCAACCCTTCTATTAATGTCTCTTGGATTGGTCAGCATTACTTTAATAATCTGACCCAATTGTAAAGACAAGAAGGAACGACAAGAGAAAAACGGCGAAAGAAACGATAATACAAATAACTGCTGCAGAAAACAAGGACTTAGTAGCTACTTGTGTGAAATAACGAAAGATATTTCGTTATCATTTTTAAAATGTTCGTGATTATTACACTTATTGGATAATAAGTAGTAGTATAATTTTAAAGTAATAACTGTAAATATGAATTTTCAAACTCATTTATTCTGACTTTAATATGTTTTGTGACAATTTACTTTAACTGTGTGATTTATATTTCATTCGAATTTTTCTAGTTTAACATTCTCTTGAAATTACTGTTAAACTAGTAGAACGGAGGGTATATAAAAAGTATATGTATACAAGTATTATAAGTCCAACTCTGACATTTTAAACATTTTCTATTGAATTATTTTAAAAAATGAGCGCAGAGACAATGTCCCATCTTTTGCAATGCAAACTTAGTTTGAATAATTACATCATATTATTATTATAACAATAATTATTCTGTATTAGATTTACATAATGCAAATTTTGACAATATAGAATTTCTACTTACTTGTGTTTCTTGTCTTATATTTTATGCTTATCCAATTTTAAGTGGGCATTGTTCATAATGCTACATCTTCACGAATAAGGCTACGTTATGCAAAGATATGCACTCAACATAGAAAAGAATTACGAAATGCCTCTGAATATTCACAGTGAATCATTTCTGCGAACTATACCGCACAACCCATGGACTTTCCTCTTAACATACGAGGTGTGGCAATAAAACAACTGGATTGATTTTTTTGCCGCTTGCTTGGGATTTTGACAATAACTCTGTCTATTTCTCCTCCTACTTAACAAATTTCAAAATTGGGCCACGTTCAGTACAACAGTAAACTTTATCCAAAGCGGACCGTGTACCTGATCTCTGTCGAAATTATGTTGAATGTGAAGGATCAGACTATTATCCGGGCGTATTTTATGGAGGTTTTTATATACGAGCACTTCATGGACGCATAAGAAAAAAAAACTTAAAAGATTCATAGAAGATTCTTCTTCAGGACAACGCACCAGCATACAAATCGCTGCCTATTTAAGGATTTTTAGCGAAACACGGGATTCCGTATTAGAACATCCACCCTACTCACCTGATCTAGTTCCGTGTTGCCTAATAGGGTCCATACACGGTCAAACAATTTGCGCAAATTTTTGTTCATGCACGATACGATAGTTTGCGCAAACGTACAATAAAAGAACACTGAAATTCCGTCCGCCAAACAAAGCACTATGTGAGTTTGTTGTAAAACGTCTTCCAACATCCACATACACGTTCCAACCCGTTGCGCAACTGTGCCCGTTGCACAAATAATAATTTCGAACAGATTTTAATTTACTCAAACTGTTCCACAACAACTCAAACACGAACAACACCATCAAAATGTTTGCACAGCATTCTTTATTGCGCAAATTCTTTGATCGTGTATGTATTAGATCAAATCTGCGTTAAAAGAAATCAGATTTGAGTCCATTGATGCTGTAAAGAAAAAAGCGACGAAGCTCATGAAGGATCTCAGAAAAGGACCTGCAACAATAGTGGAAGATTCATATGGAGCAGTGTAGGGATCGAAAAGGGGATTACATTTAAGGAAATTACATGTCCAAGAAATAATTTTGTTAGTAAATATTTTTTATCTTCGACCACCCTACTGTAAATGACGAATTACGTACAACACATAAATTAAGTAAGCGTGTTTACAAACGTCGTGCGTAAAGTAAGAAAAACGCACAACGCACCTACTTTACGCACGCTTGTAGTTAGATCTACGTAGCCGCGTCACATTAGATTGACACTCGTCGAAATTGCAAGTGTAATTGCTGATTACTTTGAAGGTAATTTTTGTGGTCGTAGATAAAGTATAGTACAAAACTCAAGTTGTAAAACAGTTACACACTTGTGGAACTTTGCATTTGCGCAACTTTTCCACCGTGCGTAATTTGCTATCGTAATTGCTAACGTATCATATTAATATACTCAAAATCGTGCAGTAATGGGTTACTTTACTACATAGCGACCATTATTGTATAGCAACGTACTAACTACTATTATTTTTCATCCATCAATTGTGACAGTGATTAATGTCACTTATATTAAACATTAATAAAATACGTCACTGTATGAAATGCGAAAAAGTAGTATACGCATCTCGTTAGAACAGCGTTTTACTAAACTTGATACGTAATATACTATTTTTGTGTAGTTGACAGAAAGTATAAGTTTTATAACATGTGTTTTTTTAAAAATGCCATAAAGGTTGGCCATGAAAATTAAAACTCATGTCGTAGCTTGGCATCTAACACATGCCAAATCTGAAAATTTAAAGTAAATGAATGGAGCTAAGACATGAATTTTCTTTTCCACAGCCACCCCTTATGGCATTTTTAAAAAAACACATAGTATAAGTTTAAGTATATAAAAGTATTACATGTTGCAAGCCAGGCGATTTTGATAGCACCCAACAACATTGTAAAAAGTGTTAAAGAACGTTTCATGTGAGTGTGACGGAGAGGAGATTATACAGACGCGCACGTGCAAGAAAAATAAATTTCAAAAAATTTGGAGTACATTTATGACCGGAATTGCCCCGCCATCGCCATGCGCCAGATCCTCGACTTCTTTTTAGATACGCACCAAATTAAAACGGTCAGACGGAATTAAAAAAAAATAATAATGACCAAAGATAGTTGATTAAACAATCCTATACTTTCAAAACAATTGATTAAACAATCCTATACTTTCAAAATTATTAATCTCACAAGGACTCCTCAAGATACTTTCCATTTACTACTAGATACCTAAGACGAGAGTGAGAAGGATATTCAGTATCGTTACCCTAATTCGCAAATGTCGTAAGTCCACTTTTTGTCAAAATTGAGATTTTGACACCATTTCGTTAACAAACGACTAACCTACCTACTAGAAAAATTGTAGCGCGGAGACTTACAGTTTTCTATTATTAAAGGCCATTTTAGAAAACAACGTGACTCCGACACTTGACAATTTGAATAAGAAATTATCGCAAATCTGTCAGTTTACATGGTCAAATCAATAGTGTGTGAATCATTTTAAAATAATAAAAAAGTATTATTGTATTACCTAATTCAACAACAACAAAATTACAGTTAATAAAGTAAACTGTCATTACGGTTTTTATCGTCTCCTGTAAAATTAGTAAAAGTGGAGTTACGACATTTGCGAATTAGGGTAACGATATGTACCTAAGCCCAAAAATCTCTTACACACAAAAACTTTACACAATAAACAAACTATCTATTTTCTTTCTTTTTACCAAATTTTAGCAAAACTATGAAAGACCCAAGTCGCATTTCCTGTGATTGTGCGTTTTTGGATTAAGTTTTAGGTAGCCACGAATCACTCTCAGCCTTTTTTTATATGGAATGAAATTTTCGCTTCTGGTCCTACAGCTACATATAAATAATTTTGGGATTGAGGAATTTTTACTTAACCTTCGCTCTTCTTTTTTATGTCCTCTGAATTTTAGTATTTAGTAAAATATTGGACTTTTTTAGAGAGTCAGTTAAATTAACAAAATTAAATAAATTTGCAGATGTAAAATAGTATCCAAAGAAAATCCAGAAATTCAAAAAGTTATCGGAAAAAAATAGTTCAAAATTCAATAATAAAATTGGAAACAATAGATTCAAAATTAATTTGAAGAGAGAAAAAATGATATTCTATACCACATTTAAAACTTGTGTTGTTTTTTGAGTTCTAGATAAATAAACTGATTTTTTAACTCACCGAACGTAATCCAAAATTTTGGGTCACCTCAATTTTAGTTTGAAACGTTTCGTTTACGGCTTACTCAAATTTACTAAAACAATACCAAAAAAAAACACGCGGAAAGAATTTTATCTTTTCTACCGAATATAAATAAAACTAATTGTAAGGTAAAATTAATAAATTTTTCGCTAAACTGAACAGTTCGCGGTTAGAACAAACATGCAGGATGGTTAGGCACGGAACTATCTTAACGGAACTGATTTTCTTCCGTGAACTGGAGTATTTTAAACATTGTTATCGAATCCGAATGGTCCGAATGACAAATAAAATTATTATTATTATTATTATTATCTTGTAAGTGGGTAACTAACATCATACGAACCAATTATAAGTAGTTAAACATATTTTTTTGAGTGGGAAATAGCTGCTTTCAGAGGGGACAGGAATGCCATTTTCGCTGACTTTATGGTGCGCCCACACAAGTCGAATCAAAATTCACCTCCACTTGCTGAAAAACCAGAGTTTTCCTGATCAAGGCATTTCAGAGTGTCGCCAACCGTGATAAGAATATAGAAATTTTTCACAAATTATTTATGCTAAAAACAAAGCTTATGCACGGTGATTCAGAATTATCTCCCAATATTTTCAGGGAGAACAGAACGTCAAAAAATAAGATCACATTTTTACATAAATTTTTTTCCAAAAATCAATAATAAGGGAGTTATAATCCCCTGAAAGAGGGATGAAACGTGTTGTTCCTTTGGCAACATCTTCTGAATCCTTTAAGTTATCAAACTAATATTTAAAACTTAGATATAAGGCATCTAACTGAACATTTACAACGCATTTGTCAAATCCTTCCTCTCTTTTAAGGGATAGTTTGAGGGGGTTACTTTCGGTATTTTATGGTAACAAAATGCAATAGACGTACGCTAACTTTTAAATCTCTCAAGAGAGCCTCTTTGTGCCAAATAATCTTGTCTTGAATATTGTCTTCGTAAATTTTTGATGAAATATGTATTAAATAAGGAATAACATACTGAAAAGTTACACTCTAAAACTACCCTTTAAAGAGGAAGGAGGATCTAAAAAATACGTTATAAATGCGCAGTTACACAGAGAAAAATAAACTGTTCAGTCAACCAAAAACACGTTCAGTTAACAGTATTTTTCGTTTACCTATTAGCAATCATGCGTGGTTATTGAACCAACAGTCAAAAAATGTTAAATATTTTAGATTGAATATTTTCTTTGAGGCAAGCATTCAATGAAGACATCTTTCTAGTTGCTTTAATGCCCAAGAAGATTGATACAAGAACTTTAGATTGTTAAAATTGCTAAATATTTTATTTGTCTGAACGCTGTTAGGGAATTAAAATTATATTTTTGATATGTTTAAAGTAATTTTTCAGTACGGCTAATAAAAGCGTAGAGTCAATTCAATCTCTACTATCGTTTAGGGAAACATCAATTAAATGTTCACCTCTTTGCGATACTGCCAAAGTAAGATAACCCTTCAACCTTTGTTGAGGTGACAAGAGGAGCTGAATAAACCTCAACGAACTTTATAATGTCGGACGCGTTCAAAATATGAATGACTTATCCGTTTAAGAAACGATGTCGAACAACAAGGTTATGCTGGGACAGGCAGTAAATATACGTGAAGTTTTAGCAGGCGCCATCTGGAACTCGATAGCTTATTAATATGGGAATTAACCCTCGCTTTTACTAGACTTAACATTTATTACGTTAAATAAAAAATCAAAACAGACACATAAAAGCAACAGCACTTTACGATCACTTTGAAATTTCAACTTTTTGATTTAACATATTAAGCACTTTCGTTTTAAGGAAAACATTTACATCGTTCAGTCAAACGTAATAGTTTAACATTTTTTTAGTGTTATTTCAACAATTTCCAAGATGTTCAGTTAAGAATATTACCGTTGAAACAAGTACATTTTATTTAAGTCAACGCACAAAAAGTTGACATTCAAAAAGTTGTTGACTTAACTATTTCATTTTTCTCAGTGTAGGTGCCTTATATCTGAATTTAAAATATTAATTTGATAACTTAGAGGATCCAGAAGATATTGCCGAAAAAACAATATTTTCTACCCCTCTTTCAAGGCTTATTATTCACTTTTGGAAAAATTCTTATATAAAAAGGTTACGTTTTTTTTATTTTCTATTCACCCTGTAGATATCGGGAGGCAATTCTGAATCACCGTGTATTGTCTTAAGTCGCGGTTCAAATTTATCTGAGTAATTTATATTTCCTTTTCGACCTGAACAGAAAAATTAGTCTCTTTGTTTATGTACAAAAATTCATTTTATGTTAAAATGAAAGAATAAAAAAATTTCAAATTTTGTTTAGTTTCGGAGTTATCCGAGTGTGAAAATAAAAAACTGAAACAATTTATTTTCAACATAAACAAAGCAGTTGATAAGATATGTAAAATTTTTTCGGTTGTAAAGAAATATTGTATACAACACGTATCTAAACGTATTTTTTGATCTCGTGCTATTATTTGTGCACTCGGCTGACGCCTCGACTGCGAAAATTTTCTCACTCAATTAAAAAGACCTACTTTCCACACTAGTTGCATAAATAGCTGTTCCTGATTATCTAACTTTAAGTTCAGGTAATTCCGAAACTAAGCAAAATTTTATTTTTTTTATTCTTTCATTTTAACTTAAAATGAGATATGTACATGAGGTTTCATTTTTTTCACCTATTATGAAACACCCTGTATATTCTGTTTACACCAGAACACTCTCCACAGATATTTTTATCATAAACGAATGTGTATCTCGATTACTATACATTCATTATCAATGCTAGTAAGACAATTATCAGATAAATATTGATTAATGCTTATATTAATGTGAATATCGTCCCTATATGCTTTCACTTTCTACTACGCCTACACTAAATCTGACCAAGATACGTTTTAATTGGCTTTCTTTAAAAGATGTAAATTCGCGCTCTGAAAATTAAATTATGCAGCCGCAGTCCCTCTATACTTTCGCGATGCCACCGGATTGCACCCTTTTGGTTAGGGAGACGGCTGCTGCATGATTTCCATTCACCCTGCCATCCATCTTGTTTGAGACACTTTAAACTGACAGACAGTAGGATCCGAGAGTGCTGTTGCTTCGATGACACGGCACATCTTTACTTTTCCTATCGGAATTCGGCGCAGTTTTTCGTTTTCTAATTCACAAAATTCTTCAATGTTTTAATTAAAAGTATTACATTTAACTTTCTGATAATGTTAAATGAAAATGAATCTGAAACAACTAGTTCTTTCTTTTCAACGGCAATTTTTTATTATAATTGACGACGTTTCTCTACCTCGTCAGCTTATTCAAGAATAAATAATTTTTACTGTGCATTTATAGCTTCGTCAGGACAAATAATTATTTAGGAATAATTAATAAATAAATGTTTATCCTGAAGAAGCTGTCAACGTACAGTATAACATCGACATCTAAACTGATTTTACGAACTGTCTAATCAATTACAATTACAAATTTGCTATAAATTTTCAACTGACAAGAAACTGCTTCAATGATTTCTACAGTATATAGAAATTGTAGTTAATTATTTTCCAGTTTAAAGTTTATCTCAGGATTATTTCAATAAATGCACATGTTTTATAATTTGAGTTTTAGGGGACTAACAAATTTTAGGTTTCATAACTACCAAAACGCTATCATTGTTGCTGAAGACAACCTTAGTTTTTCTGTGTAAACTTTATTTTTATTTCCCATTATTTATTGGAAGACAAATGATTATTCAATTAAAAGTTTAAAAATTTGTTGCACGTCAGTTTTCATTGCATTGGATTCCTAGAGCATCCTTTGGACAGCTGTTTTGGTCCTACTTGGCGCCTCTTCAGCAGAAGAGTAACTCGAGAACTTCACTTCAATCAAACCGACCTGTCCTAGATATCTCGGTATCGAGCACATTAGTAATTAATAGATTACTCGCGACCTAATTATTTATTCAATTAAAGTTTATTTTCAAAGATAACTAACATATTTTCTTAAATTTATTTCTTTGCAAAATTCAACATTTGTATCCAAAGTAAAATTAATTTTACTTAAGTTAAGATTTACTGGAATAAAATACTTTTAAATTAAAAGTTATTTTCCGCGAGTTTTGTGTAAGAATAATAATTCTGATGCTTGTATATGTATGTAAGGCCGAAGGGTCGCAATAAATTATTTGAGGATATTTGTACCCATTTACTCCTCGCTTATGAGAGAACCCCTTTGATATAAATCTTTCCTATTTAAATGTGGTGTAGACACACTGCATATAGCGAATGATGTAGAAGAAAAAGAATTAGCATAATCAGAATAATTTTCAGCAGCTGACAGTTTATTTCCTTCTTTTTCTTTCTCTAGGTTTTTGCGCAGCGAGGTTTCCGTAGAAAAGTTTGAAGTGTTTTCAATGTTTTAGTAAAGTTATAGCTTTGAAATGCTTTGCATATAGAGAGAGTGGGTAGAGATATATGGGCACAGATCAATGGGATGGGGTGCCAACAAGAAGGCACGAAAACTATCAAATATTGAAATAAAATTCATCTCCTAACATCACAAACAGCTGCCACTTGTTTTAAGAGTTTGTAAAATCGGAGACATATTAAAATTCCAAATGGAGGATATTTAGGTACTGCAGATGCACTGCTGGAATATATAACAGCATAAACACGTAACGAATTTACTAAATACATAAAATTTTTATTTATTGAGACATAACATTCTTTATAAGTAACTAATTTATTCCACTTGAATGTAAATAATTGACACAAAAATCATAAAAAATAAAATTCTCAATTAATACGATTTATTAATTATCATTATATAGTAGCATATATTTATCATTATATTAAACATAATTGTTTATTGTGATGTTTTATTTTGAAACAAATTTATGAGAAATTAAGCATTCACATGCTGAGCAAATATATATTTTCTTAAGAATTTATTAAAGACGCCAAATTCGAGTAAGAGGGGCATGCAAAATTGAATCGATATTTTGTCTAAAGACATTTATGAAATGATAAAACTTTTATTATTGGTTTTCTATAAAACGAAGGCGCAGGGAGGAGAATAATTTATCCCGGAGAGATGGAAGTAATATCTGATGTATACATTTGAGCGCGCGGAGTCCCATTTTAAGGACTTGTCATTTAAGTCATTACTTGTATAGATAACACGGGAAGCGGAGTCGATAAAAAAAGTTAACACGTTCACTTGATAAGTGAAAATTTTATCTTAAAGCTCAATAAATTTTTATAAATTGAGCGCTTAATAATTTTTAAAAATTTCCCCGTTAGTATACAGGCTGTTACAAATTCGAGGCTCACCATTGGGATCTCGGAAACGGTAAGGGATACGAAGTCGGTTAAATTGGGGCAAAGTTGCGTATTTTGGTGCTGAATAATAATCCGTTCTGAAAAATCTTCTACGTTTTGTAGTTTTTGAAATATTTCAAAAAAACCAGAAAACGTAATTTTCTTTTTTATTTTTTCCTGAAGTTATTATTGCAGGGATCATAACAAAATTAATACATTCTACAGGCACCTTTTTAAGCTCTTTATGATGATATCATTAGATTTTACTTAAAACGTTTCGTCTCGATCTGACCATCATCAACTTCATTTTTTCTTATGGGCGCTACATTGGGTTTTAATACCATTGAATAGATCTATTTTTTCTGATGCTTTTCCATGTATCACACATCCCTATTTAATAATTTGAAACAGCTGGAAATGCAAGAAATTGTTGAAAATAACACTGCAAAGAAAAACATGGTATGCAGTGAAAACAAAAACCAAAAAAGTTTGATATACCTTCGGAGTTTAATTTCGTGTATCACAAGAGCTGATTTCAGTAAAATTTTTAAATCTAAAAATGAATGTTTTTGAACTCAAGAATGGACGTAAATTAAAAAATTTATTGTGGTCTTAACAACAATTTAGTAATAACGAGCGAAATTTCCTTCCAACAATATCCAGAAAGACAACTACAAAACAATAGTTGATTAGATTTGTAATTAAATTATACATTATTATTATTATTAAAGCAAGAAAATATCAAATTAAATTATGTATGTCTTTAGAAAACTCAGCTTAAGCTCTTAAAAGATATTACTGCTCGAGGAAACATTCTTTCTTGTAGTCTCATAATTTTATACATTTTATAAGTAACTATTTAACTACCTCTACTAATAAAATTCTTCATTCTCATCATCATTAAGGCGATCTCGATACGTCCTTCGAGCTTCATGAAAATATCCATAAAGTGCAATGTTTCTATCTAACTTAATAACATTGTTCTGTGTGGATGGCATCTTTCTGGGTATTATTGGAAGTAAATTTCTCTTGCTATTACTAAATTGTTGTTAGCACAATACCTTTCTAAATTTACAAGAATGAGAGATTTTTAAAGACATAATTTCTTGTGATACTTTCTTGCTTTAATCATAAAATGTATAATTTAATTACGAAACTAATTAAATACTGCGTCATCGTCACTGTTGGAAGTAAATTTCTCTTGCTATTACTAAATTGTTGTTGTTAGCACAATACGTTTTAAAATGTACGTCTTTCTTGGATTCACTTATTCATTTTTATATCTAAAAATTTTTCAAAAATCTGCTTTTGTGATAGACGAAATAAAACTCCGAAGATATATCAAACTTTTTTGGTTTTTGTTTTCACTGCATACATGTTTTTCTTTGCAGTGTTATTTTTCAACAATTTGTTGCGTTTCCAGCTGTTTCAAATTAATAAATAGGGATGTGTGATATATGGAAAAGCATCAGAAAAAATAGATCTATTCAATGGTATTAAACCCAATGTAGCGCCCATAAGAAAAAATGAAGTTGATGATGGTCAGGACGAGACGAAACGTTTTAAGTAAAATCTAATGATATCATCGTAAAGAGCTTAAAAAAGTGCCTGTAGAATGTATTAATTTTGTTATGATCCCTGCAATAATAACTTCAGAAAAAAATAAAAAAGAAAATTACGTTTTCTTGTTTTTTGAAAGTATTTCAAAAACTACAAATCGCAGAGGAGTTTTCAGAACGGATTATTATTCAGTACCAAAATACGCAACTTTGCCCCAATTTAACCGACTTCGTATCTCTTACCGTTTCCGAGATCCCAATGGTGAGCCTCGAATTTGTAACAGCCTGTATAGGCAACCAAAATATCACGGAGCTTAACTAAGTCATTTGTTCTGCATATATTTTAGAATATTTTCATTTAATGTTACTTCAATTAAGCAAATAAATTTTTTCACCTACACAAATAATGACGAAAAAAATATTTGTGAGTTGATATTGCTTATTTAATTAATTAAATACCCACAACAAGAAGAAATTGAAGTGTCCTAGCGTAAGTATAAACGTTTAAAAAAATTAAAGCATCGGATTTTTTTTAGAAATTAAAATTTGCTGCTTTATTATCCATCACAACAACATACCTTTTCAAAGATATAGATAAGCCCTAATTAAAACTTAGCTTACTGGTGTGTTTACTGATAAAATCTTCATAATTAAAGTAGGTTCTTGTCCGATGAAAATTGTATCACACATTCTTTTAACGGTCACCGAAAATGCACACTATCACTTAAAATTAATTTTAAACATAAGTTATATTACAATAAATATTTATTTTAATAAATGTTAAAAATTGACAGATTTATATTTTGTTTAAAGAATCTAGAAACTACAAAACATATCGTTTAAATTAGAAAAGTCCTTACGTTTATTAACAGAATTCGATGACATTTTTATTTTGCACAATTCTATAAAACGTCTTTTGAAAATATTAGACTCCCAGCATAAAGTATTAGTATTTTCAAAATCTAAATTATGGTTATTGTGTAACGGGTGTTCTACAAGCATTGAATGATTTTGATTATTTTTTTGGACATGATATTTAAACAACAAGAAATTTGTAAATCCTTGATTTTTATTCTAGCTCTAATTTAAGATTCCCAATTCAATCTTTGGTTCGATTTATTGAGAAAATGTCATAAGGATTTGGATTTTCGGTTAGAGACAGCGGCCCCTAATCTCACCTCAAGTTTAATTTAGCAACACCGTTGTCAAATTTTTAAATCACTTTTGCTGTGGTATTCTTCCGGGTCTTACTCCACATAGGGTTCTGAAATGAACCGTTGATCTCTTCCAAGGCTTCTATCTTGCTGTGGTATTCTTCGGGGTCTTCCTCCGCATAGGGTTCTGAAATGAACCGTTGATCTCTTCAAGGCTTCTGTATTGCTGCTTCATTATCAATCAGCACGTCCAGAAACAGGAGACTTTCCATCGTGAATTTAACCTTCGAGTGTATTCTGTTTAGATGTTCGTGGAATCGTCGTAGATCTTCTTCTCTGTGCGTTCATATCACAAAATTTAAGAATGGTTTGTGGCTTGCTAATTATTATATACCCCTCACTTCGAAGTCTTCCGTAAATAGGTTAGTTATTATTGGTGGTAATGGTGAACCCATGCCTTTGTTCTGTGAATCTAAAGCACCTATTTTTCAGGCAATGCTTCGTCAGACTTCTGCGATCCGATATTTGCGTTGTATGATATCAACTTCCTCTTCTATGGGTATATTGGTGAAGAATGATACATCGTCGAAGCTGACTAGTAGATGCCCTGATGATGTTCCTTACACGTTCGATGAAGTAGCTTGTGTCTTCATAAAAGATTCCGCTTCTTCAGCGTAGAGTTATAACTGTTTCGACTGGAATTTAGCTAGTTGTTCCAATGGTGATCCAATGGGATTAACGATTGATCTGAGTGTATTATGTATTTTCAGCAGCCCTACAGTTTTAGACACTTGGACGATTTCTCTCTTGGAATCAGCTGGCGTTGGCGTTGTTGTCCTTCACTGATGGTACGTGCTCTAATTTCGGCTATTGTTATCTTCTCAAGGTAAGTCGTTGGGTCCGTTTTGTATGCTGGATCTTCTTTTTTCATAATCTTTGATAGCCATTACTACTTTTGCTTTTCCTTTGTCTGCGGGTAGGACAATAATATCTTCATTTTCCTTCAGTGAAACAGAGCTCGTAGTTTTTCGGTGATCTTACGTGCGTAGTATTCTTGATACATCCTGTCGTATGGTTTCGGCTGTATTTTCTGGTAAGTTGGTGATTGATGTTCCTACGCTACGTATCATGTTTTTCATTGATACACGAAAGTGCCACGGCGCGGCGTAGATGAATCCTTTCATTAGTACGTCCATACTTCGTCGAGAGGAAACCTTGACCGCTTGTGAACCATTTTCTTCATCAGATATGTTAGGCGGATATGTTAGGCTACAGAGTAATTTCCTTCTTTTTGTTCATAGCGTGTCCATCTTCTTGGCTTGTTGTAGCTACTTTTCCCAATAGAAATCGGTAATGTTACTTCGCAGGTTTTCGCGGGTGTTATATGCTGTAGTGTTCTTCCGGGTATTCCTCCCCGTAGGGCTCTGAAATGAACCGCTGCCGCTGGTCTTTTGACGACATTTCAGCAAATACATACATACCTATGTAAATAAAACTTTCATGAGCTCTTTCCAATAAGAAAGTGATTTTGATTATTTTTTGGGCATGATATTTAAACAAGAAATTTGTAAATTTTTGATTTTTATTCTAGCTCTAATTTAAGACTCCCAATTCAATCTTTGAATCGATTGATTGGGAAAATGTCGTAAGGATTTGGATTCTCGGTTAAAGACAGTGGCCCCTAATCTCACCTCATGTTTAATTTAGCAACGCCGTTGTTAAATTTTTAAATCACTTTTAACAATAGATATCATATTTAAAATTATGATTAAGTTTAATGTTAAGCATAACCTTAATTATAGTGCTATTTTTCATCTTATATGTATTTCATTAATTACAATGATACCTATTGAAAATGTGAGGATTTCTTTGTAAACTACAGAAGAAGATAGGGTCTGCGTTTAAAGTTTTACCCATTGGATCGTATTCTCACCTCATGTTTAATTTAGCAACGCCATTGTTAAATCTTTAAGCATGGTTTTTAATAAGCACTAATCTTAATGTCACATTACTAAATTTAAAATTACTAAATTTAAACATTTAATTGACACTTTTAAAAGCCAGTTCTATCTTCTTTACATTTTAGTAGTTTACAAAGAAGCCTTCAAGCACATCGTAATTAATTAAATTAAAAACGAAAATTAGCTGTGTTATGTTTAACGTCAAAGTCATAATTAGTTAATCACAACTTTAAACATGGTACGAAAGGCCAGTTTCACAACAGAATTTAAAGGAGACTTTAAATTTAAAGTCACTTTCAGATGTCAAAATAAATACGAAAACACATTTGTTTATACATATTGAATGTGACTTTATTTTAAAGTCTCCTTTAAATTCCATTATGAAACTGGTCCTTGTTGCCAAAAGCAGTAACTCAAAATTTAACAATGGTTAGCTAAATTGCTGAATTAAACATGAGATAAGAATACAGGCCAATTGGTTGAAGGTAATTGACGCTAGATATTTATTACCTTTTTTTACGTCATTCGAAGCCCCAAGCTCTATGAGCCGTCGGGGAGGCGTTAAGGCTGGTTATTCTCATATTGGCCGCTACGGCTGCGACCGACTTACTAGATCTTTTTCTGTTTAAGCTTTCACCTTACAAAATGGGAAACGTAGAAAACCCAGTTCAAAGGAGTTTCTATGAATTCGAAAAACAATTCGACAAGTAAATGCTGCATAACCGATTGAAAGTAATTAGGTATTTCTTCTTTTTACGAGAAAGAAATTTCTGTTGTACGAATGTATGAAACTAAGTAATCGTAAGAAACGAGACAAAAATAATCAGGAGTAAATTTATTTTCTTTGATAGTAAAAATAATGAAAGAAGTTACTTTAGTATCACCTATTTTAAGCTATTCCTATTTTTATTCCAATGCTGTTTCATTCTAATGTAATTAGCGTCACCGTTCCGCTTGACAAGTCCAACTAAATAGTTAAACGTTTTATTTCGGTGCTGTCGAAAGATAATTTTGATTTGGCAACGGTTCACCGAATTATCGCCCAAAAACCAAAACAGAAAAACAAACTAGTAAGAGTTGTTTCCTGTTGTTGTTGGCGTCGCCGCTTAGACGGTCGCGCGTTTGTGAAAATTTTTACGGTGGCATAATTTTAAATAAATAAGGTTTGCGTGCTCTCGGCGCGCACACACAATATATAATCGCGAAATATAAATTCATAGAAGCCGGTGTGTAAAAAAAACTCCTAACAACTATAAATTATTGCGCTATATGTTTGTGACTTACAAATTTATTGTTAGCAAGCTTTCTGGGGGAGTAAAAAATTAACGATTCTAAGTTTTTCCGGTCGTTTAATTGAATTGAACTGCAGAAACAAGCTACGTCAGACTTGGGAATCTTTTAACAACGGCTGCATTTTATTACAGGAATTTTGTTTTCAGAACCTAATAACATTCTACAATAGCTTTCGATACTAATGTAAGGGACAGAATATGTATCTACTTATTGATGCATCTAATGTCCAAATGAACTTGTGAAAACCTAAAATAAAGAATTCTTAAAAACAGAATACTTAGGCCCGATTTTACAATCGTCAGATAAACTGAGTGTAACACTATTCTTGGAATAACGTGACGTAGATATGGAAGAATGTTAAAGGATATATGACGAATAGTTATTATTCGGCGAATAGAGCTTATTCCACGTTTGTAAAACTGAGCCTAGTATGTCTGAAAGCCAAAGTTCAACACAACACTTAAAGAAAAAGCAACAATGTTAATTCCTACCTCACACCTATTTTATTATTCGTTGTTTCAAAAACTAAAAAAATATTTTATTAATTTGTCTAATAAAGGAAATGTCTAGAAATTGTTGTGTGTTTTTCAGAATTCGATTTGAACATTTACTGCAGTACTTTTGTAATTTGGTTACACGTGTTACTCTAATGCAGTAAGAAACATATAAGACGGAGAGCCTAGTCGCACATACTGTAAATTTTCCTAGCTATTGAGGTTACGTGTAACATAATCAAGAGAGATAAGCAGGCGTTGAGAACCCTCACGTTAAATACTGGAGCAGAGGGAAATGAGGAGCTGAGGGTGTGAGTAATGAGCAAGTCTCTATCTAGAGTGCTCCGAATCGGGATCAATGACAAGTGCAGGCGAAGAGCGGTTAATAGGTGTTTGTGATAACAGGGATGCGATAACGCGACTGGTAAATATACTGGAAACGGAAAATGTATGATCAATGAGGATGCCTACATAGCAGGAAATTATTCTAAAAAATTTTATAACTTTTTTTTACATTACACTTTCTAAGGAATATGCAACATTTAAAACTAATGGAATATTTATTCAATCATATCTAGAAAATAAAACGAAGTTATTATTACAATTAAAAAATATGAGTTTATATTTTTCAAATTTTAAAACTTCTCGTAAATGTTACGTAATTTATAATATCTCAGGATTTACTTTCAAAATTTTTTATTATCTTTTAACAACAAGTAAGAGTTTTTTTTTAATGAATTTATAGTTTAAGGCTAATTTCACACACAGTGGTTTCGTGCGTACGGAAAATAATCGTACGACCATGTCTTTCACACGCACCGATTTCCCCATACCAAACCACGTTCTTTTGAATTACTTTATCAGTTGTAATGAATCGTGAACGAGTTATTATTCTATGGCTTTTTTACCATCGTCGAAAGGAAAAACAAAATCGCATATATTGGGTGCACCTAATTAATCTGAGAAGCGAAGACGCAGAAGTGTTACACACATTATTTGGGGAACTTCGTGTAAGAATAAACTGTGAATTGTCTCTTAGAAATACTTACAAGATTGTATAAAAAAGTGTCTATACTCTGTTTATTCAAGAGAAATAGTAATAAACACTCCCACAGTAACCCTCGCGACTTAAATAACGAATTGATATTGGCGATACTTATCCAGTATTGAAGGTACAACTTAAAACTGTGTGTTACTTTGTAAAACCACTTCTGCACTAATTGATTTTATTACTACGAGTATATCTCTTGAATAAACAGACTATAGAAATTTAATAACCGAACAATTGTTTCGTTCATGGCTCCAGCACATGTTGCTTAAACCATTTTCGACTTTTGTCTACAGATCTAGTCATGTATAGTTGAACTATTTACTTTATACGCCAAATTTGGCACCTTCTGACTTTCGGTACAAGAATTACAATCGCTTTAAAAGGACAACGACTTTCTGATGTACCTGACATTTAAAAGCATCTTACCAGAACGCTGAAGAATATTTCAGAGAAGTTTCTTAAAGTTTCGAACTGTGGCAGGGTCTCACAGTATTTTGAAGATGATAATAACATCAGTTTGCTGTGGTGTTCTTCCGAGTCTTCCTCCGCATAGGGTTCAGAAATGAACTGTTGATCTCTTCCGAGGCTTCCATCTTGCTGCTTCATTATCAATCAGCACATCCAGAAATAGGAGACTGCTATCTTTTTCGATTTCCATCGTGAATTTAATCTTCGAGTGTATTCTGCATAGATGTTCGTGGAATCTGCGTAGATCTTCTTCTGCGTGCGTTCATGTCACAAAAGTTAAGAATGATTTGTGACTTGCTACTTACATATATACCCCTCACTTCGAAGTCTCCCATAAATAGGTTAGCTACTATCGGTGGTAATGGTGAACCCATGGATGCACCTTCCACTTGCTTGTAACGTTGTTCTTTGAATATAAAGCACGTATTTTTCAGGCAATGCTTCGTCAGACATATCTTCTGCGATCCGATATTTGCGTTGTATGATATCAACCTCCTCTTCCGTGGGTATATTGGTGAAGAATGATACATAGTCGAAGCTCACTAGTAGATGCCCTGGTGATGTTCCTTACACGTCCGATGAAGTAGCTTGTGTCTTCATGAAAGATTCCGCTTCTTCGGCGTAGAGTTATAACTGTTTCGACCGGAATTTAGCTAGTTGTTCCAATAGTGATCCAATGGGATTAACGATTGATCTGAGTGGAGCTCCTTCCTTGTGTATTTTCAGCAGCCCTGTAGTTGGACGATTCCTCCCTTGGAATCAGCTGGCGTTGTTGTCCTTCACTGATAGTGCATGCTCCAATTTTGGCTGTTGTTATCTTCTCCAGATAAGTCGTTGGGTCCGTAGCGATGGTTTTGTATGCTGGATCTTCTTTTTTTCGTAATCTTTGATATCTATTACTACTTTTGCTTTTCCTTTATCTGCTGGTAGGACAACATCTTCCTTTTCCTTCAGTGAAGCAGAGCTCGTAGTTTTTCGGTGGTCTTGCGTGCGTAGTATTCTTGATACATCCTGTCGTATGGTTTCGGCTGTATTTTCTGGTAAGTTGGTGATTGATGTTTCTATGCTACGTATCATGTTTTTCATTGATATGCGAGAAGGTGCCACGGCGTAGATGAATCCTTTGATTAGTACATCCACACTTCGTCGAAAGGAAATCTTGACCGCTTGTGAACCATTTTCTTCATCAGATATGTTAGGCTGCAGAGTAGTTTGCTTCTTTTGTTCGTAGCGTCTCCATCTTCTTGGCTTGTTGTAGCTTCTTTTCCCAATAGACATCGATAATGTTACTTCGTAGGTTTCCGCGGGTGTTATATACTGTGGTGTTCTTCCGGTTATTTCTCCCCGTAGGGCTCTGAAATGAACCGCTGGTCTTTTGACGACATTACAGCAGAATCACATCAGTCTGCAAATACATACGTAAATAAAATTTTCATGAGCTCTGTCCAACAAGAAAGTGCTTCAATTAGAAATACTTTCTTGTCTGTTGAAAATAATTACAAAATACCTAATTACAATTGATTTGACACATAAAATTGATATACATGTCGACGTTTCGCTGTACGTTTGACAGCTTCTTCGAGATAAATACTAATTTTACCATTTATATTTTATATTTACAATTTACTATTTATCCTGGAGATGCTGTCAAACATACAGCAAAACGTCAATTTTTCAGAGTGTCCGATCAATTATAATTACATATTTTGTAATAGATTTCATTTCTGTTGTAATATAAGTTTTTCTGCCGCTTAGTTCTAGTATGAGATGAATAAACTATAAAATGGGACGTGTAAAGAAACAATTACAATAAAATATAGAGCACTGCTTCGTGATCGCTTCTACTATGGAAACCATATACTCCGGGGATTCCCAACGATATCGACTCTTTGGCGAGCGATTAAGATTTGAAAGGGGTCGATGAAGCTGTAAGGGTCGGCTGGGGGTCGATGAACTTCTAGGGGTCTTTTAGAGTGTCGATCAACTATTAATGATCCGATTTACGAATTCATGTCATTGTTTTCACAAAAAATAATAATAAGATAATAGGTAAGCCCCGTCTCAGTGAAGTTGGCCCAACTATGTATTCAAAATATGGAAACTGAATATAACGTTACAATAAGAAAAAACTGGTTCAAGATATATAGTTTTTAATCCATCCACATGTGTTGTCACCAAATTTTAAATTTAATTTACTTGCCTCTTACTTACCACTGACAAGATGACAAGCTTCTGCTGACGAGACGGTATCAGCTAAGCCCCAGCTAGCAACAGCGAAGAAAGGGGCGGGTTATTCAAGGTGGTAAAATTATTAAGGGCGCCAGAAGACAATTCTTCAGCTAAACGCAATCGATCAGTCGATGTCTCCAATCGACCAGATCGCGCAGAAAATGAATCAATAATAAATACAGATATTTACAGTTGGTTCTTGTCCGATGAAATTTGTATCACAAAATCTTTTAAGCGGACACTAAATAGCGCACTATACACTTAATGTTTCGACTGCGAAACGTTAAGTGTATAGTGCGCGATTTAGTGTCCGCTTAAAAGATTTTGTGAAATAAATACAGAGGCGAGACTTTATTCACTGGTGTGCGTGAAAGTTTAAGCAAGAACACACAACATAAATTATAAGCGTTTAATTAAACAATTCAAATAAACAGCACGTTACACAATTACAGGAAATTGCTTATTCAATAATAAAGCGATTTGACCGCTATTTCAATCCGCATAAAGACGCCTTAATTCGCTCTTAAAAATGCATGCGCAATAAATTTAAATGGTTACCTCCCGACAGATATCTATCAGCGTACCGTGTGCCGTGATCTTTGCTGTCACCACGCCATCTAGTGGTCCTGTCCGAGCTAGTAACTGGTTTCGCTAGGGGAAACGTTGGCAGCAAGATGGCGGACCCACGCTACTCGCAGAACGGCAGATTACAGCTGGAGTTTGTCGTGGCACCAAAGCTCAATACAAACGGGAAACCCTCGCGTGAAAGCTTGCGGGGATTACATAAGCCTGCGCTAAAACTTGCGTCCAAACAGAAAAGCCTACATAGAAGAAAGGATTTTTGTTAGCGGCCATGTTAGCTGGTTCCATCGGCGTATATCGTCGTATTTTACCTGAGAGAACTGGAGTCCCAGGCTTGGCAAGGGGAATAAATAAACTATCCCCAAGGATGTTCGGTGGTGCCAATGAATCTTCCGGCAAAGCCGCAAATGAGTTATTCCTCCCAAAGAGCGAAAACACCGATAATATCACAACACACGTAAATTACGTCTAACTGGCACGATGTTCCAAACAAGAAAGGACGCGACCAGATTGAAGATGGAGAAGGTCGCTAAGACGCGCGAAAATTACCGACGATTACCAATGATGGACTACCGAGTAGTCACATGGTGCCTTCATAGCCTATGGATGTTGAGCGTTCGCATCACGCAGGTTTCCCCTATAGCGATGTAAATGAAGGGGACAGTGTAGCCAACTGTGTTAAAACGCAGTTGAATGATACTGTATCGCCACGATGTTTTGGCGCGAGATTTGAACGTAACAGTGTTTAAAAGTATTTCTTAAAAATATTCTCAGATATTTTCAGAAAGCTGCGCTCGTAGCCAGCAAGAACCGTTCCAGAGTTACGTGCTCGGTTTCAACAAATTTGGGACAATTTTCCACCTGATGAATGCCAGACTTTAGTTAACACAATGTCCAAATGTATCAAAGCGATATTAAGTCGAAAAGGCCACGTAACGCAATGATAGCTTTATTTTTAATTTTCGTCGACTTTTTATTTTGCGAAAATACCGTGAATATATCTTATTCTGAAACATGCAAAACACACATATCCGTTTGTTGCTAGAGTAACGTAATAATTAAATTACAGCAATGTATTAAAGCGTGTATTTTATTTTGAAACATAGGTTGTCAAAACAATTATTAACTTCAGCTTTTAACATTTTAAGTCGTATCATTGAGGACATTTACACGAACGTCTAAAGTAGATTTTATTACAACTAACGTTACTAAAACCGACTTAAATGGTCGTGTAAATGAGACATAACACCCATTTTACTAAACCGTTTTACTAAAACGGGTGTTATGCCTCATTTTTTTATACGACCATTTATGTCGGTTATGGTAACGTTGGTTGTAATAAAACCTACTTTAGACGTTCGTGTAAATGTACTCAATGATACGACTTAAAATGTTAAAAGCTGAAGTTAATAATTGTTTTGACAACCTATGTTTCAAAATAAAATACACGCTTTAATACATTGCTGTCATTTAATAATTACGTTACTCTAGCAACAAACGTATGTGTGTGTTTCGCATGTTTCAGAATAAGATACATTCACGGTATTAGATGTGCCTTTGTGTTCCTATTTTTATTAGTTAGAATTTAGTTTTGTGTGTTAAAAGTTAATAAACAATTCCCATATCATCATAATATTGTATTGATTTTCATAAGTTTTCCTTCTACAAGATAAATTTTCTGAAAAAAAATTTGTTAATTGGGCCAACTTCACTGAGACTCGTATAATAAGTTATGTAATAAGTTGTATAATAAGTTAAATATTTTTTGTCAAAGACTAGAAAACATACACAGATTGCCCCTTCATTTTAACAAAATTTAAATTTAACACTGCTCATTAGTAAAACATTATAAACTGTTTTAGAATTGCAATTGCTCACGGCCGAAAGACAAGCAGCATTGCTGCGCAAAGCAAATGAAAGACAGAGAAAAAAGAATTGCAATAATAACAAAACTTGAAAAGGGGTCTATGAAACTTTATATTTTCTCTTAAGGGGTCGATATTTAAAAGAATGTTGAAAACCGCTGATATACACAGATCTGCGGAGAAGAAAAAAGTGACGGCAACACTTACAAAATTCATTTTTTTTAGTAATACCTAATAATGTGGAAATAATATCGTACATTTGTTGCAATAAATAATACATTTCTATAATATAAATTGCATGATTACAGGTTTACTAGGATTAAGAGACAAAAATATTATCCGATTTCTTGCAATCTCTTTTACATAGGACTTATTACTTGGTTTGAGAGTATTGACGGAAAAATCAATAACGTGTGTAAAAAGATCCATTTAACAAACTGTATATAATATATATTTGTTTTAAGGTTCTTATCCTTCTAATTAACAGTAGTAAAAAAATAAGTTTTTTGTTTAGGTATTTATTAAACTATTACGGCGGTGTCCAGTGGCGTTTCACGTTAACTACCCAATAAGAGGCAATCAGAGAGTTGTCACTGTACGTTACGCCACTCGTGACGTAAGCAGTGATGGATTGCTCTTCTTGTACCGTTCGTAGGGTTGCCAACTTGTTGGTTGTTTAGTTGTTCGCGTTGTTGACATTGTTTGGGGTGTTTGCTCCCCTTAGGTTTATGCTATCTTTATATGAACGTCTACTGTGATGTAGGTTCAAGACCGTATTAGATACAATTATAAATATTTCATTTAAGGTTCAGATCTTGCATTTTAATATTCACTATAAATGAACCCGTAATATTGTTAATAGTTAATAATTAATCGATTTATAAAATAAATATAAAACAAATATATTGTACAAATTCTGTTGAATAGATTACGTAAAGATTCACCAACTTATGTTTTATTAACCCAGTCGATGCCTCTTGTCTTGTATCAAAAGTATAGTTTCGTTCTTGCTAGACAAGTTAATGTAGGTTAAGAACATAAATCATAAATGTTTAAAGAAAGAACAAATCAGAAATTATTAAAGGAATATTTGCATTTAATTACTTGCAATTAAAACAGCGAGAAACTTGGGCAATTCCTGCTTGCTTGCTTTGAAATTTTTCAGTGGCATCTGCTTGAACTTTTCGCTTTGAAAAGACTTGTGACATTTTAATCTTGATTGGTCTTATCTTATTCAAAGGTAAGTTGATAAATTCTAATACTAAGCCATATCAAAAAAATCTTTTGTGTGATATAAAAGAGGTGACCTTACCTGTCAAAGCGATATTTAAATGTCACGAATAAATTTATCACGACCCTAAATTAATCGTTCATCTTTATAATACGAAGTACGAAAAGGAAATGATAAAATAAAAAATGGACATGACATATGAGAAACATTCATAAAAGCAGACAGAGAAACAACCTCTCATCAAATCTATGCATTCCTCTCAAATCATGTTTACGTCTTATAATTACCTTCAGCGATACAAATTACAAAGTACAGGATGGGTTTTTGTGTCGGCCTCGGCGAGCAAGGAAATACATTTGTCCAGCGATTGCTAGATACTTATTAGCGGCTGACATTCGATTTGTCTTGTCTCCGGAGAACTGAGCGATTGCGGGCGGAGCTCCGAGGGTCGGTGCAGCACAGGTCGATGCCTTTCTTCATAATGCATCACTTGTTAGATGGACAAAGGCGATTTATTAATTTGCAAACGCTCCACTAAAAACCATTCAAGCATGAAAACTACCAAAGGGTTTGAAACATTTTTAAACATAATAAATAATCAAGTCCAAAAAGTTTCGTAAAATTTAAAAGATTAACAAAAAATAAAGAAGACCATAAATTCTAAAAATATCGGAAGGTTTACATGCACATGGTGTTCAAAGAATATATCTTTGGTATATTAATCTTTGTAAGTTGAGAGTCTTGAGAGTCATGTTATGTATGTATTCAGCAACAATATTACTTGGTTTAAGGACAATCTTCTCCAAGACAAGATAACGTGTTAGACCCTTCGAAGTCTCATAATTTTATTTGTAAATTTTATGCATAATTAATAAAACATTAAATATTTGTAAATAAAATCCATTTTGCAGTAATTCATTTATTATAAAGTTATAATATATTCACATATTCATGCTTAAAACTATTGCACAATTATTAATAAAACTTCTTTCATACATACCGTCCGTAAACTGATTTTTGATAAATAGCAATTCCTGTGAGCATGTCAGTGACAAAGACCGCAATAGAGTGGGGTCGGTTCGTGTATCACATGCCTACAACTGGTATTTGCAGTCTTTGTTTTTATCACATGGTATGCACCAATGTATTTGTTTCGAATTGACAAATTATTGCCCAGCCCTGGTTATACTCAGGTATGGCAGGCAATCAAACAAAGTATTATTTTATGCTCTTGGAATTAGTGTCTTTTGAAGAATCTTATGTTGTATAGGTATATCCGTATTAAGTTACAATGTACGAGGTTTTTTTTTATATTATCTACCTAGCTATGAAAAAACCACGTATCACATTAACAACCCTTTATTTTTCCAATTGTCGCATATCCTCAGAAAGAAAATCCTTTGACCACTCTGCAAAATATTTTTCAATGGCTTCTTTCAGAGCCTCATCAAATGCAAAATCTTTTAAATTACACAGTTAAAATTTTCTTCCCCCTAAATTTGTCACTAGCAGGCACATGCGGCCGGTTGTACCTACGTTGCCGGATGTACCTACGAGGTTGGTGGGTTTTTTTTATTTTGAGACAGACAGTAAGGTGGATTCCTTAACTCTATGAACCCACTGTCATTGATCTGCTGGACTTTGTTTGCCTGGTGAACCCATGCAGCAAGTTTTTTTTTTTTTTTTCGAATAATTTTGTGGGCGATGATGCATCTTCCCATACACTGCAACCAACCAAATAATTTTTGTGCCATTGCCACCTTTTTTCAGGAACTTTATGACACTGTCAAGTATAGTAATTTCACTCATTTTATTAACAAATTAATCTTCCCAAATCTCTGCAAACCGCACAAATTAAACACAACTTAGCACATGTATTCTACGTCACAGCTAGTTTTTAATAATTGGTTTGACATAGTCGTTTTCTTGTTTCATGGCTAGGTAAATAACATATAAATACGCCTACGTATTGTTCACCAAAATTTCTTAAATAACTGGGCTGTGTTCATAAAAGACACTCTAAAGTTACTCTTGGCTAATATTGCAGTCTCTCTCGTATCAATGTATTTGCGTATTTTGTTTCTCATCTATTAATCATAAAAAACTAAATCAGGCGTGGTTTCCATAGCAACAAACACATTTTTCTGCACCCCACTTAAAAGTACGGCGTAAAAAGTGCGCCCGTTGTCATGGTAATAATAACGCGTGATCAATATCTTTTCTAATCAAGTGACCTATGGAAAAAATTATGTCTTTATTTGGTTCATTATTTCAAATGCCATTTGAATTATTTTTATTGCATTCCTATCGTTTTGTATAGGAATGCAATATAAATGTGCAATTCAAGTGGCATTTGAAATAATAAACGAATTAAAGACACATGATTTTATTTCCATAGGTCACTTGATTAGAAAAGATATTGATCACCTGTTATAAACACAAGACTTGAAACAGATAAGCGAGACGCAAAATAAGAAAATAATCATGATTAAGAGAGATACGATTACACGCCCAAGGTGCACTCGAAGGTATATTTTATGAACGCAACCCTGATGAAAAAATTGTCATATCACATTAAATTTTGCACGTTTTGATTGTATATGTTTATCATTACCCACAGTTTCAAAAAATGCTTAAATGTTTTTCTATATAGTTTCATACAAATCAAACTTTATGTACCTTTACACGTGATGTACAGACCGAGTCCAAAAAAGAAAAACTCCTACAAACTCATACGCATATAACGTTCGTGTTTATTGTCAGATTTGAACGGTCAAAATATCAAATGAAATGGCATAAAAAACTCTACAAACTCTTTTTAGCGTCTTTAGTACATTTAAGATAGCTGCATGACAGCTGTCAACTTTTGTTTTTTAAATGTAATGGAATAATTACAATAATAAATAATAAATAAATAATAAAAAAAATTTTCTGCGTCCAATAATGTGCTGCACTTATTTTTGAAATGAAAAGAAAATAATTGAAAGAAATAAATTAATTTGGTATTGACGATCGATTTAATATGACACCAAATGCAAAAATGAATTAGAACGATATTTCGCGATCGTACAGGCCAAGCAAAAGGATCATTTCTCCCAATCCAGAGATTATTCTTTTAAAGATGATCCTTTTCATTGGCCTCCTCGATTGCGAGATATGACTCCAATTCATTTGTACATTTGGGGTCATACTAAGTCGATCGTCTATGCAACACCTGTCGACATAGAAGAGGAATTAATGGCTCAAATTATTCTTGCTTTTGATGCCATTCGTGATCGTCCTCAGATATTTGGATATTATTCGTCGTCCAATCATACGTCGTCATAACTTATGCAACCAAAATGGTAGCCTTAATTTTGAACATTCATCATAATTTTTCAAGTTTTCTTATTAAATTGACCTTAATTAAAATTGTTTTAGCTACTAGAAATAAATAGAAAAGTTATTTATTACATCGAGAGTATTTTTAATCCTCATTTTCTTCATTTCGTTTTAACTTGACGCCGAAACATTTCCAGCTACAACTTTATTAGTAAAATTTGATTTAATTACATAACCCTCTGCTTCTTCTGAAAGTTAGGAATAGTTTTTCTGAGACTTCCTGTATAAGTAAATAAGACATCTTTTAAAACAAGCAAATTCAAATTTCAAAAAGCAGTTATCTACTTGACGCTAGTAGCCAAAGTTTGCTTTTTTGTCGAAATTCGTCTGATATTTAGGTATATAACTTACCTAGATGTGCCCAATTTTTATTTAAGAAATTGCTAAGGTAATTTCACAATTTTCAGAAAAATTATGAGAAATTGCGACGTAAATCATAAATTTGCCCCGGATAAGATTATAAAAATACAGACTCAATTAAAATAGTGTACTGAAACTGCATTAGCTGAATTTTTGTCTACGTCTCATCCTTGGGACAAAGTAGATATTCAGAAGTATTTGTTACGGCTGCTTCTACTGCTGTTGTTACTGCTGCTCATGGTTTCCCTTGTAATTTTCGACGAGCGTTAATTTTATCTGAAACTGTAACAAATAATATCAATTACTTATTATTAACAACTATACTAATTGCTAGAGAATAACTATACCTAAATTACTTAAAAATAAATATCTGAGGCCCAGTTTTACAATCGTTATATTCTCAGTTCATCCGATGATTGTAAAATCGGACCTTAATGATATTTTTATTGAAATTTAATTAAAAGGATAATTCTTAGAATCAACAGTTATGTATTGTTTTATTAAATTGGTTTGATATTATAACATTAACGTTTTCGACAAAGGGTTTTTGCCATCTTCAGATGTTAAAAGTTTGAGGTGGTGGTGGACCACCACCTGACCAATTCACGTGTTTAGTGTACCATTGACTCAAACTTTTAACATCTGAAGGTGGCAAAAACCCTTTGTCGAAAACGTTAATGTTATAATATCAAACCAATTTAATAAAACAATACATGACTGTTGATTCTAAGAATTATCCTTTTAATTACATAAACCAGTCAAAAATCAACCACATTATTGAAATTTAATAAAAAATGTGAAACTTCGATGAATTACTTTGGAGTATTTCTAAGCGTAAAAATATATTCTTTTTAATAGAATTACATTCCTGGACTGTTGATGTTAGGACATTTTTAAGTTTGACGATTGTGCAATACACGGAGGCCAAAAAATAAGTGTGTTTGAATTTGGATTGTGTTCGTGAACACTGGAAAAGTTCTATGGCTTGATAAAGTGTAAGATAATAATTTTCTAATGAACACTGAGGCATAGTAACATGACTACGAGACACCACTTTGAATAAACAAGAACAAAAATGTAAAAGATAAGATAAATGTTTTCTCCGTTACTGGGTCATGCAGCCATCTTATCTTGCTTCATCGCTGCACATTTTTCCATAATACCACCATGCTAGAATTTAACAGGACTTTGATTCTTCGGCTTGTGCAGCTGCATCAAGAAACCCGTCTCGAAATTTCGATTGCATATATTAAAAATGAAGCAATTTGATTATTTGATATTGATATTCCTCCATCTTCTCTTCATGGAGGTTTTGTTTCCATTTTTATTAGTTCTTGAGGATGGGCCTGATGAAGATTATATAAAATTGAAATCGATAGATAAATTGAAATACTAAAAGTGCTTCTGATCGTGACTGTGAACTTAAACAACCAGTGTGTTCGTTCTAGCAGGATAGCAGTCAAAATTTATTCTTACTCGATTGCCAAGCTTTGCGAAAACATTTATTTCCTTCATCACTAATCAAACCAATCAATTTTAATGTGCTAACCTATATTTATGAAGTATAAAATGGTCCTATTTGTCCAAATGTGCAACGTCCTGATGAAGGAAATAAATGTTTTCCGAAAGCTTGGCAATCGAATAAGAATAAACTTTTAATTGCCCCCTTCTTTGACCACTATCCTGCTAGAACGAACACAGAGGTAAATGAAAATTTTTAAAGTAGTTTATTTCAACAAAAGTACATACATTGCTAAATTTCATGTAGTAATTGCACAGGAAAAGTTGTCTATGTTTCTATTTGTTAAACTATTTTATATTGATATTCTGAGTATTCAGTCCAGAAACGTAAGCTCAACTATATTTGATTACATAGTGCAGTATCTTGTTAGATACGGTCAATAATTTACAAGAAAATTAAGCATGCATTATATTTTACAACAGCTAATTATTATCTGTTAATAGCACACTCTTTGAAATTACTTTTCATATTATTTACCTGCTTTTACTTAAGATTACAAATGATGGAAGAAAAAGAAATGTGGTATAAAATTATGATATTTATTTAACGATTTCGAACTGTACTTCTTTAGAAAGTAACTACTGATAAAATTTTCTTTATCAATGCATTTCATTATTTAAAAATTATCTTGTTAGAAAAAGGAATACGACGAAAATCTTGTACAATGTAAAACCATGTCTTGAGCGTAACATAGACGGGATCGCTTCCAGGCAGAAGTATAAAAACTCCAGTTCTTGTGACGTGAGATGGATCATTTTTCAAATCGCTTGCGGCTCAGCTAGGATGTTTTGATGCGGGTCCGCGACTACGGATAACCGAAACTTGCGTTAAAGATATGTGCCTTGGAAGAAGAAACAAGAGCGATAGAGACGGTTGATGCGTCGCTTGTCCTTGCACCGGAACTCGATTCAGGGCGAGTGTGGAGTGGAAACAGGGTCGAGTAACAAAAACCTAAGAAAAATCGTCTTTATAAAGATGATAAAAGCACGTCTTTGCATGTTATGTGACAAACAAGAAGTGAGTGACTGAGATATTCTAGTAGACGTCTCGTCATGGACGACTTTGTTGTTGCGAATTTTGAAACTGCTGGCGGATTATAAATGAAACGGCCTTTTGTATGCCAAATGTTAACTTTTTTAACTGTTGAATCGTGCATGTATCACTCACTACGTGCTTTGTGCCTGGAAAATGAATTTTTTTCTCTGCAGTCGCAGAAAGCTGTTATGATTGGCATTCAGCGGGGCATGCACAAATAAAACTGTAAAAATCGAGCGAATCTCATTTTTTACATCAGCTGCATATGAATGAGACTTTTTCAATTAAATCCCAATTTGAATTTCAACCAGAACCGGAAAACTTGCCATCTGTGACGTGACGACCTACTCTGTACATGCATGCACATTGATTTAGACTTCAAACTAGCCAGCGCAGATTCTAATTACCGCGATTTTCATCAAACTTCAGTAAAATACATATATTCTATAAATAAGTAAAATTCTTAAATATATTTGCTAATAAGTATTCACAAGAATTGAATTCTTCTAAAGTATGTTAAAATTGCAATTTGACGCTTACCATGAAATACGCTATTACATAATTTGCCAACTATATCTTCGGGTGACGTGCCCTATAACCCAATTTTATTTTATTTTAGTACTTATCAATTAATTTGAAGAAAGAATACGAAATGCGGTTTCACTGACAATAAATATTGTTTCAAAACAGATATCAAAAATCCGATCTCCTATTCTATAGGTATTAATTTAACTATTCTTAATTAAAATTTATTTTCACTTCCGAATTTGAAATACACTGATCAACAAAATTAGGGGAACACTTTTTTATTCGTGCAGCATTTTTAAAATAAAAGACAAACGCCAATATCAACTTCGATATTTTGTTCTTTCAACATTACTTAACAAGATGAGAACAAGAAAACTTCTCTACTTTAAAGATTTTCTTAAGTTACACGAAACAATTTGAGAAGACTATGAAAATCAAAATGTGATTTCACTTAAAATGTAACTGCAATTTTGTTCAGTCGAGTTTCAATAGCGCGTGTGCCCTTCATTAGCATCAATTATAGCCTGGCATCATCGAGGCATACTGCAAATAAATTGTCTTAACATGTCTTGTGGCAAATTCCTCCATTCTTCCAGAAGGACGTCAGCTAACTCCTGAAGAATTCGAGATGCTGCAGGACGCTTCCTAATACGCCTGTCGAGTAAATCCCAAACGTGCTCGATGGAATTTAAGTCTGGACTCATGGCTGGCCACTCCATCATTCGGATTTGTTGTTCTCAGAGTAAATCGCTTGTTAAATTTGAGGTATGAATCCTGCAATTATCCTATTGCAGGATGAATCCATCACCGAAATTATCCGTAAATGGTACAACTTGCTCTTGAAGAATTGTGCCAACATAAATCTGCAAGTTGAGACGTTGAGGAACAACAACCAAATCAGTGCGACCGTCTATACTGATGCCCCCCAAACCATGACCGATCCACCTCCAAGTCGGTCCACTTCCTGTATATACTGGACAGCGTTTCGGTCTCCAGGGCGTCTGTACACTCTTACATGACGTTAGAGTAAAGCGCGACTAGTCCGTGAAAAGCACACACCTCCAGTATCGGAGTTGCCATTGAATATGTTCGCGGGCAAAGTTTTGACGAATCAGTTTATGATCCCTATTCAAGCGAGGAAATCGAACAGGACTCCGAGATGTCAGATTAGCTTCTTTAAGTCTTCTTCTAACCGTCTGATCAGAAATGATCACACCGGTGGCATTTCGGAGTAAATTTTGTAGGTCACGAGCAGTGGAAGTTCGACCGCGTAGACAAGAATTGACAATATACCTGTCACCCCGGTGGGAAATTTTTCTTTTACGGCCCTGTCCATTTTTCTTGGAATATCTACCCGGTTTTTGGTACCTATGCCACCCTCGGCATATAACAGATGGACTCGTTTGGAGCTGGTTTGCTACATATCGCATAGATCAACCATCTTCAACCAAAGCAAGAACTTGCGCGACTTCAATATCATTTAATGAACGCATTTTGGACTCACTCGCATACACAAGTAGTGAAACTGTCAAAACTGCCGTTTATTACGATAAACAGTTACTTTGAAAACTAATGGATGTTTGTTTTGTCCCCAAAAACCAATCTGTTTTGAAACATTTTTTACATTTAGGCGTCTGTAAAGAAAATGAGCAGCTGAATCATCGTTATTCTTTTTGTACTTTATCAGTAATAATCTAAAACATAAAATAGGGAAGAAATATCCTGTGTCAATCATTTTATTTAAAAGATACAGGAGTTCAAAAAAGTGTTCCCCTAATTTTGTTGATCAGTGTAGTATTAAAGTTTTCTGCTTTTTTTATTTTGCTCTATTAATTTTTGTTAATGGGGTTATTACAAAAAAAAAAACTCCATGCCTTCCGTAGGAATCAGAGATTGAACAAAAGGTTAAGTCTCACTACAAATATACGTAGTGAAATTTCAATTTATAATTTTTAATAATACTTACTTATTATGAATTTTTTTTAAAATTCATCATCACATTTTATCGAATAACTGAATCAAAGCATAATCAATGTCGTATTAAGATTTTCAAATCAATTCTTTTTTATACGAGTAGGGATTTAATCTACCTGGCTATGAAATAAGAGAGCTATAGTTGTCCCAGTTTGGTAGCGGTTTTATTGTCCTGCCAAAAAAAGGCGACCGCAGGCCGGTCTCTTTGAAGTTGTTTTTTATAGCAAGATCATAAAACCGATAGAAAACTTGGACGACTATACCTTGTTGATTTTTAAGAGTTATGACTTGACAAGCTTTTGACACATCTGTGTAAATATTCAATCAATTTCATCCAAAAAAAATAAGAGGTATTAATCTTTGAAACGTGTAAAATGAGTGATTTGAAGTTAGAATATCAAATGTAATAAAAATTTTTACTAAAGAAGAGAATACTCCTAAAAATATCAATGAGAGAATGACGGCGGTGTATAACCATGAGCCCATCATATTTCTAAATCAAATTTTGATCAAAGCAGTTTCGTCGGGGTAGAGAATCTATTCAGGACGATCCAAGAGGGAAAGCCCTCCAGAAGTTCGAAATACAGAAATGATAAAAACAGGTAAGGATTTAGTGATGAAGAATCGACGTTTGAAAGTTTCATTAATTGCTACAGAAGTTGCACTATCTGAAGCTTCTGATATAAGACTATTGCACTTAGATATAGGCCGTGGGAAATAACACAGTGCGACAAAAGATTTCTGAATTCGGATTTCTCAAAGGAAAAGGTAAATTTGGGATGAAACAAATATAATCCAATGGAATTATTCGATGTTAGGTTATTTAAGGATTTTATCGAGATTTGAAGTTTAGAAAATTGAGCATTTTTGAAGGGAAAATTTTCAACAGAAAAATCGCCTGAAATGATCTTATGGCTTCCATGCTGTCATCATTGCACTGAACGGCGGGATCATCCGTGGTGTTTTCAAGTTCCAGGAATTCTTCATCGTCGTCTCTGTTGTAAATTTTTACTGCCCACCAACAAATGTCAGCCAATAAGACGTTTCTCTAAGAGATGAAGACCTCCAAATTAAACCATCGACATTAGTCCAATCCCCAGAATTACAATCCTTCGAAATCTTGATTGAATCCGATTTGAATTCTTTTGCCAAAAAATAGAGTGTCATGACTCAAAACTGCAAATTTTCCGATTACGTGCAAAAACTATTCAATCTTTTCTATCAAAATTCGAAATTTGAGGCAAAATTGTTTTAATAATCATATCTTTAACTTATTTAGATTAATGGATTAATTAATATTATGGAGATTTTGCCTTAAGTTACTTCGTATTTAAATTCTTTTTGGGAGCTAACATTTATCAAAAATTTTGAGTTGCGTCACTTTTGCAGCCGACGTGCGATGTAGATCAAATCTGACATCCTCCAACTATTACCTGTTTCAACAACTTCCAAAGAATCTGCGAGGAAGGCGATTTTCTTCTGATCCAAAATCATTTTTCAAGTAGGTTAGAACAGCTGGAAAAATGTGGCATAAGTGTGTGGACTTAAACAGAGAATTTATTGAAAAATAAAAATGTTTAAATTAGCCCCTCTCTTCATTTTTATGGCATATACAGGGTGTCCCAACAGTGTGTTCTCGGGCCGTATCTCCATAACTATTGAAGATACAAAAAATATTCAATACAATTTCTTTTTTAATTTAAGAGATCTACAACGCAAAATTATTTTTATCTATACAGAGTGAATCAAAACAGTGGTGCCGGACAAAACTTTTTTATTTCAAATGGCATGCCCTATATATGAAATCAAATTTGAATTGCCCATAAAATTCTACACATTTTCTGTATACCATTGCCTATACCTAAACCTAACCGTTCTTGAGATATTTAACATTTTGTCTAAAAACCGCCATTTGCAGCCACTATTTTATTTATTGATATTTTATTTATTTTTAAAACTAAGAAAAATATTGTTACAGATGTAGTTGATACATAAGCTTATCATAAGCCATTATTAAATATACCTTTATCGCTACAGGGTGGTCATGGTAATAAACGAAATCTCAGAAATTTCAAAATGACAGAACTCAATTTTCTTAAATAGCATGCCCTATATTTTTCTATCCTATATTCTTCGTTTAATAAAGTACTTTCATTTTTGTTAAGTATGTCTTATACCTATCTGAGATATTTTCTGAGATTTTTAGATTTATTTGAATTATTTCTTTTAAAACGAGTTATTGTCTAAGGTGGCCGTGGAAAACGGCAAACAAATGAACCTGTTGACTTTAATAATTAATTTTCAAGCGACAATAATGTACAAGCATTAGTTAGTTCTAGTACGTGACTCCTTTAAACAGTTATACATTTTTTTTGTACTTACGTCATACATGCCCCAAGCTCTCTATGAGCTTATCAGGAATGCGTTAAGCTGGTTATTGTAATATTGCCCGCTGCGGCTGCGACCGACCTACTAGGTGTTTTCCATCGGCATTCGTCTTACAAACCGGGAAAACGCAGAAAACCTAGTTCGAAGGGGCCAAAATAAATCTTGAACACAATCCGACACATAAGTGTTCCATTTGTCACATAGGACCCATATGTACCAGGAGGGGATTCGAACACACACCTATAATTGTCCGACCAAGCGTCAAGCCCGTTGCCAGCGGATCCAACCAACTTTCGCTATGCAACCATTTAGTAAAGAAATAACTCAATAAATCTAATAATTCATGTCTTAACAAGTACCCAACAGTCTAACACTTTGAAAAATAATTATTAATGTCTACCGGTTCATTGTTTGCCGGTTTTCCACAGCCACCTCAGACAAGTGTTTGTTTTAAAAGATATAATTCAAATAGATCTGAAAATCTCAAAAAATATCGCAGATAGGTATAAGACATACTTAAGAAAAATGAAAGTACTTTATTAAACGAAGAATTTAGGATAGAAAAATATAGGGCATGCTATTTAAGAAAATTGTGTTTTGCCATTTTGAAATTTCTAAGATTTCGTTTATTACCATGACCACCCTGTAGCGATAAAAGTATTTTTAACAACGGCTTATGATAAGCTTATGTATCAACTACATCTGTGTCAAAAATCTTTTTCTTAGAGTTAAAATTAAATGAAATATCAATAAATAAAATAGTGGCTGCAAATGGCAGTTTTTAGACAAAATGTTAAATATCTCAAGAACAGTTAGGTTTAGGTATAGGCAATGGTATACAGAAAATGTTTACAATTTTATGGGCAATCCAAATTTGGTTTCATATATAGGGCATGCCATTTGAAATAAAAAAGTTGTGTCCGGCATTACTGTTTTGATTCACTCTGTATAGATGAAAATAATTTCGTGTTGTAGATCTCTTAAATTAAAAAAGAAATTGTATTGAAAATTTTTTTCTGTCTTCAGTACTTATGGAGATATGGCCCTAGAACACACTGTTGGGACACCCTGTATAATTTTTGAATTTTCCCTAGCATAAAAAAAAATTTCCAACAAAAAGAACTTGCAAGCATCTTTAACTATCCGCACAAACCTTCCTATTATTTTATTAAAAATGAGTTCAATAAACAGAAAAATGAATTATAATTTCATTCGAAATTGAATAAAAGCCAACATGTTCGTTTTATTCGAGTGCAATTAAAAACGCGTAAATATGCATTATTAATATTGATTTTTTAAACTTATTTATCCAATAAAGACACCTTGTTTCCATATATGAAAAAATTTATATTTTATGTTTGTATAGGTCTGTAGGTATTATACCATTAACTAACTACAATGAAAATGATTCGATACAGGCGCATATTATTATTATTCATATAGGTATATCAACATGACACCTTTATAAATTACTCTTTGTGCATATATCTATCTCAAAATCTAATTAATGGAAAGCTAATAATTTTCTTAGTGCTCTTTTGTAACATCAGACGTATCAACAACTACTGTCTGTTGCGCCAAAAGGTCATCAATAACGATACAACGCGATTCAAAATTACAGCAGGATTACCTAAAGTCATACGAAAAGTGTATGTTGATTTTGTGAAAGAGATGGAAAAATCAACTTGTGGTTATTACAAAGCTGTAAATAAAACCGTCGAATGGTTCAACCGCTGTCCTCTTTGGAACGTTACATTCATTGGTCATGCGTCAGATTAAATAATGAGCGCTTCTTTGTCGGTTAATCCGATCTAATTTAATATCCATGGCATCATTTATTATCTCCATTTGACAGTTTCGGCAAAATATAAGGAAAAAAAAAAATAAGAATACAAATACCAATTTTTAAACAGCATGCAAAATAGTCTTAAAAGTCTATTGTGTAGTAGCATAGGAAGCATACAAATTAATTAGTGATAACTTTATCTCCTTGTTATCCTGTTGAATATAGGTATGAATGTTCCAGTGTTATTTTCAATATGGGAACCAAGAGTGAATTGAAAAATGTTTTATTCTTTTGGGCAACTAAATAGAATTTATATTTTAGTCAAGAATTAATTTAATCCAGTTTGTTCTACTATACGAGAATTTTTTTTAATAAAAATGTATTTCAGTGTTATTATTCAACTTGTTTCCTTTAAATTTCTGTGTGCTGTAAGATAAAGTAAAATAGTTTTTTTTAATTAACCTAAATTTTCTATTAGCATAATAACAAGTGTACAAAAAGTTTTCCCATCTAGTGTGTTGCTCTCATTTTTTCGCATGTTGACGTATGTTCCATACTTGATCCGTACCCTAAACAGACAAGTAAACAAATATAACTTTAATTTTACAATGGTTTTCACATTGGAAGAAAAATCTTTTATGGGTGAATCCTACTTTCGAAACGTCCAAAAAATCAATGGCGAATGGACCTATTCTATTCCTGATTGTATTGCAGAATTTCAGGAAAAATTTCCAAAAACTGTACCACAAATTTGTTAATCAACTTTAGATTCAGATTATTCAGAAAAACTGGCAGTGTGGCTAGAAAACAGGTATCAGATAGGCCTAAAGTAAGAACTGATGAGGTAGTTGAAAATGTGGAACAAATTATAACTGATGCTCCTCACATTTCCATCCGTCACCTGTCACAAAAAGTTGATCTTTCTGTCGGGACCTGCAGAACTATCCTAAGAAAGGACTTCCAAATGTTCCCTTATCGTTTGCCTACCGTGCATGAATTGCTTCCAGTAGATTTTGAACCAAGGCGAAGATACTGTCATTGGTTTTTAAACAATATTGACAATGACGACTTGTTGGACAAAACTTTCTTTTCCGATGAGGCCTGGTTCTATTTAACAGGATACATTAATTCCCAAAATATGAGGATCTGGAGTACAGAAAACACTCATTTTTTCATTGAAGCCCCACTCCATTCACAAAAAATTGGTGTTTGGATAGGTTTAAGTCGGAGAAGATTGATAGGTCCAATATTTTTTAGTGGCACACTAACAGCACTTATATCGGGAAGAGATTTTGCATCAACTGCATGATGACGAGTTGCAATTTGGATATTTCCAGCAGGATGGTGCAACGGCCCATGCTGTTGGAGATACTTTAAATTTCCTTCAAGAGTTTTTTGGAGATCGGATAATTAGCAGAAGTATGGCAAATATATGGCTTCCGCGATCTTGCAATCTAACTCCTTTGGATTTCTTTGTTTGGCCCTACTTGAAAAATTCCATTTTTAAAACGCCTGTTAATGATTTACAGGAACTTACCCAGAGAATCATCGAAAAGTGTGATGAAATAAACAATTCTCCCCACATTTTGCAAAATGTTATTAATAGATGTCGCAGAAGAGTTACAAAATGCCTCGAAGAAGACGGAGGCCATTTTCAACATCTATTGTGAATACACGTTCAACGTTATTTTAAATATTTACAGTTGGTTCTTGTCCGATGAAATTTGTATCACAAAATCTTTTAAGCGGACACTAAATCGCGCACTATACACTTTACGTTTCACCGTCGTTCGACAGCTTCGTCAGAAGTTATTTTCAATGTTTTATTTTGTTTGGTTTCAAATACGTAATAAATCGTAATTATTGGTTATCATTTTTTGTTGACGTTATGTCAAGGTTAAATGTCAATTTGGCGTTTACTGATAAAGGTTGCGTTCATAAAATGTACCTTCGAGTGCACCTTGGGCGTGTAATCGTATCTCTCTTAATCATGATTATTTGCTTATTTTGCGTCTCGCTTATCTCTTTTAAGAAGTATTGTGTTTATATTATTACCATGACAACGGGCGCACTTTTTACGCCGCACTTTTAAGTAGGATGTAGAAAATGTGTTTGTTGCTATAGAAGCCATGCCTGATTTAGTTTTTTATGATTTATAGATGAGAAACATAATACATAAATTCATTTATACGAGAGAGACTGCAATATTAGCCAAGAGTAACTCTAGAGTGTCTTTTATGAACACAGCCCTCGTAAGGAACATGCGAAAAAATGAGAGCAACATACTAGATGGGAAAGCTTTTTGTACACTTGTTATAATGCCTTCAGATAAAGTTGAGAGATACGTAACCTTTGGTGGGTAGAGATTGAGCGATTTTAAGGCATTGCATTAAATGTTATTACATTTTCGACAGTTAAATCTGATCGTCTTTGGGCATACATGATCATCTGGGCGTCATGTGCTACGTTGTAGCTTGTTCTGTGAAGTTTGAAATTTTATCCTAGTACTAGTTGTTTTAAGAGCTAATTTCCTATTGCAAAAGCCATTCCTATAAATGAGGCATTGGTGGTATTTGTGGTGTGCAATCGGACATTTTGGGTTGTCGTGATTCTTTATGGGACGTCAATGGATATGGAATTTTGTCTGAGCAGTGCAGAGTTGCCACAGAAATATGCTTGATAATTTGTTTATGCCGGTCCAGTGGCTCTCAACTGCTTCTGAAGACACGTACTATGGTTGCCTTAAAATTTCGCACGATTCAATTTCTCTCTGTAAATATGGCTTGTCAAAAATAATCATTTTAAACGTCAGATTTCAAATGTAATGCTAATGTTGTAGCATCACAATGCCAAATCACGTGCTTTCTGAAAAAGAGAAGGGTTTTGCAGTCGCAAAATTAGAAGATGGTTGGAGGCTACTTTTATTCTCTTATTTCAGTTCTAATACTTCACTATTTTGCTGTTCTTAAAATATAACCAAATCTGACTTTTGGTTAAATGTTTTTAGTGTCAAAATTGAGGAAATAATCTATTCTACAAAACTATAATTTAGAGAAATTTTGGCTACTTGATAAAAAATCGTGCAAAATTTTAAGGCCGCGATAGTACATTTTATTTTATTTGTGGTGTCCGGAGGAGCGCACGCAGATCCGGATTCCTACAAATTTCCGTCTTTGGTCCTTCGAAAAACTTTTGTACGAGGTATTATTGAGCGAGTGGTAATGTTTTGTCGTTACCTATTAGCAGTTCAAATCACAACTTTTAAATTCACCTTGTACAATTAAGGATTCTGATTAATGTTAATAGTTTCTTGCTTGCTTTCATCAGTGAAACATGAACAAACAAAGAAAATATAAACAAAATTAATTATTAATAGAAAACGCAGAACATAATCAATTATGTACTTTTATTTAATGTGCAAGTAAGTTGATTTATATTTCCACTGTGTTTTCTTAAAGCTCGATGTCCTTTCGTCAACGGCAAAATTTCTATTTCTTATTAAAGTCTTTTAACTTTTTAATTTTATATAAACAAAAAAGTTAAATTATGAAATAACAATTCTCATCAACGTTGTATATAAATTTTCCTAAAATATACTGCTTAATAAAATTTATTCGTAACAAGTTTTATTATATTAAACTTAGTAAGTTGCCGTATTTTAATAAGTAAAGGAAACGTCTCGAGGGACAATATTGATACAGTTTCATTATTTTGTGCCACTCACAATGTTTATCCACAAGACACGGCCTCAAAACTTCTGCCAACTACTTAAAACTCTTTCGTCTTTCCATTTTCTGTGACAGGCTGTCGCTCAAATCGCTTTCAGAGGTGCCACTGCTATATTTGAAGGAAGCATTTAGTAAATTGGTTTTTGTTTTAAGTTAGATTATGGAAGGAGGATATCCGAAATGAATTTTTTTCTTCGGCTACGTCTTATTATCCGTTTCGGAGTTCGCGAAATCATGTCATATCGATTAAAAACTTCTAAATTGAAATAAAAACGAGCCAATGTTATTTATAATGCAGGATTTAAGATTAAAGTTTAGGTATGTAACGTGCATTATGCACGGAATTAAAAATGGAAAATGCAGGCGGGTAACTGAACGAATGCATTGCATTATACTGCTTATACGGTACGGTCGATGGTTTCCAATAATTATAGGTTAGTTTTATTGGAGAGCGCTTGGTTGGTTGGCCGTTTCTTGTTGAACGCGAGCGAGGATGCGTGACTTGGGCGGGCTTAGCATGATTCCACTGTCACTGTCACTATTCGTGACTCTACTACGCCTTCTAGATCCGCCTGGATGGATATTAAATATGCACAAACAATGGGGACGAACATATATAAATGTGCAATTTCACTACCTAATTGATACTTCTAAAAAATTAACACAAATTTCTTCTTAATCATGTGGTTTATCAACGTCAACATCTAAAAAATTTGTTCAAATGGTTTAATTAATTATTAAAGCAATCTGTTCTTTATGCATCAGTAATAGATAGCCATATAAAAAATAAGATACTGAAAATTGCGATTATTCTTACAGCTCAACTTTAGAATCTAAAAATGGACATATTCCAAGTATGTAATTGTAATACAAGCGCCAAAATACTGCAAATTGATGTTTCTAAATAACTGGTTTTGGTACAAATAAGACTAAGTTTTCTGTACTGCAAATATAGGATCTGTTTCAAATTGTTTAGGAAATATACGCACTGATCTCTACAGCATTAAATATCTCGCAACTTTCTTCTGTATAGTACAAAGTAAATCATACCATGTGGGACTTAGCGAACCAGTGCAGCTTGTGCCTTTATATTATAATGTAATAATATCTGACTCGTCCTTTAAGAAAATTGCGGAAACTGTGTGTTAATACAATTTTACACCATATTTCTTAGGATTTTAAGACTTTTTATCCTCGATCTGATAATTCCATCTGGTAACCAAACGCGTCTATGTTTACTACAGTAAATTTATCTATATTTGAGTCTTTCATTTAATGGAATTTTCGCAGTTTTTGTAGAAAACATAATTCCCGGCTTAAGGCCCAATTGTACAATACCAGTTTAAATTTAAACTTTGGCTTACAGTTAAGCTGGAATTGTGCTACTTGGCTTAAGAGTAATTCACAGCACCAATTGAATTACATATGGAATTATTGCGCATTTTAAGTTATGACTACAACAAACAAAATCTTGCATGTATATTTGAACCAAAAAGAAAAAAACTATTGTGTTGGATACCTTGCAAATTATTCGAGCTACAGGGCATTAAAGCATTTTCGAAGAAGGCAGTTTACAACATTATTTTTGCATTTGAATTTGTCAAAGCGTCAGAATGTTTCATATTTCTTGTTGAGTGATTTTTGTCAATGATCTCAGGATGCTTGTCAATTTAGAATGACATATATTATGATTGTTTCAATTAAAATTTGTTAAGTTGTAAAAAATTCGTTTAATACTCTATAAGGCAGTACTAACACATAGTGGCAAATAAATCACAGCGTATATTCCATGTGAAAAAGCTCACATTTTCTGTGATTTTTAAATTTTTAAACGATTGATTGATGTTATTATAAATTTATACCGCGAGTTGAGAAAGTAATTACGTAGGGAAGGCTTTACATGGAGACGATGCAATGCAAGGAACATTGCTGCGATAAACGGCAAAAAAAATGTATATTCCTCGTCATTTTAAGTTCTGTTCCAACCACGCTTTCTGACCGTTCAAGAAACCGTCGTAATCAGTTTCCCACCGAAATAATGATCGATGTTAAACAACTTTGTCGAGTATAACTTTGATGAGTGCATGCTTGTGACGGTTTCGAAACGGTCATAAAGCGTGCTTGGAACAGACCTTTACATGGTGGCATGTTGCATTGCACGTGTGTTATCAATATAACAAAAATTAAACATTTCAATCTGCTACGGTGCACTTAAAACGCAAGCTGCAAGCAAAATAGTATTTTATTGAAGTTTCACTATGAAAATATTCTGCAATGCTATAACAATTACAGCAAAATGCAAGGAATGCAACGTACCGCACCATATTGCATCAGCTGATCTTAAACTTTCGTTGTGCGTCTGCGCACAATAGAAATTGCATCTTGCTGCAATACAAATTGCATCGTGTAAAGCGGCGCGGCGTTAAGGCTTGTTCATGGAAAGCAGACATGCATGTTTTATTGAAAAGACTATTACAATTGTAGCTTAATTGAATTTTCAAAATAAATTTATGGCAACAGTGGCAGTGATGACAGTTAACGAACTCTAAAGGTTGCAGTAGACATTACTTTTGCTTTCCATGGCTTAAGTCTTTTTGAAAACATGCTACTTATATGGAACGTAGATATTTCCTTAGGAATTCTCGAAAACGCCATATTGATCTCAAAAGAATGTTTCTGGAGCATCTACGTAAGAATAACAAAAATATATCTGTATAAGTTACCGACAATATTGTGTTTAAAAATAAATAAAAACTGCGTGCACTTGTTAATAATGATTATCAGTGGTTTTAATTGACTAATTAAGTCCGGTAAGCAAGTCTATTTTATTAAAAAAAATAGGTGCAATAATAGTGAATTAAATATCAATTAACACAGCTACTGAAAGCTAGTTTTTACTGAATTCGGTTAAAAAAATGGCTTGTTCATGCAGGTGTATAATCACTGTAAATTACGTAATTAAAAATACTCTGTGTTTTCGAACGCAGCTTTTGCTTCGGAAGGCAACAATTTCGTCTAAGTTCTCATAATAAAAATTATAGGATTGTCTTAGCCAACGTACGGGAACATATACGTGCTTTGTGTAAGCACTTATTACTGAAGTTCTCAGAAATGCTTGACGGTCTGTAATCATCTTTTACTATGTAATTTTATTACGCGAGTCTATTATTTGCATAATTATTTGTGATTATATCTACGTATTTCTTCAAAAATAAAAAGAAATATTCGAAATAAAAAAGTGAAGCCGTTCGATTCGAGATGCAGCAGCAGCCGAGTTGAATTCTGCGGCAATAAAGAAATTGGATTGTCTTAATCCTCTCACGGTTTTAGTTCGGAGATATCGGGGGAGTGAACAAAGCCCATCGGAGTCAGAAAAGAGAGGAATTGATTTTGCATAATGTCTTCAGGTGGAGCTTTTATTGTGTTCCATATATCTAGCGGAAGAGAGTAACCGCGCCATATCTTCGCGGAATAGCCTGCAAACAAACCAGCTGTCATTGTGCGGGTGCTTTCTAACGCTTCTTTAATATAGAATCACTGATAGCTGGCTGTAACGGTCTTGCCTGCACTACTACTCACTGCTGTATAATGCCTTTCAGATGCCTTCGTTGAAACAGACTAGGTCAAGATTGTTTGTTTTAATGTTTATTGATCGCAATACATTTGTAAAAGAAACTAACAATAAAATATTCCTTTTCTCCAGATAAATGTTTATCATCTAATTTCCTTTAAAAAATTTCTTAATTACGACATACCAAAGATTTATTGTATTTTTTTGTTCGATCATTTTCCGACTTTTTCTGTACCTACACACTTTTAGAGATCAACTACTAATCTATTAAATGTCACTGCTACACTCATATTTTATATTATATCAACTTGTAGTAATAAAATAATTATTTATTAATTTTATTTATATACTGGAATTGTATTATACACATAAGTTAAACTTTTTGCCTAGTATTATATTTTATACATACAGTAGTGGACAAAAGTATGGAAACCTAGTGAGACACATGTTAAACTACATAAAATTAAAAAAAAAACATAATTATCTCAATTAAATTAAAGCAATAAAATTTATTTTAAACAAAAAAAGTTTAACAAGATTAATACTTAACGTCGCTAAAAAAATATTATGATTATTTGATGGACAAAACTTTGGAAACTTCAGTTGTCGCCTTTCTGTATCTATTACATCTAGCCATGAAAAACAATTTGAGACATGCCGTTGTTAGCAATTGTAATTTGATTTATTACTGTAAAACTGTGGTTTGTTTAAATTTTATCTAAGATATGTTTAAAAATATTATTCTTCAGATTTAAAAAATAAAATTGTACAATTATCTAGAGAAAGAAAATGGTAGTTTTGTATTTATAAAGCAACAAACACTTTAAATAGAGAAAAAGTGTAGAATGTGGGGTGAATCTAGAAGACCTTGCAAGACATCTTTTAGAACTGATAGAAGAATCAGAAATTTATCTGTGCAAAATCCTCAAAAGACAGCCGGGCAGATAAAATATTAAATTTTCAGTTTAACAACTGTATCACGCAATTTTGCAAAGTACCTGCTAAAAACACCTGCTATCAAAACGTACCTAACAGGAAAGTAAGATTAGAGTTTGCACATATCATAGTCATTGGACACCTGAAAAGTGGAATACACTGTTATGGAGTGGTTGAAGCAAATTTTGTCCATTTAATTCAAACGGTACACGGTATGTGAGAAGACCTAAGTGCCAAAGATTAATCCAAACTATCATATTCCTAACATGAAAATTGGAGGAGGAAATATAATGGTGTTTTTCTCGTTTAAGCCCGATAGTAAATAGTATATTGTAGACCGAGGCGGTAAAGTGCTTGTTTTCCAGGTCGAGAGAAGATATGGGCAGGCGAGGCGAGAAGCCGAGCCTGGCCACACTTCTCGAGACCTCGAAAATTCCTTTACCGCTTTACGGTTTACATATTATTTTTTTTCCTACACAACATTATAATTAATTTTGTTAATATCACACAAACGTTCTTTTTCTCGAAGTAAAAATATTAAAATTGAGTTACTATTAAAATTATTATAGATGTTTTAAAACACAGTGTTACGTGTACTAGCATGGCCGAGTGGTTAAGCCGGTGCACATAGGAGTATTTGTATGAAAAAACCGGTCAAAATTATTTTGCATTTTATTGCAATGTAAGACAATTGAAAAAACATTCTCGAATGATAATTAATTATATTTTCAAAAAATTAAGCCAGTAATCAGTGTCTGCCGTATGAATATGACTTAATTAGAACCTATTAGTTACTTTAAAAGAACTGGAAAAACGAAAAACTGATTTGTATACATATATGATAACGGTGCTGATGAATATACGTAAGGAAATATAAAAATAATACATCATTTTAGTTAGACTCAAGTTCTGTATCTGTATTTTGGTCGCTATGTAAAGGCGGAGTGCTTGTTACCATTAGATTGACTGCCTCTTTTGAAAATGGCTTACTTTTCTTGTGTTTCGTTTTTAAAATCTCTTTGTATTTTTTCTTTTGTAATTTTAAGACAAATGCAGTAATGCCTCAAGAAACCGGATTCTCGCATGAAGCTGATGATGATATACATATAAATAATGCAAAAATAATACATCTGACATACATTCATTTAAATCTGATTGAAATGTATGTATATCGTCTTCTCCTTTATCTCAAAACACGATTTCAAACACTTCTTTTGTCATTTGGACATTTTGTTTTTCTACGAGTTTTTCTTACACTTTCCGTCAGTCCTTTTATTTGGGATTTGTATACTATATTTTATAATGTTTTTCTAATCAATCCATTAAATATCTCTAAAGAAGTCAGAGGAAAAAAAAGAAATATAAAAAAATTGATGTAATTTAGATTTCTTGCGCTTCTAATTTCTAACTAATTTTAAATAAAAAAGCGGAAAAAGGCGGACGACTTTTTTCTGGTATTAGATCGAGGATAGTCTAAACTTAGTGTATACACTGTGTTTCCTAAAATATGTTTCATCCCGTAGCGACGTTATTTATGATCCGATTTTAAAAAATAAAAAAAAAAAAACAAATGGCTTTAGATGTATTTTAAAATGACTCTAATTTCGATTTTTTCTAATGTTATCTTCAATATCTATCGATAGTCAACTTTTTTTTTCAAATGGCTGCCCATATTTTTTTAGGTTTAATCTAGTAGAGTTTTTTTTTCTAAATCAGATAAAATATTCAAAATTATTATTTGGTGCGCAATTGGAAAAATCAATAAAATTAGTATTAACATAATGAATGAAATCTTCAAGTCAGCCGTGGAAATTCATAACAATGCACTAAACGACAAATGGCATTCAACCGTCATTTTGAAAATATTTGTACTTTTAATTGTTATTATTATTCCTTGTAGAATCTTGTCAAAATAGCGATACCAGCAGTCATGGTAGACAACAATCAACTAACTGATATGTACGAAGTGTATGTCGAATGTAATAAAAATCGTAATCAAGCACTGCGGCTTTACATTCAGCGTTTCCCTGATAGAGACGCTCCAGACCCTCGAAAGTTCGTAAGACTTGAGGAAAATTTGAGGCAGTATGGAGCGTTTAAAATCCCAAAGCAAAAGCAGCGCAGATTTGATGAAAATGTTGAATTAGATGTTCTTCTTCGTGTGCAAGAAAATCCGCGAACATCAACTCGAGAAATTGCGAGTAACATTGGCAAATCAAATCGAACTGTGCACGCAATTCTAAAAAAGTACAAATTCAAATCATACATTCCTCAAAAAGTACAAGTATTAGAGGAAAATGATCGAGGTCGGAGGGAGCTGTTTTGTAACACTTATTTAAACATGCTACAACGTGATCGATTTTTATACAGAAGAATTATTTGGTCTGACGAATGCACATTTACCAAAAATGGCATTTTCAACAGAAGCATTCATCGATACTGGAGCCAACAAAATCCCAGAATCGTCGTTGAAAACAATTTTCAAAGAAGATTTAGTGTGAATGTGTGGTGCGGTATTTTAGGAGATCAATTAATTGGGACAGTTTTCATAAATAGTACTCTTAATCAAGAAAAATATCACCAACTGTTGTCGGTAGACATAGAAAATTTTTTGGACGAATTACCTTTGGTAGAACTAAACAGAGTTTTCTTCCAACAAGGTGGAGCCGCTCCTCATAATGCAAGAAGAAGGTGCCAGTTGTGTGTTGAGCAAGGTGGTGGTCAATTCGAGCAATACTTGTAAATTTTTATAATTTTGTCTGATACGTTTATTGTTTATTATTATTATTTTAAATCTATTAAATTGTCATCAAAAATCATGCTTATAATAATTTTATTATTTTTTTTTGAATACTTTGTCCGATTTAGAAAAAAATGCTCTACTAGATTAAAGCTAAAAAAATATGGGCAGCCATTTGAAAAAAAAAGTTGACTATCGATAGATATTGAAGATAACATTAGAAAAAATCGAAATTAGAGCCATTTTAAAATACATCTAAAGCCATTTGTTTTATTTTTTTATTCATTAAAATCGGATCATAAATAACGTCGCTACGGGATGGAACATTTTTCAGGAAACACCCGGTATATAACAAATTTTGCGCGACAAGATCCGACAGACACAAAAAAACATTAATCTAATTCATTATTTTGTAATAAAATTAATACATGTTCGGGAGTTGAGTACTTGATTTATTTGATAAGTACTAATAAAATACTGTATCACCATAAAATACAAACCTTTTTCTTCAACATACAAAAAATTTTTGTCGAAATTCTCCTAAAAACAAAGACAAAGAAGACAAAGAAGAATACGAAGTCAGAAACGAAAGCGCTCAGAACGAAAATCTACAATTCAAAAATGATCGAGTTTGGGTTAATGGTATAAAAAGGGGTAACGCGGGAAAATATTTTTATTATCGCGATTTGATATATCTGTCATTGATCTTTAAAATAAAAGCAATTCCCCGGATTTTAACAAAAAAAAATATTTCTACTTTTGACCGCTTTTTTCATACAAATACTCCTATGTGCGGTGGTTTAATAAACCAGTCTCTTCGGAGGCATCGGTTCGAATCCCACCGCTGCCGAGTTTTTTTTTTTCTTGATAATTTTAATCCTTTTTAAAACCAAATACCAGTGGAATTAAATTAAAAAAAACTTAGTTTGTTAATTTTTTGATGTCGATGAGAGCGCATCCCTGAAGTTATTGTCGCGCTACCTAGTGGTAAAGCCTCGTAAATTATTTTCTCGGCTAGGCATTTATGTTCATTTTGCCGGGCTAGCCGTGGAAACGTTCGCTTTCTCCTCTCTGATGAGCTGGTAAAATTGAATTTTCTACTAGTGTAGGAAAAAAAATTAATTATATTATGGACTGTTGTATTTCAACAGGTTAACGATCCTAAATGTTATTCAGTCTTATCCCTTTATTTCGTAACTCATAACGACATCCTTCTTATAACGATAATCGTTAAGTGACATATTTTTACCAATCAGTGCTTAGATACAACGCATTTCTATGTACTGATTGTTCAAAAATATATCGCTTAACGACTATCGTTATGTAACGATGTCGTTATGAGTTACAAAATAAAGGGGAGTAAAAAACTGTCGAAAATAATTTAGAATTACTGAAATGGCTTTCGCAGTCACCAGATCTCAATCCAATTGAGCATCCCTGGCATTATACATATGGGATTTAAGATTAAACAGACAAATTTCTCAAACGAGAAAGATATTTGGCAAATTGTTGAAAGCGAATGGCGAAATATTCCGGTGGACTTTTGTGCTAAACTGATTGATAGTACATATGAGAATCGATGTAAAGTAGTAATGCCGGGAAAAGGATATGCAACAAAATACTAATAAGTTAATCTACTCTTAGTTGTACTACTTAAGTTTCTAAAATTTTATCTCTTTTTATGTGTCGGAACATTTTTCAATTCTTACCAGTAACTGATCTCCATTTCTAGTCGAATTTTTTGCTTCAAATTTTCCGAATTGACTCTAGCTTTCAGCTAGCTTTTTCCAGTAAATAAAAATCTAACAGACCTCGCTGAGCATAAAGTTAGTCTATTGCTGCCTTTCCAATTTCTTCAAAATTCATGATATAGCATTTTTTTTAATTGAACACAGAGTATCCCATTTGAGAAAATAAAGTTGGTTATTACTGAAACGTAATGGGTATGAGATAAACAACGTAGGGTATCTTAGAGCCTTTATATCGTCAATCAAAAAAGAAAGAATTACTTAATTATGTTCTTTATTAACTATGTTATTGACTGCCTGGGGTTCTGCAAACATCCTGTATCTACAGGTCAAGTTACAAGTAGATTTAACTATTTGTAAAAATTGAAGAAGATTTGATATTAGAAATGAAAAATCGTAATCAGGTAGTTCTGAATTTCTTGTTGGAGTTGTTAATTAGACCATTGTCGGAATATTACATTCCTTGTTATAATGAATTGTAACAATATCACATTTGGTGGTAATAATCCAACTATAACATTGTGAACGCTCCACTATTAATAACAAGAAGCGCAGCTCTTGGTGGTATAATTGAGAGGGACGTGAATAACTGGCAGTAGATTATGCTTATCGTTGATGGCGCGTACCATGTATCAATAATAATAGCTGTAGTATTATTTTTTGATCAGATTGTAGAATCCAGACTTTTGAGAAAGCTTAAGATATCTCAAAGAAACGTTTAACATTTTCGCCTTCATTTCAAGAACAGACAAAAGAAAACGGATTTTGCTTTTGAATTCGTAATGGAAATTTGTAACTTTTACATTTCAGGAGATCCCTTCAGTGCATACCCAATACGTATTGAACATTAACCCATTAACATTATTTTTCTCACTAAAGTATTTGTTAATTTTATTCGTGAAGTGCTGAAAATTAAGTTGATTAATAAACGAGGGCGTATTTTTATGTTATCTATCTAGCAATGAAAAAAAGAACAACGTTGGCAAGTCAAGTATTAAAAACTAGCCGTGACATTTATGCTGGGTTCCAGAATTGCCTCCAGATTGAAGATCAGAGCGAGTAGAGTGGAGTAAATATTTGATCACGTGGTCAGCGAGCACTCAGAGTAACCAGCGTTTAAAAGAACGTATTAGAGCAATTTGGAAATAACGTTAAACTAATGTAATCTCAAAATTACCATGGAAGAATGTATACTCATATTAATTTAAGTCATGAATGTTATAGCGGAAGATTTCTATATGATAGTGACGATGAAGAAGATCCAATTAATATTCTGGAAAAGAACGAAAATTTCGTGGAAATTACTGTACCTAATTTCAATATAAACAATTTTCAACATTTTCGTATGCTGTCAACAACTTTTGAAATTGTCCTACGAAAGAATCATAACTGAACTGAAGATCTCATTTTGTTTACACAATCATTACATTATTATTAAAACTGAGGCAGTATCACAAATATAATCTTTTGTAACCTACCAAGCTTTTGACAAATGTCAAATTTTCCACCATGATCTGAAAGCTCTGGTTCAGTCATCGGAGCAATTGGAGTACGCTCCGTTAGCTTCAAAATGTTTAAAAGAACGCGAGCAGATCTAAATTCGTTTGCTCTCGATGCAATAAAAGAACGCTTTAAAGCGAAAACAGCGAAGAAATCTAATTCTGGAACGCAGCATTAAAAGTACGTGTGCTAAGTTGTGTTTAACTCATAGATAAGTTTAACTTGTTTATAGAGATTTGAGAAGCTTCATTTGTTAATAAAATGAGTGACTTTAAGGCGAAACATCGCTGTGACATCACAATGTCATAAAGTTCCTGCCAAAAGTGGGTCAAAAATTATTTATGAAAGAATAATTGCTGTATACAGCGAAGATGCACCATCTTATTTTCAAGTTATATTTTGGTTTAAACTCTTTCGATTGGGTAGAGAATCAATTAACGATGATCCAAAATTCGGACGACCCGTGAAAATTTAACTGAACAAAATTTGGTACTGCAAGATCGGTGTATAAAAAAAGTCTCTGTTATTGTCTGCATATCCGAAACCAATGCCCTGAAAATTTTGCAAGACGATTTTGGTATAAAAAGGTGAATTCTCAGGTTGCTTACACCTGAGTAAAATGGTAAAGAAAGAAATTTCTCAAGAAAGTTTGGCAACATTGAAAAGAAATAAAAATTGTCTTTCTCGAGTTATCACTTGGGTTTATCACTGGGACTCTCCCATTAAGCAGGAATCGATACAGTGAATTCATAAAGGCTCTCAACTACAAAAAGAGCCAAAACAAATTTCTGAAAAGAAAACTGATGGTAACAGTTTCCTGAGATGATGGGCCAATGGAAACACAATTCAAAATTTAAAACTGCTCTAGACCAAAAACGTCAACATTCTTATTCGCAAGAAAACTTGTTGCGGTACGACAATTGTCAGGTTCATAAGGCAAACAAAGTCCAGCAGGTAACCAATGGCTGTGGATTCATAGAGTTTTAAGGCATCATCCGTGTAGTCCTGACCTAGATCCGTCAGGCTCATTTTTATTCGAAAACTTAAAAAAGCGTCTTGGAGGAAAGCGTTTTGTATCTAATGAAGCACTTATTACATCAGATTAAAAACTGAATCTATTCCAAGTATAATTAATTGTTCACATCGTTCTTCATTCGTGATATACATTATGCACAAACACATACATACGTACCTACATTGGAGTTTTTAAAAATTAATTTAAATATCGTTCAGTAAAATAAATTATGATTAAATTAATTACATAACCATTTTGGGTTTAGATTTTTAATGGGCCCCAAACGTTCGTGATGAGTGCTAAATGTAGTTAGAAAGAATACTTGATTTAAAACTTTCAAGTTCCGCGAACATTCACGACGAACTTTCTCTGAAATTAGATATTTTTAAATGAATTAAGGTGAAATTAGTTTATCGAAGAGCTGAAGCGGATTAGGGTTGTACGTATACTGCCTTACAATTTCATGTAATGTAATGATGGGTTACGCGCGTTTAGTCTCGCCGTCTTAGATTAGGCAGTTGAGATAGTCACATGCGGTTCCTGCACGCGTATTAGCTGCAATAATACATAATAGCCCCTAATAACAGTTCGTGTTCCTGTGGCAGGTTCCCCATTGGCCGCTGTGGCGATCATATCAAATCGACTATTTATAGTTTGATGGAGAAAAATTATTATTGGTAGTTTGGTCGCGGGCAAATGAACGGTTTGATGCAGGCTGCCTTCTGCCAGATACTCACGACTCTAAAATCATAGCTCGAAGCTCGACCGGCCCCGCCAAATTGCTGTCAGATGCGACTTTGATGATTGGGTGTGCCGCGTCTTGGCGCTACAAAAACACGGCTGTCAATCTTACAAGGCGTAATTGCGTGGAGAAGCCACCTAATTTGCATTTTACTTTTTATATCATCATATGAGATCAAAACAATCGTGTCGCTTTCCTCAGTTTCAAAATGAAAATTTCAAAATCTGAAGTAGAACTTTAATGGAATCATTGGTATTTAGCTTCCTAAAATTGTAAATAAATAACATTTGTCAAAAGAAACATTATAAAATAATTTATTGAGTATAAAATAATTTCTTATTATTATATTTCTTTGAGGAAAAGCATTCTGTGTACCAGGTATCCACAGAGTAAATTTTCGATAAAGGAATTTCTGCATTTAGAAAAACATACAAGTTGCGGCAGTCAAATTATTGAAATACGGTTTGTAATAATATTGTAAAAATAAACTAAAAGGTAAGTTTAAATTAATTTACTTTATATAAAATTTAAAAACTGAAGAAAAAACTAATTTTTTATGACAATTCTCCTGTCGTATTGGCGTACCTTACCCTAAGCCAGGGATGGGCGAAAGTGGAGAAGTGTACACACGCCAGGTTAAGCAATGGGCAAAGAGAGTGATAGCAGTCGATTTTATTCAAGCGACGTAAGAAATTGTAGACGGTGTATTCTGTATTTACATTTTTTTAATTGAACTTTAAGATTTTGTTTTGCATGCACACCATTATGCAGTACTCTGTTTATTTAAAACTTTCACTCATATTCCTGTTTAGAAAAATATTCCCTTTTTCATTTTAATTCAAAATGACTTGCGTGTCAACGACATTAAAAAAAAAGAGTTTTTTTTTCAATGTCATTGACACGCGTGTTGCTTGCTATATACTGGCGCCTCTGTCTGTCTGAACGTACAGATCATTTTTTACTACAGTAGACTCCGGATAATCCGGAGCTTCGGATAACCCGAAACAAACGCCGAAACATATTTCTCCGTTTTATCCGAAACGCGGTTGCTTGAAACTTCCAGTTATCCGAAATGGCGTCTATGTCGTAACGGTTCGTGAAAAAACGGCTCGGAATTTGTGCCGAGCACTTGACTCACGACACCATAACTCAATCGTAGTATTTTCGAAGTAACAATTAACACTAGATTCGTTTGTCGATTCTGGTTAAGTAGAACATGTATTAGATACCTGTATGAGATACTGGTTCTATTTATTTAGAATCGAATGGAATATAAAATGTATATAAGGCTGGAGCTAAACGAGCGTATATCACGCGGCGTCTTGTACGTCGCGTTTTATGCTTCGAAATGTATTACATAGATTTGAACGAGTGTGCAAAAGGCTCGCGTGGCTATACTCGTTCAAATCTATGAATACATTTCGACGCATAAAACGCGAGGTACAAAACGCCGCGTGGTATATGCTCGTGTAGCTCCAGCCTTAATGTACAATTATACTAATAAAAAATTGTGCCACTTTCACCAATTTATGCAACCTCCATTTTAATCGAAGTTTCCATTATCCGAAACAGGCCCGGTTCCCCGTACTTCGAATAATCGGGAGTCTACTGTATATGCCAATCGTATAGATCTGAGTTATATGACGAAATGACATGACATGACAAAAGCCGCAAGGCTGTTTCACGAGAATTAAAAGGAGATAGCTACATAAAAGTTCTTTGACTTATCGATCAATCGATCGGCATATATTGAAAAATGAAATATAGAACCCCCTACGTATTAGAATTCGAGAATGGGGAGTAGCTTTTTTCGAGCACATTGCCCATCGCTGCCCTAAGCTAATATGTCGTATGTCACAGGGTTGTAACATGCTATACGGAATCGAAAACTAAAAACGTTTCCAATTCACTGCACTAGTGCGCATTCAGAGTAATGTCATCTTGTTTTAACTTAGGCTGGCCAGATTCTTGGGCGGTTAAAGACGAACGCAAACTAAACATATTAGAAGGTGAGAGGCTTCAACATAACCAATTATATGAAGCTAGTGTAATATCTACATGCCGTTTCATTTGGATCCTTCAACTAACTAACGATTGTTTTGTTTATTTTCGTGTAATTATTTCATTATAGTCCTTACTTAAAACATGCAGTATATCATATAAATTATTTAAAACGTTTTCGTTTACTTTTTAAATCAATATATTACTTTATATTTATTTTTTGTTTTGTTAGTTCATTTCCAGTGTAATAATAAAATTATTTCGTAAATAGCTGGGAAGTATTTCACACTTCCCGCGGTTAAACCCCAACGCCATGCGATACCGGAGGAAGAACTAACTGAGACAAAGAAAAAATGAAAAAAGAAAGTCAATCTCACCGGAATGTATCATACTCATACACTTTTCTGTATGTTTTATCTTGTGTCCCGTCGTTACGCCTCAACGCTATGTGGTGTCGGGGGGAAGAACTAACTGAGAGAAAAAGAGATAGTGAAGTCAAAGAAAAATATTGTAACGAAATTTTTTAAACAGTTATATTGTTAATTTGCAGTATATCGTTCAGTCGTGGGTCAATTTTTGATCAAAAATTGTGTGAGAGATGACAATCAGAACCAATTTGCAACAAAATTTCTATATAGATTTAATTTGTGCATAACTATTCGTATTGTTGCTTGTCGGCTGACGTTTCACTAAATAAACGAATCAAATATCATATGATCACAACAATTTGTTGGATGGTGACGGTATTTTAATAAGAAAGAAGCAAATCCTGCTGCCCTTTAGGTTTAGCCTTTAGAATTTAAGCAAAATAATAATTTTTGGTCAAATGTTGCATATAATTTGTATGTTGAACTCTTTTAGAATTCCTTAAATTCAACAATATTGTAACATTAGCCAGTGAAAATACATTGTTTTCAATTTAACAAACGATAAAAATTTTACATCTTCATCACTGTTTCAGTGAGAACATTTTTTTCATACGTTTTCTAGTCCGATTTTTTTGTAATAAATTTTCTTATAAACGCTCAAAGTGAATGAAAATATTCTAGATGCTTACAAACAGACTTTTATTCATAAAAATTTTACCATATAAAAAAGAGGTACACTTTCCTGTGGAATTTTGTTAAGGAAAATGATTGCACAGTAACTTTTGCGATTCGAATTGCAAATATAATAGCGAGGTGTTGTCTCGGCACGGAATGAGACAGCATTTCGTCGAACGTGGGGAGCGGGACCGAGAGGAAATGGATAAACTCCGCGGTGAGATAAAGAACGCGGAGCAGGGAAATGAAGTGTGTGTTCGCCAACAATAAACTTATCTTTTCTGCGACTGGAGACTTTCATGGCGAAGCAAAATACATCATTTGTATGTGGAGATACCTAACCGCATGAATTCAAATCGCACACAAATGTGTAGCACTAAAAGTATCTTTGTGAGGGATATTTCCAGCAGCCAGGTAGGTATGTGCAGACACTATGTTAAACACAAATAAAAAGCATTATGATTAATGATTTGTGTTTATATTTCAAAATATTTTACCATCTGGAAAATGTTGATAAAAGATTCTGATTTCATTTTTATTTTGGTAACATTTCTATGAACGCGAACGCGATAATTCATTTCGCAGTGGTAAAATTTAGCCAAATAAACGAAATATACGAAAGTTTTCTTAACTTTATTTAAAAAAAAACTCAGTACGAACTTCATTTCAATTTTACTCGTATATTGACCAAACATGAAGAAATTTAAAGACTTTTAAAATAAGGGCAAGCCAGGCGAAAAACTTTAAGAAAAAATAATAATCAGTCAAAAAATAAAAACTAAACGTTTGTCACAGAAATTGTCTTCAGTTCGGTAACTTCCCCAATTTTGTAAATTATGGCAACCTCACATATAAATTTCAAAAAAAAAAAATACAGGAAAGCTCGACAAAAAATTGAAGGAGGTTTCTAGCACTCCCTTCACGACTGCATCCCCAAAACTAATTTCTTAATCAATTACCGGTCGAGAACATAATTAATTACCTACAGATCTTTGATATTTAGGGTGTCATGGCATTGAGTCCAAAGATTTTAACAAGTGACAGAACAGTTGAACAGAAATAAAATTTACTAATAATTTTTTTTGTTAATAGATTTCGAAAAATTAGTGTAAAAACTTTCTTAAAATTGGCAACGTCGCCCGCTGCTCTATTTTCATTACAACACACATAATGATGTTTACCGTATTCCATAAGTGCTTAATTTTGAGTCTGTTTTATGTGTGTACATCTGAGAGCAAATTCCCCTTAATAAGATGTATTACTTCAGAGATATATTAAAATTGAATTAAAAATAAATGTTTAAAACGCCCTGAATTAATTTAAAAATAATTTAGAAACATTTGCGTTGATTTCGGCAATCTTCTCTGAGGAAAATGTTGACCATACAAACATCGTGCCCTATTGGCATTCTGTGAGCTCCGTCTCAAAACAAAAGCTTCACGTATTAACTTATTGGTGTGGTGCACAAAAATAAACAAGTAATTTGTTCCCACAAAAAATTGTTATAAAACTATTTTGTTTGCTTGGATTACTTAAATTCGCTATAGAAATCCTAAACCAAGTTTTCAATTATTACTAGAGATACGGCTCTGCCAAATTTGCAATTTTATGATTTTTTTACGTCAAAACTATTCATTTTCGGAGGAATTTTTTGTTCCTTTTGATTTAATCTATCACCACTTAAAATATTTATAGTTACTTCTATGACGTACTGTATATTTCTAATACTAAGAATGCTGAGAAGATTTACAAATCATACAGCGTTTTCGATTGACTGCTCCAGAGCACTCTCAGAATATCTCCATCCCTTATTATTATATGAGGTTAAAATAAGATGAGAATACTCTGAGAGTGCTCTACACCTTTTCCAATTGTATTTCAGAAAATTTCAGTTAGTAAATTGTATTTAAGAAATCGTCAATTGTAGTTCAGATTAGTAAATTATATTTCAGAAAGTTGTAATTGTAGTTGAGATCAGTAAATTGTATTTCAGAAAACGTCATAAGAAATTCAGAAAATATCATTTGTAAATTGGAAAATTATTTGTAAATCAGAAAGCATCATTTGTAAATCTGAAAGCATTATTTGCAATTCAGGAATCATTTGTAATTAAGATTTTTTTTGTAAGTTTGTAAGTGCCTGCATGTTAAAAGCGAAGAACTGCATTTTTTAGCACGGACATCATGAAAATTCCACAATTATTTAAATTCATTCTTCACTTTATTTCAATGCAATTCTAACAGCAACTACTCCACAAAAATCTGTTGATGGTTCCTAAGGTGTATTAAGACTTATTTACTGTGGTATGCTGAAAAAATATATATATAATTATTATTTTCTGAAATACAATTCACCTTTTCTGAAATTGATTTCGCTTTTCTGAACTACAAGTAACACATTCTGAAATACATTTTACGTTTCTGAAATACAATTGACACTTTTTAAAATTCATTTTTTGCATCTGAAAAACATTTGACACTGTCTGAAATTAATCTGTTACTATCTGAACTACACTTGGAAAAGGTGTAGAGCTAATAAATTAATCATGCCTATGATATGTGGAGGCTCACACGTTGCTTAGGGATCAACAAATTCATAGCACTTGAAGGCTTCCGCGGCCGTCGCCCATGTTTGAATTGGCTTCCGGTTGGAACCGCGTCACGTTGACTTCTTCTACTGCCGACGTTTCGTTCTCCGTTGCAGAAGAACTTCTTCAGGGCTGCTGCTGCTGGTGGTGTTGCTGCTGCTTCTCGTGGGTCGTTGAGTCTCAACGTTCTGCAACGGAGAACGAAACGTCGGCAGTAGAAGAAGTCAACGTGACGCGGTTCCAACCGGAAGCCAATTCAAACAAAATCATAGCATTTTTCACTGGGACTAAATTGTGCACTGAGTGTGCACTCAAAATATCTCCGCTCCGTTTCATTACATAAGGTTAAAATAAGATGAGAATATTCTGAGTGCGCACTCAGTGCACAATTTAGTCCCAGTGAAAAACGCTATAAGATACGATAGCAGATGACAACAATACTCAAGATGACAGACGTCAAGAAATGTCAAAATATCAGGCGCAAGCAATGTCAGTATGACAAATGTCAAAATAACAGACGTCAAGAAACGCCAAATTGACAAATATCAAGCAATGTCAGATACGGGTGAAACGTCACATTGATATCTACGTCTCAGACCAACGATGACGATCGTCAAAATAAACAAAAATTATGTGTCGATTCTGCTTGTATCTGTAGCAACCGTAAGATCTGTAAACCTGTAACTCAATTATTAAAATATGGAATTTTGAAGTTCGGTTTAAGATATGTTTTCTCTTAGATCTCTAGGATTACTCGTAAGCCTCTGTGGCATTTTCATTTATAAACTTACAAGAAATCGTATCATACTGAGAACTTCAAAATTTCACCTTTTAATAATTGACTTACCGGCTTACAGATCTTACGGTTGCTACAGATATGAGCAGAATCGACCCATAAGGATGCCTCTCAAGCAGTGTTGGGCAAAATTTAGTTCGATTGACGATTAAATGACTACAATTAATTTTGTCAATCGTTAGTTGCAATTGACAAATTTAATTGTTAGTTGCAGACTGTAGTTGTAAGCCACGATTACAACTAATCAATCGTAATCGTAATTACAATTAAAAAGTTAAAGTTCGGCGATTAATTGTCTGAATTACATACAACATATTTATTTTTCGCGGGCAATTTTATGAAAACGAATGATAACAGAGTATAAAATACTTGGCTTGCAGAAAAGACAAATTTATTATGTTAAGAGTATTTTGACGACTGTGCGTTCGCAATGAAAGATTCATGGTATTTCTTGTTGTCAAATTTAAAATACCTTCCACGTAAAATTAATGTTAATGTTGTATAGGAGGAAAGTAATACTTGCAAGTACGTCTTGTGTCCTCTAGGCACGGTCCCGCTATTCCTTGGAACATGACCATCGGTACACTGACAAAACAAAATATTAAAACCTAATTTTTTGTTTGAATACAGTCAATGCATTTTTTGTATTCAATTTAAGAAGAAAATGTTTGAATTAACAAAAAAATACTTGAATCAATGTAAAATATGTTTTCGTTCAAAAAAATTAATGTATTGACTGTATTCAAACAAAAATTTAGGTTGTAACATTTTGTTTTCTCAGTGTAGGTACTTGCGCAGTGCGGAGAAATTTTAATCGTATCTCTGCGATTGAACTAACGATTGAAGATTCGCAACTAGCCCTCTTTAATCGAATTGACAACTAACGAATAAATCGCGATTGAAATTAGTTGCGATTAAATCAATCGCAACTAATTTCAATCGACTAATCAATTTAACTAACAAGTTAGTTGATTACGCCCAACACTGCTCTCAAGTCCAAGGTTACTAAAGCATGGCCAACTCCATTAACATTCACTGACGTGTATGTATGGCCGTTTCAATTTGACTTTTAAAAATTTGACGGGTACTCCACTCAGCGCCTCTTGTGAGTTTTTAAGTAATTGCAGTTGCCATTACGTTACTGTCAGTAGTTCTGTAGTATCTTTAATAGAGAGCGCTGAGGGGAGTACTCCACGGCACACAGTGGTCCAGAATGAAATTCTACCGTGTCAAAATTATTTTTTTTACATCTAAGTTTCTAAAACGGTGAAAATAACAAAATTGTGTACTTTAAAATAATTTTCTAAACCAATGACATAATATCAGAATATAATTATTTCTATAAAAATTTTTGCCTGATTTTGGATTGTTACCTTATATATTTTTCTATTTAAAAAATGAACTGGGATAGGTTACACCACAATTTTTTTATATGTTGCATAAAAATGATTATATATTGATATTCTACTGGTTATTTTTAAAAATTTTCACGTTCAGTATCCAGTAAACGCTTATCTTATCTATAAGTATTTGCTCATGTAGAGAGAGAGAATTTTGAAAAAATCTTAAAAAGTAGCAAAAAGTAGCACTTCATTGGGCAAAATTATTTTAAAATAAATTACTAGTTACTATTATATAACTCGTAAAAACATCTTATTTGATCTTATTTTTAGTTCTTGTCTTTTGAAACTTTAAAATGTAGATATTTAATACAACAATTTGAAATAAAAAAATTATGTAAATAAACATTTAGATCCGATTGATTTTAAATGAAGTTGTTTAAAGAAATGTAAAGTAATAAGATTTCACCAAATTTACCCAACAAAACTTGCTAAAATATTTTCAAACTTATGTTTAACTAATTAGTTTTTCAGTCACGTTTGATACTTCTAAAATTTATGGTGATTTGACAGCGCCACAGAAGCGTAAATAAAATCATATGTTTGTTAATCGAATGAGACCGACATGAAATAACATTAATAGAAAGATTTTCTTTATTTTTACGTTTATTCAAAGTGTCAAATTTTTCCCTTTTTGACGCGCTAAAAATTCATTCTGGACCACTGTGCGGCATGCTTTCCGGAACCGAATTTTAGGCGAATTGACACGGCCATACATACACGTCAGTGAATGTTAATGTTGCTGGCCATGACTAAAGAGAGAAGGTTGCCTGGTAAGTCGTGGAGTGACGCGTCATCCAGTAGGCCATCTATTTGTGTACATGCATTAAATGGGCCTACTGAGTGACGTTGCGATGACGTTGAAAGTTACCAGGCAACCTTGTCTCTTTAGTAACCTTGTCTCAAGTCGAGTTTCTGGAACGTTTCACTAAGTTAACGGTCCGATTAAAGGAAACGTTGCTATGAATATACATATTAGAATTATCCGCTAGCGCGAGCGGTCGCAACACCGCTCTGCGTGATACGGTTGAAATACTCAAAGTAGGGATTAAGGCCCAGTTGTACAATTCCAGTTTAACTTTAAGCCAAAGCTTAAACCCTTAACAACAATTGTTGAAATAATCGTTGTTAAGGGTTTAAGCTTCAGCTTAAATTTAAACTAGCATTGTACAGTTGCGGACAGAAAATTTCGGATGTCACTGTCACTCATCTGACGTATACATACAGGAATTTCTTAACTTTTACGTCAGTGTAATGACAGTGACATCCGAAATTTTCTGTCCGCAACTGTACAACTGGGCCTTAAAAGTCAGACTTGACAGGACTTGACATATAAGTGTGTAATGTTACGTCACGTTACATCACTGTCCCTAACCTCACTATCCTGTTCCCTAATTTGAGCGGCCATAATAACAGCAATGGCGATATCGAACAAGAATATTTTTTTTAATCGGACCGTTAACTTAATGAAACATTTCAGAAACCCGGCCTTAACGAATTAAAGCGAAGCAGCATTCGTTTCTGATGAGCCAACAAATAAGATCGCATCCTCATTTTGGTCGCTAAAACAACCACTGGGGCAAACACAAAAAACTGCCCCCTGGAAAATAGAAATGTAACTCTGCTCGTTGTTGATTCAAGCATGCATACACACCAATGAAGCAGAGTTACGTAATCCCCACCACGAAAATACGGTATAAAAGCAAGAACGCGAACCGTTCCAGCCAGTGCTGCTCGCGTAGAATTGTCGAGCAACACTCAATCCACCGCTTGTGTATAATTGTCGAGCGAACATTCACACACTGCTTGTACAGAATTTGTCGAGTGAACACCCACATACCCGCTTGTGCAGAATTTGTCAAGCACCTACACTTCATATCCTCCAGGTCAGCGAATGGGGAAAAGAAGTAAGGAACGTCATCGAGATCCTGAAGGAGTTCCTTCACCGTATTCGTCTTTCAGCATCAGTGACTCCACTACCAGTGACAACGGTAATCAAGAACAAAAGACCATTAAATCAACATCAAAGGCATACTTTTGCGATGCAGCGGTTTGAAGCAGTTTGGACTGTTTTAAAACATTTAAATTTTCGCGTTGAAACGGCGAAGAAAAAAGTTTTGAACCGCATTCATTCTGTTTTGAAACGTTCTCTGATGATATTTTTCAAACGCATTGGTGGTGGGGGGCTTGACATCTCTGATATATTTTTTTATCAACATCTCAACATCCATTTTTTCAGTGCACGGAAAACAATCTTATTAAGAATGCAACGTTTGCAATTTAATTTGAAGAAAAGTGAACTGTTTTATATCATGTTTTATACAGTGCAAATAACAGCTGACATTGATAGATTGAATGTTCACAACATTGCGTTTTCGCGACCCTTTCAAATAGTGACGTCAGAAGCTAATACGGATCAAAACCATTCTATGAATTGCTTTCAACGCGAAAATATACCTCAACTAAATATTCGGTCATATACTTCTTCATTGCAACAACGCAGAATCCTACCAGGGAGTGAACCCCTTCACCATTGTTGTTGCAAGACCTTAGGCGGTTTAGCGTGAGGAGAGCATATCGTCAAACACAAAGTTAAACGTCAGATAAGCATGTTATTCTTATTATTTACATGAAAAAGAAAAATAGATTTTAATCGTGTTATACAGAATGTTTCAAAAGTTGCGATGAAAAATTAAAGGGATTGTAGAGAATGACATTTCAAACAATTTTTCTCATATAAACACGTGTCCGATTTCTACGTATTTACTAAGTACGTGCACTTAAATCTGTTACACGTAAATTTTATAACGTAGGTTGCTATGACTAGATTGTCCTACTTTGGAGTGTTTAAAGCTAATGTTCAAAAACACCTCCTCCTGCTGCAAGACTTAGCTTGACATCAACGAACTAATTCATCGGTGTAATTAAATTGAAAATTCTCGGATTTCAGGGAGAGCTAAATTACTTTTTTCCAAAAGGTGCTCTTCAGTAGGAATTCCTATGGCATAAACCATTTCCTTTAAGGCTCCCCATAAATGAAAATTCAAGGGTTTTAAGTCGGGAGACTTGAGTACTTTCCGTTTCTCGTGGTCTTTGTAACGTTCTATTGAAAAATTTATCCGAAGATTGTCGTCATCGCAAAAGCCATACACGAAAACAATATCTGCATATTCAGAAGAACTGAACTTGTTTATTATTTATTGTTAGATAATGCAAAGTAACATTAAGCAATAAACAACTGTCGAACAGACATTTACATAATGCAATCAAGTTATCAGACCTATGTTTATATGAAAAAAATTGTTTAAAATTCCATTTCCAGTAACCTCTTTCATTCTTAGTCGCCACTTATGAAACACCCTGTATATTTTTAACTTTACTTACTGACCTTTCGCAAATATGATTTTTGCTTTGTCAAAGTTAATAACATTCATATTTATTTATTTTTTATGTATTGTTTTTTAAATAAAGTTCATGTTGTGTTAGAAACTAGCTACGAACGCGCCAAAAATGTACAGCTGAATTTAAAAAAAAACGGGAAATGAAATGTTTCCAATGGTAAATTTGATTTTGTTTGTCAATTGTCTACTTGACAATAACTTTCTAAAAAAAATATTTTCATTTAAATTTAAACCAACTTTAGCAATGTCTCATTTAAGCGAAATGATAATTATTGTTATGTAGTAAAATTACGCTAGATAAGTCCTACTGTTTTTGCATCGTTATTGTTACTTCGTACTAAAAAATACATTTTGTTCAAATTTAACCTATTTATTTATAAATTGACATACCGTCAAATAATTCTAACCAATTTCTAATAAACCATTTTCAGACTATGAGAAAATGGAAATAAGAAACCTGTCAATTACCGATTTTTTTGAATTCACCTGTATCATTGATGTTAAGAATAACAGCGTTGTTATTTGTGTAACTGCTCTCGTTGTCAAAAATTGAAATGATGTATCATCGTATCATAACTTGTGAACTTACTTTGCGTCATACTAAAATTTTTCAATGCATTTAAACGAGGTGTTATCCAAGTACAGTTAAGATAATATAATAATGTTATCTGAACATCCATGATACATCATAAGCCTGATTGTCCTTTCGCATATTCCACATTTAATTTCTTTTTTACAACAATTCGTTTCGAATTAATTAAGAACAGCACATGAACGAAATGTATACATTATAAAAGTGTTTTATAGTTGTATTATTGTTGCGACGCGACATCGGGCGAGAACTTGAAATGGAATTGACGTGATCATTTAAAATTCCGAATTTCAAAATATTGACTTGCTTGCAAATCAACTGAAGTAAATTATCCCGTACAAATTGTATAAAATAAGGATAACACTTTGAACACCTGGTTTGACAGGTAAACAAAAAAATCACTACATTGTACTGCAAATAAAATTTATTCTCACAAACAACGTGTCCGTCATAAACAACTCGGCATCTTTTTATGGCCCAATATTACGTGTTACCCTTCCTTTGCATTTTAATCAGTCGGTTTTCTTTATGTTGTTTATTCGGTTTATCGCCAATGTTTGAATAATAGACTTTGTTAATTACAAATGAATGATGGCAATCAGAATTTAACATTATACTCAGTAAACACATTCCTGATCTGTTTAGTTTGTTAATTATTAGAATTTCGTTTTGTGTACGACGATCGATGAGGAACAAATTCTATTGTTATAAAAGACGAATTATTATCACAAATTTGTTCAAAATCCAACAAAATTCAATACGGTGTTCGGTGTGCACTTTTGTACACCTTTGAAAGCGTAGTTGATTTTAATTAATCTCATAACGGTTAATACATTTGAAGACGCATTCATCATCAGCTGTGCAACTATACATATGTTATTAGTTCACGGTCAAGTTATACCACTGAACGATTTTGATTCTCTGCGTAATACGACCATAAACTTTTCGTCTTATACGAAGACGTATATTTTGTCGGTTTATTTAAGAATTACCTGTGGACGTAGGTATATTATCACATTTATCACAATCATCCTGAATGTTATGTTATTCATGTACTTTTCTACCAAAATGGTCGCTAAAAAATAGAGAAAAATAAGATACAATAATTAATAAATGAAGTAAACAAAAGTTGGAATATCTCTTTTTAACTTTCTGAAGCATTGCCTTTTAGATTTGATACTTTTCCAATTACAATAAAATAAACTTTTCTGTTCAATCATTCGAACCAACTGGTGTAAAAGGAAACGATAGTACTGCAATCACAATATAGGCGGAACAGTCAGAGAAAAACAATAAATTTTTGTCAGGGGCTTCCTCTGTGTGACTGCGACCGTCCAAGTCCACAGGGTGCACTCAAACGATTAAGAAGAGGGCTGTGTCTCCTAAATACCCTATTTAGATGCTTATTAGTTATTAGGAGGGCAAACGTACGAATTTGATGTATCGCCCGTAATTGCTAAAAATCACCTCGGCAATCTTAAACAAAGAAAAGCGTAACCGTCCGCACTTATTTGTGTTTATTTTGAAGAATTCTCCATAAGTTGCCTTTGTGAGCCAGCCGCAAATAAAAATCATTTCTGCTACAAAAGAAACGCCAAGTTCATCGTAGTTCTTTATGCCTCAATTACTCGTGCACCTCGGCGATACATTAATTACGTTTATAACGTACCGCCGCCGGCATTATATTCAAAACTGAGCGTTTATTCGAATTAATCGTTTATTAGTAATATAATGCCCGAGGAAATAGCAACCCTCGCCGACGAATTTAGTTACATTAGGTGTTTTTTGTGTTTAATCACATTATACGAAATTTTATTATAATAGAATGGAGGTAAGTTATTAATTGATTTTCTAGCGTAGTGTGAAACGTGAAAGTAATCAAATAAAAATATCTACAATCGAAGCTATTAATACACATATTCAAAACATTTATCTATATTTGCTGGTATTATGTAATGATAATACTTTGTTGCTATTTATGATAACATACCTAGATAATTTTGTCCAATGAAAATTTCTAGAATAATTTTTACATTAGGCCCTTCAATTAGGCTGTACTACCATATTTCTTATACAAGATTTGGTATAAGTTCTACAATTTCTGTTCGGTCCAGGAAATTTTTGGGCTCCAGATATGGTTTGAAGATAGAACACGTTCTATTTTTCAGATAGGTTTTAATTAAATTTTTGATACTGTTTACAGCATAATTTAAATTGTTCAACAAATTGAACCAAATCTTCTACAGAAAAATAAGGTATCTAGTGTAAAACGGCCTTTAGAAATATCTCCACAGCAGAGCTTTAAATTTTTGTTCTTGCTATTTACTTTGTTTATAAAAATAAATATTGACAGTATAATATAAAATTTAAGGTGTGTATTTCAGTGAACCCGTAAATCAAATATCCAGCCCCGGTTACAACATAAACGTACAAACCGGCGGCTCCCTGAAATTTATGAGCTTTGAAAATTGACAGTAATTCGTGTAAGATAACTATCGTTGAGATTTATCGATACATAATTCTTACCTAACAATATTTGTCAAGTATATACCAGTGAGTGGCAGAAATCAAGCAATAGATCTTCGCTTCAGTCAACATGTCCGGGAGCGAATTTTACTGCGATAAATAACAAGAGCACGCGTGTACAGGTGGCTTATGATGGATAGCCTTCCGATGACCACTGAGCAAACAATTATTAACCTATCGGGAACTTTTATACTTTCTCATTCTATCGTTCTCGAAGCGAACGTCGTAGTATGAATGCATAACCGGCGAAATATATTTCGTCATTTGTTAAAGTGATAGTTTTCTTTCAGCCACAAATGAACTCCTCTTATGTATGTACGGGGACTCTATTATAATGCCAGGCTATATATTTATCAGACAAAGCAAATGCATTTTCTGAACACGACGAAGATTTATATGAGAATGTGTTCTAAGACGTAATTCCATGTAGATTATTTACATGTTTTATACGCTCAAGGAACACAGCTGAACTTCCAGAACTATAGTCCGTCTGGAAAATAACGCTGCAATTTCCAATTCTTTAATTTATGGTAGAAACGATTAAAATAGTTATTTGTTTATGTAATTTCTATTTAATCCTAAAAATTATAACAAAAGTTCAGGGAACCTGCAACCAAATCAACTTCATCCTGAGTAGACTTGATGTTTCATGTGTGTAAAACTATGCTATTATTTTAGTTATTTTTTTTTTACTTTTTTCGGTGAAAACAATTTTATCAATCCTTTTACTTTAATTGTGAATCCCTTGGCTGAAAATATCTTCCATCAGTTTTCTCTTTCCTTAAATTTGACACATTTAGGCCCGATTTATTCACCTCCAATTAAATTTATCTGGTGATTTATTCCCATAGTAACAATTGTGATCACAATAGTTACTATGGGAATTAATCACCAGATAAATTTAATTGGAGGTGAATAAATCGGGCCTTAATCGAATTTTTCCGTTTGTTTAAAATTGTAAACATTGAATGAACACTGTGGTCACTTCTTTGGAAAATATGGTTTTGACAAAAATATTACGCTCCTAAAATGTGGGGAAAGCAATATATTGATAGATCATAGACTTGATAATCACATAATATCGAAGATATGTATAGGTATATACAGTGCTCGGCATCAAATGGAAAATTTTTTTTTCTACTAGAGTTTGGAAAACTTTAACATTTGAATACTAATTTGCAAAATTCAGACTGGGCGAAGTCTGGCAAACCTTAGCCAACATGAACTTGTAGTTGTTAACTTTGTCTTAACTGGCTTCGACTGAGCCAAGTTTGCCTAAGTTCGCCTAGGTGTGTAAAAAGCGATAAATCAAAGGGATTCGAGCGTCATTGGCCAGTCATCGCAACTGCTTATCGTAGTGCCCTTGTACCGTCCATACGTTGGTGCGTATAAGTCGCATAAAATAACTCAATTCGTACAGTGCAGTGCATTATTACAAACTGTTGCTTGCTAGAGGTCCTATATAGAAGTCTAAATAGAAAAAAGTAGGTAAATAATGACAACCTAGAACTACGAATCTTGTTCCTAGAACTAGACGACAAAATGTTCAACCAAACCTACTTTGTCTTCTCAAAATATTTTGGCAATAAATTATTGGCCACCGTGTGGATAGCATACCTATTTGTACGCAAATGATCGACAAATATACAGCGTGATTCATAACAGGTGTCCGACTCGTTAGGAGTGCATTTACTACGGTTACGCAAGTACGAAGTTACAAAAAATAAATTTATCAGAAGCATTTCAAAAATTTAACGCTTTTGAATCCCAAATTAAAACGGTTAGAGTATCACTGACAACTATTTTTAGAATGTTATAGATACGATGATTATAAATACCAATATGACTAGCTTGTTGCTGCCGCCACACGTTTTTATAACGACAATAAATTTCATTCTCACAGTTATCAGCTTTAACAAAAAACGCGTAGTAAATAAGCGAAGATATCAAATGCGAAGTAGTTTAGTTGAAATTTCATTAACTTAAAAGCAAAGTATGTAAAGTAAGAGATGCTCAACATGACCTCCTTGTTGTCGTACGATGATGGTTGCACGAGTGGTGAATGATGCACGTACACGAGGAAATACTTGATTTGCATTATAGTCGTCCCAGTTTGGTAGCGGTTTTATGGCCTTGCCAAGAAAGGCGACAGAAAGGCGACCGCAGGCCGGTCTCTTTGAAGCTGTGTTTTCTAGCAAGATCATAAAACCGGTACAGAACTTGGACGACTATACTTCGAATTACTTGTGCGGCGGCAAGAATACAATTATGAAGTTCTTCAACTGTGTCAATGGGATCTTTGTAAACTAAGCTTTTCATGTGTCGACATTCCCCGTAAATTAAAATCATATCCGTCAATTCTTGATTGCTGTATTCAGCCATGACGGAATAGTAAATATCCAATTAATTTCACTAGTCAAATCAAGGTAATTGACGCACAATTTAATGAAGTCTTTCGCATCTTGCCACGAACTAACATGCACTGACAAAATAAAACCTCGGCTTAAAAATTTTGTTGTTCGCTTTTTCTGCATTCCCAAACACGTGTCTGCAATAATTGAATTGCCCGTCATAAATCTCTCGGAAAAATTGTAAACACAGGCGTTTTAGTACTTTACTCAAGGGTAAATGATTTTGTGAGTTAGGTCAGTTATTCCAGTGGCAACGAACCTATTTACATGTGCATCTTCAATTACTTTTATCTTAAAAACTATGTACCTAAGACTCCCTATTCATATAAACTTTTTGCTTTATTTGTTCATGTACTACGTGGGGTTAACAGGTCGGACACTTATTATGAATCACGCTGTATAGGTCCACATGTAGATCCCCAATTAAATCCGAAAGAATTCGTTGCGGATGATTTGTCAAATGTCTTTTTATTTAATGCCATATCTTCTGTATTATATTGAAATCAGGGCTATTTTATTGCCGGTATAATACATTTACATTTTTATTTTGAAACCACAATTTTATGGTGCTTGCTGTGTGACTGAAGCCCCGTCTTGTTCAAAAATATAATTGTCATCGAGATAGAGTGTCTCAACAATTGGCAATAATTACTCTTGTAAGCTTTCTTGAATTTCTTTGTTTGTACTTATTGTCCCCTTTATTAACTTTAACCGTCCTATTCCACTAGCGGACGTATACCCCCAAACCATTTGGGCTCCGCAAACTTGACGGTTCGCTTCAGACAATCCTTTTGAATTACCTCTTTCTTGGTTTTTATATCTTTTTGCGGTTATCGCCCACGCAAATATCGTATTTTGACTCATCGCTCAATATTACTTACTTCCAATCATCGTAAGTCGTATGAAACGTTTTCTTTTTTCAGCAACCGTTAATAGTGATATCTTTAGCCCAAAGCAATATGAATTATAGAATAAGTTCTTTCAAAGTACCTATCTATCCCTTACTTTGTAAGAGCCAAGATCGATTTTGTGAATCCATTTGCGACAACATTCTCGCGAAGAATTTATTGGTTTCTCTATTCCAGCAAGCAGTAATTTCACGCAGAGTATTACGCCATCCACTTTTACAGATTTTTACAAATTTTAGTTGATCTTGTTGTTTCACAAGTGATGGACCGTCCGAAGGCAAGTTCTAATGTCAATAGGGGTCGTGACGGTTGAAATTATCCGCCGTTGTTTCAGAAAGGCGAATATATGTACTTTGAAATTTAGAACAATCAAAACCCATATAAACTTAGTAATGAAAACGTATAAAAATGTCTTCTTTTGCCTCATGCGGTGGATAAAAATAAAACACTGAAAATCTAAAAATATTAACAAACTTAATTTTCAATTTAAGATTGCGATGGAGTTCTCGAGCTATTAGGGCTGATGACGCCCTAACTAAAGCCGAAATAGCTATCATTGTAATGAAAGCAAACTTTATAAAAGTTACTTAATCTTACTTTCAGCCATGATTTTACATGTTTCAATTGTTTAAATTCAGATGATTTTAACTAAACATAACAACTGACTATACTAACATAACAACATTATAAGAAAAATGGCGAATTTAGACATAAACATCTAACCTCACAGGCTACATTTAAGGCCATTTTAGGCTACCCTATTTTTTGTACAAAATTTGATTTATTCATTTGATTCAAATTTGGAACAAGAAAATTGTTGGGCTCCAGATATGATTTGCAGATAGAACACGTTCTATTTCTCAAGACAGCTTTTGATTAAATTTAGATTTTGATAAAATTTAATCAAATCAAATTGAATCAAATCTTGTATAAGAAATAGGGTAACGTAAAACAATTAATTTTGCGATATTTGTTCTGACCGTGAGAATAAATTACGAAATTTTTATAGCACGTATATAGTTGGTTATTATTTCATTAATAAAGGTGTGGGAGATTAACTGAAAATAATTTCTTTTAATTCTGTTGTGTGTACCTATTTAATTTATTATTAACCGAATTAGGTGATCAAAATTTATAAAATTTAAAAATATTGAAAAGATAATCATTATTAAAATATCAGAAAATTGCCATTTATTTAGAACATAATCACAGTAACGTAATTACAGTTTTGTATAGACATCCTTGGTAACATCAAAATAAAATAACAATATTCTCCTAACATGGGTAGCACAAAGTGACGCCATCAATCTAAAAAGGACTGCAGGACCTAAACAGCACCGACAGTTCTTATTACTTCCCATATAGTAGCAATAAATCTAAATAATATGCCGCATAAAATATTACCCGCTTATTTTACACACTCCTTCCGAATATTGAAGTGGTCATCGGGGACATCCTTAAGTATTCCATCTCATGCAAAACTATAACGCTGGCCTTACGTGTCCGAATGGCGTCCGTCTATCAATCTAACGTAGACACCTATAAATATTTAATTTTTAATCCTGGCATGACAGGTGAAATTTTAATCCATTTAATTTTTAATTCGTTTAGTGCACGAAATTTCGCAGTATAGCTCCTGTTAATCAACGTGAAAAACAATTAACTTAATTGTTCCAGGAAACTGCTGTCTAATATTTTCTACATATTTTTTTTTCCATTTGAAACACTGCATTAATAAAAAAATGGAAATTGTGTATAATTTTAATAAATGAAGGAAAATAACTTTTGAAAACAAGATAATTTAAATGACCCTTCACATTTCTTCTTCTTCTGTCTTCTAATAATAATTAATAATTATTTTCTATCTTTCATTTAAATTTTGATTACACAATATTATTTCCTTTTCTAATTGCTATACGTTACTATGTTCCTTTTTTTTTTCCTTTAGATATTAAGAAGATAATAGATCAAGACTGTGACAGTAGGCACTGTAACCTTACAAATTCCCGACAAGGGTCAAAGTTGAAGACTTGACCGAATAGGTGACGTCATAGCCTCAGAGGGACCGCTTATCTGGACAGAAATTACCTTTTTAACCAGAGGCGGAAGAAGTGACCGGAGGGTCCATAGGTTGGGGCGGTTCGAGGAAGATTGAATACTCCCTCAGGAATCGTCTCGGATTGTCGGACTGACTTGCATCGTCTTCAGCGTAATTCCTTTATTGTGCTGAAAAACGCCATCATTTAAAAACGAATACATTTCACCGAAGCGTTAAATAAAAACGCAGAAATTGCCTTGCGAAGTGTGTTGAGGTGAACAACGTAAACATACAGAACCAGTCGGCTATTAATGCATAATGAAGGAGGCATAAGTTCCCCACTTTTATACAGTCATAAAATTATGCAGTTAATTGCTTACGTCTCCCGGAGCGTTAAGTTTCCAGAAGCCTCAAAATGAACTCGGTAATGAATTTAATAGTCCAAACCTCAGCTGTTTAGATGCATCGCTTATTGGTTATGTTAGAATCTTTCAAAATCTCTTTTCTAATGTTAATGAATATATCAAAACAAATTATGGCTGTTTATTTTTTAGAATAAACACATAATAAGTAATGTCTCAGACCAATCTTTTACGGCTTCAAATTTTGCCTTGTTTCTGTTAAGTTATATTTTATTTAAATTTACTTGATTATTACAGGGTGTTTACTAAACATGCGGCAAAAATTAAGGGGGTTATTCCTTGAGCTATTTTCAGATCTTTGTGCCCTTAGATGATTTTGTTTCGAAGATACAGGACTTTATTACTTTCAAGATTCTTAATTACAGAAACTGTTGAATAGCTTCTCCTCATAGACTGTCGAACTCGTTCAAAACACCAAGGGTGTTTCTTATTGCATTACACCCATCAATTATCTTATTTTTCAATTTTTTTTCATTTTCCACTGGAGTAGTGTACACTAATGTCTTCAAATGGCACCATCGTTTTACTGAGACTACATTAATTTTTTTAAAATATCCAAACTTTTGTCGCCCTGAATCTTGCGTCTTTCTGAAAATCATCTAAGGGCACAAAGATCTTAGAATAGCCCAAGGAATAACCCTCAATTTTTGTCGCGTGTTTAGTAAACAGACTGTATAATAATATTATAACAAAGAAACACTTAAAAATATAAAATACATTTTATTAAATTAATTTCAATAATTTTAATGTCATATACTGAGTCTCTCATGGTCTATTAGGAATTAGCATGGGTTTCCACATATTTATGATTTTCCATATTATTACTTTTTTTTAATTCAATCACATACATTGTTCTTATCATTAAATTAGATTATGAACAACTTAAAAATGTAAATGATTAAAAATTGTAATAATAATTAAAAAAAAAGAACGAGATGGGATTTGAACCCGAGGTGTCCGAGTGGAAACTGGGAGAGAGCCCATACAAATTCCCCAATAGCCAATTTCCTTGTTCACATCAACTTTCAAAAAAGAGAGTTTTATAATTTCGCCTGCATCGAAAACAAGTGGCCGTGATTAGTCAAATTTCTCTCTTTATTTTTCTAGTGCGTTCTCTGTCGCACGCATTATAACAGTATGTCCAATTGAACATTTACCGAATCTGTATGCCAATGATAAGTAAACTCAAGCAAATAATTAAAAAATTCAGAACAAACCGTCAACATTTATTAAAGAAGTAATTAATAATGTGTTGTACTCCCAAGAAGGTGGAAACCTGCGAAGACGAATACTGTCCTGAACACGTCTAGGCAAGCTGGAAATCAAATTGTTGATTTGTGCTTGGATAATCTGGTTCAGGCAATCTCTGATTGATTGTACTCATGTAAAGTTTATGAGAGATCTGGGCGGCAATGACAAAACATCGATATTTATTATCTTCAAAAAAGGTCAAAGTCCTCTTGGGGTATTATTTTGTTGAAAGACAAGTCCAGTATCCTCTTGAAAAAAAGGTATTACGATTGGTTTCAGGACATTGACAATATAGCACGAAAAACGGAGCACTTGCAAAAAACTTAAAATTTTAATATTTGGTACTCTATAACTATTATTAGAGTTCAAATCTAAACAAAACAACTTATTTTAAGTATTTTTTAAAATTATTAAACCATTATTAAAGCTAAAAAACTCTTTTTGTAGCAAAATAAAAAAAAATGCAAAAACTGTCCAAATCCAAGCAATGGAAACTGCAAAGCTAGCTACGAGTATTCTTTTATTTTGATTGTTTTGAGTAAATAAACAAGTCGAGTCAAGTGTTACGTCCATTTGGTATCAAAAATTATGGCTGTAAATCCTGAAACAACGGCTGCTATGGTTGCATTACTTCAAGACGGAAGAAGTGAGCGATTTGTTGCTCGCCGATGTGGAGTATCCAACAGGACAGTCCACCGTATTTTTACATGCTTTTTGGAAATCAAAAGTAACAGTAGACCTGGAACTGGTCCCCAACGCAAAACTAACGCCCCTGATGACTGTTTCATCATCTCATATTGTTCGCGAGATCGTCATGCTACAGCTGTAAAAATCAGAAATCGACTTCATCACGTCCGGGATGTCAACGTAAGCGAACAGACTGTTAGACGAAGACTTGGTAAAGCAAATCTCAAAAGTCGCAGACCTACAACAGGCTCAGAACTTCTCAGGCGTGATCGTATAGCGCGATTTGAGTTTGCCAGAAACCACGAACACTGGGAAGAAAACGAATGGGAGCACGTTTTGTTTACAGGTCAGTCCAGGTTTTGCCTGCGTTCTCCAGATGGTCGTGAAAGAGTATGGCGAAAGCAAGGAGAGCGATTTGCTGAATGTACCTTTAGCCCTGGAGTCAGCTACGAAGGGGGTTAAGTTATGGTGTGGGCTGGAATTTCTCTAGATGCACACACGAAGTTGTACATCGTTCCAAGAGGTTTCTTAACAGCTGTCAGGTACATCGAGGAAGTTTTGCAAGTTTTTTTTGTCCCATATGTTCCTTTTGTTGGAGATAACTTTTTATTGATGCACCAAAATGCAAGACTTCACACCACTGGAATTACTCGACAGTACTTAAACGAAGTAAACATTCCTGTTATGGAATGGCCAGCGGCTAGTCCTGATGCAAATCCAATAGAACATGTTTGGGACATGCTTGGGCGCAGAATTCGACGTCGTGATCCCGCTAGGCAAATGTTCCTCAAGATGATATTCGACACTTGATTTTAGGCACGCCAAGAAGAATGCAAGCAATAATTCGGGCACGTAGGGGCAACACACGTTATTGAAAAGCATTCTTTAGCAAATGGCGTACAAATTGTTTAAGTTTTACATGATTTTACGTCGTTTGCCTACAAAACAAAAATCGTGTGTTTTTTCGCCTTTTTTTTCCATATTTACCAAAAACATTTTTTTACGTTAAATCAATATGCAATAAGTTTTTAAATTACTTACAACAACTTGTTACATTTGTATTCAAACTATAGTAATAGTAAAACTTTATAAGATGTTAACATTTTAAATTTTTTTAAGAAAATGCAGGTGCTCCGTTTTCCGTGCCGGTGAGTGTATTATTCCGAATTTAAATTGCCATGTATAAATAAACACTAAAGGTGTTCTGTTATTGTAGCATATTCCCAAACCATTATCCCAGGAATTAGACTGGTATGGTATCTTTGAACAAAGTCCATTTTGTTTCGTTCTCCACGTGGTCTTCTAACCATGGCACGGCCATGTAATTTTCATAAACAATACCTGTTCTCGCACACTAAAGATAACTCTATTCCATTACGCATTCCATTGGTCTCTTTCAACACATCAATTAAGTCTCAGCGTCATGTGATCTCCTGTTAAAGGAAACCTTCGAAATGGACGATAAGAATAGAGCCCAAAAGATATTCCTGAAATTAGATCCCCAATGAAGGAGTTAAACTAACGTAATAAGAAATTGGTGTGGATCATTTTTTTCTGGAAGTAAATTAACTTGGAAATTGCTAAATAATAGTGGCAATGCTGTCGAATAAACGTAAGGAAGTTTCTTGTTACGAGGACATATTTTTATGTTATCTACCTAGTCATGAAAAAACCACGTATCACATTAACAACCCTTTATTTTCCTTTGTAACTCTCTTCAACATTTATACACTTATTCCATCTTTTTCCAATTGTCCCATACCATCAGAAAGAAATTCCTTCGGCAACTCTACTTTAACAGCTACTTTAAGTGTTTCATAAGATACCAAACTTTTTCAACTGAAATGTCTAAAGGAGCTACGTCAGGGCTATAAGGTGGATGCCTTAACTCTATGAAGCCACAGTCATTGATTTTATCCGCTAGACTTTGTTTGCCTTAGGAACCTGACAATGGGCATGCAGCCAAAAGTTTTTTGCGAATCAGAATGCTAGCGTTTTTCTTCCAGAGCAGTCTTCAAATTTTGAAGTACGTTTCCATAGGACTCTCCATTTATGGTACACCCCCTCGGCATATACTCAATAAGCAAAACTCCTTCGGCGTCCTAGATAACTGTTGCAATCAGTTTTTTCCAGAGAATTATATTTTGGCTTTTTCTGCATTCATTCGTCTTCAGTGGGACTTTCTTGACACCTTCTGACCTGTTTTTGCTCAGAAATAAGCAGTGCGGAAATCCACTGTGCAGATACTTTCTTCATACTCAAATCGTCGTGTAAAGCTTTCAGGACACTTGTTTCGGATATACATCATTGGCAATAACAGATACTTTTGTACGCCGGTCTTCCAGTATCAAATTTTCCACTTTTCGCACCGTCTCTATCGTGAGTCGTTCGTACTTTGGGTCATCGTTAATTGATTCTATACCCTGCATCTTCCCTATACACAGCAACCATTCTTTCATGAATAATTCTTAGACTATTGCCTTCTTTTGTCGGAATTTTTAATGACACTGGGATATTTCACTTTAATTTCACTCATTTTATTAAGTAATAAACCTTCCCAAATCTCTATAAACAGCACAAATGGAACATAACTTAAACATAACAAGATTCGATTTTGGTTCGAAATGTTTGCTAATGAATTTTCATATTGAAATTTGAAAAAATAAGTATTCACAAAAAGACGTTATTTTCCGATAATAAACATTGAGATATGATTAAGTAATTTATGGTTAAAAATCACTTTACCAGCCAAATACTATACTGACCCACAAAACAAATCTTATAGTCTTGTCTCATTTGGAAGGTAAAAATGCTTTAAACATCGTCTTCTCATTCCGAGAAGTTAAAAAAAGTGTAATTTATTATTGCACAAGCTAAAGTCGTGTCGCAATTAAAATAATTATACATTCAATTTATTGCGCTAAATTATAAGACTTCTGTGTTACGCTGAAATTGTATTTTTATCGCGGTCCGAGTAATTCATCTGAAGCTTATCTGCAAGATTAATCTAAATTAAAATTAAGCATATTTTGTGTTCAACAAAAACCTTGCCCGCGAGTCACCTGTGCAGACGATCTTCTTCAGACTTTAGTTTTCGGTGATATACACAATTGGTGAAACTACTTCCGACAGGTAAATAGTGATAAATGAAATTTGTTTTGTACCTAGTTTAAAGAGCGAGGGAGAGCGATTTAATGCTTAAGATCCGCAGCGGAACGCACCGGCCTCGTATATTTGAACGGGGCCAAGTTAATTGCAAAACTATAGTGCAACATGTGGGGACATTCATATAAGTGAAAACACCAGGTAGTAGCAGAATAAAGGGATATTAGCGAGACAAAGCATCTGCTAATGTTTATGCTTTAATTAAATTAGGCGACTTTTTATATTTTCTGCATGTGCGACGGTATAAATTAAGCAAATTAAGGACATTTAAAGACTTTTATTTCAGGCAAAATTTTAATACAAAACATTTTCAGAGTTAACTGGATAATATATATCGAACCATTATTGTATTAAGCTTACCAGTTTAAATAATATATTGGCTACGCACATAAAACATTAGAGGACGCATTTTAGGTAAAATGCCTTTGTTTAGTCCTTAAGGTTCTTAAGATTTCCCTAAAGTCATCTTTTCGTTTAATAACTTTCTAATGAAACGAAAAGATATATTTAAAAAAAAACTTTAAACCTTAAAAACTAAACAAAGTATTTTACCTAAAATCCGGCGTATACTAATTATAGAGGCAGGGTATTCTTAAATTAAAAATTTCTTAAATCGTTAATCATTAATTCTTTGAGTGATTTAAATAAGGCAAATGATAATTTCTGAAATTCACAATCTTTTAAAAATTAGAGATTGCATTAAAAATTTCCAGAGTTATACCTCTTCATAAAAAAGGCGATACAAATGATCTAAATAATTACCGTCCATTATCTATTATTCCGACGATTTCTAAACCGCTTGAAATTGCTTTCAACAATAGATTATACAAGTTTTTAGAAAAATATAAATTACTATCACCTAGCCAATTTGGTTTTCGTAAAAAAATATCTACTAAACAGGCTGTAACTAACCTATTCCTGACGATAATTGAAGTTTTGAGGGGGAGATGATCTCCTACTGTCTTCTGTGATCTCTCAAAGGCTTTCGACTGTGTTAAGCATGAAACCCTAGTGAATAAGTTACAATACTATGGAATACGAGGTATCGCCCATGATTTTCTCTGTTCATATCTCTCAAATCGCAAACAAATTGTTGAACATGACACCAACCAATCACAGATTTTAGATGTGGCTGCAGGTATACCACAAGGTTCCGTTCTTGGCCCTCTCTTGTTCATAATATACGTCAATGATTTTTCTAAAGTTATCTCTGATAAAAAAGTTATACAGTTTGCCGATGATACAACTTTAATTAATGAACCAAAAAATCAAACAGATAATAACTTCAGTATTTCGCTGGAAATGACAAATGACTGGTTTTCAGCCAATAATTTATGCTTAAATCTTAAAAAAACTCAACAGTATAATTTTTCGTTAAAACATTGCAATGTTAATGATAAACCCACAGTTAAATTTCTTGGTATAATTCTTGACTCCAAACTTACTTTTAAAGAACACATTTTTGTATTAAGTAAGAAATTGTCCAGTGTAATATTTTTACTGCGACGTATTTCTCTAATAACACCTATTCAAATTAGACGACAAGCATATATCGGTTTGTTCCAAAGTTTAATCAACTACAGTATCCTTTTTTGGGGAAACTCAACTCAATGGGAAAAAATATTCATAATACAAAAAAAAGCGATCAGAATTATAACAAATTGTAACTATTTGGAATCCTGTAAAGAATACTTCAAAAATTTAAAACTTTTCACAGTACCGGGATTATTTATCTATCAATGCTTACTTTATATTCGTGAAAATGAGAACTCCTTTAACAAACTTAATAATAATCATAACTTTGACACAAGAGGTAAAGAACAATTATTACTGCCCAAACACAGACTTACATTAACACATAAATGCTTTATAAACTCAGCAATAAAATGTTACAACCATCTCCCTTACAACATTAAAAAATTACCATGTAATAAATTTAAATACGCTATTAAAAACGTTATTATTGATATGTGTCCATACAATATTGGTGAATTTTAGATACAAATATAATTTTGGCTGTTTAATAGTAGAAAATTCATTTTAGCCACTAAATTATAAACATAATTTTTTATCATCATTTGCTACCTGTACAATCGTTTATATCAAATATATTTTGTAATGTGAGGGCAAACTCAAGTAGCTACTTAATTATAAATTATGGAAATATTTATCATCTAGTGAGATACTTGTTAATTTGTACTTAATACGTTTGTAATGTTATGACAAACGCAACTAGCTACTAAATCATAAACTATGTAAATATTTTTTACCATCAAATGTGATACCTGTACACCAAATACTTTTAATGTGATATATGTTACCTGACGATGCAAAAAACTGTATGTTTTATATGCAAATAAATGATTATTATTATTATTATTAAAAATAAATTCATTCTTATCTGAAAATATCTTGTAATCATAACTATTATATTATTAGAAGACAAAGTTTTAAATACTTTGGCAGTTAGGATACATAACTGTTGAGTGTAAAATGCAGTAAAATGAATATCAAGGGACAGTCTAATGCAACCCTCCTAAATTAATTGTTTAACTGGATCAGATATAAGGGTCTTATGTATACATTATCACTGTCTAATTAGCAAATAGGTTTTCCTATGTGTAACTTTAATTTCCTTGGCGAGCTAAATTGAAGCTCTTAAGCAAATCGAATACCTGACGCCTCAGATGCCGAAGTATTATATTAATAAATTTATCTTTTGGGTTGGGCTGATTAATTTAAGTATTTTTTGTCTTACACGGAAAACCTACAACTAGGGCATGTACTTATTTATTATGCAATGAATTACTTAGTTGATAATTTAACATTAAAAAGTGTAGAATGGAAACCTACTTAAAAAAATTAAATTATATCACTATGAAATGAAACTCGAAGTTTTTGTTTATTTACGGAAAATTGCTCCAAAGTAGTTACTCGAAAAGAAATTGCTAAACAATTGTTGATTGAAGGTAAATTACTTGTGAGAGAAGTTGTTCGATTCAAACTGCTCTAAATAAAAATTATTCCAAGAAAAGTTACTCTACAGTACAATATGCTCGAAAGAAAGAAGTTTGAATCTATTTTAAATTGATCTTTAAAAAATTATTAAAATTGTGCAAAGTTCAACTTGGATTAAATTTTCTTGGTAGAAGTCAAAGCGAAGACTTTATTTTTAAGAACATACGTAACATTCGATTCGAAAGGTCACAACTTCTTTTTTGACTATTGGTGGTTCTTGACCGATAAAGTAGGTACTAGAGACCTGCACGAGTAAGAAAAAATGTAACCGATTAATAATCGCCGATGAGAGTATGTAATCCTATATACAGCATCATGGGCATCGTCGCATCGCAGGCATCGTAAAGTTACTACTCATTAGTAATCGTCTGTCATGCAATTTTAATTGTGCAATTTAATGTTTTCCATTGACTACTCTAGAGCACTCTCAGAGTATTCTCATTTTACGAGGAGCGTTCAAATATGAGCGAGAATCAATTTAGAACGTCTTTATTATCAATGAAACAAAGACGTGTTATATACTATTTTTCATCGTAGCCCCCCCGACTGCAATACATTTGCGCCAACGTTTTGGAAGCTTATGTATACCATTTTCGAAGAAGGTTTTTGGTTGCGTGCGTATCCAGTTTTGCACAGTTGTAATGAGTTCATCATTATCCCTAAATTTATGGCTACTTAAAAACTCTTTCGATGGTGAAAACAAATGACTCTCCACAGTTATGCCAACTTCTTCTGACAATTTTCTCACAGTTATCCGACGATCAACGCAAATAAATCGTCCCAACATCGTCAGGAGTCATGGACGTTTTCGGTCGTCTCACATGGAGTAAGTTTTCTACGCGGTCTCGACCTTCTCGAATTTTTTTCGCCCAATCAGACACCCCTGCCTGGGGTATATATTTATCGTCAAACTGCAGTTGAAATTTTCTAAAGATTTCAGACGGTAAAACACTTTCATTCACTAAAAATTTAACAATTATGTGTTGTGCAACAAAACACGGTACTTTTTCTCTGAGATGCTAATTATTATTGGCAGGTGTAAAGGAAAAGAATTTGATTGTTACTAATGACAAGTTGGAATATGCCAGAACACGACCCAGAACGCTTGTTTCCATCCATTGCTTTCTATGCCCAAGACAACTAGATTCTCACTCATATTTGAACGCTCCTCGTATTTTACCCTCACGTAATAATAACGAACGAAGATATTCTGAAAGTGATCTAGAGCAGTCAATCGAAAACGCTATTAGTTGCAGACTTGTATTAACCATAGGGTTTATATGACAATGCGGACACATGCAACTCAATAATACTTCGAAAGGCCGCCAATGATTGTTTTTCATGATTACATAACTAAAAATTGTCTGACGATGCCGATTACTATTCACAACGATGTCCATGCCGATTACTATTCACAACGATGTCGATGCCGGTTACTACTCGTCATATACGTACTTGATTATACGTATCGATACGCATCGTTGTAATCATCAAATGCATATTTGTACCTACTCGGGCGATTCTGTATTTACTCGTGCAGGTCTCTGGTAGGTAGTAGGTACGACTCAATTTTCAGGCACTTTAAACTTTGTTCTCGTTTCGTGCTTTGACAAATTTCTACATTGTGAATATACTGAGCCCTGATCAACTAAATCACTTCTACTCAAAGTATTTTCCCGCTTGTTTTTCATAATAATGAATTGCAAAATATCATATCGCAATTCGATTGCTAAATATCTCAATGGTGTATTTGGATTGAAAAACTGGCCAAAATTATTTTACAACTAAAATTAATTAAAATTAATTCTAATGCAATGTTAGATCAAAAAGCGGTTAAAAAAAACTTCTAGCAGTATAGCATGAAATGACTGATTGTGAGACAGGCAAATGCATATTTTAGCTTACAATTTGCTTACAATACACGTCTGCGTTGTCAACTGACTCAGTGGCGTAGATAGGGGGGGGCCTGGGGGGCCCGAGCCCCCCCCCGAAATGGTTCTAAAATATTATGTTCTGCGTATTTCATACTAAAGAAGTTTTCCATATGACGTTGTTTTTTGTTCGCCGTTTTACATTTCTTAAATAAAATGTTAAATAGTCCGTACTCGTTAAATTTTTTTTTGTTCGGGCCCCCCCCGAAACAAGTTTCTATCTACGCCACTGACTGACATATTGTCATTGTTAAAAATTAAACCATCGAGCCTGAAAGATTTAGACCCAACATGAGATCCTCAGCAAAGTAAAATTAAAACAAAATATTCCGAATTAGCCGAATACACACCAATACAGTTTGTTAAATGGATCTTTTTACGCAGGTCATTGATTTTATCCGTATGAAACACTTCAATACTTTCAAGCCAAGTAATAAATCATAAGTTTTACTTTACAAACATCAGTATAAAGATATTCCTTTTTCAATCCGAACGAGTGATGTACCATTGCGAGATAAATATTTGGTACGGCAGATTTTCCCTATTTAAATAGGACTTTCTGGCTTCTGCGATTTCGTACTAAAAATATAAAATTATTATAAAACACTGGTAGAATCGATGAGCCGAAGGCTTGCTGATGTGTTGGAACAGAATGGTGGTTCCATGGAATAATAATTTTTTCATATGCTGTTTTAATTCCTAGCAATTAAGAATATTTCAACATGCTAAAATTTTGAAAACTCGGCCTACTTTACAAAGTAACCGTACCAATTATTTATTTTGCAATAGTACCATTGGCGAGATAAGAAATGAGGACACTTAGGTATAATGATCTAATGTAAACGGGTGTTTCAGAAAACTGTTGCTTTTGTACCGAAATTAATTTGTCATGTAATGTATTTACTAATCGCTCACCGGCTGCAATAGTGGCACAAAGATAAAATCTTTACTAAATGTCACAAAAAATCAAAATATAATTAATACTCAGTTAAATTCTGTACAAAATGTGAAACTACTGCTAAAAACATACCAAGTAAAATTAAAAAAAATATTTTTCCCAAAAGCATTTCTTCATTACTCATTTTCTCAATACTCAGTGTTTTAAGTTGCGCCACTATTGCAGCCGGTAAGCGTAATGATCACATTGCTATGGAGGTGACTAAAAACTGAATTATAAGTATCACTTACATTAGTAAAAAAAAAAGTTAAAATCACTGCTAAGACTTGTCCTCATTTTCTCTGTCGTCAGTGGTACGTATAATAGATACAACAGTTACATATAAAAATGGGTTTTACTATAATCTGTTTTTAATTCGGAGGAGTACTTTGAAATTTTCTAGCGCTAAAAACGAGCTTTGTGGTAGTTTGCTGGTACAATCACATTAGCAAAATCGCAGCCGATCGCACTTCGCAGCATATCAGCCATATTGTTTCAAAAGCTGATCGAAGTTTCATTTTGTGTGAAGAAAATTTCCAATTCACTCCTCCTAATTCAAAACAGACTATAGTACAGTTTGTCGATGACGTACGTATAAAGATCCATTTAACAAATTGTATCTACAGCCTCAACCAAAGTAATGAAATGTTCAAAACCGAAACGCTGTAGTCAGAGAGAGAAGATACCCAGTGAGATGAAACCTTATGGCTAAGGAATGTTTCCGAAGTTCTTCGGAACCCCACAACACGTTGCGCTCTCTCTGACTCGGCACCGTTGCACTCTGACTATAGCGTTTCGATTTTGAACGTTTCATTACTTTTGATTGAGGCTGTACCTACATATTTCAAAGCTTTAACAATTTCAATCAAAAGGTAAAATATACAATCTTTTAACCTACGACGAAAACTCCTTGACTGATTCCACTGTATTGGATAAGTATTGACAATTCAATCGATGATCATTGAAATGTCAAGTTTATATCATAAGTTTTTTTGTGTCGGATACTTTTGTCCGTTACGATTTAATCACAAAATAAACTACTCCAATAAAGTTAGGGATATTGAGCAAATATGCACTAAAAGAAACAAATAAGCAAAAGTGTTTATGGTATTATGTTTTAATGATATTCGTCAGTCTGTTAATAACGTTTCATAAACCGGACATTTTCCTACCCTTAAAAAAAGAAAAACAAAAGTCTCATAAAATGTTGAAATAGAAAAAATTCCTAATAATGGACACATTATTAGGAATTTTGCATCAATGACAGCTTGACAACGACAAGGCATACTGTCTACGAGGTTTTTTAGCACCTCATGCTCGATGGAAGCCCAGAGACGAGGAAGCATGTCCCGAAGTTCGTGCAACGTTTCAGGGGAAGGAACATGGGCATCCAACTTGCATTGTAGAATATCCCATACCTGCTCGATAGGGTTCAGGTCAGGAGACCTTGGTGGCAGCGGCAAATGGGGCAAACGAGCATTTCCTATGTGACGCATGACTATCCCAGCGCGATGCGGTCGAGCATTATCGTCAAGAAAAATGAAACTATCACCAATTTCTGCGTGAAATGGTATCACAATGTCGTTAAGGATGTCCTGTATACATATACTGTGCACCTGTCATATTCAAGCGACAAAGGTACAGTCCCGTACGAGCGGTGAAAGATATGCCTCCCCAAACCATAACACTGCTTCCGCCAAAAGGGTATACCTGTTGCACTTGGCGTGTATGTCGCGGTAATCCTCGTCTTGTCCACTTTCGTACTCTTCAGCTATGAGAAAATCGGCTAGACCGGGACTCATCTGCGAAAAGAACAGACCTCCATTCATCGCGCCAGTTAACGTGTTCAGTAGCCCAATCTAATCTTCGTTGTCGATCCTGTGCCGTCGATGACACCCGTCGCATTAGTCGCCGACTGACAAGCCCAAACTCAGACAGCCGTTTTCTGACTGTTTCCAAATTCTGGTTTCCGTGGCCGTTTGAAGATGTTGAGCCAAGTGCCGGGAAGTACAGATTGGTTGTCTCCGGGCTGTTAAAATCAGAAAACGGTCTTCCCGTGGGGTTGTTCTTCGTCGACGACCACTACGTGGTCTTTCCGCTACTGTCCCCGTCTCGCGGTACCGTTTCCATAACCGGGATATCACACTTTGGGTTACATTCAGGTGGATAGCGACATCTTGTTGACGGAGCCCTGCTTGCAGCATTCCCACCGGTCTATTTGAGTCCTCGACACTCAATTTTCTCCTCATTGCTCTAAACTTCTTCAATTCTTACACAGAACTGACTATTTGAGCATTTAATAAAAGAAGATTTGCTGTTATAAAGCAAAACCTCTTTCTGATGTCCACAAAAGTTATCACTTTAGCAAGAACGCCTTTAAATGTGTTAAATATAACCGGTGATCAACATAAAAACGAATTAGAGCAGGCGCTGGAATTTAAAAGTGGGTCTTGAATAACGACATACTAACGTTTATTGTCAATTAATTATGTTATAAATTATAAATTATAAAAGTTCGAATAGAAACGTTGAAAAAGTGATTGAAGGAACGTCCGATGAACTAAATGCACACATGCGTGTTTGGTTGCAACGCCAACTCTAATTCGTTTTTCAGTTGATCACTTGTTAAATGTTCGTTATCAACGCATTATAATTATTCGATTATCATGGCGTCTCTCATGATAACAAACAATATCCCTAGCTTTATTGGAGCAGCTTAGGAACATTTTGAAAACAGATATAATCTACGAGGTTGTACATAACATGTGTTTTTTTAAAAATGCCATAAGGGTGGCTGTGGAAAAGAAAATTCATGTCTTAGCTCCATTCATTTACTCTAAATTTTCAGATTTGGCATGCGTTAGATGTCAAGCTACGACATGAGTTTTAATTTTCATAGCCAACCTTTATGGCATTTTTAAAAAAACACATGTTATAATAAATCCCTGCTACATGCATAACATTCATTTTCACTCAAGCATGGTAAATTTCTTATGATAAATTTTATTAAATATTTAAAATCTGTGTCGCAGGACCATCCTATGTCCACCAAGTGCATACTAACGTTCGCTTGCCACGGCAACGCCAATGCTACCTCATCGGCGTGTCATAATCTCAGGCAAGATGCTCCCGTATCTTTCATTTTTTAACAAATAATGATCTTTTTAGCGTTTAAATTGAAAGTCTACCAGATAATTAATGTAACGATGTCTTGCATATCGAAGTAAACACACTAAAATTATTAAAAGACGCAGAAAGTAATTCGTTTTAAAAATCATGACATCAGCAAAATGTCAATATCAAAGTGCAACTTCAAATCCAAATTCACACAAAATAAACCACGTAAATATACAGTCGCGAGCATAGAAAAAGGGTCATGTCTTGAAGCTAAAATGCTCAAAATCTAGCTGTGTGCTCGTACCTTTCGATTACAGAAAAATATATAGATATGAAAACGAAAGGATTTATACGATTTAATTCATAAAGTGACGATGCGTGCGTTTTCATTAATCATAAATTTATTAAATCATCGTTGAAATGTCATTATTATGTTACTATGTCTGTACCTCAGAGGTAAAGAATCGTATCTCCATTATGATAGATTTAGAGAAAACGAAGTTTAAAGTTTTAAAATGCAGTATCTTTTTACAATAATGAAATAAAATAGCAATGTAGCTTCTGGATTATTTTATTAAATAATTTAACTAACATGTTTTACATTACAACTGGCAGTATATAACATGCTTTACCGGATAAGAAATATGTAAAGACATTTAACCAAAAACTGGAGATACGATTCTTTACCTCTAAGGTACAGATGTATTATAACTTAAGTAGTAAGACATATAACGCTTAGAACTGTCTTTAAAGTAGAGGTCCCTATTTCACGTATATATGTAAGTACAGTTTGTTAAATGGATCTTTTTACGCATGTCATTGATTTTTTCCGTACGAAAGTTTTACTTTACAAACATTCGTATAAAGACGTTCCTTTTTCAATCCTAACGAGTGATCTACCTAGGTACAATAGTTACATATAAAAATTGGTTTTTGTTATATTCTTGAGTCAGAATATGAGAAATAATGCAGCAGACAATTAACATACATTTATTTTTTAAATCTTTTATGACAGATAACAATTATTCATTTTTCTTCAACGACAACTTACCACAAAAAATACTACTATCAAAATCCTGTTATCTTAGATAAATACATTACATCATCTTCTCCCAATGCAAAATATAATAAGTGTGATTAACAATTTTGCATTCAATATTTCAAACGATCAGGTGGTTTTACATTCCTTTTAGGTCTGCTGATCTTAAACTGATTATTTTGATTCTGGCTAACTTTACATACATTAGATAACGGTTTGGTAATGGGTAAGCTACTATAATTTGGTTCGTAAGGTTTCTGATATTTTAATATCTGATTATAATGGCGTTTCCACATCAAATCATTTTGGGGAACATAAACAATACAATTACATTTACCTATATTTTTTTTATAACTGCCTTAATCCACGTGGGATTATTAACATTTCTATAATCTTTCACTAATACTTCCTCTCCTACATCGAATTTAATATTTCTGTTTCCTTTAAAATATTTAATCTGTTTGTTCTGGTTTTCTTTTACTTTCTTTTTAATATCACTATCTGGTTTTAATAAGTTAAATTTGGTTTTAAGGTTTCTGCCGAACATTAAAAAAGCTGGTGATATGCCCGTAGTACAATGTGGTGTGTTACGATAATCGAAAAGAAATTTGTTTAACACTAAATTAATATTGATTGATTTAGAGCAATTTAAACCTCTTTTTAAAGCATTTTTAACGTTCTTTACTGAATTTTCTACAGCTCCATTCGACATAGGATTAAAAGGAGAACTGGTTACATGTTTTATTCCATTTGATTTTAAGAATATCTGAAAATCGTTTGAGGTAAACTGTGTGCCGTTATCACTAACCAACGTATCGGGTAAACCATAACGAGCAAATGTAGTTCGTAAACATTTAATTGTTGCCTTTGATTTTTCATTTGATAAACTTCAATCCATTTTGTATGAGCATCCAATATAATCAGAAAATGTTGATTTAAAAATGGACCAAAGAAATCTACATGAATTCTACTCCACGGATGATTAGGCCATTCCCAAGGTTTCAAGATTACTTTTTGTGGGTTTGCTTTATGAACTGAACATGATTCACATCCTTGTGCCATTTTAACAATGTCTTCATTTAACCCTGGCCACCAGAAATAAGATCTTGCATAACTTTTCATTTTGACAATTCCCATGTGAGATTTATGTAAATGTTTTAAAATTTCAGCTCACAAACTTTCTGGTATTACTATTCTATTGTTCCACAACAAACAGTCACCTTCAATAGTATATTCTGATTTATACTTGAAATATCGTTTTAACTCTAAACTTAATTTATATATTTTTGGCCAACCTGTTTTAATATATTTAATAATTTCTTGAAAATGTTTGTCTTGTTTTGTATGTTCCTGAATAATTTTAAAATTTATAGGTACATAACAATTATTTTCAGAATAATATATGTAATCAAGATCCATATTTTCTGAATAATATTCATCTTCAGTTTTGTTTGTAATTGGTAAACGAGAAAGACTATCCGCTGCGTTCATATTTGATTTCACATATTCAATTTTATAATTGTAATTAGCTAAAATTAATCCCCAACGTCTTAAACGATTTGCTGAGTATTGCTATGACTAAAAATTGTCACCAACGGCTTGTGATCTGTAACTAAAGTAAATTCCATGCCGAAAAGATATTGGTGAAACTTATGTAAACCAAATATAATTGCTAATCCTTCCTTCTCAATTTGAGAATATCTCTTTTCTGTATCTGTTAACGTTCTTGACGCATATGCTATGGGTTTTTCAGAATTATCGGGTAAAACATGCGAGATAACCGCTCCACTCCATAATCGCTTGCATCAGTAGTTAATTTAATTTTGTAATTTGGATTAAAATGTATTAATAATACATCGGCTGAAATTAAAATCTTTTGATGTTATTAAAGCTTTATCGCATTTGTTACACCATAACCAAGGAACATTATGTTTCAATAAGTTATATAAAGGTGCAATATTGTCGCAAGGTTTGGTACAAATTTGCCGTAATAATTAACTAAACCCAGAAAAGATTTTTAATTGTGTAATATTATTTGGGATAGGTGCGTTTTAATTGCTACAATTTTATCTTCAGAAGTTCGTAAACCTTCTTTATCGATAACATGTCCCAAGTAAGAAATTTGTGATTTAAAAAAAATTGCATTTTCTATGCCTAATTTAAAACCTGAGTCTTCCAAACATTGTAAAACTCTTTCTAAAACGTATCATGTGTTCTTGTTCATCTTTACCACAAACTAAAATGTCGTCTAAAAATACAACAACACCTTCTAAATTTTGTAAAAGAGATTCCATTATTTTCTGAAATTTAGCAGGTGCATTTGCAACACCAAACGGCAACCTTTTATATTGGTAAAGTCCTTTGTGTGTTAAAATAGTTACCAGTTCCTGCGATTTCTTATCTAATCTAATCTGTTGATAAGCATTTGATAAATCTAACTTTGAAAAGTATACTCCTCCTTGCATTTTGAGAAACAATTCTTCAATACGCGGTAAAGGATATTGGTCCACTTCAAGTACGGGGTTAAGAGTTACTTTAAAATCTCCACATATTCTCATCGAGCCATTTTTTTTAGAACAGGAACGATTACTAAAATCAACTGACCTTATTACGTCTAATTCCAACAAACGACTTAATTCCTTTTCAACTTTTTCACGCATTGCAAAAGGTAACGGTCTGGCACGAATAAATCTTGGAGTAACTGAATTTGTTTTTAAGTTTAAAGTAATTTCACCTTTATTAAACGTACCCAGTCCCGATGAAAATAATTTAGAATATTTATTTATTAAACATTCGATGTAGGAATCGGAGTTTACAAAGTTAATGTCAGAAATGCCTATATTAAATAAATTTAAGAAATCTCTTCCAAAAATGGGTCTACCTCCATTCTTAATTATATAAAAATCTATAACATTTCTTAAATTTTTATAATGAACATGTAATTTACAAATACCAACAGGATCAAGTTTGTCACCGTTATAAAAATATAAAGTTTTGCTACATTTTAATATTGGACAGTGCTTAAATCTTTGTTGCCATAATTGATAAGAAATAGCAGAAACACTTGCTCCTGTATCTATTTGTACTGATAATTGATGCATTTCAATAAAAACATCTACTAATATAGGCTCATTTGTTTCATTTGTTTTTAAAATAAACAATGAATCATCTAAAAATTATGTGTTTGATCATCAAGAAAATTATGTGTTTGTTTTTCCCTTGCTTTAGACTTATTTTTATTCTTTTTAGCTAAACAGTTAGACGCAATGTGACCCTTTTTTTTGCAAAAATTGCAAATACAATCTTTGAAGTAACACCTATCTGTTTTATGATTACTTCTTCCGCACACCGTACATCTCTCTGCAGAAAAGTTGCTGCGTGACGTTGAAGAAGGCTGCACTGGTCCTGATGATCCTTTTCGCATACTTATTTTATGAAGTCCTGGCTCTACTTTAATTTGACTTGTAGTATCAGGAAACTGATGCGCCGCCATTTTTTGTGAAGCAAAGTCGACTGCTTGAGAAAACTTGACACTAATTTTTTCCTCAAATAATCGATCCTGGACTGGTCCCGGATTAAAACCAATAATGAAACGATCTCTTAATATTCCTTCAATTTCTCCAGCAGTAAATTCGCAATGTACTGCTAAACTTCGCACTCTTGCTGCCCATTCATTAGCGGATTCCTCAACCCTTTTCGAACTATTAAAAAATTTGTATCGTGCCGCAAAAGGTGATAAGGATGATTTAAAATGCGAATTTAATAAAGATATTAATTCTTCATAAGTCTTAGCCTCAGGTGCTGCCGGTAAAGCCAAATTATACATTAATTTGTATGCCTCTTCACTTAATGAGTTTAGAAGAATTGCACGTTTACGTCCAGCGTCTGTAATATTATTTGCAATGAAATAATTTTCCAATCGTGGCTTGTATAATGTCCAGTCACTATTTAGACTAAATTCACGCAAACGTCCAACAAGTTCACTGGAATCGCCCATTTTCTTTCTTCTACAACTGCACTTATGTCTCTAGTTTGTTTATCCTCGTCGCCACTGTTATATTCTTGAGTCAGAATATGAGAAATAATGCAGCAGACAATTAACATACATTTATTTTTTAAATCTTTTATGACAGATAACAATTATTCATTTTTCTTCAACGACAACTTACTACAAAAAATACTAATATCAAAATCCTGTTATCTTAGATAAATACATTACAGTTTTAATAGTGCCATTTGTCAATGACGTGCGTAAAAAGATTCATTTAACAAACTGTACACGTGTGTACGTGTAATACACTAATCATGATCTTTATCCGTGTAGTTCTGAATACACGGGTACCCGTGTATTTTAGTTTCACGTATACGCATTATTTTTTATTATATGCCGATCGTATAAAGTATAAGTTAAGAAAATATATGACGAAAGGACGTGACTTGACAAAAGCCACAAAACTGTTTCACGAAAGTTAGAAGGAGATAGCTATATATATAAAAACTTTGACTTAATATCTGTTCACTCTTTATCCTCGTCTCAGTAGGCCGTGTTCTCGTTTCGTTAAGTTGCTGCCCTGAAGTTTGATAGATGCCAGAATCTGGCATGAGAAATATTAATGACAATTCCGCACCACTAATCTGACTATGTTGCCAAATATTATACGAAGGAGCACCGACTATGGCACCGTGAAATATGCTATGTTTCATTGTGATACCAAGAAAAATGTCACCCTAATTCGCCTACTGGGACGAGGAAAAAGAGTAAATAGATTATACAAATCGATCGATCGGCATATAGAGAAAAAATGAACTGTAGTTACATTACACGTATATTTTAATACAAAAATGCATCCGTTGCTACACTGAGAAAAATGAAATAGTTAAGTCAACAACTTTCTGAATGTCAACTTTTTGTACGTTGACTTAAATAAAAGTAACTTGTGAGCAACTAAAAATCAGTTTATAGCCGGCGGTGCAAAGAAAATGTATATCTGTGATTAACTGAATTAATGAATGTAATACATTCATGAACTGTCAAATCAGCCTAACGCCGCGTTAGTAACAGACATACTTTTTCTTTGCACCGCCGACTCTAATCTGATTTTTAGTTGCTCACAGGTTACTTGTTTCAACAGTAATATTCTTAACTGAACATCTTGGAAATTGTTGAAGTAACACTAACAAAATGTTAAACTATTACATTTGACTGAACGATGCGAATGTTTTGCTTTAAAATGAAAGTGTTTAATATGTTAAATCAAAAAGTTGAAATTTCAAAATGATCGTAAAGTGCTGTTGCTTTTATGTGTCTGTTTTGATTTTTTATTTAACGGAATAAATGTTAAGTGAAGTAAAAGCGAGGGTTAGTTCCCATTTTAATAAGACGTCATACATTTGGTCATGTAGCATTAGAATGATATACGAATTTATAAAAATTCGTTTAACTATTATTAGATTTTTAATTCTGGGAAATTTCAGATTTATTAAAGTTCGTGATATAAGTAGTATAAGAAATACAGTTAGAAGATATAAAGCTACAGTAGAGACAGTTCAGTCGCCAGCCAAGCCTCGAATATAAATAAAAGCAAGATTACTGAAACCGATAGAAGCACATTCAGAAGAATTACTGAAAAAATGACGTGCAAATTACCTCGAGTTAAGTGCTCTATGTATGGAGTGAAGCTGTTAGAAGACGAATTTTCAGATCCACATTTCACAGAGAAGCTCACAAAATGTTATTTGGTACTTACAAAGTGAATCTCTTGGTTAAAAAAGAATGTAAATAAGAACTCTTCTTAAAATCCGCAGTTTTGTTTCAGGCTCAGGAAAAGCCACTTTTGACGTGACAACAAAAGAAAAATAGGGTAAAATGGGCGAAAGAAGATAGCATTGGCATGCAATGCGATGGAACGATGAGTCCAGGTTTGAAGTGTTTGTTAGAAACAGTAGGAGTTGGTTTATTAGCAGGAAACATGAGGCGTTCCACTCTCACTATCTTAAAAGAAAGGTGAAATTTCCCGAATCGGTCATGATTTGGAGCAGCACATTATCCAAAGTTGTAGGAAAACTTCATTTTATCGAAGGCTTTGTGAATACAAACAAATATTTAGACATTTTAGAATAATCTTTTTTACTGGGAATGGAATGACATTTGACATAAGGGCAAGATTTTGCACTCAAGCAGGACGGTCGCAGGATGCCACGTTTCGAAAAAGAGTTTGAAATGATGGAAGACTACGTACACCGCTTTCGGGATGGTTTTCTAGCATCCCCGACTTGTCCTCAATCGAAAGAACTTAAGCAAGTCTTTAAGAATAAGGGATTTCTTTACACCAGAATTTTTCCAACCATGTCTCAAGGAATTTTAGACGTCATGAAAAATTAAAAAAATTACTTTGTAATCCTTCGTATCTCGTATTCGTGCTTGGTCTTAATTTAATTGATTCGCATTCATTAATTTTTAGTGTCAATAAATACGTTCAAGCCCGTGTATTTTGCTAAACTGCCCCAATTTAACCTTGCTCATATTTATAAGCTGTGTTAAAAAGAAAACTGAAACATATCATACAATGACGAAAATGGAACGACAATTTTTTGTGAAAACGCGAATCCAAATCTGATACAAAAAATAGCTTTCTAATTATTTATCCTTCTTAAATGAATTCCAATGTAATTCTGATTTTAGTTGTTAAACAAATGAAACCGTGCATGTCTTTAAATCGGCCATATTGGATTTACTCCTGGTTTAAGAAGTTTGGCTTCAGAGGTGCCTTCAAGAACTGCAAAACCTCCACGATGGTGTACATCCATCGGAACTGCTTTGAGACTGATGTGTGTGTCAGTCTGGTGATGACGACTGCATCTTTTAATTGTTTCCCTCATGTTTATTTTTCTCAATAAAAATTTGTGTTATATTAATAGCAACATTTGTGTTGAAACACAATTTTCCCTTTAATGGTGTATGACAAATTACAAACTAAGTTACTACTAATACATCAAAATCGTAAGTACAAAAATATTTTTACAACACATTTCAAACTTCAAAAGTAAAATAACATAGCAATATACATTTTTGCACCCTAAAAACGAATTTTTGAAAAATCCAACCGTTGCGTTGGGTCAATTGAATTGTAGATGACAAAAACTGTTGGCAAAGGTAAATACAGATTCCAAATGTGTATTGAAATTCGTTACAGAAAATACACCATGCTATTTAAAGAAACTGAAGTAGGCGTCTCTGCTTCGAAACAATTCAAAATCGAAGTCGTAGAGTTCAAAGGATTATAGCCCTTAGCATTGAATACAACTTTTCATAAAGACTTCTTGCTTCATCTTCCAAATTCATGCTTTTCAAAAAATTTTTAGGTCATGTTATTTGAGCATATGTCCAAAAAATCCCTACTACAGAAACTTCGCTTTTACAAAATGGTTCGTTTAAAACCATTTAACTTTCAGTACGAATATTCAGTGAAACGCAGACAGTTTTGCAGAGAAAATTAGAAAAACTTTTTTGTTTTAAATTTATATTTTTATTTTATTTCATTTGTCCGCAGAATGATGATTTTTTTGTATTCCTAAGGAAATTCCACATTAACTAACTCAATATTCAAAATTTAAAAACAGAGTTTAAATTTACGTGAAAAAATATCTAAAAATAAAAACTTGGATAAATTTTGACAGGGAATATAAATAAATTATTCTTCCAAGTGTGACCCGATGCTGTGGTAACACAAAGAGTTACTAGTAGCACCGATACTAGAGAAAGGCAACATCTGCTTGTAGAGAGAGGCTGGCCGGAACACCACAGAACTGGACATTGGCCATTACAGAAAAATATCGTGTGAGTGGAAAGGGGTAAGTTGTTACAAGTTGCCGCTAACTACGGGGTTCGCATGCTGAGCAACCGCAGTTCTGTCCTATACTTCTCGCCAGTGGCGGATGCTGTACAGAAAACTCTAAAGGCAAAAGAATTTCTTGAAAATAAATATACACAACTCTAAATTGCAATTTTCTCAGAAACTATTGATTTCAAAATTCTTGTAATTATTTTTTTTGTTTGTAATATCTCAATCAATAGGACAAGAAACATTCCTAAAATGAAATAAATTATTATAATTTAGTGCAACATTTAAAAAAATAGTACCAACATGGCATTCGTTAGTATTTTCGTTAGAAATATTATAGATTTTCAACTGCTTATTAAAAGATTACAAATTTTAAACTCATAAAATTTGCAATTAATGATCGACGTTTAGTATTTTCATTAATTTACCTCAAAATTCAGTTTTCGGTTCTGGTAAAAATCGTTTCGAACAAATCCTTCGTGTAACGAGTCAACTCTGATGGTCAAAACATGTCCAACACATGCAGCAAATGCGGTAATATTAATGTCTTGGAGCACCGCGTTCTTACCACCCTTCCACGGACTCTGACCAGGACATAGATCATGCATTCACCCTCCCCGGCTCTAACTTACTACCGCCTGATTTTATTGCTTAACCAAATATAAATTAAATTAACTACTGCTTCAGTAAGCAATTAAGAATTAAGGGAGTTTAGTGCGGGGAAATAAAAAGCGATTTAGGTGACTTTTATTTTGAATTCACAAACAGAAATATAAATAAGTCTGCCGCGGCTTCCGCTATAACATTTTTGTTTTTCGTATATTTCAGGATCGTAGTTCTTTGACTGCATTTAATACTGTAGCACTAAAAAGTTGAATACATTACTGAGACCCTTATCTTTTATTTAACGCAATGGTTTATTATATTAACGAGTATCTATTTTAAATACACGTAATAGTACGGTATATGCGGTATGTATTCTTCAGATATTCTACGTGTTCACTATGTACATAATTTAAAATAGAGGATAATATGGGAAAATTAATTATTTTCAAGAAACAGTAATACCTTTATCTTATTCTATTACCGAATGAAATGTGTAATTATATCTCCACGGGGAAATTTTGAAAGTATTACAGTAATAATTTAAATAAATTATCAGTATTTGGAAGTTTTTATTTTGTAAATACAATACTTAATTTATTTGCGAATCAAAACTAGAGTAATTATTCTCCAGACAATTTCTATAACGTTCGAAATATAGATGTTTTGCTTTATGTTTCAGCTTTCTCGAGTTTAATAATAAATAAAATTGTCGGGAGATTTTTTTGTTTTTTCCTAATTTTATATGAATATACAAGTGGACCATTTAAATTGACACTGCGAAACATCTCATGAAGGAAGCGTTTGGGAAGGGAAGTTTTAAGTAAAAGTTAATTTAATGTAAGGGGAGTGCGTTACTTATGTTTTGAAGTTTTAAAGTTCAGGTGTAAGTCAATTTCAGTTTTAAAAATGGAAACCCGTTTTTGTTTTATTTTATACTTTTCCTCGTACAAGAATAAACAACTTTTGTGTAAACCATTTCCTCCATTCTGAAACGTGCAGCTTGAACCGCATCGATAACAACAGGAACAAGTTATGCATTTTCTAAGGCCCGGTTTTTCAGTAACACTTTAACTTTAATCTTTAGTTTATTCCCGTAGAACAATTATAAGAACAATTATTCCTATGGAAATAAACTGAAGATTAAAGTTAAAGTGTTACTGAAATACCGAACCTAAAGTGTCTACGTTTATGTTATCTGTCAAAGGACAAAACATTTATACAAGGTGGGCCAAAAGTAATGGGACACAAAGCAACAGTGGATTCCTGACATCGAAATATTGTGATTTACCTAAACTCACCTAGTCCAAAAGTTGATAATAAGAGCTACAAGGCGTTAAAATCAAAATTTTAATTTCAATTTTCTTCAATAATTCTTAGAGTTTTAAACATATTATCTTAAAAATTTAAATATGGGGGTTTCTTGGACAAGGAATAATATCAAGGCCTTAATTTTGATATAGCTGCTAGAGGGCGCTATGTACGGTATCATTCTAGTTTTTAAAATGCTATAACTTTTTTGTGAGTAGACTTACGGAACTTTTAAGAATAAATTAATATTCTCCAATCTTTTCTAAACCAACTAAGTATACCTATTCAATAGCGCTAAAGTTAGCCATTTACGAGATATTTGCTATTTTAGCTTTGAAAGGAACGTGGTTTTTACGATAGTATACGCGTTTTTCTTAAAAGAAAAATGAAAATAAATCTACATTCTTCGTTATGTTGTTTACGAAATACTTGTACACACTTTTTATGACCAATACACATCATTCTATTACTTCTCGGACAGAACAAAATCAAACAAAAACTATCGTAAAAACCATGTTCCATTCAAGCTAAAATAGCAAATATCTCGAAAACGGTTAACTTAAGCGCTATTGAACAGGTATACCTAATTGATTTATGAAAGTTGGGGAAATAACCATTTTTTGTTCCATAAGTCTACTCACAAAAAAGTTAGAGCATTTTAAAAGGAAGTGTGATACCGTAGGTGGCGCCCTGTATCTACTACATCAAAATTATTGCCACATTAATATTACCCGTCCCAGAAAACCTCCAGATATCAATTTTTAAGGTAATATATCAAAACTTTTAAGAATTTTTGTAGAAAACTGAAATAAAAATTTTGATTTTAACGCTCTGTATCTTTTTCATTATCAACTTTTGGACTAGGAGAGTTGAGCTAAATTGTAATATTTTGATATCAGGAGTCCACTGTTGCTCTGTATCCCATTACTTTTGGACCATCTTGTACACCAATTAGTTTATTTTATCCTATTAGTTTAGTTTATCTCAATGAACTTGAAATTCTCTGAGGGCAATATTGATCTACACGTGAAAGTACTCTCTTAATATTCGCACAAGCATTTTGTGTGCGTTTCTGCATATCTTCTGGAGTAGTCAGGTACAGCTGCGAGAACGAAAAACGGGGCACTATTTTTTTCTGGATAGTATTCAGCTTTAAATGAGTTTTAACGTTAAACATCTTACAACTTAGGTTTTAATGTCATAATAATCAAACTTATAAAAACATCAGTAAATTATAAAAGAATCTTAACGTATCATTTGATACTAAGGTACCTGACTATGAAGGAGGCCATAAAATCTAAAACATTTTTTTGTTTATAGTTTGAAGTGTTAAAAAGATTTTATGCCAAAACTTGTTCGCATAACTTTATTACTGTTGAAGCTACTTAATGTATGCATATGAATCTAATTTCAATTTTTTCAAAATTTCTCAATGAAAATTAAAACAAAATAGCAAGTATGGCATAGATAATGAATTCAGAAAGAAATGTCCTATCTACCTGTCTAAACGACAAAAGTCGCTCCCATAAGAAAAAATGAAGTTGGCTCTGGAAAAACAAAAATGAATTGCTCCAGAAATAAAGTACGTTCGGCATTCAATCAAAAAAGTTGCTTCATGAATGTTTTCACAGATTTTGAAAAAAATTATAAATAAAGCATAAATAAATAGAAAACACATATCCTCTCATTTGAAAATGGAGAAGATATGTGTTTTCTATTCATTTATTTAACCAAAACTTCATTATGAGTTCAAACACGAATGGGTTCACCTCTTCGTATAAATAAAGAAGTTATGTTCGATTTTCGAAAATCGCAATTTTTTATTTTTCTCCGATTGTGAAGAAACCGTTCGAGAAATTTCTAATTTCTTAACAGATTATTAATAGTATGAAATTTGGCAACTTTGTCTCCATTTAACCGATTTCTTATCTCTTACAATAAGCAAGATCCCCATGCTAGGCCTCAAATTTCAATCACCCTGTATACTTGATCTTAGCTTAGTTTAGATTGAATACTATGTTTTAATTTACAAGTGTCGATTAATCTCCTAGCTTTTAAGTTTGGTTTGTAAGTTGACTATGTCTTAGCGCATGTGTGCTATTTCTGGCCAAATAAACATACATACACCCTGTCCGGTGATAGATTCGAAAATTTCAAATATCCTAACATATTGAAATACCCTAGAACCGAGTAGCATCGAATGAGCATATCATAGGCTTGCGGTTGGTATATGCCCGCCGAATAATACTATTGGTTAACATTAGGCATAGGAGTATTTGACATTTGTTTACGTTTCTTTGGTTAATTTTTCTTTCATTATTTACGTTATTTAATACAAAACCAGCTTTTCTTAAAGGTCATCGACTTGAAATAGACCTTTGCGTAAGTAGTTTTCTGCAGAAAAAAATGTACGTGTATAATTATTGGTCGTATGTTCGTTGCAGGTTACTTTTCTGCAGAACGTTTGTGTTTCATTATGAATCCTCTACACATCACAGATCAGTTAGAGAACGTAATGGTATCAGTGTGACATATTAGCTGCTTTCGATTATGCGTGCTGGAGTGCATCGGAGTAACTTCGGGCTTCTCAGACAATGAAAATCTGTGAAAATCAAACATACCCGAGCAGCCTGGGGTGCCCTGCAGTACTTGAGTGCATATAATTAAAAGCAGCTAATACCGTGCAATGAATATGAAAATTATTGTAGGCTGAACCTTCGAAAAGAAGTTACATTACCGTAGTGGGCAATGCTCTGTGGCTCAGCAAATGATAGCAAATGCTTATGCATATTTTAAAAGTCAGAACTTGCACTTAGGATGCCCTGTAAATGTAGGAATGTATTATATGCGTATTATAAAAAATCTTCATTTTGCTTTTTAGATTACCGCAACATGTTTAGGTGTAAGCGTTTCATCAGCAGTGCGATATAAAAATAATCCACAAACTCCTAAAAAAAATAAAAAGGAAACGTTTGAAAAGTGCCACAACAGACCTTAACACAAATATTAAACAGCAAGTTCGTCTTGTTTTATATGACATGGTTCAGCAACGTAATATTATAATTAATTAATATTTGTTTAATTTATTTTTGTTGTACTTTGTTTTAGGTAAACACATAAGGAGCTGAATTGGCTGCTAAATACATATATGATTATAAAAGAACTAGTTTGACATTTCTAAAAAAATTTGTTGTGATGGAAGACGTCAGAGAACCAGGGATGGACAACCAGAGAGAAGCAACGAAGGACGGACACAGATGTAAAGCAAAAACACGGCTGTAAAATGCCATATGTGTATATGTTTTTTTCAATTATAATAAAGAAAAAAAAATAAATGTAGTTTGTTTAATATTATGTATGTTTATTCTTTACAAATATTTCTATTAAAACTAAGGAATCTCGTTCAAACATAATATGCTCTAAAAATTCAAATTTTCCCCCACTTATGGCACTACTTTTTCTTACGCAAATTCTGGTTACTTTTCTGTCGACTAATCTATCGCCGGACAAAGTATACATACCATGGGAGCAATAAAGAACCAAGTCATACCCTTGGAATTTGGAATTCTTGTTTTAGATAAGTAAATTAAGTTTTTAACTGTTATACAACATTTTTACTTACATAGTACATAAAACGCTATTACTTTTTAAAGTATGAATTTTTGGATAAATTTCAGCTTTGTTTATTGACTCTTTCAATCAACTGCAGCAATTATTTGCTGTAATTTATTGTAGGTAATAAATCTACATTTACATCATGAATTGGCAATAATCATGATCCAAATATATTCTGACAATGAGACAAAAGGATTTAACATGAGAAAACATAAATTGCTTTATATTATCTGAGTAAATTTTTATAAAATTGTAGGTTACAGTCGGAAAGATTATGGCGTTTAAAGTGTTTTGATACTAAATTTATGCTACTTTAGTTGTTAATTTTAGAAATTAAGAAAAAAAGTTTTATTTATTTTTTTCCGTACAAGCTTAATAGCTATTTAACGGAGATTATAAACTGTTCTCGTGGTCCAAACTATAAGCAATACCTTACGATAAAAATCGTTACGTTAACAGCTATTTTGCTTAGCAACCTTATGAATTCAACCAATCAGAAATCGAGTTTTAACGTTTAACGTAAGCAAATTTTAACGGAATGTTTTGCGAAAACTCCCTAATTGTTCGAGTTTCGCAATTGTAGGGTCAGAAGATCAAATCCGAGTGAGGACAGTATTTTTTTAGATTTGAAATAATTTTCTTAAATATTAATTTATATTCTATCTGCCTTTTCATAGTGCCACTTTAGACTACACACGGCAGGAATTTGAATTTCTTGGAACATTTCCGTCAATGTTGCATGAATTTGACGATAACTTCTTCCTTGAAAGTACAGACGAATAACTAAAATTCTATTTCCTAAACTGAGGCTTTCATCATTAAAATTACCAGGCAAAACGAAAAGATCAATAAATAAGAATACTACATGATGAATTTGATCTCGTAAGCTGATCTAAAGTTATTTGAATATTAAAATGCAAAAAATTTCAAAAAACTAAAACGAATAAAACAAGGCTGATAAGGTATTCCAACGTTTTAAAGAAAGCATGGCCTTCTAAATGAAGAGGGAGTTCTAATTAGCCTGGGCGTTTTGAAAAATCTACATTGAATTTTTGTGCTCGAGGAAACGCCAAAAGTCGACACTTTGGCGCTGGTTACCTTATCGGGCTAAGATACTAAATCAACATACATACTTCGTATAGAGGTAACGCATTTAGTGATTTTTTTATATCCGCACATTCCTCTCATCTAGGGATAAAAAACAGTTGGAAATATTATTTGAAGTGACGTTTGTCAAAGTTACTGTCAGTGGTTAAGAAAATTGAGTTTAAATATCGCATCCCAAACTTTTATCGCATGACATTTAATGATTCCGCCTTTTTCGTAAAAGAAAAATTCTGCACTTCTTAAAATAACAACTTTTTGATTGGTAAATAACTAACTAGACATAACCTAATACACTCTTAAATTGAAACCAGTGACATTGCGGTAAACAGAATTCCCTAAAACTGTTGTCTTCCTTATTGCACTTGCGACAATTGTATTTGTTATCTTTGTTTCTCAATCTTCTCACGAGAGGAATGGGATTGCGTTACCTGTACGAGTGTTGATGTTGATTTAGTACCTTATACCGGGCACCGAGTGGCGGACACTGCCATTACTGTCAATCAAAGAGAGTTCACGCAAAATTAATTAACATTACCGTAATACAACATAATTTATATGATATAACTTTATAGATTCATACACAAATCATTTGATCACGTCGGAGTGAAGTACGCTTGCGCAATAGAGAAAGACTATCATTTTAAAAAGGTTTCGTGTTGTGAATAAAACATGAAAAATACTGTCAAAAATTGGATCTCCTTAGTATATGGAGAATTTTAGTTGTAATGCGTGGTAACACTGACAACCTTTCGTTTTAAACAAAAATCAAATTAACAAGTTCTTAGGGCCAGTTGTATAAAGTAGGTTTAAACTCAAGTTTAACTGAACCGGGTTTAAAGTAAACAAATTCGCTTAGTTTCTTTATGACATATGGCAATTAATGCATTCATAAATAAAATTTGATGCGATTTTGCTCACTTTGAACCTGGTTCAGTTGAACGTCAGTTTAAATCTCCTTTGTACAACTGGCCCTTGGGGTCGCCGAGTGGCTCAGCGGTTTAGCCTACACGGAGAAAAATCGTATTGTTAATTTTACCACAACCGAACTTGTTGAAATATTGTTGTTTATCTTCGTACAAATATTGACTTGAGAGAACCACATGTTGTAAATGCGGGTACAACTATTTTATAGTAAACTTTTGTTTGAATATTACTTTTAAGAAATAGTTGGACAAACAAGTGTTTATTGTTAGAACAACAACAAATTGATATTTATTATTTTGTGTTTACTATACCAATTCATTATTTTAACGCCGACATGTCATTGTGAATGCATCATACTATACTACTACATTGTTTTAACACTGACATGTCATTTGTGGATCTAGCACCACCAATTCGTAGTTAAAAACTACAATATTGATGTTGGGTTGACACCAAGACGTGATCAACATTAACAAAAAACTTTGTGTGTTAAATATCTTTATGACACTGATAAAAACTACAATTTCAGTTGTTCACAAAAATAAAGTTGAAGTACCAATTCAAAATTTGTGTCGTATATATGACACCAAATTCTTGTTAAATGTTTCACAATTGGTGGTAACTTAACAAAATATTTTTTTCCGTGTAGCCGACTTAGGGCCGGTATTATAGCATGAGTTTAAAATGGCAGTTTAATCTAAAGATAAAACTTCAGATCAGTATAATATTTTCAGACTAATGAGTATGAAATTAAACACAAATTAGACAATAAAATGAAAAAATTCGATCAAACTAACCTCACTTATATTAAGAGTAAGTATAAGCTTCTCTTCAACCACCGATTGACGTTTAAACTTAGAAGCTGTTGTCATCGGCATGTATAAAACGGGAATATCTTAAAATCTGAAGTTTAACTGTCAAACTGCAGTTTAAACTAATGCTATAATACCGACCCTTAGAAGTCGTGTCGCTCGGTCGGCGTGAGTTCGAATCTCAGCATGGCCATGAATGTTTGTGTTGTCGACTGTTAGATCCAGCTATACATATAATCTTCGTGACTGTCTGGAATGGCTTATGGCCGAAAGACAATAATTGCAGCATTGCTGCGCAAAGCAAAAGAGAGAAAAGAACAAGTTATTAATTTTTTTTTGTCTAGCTTCATTGTTAGTACCTACTCTCTTAAATAACAAATAAATAATGAATTATTTTGTAAATTCTATTAAAGGTCTTCAATTAAAAAGTGTAAAATTTCACCAAAAACAGTTTCACAATGAGTTCCGTTGTGAAACTGTTTCTGGTGTCACAACAAGCCATTGTAAACGCAAAGTAGAAAAAGAAGCTTTATTATATATGTTATAAATTACCACAGAAAGTCTGAGTATATGCAGGTAAGACTTTAAACTAAAACCATAAAAGTTTAATGTTAAATTAAGAGCCCGCGCAAACTGCAGACTTTCTATCGGCCGATAGTTTATTCTGAATCAAGTTACGAAAAGTGTAATTACGTGGCTTATAATAATTTAATGTACAGCCACGTATCACATTTCTTGTAGCTTGATTCAGAATAAACTATCTATCGGCCGATAGTAAATCTGCAGTGTGCGCGGGGTCTAAATTGTCGAAATTGGACATAAATACTTCACTTTATTCCAACGTAAATAATATTCAGTATGCTCAAATTGTTACAACAATAACATTAATTGTTCTTACACGAACTCACCCACCAATCATATGTGACAGAACTGCCAAAATTTAAGGTTAGAAAGCGCCCGGTAACCGGTGCTTGGCGGAACAAGCTTGAACTGCACTTTTGCCCAGTTATTCATTTAGAATGCAATGAAAGAAAGAATTAAGTTTGAAAAAAGGGTTGGCTGAGTTTGATCTCGCAACCCTACGATTACGAAATTTGAACTTAAACACCTCGAACACAAGAATTGTGGTTGCTAAAATATGCTATTAAGGCCCAGTTGTGCAATGCTAGTTTAAATTTAAGCTGAAGCTTAAACCCTTAGGAACGATAACTTCAATAGTTAGTGTTAAGGGTTTAATGATAGAGTGTCCAAGCGTCCTACCGGCAATATGCGCTGTCCTGCCAGTAGGATCTAATTTGGATACGTTTTTTTAATGGAATCCCCTGATGAAATATTCACCATTGATTCCGTCGTAAAATATTGCCTATCTAATGTGTAAGTCTCAACTTGTTAGGACTAGTAGTACACAAAGATACGAGGTAAAGCATATTTTCTTCATCGGTATATGCAGTTCCAGTGGCGTGCGAAGTATATAAATATGCTTCTGCAGAATTATTATCGTCTTCACAGTAGAGTCAGCACAAAAACATCTAACCTGCATATGAAATATGCTTCTGTATTGCCGGAAGCCGCACACGTTCTTCTGGCAGAACAACTCTTATTTAAAAATAGCGTACTGACGGGTTTGTCCAGTTGTCCTTCTGGAAGCTCTTTCCAGCAGAACAGGTGCCTACACGTCCTATAATTAAGCTTTGGCTTAAAGTTAAGCAGGAAATGTACAACTAGAGCTAAGTATAATAAAGAATTTTAATTACTTTTCCTTTAATTTATAAACAATTAATATTTAAAATATCATAAGTTTAATCCCAAAATGCTTTAAAAATCAAAGTCTTTCCGATTACGACCTACAAATTCATATGAATTTACTCAGGCAGATAAAATAAAATAATTTCTGTTTTCCCATGTCATCCTCTCCAAGGCCATTAAATTTATTTCCTGGTGGATTCCCATTCTGACGTAAGGAGCCGAAGAATCCAAAGGCCAGAAGATTTTTTCACGCTTAATTCATCACGTAAAATTTTCAGGATGTTATTTCGGATATCCCAATATCTCTACAACGAAGTACACCATTTTTAATCGGATGGTACCATATTTTCAATTTTTTTGATTGTCTCTTCATTTCATGCTTCAATTTATCATCCTATTTTAGGATCGTTTTGTATAGAATACGTATAGAGTATACAGTCCCAATTTCAACAAAACTTCGGTATCTGCTTTTAATAATATTGATAATTTTTGCCACTTTCTCTTCTCCTCTTTTGCGATAAACTTTACATGTTTCGACACTCAAGTTTTAATTTCACTTATTTTCAATTTGACTTACATATATTTAATTTTTGTTCAGAGAAAGTTCTATAAATCTTTTCAAGCTAAGTAGGTATATTATTTTAATTAAACCTCGCATCATATTTTGCGTTTTCACGCTCAAGCAATTTGCGCAAATGTGCTTGTGAACACAAATTTGCAGAAGGAGGTCGTTGCATGAAAACGTATTTTTTTGCTCGCACAAGCTAAAAGAAATTGACAAACTGCATGCATTTGCGCAAGCGAATTTGTATGCGTAAATACTTACACAAATCCATTTGCGCAAATTTCTTGAACGGACCATAACTGATTGTAACTGACTGAAGGAAAAGAAAGATATTTCGTTAATAGTATACTTAAAATACTGAGAAAAATAAAGAATGTTCTTTGAGTGATACATTATTATCAAGCATTCAATACCAATGTTGTAAGCGGTGTACTGGAATGTAAAATATGTATATGTAGAAGTTTTGTGAAAATTTTAAGTCAAACATTCATTACTTAGGCTTTTAAGATGTTATGTGCTAATAAATTAAGAAATACATATGATAAGACGCAATACCAAATCAATTTCTTGGGGGTAAATTAATCCTCCCATGTGTAATTAGTCAAGTTCGTAGCTCTTAAAGTTTTACTTAATTAACTATTATTGAAGTATATTTTTCAAACGTGGGCGTTTTCGTATTTCAGGTGATCGATAGCCATTCGAAAACAGGATTTTATGCCACATAGCGCGTATTTACGAAATTTCTCAGACGAACGTTAAGGTGAGACAAGGATGGCCGCTGTCTTTTAACTTAATTTGGCCGAGATACCAGGTAGGTGGATTGACGCAATATAAAAGTATGTCAGAAAGAAAAATATCGGCTAGACACCAAGGTCCCGCTTGCTTGGTTCGTCGAATTAGTTTAAGTATTTTTTCAAATAATTATTGTTTGCGGCTTCGGTTGTCCTAGTCTTTGTTTTAGCAGCATGCCAAGATGATTTTATGTAACGCAAAGCTTCATAATTGAAATTTGCACGATAGTTTCGAAATTACATAATTCGTGTCGCCGTAATTACCTGTAATCTATTATTTCCTCTTTAGACTTTTAGAACTAGAGAACAATATTTTGATAAAAAGATTAAAAGTTAACGGATTATTGACGTTTCCGTTTAGTTCTTGCGTTATCACCTGTGACACAGGTATCTGCTTTTACAATTAAAACTCTAAAAACAGGAAATGTTATAAACGTTGCATCCACATCCTGCATACCCCGCTATAATTTTCAAAATTATATACCTTTGTAAAATGAACAATCAAATTTTTATTGCAATTTTTTCTTAATTTAAAAAATACACGTGTAATGTATTTCCTGAAAAATGAAAAGCATGTTCTGAATCAAGTTTTCATATTAATTTCAGTTCTAAATATGTATGTCATTTTATGATGTTCATTGTACTGAAGAAATTCGAATAAACAATTATTGAAAAAGAAAATGAATTAGTAATATTTCAAAAATTCTTATTTAAATTTTAATAAAATTTTTATGTACAAGGGACCATTCAAAAATTATCTATATAGTCATGAAACAAAAGAGCAATGTTGTTGATTTTTAACAGTTATGAATTGACAAATTTTTATCTTATCTGTGTAAAAATTCAATTCATTTGATCAAGATAATTGGAGTTATTAAACTTTTAAAAGTGAAAAATGAGTGATTTAAAGTTAGAACATGGAAAAGTAGAAAATAATATTTTTGAATAAAAAAAGGGGTATAATCTCAGAAGCTCTGTTAAGAGGCCTTTTACAAAGCGCTAATTTTTAAAAAAGTTTTTCTGAGTAACCATTGTAAATTATAAGCTCAAATCTTCAGTACGTATTCATGAGGTAATTATCTAGGTCTCACGTTGACATTTTTTGAAAAAAAAAATAATTTTTTTGAAAAATCAAATCGATATCTCTAAAACTATAGGGAATTTTGAGAAAAACGAAAATGTGAGATCTAGATATGATGTTCTATAGCATATTTAAAAAGAAATCAGTTCTGTGAATTTAATAATAGCTGAGAAAAACAGCTTCAAAATTTTCGGGAAATATCGTCGTTGTAATACAATGCCTCTAACTACAAACTGTCTAAGCTACAAATTTTGTATTCGGGGCACATTAGCTACGAAATTTGTAGTTTAGACAGCTCTCCGTTAGAGGCATTATATTACAACGACATTTCCCGAAAATTTTGAAACTGTTTTTCTCAGCTATTATTAAATTCACAGAACTGATTTTTTTGAAATATGCTGTAGAACATCATATTTAGGTCTCACGTTCTCGTTTGTCTCAAAATTTTGTCCTAGTTTTTGAGATATCGATTTGATTTTTTCAAATAAATTTTTTTTTTTAATCAACGTGAAACCTAGATAATTGTCTCATGAATGCGTACTGAAAATTTGAGCTTATGATTTACAATAGTTTCTCAGAAAAACTTTCTTTAAAATTAGCGCTTTGTAAAAGGCCTTTTAAAGAAATCTTTCTCTTGCAAGTCAGTTGCAAGGTGATGAAATGTTTAAATTACCCCCTTTCTTCGTAGCTAGATAGATAATTTTTGAGTTTCCCCTCGTATTTACTATTTACAAAATATTTTTCTTACACACATTATTTAAAGTTATACAGTAAGTATCAGATTACTTGGAAAAATTTAATTTATCTCATTTATTTATTTCTAAAAGGAAATTATAATTTTTACAGTTGGTTCTTGTCCGATGAAATTTGTATCACAAAATCTTTTAAGCGGACACTAAATCGCCCACTATACACTTTACGACAGCTTCGTCGAACGACTGCGAAACGTAATGTGTATAGTGCGTGATTTAGTGTCCGCTTAAAAGATTTTGTGATGGAAATTATAATAGTTATTTACCTATGTTATTAGTGGGATAAGGGCATTATTAACATACGAATGGGTGAGTTGCTCGATGAAGGCGTAAGATACAACTTTTTATCCACGATTGCCCAGAATTGAAGAAAATCTGTATTATTTAATAAGTTGGAATAGTTTTCTTACAAACATCATAATATTTGTGCGACTCTAAATTATTCAGATAAGGGGAGGCTATGAAAAAGGAAAATCAGAGTCTTAGCTTAATTGATACCGAGTGATTTTTTTAAACTTTTTATCAACTATTGCCATGAGATCTGGATGGCATGTCTTAGCTTAACTGAAAAATCCGTCATTGTACTCCTTTTTGTTGTTTTACAGTAAAGCAACGACATACCGTCCAAATTCCATGGCAAGAGTTGATAAAAAGTTTTAAAAATCACGCGTTACAATTAACCTATTGACCATCTGTCAAAACTGAAACGTCAAGATACATTTGACGATAGTAGAAAAAATCTTCGAATTTAACAATTTGTCGGAAAGCAAATATCAAACTAAAAGATTTAAATCAAGCTAAAACTCTGATTTTATTTTTTATAGCCTCCCTTTATCACAGTAATTTTGTATCGCATAGTACCGAGTGATTTTTTAAATTTTTTATCAACTATTGCCATGAAATCTGGACGGCATGTCTTAGCTTAAGTGAAAAGTACATCATTGCACTCTACGGTAAAGCTACGACATGCCGTCCAAATTCCATGGCAAGATTGATAAAAAAAATCACGCAGTATTATTACTATTACTATTATTACTACGTTATTCGTTATTGAGAAATTAATTTTTTCATTTTTGTATTGAACGCGTCATACAACGATGAATATGGATCAACAGTTTTTTGTTATAACGCGAAACCAAACTTGATATAAAAAATAACTTTCTTATTATTTGTCCCAGATATTCGCGCTTGATCTTAAATGAATCGCCATGTAATTCTGATTATACCTTAGTTATCAAACAAATGAAACCGTACACGTTACAAAATCGGCTATATTGGACTGAGAAGTCTGGCTTCGGAGGTGCCTTCAAGAACTACAAATCCTCCACGATGATGTACATCCATCGAAACTGCTTTTAGACTAGTGTGTGTGTGTAAGTCTGGTGATGGCGATTGCATCTTTTAATCGTTTCCCTTATGTTTGCTTTTCTTAAAAAAAATTGTGTTTCAATAATAGAACATTTTTGTTGAAATACCTTGGAATCATAATGTTCTTTAGTGTGCAAAAAATTGATGTATGATGAATCACGAGCTAAATTTCAATTAATACATCAAATCATAAATACAAATAATATTGTTACAACAATTTTCAAACCAAAATAGCATAGCAATATGTATAATTGTTTAGGCCGTGCTACTGAAAAATGCTGATATTTAAAATAATTGGTAATAATATGTAAACTTTTATTTTTGACCATATACGTGAATCGCTCACTGAATGCAATTTTATCCTTTATATTGTTAACATGGCCCGGTCTTCCCGATAACTGTTTTTTAAGTTATTTGTAAATATATCTACTGGACAATACTTTACTAAAACGAACTTGATATGATTTGTAAGTTACGGGTAACCCAAACTTGCTTTTAAATTAAAACGTCAATGCCAATGGAAAGCTGGATAAGTTGCTGAAGAGCGAGCAAGAAGAGTTTCTCTAATTTTCTAAATTTTTAGAGAGTTTCTTTTTTGCTTTCTTAGAATCAGTAAATGGAATTATGTGAAACGTTTTGTTTATTATTTACCTCTTTTACGCAATATTTTTGCGAAATTTCCAGAAATATTGTCTATCTTAGGCCCGTTTATACCGTGATTTTATTTTCATATGAAACATTGTTGTTCATATTACTATGGAAACTAATTCCATCTTTTAAAGAAGTCGTTGCATGATCGTCGTCGTTAGGGTTTCTAATGTCATAGCAAATAAAATTTGTCCATTTTAATTTGGAACATCTGTCAGGCGAAGAAAGTTAGTGAAAATGTATCAGGATCAGGAAGAATTACCTCTGGACAAGTAACTAATGCAATTAACAACTTTTATAATCGTTTAGGATACTGCATAGAGGTAAATGAAGAATCTTTTGAAAACTTGTTGTGGTGTTTGTTTTGGATTAAAGAATTTCTGTTTTCCTTATGTTTTAAATTTACTTATTTTAAACAAGAATAAACTTATCTAATGTAATTGAAAGAGTCGCTATTATTTTGTAGTACAAATCACTAATAACAGAACAGATTCATGACAGCTGTCATCGCATTTCCATTTTAAAAAGGACAGTTTAATTTACAAATTGTAAATGTTGCTATGGATTCTCAGGTTCGTACGTAACAGCAATGTTTCATGTTCAAATAAGTTCACGGTATAAACGCAAGTTAACTTTAACTACTGTTTTCACAATGGTTACTATGGGAATACACTGACAGTTAAAGTTAACTTTGTTTTAAGGAAGTCAACCTGTTTTCAAAAAAATACAGCTACAATTATTTTCTAATATTTCGAATTTCTAATTATTAGTTGTCTATTAAGAAACAAATTGTGATCCTAAGGAAGTAAATATGTGTTTTGTAATTAAAATGTTAGCATTAATTTGTTCTTAAAAGTTAAAGCAAAGTACAAACTTTTAATTTTGCCATACAATTTAATTTAGTTTTGAAATTCTTGACTTCAACTAAAAAAAAAAAAAATCAAATTTAAAATATGACGTTGTTTTAATAAAGTAAATTTATTTGAGCTCCTCTGAAGCCAACTTAATTAAAGATGATATCGAGTGCAATTCCTTGCAAGTGAAATACCTCATAACAAAAATAAATTACTTTTAATAACAAAAGCTTAAAGAGAAGCTTCATGAATACAATCAATCACAGGATTACAGCTAATAAAAACATTTCGCGTTGCAGTCACTGTTGGCGCCTCTACCCCTTGCAATTCCGTGCCATCTGTCGCACCAATGCATATTTTTCATTCTTCATTTGATTTTGAGTCCCGGCTTTTTGAATATTTCATGCTGCAACGTGGAAAAATTCTTGCGTGATGCGTGTGCCTGATGAACGTACCGACGACGGCGGGCGAACCAACGAAAGAACGAAAGCTTTGTGTTTGCAGCTTTAAGGAGCTGCGCGCGGAACATCATCTACTATGCTAATGTGTTCCTAGAAGTTAGCCGCTGAACAAACGCCAGCTGGCCACTATGAAGTATAAAGAGTACGTACCAACTTCAAGACTTGCCTTGCCGGGCTTGACGAAGAGTCCTTCTATCCTGAATGCTTAATTAAAAGGTTTCTTTGAGCAAACTTAGTTAAACTGCCTTCAATTTGAATTCATCTATTAAATTATACGAACTAAATGGTTAACCTCTCTACTACTTTATTTATTTTTTTATTGTGATTTTAAATTATACTTTCAAATTATAAACATTCTTTGGCTGAATTATTTAGATTTTCTTTTCTTTAAAAACCATACTTTTAAAACAATGTTGCTAGATAATCAACCTCTTGAATTTGATGATAGTTTTATTCTAATTAAAATTATTTACGTCATAAAACTTTATTAATTATTATTACTAATATTATTAAAACTATTTACAGTAAAGTGGTCAACTTCAAAACGGTCCTCTGCAGCAATTATCACTACTAAAAACATCTGTTTAACTTTTCTTAAATTTTACGAATCGATTTTACAATTAAGTGAGGTTCCGAAAATCAACAATGGAGTGTTAATTATAATATTGTATAACAAATTCTTTTAAGTATTGGTTGATAGCTTCATCAGGAGCGAAAATATTTTACTTATTTTCAGTCCTGACGAAGTTATCAATCGATAGTGAAACGTTGAGCATTTGTACGAATTTTTAGCGTCTGTTAAAAGAACTTGTTATATAATTTTCATTGGATAAGTATCTATTTTAATTGTAATATTGTAGGTGTCCAATATCTTACTAAAGCATTTCGTAAAGCTGTAAACGTTCTTAGGATAGAATACCACCATACACATTCTCTCTCTAGCTTTGATATGTCGCGCTTACACTAACTCTTCTCGGGACTTTTTTCGTTATTATTAGCTTTGTTCCTACACAGTTCTAAATCAGTTCGGAACTGTACTGCTCATGCGCTCTTGCTACAGGTCATGCGCTCTTACTAAAAATGCTGTGTATTTAGCAAGAGCGCATGAGCAGTACAGTTCCGAACTGATTTAGAACTGTGTAGGAACAAAGCTAATATTTCGTATGGGTCGCCGAGTGGCTTATGGCCGTATGCACCGAACGAATCAACTCAACTCAACTTTAAGCGTCATTTAGAATGTGACTTACACAATGTTATGAAACTTTAAATGTCACAATATAAACGTCACGCAAATTTAAGCTCGATTAAAATGTTTGGTGCCCTTAGTGGTCAGCCTAGCCAATTTGTAAGTCTTGTCGCTCGGCGGCGTGAGTTTGAATCTCACTAGGGCCATGGATGTTTGTGTTGTTTAAATGTCTCAGACCCAGCCAAAATTTAGTTAGTAACTGGCAATATAAGCCTCAAGTAAGGTCGACCATCATTGGCGGGTACTGCGCAAAACTAAGCAAACAAACAATTATTTCGCATCTATAATTATTTTTAAAGCTAAAATATTTTATATAAAACAAAAAACTATATGCACGCACATGTGCACATTTTTACTATACAATACACTGAGAAAAAGGAATCTTTATACTTACAATTAGTTAAGAAATTTGTATCTTTGACATTTTATATTTCAGTGGAATAAATATTACTTCATTAAAATATATCTTATTTGTGTTAAAAAAGCTACTTATTCACATGAAAATAATATTTTATCTCCAAAGAAAACATTTTATCCCGAAAGAAATATATCTTTGCTACTATTGAAAGAAACAGTTTCTTTGAATTAAAGCATATTCATTAACTAGGTACAACGAATTATTTTTCTCAGTGTAGTAGCTCCTACTCTAAATTTATATTTTATCGAGTTGTCAGAGGTCAAAGAATAACACTCAAAAATTTCTATTTCCAATGAAACAATAAATCAGGGAAGTTGCAAATAATCGTCAAATGTTCTACTCATAAAAATACATAAAATTTAAATTAATTGAAACGATGAAACGAATTCATAAACTATTTAGAAAACATATTTACTTTTTTCAGCAATTTGCCAAATTAAAGCTTTGATTTAAAAATCCAAAACATCAGATTAACATAATTGTTTATACATGATTACTGCCTTATTTAAATTATTTAACAAACAATAAAAACTAAGAACGTTTGAAATTATTTGACCTATAAAAATAATTTTAGTACTAAAATTACCTTTCTACGTTGTACAAGATAAACATACCATTGTTAAAAATTTAATTACAATACGAACACTCCTAGATTCTCACGTTCTTTATGGCATTTTAACATAAAATATTGATGAAGTAATAAATATAAATAAGATTACATGGAAAATAATCGATTGAGTCTTGTCATCAACTAATAATTGATTTAAATGAGCTGTTGTTTTAATTTTTTAAATATTAACGGAACTAAAAATTTAAGCAACAAGAAATACGTTAAAATCTATTCGAAGCAGAACAGTAAAATATCTTACCTTTTATACTTTTCCTATTAGGTCACATAAGAGTACACACACATCTCGACATAATCCATCAAAAGTGTCCTCACGTTGCAAGGGTGACCCTACACATACACGCGTTAAAACATGCACAACACACATAAGATTTATTGATGTATTGTGTTTTAGTCTTTTTGCTTTCTCTCAAATCTGACGTTTACCTGAAATTTGCGTGATCGATTGTGAGAAAAATATCGTGTGGCCGAGAGGAGAACGAAATTGTGTGTACGGTATCATGCGGTCGTGTAACTGTTTCATTTAATAATTACGACTAACTCCAGGATGAGTTTAAATGTCTTCAGAAGGTGTTTGACGTTACATGGCGGAATGAATGACGAAGAATGACTGAACTGTACTAATGCCAGTGCCATCATCAACTGCTAATTTAGAAACCCTTTTAAACGAATTATCCTCCCGCTTCACTAATGTGCTTTTGTGTTGATGTAAGTCTAACTCATATATTGTGTTGTTATTATAGATATATTCTCATATAGGTTCTTTTTATAGTTTTGAACAACTAAAATCATGTTCACTTTTATTTTAAATTACAGCTATCGGAATGTATTCACGATCGTTTAATGTACCAGAGTAAATTTTAGTGCAAATCTTACTAATACGGAAAAGATGTTTCGCGAAAAGGTTTGTTCGCTTTTCAAACTTTAAAAGAACATATTCTCTGAAGAGTAAGTGAGTTAAATAAGAAGAATAATGCGTTATCAAGGCATGTTTCAAAGAATTTTTAATTTTTTTCTTTTCTTCTTATAGTTTCTTAAAAGACATAAAAACCTTTTGGTATAATTCATATAGATTATAAATACAAATAAAATAGATGTAATCAACTTTAAAGCCACTAATAGTTCAGACAAAAATATTGCCAATGGTAATTAGGTACATTAGAAATCGCAAATCATAATAATCATTTAAAAAAGACATTGAACAGAGCTGTGTCTTGTTTGTGAAGATGTAAACTTCTAAACAAGAGGAAAACAATTCGTAACATCTATTACGGGTATCTTATGTAGATTCATGCAGGAAGGGCACTAAAAAGGTTAGCATGAAAATAGAAGGAAGAGAGGAAGACTGAATTAAACATGAAAAGATGCCGAATTACAAGACAGAAGACAAGGGAAAAAAGGACTGGAAAGGGAAATCCAAAGGCAGAAAATTCCGTCAAAGAAAACAAGATCTGAAAAACGACGTTTATGCATATTCAAGGTGAATGCTTCACTATTGCTACCTTTTTCTAATTTTTAAAGAAATTCCATTGAATTAGCAAAGACTCAATGTTTTTCAGACTCATTCTGAAATTTATTAATTAATTGCACTGCTAGCAAACAATATTTTTGTATGACGTAGATGGCTATTCAATTAAGAAAATGGCCTCGTATTAAAAAATATGTACTTGGACGAAATTTTGTGCGAGTTCGTTATGTTTAGCAGTTTTTTCGATTTCTTTTCTTTCGAAAAACGAGTGAAAGTAATTTGGAGCATCGCGTAGTGATAAAGTTTCTCTAACTAATGAGAAAACTTGTTCATAAAAGAATGTCCCAGTTGCACAGCAATAACGGCCAATCTTATTTTCAAGTGGAACTTTGATGTAAATCAATTCATGGATGAATTCAGATCAGGAAGTCCGGTTCTCGAAAGAATTGAAGAAACCATCAGTCTCGTTGAAGATTTGCTGTGGAATTAGGTTATTAGAGAAAAACGTCCGAATTTATGGAGAACCAAAACTTGGTGTTGCACAACAACTGCAGAGTTCACAAAGCTCGCACAGCACAGTGCAAGTCATTATCGAAAGCTGCGGCCTCACAGAGTTACAGCTAACAGCCACCCTATAGCCCTGATTTAGCGCCCTGCTAGATCTTTTTGTTCTCAGGGGCCGAAAGTTTGCCTCAGATGATAACGTCATTTTTGAGACACAAACTAAAGATTTTTTTTAGATGGAATGAAGCAACTCCAGAAGCGCTGGATTAAGTGTATTAGTCTAGATGGTAGTTATGTAGAAAAGTAATTTTTTTATAGTCCTACGAGTTTTTCTTTATAACAAGGTAGATAACTTAAAAAATGCCCTCGTAGCATTGTAATTCATTCGGCAATTTTTTTTTCTTTACAGCGATACCTAAATTTCTTACAAGAACTGGTTGGTACTGTAAATATTTAGAGAATTCTAGATTTAGGCAAACATTAAAACCTTTATACTCTAAGAATTTCCAACTGAGTATGTTTGAAAGTTCTGCATTTGTTTACCTAATTATTTGGTTTATATAATTTTATCATTTGGAACCGTATGACTCGTTCAGTAGAAAATTAATTACTTCTTAACACGTTAATTTTTTAAAAGTTTAAAAGCTACAAAAAGTATATTTGCTGGGTATATCTTGTGGTAAATGCAGCATTTATCTATAAAAAGGTGTAGTGTTGATAATTGTAAAAACATCAGCGCATGGAGGAAGATTTCTTTGATTAAAGTCTAACATATACACCGTGTATACACGGAGAGAATTACGTTGTAAAAGTAAATATAAATATAGTAATTTTTACAAAAATTTATATTACTATATGTGACAGCAAAATCATTTTATTAATTTAAAAACATATTTATATTAACTGTTATATATTTAAATTTATAAAAAGATATTCTAAAATGGCTAAAATATAAAATATAATATCGTTTAATATATTTATATTTTAACATTTATATCTACGCACAGATAAGAAGCTACGGGATTCATACGATCACCAACCTTTGCAGCTGCACCAAAAAAAATAAGTACTCGATTTAAGAAAAAACGTATATTAAATTACAAATTTTATTAAAAAAAAATGTGCAAATCGGTTTTGATTACAGCGGATTCCTCGAGCTTGCTCTGTACAGCTGTTTAAGGCCTCATTGGGCCTTCATCAACAGAACCGTAGCTCCAGAACTTCACCATAGAAAACATAAATATATTATGTTATGTTGTGTTGTCTATGAACTCCACTGCAAACCAAACCGATTTCTCCTAGGTTATATGCCATTGTGATGTGAAAGTAATGAACAATTTAAGTAGTGACATCTTTCGATCGCTTTTTGACCTACAAATTTTATGTTGTAAACATCATATCTGCAGGACGAACTCATAAATGTTACAAAATCATATGCTTAATGTAATATAATCGCATTGTCATTTCTTTTAAGAGAAAAATTTACTTGCTTTACTTAAACAATTTTGCTACTTTTAAAACAATTTATTTTATTATTAATGATACTTTTTTTACAACACGGTTTTTAATATACATTTTTCTCAGTGTATAAATAAATGTGAGGGAGACGATTTTATTTAATAAATTCAAAAATTTTATGTTAATATTTTCATCTCGCATGATAATAGCTACATTTTCATTTTTACTAGGCGATTATTATTATTTTCTTATCTTAATTAATGCACGAAGTAAAACGCCAGACGTAGTAATTAGAGGCATGTTGTCGAAATTTACATGTTACGTGAATGCAATATTTACATCTTATTCGATTCGAAGCATAATTAAAGTAGTGCCTGACAGCTAACTTTCTTAAGATTGAGATTTGCTTGCTACCTCTTTACATATTTCATGCTCCACGTTTTCTTTCAAAATATTAACATATTAGAATTTTCACATCGTTCACCTTTTCGGTTACATTATTTAAATATTCTCTGAAGATATTTAACTTCCATTTATATTGTACAATATGATATTAACAAAGAGATCATTAATATTTTCAGTACAGAAGCCACCCAGGAGCACAAGGAATTCATCCGTCAGTGGAATTCAACTCTTTTCTTTCGTGTCTTCCATACGTTTAACGCTTAAAATGTTTGAAAAGAACCACGGGACCATAACCATGTGTCTTGAGACGGTCGCCGCAATGTCCGGGTAAGTATGTAAAGTGCTTAGTGTGGCGAGTGAAGGGCCGAAGGGTTGACTCATTTCCTGACCAACGCTTGATTAATGATGTCTAATAACAAGGCCGCGGGCACCACTCAGATTATGAATGTTCAAACCGTATTAGTTTCCAGTCCGTACGGATACTGTTTTTGATGGTTCGGTTATGTAGAAAAAGATAAACAAAAATCTGGAACCGATTTTGTTTCGTACCTATTTCTTTGCCTTCATCCGACACTAACCTTAGTAAACAAACTTTCTTGAAGTCAAATTATACATATTTGCTAGCCAATTATCAAACTTGTTAAAAAATTATATTTCATTTACATTTTACGTTAAAAAATGTACAGAAAAAGAGTTCATCGACAAATTATCATTACAACAACTTAAAAATATCCAAAGTACTAAATACCAAAAAACATTAGCATTAGTTGAGTTCTATACAAACTATGCAGTGATAACAAGATGGTACATCATTTCATTACCATCGACGTGCAAGATAATACCTGAACGAAATATTACCTTGTCGTTGAATCTCATTACCATGGCCCCCATTCTCCTGTGCCAAATCTCTTAGATCTTTAGATTGCTTACTGTAATAATTTGTAAAATACCTTGTATTTAGAGCCTAACAAACGACTGAAGATTGAAAAAATAAAATCAAAAAAATGTTAACAGAGGTCACCCAGAAAATATCAGTGATCTTCAATAATTCCCAAGACACGGATTAAAAGTTGAAAATGATTTATTGCATTGGATATTTACAGTTAGATATAAACATAGCAAAAGTAGTTTATATTCAACCCGAATGATATTTCTTATTCGAATACGCAATTCTTGGATCAATTGGGGGAGTTATTGCTCTTCCTTATATCAATTATAGTTCTTCTAGATAAGACATATGGACAAGAAGGTGAAGATTTTGAAATAGAGCCTTATTAGTCCCTATAATTTCATTCCTAATAATATTAATTTCATCATTTTGATCGCTACTTATGAATAAAATTCTACTACATTCCAAGCTCTCTCAGACAATTGAATCTATAGAAAGAATGCTTCATTTTGGAACTATTACTGTTTAATAAAAAATTTTAGTTTTAAGAATTTTGTATGCAATAAAATTGGTATATTCCATTTAAAAAGTGTAAGTTGGATATGTAACTCACTTATGGAACATGGTGTATATACGAAAATAATTTCTAATATAGAACTAATTATAAGCAATGCCTTTTATAAAGATATAGTCTTTTATAATAATTGGTTAAAGAGTTATTGAAGAAATACGTGCCTATGATGCACCGTGCATAATAGCCCCAGGCATCCAATGCAAATTTTCTTAGAGATGTTTTGTTTTACTTATATAACAATAAGAAAGCTATTTAAGAGATACTAAACCATACATTATATACTGTGTAGGAATACCGGTTGAGCAATTTCCAAATAACCATCTTGTCTACTTGGGGTCATTGAACAACAACATATTGCCTACGACCTTAACTTTTTACTATGTCAAAAGTGGATTAAATTAGAACACACAACTCACTTTAAATAAGTAAATTTATAAAAATGTAAGGGATTATCCATGATATTAGTGGCTACGAAAATATCGATTGCTAGAAGTGCATTAAGTCACTATAAGAAAAATCGAAGTTAGGTTTTCAAATCGAGGTTAAGTTTCCAAATCTATTTACAGATCATTTTTTTACTATATGCCGATAGTATAAATCTGAGTTAAGAAAATATACGACGAAAGTTAGAAGAAGATAGCTACATAAAAGTGCTTTGACTTTTCGATCGATCGATCGGCATATAGTAAAAAAATTAATTGTATTATTTAGTAATCATTTAACAGATATTTAGTTAGATGAGATGTTTGGGGAAATATTCCGTTTTCAAATCTAATAAATTGAAACCGCAAGCACCGCCATTTCAAAACTTTTTTAACGTTATAAATTAATAAGAAGAATGCGAATAAAAAGAATTCTTTTAAACTCATAATTTAAAAAAAAATTGATAATTTAGAAAAGTCCAAACACATTATACAAGGTGTAATCGATTAAGTGTCACTTAGAGTTGTCTGTGCCACTATTAATATATAAGAAAAAAAGCGAAGTTATGTCATTACGAAAAATGTTTGAGAACCGCTGGCTGTGATTTGAATCCCCAGCTAAGCAAAGTTTAATATTATGTGCAATAAATGACAGATCATTAAACCCGCAGATATAATAAAATAAACGTTGAAGTAGGTCATTTATCACTTTCGTACGAAAGAATGCACAGATTAGCAGCTAATTTTTTATTAATATTTAAATAATAGAATTGCAGATTGTTCACAAAATAATTCTTACATAATAATATTAATTTATTTTCTTAATTAAAACTAAAGAGTAATCATGAATCATACCTAAGAATAAGAAAAAATTAGATATGTAATAATTAATAATTAATCCAATAGAGGCCACATTCTAAAAGTATTGTTTGAGAAAAAGCACGCCGATACTCGTCACCTCTAAATTTATGATTTTATTACTTTATTACTTTCATACTACACAAACAAAATTCCGAAAGATCGTGCAGATTAACATGTATTAATGCAAAGAGATAAATAAATGTATTGATGTATTTAATGCATTTCTTTTCTGAATATGCAGATCATTCAGTGTTAACTAATAATAACATTCATTTATTTTTTTAAATCATTTAACAAATAAAATTACATAGTGTGTTATTTGTTTGTAATTATTGTTGATTATCTAATGAAACAGAGATCGAAAATTCCGTTATCGTATTGTATTGGGGGCGACATTGACCTAGTGAACGTGAATTCTGCTGAAGCTTTATCGTTTTACGATGTATTTATAGAAACCGCAGACGCACTCACGAACGAACATAGGTTTTCAAATAAAAGGTAAATTACGCCCGGTTGCACCAACTTTTTAAGCAGAACTTAAATTTAAATTATGCTTAGAATGTGACATTTATGTATGGTTAGTATAATGTCAAATACATTCTCATTGACATTTAAACTTCAACTTAAGTATCAACTAGAATGTGACTAACATTTGTTAAATCTATAATTAATGTCATAGTCTAAACACCACTTGAACTTAAGCTCTGCTTAAAAAGTTGGTGCAATCGGGCATTAGATTCTTGTCTGGTGAAAATCGTATTACAAATTCTTTTAACGGACACTTAAAATTCGCACAAACGCTTAATTCAGTTCAATTTTAAAATGTCAATAGAGGTACAGAAAATATCAAACAATAACTGGTTAGTCATGGTTTTCAAAAGATTACTAGAATTACTATTTGCTAATGGTTACTGAATAGTTTCCAAAAAGTTACATTAATTTAACTGTCGACATACACATACAAATATGTGAGCAGTTGATGTTTCAAGATTATTACATAGTAAAGACATACATAACCAACTTAGGATAATTAACAAGACACGTTTTTTATGAAGAAATATTTTACCTAGCTTTCGATTTAAAATTTTTTCGTTTAATCTTATACCTTAACTTATAAACAGCTATCAAACAGATATCAATCATGCATTTTGTAATCTGTACTGTTGATTACCAAAACCTTATTTTGCTACTATTAGTATATTGGAGATTTTATTTTTCTTCACATTTCGACACGAAACCGAAGACTTCTTCATAAGTAAACTTTTTCATATCGTGGAAACTTACTTCAGTATAGTATAGAAACCTTCAGTGTAGTGTAAAAAATCGTGAAGTAATCAAGATATAAGAATACCCAAAAGATATGAACAGATTAAACCAGCATCTATATGTTATAAATATCTACCGTTTCTCGTGTACTTGCAATCTACCTATAAGTAGAAAAGACATAAAGAACTCGTGGCCTAGTCAGTTTGGTATTCTTTATTTTAACTATTTATTTGGAATTTTAATTCTTTTAAATAAAATTAATTACGTAGTAACATGCTTAACTTTTTTGATAATTGCTATGATTTGAATTAACAACAATGATAATAATAATACACAAGGTAATTAAAAACTAATTAAAACAAAACTTCTCATATCTTTAAACGGAGACTGCTAAAGAAAGATTAAAATATTAATAGTCTTCAATTGAATAAAAGACTTATGGCCAATTATACCAAATACTTAAGCCAATCTTAAATTAAACGGTTTTGTAGTGTGATATTTGAGGTTATCCAACATCGTGGAAGACTTACAATATTCTATGTAATGCTTAGGCCGAATTATACAATGCCAGTTTAAATTTAATCCGAAGCTTAAAACTTTAACAACAACAATTATTTTAACAATTATTGTTAAAATAATCGTTATTATAGGTTTAAGCTTCGGCTCAAATTTAAACAGTTAGGCCTTAGAGAACTTAATAGTTTGGTGCCACTAGCCATTAATGATTGAGTATTTCTTAAGAGAACGATTGTATTATGATTATATGAAGAGGTCAAATATCGAGTCAAATATATACAAAAAATACTGCATAATAGTTGTTACTACAGTACCAAAATTTATTTTAGTCTTCAAGAGGATAATGGGGCATAAGTTTAGCATATTGAAATTTTATCTGGTATCATATTCATGAATTTGCGCGGTGGTTATAATTGTTGATATTGAACTTTATATAAATTAAACTTGCCAAGAATATTTCGTGACAGAAAAGTATCTATAAATATAAATCTTTATTACCATAACCATTCTTGAAAACGGAAATACTCTTTCTCGTGCAGTTTTTTTTTAGTACAAGGGCTTCAGCAGTAGTTTTTCTGAGAGATTAAGCTCTTCTTTTTCTATTTTAATTAACTAACTGATAGCATGTAAATGAAAAGTCACATCGACAAACAAAATATGTTGGATAGATACAGCATTTCCAAAAAAAAAAAAATAGTAGAATATTATAAGTGAGAGAAATGCAAAATTACACACGAGTGTATAATTGCATTTCGCTCACGTGTGATATACGACGTTTTGTCCAAAAGTTGCACTTTTTAACAACAAATAATCTTGAAAAGATATTTTTGAAGTGACATTTCTTAAAACGTGAAGTAGTCATGGTCGGTCGTCATGGATAAGGGCGGGCGGCCACTGCGCGCGAAACTAAGTTTTTTGAAAATTAGATCCGACGTAATCTTACGAGGACGAGGCAACCGAGCGAAGATAAACATTGTTTTATATCTTTGCTATCTTAACGTCGCTTCCCTTAGCTTTAGTTGCCACGTTCGCGTAAGATTACGTTGGATTTAATTGTCAAAGAACTTAGTTTCGCTTAGCTTAGCTTAGTTTCGCGTTCAGTGGCCGCTCGCCTTAATTGTTGATAAACACTATGGAGTGACCGTGGGAGTGACTAAAATTTAATTTTAGAGATTGAAATTTGATTTTAATCACTCAAAACTAACGTAAAAAACTCCTAAAAAGTGCCAATTGTTGGACAAAATCTATAATTTCTAGTAATTTGATGGTTTAAATCAAATTATTAACGCGACAAACAGAGACGCCACAGGCAAAAACATAGGGCGTCAGAAACTGCGCGATTGATGTAACGAAATACAAAACTAATCAGACATTAAACGATGAAGGCACCACGGACGTTAAAATTATACGCCCTCGGTCGGCGTACACCCCTCGGGCTGAATGCCCTTGGGTTGTACACTGCCGATCTCGGTTGTTATAAACCTTATAACGCCCTTGGTACCGTCTAATGGGGCAATATGGAACAGTCGCGTAATATGGGACTAATAAAACACTTTTTTTTAATTTAGCGGTTTTCTCAAGTCGCAAACTTAATACAGAAATCTGCATAGGGGATTTTGTTAGGCTATGTTCATAGATGGTGGAGCGATCGCGGAAACATTGCTGGAGCATTTTGTTTGACAGCATCACTGATATTATGAAGTACTTATAAAACGACAAAAATTGAAGTTCCAGGAGTTTCACGTTGCCCGGCTGATAGAGACAAGTAAATGCAATTTATATTATTGCACCAAAAGTTTGTGATCTTAGCTTCACGCTGATATTATTATATCTTTTGTATTAAAAAAAAGTCACGAAAAAAAGGTGTTTTTTAAAAAAGAACTTTTCGGGGTAATGTGAGTCAATGCTTCGTAAACATAGGCGCCGTTTTGGAACAAATATTCGACAAAATTGTCCATCTGAAGCAATGGAAAATGCGTTAAGGGTAGTGTTTGAAAGGGGCCTATCATTTCGCCAGTCAGCTGATGAATTTCACGTGCCAAAATCCTCTGTATATAGAAAATACCGCAGATTGCATCGAGATGAATTGGGCCGACCACCTGCGTTGACCGTTACAGAAAAAAAATTGTAGATGTACTTATTTTTGCAGCTAATTGTGGTATACCGTTTGCTGAAAATGATTTAAGAGTTTTTGTACAAAATTACTTCAACCATAAAGGAATTGCGCATCCTGCATTTAAACACAACCTTCCTGGAAGAGACTGGACAAGAAGCTTTTTGTTGAGAAACAAATCACATCTAACAATAAGACTCTCTGAGAACACTAAGGCCCGGTTGTACAATTCCAGTTTAACTTTAAGCATAAGCTTAAACCCTCAACAACAATTGTTGAAATAATCGTTATCATGGGTTTAAGCTTCAGCTTAAATTGAAACTGGCTTTATACAACTGGGCCTAAGAGGTGCAGAGCACAGATTACTGCTGAATCGGCGAATCAATATTTTGATAATTTAGAAATTACATTGGCTGGCGTACCACCATCAATATAGTAAATTATGATGAAACCAATATATGTGACGATCCTGGACAGCAAAGAGTTTTTGTTAAAAGAGGCTCAAAACATTCCAGAAGATATTTAGATGCCAGTAAAAGCTCGACATCAGTAATGTTTGCAATAGTCGCCGATGGGACTCTATTACCACCCTTTATCGTTTATAAAGGAAAGCATACTTATCCTGAGTGGATTGTCGGAGGACAGATATATTTTCCGACTGGCTTTTTAAAATTGTTGTGCCTTATTCTAAAAATTTGCAGGGACCCAAAGTTATAGTGGGAGATAATTTAGGTTCACACCTTTCTCTATCTGTGACAGAAAAATGCCAGAAACTTAACATTAAATTTGTTCTATTTTTGGCTAATTCTACGCACCTATGTCAGCTTCTTAATGTGGCGTATTTTCTACCACTTAAAAGAACCTGGAAAAAAGTCTTAACTCAGCGGAAACTTAGAAATAAAGGATGTCTGCCTAAATAATCAAAACTTAAAGAATGTCTGCAAGAAGTGGAACACAAAAGTAAGAAAAACATTTCGTCTGGTTTTCGAACTACGAGGATTTGCCCTTTGAATCGAGAAGACATTTTAAAACATTTGCCAAAAACATAGGAGGAGGATCACAATATTCAGGAGAACAGAGCTCTTCTGGAGAGCTTTTCTGAAATTGTTAAACAGATAATTCTCATCAATTCGGAAAAAGTCTCTGTAAATGAAAGAAGAAATTCGATGTTCCTGCCCGTCAGTTTGTAAGCGTGAATGATTTATTTACGCTTACAAAGCGTAAATGATTTATTTAGGAAACAACTGCATCAAGGAAAATTCCAAGAAGGCAAGTCAATATTGTTGACTCAGAAAATGAAGAAATTGAGCTCGAGGATACAGACATAGAAGACAATGACATTATCAATGGAGATTTACCTTCGTTAGAGGCTGCCCGTCCTGTGTCAATAATCCATAGGAATCATCACATGAAGTGCCAAATGACGAAAATTTATACATATACATACTTTTAGTATTTTAAGTTTCGTTAATGTTATTTTAAAAAATTTTGTGCAAATCGGTCTTGATTGCAACGGATTCCTCGAGCAGGCTCTGTACAGCTGTTTCAGGCCTAGTTGGGCCTTCGTCAGCAGAACCGTAGCTCGAGAAATCCACTGCAAAAACCAAACCGATCTGTCCAGGTTATTCGCCATGTTATTGCCATGGCCAGCAACATTAACATTCACTGACGTGTATGTATGGCCGTGTCAATTCGCCTAAAATTCGGTTCCGGAAAGCATGCCGTGGAGTACTCCCCTCAGCGCTCTCTATTAAAGATACTACAGAACTACTGACAGTAACGTAATGGCAACTGCAATTACTTAAAAACTCACAAGAGGCGCTGAGTGGAGTACCCGTCAAATTTTTAAAAGTCAAATTGAAACGGCCATACGTACACGTCAGTGAATGTTAATGGAGTTGGCCATGGTTATTGCAATGTCAGGTCAAAAAGCGATCAAAAGATGTCGCTATTTAAAATGTTCGTTAATGTTATTGTTCTTAAGAATTTTCACTTATTTATTTTTAAATGTTAATATGACTCATGTTCCTTTCTCAAAAGAATCTTTTTTTTGTTGTAGAGTGATTTTTTCTCTTAATAAACTATGGGCCAGTTTCATAATGGAACTTAAAGGAGATTTTAAAATAGAGTCACATTCTGATGTGTAAACAAATGTGTTTTCATATTTGTTTTGACATCTGAAAGTAACTTCCAATGTAAAGTCTGCTTTAAATTCCATTATGAAACTGGACCTATGTTAATAACGCTGCTTAATTTATTATTGCCTACAAATGGAAAAATTAAAAAAAAGAAATTCTATGTCCTAAATAAATCGACAAGAACGCAATGATACCTAAAATGATATTTATGCAGGTTTTTACTCTAAAAATAATCTATGTTTACTATTACCTCAGATGTAGGAGAATATGGGGCACCACTTTAAAAAAGATATATAAAACAATGTAAGATATTTTCAAAATGTAATTAAGGTTTTTGATTGCATTCACAAAGTGGCACCTTATACAGTGACCGACAGAAAGTTGGACACATATATGAAATATTTTTATTATTGATTTCTCAGAAAAATTTATTCTTTATGAAAGCCCCTGCATCTTCCCGAACTTAAAATACACTTATCAAAATTTGAATACCTGTTGTCATATACCGAGGAGATAAAAATATTTGAAATCGACTTAAGAGTAAAGTACCTTTATTTTTCAAAATACACGAAAATATTATTTGAAAAAGTTATTCATAAATAACGTTTTCAAATAATATTTCCGCGTACTATTTTATTGACTATTTATTTTTAAATGAAAACTCTTCTTATATCTAACCTGTGATTCAATAAAACTTTCATCATTCATGTCTGAATATAATATGTAAAGTTTAAATGTTGGAACTGTACCAAATCTTCAAATGCGTTACGTGTTAAATAAATTCACAAACCATCAATTATTTCATTGTTTCTAAAATGTATTTCTAACATACAGCATTTTTAGTGACCGGTGAAAGCCATTACGTTGAAATATGAGAGATTAATCAAAACTTAAATCTGATAGAACTGACAAATGTAACTTTGGAATGTCACCAATTGTGGTATCTCAGACATACGCGTTATATCTATCTTTATTTATCATGGCACACTTGGATGAAAGTTTTTTTTGAATCACAGGTTATTATGTTAAAAACTTCTCACTGTATACGATATGAGAATGACCGTTGGAAAAGCGAAGTCCTACGTTTTGGAGGAGAAATAAAAGTATTGTGTCTAGTTGACAAATTATGAACTTCATATCTGAACTTAATCTTGATGTACAAGCAAACAGGTTGACAAGTTTTTAAAATTTTATGATACATACACGAAGCCTGTAGTTATCTACGATTCTCCATTGTTAACCATCCGATATGTTTTAATTTATATGAAATTCTTTCGTATTTTCGAATGTCATATACACACCGTAAACAAGCGTTACATTTTCTGTATGCACTCTGCTGTGAACCTATCTACGTTTAAGGATGATATATTGGTACTCAATAGTTAAATTGTGAGAACACAAAAGCTTCACACATTGCTTCTTAATTTCAACCGAAAAGAAACCGAAGCTTCTTTAAGGCCCAGTTGTACAATTCGAACTTATCTTTAAGCCAAAGCTTAAACCCTTAACAACAATTGTTGAAATAATCTTTGTTATGGGTTTAAGCTTCAGCTTAAATTTAAACTGGCATTGTACAACTGGACCTTAATGTACTAACGCGGCCTTAAAATTTCGCACGATTTAATTTTCTACTGTGAATATGACTTTCCTTGATGACTTGTCAAATATAATCATTTTAAACATCAGATTAGTCAGATTTCAAATGTAATGTTAAAGTTGTAGCATCACAATGCCAAATCACGGTTTCCTGAAGGAGAGAAGGATTTCACAATCGCAAAATTGGAAAATGGTTGGTCGCTACTTTTATTCTGTTATTTCACTTCTAATATTTTATTACCTTGCTATTCTTAAAATATAACCAAACGATCTGAAAACCAAATAACCTTTGGTTAAATGTCTTTAGTATCAAAATTGAAGAAAAAGCTTGTTCTACAAAACTGTAATTTGAGAAATTCTGGCTACTCGATCAAAAATGGTGTGAAATTTACTTGAAATAGTACAGGAACATTTTTATTTATTTTATTATTTGGTACCTACTTGTAATAGAAACTATTGTCTCATACAAGAACTAAACCTCTTGCTTTGTTAACAACGGGAATTTTTTACTGAATTTTTACATAAATTAAATCACCTAAATTAGCACGGAGTTATTACCGAATACTAGAACCTAAGATTTTTCTAGATTAATTTTTAAGGAAGGCGTAGGAGAATTACAGATAATTTGTACATGGCACGTAGATTAGAATTAATTTGTGAATCTGCATTTTGTACCTAAGTCATCTAACTTAAAAAGAATGATATAAATGAGTATCATCAGCGTAAATATGCATTTTACAGTACCGAACATGATTAATTAGAATAGACGTGTAAATACAAATCTAAGAGGTCTCAAAACCGAACCTTGTGGCACACCACAATGGATGAATACGTGATTTTGTTTTTAATGATATCAGATTCAATTCAATTCAATTTCGTATATAATTGTGTAGTAATAAGGACCCAGACAAATGAAATGAAATAATTTTTGTCAAACATAACTTCACAAGTACCTACGTCTGTCAAGAAATTAGACCAATTACTTACGGTACAAACTTCGTATATAATTTAAAAAAGTAGCACTTGTACTTTTCATGGCAGTATTAATTTAATTATTACAAAATAAAAAGCTATATTTTTGTTTGCAATGTTAGGTGATAGCCTTAATATCTGAAGACCGTAACAGCAATGTGCTAACATTTTGAGTAATGAAGCAACCGGTAAGTTGAATTTATCAGTTGATGACATTAATATTGATATTTAACAGTACGATCTGAAGGAATATCAAATGATAAGAGATACTTACGCCCCTCCAAGCAGGGAGAAGCGCGCGTCGTCGTCAACACCAGGACGCTAGTACCGGCGTCCCTTCGTATTTAACAGCGCATCGTTGAACATGCGGTGCACTTTGGTTGCGAACGTGTTGTCGGTTACTGACATAGACCGAGTAAAAATGTACAATTTTCTCAAACCACTCTAGGTACGTTATTAATTTTCTGCTTGTTACTAATTAAAATTTTAATTAAAGTGTTGTGTTGTGTAACGTCGGTGTACACTTTCGCAGAGGAATCCGCACGCTCTTCGTATTTACATTCCAATGGAAAATATTAATATTTAAAACAAGATTTTTCCATACTTTTATAAATTCTCGGTTGTAGTATAATTGCCAGAAACTCGTCACGCTAACTTAAGGCCCGCCTCTAGGACCGACGCCAGCCCACCGCCTCTTCGGAGCGGGTTAGAGCGACTGTCATTGGTCGACCAAGGTACCACGTGACCGGCCATCATCCTCCTCAATGAGAAAGAAACAAAAACAACCGTCACTAACAGTAACTACGAACATACACGTAACAATCGTTTCCTATTTCTGGTCTCAGGAAGAATTAGTCAAATTTCGCGGGCACGCACGTAAATTCGTCTTTTCGCGTCGCGGTGCCTAAAAATGACACTACTCAACAATGACAACGCTGTGACTTTTTCGCAGAAAGTTTCGTAACATCTGACGATGTGTTAATTAATTAATTAATTAAAAGGGGTATCGAAGATATGTTCGCGGGAAATTGTGACAGTTTGGATAAAGTGGTTGGTTGTTGGTGATGAAATTTTCAGTGCAAAGGTTGCGGGTCAATGAGAATTAAACATCCGCTCCGGATGCCGGCGGGACACTTGGAGGAAGACGAATTTGTTGTAGTTAAGACGAGGTCTACTACGCCGGAAAACTCCGGGGCCGGCGGGTTCTGGCTGTCCGCAGGATCGGGCGCTCCCCATGCCGGCCTCCCTTTGGAAGGATGTAACGAAACAGGATTCATAAACAGTCAACCGTCGATGGCGGAATTCATGACTGCTTTACCTCATTTGTCCGGCGAAATATCTCACGGTCCACCGATGAGTCCGCAGCATACTCCTCCAGGAGGTGGTTATCCGATGGACGTGCCTCACGGCTTAGGTTCACCCGGTGTTAATGTACCTGAATATCCTTGGATGAAAGAAAAGAAAACTACGCGAAAGAGCAGCCAACAAGGTAAACTTCTACTCCATAACGTTTAAAAGTGTACAGCAGCATTAATATCTCCGGTCACTAGTATTGAAAAAATCTCCTAAAATTTTTGCAAGCTAAACAAAATTGCCCTACTGTCATCAATTCCTCTGACTTCGAACCTGCTTGATTGAGATTAAGAAATGGAAAAGTTCCCTTTTTTGGGGAAATTATATTAAGGTTTTTGCAATATTTTATTAACGTAAATTATAGACGAACGGATCGAGCATTCGTGCCGCTAATATCCCTAACAGTTGCAGTCGGCATTATGTTTCAAAGGACATTAAAAGATTACTACCCTTTGACATGCGATGTTGTAGGCGTTGACAATTCGGCACGCACTCTTTCATGTTGCAGAATCGTACGGTTTTTATGTCGAATAATACAAATAATGGATTATATTGCCGCATTAATTAGAAGACGAACATTACCTCGCGTCAAGCAAAGGGATCCCCATAACGGTTTAAAAAGAAAGTCGTTAAATACACGCTGCGCGCTTGGTCAATGATATGCGGAGATAAATGTGCCAATTTAAGTGACCAAATGCGAACAGACTTTAATTTATAACAAGCCTCTTTCCCCCTTGCACTATAGCAAAAAACTTCACAGTACACAAAATTAATCTTAGACGACGTACTTTCTTAATAGAACACGCCTTTAAAGGAAATAAGTTTTGGAAATTCGTTTGTTCATAAAAGAAAATCACAAATTTAAACATATTATATATGTATTTTTTTATAAATGGAAAACGTAACAAACGATTTTCTAATGAAATGCCATTAAAAACAATGCCATGAATATCAAGCAATATGCTTTCAAAATAAAAATAAAAAGTATACTAACTTAACTACAATACAAATTTATTTCGACAAATCAAAAATTATTAGCAACCGACAGGAAAAACTAAAGCTTATACATATCTTCACGAAATTTACTAATTTTATTTGCTAATGCAAAAATAAGGTAATTTTCTTCTTAAATGTAGATTCTGTTGCAAATTTTAAACAACCGAAATACTGAAACTGTATTTATATTTTTAAAACAAATAAGTTTATTTTGGTTTTTACGATAATTTTCTTACTTGTTAAAGAATTGAACTTTAATCCTTTGATCAGTAGCCGGAAATATAGATTCTGGCCTTAGTACCTACCACAGTTTTTCTTGGTATTATCGGCCGGTATTACCAACGTTTTAAGGAGACCTTAAATTTAAGTCGTGTTTAGATTGTGACATTTCTGCTTGGTTTGTATTACATCAATCACATTCTAAACACGAATTAAGTTTAAGGTCTCCTTAAAACGTTAGTAATACCGGTCGTAACACTGTCTGCCATAAACTCAACTTTTTGTAATGAATAAAATGAACCAATTACAACATTGGCAATTTATGATGCAAATTTATTTTAGTTTTTCCATCTTTCATGTGTTACTTGTAGAGCGTATAGCCTCTTTTACGTCACTTCACTAAATGAGTACAATAAGTCCAATAATATCACAACTATGCATATGAAAGTCATGAAAAATTTCTAATACTACATTATCTGTATTTTGTTAATTTTGACACGCTGATTTCAAATTTTCTGTACTTTTTTCTCTATCACATCAGGATTTTCCACAAACGGAGGTTGAATATTTACAAGAAAAAAGTTTTTGACATTAAAAATACATATTAAATTAGTGCAATAAAATACAAAGTTGAAACCTATCCTTAAATATAAATATAAAATACCTCTTAAATCTAAATTGCAATTAACTACCCCGCGACTAGTTAATTCCGGTGTTACAATGATCTTTTCAAACTTTTTCTCTTATGTTCGTATCCATCATCATCCTTCCTTCTCATCCAACAATGGTCAGCTACCATGTTAACATTTCACCTCCATTGGTATCGCTTTTCCATATCTTTGATATCTTGATGAAATCTTTCACCTTGCTCTTCACTAAATGCTCCCAAATTGTCTAGGAAATAGTCTAAGTGCGAATGTAAAAAAAATGAACCTTTACTCATACGACACTCAAGTTTTTCAAATTTGCACAGCATATTTTTAACAATTTCTACATAATTGTCATTTTTATTGATTCCCAAAAAAATTTCAACCACATTTTTAAAAGCTTTCCATGCTTGCTTTTCTGTATCAGTCATCGTTGACACAAAGTTTATATCTTTTATCAATTTTCGCATATCTGGCCCAGTAAATATGCCTTTTTTTACTTTAGCGCCAGATAACTTTGAAAATTTTGACCTCAAATACTTGAAAAAATCTACTTCTTTCGGTAAAGCCTTCACAAATTACTTCATTAATCCCACAATTCAAAAACGTATCGACAACTGTAACATGCTATTTAAAATAAGCGAGTTGATAGCGACTTCCGGTATAACCGGAAGTGACTGGAGGTCAGTTTTGTTTTATTTGAAGAGGTCCTTTTAAAATATCTTTGCTCCGTAAATTTCAAATTTCTATCTACACTTTTTCCTTGAAAACTTATAATGAACCATTTGCGTGAATAACCCTGTAGAGATAACACTTTTAATTATGTATTTCAAAAAAAACTGATGTAATAAATTTTTTTGTATTATTTTTCCTGGTATCTGTGGACAATAAACTACCAGAAACCGTTATCACGATTACAGAAATTTTTTAGTTGCATAGCTGTGTATTTAATCCATTGCAAGCGACATTAAACAAGTTAAGAAAGGAGACTAATGAATTATTTTACATTTACTCTATGGTTTTGTTACCGTTTGGATTGATATGGCAATATCTATTTCAGAATCCAATTTAGATAAAGCACAAGATATTTTACAAAAGGCAACAGAGGATGAGGTAGGAGACGAAGAAACCAATCTGGAATGCACAGAAACTTTCAAATATTTTGATAATTTATTTTTTATTTGTTTATTTAATGTGATAACATTGTGTTTAACTTTCTTCGTCTCATCTTTCTGTGGCACGTCAACCAATAACTAGTGTAATATGATTTTTGGCTAAAAAGACTGAGAAAAGCCTTTTATTCAATTTTCAATTAATTGCTCTGTGTAAAATCGCCCCAAAAAAGAACAGCTGTTAAATTTCTTCCGAGTATGGTACCTGTTTATTAACTTGAAAGCTATTTTTAATGTGACTTTTATAAATTGTAAAAAAAATTTTAGTAGTTTTATTTAAAATTTTAAAAAAATTTATACTAGTGTAACAATATTAATAGTATATTATTTTACGAGTTTCACAAGAAGGCTTATTGTAACACGAGTGGGGTTGAGGTACGACGAGCGAAGCGTAGCAAGCTCGGAGTGCCCCAACGGAACGAGTGTTACAATGCCTCTTGTGAAACGTGTAAAATATAGTATTTTTTCTACTTTGCGTCACTTATTGAACAAAAAAATGAAAAATATTGTCAAAAATGTGATCTCCTTGGTATATGGGGAATTTTAGTTGTAATGCGTGGCAACACTGAAAACCTTTCGTTTTAATCAAAAGTCACTTTAACAAGTTATTAATTTTTCTTATCCAGCTTCATTGTGAGTATTCTGTTAAGTAACAAATAAATAATGAGTTATTTTGTAGAATCTAATAAATATTTTCAATTAAAAATTGACTAAAATTTGTCACAATGAGTTCATTGTGAACGCAAAGTAGAAAAATATCTTTTTAAAATATGCTTGCCCACGAAAGGATTAAATAATAAAACTAATGGTCATTTGCGCCATACACTTAAGATAAGCTTAAATTTAAGTGGTGTTTATAATGTGACATTTTTATGTTATACAGCATTTTGAAGTCATATTCTAAGTGACGTTTAAAGTTAAGTTCAGCTTAAGTATTTGGTGCAACTGACCATTAATCACAAGCAATAATAACCTTTATTTATACGTAAACCAAATGGATAAGATTTGTTAGTTACAATCTTGCTCAATTAAAAAAAATGGTAAAAAAAGTAATATAATAATAAATAATAAATGCATTACAATTGCATATGCTTTTACAATATTATTTAAAATTAGGTATGTGTATTAACTAAATTACAAGTGGTTTTTGACCTAAATTCTTAAAACTAATCTTGAAAAATTTAAATCGCTTAAAAATCATTGAGAGATTATTAACATCAATTATCACTGGTCAACAAAATACGACTTTTTCTCTGTTAAATGGAGTAGAATAGACGATTCTTATGGTACTTTTTCTGCTGATTTTGAATTTGTTACCATTTTCTTCTATATGGCATAGATTTTTTGTAATACACATTTTCGTTATAATAACTTTCCATTAGTAAATATGTGTTACAAATTCTGTATGCTGGCGTAAAATGTACATCTTTGAGCTTTTCTGGCGTATTTAGCTTGAGGGACGCCCTTCTTGTTAATTATTATTGTTAATTGGATGGTTAACGCACTTACGGGACATTTTCTATATGCACGTATAGGCACACTAGATTTTACAGAAAATACTCACAATCTTAGTTATACCGTGAATTTATTTTAACATAAAACGTTGCTGTTACGTGCGAATCTGAGAATCCATAGCAACATTTACAATTTGTAAATTAAACTGTCCTTTTTAAAATAGAACATGAGATGAGAGCTGTCATGAATCTGTTCTGCTATTAGTGATTTCAATATACTTGTACTACAAAATACTAATAGCGACTCTTTCAATTACATTAGATAAGTTTATTCTCGTTTAAAATAAGTAAACTTGAAACATAAGAAAAACAGAAATTCTTTAATTCAAAACAAACACCACAACAAGTTTTCAAAAATTTCTTCATTTACCTCAGTGCAATATCCTAAACGATTATAAAAGTTGTTAATCGCATTAGTTACTTGTCCAGGGGTAATTCTTCCTGATACATTTTAACTAACTTTCTTCATCTGACGGATGTTCCAAATTAAAATGGACAAATTTGATATGACATTAGAAACCCTAACGACGACGATCATGGAAAAATTAGAATTAGTTTCATATTAAAATAAAATCACGGTATGTACTATTGATCCAATGGATCTTTACCATTACGTCATCAATTTTATACGTCCGAATCGACAAATGTTTTCATTCTCATTTGCTTTTATCCTATTCTATTAAACAGAGATGGGTTGAAGAACATATGGATTTTATTCTAACATGCATTGATGACGTGATGGTAAAGATCCATTGGATCAATAGTATTTTTAGTGGTGAACGGTAACAACAACCGTGTTACTTGCGGTATCAGAGCGGTTATCTAAACGGTGACGTCATATTCTAACGAATTGAAATTGAACGGTTATTCTAGTTGGTTGGTACTTTCATACGAAAGATAATTTGTGCAAAATGTCACCAGTTAGTAAGATGTTAAAAACAGCTTTGAGCGTTATTTTAGTGGGCGAAATAACAAGTACATTATTAAACACCAACGGTCTTATTGACGTGGATTATAAACCATTCTAAAAGCGGTCCGGATCAAATTTACATTAAAAAAATATTACAGAAAAATTGAACGTAAGAAAATAAGACCTATGTAGGTTCATGTGACATTTTTACTGCAATTACCTCCCCTTGTAACTGTACCCTTATTAAACTACACCGTCTCTTCATCTAATTTATTTATTGAATACACTCCGCTAATGTTTGATGAAGAACATCAGCGAATACCACTTCGAAAATGCGATTTCACAAACACATAAATACTTATATTTACGATATAATTCAAATCAATTATATTTAATTAATGAAAGGTCCTAAAATATACTTAACAAATTTAACACTTTGCATTTTTTTGACAATTCGAAACAAAGACATACCGCTTCAGTAACCGTGTTTGTACGCCAGTTACGACACACAATGACCGTGTTACTATATGACGTCATCAGTTGTGAATCGAAAATGAGCGGTCCAGTTACCGCTCATAACCGTAAGTAACCGTTCGCCAATAAAAAACGCCTTAGGTATATAAATTATATTAATATGGATTTTAAGTAATATATCCGTAAGTATGTCGATACGGAGATGATCAATAACAAGAAAATAAAATCATGTAGATACGTCACAGAAAAATGAAATCCGATAGAGAAATTCTGACTTTAAATTCAGAATCAGTACATCAAGAAACATGGGTATTATAATAGATAAAATTACGATTTCGGCCCACTTCCAACATATTGGATTGTAAATTCCCCGGCTTCACACAACACAACAGGTAGAGTCGTCCAAGTTCTGTATCGGTTTTCTGATCTTGCTATAAAACACAGCTTCAACGAGACCGGCCTGCGGCCGCCTTTCTGTCTCTTTTTTTTTTGGCAAGGCCATAAAACCGCTACCAAACTGGGACGACTATAATGGGGGAAGAAAAATATTGTCTTACATACTTTTTTGATTTATGTTAAACTTTATTTAATTATTTACTGGTATCGCACAGCTTTATCGCTATTCAATAGTCCGCGTTAATTTTCACACAAAAATCGGTGTGGACTGCAAATATATGACATTTTATTATTTAGCTACACATTACCAAAGCGTCAAAATCTATTTTGTGAGCTCGTTGATATTTTTTACGTTTTTCGTTAAGTTTTGCCTTTTTTATCACACTGATGTAACATCAAAAAAATTTGACTTTTTTACCGCGATGTTATGTCTACAGCTCGGAACTGTTCTGACAATCTTAAAAAGTATTTGATTTTTTGCGAAGATGCGGCAATCGAGTGCATGCACACGTTAAATCTAATAAAATACACGTTTGCGATTGAATTTTTGCCGACTTTTATAAATACTAGTCTCAACTATGAGATAACGATTACGAGAAAAGAAATGATTAATGCAGACCAGTGGAAGTGAATCTCCCAATTAAATGAAATATACGTGACATATTGCAGTGCGATTGTTTTAAGCTTCAGCGCAAAAAGAGAAATGAGTTCACAACAGATTTCATGAGCGCCACGCAGGGGAATTTTAAATCGGTTTACATTTTAAGATAAATTAATTCATTGGTATTTTATGGCATCTTTTGTATTCAAATTTATAATAATAGGGAGCTATTATGGGAAAGCAATAATATTAATACTGTATATGAGTTAAACATAAAATAATATTGCAATTAACCAATTAAAAAATTTATAAATCATAGGACGCCCATGCCCGTCCTGAATATACCGATGTTTAGTTATGTCGGAAAACTTAAGACCAAGAAAAACTAAATTACAGAAGATGCAATTACACTGCTGAAAAACTGGTGTTATTTGCGATCCATACCGACTTTTCGTGTGAAATTTCGTATGTGAGTGATTTACACATTAAAATTCATGTTAATTTTCACAACGGACCGCAAATAACCATGATTTTTCAGCAGTGTAGAACATAATACTCACATTGCAATGACCAACTAAAATTTAAATCGAATGAATTGTTATTTATTTCTATGGCTGTGATAAATTCTCTCATCCCCAAAATATTACAATTTTAGTTAATTTGACGTGCAGATCTAATCTATTTAGATAGAATATCATTGCTTATGTATTTTGTTCTGATGTTAAACTTTGTTAGTTTAGCTAAAACAATTCGGATTTGATGTGTCAGAAAATTTGAATCAAAAATCTTCCTGAAGCGAAGTCGGTGTTTAAATTACATGTAGTTACCATTTTAGTGCACACATTTTATATCCGGATTTATTTTGATTCCGTAAGTAGAATTTGTAAAAAAAGGAAAAATTCACCGTTTACGGAACAACTAAATTTTATGTGAGCCCAAAGTGTGCTTCAAACGAATCGTTATTTAGTTGTAACTATGTGATAAAGCTTCCCGAACATAGCACAGTACCGAAACCAATAAATAAACCAATAAACCGGCATTTAACAAATGATTCGTTATCAAGACGTTTAACAGGAGGCAATAGACGGACATTAACGACGTGCTTACAATGTAGCGGAAGATGAAGTGGCCGGGCGGGCAGTGGCTCGCCAGAATGATCTGTAAATGGAGTGTCGGGTGTCGAGCGCGGGCCATAACTCATGCCGTCGGGACGCCGCGTGTTAACGGGCCTCCCTGCTGGCGCGAACGTCTCCCGCTGGGTAGACCCAGGTCCCGACGCGATGTTTAGCGTTGTTATGGGCTCACACAAGGGTGCGACATGGTTTAGATATCACCGTAACCTGTGGATTCACGCATTCCGACTGTCCATATCTATTATGCCCGAAGTGCTGATTTAATTGAGAATGATTGTGTGATTTTAAATCGCTTACAGCTTGTCACATCTACTACAACATACTTAGCGATGAATGACGTCTGGCGGTAATTAGTTTATTTTCACGTCAATTATTCGCCTGAATTAACGTTTGAAAATTTGTTTAATTTCTTCAAGTTTCATATATTCAATTTACAATTCTTATTTTGTTTAATAATCATCTAATTTGATTTCACTTTCATTTGTTTTTACTTGCCATAAGCAATAACAATATAATAGCAATATAAAGTATGTATTTTGATTCAAACACCTTATTCTCAACATTTTTTAGGTTACCCTTTTTGCTTGATTGATTTTATGAAGAATCTAAAGCAAACTTTTCAATTACAATGAAATTAAAAATTTTGCCAAAGTAATAAAATATTTAACTGCACGCATAAAATATGACACGTAAATAAATCCGTTTTTTTTTCCTTATAATAAGTGTCTAACAATTATAGTAGTTTAAAGGATTGTCCATGATATTAGTGACTAAAGAAATAAATAAATGTTGAATGATGTGCCTTAAGTCACTATAAAACGTGTCGAAGTTAGGTATCCAAATCGAGGTTAAGTTTCCAAATCTATTTATTCTTTGATAATCGTTTTACAGAAGATGACTAGATGACACCTTTCGGAAAAGATTCCATTTTCAAATCTAATTACAATAAACCCACAAGCACAGCCATTGGGAAAATTGACGTGTTTATGGGTTTGTTGTAATTAGATTTGAAAATGGAATCTTTTCCGAAAGATGTCATCTAGTCATCTTCTGTAAAACGATTTTATCAAAGAATAGATTTGGAAACTTAACTTCGATTTGGATACCTAACTTCCACACGTTTTATAGTGACTTAAGACACATCATTCAACATTTATTTAATTTTAGTAGTTTTGGATGGCTGTGGAATCAAACATTTTTGACTAATTATTGTTTCAAATTGCAAATAAAACATTAAATATGTAAACAAGAATTTATTTATTATTTGACAGTCCATATTCAATTCCACGATGCGATGTTACAATCGACATTCATGTTTGATTCCATCCAGGACTACAATAATTGTTGGACACATATTACTTTTAACCATGAGCCTACCGTAGTAGTTGATTTCTTACACTAAATGTAAATACCAATCAGAATTGATGGCGTTTTAATATTGTCGTTTATTTTTTTTCCTTATTTTACCGATCTATGTGCTTGCTTGTGCACTCTGTATTTTTAGTCACATATTCATTTTCTTTTCAGAATTCAAAGTTATAATACATTCTATTTTACCCATAATTACCTGTTACGTATTAAATGTTTTATTCAACATCAGATAAATTATTAGTATCAAAAATATAATCATGTTTTATGATTGACATTTGAGTTGTTCATATTCAGAAAATAATTATCTACTAGGTTCTGTAATGGGCGCCAACAATTTCACATTCCGTACCCTTTAAGACATATCTATAATGTACATTTATAAGATATACCTACGAAAGCGTTTCTTAAGTCTTTTTTAAGTAATCTTTTTACTTAACTACTGTCTACGTTAATACAAGCTTTTCTCGAGTTCTTTCATTCCATCCAAAAATCTTTGCACGTCAAAAAATGACGCTCTAGCGACTTTCAACTCATCATCTGAGGAAACAAAAAAATGTCGCAGGGCACTAAATCAGGGATAAGGGAGAGTAGGGGAATGACGACCAGCGGGTAATGACTAATGACGACCATCAAAAATTTTCGGAAAAGAAAATAAATATGCAAATTTAAAGTCACTAGAAATAGTAAGTAATGCAACTGATTGGACCCATAAGATAGAAAGAGATGGCTACAATATCGCCCAAAAATGGCGTCTTTGCCAGTAATTTTTAAAATATCATCACCAACAGTTGGCATTATTGTTATTGATAAGCTGTCAAGTTCTTATTGAGTTCTTAAGTTAACCTGTCAAAAAGAGGTGCGCATGCTTCGTGATTTGCTTATTAGATTGCTACTAGTGCTCTAGATTGCTTGAGTTTACCCATTGCTTGTGTTGATACTTTTTCCCAGTTTGAATTCCATAATCTAAAATCCTGCACGTGTTCAATATCCTATGGAGGATAAAACCCCGGGGGCAATGCCTCCGGGCATGGAGGACGTTGAATTGTTTCCAAATACATCGCTTGAAATACAGGCTCATTTATCGCAATCTGCAAAAACTCCCAGTCAAACGAAATCACACTCGCAATCGTCTCCAAACAACATGGATCCTGATACCTCTAATTTGACATCCAAAGCCAGCGAGAATAGATTCAGTAACAAATCAGTGGGCTCTTTCACAGTTTACATCCAATATGTAAATAAAAGCGACAACAATAGAATACACCCAATGAACATAGGTAAATTAATTTTAGAACTCAACATCGCCGGGGCAAAAGAGGTTGTGGGCAAGGGTCGTAATAGTAGCCGTTACTTTCAGTTTTAGTAAGGCTGCCAATAACTTTGTCACCAACAGGGAATTAAAAACAAGAAATATAAATGCTTTTATTACTTGTCATCTAATCTCTTGCCAAGGGATAATAATAAATATGCACCAGTCATTCTCTATGGATTCAATTCTTACAAACGTAACTTCGCCTTCTAAAGGCTAGGTGACTCAACAGAAGAGTTACAGATTCTGAAGGTCATACCTCGTACGTGCCTACCCAATCAAAGGTCCTCACATTTGAAGGGACTGCTCTTCCCAAAAAAATTTGGCTATTCTATGCCCCTGCAGAAGTCGAAGCTTACAAATTATCTATCACACAATGTCATAAATTATGGTCATATGACCAAAATATTCAAATGAAAGGTTCGCTGTGTAAATTGCGACGAGGACCACAACAAAGAAGTGTGGATATGGATAATAAATCTAGTCGTAGTATAGCAATGCACCAATCTGTAAAATAAATATACCGTGAATTTATTTTAACATAAACATTGCTGTTACGTATGAAACGTACAAATCTCTGAATCCATAGCAACACTTACATGAACATTTAAATTTCCCGCCTGGAACGCCCAAACATGGCGGACGGTTGCGTTACTTAGTCTTTCTAGTGACTTTATGCAAATTGTATCAGTAGCGCCGTCTAGTATGAAGTTGTGCAAACTAATTTCTGTGTCCGCCATAATCGGTATATCCCGGTTTACGTAAAAGTGACCATTTCGTGTTGCAGCTTAAGGGCCAAGTTCATAAACAAATTTAAAGGAGACTTTAAAATTAAAGTCACATTCAGATGTGTAAATAAATGTGTTTTCATATTTATTTTGACATCTGAAACTGACTTTAAATTTAAAGTCTCCTTTAAATTCGATTATGAAACTGGCCCTTACGGCCGGTATTACCAACGTTTTAAGTTTTAAGGAGACCTTAAATTTAACGCGTGTTTAGAATGTGATTGATTATATACAAACCAAGCAGAAATGTCACAATCTAAACACGACTTAAATTTACGGTCTCCTTAAAACGTTGGTAATACCGGCCGTTAGTGCATGTAATTTTATCGAACAGTTAAATAAAGGGTAAGTACAAATGTAATAGGCTTCTACATTTGCCATATTTGGGTAAATTACGTTCATATAATCACATACAAAGGACGTACTTCACAATCCTCCACTGTTTAAATGGTGGAAAGATTCGACTTGCAGCACGGCAATTCGGAGTTCCCTACGGTTCTTTACAAAGAAGAATTTAAAAAATTGAAGGAAAAAATGATAATCCACGAATGGGACGGCGACCAATTTTTTCCCCGCAGCAGGAAGGGGCTTTTGCAGAACACCTCAAATTATTATCCAAAATGTTCTACGGCTTAACAGCAAAGAAACTTCGAAGAGTAATATGCGAATATGCAGAGAAGAATATCATGAATAATTTTAATAAAAATACACGACTGGCTGGGAAGGACTGGTATTACGATTTTTTGCAAAGAAATCCCACAGTTTCTGCCCGAGAGCCCGAAGCCACCAGTATAATGGTATTTTAAAAAGAAGAAATGGAACTATTTTTGGAAATCTTAAAGATCTCATGGAAAAATACAAGTTTAATTCCACTAAAATATTTAACGTGGATGAAACGGGCACACAAAAAAGGACAGAAGCATGTAGGTTCAGCTACCAGTGCTGAAAGAGGGAAAATTATAACAGTTACTTGTTGCATGTCTGCTTCGGGTACATTTCCCACGAAAGAGGATGTTGTTGCAACTCCAAAAAGATGGCCCACCAGACGCAATCTGTAACGTTTTGAACAATGGCTGGAGCAATGAACACCTTTATTTAATTTGGCTCAGACGTTTTGCTCATCATATAAAACCATCTATTGAAGAACCAGTATTACTTGTAGTTGACAACCACGGAATCCATATTTCACTAGAAATATATGAATTTTGTAGACAAACAAATTATTATGTTAACAATCCCACCCCATACATCTCATAGAATAGACACTAGAAGTAACATTTTTTGGGCCGCTGAAAAATGCATATAAAACTCAAGGTGATTTACTTATGAAAACTCATCACTTTCAGAAAATCAGTTATTATGATTTAGCGCCAATTTTCAACAAAGCCTATTCATCTGGAGCAGTAATTAACAAGGCTGTTAATGGATTTGAAGCTATCGGAATCCTGGAGTTTTTACAGCTGAAGATTTTCTTCCCGCCGATACATTGCTTAAAACACCACAACAAACTAACGAAGAAAATGATGATATTATTGACCACAATGATAACAACGATGTGGCTATTCCTGAACCATTACATTCTCCCAAGGCCTCTTATTCAAAAACAAGCGATAGAGACATGGAGAATCCGCAACCAGGTACTTCACAGCTAAATAGTGGAAATAGTGGAAAAGAGTCATTTGAAGAAATCTTTCCAGCTCCTACGGCTCCAAGTGCTTCTAAGCAAAAGCGATCCCGTAATCAGCATTCAGAAGTCCTCACAAGTACCTACTCCCAAGAAATATGTTTTAATGGAAAAAGATAAAATGAGAGCGACCAAATTGAAAAAGAAGTTAACCCCGAGTACAAAAGTTGTACAAAAAAAGGAATGCCTACTTCTATTAATTATTAAAGTAATTTTTTCTTTGAAATAATAAATAACCTTTCAAATATTTCTGGTTGTGATTACCCGCACCATGGTGGTCATTACCCCAGTAGTTGGGCGATCACAACCAAATGCATGATCTCAAATTTGGCTTTTTTAAATAAAAAAAAAAGAGTATTTAGCTTTCTACCTAAAGCATAATAAATCTACATTGTCCAGCCTATTAGGAACGTACTTTAGATGTCAGAAATATAATTTAGAACTCTTTTTACATCCAATTTCTCTTAGGTGGTCGTCGTTCCCCATTCTCCTCTACAGGGTGAGTGTTGTTACTCAGTAAATCCACAGCTTTCGATAATTGCTCTTGTGAACCCTGCAGTTATCGTGCAACAGTAAAGTTTTGGTTCACTATGAATTTGAAAGTTTTTCTCTAGAGGTTTGCTATAGGTTTTGGATCGCCCCTCCGTAAATTTTCTTAGATATATTCAATATGCAAAATATTCCAAAAAGACAGTCGCCGTCAACTTTCCAGAAGGCAACTGGATTTTCGACTTCTTTGGAGATGGAGAGCCCATTGCGTCAACCCCTGCTTCGTGAGAGAATCCCCATAGTACACTCAAGTGTCGTCGCCTATAACAATTTGCGAAAAATAACTCTCATCGCTCTCTAAAGTGGCCAAATCTCCTTGACAAATTTCTTTCCTCATCAGTTTCTGCTCAGGTGCAAAACCCACTAGAGACAGGTATAGATGGCTTTGTCTAGTGTAAGGAGTTTGGAGATCCATCGTGAAGAATCTTTTTTCATCCCTAAGTCTTCGTGCACAATCTTGTAAACTGTAGTTTGGGATACCCCAGTTTCTTTCTGGGATCTTCGATTGTCGACCTGACAGCAGCAAATCTTCATCGAAACTGATGGTTTCCTCAGTTCTTACGATACGAGAACCAGTCTGGTTCTGATCTGGGGTCATCCTCAATTGAATCCCATAGAAACTGTTTATAGTAAAATGTACACCTGGGACATTCTTTCATGAATAACTTTTAGTTTATTTTTCTCATTAGTTAGGCCAGTATTACACTATAAAAGATCTTTGACAAAGATCTTTAATAAAAGATATTTTATAAAATAATATGACATATAAACATATTTTATAAAACTTTTTATGAAAGATCTTTGTCAAAGATCTTATACCGGCTGTCCCACGGTATTAGGCTCACTTTTTTTTCACTCACTTTTACCCCATGCTCTATCTCTCACATAGAACTCATGTGCACCAGGATGGGATTCGAACCCACATCTAATAGTTGCCCGGCCGAGTGTCACGCCCTTTGCCAGCGGACTCGACTAACAACTACCTTTAGAATTTTTATTTTTTAATCGATTTGAATGAAATTTGGAAAATAAAAATCAAGCAAAAAAATGCAAAATGAATTATGAATTCGTTCTAATCGTTCGATCAAGCAATTCGAAAAAATCACTATTTTAATTGTATTTTAATTTTTAACATTTTTACAGCATTTCAAATTTTCATTAGGTCGTAACTCATTTTTTTAATGGAATCTCATTTGCTTCTTAGCCTAGTTCAACAGGAAAATTTTTTCTGAGTACGCTGATACCAAATACTTCATATTTTCTTTGAAAATCATTTAAAACAGAAGATGATTTATTGAGGTTTTACGCCCGCCCTGTTTTAAAAAACTAATGTTATACTTATATACAGAGTGGCCCATCGAAAACAGTCAGACTGAATATCTTCCAAGAAAATTTTTGTTTGAAAAAACGCAAAAACAGGTCGATTTATAATCCAAGGGGGACACTTTTCTATCCTATACCCAACTGTCATACGTCATCCCCCTCCCTTCCAGCTCTCTAACCAATAGAATTTAAATAGGGAATGTACTATGAGTGGCATATCATTGAAAAGGTAATTTTATAGAGAATCCAGTAATGTGAATATGAATATCAGAGAATTTGATTTTAGCGTCCTCTTTCGGGGAAAAAATTGTTACATAATCCAAACTGTGACAACTCATATGAAAGCTAATTTTAATAGTAACTCAATGCGCGAATTGAAATTACGTAAAGATATTGAAAACTGATTAAAATAACTAAAAATAAGGATACCAAATCTGTTACGAACCCTATTTTTAGTTATTTTAATCAGTTTTCAATATCTTTACGTAATTTCAATTCGCGCATTGAGTTACTATTAAAATTAGCTTTCATATGAGTTGTCACAGTTTGGATTATGTAACAATTTTTTCTCCGAAAGAGGGCGCTAAAATCAAATTGTCGGGTATTCATATTCACATTACTGAATTCTCTATAAAATTACCTTTTCAATGATATGCCACTCATGGTACATTCTCTATTTAAATTCTATTGGTTAGAGAGCTGGAAGGGAGGGGGATGACGTATGACAGTTGGGTATAGGATAGAAAAGTGTCCCCCTTGGATTATAAATCGACCTGTTTTTGCGTTTTTTCAAACAAAAATTTTCTTGGGAGATATTCAGTCTGACTGATTTCGTTGGGCCACTCTGTATATTAAAAAGTATGAAATATTTGGTATTAGCGTACTCAGAAAAACATTTCTTTTGAACTAAGCTAAGAAGCACATGAAGTTCCATTTAAAGAAAATTAGTTACGACCTAATGAACATTTGAAAAGCTGTAAAAATGTTAAAAATTAAAATACAATCAAAATAGTGATTTCTCGAATTGCTTGATCGCATTAGAACGAAAATACGCGATTCATAGCTTTCTTGATTGAAAGATAAAAAGGTTTTTTTTCCTTGCCATGGAAACCAAAATTACCAAATGATACATATTCGGACTCGCAAGGATCTGCAGATTCCAAATATCTAAATGCATATAGGGTGTTCCATTTAAAATAAGAAAGTTGATGCCACTTCCGACGAAACCGGAAGTTCTATGGTGCTCAATATTATGTCGAAAAATTTTCGGATTGCAGGCCAAAATTAAATTATGATTTTCAAAGATCTCATTAAATGTACTATGATTCAATGAAAAGTATGAAACGTATTTTTTGTTAGATATTTATTATGTATTATTCTGATTATTTACATTTTCTAAATATTTTAATCACTGAATCAAAAAGGTTACTTGGATATGAATTTTGGATGGAAATTTCCTTTATTAGATTTAAATTATCGTGGATGAAACATTTGTCAGAAAGTAAAATGACTACCTGTTAAAGAAACAATTATTGCAATTTTATAATTTTTGGGGGTATATGAGTGAAAATTGATGCAGGTGTGTTCTTGTTGTATTGACGATATAAAACTTGTATTGTATGTATATCTACTTGTTGACTCTGTCGTTCTTTCAACTGAGAGAAAAAAGTGACAATAAACCATTATTATTATTATTACTAGGTTTGTGAAACCAATTCTCTATTAATTTTTCATTCTGTTTGATAGTATTGATATGAAGGAAACTTAATGAATTACTATAATTATATATATACTAGTATAACAGTAATGTTAATTTGTTGCTTTCAGTATAATAGCAAGTACTACGAGTATATCGTGCTCTGCGCATTTACATTTCGTTAGTACTTCCTCATTTCATATGAACAAATTATTATATTAAGGACGCATCTTCTTGTTGAAAATTATCACAAAATATGTCATTATAAACAATCGGAGAATTGTAATCGCGCACTATACACTTAACGTTTCGCAGTTGTTCGACAACGTTAAGTGTATAGTGCGCGATTTAGTGTCCGCTTAAAAGATTTTGTGATACAAATTTCATCGGACAAGAACCAACTGTAAATATTAATTTTTATGAATGGTTGATTGATTTTTATGTATTGTCTCCGTGGTGGTTATCTATCAGTTAGTTTATCAAGACATGGAAAGACCGGCCCTAAGTAAACTGAAAAGATAATCGTCACTAAGGTCGGCTTTCTGGAACGTTTCATAAAGTTAACGGTCCGATTAAAATAAATATTCCTATAGTTCTAACATGTGTAGCCATAGCAACGTTTCCTTTAATCGGATCGTTAACTTTATGAAACGTTCCAGGAACCCGACCTAAGGAAGGTGTATCTAGTCAATGAATTTCTTCTCTGTACAAAAAAATATAAAATGTTAACGAACAATAAATAGAAATGCGGAGAGGAATATTTTCGTGAATACAGAAATTTAAATAAGCGAATAATATGTTTGTAAATACTTTATTTTTCTAATTAAGATCCAATCTATGTATATTGAGTAGTTACAAATTTATATTAAAAATATGCATATGTGTTTTTCCATTTTTGATATCCTGCGTTACTAATTTTATAGCGTTTTCGACTGACTGTTCGAGAGCACTCTCCGAGTATGCTTATCTTATTTTAACCTCATATAATAATAAGGGATGGACCTATTCTAGAGCAGTCAATCGAAAACGCTATTAGTTAGTATAAAAATATAAAAGAATTTGTAGATCGAACAGAAAAGTATAATATTACTTACTTGACGTTTCTCGAGTTTGATTAGCCGCTTCATCAAAAATTATTGCATTACCTTCGGATAAAGATGTGAGTGATTATTGTCATTCAATACAATTATTATTATTATAAACCAGATGCCTGAAAAACAGTGTCACATCAAGGATAAAACTCTGAAACTAATATCAATACATATTTGCCTCTAACCAACTCTCTAAAACTCAAGAATAGAGTTAACGACAAATAGCGATTGATATTAGTTACAGAGTTCCACCCCAGACAACACATGGGAAAGATTATAAAGGGATATTTTAATTCAATATGTAGAAGCATAACGAAAATGTGAATCCACAAATGCTTTAACGTGTACTGTCTGATACAGTCATAAAAGTTTGCACACTGTTTTTCTTTTTTCAACCTAAAAGTTTTGCAGATACAACAGACTACACCTTTTGAAAATTTACACTGTAAAAAATGGGGGTAAAATTACAGTGATAAGTACGATAATATTACAGCGATAAGTATGGTAATATTACAGCGAAAACTATGTGAAAAAAAGTGTTGTAAATATACAAGGTATTTCAGGGTAATATCACATTCGGTTTGTGGAAACACATTAAAATGTACAGTAGATTTCCTCCCATTACATTAGTAATACATACATAGTATTAACGTGTAATTTTACAGCGATAATCGCGGGTCATAAAGTTGCCCGCTATTATCGCTGTAACATATTTTACAGCGTGTAAAATTTCTTAAGATATCCCCGTAACTTAGTAAACGGTTTATGAGATTTGAGTGATAGAAAACTCAAAGTTTTGAGAAATTGACAGTAAACTATTAATGCTAAAAGGCTTATATAACTACTCCTAGGTTATCATTGTACATAAATTGAGCTAAGAAACATTTAAAAATATTTTACTGTGCATACCATCCTGAATTTTATAATTTTATTGTCTTATGTAATAATTCTAACAAGTGTCTAAATAAAAACCTGGTCAAGTAGGCTACATTTAGTAATTCAGTTATGTAAATGCAATGGATAAATTCTCGATCACAACCTACTTGACCAGGTTTTTATTTAGACGCTCGTTACTATGTTAAAGCTACAATGAGAACAAAACTGATACAATCATTGTCATAAAGACAAGAAAGATATTAATTCTTTTGTAGAAACAGTACAATTAAACTCTGTACTATGAAACAATTTTCCACTCTGTAGAGTATTCAGTTTCTCAGGACCAGAATGCAACATTTTTAATTTGAACGTACTGCTTTGCTTATTAAGTTAGTACACATTTAATTAGATTATCTAATTTTATGATAATTTTTTTTTCAGTTTTCCTATATCAGTTAACGAATTTTAATATCAGTGAAATGGGAAATAACCAAATATAAAGTGCTTCGCGAAATTGATATCTTATTAACGGTAGAAAATTTAGGGTTTTAGATGTACGGTAAAATGTATGAACTATGTATTGCAGTACTTTGGAAAGTTCTGTTTCGTTTCGTATGGATTATTAGTTGTCAAAGGTTCTTTCTGGTACCTAAAGTTAAAATTTAAGTATTTCAGCTTCTTTCAAATAGAACATCCTACGAGTATATCTAATAAGGCCATCATATCGATACATACCTATTTGCCAAAGAATCGTAACTGACTTTTTCTGAAAAAATGAGATTTTGGGTAGGTATGTCATACTCATAATATAAAAATCACGGAACTTGAGCTTTGCGTAATCAATCGCCGAAGTTACAACCGACAATTATTTCAGTATTATTTCTTTGTTAACGGTGAATGAGAAAAAAGGATGGAATTATGATTCTTAAGTCTGATGATGCAAGACGAGACACGTTTTACTTATGACGTAGAGTTCTTCTATTATGAAAACAGCTATAAGTACGTAAGAACGTTCTGCCAGAATATTATAAGTTTTCCTTTTATTAAAAGTGCGATATGACCGAGTTTACATTAGCGTAATACATAAGTGATAATGTAATTCATCTGCATAAAAAAGCCCTCTCCTGTACAATTTATGAAATGTGCCTTACGATACTTTGGCAGAAAGGTATCGATATCTTCTTTCTTATACAGGGTGTCTCAGAAAAACTGTTCCTAACTTTCAGAAGCAGCAGAGGGCATGTAATTAAGCAACTTTTACTAATAAAGTTGTGGCCGGAAATACCTTATTTCCGCGTCAAGCTAAAACGAAATAAAGAAAATGAGGTCTATAAATAATCTCAACGCAAGAAATAACTTTTCTATTTATTTCTAGTAGCAACATAATTTTAGTTCATTAATTTATTAAGAAATCTTGAAAAATTATAAGAAATGTTTAAAATTTAGACCACCATTCTGGATGCATAAGTTATGACTACGTATGATTGAACGACGAATTCTTTGAAATATCTGAGGACGATCACGAATGGTATCAAAAGTAAGAATAATTAAAACCACTAATTCCTCTTCTGTGTTGGCAGGTGTTGTATAGATGTTCGATTTAATATGACCCCAAATGCAAAAATGAATTGGAGTCGATCTCGCGGTCGTGCAGGCCAAGAAAAAGGACCATTTCTCCCAATCCAGTGATTGTACTTTTAAAGTACTATCCTACTTTTAAAGTTGTATTTGATATCATATTAAATCGAACATCTATGCAACACCTGCCTGCCAATACAGAAGAGGAATTAGTGGTTCAATTTTTTTTTGCTTTTGATTCCATTCGTAATCGTCCTCAGATATTTCGATGAATTCGTCATTCAATCATAACTTATGGATCCAAAATATTGGCCTTAATTCTGAACATTTCTTATAATTTTTGAAATTTTCTCAATAAATTGAAATTAATCAAAATTTTGTAGCTACTAGAAATATAGAAAAGTTCCTCTTACTTCGAGGTTGTTTCTTTTCTTAATTTGTTTTACTTCGTTCTAATTGACGCGGAAACATTTCCAGCCACAACTTTATTAGTAAAAGTTGCTTAATTATTACATGCCCTCTACTACTTCTGAAAATAAGGAATAGTTTTTCTGAGACAGCCTGTACAGAGTGAACTCAATTAATTCAATGGTTAAAGAGTTTTTATTATCGTAAAGATTTATTCTATAATTTTAAGGGTATCCTACAAAAGAACATTTTCAAATATTGACAAAGAAAAGTATCGTTTTACAATAAAAACAGAATTAAACGCACTTTTTTGAACTGAATAAAGTACCGAAAAATTTGATGAACTTTTTCCTGCTGCACAATTTTAATAGTGACATTAAATTAATCATTGTATATTAACATTTATAAATCTAAAATTTGTTTCTTCGGGACTAAAATGTGAAAGTTGTGATTTGTGTATTTATAGAGACATTTTTATAAAATATTGTTTAGTAAAATTTATTTAATCTATGCAAAATATGAAGAAAACTCATTAATATTAAAGAAAATATTTATAAAATTAATTTTAGAGATACTCTGAAAATATTATAGAGTAAAATAGCATGATAGAAGAATAGCATCAAATATTTTTGTTGTTGAGCTTTATTTAATATGTTTATTATATTAATAGTATTTTTATTATTTCAAAAAATTTAATTAATTAATCTAAAATGACTTAATTGAACTCGAAATATGTCTTTTGGAGTTTCCATTTATTTACTTATGTTTCGCTTGACTATCACATATTTTTCTGTATTTTAGTGGTCGTTGTGGATTAATTTATGCATATATCGTCAATTTTGATTCAAAGTAAAAAATATCTCTCTTAACAATTTTACAACAAGACACTTTTTTCCTAATATAATTAAAAGCAGATTACACTTATTTAATCTTGCCAATACGATCATAACTAGTTGTAATTGAATTAATGCAAAATACATTCTACAGCTTGCCAGCGACATAGTGTTGGATGAAATGCCAGCATAATTTCGTAAAACCTTATTTCTAGGAGTTCTCGTGTAAGGTAATGAAGAAGGATAGCGGAGATATGGGAACAACGACAACCAATGAGTAGTTGGAGAAGGGATTACGCTGGAGTTATCTCTAATTTGAGACGGATTTAGTGTTCTGGGAATCCTTTAAATTGGATCCTGTTCCCGTGTGCACGGGTCTTGCGTTTCCCCGAGACGACAGATACATTTTTGTAAAATCGTTATTCTAATCTTACCGTTCAGACTGACGCGACGTACAAACGGTGAAGTTTATGAAATAAATAATTTATTTTGTTTACTTAATTTCATAATCTTCAGATTTCTAAATGAATTCAAAATTTTTAATTAATAAATCATCTCTATATTATGCAAACCCGCAGATTTTTTGATTACGTTATCTACATATTTCTTGCATTACATGATACAAATTATATAATATAATAATACAATAAAATAAAAAGTTGCTGTGGTAGTCTCCAATAAAAAAATTATAAAGGCATCGAAAAGCAAAGCCCCGTCGAGAAGGCTGCTACAAGATCATTATTACCGCCTAAATTTCATGAAATAACGATTGCTCTGATAAAATCGTAAATCAGTTAATTGCTGTAAATTTTACATTTATTAATGTAGCTTCCTTGTAGGTACAATATTACGTACCATCAGATTCATAAAAAAGTAAACAACTGTAAGTTGCTATTATCTGCCTAGCTTTGATTTATGATTACTACGATAACGGATCAATATTACTTGATTGTCCCAAAAATTTGCGAAAAAGTATTGTAGATACAAATATGCTGCAACTAATTTTTATATACAAAACACAGATTATTGTAGTTTAAAAATGATGTTCTTCTTCGTAATTTAACGTTTTAGTGGGAAGACATTGCTTTTGCTTCTCACTGAACATTTTTTCACTGAAAGTTTACTCTACACATGAACATATAATTATTAACTTTCAAATTTCATAAAATACCTTGTATTTAAGTTTGCATTAAAGTTTATATACGAGGAAAGTATAATTTGAAACATAATTAAGTAACAATGTTATCTAATTATCAAATTATGTTTGAAAACAAATGTGCAGAGTAGTCTAAATACAACCAAATATTTTTCATAGTTTCTATGTTGAGCAATTAGTAATCTTAATTTTTTTTCCGAATTTCTGTATTTTTTAAAGTCATTGAAATAATAATCTTGTAATGTATATGTATGTAAAATTGTTCCGTAGAGGACGCCGACGTTTCGCTGTATGTTTGACAGATTTTGCCAACAATCTTAACGTTTTTGTTTATTATTTAATAATAAACAATGAATTATAAACAAGAGGGTTATTTATTATTTAATCTTGAGTATCGATACATCGATTATAGAGCGGCTTAAAATCGGAAGATTATTTACATATTTGTTACATATTTAACTTCCTTTTTTAATTAGTATCTTAAATATTATAGGTACGTTTGATGACTAATTCTTTAAGAGGTTGAATCGAAAGTTTCCACCAGTATTAGTAAACAATAGTTTATTTCAGAAATATTCTTCAAAATATAGTCTATCGAATTTTATAACTTTTCGCCATCTTTCAACTCTTTACGACATTGGTCGCCGTACCCAGTTTTTTTGGTGGCGAAGAAGTTGGTATACAGCTTGTATTTGTTTCTACACTTTGTCAAAGAAAATACTACAACGCCCAAAATAACGTCGAGCAAGATTTCAACTGTATATTGGATGTGACAAACCTTTAACTTCTTTCATGTCCTGAAGTTTAGCTTGCGTTTGGACAGCACGATAACATAATCTATTTATAGTAGCCTAGCTCTCGGTTTACCAACACCGGATATTTTTCCTTCAACGCATCGTTACGCGTTCAAATTGTTGACATTAACAACACGACCTTCGGAAACCATCTCGAAATATAACAATCCTTCAAAATTCCAAACACTCAACATCATTCCTTCCATATCGATCTTGTTCATGTTGATTCTAGTTCAGGCTTCAAATCACACAGAACTCATTTGGTTGTATTGTCGAAATTGAAAAAAAGATCAATATTTCACCGCAAGCTACGGTAACCGGGTCATGGGTGGGATTTTGTAGGAGTAATCTGCAGATATCTGAGCTTGTGCGTCAGTTAATTCGTACGGATCTCCTTAAGATCGTTTACATATTAAATCAATTCGATCCAAATGACGATTGATAGTGAGTTTAGAACGTCCAAGTTCTGTTGATAACTCTTGTGTAGTTGTATGAATCTGTTCGTCCAATGTATCTTCAGAGGAAAAACGTTTAAATCGGTCTGATACTTTTCGCATATTCACTACGCCGCGCCGTCTTCATCAACTTCACAAATTTAAACATTTTTTCCAATAATGTCTCATCAGCTCCCGAAGAAAAATGTTAACAATTTTTCCAACATATATTCTAATCATGTTAGACTTTTAGAATGCGTTTGGAGGCACAAAATAGAATCTAAATTAAGTGGCGGAAACTTGCAGATACGTAAAAAAATTATTAACATGTTAAAACCAAATAAATAAATGCATAAAAATTTGGAAATTGTTGCCCCAAAACTTGCACACACATCTGACACCGATGCATTTATTAATGATTGTTTTGTGCCATGTCTTTCATTTGGTACTGGTGTCGAATAAACTCAGAGCTTTATGTAGCCCCACAAAAAAAGTCGCAGGATGTTAGATCGGGTGACCGAGGAGGCCATGCAACTGGTCCCACGCGTTCGACAATCATTAATGTTGTCAGTTGGGTGTGTAAATTGACAGCAACAATTTTGAGCATAAGTTGTAAAATAATCTCAAATACATTATGGCCCAGTATTTCATTCGGAGTTTAACTTTAAGCTTCGTTTTATTCCCATAGTAATAATTGTAAAGACAATTGTTTCCGTAGAAATAAAACAAAGCTTAAAGTTAAACTCTGAATGAAATACTGGGCCTTTGAGTTCACGTAGTAACCGTTTTCCAAAATTTTAATCATTTAATTATTTCGTTTATTAAATTTTGCATATTAAAGGAAAACTTATGATCCCAAGGTATTTCAACACAAATGTTGCTATAACTAAAACGCAAATTTTTATTAAGAAAAACAAACATGAGCAAAACGATTAAAAGATGCATCGTCATCACCAGACTGACACACACAGTCTCAAAGCAGTTCCGATGTATGTATGTTATACACCATCGTAGAGGTATTACAGTTCTTTGAAAGCACCTCCGAAGCCAAACTTCTTAAAGCAGGAGCAAGACCAATTTGGCCGATTTAATGACATTTGTTTTCATTTGTTTGACAACCATAATTAGAATGACATGGAAATTCATTTAAGATCAAGCACGAATGCGAGGGACAAATGATTAAAAATTTTTTTTTATATTAGACTTTTCATTAAAAATTGAGCAGCAGTTTAATAAAATACACGGGTTTGAATGTATTAAGCGACATTAAATATTTATGTGCGAAGATCGCGTACCAATTAAATTAGTTAGTTTGGTGTATAAGAATAGTAAGAAATTGAACAGACTATTAGCTTGATCGTAAATAAACAATTTCCAACTTACTTTTAAATAACAATAATAATAGTTATGCCTTCAATTGTTGTAAATGATAAATGATTTGAATTCTGATAACTTAGAAACTAGCATATACTTGTTACCAACTATTTTTATTATTTCCGTATTTAGACAAATGGCAACATTCAATAAAACAAACAAATAGTCACTATTGTTGCAAATAAAGGAATTGTTAATAAAGAATTTAATTTGAGCAGCGTTTATTTTGATTTATTTGTATGCATAAATAATTATCTACGAACGTACAAAGGACTCAAAAGCGTTCATAGATTTATATAGTTTTCTTTTTCTCTTAATAATACCTGTCAGTGTCAAAATTCTAGGGTTTCTGTTGGAACCCTGCCTTTATCACTAAATAGAGAACTGAAATTTTTTAAATTTCTTAACATTTAGGTTACCAACATCAGAAACATTTGACAGGTATTATAAAAAAAAAAAACGGAATGTATCAATTTAAACAAAGAAGATTACGCCCTGAACCTAAAAGTATCTTATGTATATGTACGTCATGTCAATAACGAATAACGTAGCAATATGGTCCAATTTTTTTTTTTTTTAATTGCAGACATATAATTTGGTTGACATAAAACTATTGTTATGCTCTTTACTTTGATTTGATGAATTTTGTGTCCCATATGTTTTATACAATGAGAAATACGAAAATGAAATGCACACAATGTAATAAGTTATTACATTGTATTAGTCTATACAATTCTTCCTTGTTTTCTAGTTTCTTATTTTGCAACAATTTATTCCTTCAGTACTCCTAATAAATTTTTGATGTCATATTATTTGGAGGTGTAAGGGCCAGTTTCATAATCGAATTTAAAGGAGACTTTATTCAGACGTGTAAACAAATGTGTTTTCATATTTGTTTTGACATCTGAAAGTGACTTTAAATTTAAGGTCTCCTTTAAATTCCATTATGAAACTGGCCCTAAGTCTTTTTATTTAAAATTTATTAAGTTAATCCTTCCGTAATTTAACTTTCAATTTTTCTGAATAAACTATGTTATGCAGGGTGTTTCATACCAGGCAAAAGAAATGAAATCTCATTTTAAGTTAAAATGAAAGAATAAGAAAATCAAATTTTGCTTGGAGTTACCTGAACTTAAGGTGTGTAAAGTAGATCTTTTTAATTTTCGCACCCGAGTGCTCAAATAGTAGGACGAGATTAAGAAAATACGTTTACACACGTGTTGTATACAATATATTTTACAATATATTTTCTACAAACAGATTTCACATTTTTTTATCAACTGCTTTGTTTATGCTGTAAATAAATTATTTCAATTTTTTATTTTCACACTCGGATACTTCCGGAACTACGCAAAATTTGAAATTTTTTTATTCTTTCATTTTAACGTAAAACGAGATTCTGTACTTGAAAATTCATTTTTTTCCACCTGTTATGAAATATCTTATATTATCGCTAATATACTAATACACGGTGTTGATTCGTTTTTCGGACATAGAGAAATAGCATGTAAATTTTAGAGCAAAAGTAGTAGTAGTAAAAGTTTCCAGGAAAATTGACATTTTATTAGTAGTTAGCCATGACTATGACAACACAAAAACATCAAATTAACATTTTTAAATAATGTGTTCAAACTGGTCTCCATATGCAGCTAAACAATATCCTTATTGATCATAACATTTCTGGCTGTTTGTCAATTAATACTGTGATACTCTGTAGTATTCTGGAATATTACTTCTTTTAACGACTCTACATTTTCATGGGAATTCTGTCACTCATACAATTTATTTTTAATTATCCCAGAAAAAAAGTCATTTGGTGATAAATCCGGAAAACGTCCAAGAAGAAAAAGTCATTTGGTGATAAATCTGGAAAACGTGCCGGCCAGTTAATGTACACCTCCTCTTCCTAGCAGTGATTCAGAAATGCCTCATTTAAAAAGTTTCGCACAACTGCACTATTGTGCGCAGGGCAACCATCATGCTGTAGCCAAATTTCATGGTACATGTGCAGCAATTGGAGATACTTTTACCGATGAGGGATCTTTCGATAAAAAGCGAACTAATGATTCCTAAAATTCCTACCCATACGTTTATTTGACGGTGTTGACTTCGGTTCGGGACAGTTAATGTAAATTTTGAGTAGGTACTCCAATATAAAAATTTTTGAGAATTTAGGGTTCCATATGTAGGGGAACGAGGGGCAGGACCGGGTGTCGGGGCAAAACCGGGTACTATTATTTTCTCGAGTAGACGTGTGGTCGGTCATCTATGTACAAAGTCACGAATCTATTCATTAAGCTGCTGATCAGTAATGAATCATCGTAACAAATTGTTTTATATCGTAGAAGTGAAATATTGAAGAAATAGTGTTTTTACATGTAAGAATGTTATTTCTACTATTTTTGGAATTTTCTACAGTTAATTAATAACACAGTTGATAATTTTGATGTGGTACATAAGCTAACCAATTGGTAGTGCTTTTATTGCAAAAAGAATTCATTATAGCTTACGTTTTCGAGAAACACGCGCCGCGCCGTTTTGTAGTGACACTATGTTTGAGGCAGAACCGGGTAGTACCCGATGTTGCTCCGGTTGAAGATTAAGTTAAACTGCTTTGTCATACATATTTTTAAAAAAACTTAAGTTACTGTATGTATAACTGTTATACGTTTTTGGTGAAGCCGATTTTGCTGCAGCGGAGACAACGAATTGTGAAACTACAGATGCTTCGAAAGAGACTTAAAAATCAAGTCTCTAGTAGCTGGTCCTTCTACATTGAGAAAAAATCCAGTAAATTTTCTGATGCTGGTTCAGAGAAGTCAGATTGTAGTATCACCACGAGATGTTATGCCGATTCCACATAGCAACAGAAACAACACAATTGCCACAAAACGTTGAGGAAAAACAGCTATCCTGACGGATCTCCATACAAAATTGAATTGCAGTCAATTATGGAGAACAAAAGTAACTCTCACAGAGTTAAGAGAGAACTCCGGCAACAAAAAAATAAAATAAAAAGCAAAAACAAGAAGTTGGCTCGAAGAAAGGATTCTTTATGCGTTTATTGCAACGAAAAATATTCTAGAACAACACGAAATGGATTTGGATACTTTTCAATGTGATAATTGTATTAAAGTAGTATCTGGTCTTGCCCCCTTGCCCTGGGGGATGAGGCAAAACCGTAAATTACAGTATTTTTTAATCCGTTCTTTTTTCTAGTGCCAATAAATGTTTTGTTTGCCGAGTACTATATCATTTGTAAGCAAATGCTTGTAGTTTACGTTTAGTTAGATTTCATTTATAAAAAATAAATCTTAAGAGTTTAAGAGTAAAATTTAATTAGCTACCCGATTCTGCCCCTCGTTCCTCTACTTCATCACTAAAGAATATTCGCTGTAAAAGATTTCTAACATATGTATAGCATATTTCCTAGACAGTTTCAGAAAACATCATTCTTTGAAATTTGTCCTCTTCAAAGATTTATCGTTGTTTGTGGTATTTAAACGATTTAAGTTTTCGTATCTATCTCTTTAGTACACGAAAAGCTGTAGTATGATGAATTCCCAAATTCTGACTAATGTGTCTTTTAAACTTAAACATTAATTTTCATTGACCATTGCTAATACATTATTAAAGAGACTTTCATTTTCTGTTTTAACGATATTTTTTTATGTTCGCGTAATTCGTCTACGCTTCCTGTTGTTTCAAGATGTTTAATAATCCTACTAATGGTATCTGCAAAAGGTATTTTTCGCTCCGTATAAATCCCCGCAAAGAGTTTCCCGAGTAATAGGATTTTAGAGGTAATATTTTTTTTACGGAAGTATAATACTCCATTACAGTAATTACGAAACGGAAAAAGAAATCGAACTTTTCTAAGAAGTGTAAAAATTGCAAATTTTTGAAACTGTCACTTTCAACAATTACATAAATATTTAGCTAACTTAGTAAATTATTGTCATTTTAAAAGAAAATAGCTCCGAAATTTAAAGTTCTAAATAATGTATTAAGTGCATTTTAGAATTTTCCTTTACCCTTTTGCTCTAAAATTTACGAGAAAGCCAATAATTGCATATATTTAGTTTTACATGGTATTTTGCTATGTCTGAAAAACGAATCAACACGGTGTAAATATTTGTAATTTAAATTTTAGCATAAACAGTATTTTTTATTATTTTTATTTTTCGTCAGAAAGAAATTCGAATTGTTTCAACGTCACTTTCTTTTAAAAGTATTGCATTACTCACCTTTATCGGCTCTTGTTAAAATGCCACAAAAAAGGTGAATTTCAGTAAACGCATTGATAAGATTAAAATTCTTTCAAATACATATTTGTTTTCTTCGCGTATCTTTACTAAAGTAAAAGTGTCAGTATTCTTTCTAGGTATTTCTTATCGTCGGCGTCGGTTACGTGCATACCGTTTAGATGGTCAGAAATGTCTTCGTATTCGACACTTATTGAATGTTTCTGCAATAAAATATGAAATAATATCGAACCTACATAAGTTTGAACCCTTAACTATTACGACATCAGTATATTTATGTTCACATAGTGTCAGAGATGTTTGTTGTAATAATATTCCGACACATTTAAAATATGTATGCTTTTCTATTTATTCGTGTAATGTACGAATAAAGGAATATCGATTGTTGCTTGCTAATAATTATGTGATTGCATGCTGCATTAATGGTACAAATAAATAATGTAAAATACACTCTGGCAAGTGCAATGTATCTAATAAAAAACTCTGGTTTATAAATTTTCGTTTTTCACTTTTGTCGTCACTCTTTTATAACTTTCCGTAAAATAGGATTAGATTTAAATCTATAAAGCTTAAAAAAAGTATAACATAACAGTTGATCTCCATTTCAATGTCATTCTTACTTTCAGAATAAAATTTGAAGCCTTCCGTGAGCATAATCCTGTTGTGGATTTAAACTGTATATTTTTTATAGATAGCTTTCGCTTTTCAATTCGTGCTCAGTCAGCGTAAAGCATTAGAAGCATTGGCTACACAGTCTTCAAGAAACCACAGGCGATAACATTTTTGGAAAGTGCCGTAATAAGATATTACAATCAGAACGCCTGCTTTGAATAAAATGTCCCGTGCTAGATGTTGTGGCTTTTACGGAGACATTACTCTGTGAAATGCAATTCAAGGGACCGTTAAATTTTATATTCCCACGTAACTAATTATATTTTACAGTAGGAACAATGATAACTTGAAACAAATCTTCCCAACATTGATAATTTTGAGAACTGTGACGTTTATGATACAAGCCTGGAACGTTGTATGTAGTTAGGAAACTACAACAATTATAAATCGCGGATGCATTGTTTAATTTATAATTTTCCACGTCACGTACTTATTTTCTGTTGTTTTCTGCACTTACTGAAATTAAAGCTGAATTGTATGACTGGGAAATATTCCAGAGCAAAATGTTTATTATGGATTTAAAAACTTAAAGCATCTGCAGTTTCTGAAAAAACAGCGCGGAAGGGCAGGTCAATGATGTCAATATGATGACGCGTCACCTTGCGGCTACAGATTGATTTATGACGGCCGTGGATTAATTAACGCACCGAGGGACAAATCCCACATCACCACAGATGCCCTAGCGCCTCCCGAACATCCCGACCACTGTCGGCCTAGCTGTCGCAAAGCGCTCATAATTGTTTCTTGCACGTTACGATTCAATCATCAATCATGATGAGTAAGGTGCACCGCAGGCAAAAACGCACAACGGTTCTTATTTCTCGTTTCCTGTGCTTTTCTGCTTTTTTAGATTTCTAGAGATTTATCTGCACCGTTAGATACTGCAAATTGCTGAAAACGTTAAGTTTAGGAGGAAGCGCCGAAAAAGCATTACTGATATTCTGAAGCCACTCGTTCCATTATACTGTAGGTATAAAATTGTACACGAATATCAAACTTATCAAACTAGTTATAAAATATTATATGGACTTTATAATTTGATACTGATACTTTATTTTCACAAACAGCTTAAATCATGATTACCGTGTCTCTTGTCACTTTTTATATGGTTTTCTAAAAACTTTCAAATTTAGCCTATGTATGACAGTTATTCCGAAACGACATTTTTTCTGATTGCGATGAACAGTATTAATTTCAATGTCTTTAAATTAAAAAAGTAACCTTTACAATTTATGTATATTAGTAGGGCCCACTTGAAAGGTCAGTATTCGTCAAAAAAATGATAAAATACCAAATCTTGAAATCAGCTAAGAATAGATTTAATAATACCTCAGCAAAAAAAGTAAAATTTTGCATTCGATGGTACAGAAAGAATGTAATCGAAACAATTAAAACAATCAAGTTGTCCGTAGTTGAAAACTGTTTTTTTTTTACCCAATTTTACCCCAAGCTCAGAGCTTGTCGGGGAGGGGTGGAGGCTGTAGCCGACTTAGATGTTAATTTCTCCTTCGGCATTCGCCTTACAAAGCGGGGAAACGCAGAAACCCCAGTTCGAAGGAGCCGGTATTAATCCGAAACATAATCCAACACATAAGTACTCTATTTCTCACATGGAATCCATATGCACCAGGAGGGGATTCGAGCCCCGGTCGAGTCCGGTCAAACGTCAAGCCCGTTGCCAGGAGACTCAACCAACTCGCCTAACAACAAACTAATTAGATCAAAATATTTGTTAATTACAGATAAACAAATAAATTCAACCAATTTCATATATTCTCGATTCTTAGGACCGGTCTTTTAACTTCCTTGTAAACTCCCTTTTTACTAAAATGAACATTAAACCAAACGCCTGACCGGTCCAGTGGTAAGAGGACCGGCTTTGCAATCGCATGGTCGTCGGTTCGAACCGCACTCGGGATTTTTCTCGGGGGTGGTCGGTATCGACTTCAGGCACCCTTCAGTGTTGGGAATAAAATTCTACACTGCTTCCCCTTAAACGGCGAGAAGGTTGGAAGTAACAAAGCCATGGAACACTTTACACACAGTAAAATACACTCCCGCTCCTGAGGTCCTGACAAGTCTTTGACTTAGGACCCCGTTGGGCAATCACCACAGATAAAAAAAACTAGTTGCTATAGCAACGCGTATTCATGTGATTGAGATAGATGCACTCGTCTAGTTAATCCGAAAGAGATGCATAATGCTTGATAGGCAGCTAAATGATAGATTTTTCAGTTACAAGACAGATAAATTTACAAATAACTTAAAAGGAAGATAAAAGATCGGGCCTTAATTCATTATTTTTTTTTTCTATTAAACCGATTCATGTATAAAACGCTAACGAGGGCCTTTCAACAAAGTCTAAAACTGAATAAAGACTAGGACTGAATTTATTACGGTTCCGTACGATGGACTATAAAACACTAAAAAGCAGAAAATATTGTCCGAGTAGACTTCTTTCGTTTTGCAAAATGATAATTGTCATAAATTATTTGGGTTAAGCGAACGAATTGCACAAAATCGTCAAGTCAACGGTCAGACTAAACCACCTGACCAATCGGCAGTTGGAAAAATTGAACAGGTAATTTAGGATGACCAGCTTGACCGCTCACTTACCGCAACCTTTGTTTGAGTTTCATTGTTGTGGTATTATTATCTCGCCTCGAGAAAACCTGATGGATGTAATGAAAGAGCAAAGATATGCGATCAAATTTTGTACTCGTCTGGAAAAATCTGCAACGGAAACTTTATCCATGATTAAAACGGCTTTTAGAGAATCGTCTATATGGCAAGATCAGTTCCTTTTCGATGGCATAGAGTTTACAGACGGTCGGAGAGAACCTGCGATCCATGTACCTCAATTACTGCACTAACTGAAGAAACCGTCAACACTGGAGCAGTAATTATTTGAACAGATTCACGCTTAACCATCCCGCAACTCTCTTGAAACATCTGTTAATCATGTCAAGAGTTTGTGATCGCTGGATTCCGCGTTTGCTAATACATTACCAAAAAGCGAATAGAGTAGCCGTTTGTGAGTACTGGAAATAGTGTCTTCAAGAAGAAAATGAAGAAATATGGAAGACGGTTATTCGGTGTATTGTTATAATACGGAGATGAAACAGCAGAGCACACATTGGATAAAAAAGGAAGACCTTCACCAAAAAACACACGGGCGTAAAAATCTGCTAATAAAGCTACAGTCCCAACATTGGTTGAGTACAAGGGGATGGTGTACCACTTCATACAGGCCTGAGTTAGATAGTTGTGAAACAGTTTTTACGAACAAGTCACATTCATATCTGTCATTTGTTACCGATAACAATAATAACATATGTCCAAATAAATTTCTGATAAAGGTAGGCCATGGAAGATAAATTATTACATTATTTACATTAAAATATTGTCCAGTTCTTGAGTAGTTAAGTAAAATTGAAGTTTAATTGGCTATATCTCACAGCTTGATATGTCACTAACTTCAAAAACTGCTTGATGTTGTAGATTTTTACACTCCATGATCTACCTTTATCAAAAATTTATTTGGACATATGGTATAAATCATAGAACTTAGAATGAATCATGCGGATTCGGTGGCAGATAATTTTTGTTCGTCCAAATATTCATTTGGTAAGCTAAATAGTACCTCGTGAATACCTCTTTGGATAAAGTTATGATTCTGATTTTATTGAAACATGATACGTCCGACGCAGTGTCGATGCCTAACAGAAAATAAACTTCAAAGTTTAATTTCCTAACGTCAATAAAAATTATTATTAGTACTTCAAAAAATATTTTAAAAAAATTTTGTTGCAAGTCGACTTTGATTGCAGTGGATTCCTCGAGCATTCTCTGCACAGCTGTTTCAGCCCTATTTGGGGCCTCCAGCAGAAACGTAGCTCGAGAATTTCACTGAAAACCAAACCGACCTGTCCGAGGTTATCCGCAAATGCGATGTAAAAGAAATGAAATGTTTCAATCGCGACATCCTGCGATCACTTTTTGACCTACTTAATAAGTCATCCCACACAAGGCGGCCAAGCGTGCTGTTAAAGCATATTGAAAGTTGTTAAAAATTTGTTGCAAGTCGGTTTTGATTGCTGTCGAGGCCCCAAATAGGGCCGAAACAGCTGTACAGAGGATGCTCGATGAATCCACTGCAATCAAGCTTAGCTTTGTATGTTTTAGATTTTCTTAAATACTTTACCTTCTATGAAAAAATACTGACTCATTAAACAGATTAAATATATAGTCCGTCTAAAAAGTATCCGGAAAAAAGAAAATAACACTGCAACTTCCAGTTTTTGAATTTATGAACGAAACAATTACAATAGAGGAAAACAATTTTAGCTATTTGTTTATGTAATGTCAGTTGAATCCCGAAACTTATATTAAATGTTTAGGGAACCTGAAATCAGATCAACTGCATCCTGAGTAGATTTGGTGTTTCATGCGTGTAAAATTTATGCTATTTTATTTTTTTCTTAAATTTTTTGGTAGAAACAATTTTACAAATCCTTTTTCCTTAATTGTGAACCCATTTGTTGAAAATATGTTCTATCAGTTTTCACTTTTCTCATATTTGATACAATTTCTCTTTGTTTAAAATTGTTAACATTCACAATCTGTGGTCACTTTTTTCTTAGATTCTTTGAAAAATATGATTTTGACAAAATACTGCGCTCCTAAAAATATCGTAAATATAATATTTATAATAAGCAATATATTGATAGAAATGTCAAAATTCCAGATACTTTCTAGACGGTCTACAATTTTGACTAATGCGCTCGAGTAGGTAGGTACACAAAATGTTTCTGTGTTCAGTTAACATTCATGCAAATAACATTAGAAAACACGATCTAGAATAAATGGTGAACGTCTAAATGCATCATACATATTCTAAGATAACAGGGAAAGTAATTTCTGCTCTTTTGCAACCAAATGCATTCGTTGTTAATTAAATCAATTAAATCAACTTATATAGGTTATCACAAATTTCATTAAACACTGATCTTAAATGGAGTTATTTTATTCACACAATGGGTACATACTATGTTTGTTTAAAAAATGAACTTTAAAAACCTTGACTTTGTTCGTGACACCAACAGATAGTATTCAGCCAGCCGATTGTAATGTTGGTTACTCACGTTAATGAGTATGTTAATTGTTTAACAACAGCTTTACTGGATTTAATATTACAGTTTTCAGAACTGGTTTCTGGTTCTCGTCGCACAGCCATTTTAATTTAGGTGCTTGCATCTGACTTTCAGCGTTGATTTATTATAATAACTATATAATTATGCAAGCAGCTCTTGTTGCTCATTTGTTAAAAAAAAAATTGCTTCTCCGAAATTTTGATCTAATAATTATAATTTGGTGTTGTATTGCATTATATTGTTAACAATTTTCTTATTAAAAATAAACAAATGAACGTTGTAATTAAATAACACTTTTAAACCAAGGAAAACTCTTTTAGACGATGCACATAAATCGCGAGAGGCAGTAAACGGAGATTATTCATTTTTAAATTGACTGTATAGCTTGCAAAATCGTGCAGCGCATATAGGCAGCGCTTTCAACTTGCATCATATATTTCTTAGCCGCTTATAATACTTTCTTATTTCATCCTGCTTTTCGCCATGGCTCATTTGTATTAAAAATGAACTGTCTAAAGCACTGACAACAAGCCTCCCCATTTAGCCTGTCTTGATTTAATTTTTTCTTCAATAAATCTTGCTCTCTGAAACGGTCAACTGAGTATTTAAATAATCATTTACCGACCATTTTGTGCAAGATAAATAGTATTCTTGAAAACTTGAAAACATAGGAGAAAGACATGTAGGTATGTTACACTTAATACGCACTAAAATTGTTAATTTCTGTTGATACAAAATATCTTAAAAGGCGGTTTCTTTTCAGTAAATATAATCATAATTATTTTGTCTATTACTACGAAGTTGCAGCGTAGCAACTCGTTTCGCCTTAGAATCTAATATTAAATTAATTAAATCGGTACCTTTCAACTGAACCTTAAATTTCTCCTGAGTTAACGACAGGAAAATTGTTGGCAGCTAAACTAATCGGCCCAGAATTGCTTCATCCAAATTATTCCATCGGTGATACAATAATCTGACAAACCTTTACGTAAAGTATTTCAACTAAATTAAAATGATTAAATATTGCGTAATCGTTTATATCAGTTTATTTAATTGCTTTGTAATTACATGATGATGCACCCGAACGTTTTTTTAATTTCATTTTCTATCAAATAGGATGTTGTTCAACCTATAATCTAACTGTCAGCTATATACATACAGCTTTTTTTATACTCTCAGAAATTTTCTATATGAATGCAGGTGATAATCCTTTAATTGTGAATCTGCAAATTATTTTTGGATTATTTAATTATGTTTTTGCAATTAATAGTTCTGGAGGCTTTATAGAGATGCTACAAAAGTATTGCATTATTTACATTAAAATAAGAAAAATGTTCAAGTTCAGGAAACTCGGAAAATCTCTCCTCAAGGAGCTAAGACTTTGTATATACCGCTGTTCCATATATTGTTCCATGTATTTTATTAATTTCTTTGTTATTTATAGAAATAATTTTACGGCATTATAATGTAAAAGTTCATTCTTGACAAGTTACTTTATAAGATTATTAATTTATATGATATGCGCTCACTGTGAAACATAAATTAACAATATCTTTTTTCTTAAAGAATTTTTTTTTTTAAATCTTGTTGAACTTGTTGAAAGTCCATAATTAGGTGTAATATTTAATTAAATTAATAAGAAGAGTACTTCCTAATTTGATAGTTATGGCTACTGGTTTCGATATAAAATCTTCATCAGGCAGTTATCGTCGTAATATGAAATTTTGAAAACACCTTCATTGGACAGAAGAAGGAGAAATACTGTTTTTTAGTTTGCTTATTCGAACATTTTTTGATAGAAACTTGATTCGAACAAAAAAAATGTAACGAGTACAGACTACTTAACAAACGGCGAACAAAAAACGTCATACGAAAAACTTCTTTAGTATGAATAACGTGGAACATAATATTTTAGAACGATTTCGGGAGGGGGGGGGGCTCGGGTCTCCCGCCACTGCACTGGTATATGACTTTGACTTCATCATTTAACTTAAACTTATATTTGTACTATTATTATTATTTTTTTAATTGTAACAAGAAAGTAATATAAAGAAATTTTTTGTGTAACAGACTATTAAATTGTGGTTTAATAATTAAAAAATTAAGTTAGTCTTTTCAAGTGAATAAGATTCTATTGATTATGGCTAGGAAAATTAGTTTGATAAAATCATTGACCTAACGTATTAATTTATTTAATTAAAAATTTACATGAAATGTACCTAATTAGGAAACCATTATACCTAGTTTGTTTAATGAATAATATTTTTTAAAAGGTATCACAAATTGGTTTAAACTGTTCAATTACACTTCCGTATATACGAGGGCATTTTATTAATTTATCTGTCTAGCTATGAAGGAAAACTCGCAGGGGTGCAAAAAAATATCTATCGTCCACACTAAAATACTTAGTCCAGCGCATCTCGAGTTGTTTGTTTTCATTTCATAAGTGATCCACAACTGATCTGAACTTGAAGTGATCCTGAACTGATCTAATTCTGAAGTTGTTGTGGGTCCAAAAATTAGGTGATTGAATTGAGAGTCTTGGTATTGAAAAGTACTTCCTAATTTTATTCTAGCGACCGGTTTCGATAAGAATAATTCTTATCTTCATCGGGAGGCTAACGTCGAAAATATAAATAAGATAATAAATTCAACATCATTGGCGAGAAGAAGAAGGAGTAGCGATCTAATTCTATTTGATCTCATGATGGTATGAAAAGAATTTTTTTTTTGGTACGGATCAGCAGGCAGATTCCGTTCCTCAATTTGAGTCGAATTCGCTATTCTTGCCACTGTCTAATTCGACTCGAATCGGAGAACGGAATCTGCCTGCAGATCTGTTCTACTCAGTGCTGCCTAGAGCTACTCCACGCGTTGAAACGAAAGCTGCTAATATATCATAGACTTAGAATAGTTTCAAGTAAATGTCAATTTGGAAGTTATGTTTATGACTTGATATGCCAATAATAGATGCTTTCCTTTTACATAAAGGAGCAACTCCGAACCGTCCAGGGACTCCACGTTCCTTTTCACAAAACACAGCGAGCTTTCTATTGAATAAATGACTCTAAGTTGCTCCAGGCTTTAAGCCACAGCTTCAAACAGAGAGCAGCTAATGCATGTAGATGACTTCAAGCAAAACGTCAACTTGGACCTCTTCTTATACTCTCTGTAGTATGTATTGAAACTATTAGAAATATTATCCGCCCTTGAGCAGGTTATTTTTGTAATTTGAAATGTCAGCAAATCTTGTCGTTAACCTAAAATAAAATGTTGAGTGCTTTAATGAGCTACTTTATGTGACGCAGTCAGGAAAAAGGGATCTTAATTTATTTTTTCTACTTTGCGTTCACAATGAGTTCATTGTGACACCAAAAACAGTTTCACAACGGAGCTCATTGTGAAACTGTTTTTGGTGAAATTTTTGTCAAGTTTTAATTGAAGACCTTTTAATAGAATTTACAAAATAATTCATTATTTATTTGTTATTTAACAGAATTCTCACAATGAAGCTGGACAAGAAAAATTAATAACTTGTCAATTTGATTTTTGCTTAAAACGATCTGAACGAAAGGTTGTCAGTGTTGCCACGCATTACAACTAAAATTCTCCATATACTAAAGAGATCCAATTTTTGACAGTATTTTTCCTATTTTTGTTCAATAAGTGACGCAAAGTAGAAAAAATAGTATATTTCACACGTTTCACAAGAGGCATTGTAACACTCGTTCTGTTGGGGCACTCCGAGCTTGCTTCGCTTCGCTCGTCGTACCCCAACCCCACTCGTGTTACAATAAGCCTTCTTGTGAAACTTGTAAAATAATATACTATTTTAGTACACGCTCCGCAAAATGGTTGCTTAGGGGACTATTTTCAGAACGAAAAACGTATCTTTAGCAACCTCAATCGTCATAACAACACTTAGAATCCACTAAAAAAATTTAGCGACCTAGTACTTAAAGCTGCCATGGCAACACTTTAGCGGAATTTTTTTGAGCAAGTTTCTATGAAATAAATCAAGTAACTAAGTATAAAATTCAACTCGTTGCTATGATTACCGATCATTGCCATGTCTGATGAGAGGGACAATTTAGACTTGCTAATTCGAAATTCGAGCAACTTAACATTATTGTTGGTGATTTGGCGAGCGTGTACCAAAAAATATTATATGTACCACGTACGAAAAATGGTTTTAGGGGACTCATCTCATTAAGGACTCGGCTTCTTCGTCGCCTCGTCCTTAATTACGATTCGTCTCCTAAAACCTTATTTTGCGTACTTGATACATAAACTACTATTAGGTCATAATTGAGTTATTGATATTTCTGGAAACAGGACAAAATTCAGAAGACAATGTACGCGTTCAACGAACAGCAGCTGCTGAGTTGCAATCGTATGTGATTGGTTCACATTAAGGTAATAGCCAATCACAAACGATTGCTGAGTTAGCAACTCAGCAGCTGCTGTTCACTGAACGCGCAAAATGATACCAAAATCGTGAAAAAATTCAAAAAATTGACGGAGTTATGGAAATTTAAAATTTTAAGTTGAAAAAGTGAGTTTTGAGAAAAAGACAATTGAAGTTTTGTAATATTGCAGAATGTGAAATTTGTAAACATGATTTTTTGACAAGGTTACTAAAGAGAGAAGGTTGCCTGGTAAGTCGTGGAGTGACGCGTCATTCAGTAGGCCATCTATTTGTGTATTTGCATTAAATGGGCCTACTGAGTGACGTTGCAGTGACGTTGAAAGTTACCAGACAACCTGTCCTTTTAGTAACCTTGATTTTTTGACCCGAGAACATGTTTTTGTCTCTCCTGAAAAATTAACTCAGATAAGTTAAGGTCCATTTTCCCTGACCGTGTCACATATGAGTTTCATAACGTAGTCAATAAAGAACCAAAATAGACACAAGAATAGCTATTTGTGCAACAAGTTAGGAAATGTCATTTTTTTCCGTACTAGGCATGCCGTGTGCGGAAACAATGGATTTCCTACGTGTTGCACACATGATTTTTTCTACTAGAGTTTAAATTTGAATAATTTTAGTAATTTATGTTCTGATTTTACGTTTAAAAAAAGCGGAGGCAAGATTGCTGTGCTTTCGTTAACTATAGAGTACAATAAGTTATATTGTAAACTTATAACTTTTAGTGTTTAGTGTTTTATGTCTAGTTACGCGCAAGGTTAAAACGGTATACTAATATTTCGGATATAACAGGATATACTATTTTACCCGAAGGACTTCATTATTGCGCCGTAATTGAATTTCTCTACAGGTCAAGTAGCTATCTGTAGTAGACGAAATATGATAATTAAATGCAAGAGGATGTCTCGGAGTCAAAGATGGAGTGAGGAAAACATAACAAGTGCTATAGAAATAGTTTCAACTGGGCAATCTGGTTATTTGGAAGGTGCTACTAAGTATTTACAACGTACCAAAAGTACACTTGAACATCACGTGAAGAGAACTAATGTGATTCAAAAAATTTTTTATCGAAGGGTGCCATGAGATATAAGGATAGATATAACGTGCATGTCTGAGATACCACAGTTCTGTCAGATTTAAGTTTTGATTATTCGCTCACATTTTAACATTATAGCTTTCACTGATTACCAGTGGATCCTTTTTCCGTACATTAAATATTCAGAATATCCTCGCAGTCCCAAAATACAGTCGCCAAAAGACCACTGAGTTTTCGCCTTCTTTGGAGGTGAAGAGCCCTTATGAACCTATTCCATCGACTGCTGCTTCGTGGGAGGATCCCAAGGTTACTAAAGAGAGAAGGTTGCCTGGTAACTCGCGGAGTGACGCGTCATCCAGTAGGCCATCTATTCGTGTAAATGCATTAAATGGGCCTACTGAGTGACGGTGTGGTGACATTGAAAGTTATCAGGCAACCTTCTCTGTTTAGTAACCTTGGGAGGATCCCACGTCTTGTTACCTGTGACAATTTGCGAAAAATAACTCATCGCTCTCTAAATGTTCTTGACACGTTTTTTCATCGCCAGATTTTGCTTTGGTCTAAGGAGTTCGAAGATCTATCGTGCAGAAACTTTTTCCATCCCTAAATATTCTTGCACAATCTTGTAAACTATAGTTTCGGATACTCCAGCTTCTTTAGCAAGCAGTGGGATCGTAATTCGTCGATCTGGCAGCAGCAAATTTTCAACGAGAGTGAAGATTTCCTCCTTTCTTACGAGAATCGGTCTTCCTGATCTCGGGTCATCCTGCATTGAGTCGCGACCCCATCAAAACTGTTTACACCAAAATTTCACTTGAAAGCAAGATGAGCCGTAATTGCCGTACACCTGGGACATTCTTTCACGAATAACTTTTGGTCTATTTCCTTGTTTGTAAAACGTTGAGATATGTATGTGCAATTTTTATGTAGAGTTTATCCATAGATAAAAAATTTTGACAAATGGTTTTCAAAACTTAGGAGTATAATATGTAAATGAATTTATCTCTTACATAAATTTATTGATCGTTTCAGAAGTCATAAAATAAAATACACGATTCCAGTTGAATATTTGCCGACTTTTATAAAATATACTGGTATCAATTGCTAGAAAACGATTACAAGAAAAAAATGACTAATGCAGACCAATGCAGACCAATCGAAATATACGTAACATATTGCAGTGCGATTGTTTTAAACCTCGGTGCAAAAAAGAAAACAGCAGATTTCATGAGCGTGGTATGGGGAAATATTAAATCGGTTTACATTTTAAAATAAATTAATTCATTGGTATATTATCGCATCTTTTGTATTCAATTTTATAATAAAATAGAGCTATTACAGGAAAGAAATAATATTAATACTATGTACGCGTTAAATAGAAAATAATATTGCAATACACCAGTTACAAACTTCATAAATCATAGCCCGTCCGGAATGTTATTTTCATAGTAATCTCGAATTGAAACAATGAACGTGTGATTTAGCAATTTATTTACACTTCTCTACGCATTAAAAATTCTATTTGCAACTTAAGTCGAAGCTAACACGTCTTTGATTGAGATATCGGATTATACAGTTCTATCTTACGAAAAACACACTACGCTATAACTCTGTTATTAATAATCCGATTTCTGTAATTCAAAAATCACCTAAGACTGAAAAACGTTGACAAAACCAAAGAAAATATTATTTCCGCCCTTGTTAGGAAATATTCCACTTTTCCTAACTCAATTAGTATTCAAATGTTAAAGTTTTCCAAATTCTAGTAGAAAAAGGTATTTTGTAGTGAAGCACAGACTATATCCAAATACATTTTTGTGGAATTGTGGAAAAAATTATAAAATTATTGTAGAAATTTGGTGAGGAGAATATCCTCTGGTTTTTACCAACTAAAGATTTCACGAAGTGCGTTCAACTTGTGAGTTGTGCGCGTGTACTGAATATGGCAATTTAGCTGCAGGAATAAGTATGTATCTAAGGATGTAGACTAATTGCGATAAGAGATCACTTTTTGGTTTACCAACAACTCATTCAAATATCAACCTTTTATATATTTTTGAAATTAGGGAAAAGATCTTTAATTTTAGAGAACAATACAAGGATTGTTCCATTAAAAAAACATTAATTGTATTTTTCTCCATTTTGCATTGTGCATTTATTATTTCTAAATATTAAAAGTGCTTCTGATCGCGACTGCGTTATCTCTAAAAAATTATATGTAAAGTGACTTTTCTAATTAAAGTTTTCCTCTAGGTGCAAAAAAAATAGGGTGCAATTTTTTTTTTTAATCCTGTACATGTGAAAATTGTTTCGAGTGGAACATATCTAGTGTTCAGTTGAAAAGTTCAAGTAGCTTTTGAATTTTTCATAACATTGTAAAGCAGGCCTTGAATTAGATCAAAGCGAAATGTCACTTGACGTTTAGCGTTTCCGTTCGCTGTACTAGTGTGCATACAGAGTACTATTGTTTTTACCTCATTCATTAAAACGAGTTGAAGATACTCTAAGTGTGCACTAATGCTGCAGACGAAAATGCTAATAAGTCATGTTAGGTTATAGGCAAACTACTACAGTTGATTCACAACTGTCATTCGTTAAACAAGTCAGCCCTTTTCTTCTTTCAACAAAAAATCAAAACCAACTTTTCAATTGAACACTCATTATAAATTCCCTTTATAACATTAAAAATGACTTTTCAAATGGAACATGGGCTCAGATGTTTGAAATTTATTTGTTACGAATTTATGCAAAAAAATTCTCACTGTACGTAAACTATTTAATTTTTTAATGACATGGTATATTTTTTATGACGAGTTTTCCTAGACACTTAAAATCAGTACGTGTTTACTTTCATAGATAAGAAATTTCGAAACTGCAAAAAACTGTATCGTCGTGGCAGGTCATAAACGTCATGTGAAATGTTTACATATTTCTGCATTTCACAAATATATTCACAATGGCCACTGGAAAATTTGGTTGTGTTTAATCAGGCAAGCTAAGAATTACTAAACCGTATAGATTTGCGATAAAAATTAAAATTCAGTAATTAAAATAATTATTTGCTCTTTGTCACTAATAATAATCAATAATTAAATAAATTTAAGTAATTATAAGATGGAATATTCATGCCTATGATGTATCATGGGTTTTAAGGTAACATTCGTTTATGGTTGGGTTTCTCAGTCCTAGTTTAACTGTAAACTCCTGTTTATTCCCATGGTAGCAATTATAAAAACAATTGTTCCTATGGACCTTAAACAGGAGTTTAAAGTTAAACTAGGACTGAGAAACCCAGCGTATGATACCTTAACCATGGTGCAAATGCATAAGGTGAAACGCTAAAACGGATGCGCATTAGTCAACCAATGAGGAGTTATCTAAAATGAGGAACAGGAAGTACGCGGATCTCGAAGTTATGACACTAACGATCGATTGACTCGAGTGCTTTTTCTAAACAGTCTCTGTAATTTAGAGTATTTCACTAAAATTCAGTGTTTATTCTACGTAAGTGAATTTAATTAATCAATTACTATCGTTTGACTTGCCTGTATTGTATATTTGCAAATAAACTTTTATTATAAACTTTGTGACGGTTGTTCTTATCGTCACCCTAATTATTGTACCAAACTTAATTTTAGCTAGTTTTAAGTAGATTAGATTTGTGAATCGTCCATTCAAGTTGCCATGACGCTTGATTTTTCTCCATCTCATCTTGCATTTAATGTTTGGTTTTGGCCCCTTTCTTTTAGACAACCAGTCTCATTGACCGCATTTCATCCGTCAACTCTCCCAATTTAAGGCTCGATGCACATGTGCGGTTTTTGGCCGTGCGGCACCGCAGCGGCGCCGGAGTTGCGGTCTGTGCCATACGTGAGTTTATGACTTTTGCGGTACTCGGGTACATACGTATTAATTGACTAATGCACACGTGCGACTTTTACCGCTCCGGTGCCGCACGGCAAAAAACCACACGTGTGCATCGAGCCTAAAACCGCGCATAGACACTTGCTTCTTATCAACGATCACACAAAAACTGGTCCTACAAATCTGAATGTGAAATTTCGAACGCTTCTCCGTGCTATAATTTTCCAACCTCGTGGTTCAAAATAAAATGGAAGTCCATTTTAATCTTGCTCCCCAATCTTAATTCTTTTTTACCTTCACAGAACCAATATTTTTTTCTCCAAGGAGATTTAATCTTCCCGAACAGACGGATAATTTTTTTGAAATATCAAATTACCCCGTTTACCCCCCAATATCCTGGAGGCTTATCGTTTGATTGGGAGGCTCTGGGAAAATGGAAAATAAACCTAAATTTGGGATCTAGAGGAAATAGCTGCTGCCGCTCGAGGTCAATTTTTTTCTTCCTCTTCGAGTCACCACGTGTGTTGTTGTTCTGAGCTCCGATCGATTCTTTTGGGCATCTCGTTGGAGCACTCAATCATCAAGTCACTGCAGGAAGAACATACCTTTTCTCAGGACGGATTTCTCACTGAGCAATTAGAATTGATTACTTGTAAGTGACACTAGAATAAGATCATTTCATTCATTAGGCTTAAGACTAGCATTTTTTACTTTTGCAGACCTTAAAGGTCAATAAATTTTTATTTGAATTCATAACTAAACAAGAAAAAAACATTTTGTTACTCGTACGAATGCTCATTGATCACCCAGCTACCTAGAACCTTAGATCCTCGCTCGCCGCCTGGTCTAAAAAAGCAGAGTTCAGCCCGCGGTATTTGAAAGTGCCGCCCTCCTTTGAAACAAAGACAACCAAATCTCCCGCAAGTTTTAAAATAAATCCGAAAGGGTGGGCAGGCACGTGACAACTTTTTACATAATACAATTATATTGTACTTGGAAGATTCGATGTCGGTACAGTTCCACGTTTTATTTGTTGCTTTCCGGACCTCTGCAGGTTCCACTGAAATGGACATCACACTTAATATCGGTCGTAACCCAATTGTAGATCTATTCATTCAATCTACATTTGGTAAACTGTAATACATAAGTTCTTAATATACAAAATTTTTCCTAATTTGAATTCTGTAATCTGTCAAATTTATCGACGTTAAATTACTTATTTTTTCATTTGATTTCGGAATCGTCCTTTTTTTGGAATCTTCGGATCATGATTTTCACAGTTTGGCCACTTCACAATACATTACCACTATGTAAATATTTTGTAAACTTTCGCTGTGTTTAAGCTCAGGTATAATCCGCACGTATCTGTCAACCGAAACAAATTATAACCACCTCGAATTGCCACGCAAAAGAAAAACGCTTATCTTTTTGAAATTGGCGCGTGCCCATTCCCGGTGACGCTACATTGGCTGGTACCCCACCACGAAAAATTTCGTGCGTAACGTGTCACCCACATTTCACCTATATGACTCCACCATGACCTTAACTACACTTGGAACACCACATTTAAATACATCGACAATTTTTTGTGTGATACGTCACTGAATTAATTTAATTTAATTTTAATTTTAAAGTACATAACAAAGATAATACCAATCGAGCATAAAATAACACCACAATGTAATAATTGCACTAGTTATATATAGGTCTGTTCGTTTGTTATGCACTTTTCCACACTTTTTGCACCAACCGCCCCTGAGAGAGTCAGATGTATATAATATAATGTAAGTAGGAGTGAGAAAAATATAATAAAGGAGTTAAAAGTGTAGAAAATGCAGAACAGACGTTTCGTTACGGTGATATTTCATGTCAATTTTTGACAGCGAGAGCAGTTACACAGATAATAACGCTGTTATCCTTAACACGAATGGTACATCATAAGCCTGATTATTATTTTTAAGTAAACAGACAAATACCATTTAGGTCAACCTCATATAAACTCGAGGTGATATTCCAAAATCCATAAAATTCACTTTTTCTTTAAAATCTAAAATCATAAATAATTTCTACTTATCCGTCTTCATACTCATATTTGCAATCTTCTGTGTTCTATTAGAAATAAGGATGTGGAGATCTTATCTCGAAAAACTGAATACATAAGAGCTGAAGAAAATTCTGTCTTAAAAAAACAACGCTCGAAACTTTTTCTATATCGTACAGTTTAACGCTAGAGAAAAAAGCTACATTCGTCGGCGACAAGATGTAATAGAAATGTGTATCCTAGAAGTATACAAGTATGAACTTTTAATAGATCAATAGTCAAGTATTGATCTTACAGACACTAAATTAAATATTAATGTTACTCATGAAATTGGATGGTTGTCCTAAATTGTTTTAAGTTGGTGGCGCGTAAATATTACTTGTGCCAAAAACATCATTTGTCCAAGTATATTTATACTTGAAAAAAGAAACGTACAAAATGTACACGGCGGCATCGCCAAGCAGTGAATTCAAAATAAGATTAGATATGCATGTCTTCTTTGTAGCGCTAGATAAGGTCTTCTTCTGGGAAGCGTGGCACAATACGAATAAAAATCTAATAATTGAAAACGTCTGACCACACAAAGGCGCAACAAAACGTTATTATTCAGTTTTGGCATTATCGGACGTGATCCCGATCTCCGGTTGTAGTTTATGTAATCAATGTAAATAATGTTTTGAACGGAAGCGAATGATTATAGTAAAAAGCCAATGAAGGAGTAAAATCGGTCGATGTATAATTTAATCCACAAGTATTACAGACGCATGATTCCATAATGGTAGACTATTATATCATTGTCCATCTGCGTATTCCGCCAGTCACGCGGTAGCGAGATCAAAGCCCGGCCGAACGCGAGTCATCCTGCTTCCTGCTGGACCACCTACTCTCCATTGTCGTATCATGGACAACTGGGTCCGTAGGAGCCTTTACAATCTGTCTCCGCGACGAAATCTTCTCATTCATATTTTCGTTTATTATTTCGAATGATCATATGAGATTTATTATACTTCTATTCAGTTTTTAATAAGATTCTCTGCCAGTTTTCTAGGAGTTCCATTTTTTACCGGACCACGTTATTGTGAAACGTTATTGTATATTAAATTTTTATTGTTAACTTACGCAGAAATATATTATCCCATTTTAATTCTCAATTCCAAACAATCTTTTTAATTTTCATGCAGAATTTTATATTAAAATTAACATTGCCACGTCTTTTGTTCAATATTAATAATTTGTTTCTTTGATAACCTCCGTTATTTTCCGAAGACAACTACCGAGAGCCTTTGGCTTATAAATTGTAACTATGTCGTTCAAACTCTAATAATTATTTACTTTTGAACACTGGGCGTAGAAAACCAAATTTACAAACAATAACTATCCGAAAACAGAACTGCATTCAAAATATTAATTTTGGTAACATTAAGTGAGAAAATTATTTCTAAATTTTAGATTGAAATTTTGTAAATTCAATACCAATAAATCACAAGTATGTCATACTTGTTCATTCCAACTAAATTTTAGAAAAATATTACGCTATCCACTGAACATTCTTTTCACGGTTATTTATTAAATCTCCTATTTTAGTGAAATTAAAGTAGTTCTTATATTATCAATTCGTATAAACATGTACATTTTCACCTATACAGAAATATCATCATAATAAAAAATACTCAATGCCATGAGTGGTATACGTTTAATATGCCTTTCTTGTCTTTAAATAACTTAACTGTTTTCATCTTCATAAAAACGTGAATGCACATAAACGCTGACCTTAAATCGCGATGTCAAAATTGCGTCTATTTTCACATGCAACATACATGCATTATAAAACAATTACCCAAAATAAAAACACGTAATACGAAAGAAGATACAACAAGATATGTGGCAATTTAGTGATTAAAGTACTGTTTTCTTAAAAAAAAACAATTCACCGATGTAGTAGCAGCTCACCTTCAAACAAAATATAAAAATGACATTCCAGTTTCTTAACGGAACACTGCATTGAAATTATTGCCGTTCCCATAATCAGCACAAGTCATTAAGTTCCCACTGTTTATTCATAATTCTTTAGAAGAATCGTTATAAAAACGGTTCTCCCGCCGCCTGGGGTCGCATTTGCGTATTTGGCGAATCTAGCTGTGCTCTCTCCCTCACTGACGACGGAGAAACAAAGTGCAAGTCTTGCTTATTTCTAGTAAGAATATGCGAAGAATTAAGGGTGATGGGTAATTAACTACAATATTTTTAGAGACGCGGTATTCTGATATGAAAATGTCAGTACGCCAATAAAACGCCATGGTACATCAACCACTTAGCCTAAACATGAACTCTCCATCGCAATCAAAGAGCAATGCAATTAATATAAAGAAAAAGGTTGCTTCTGGTCTCTCAGGACTTATTTATTAAAGTGTCCCTACTTTTTACTGAGACACGAAGTCAGTTATCTCTAGAAGAGATTCCTTCGACGTAAAGACATTTATCAGAATTACAGAATTTCACCCTAAGTTAGAGCAATAAAAATATTAAAATGATATTCTTTGCTTTTAAATTGCCCGGATGAGCAGATAAGCTCACGTCTGGCTTGTGAGCAGAGGTGAAAGATCGTGCCGTGTTGGGCGCTATGGTCACTATGGGCGCACGCGGATCAATTCATTATTCCCGAGAGGGTCCAGACTTGCAATGTCATCCCACCTCGCCAAACACGCACCCTATACAGATTACAGAGAAAGAGAACAATTATTAATCTCACATGTTATAGCTATTCTTTCATTCCGAATACGTTGGTTATATCAAAGGGAATAAACTATTAGTAATTCTTATCGACGGCATACAAATAATTTAGTTTTCAAAACCTATAAAGAAGTTTACTTTAACATACGGACAATGTATTCAAATTATTTGTAAATATCGCCAGTTGAGTTAATATACGAGGAGGTATTGATAAGTTCTTAGCCTAACATAGAAAATATTACTGCATTTCAAAACAAATTTTATTTATTCTTATACACTTAGCACAACGCTCATAAGAAAACCTATAACTTCCGAAAAAACTTTTTATCTTAGTTTGCAAACCACTCCCCCACAGTATTTAATCTGTGAGCAACTAAAAATCAGATTAGAGTCGGCGGTGCAAAGAAAAAGTATGTCTGTTATTAACGCGGCGTTAGGCTGATCTGACAGTTCATGAATGTATTAGATTAATTAATTCAGTTAATCACAGACATACATTTTCTTTGCAGCGCCGACTCTAATCTGATTTTTAGTTGCTCACAGGTTATTAGTGATTCATTCGATGAGGACTTCTTCCTTTAAATTTATTTTTTATTTTCAGAAATAGATAATAATGAGCTAAATCTGATGAATACGGAAGGTGGTGAATTAATTCTAAACCAATTTCATCAATTTTTTGCAATGCAACGGGTGTATTGTACTGCCAGAAAAGCGCACCTTTGAAAATTGTTCCACGGCGTTTTTCCATAACATTTTCCCGAAGCTTGGTTAACGACACAGAATAATACGTTCCCGATACCTTATTCTAAGTGGCGCGTCATAATTATTCCGTCCTTGTCCCAAAAAACGGATACGAGGACCTGTCCTGCCGATTTCTGGAATTAAATTTCTTCGAACGGGGTCTTTCTTTTGATTGTTTTTTTTTGTTTCTCGACCGTAATGATGGATTCATGTTTCGTCCTTAGTTTTCAATTCGACCCAAGAAGCTAGAAGAAACCTCTTCAAAACGACGGCAAAGCGACGTCGAAGTTGTCAACCTGAGTCGTTTTTGATTAGCTTTCAGTTTGAGAATCCATTCAGCAGATATTTTTCTCATACCCAAATCATGATTTGGGTACTCTGTGAAGCACAGGTTCGCAGGCAATGTTCATTGTATCTGCACACTGAAACGGATCTTCTGGCACGGTGTTCGTCTTTCACCTCTGTTCTTCCCCTCTTAAATTCTGGTGGCATACAAAGAACAATTATCCTTCAACCCTTTCGAAATAAATACTTTATCACCGACCGGTATTCAGTCATTTAAATCAAATTTCGAAGGCAGCCATGTTCCTTGGAAGGTCGGAAAACGCGTAAGAAGAGAACTCATCAAAAGTGAGATTTTCTTTAAAAATTCACAGCGCAAAACAGGCTAAACTTTTTAACATCAAATTAGAGAAATTATTTGTCAAACAATATACTTGTTGTCATGTTTTCTATTTTATTTATGGGAAAGTTTCTGGCCTAATTAGACACCAATACTCCCTCGTACTTATTTGTCTCCGTATACGTACACGGATCAAGTGAGAACTAAATTGGCAATACAATACCAAATAATTAATTGCTTAATGAGGCCGTTTAAGAATTTCAGTTTGTATTCAAATTTATTGAACTGAATATATCGATCAAGAGAAGAAGACAAACGTTAGGTACAAAATTGGAGAAAAAATTATAAATTTTCTGCGATACTAACATCTTTCTAAAAGTTAAAAAAGAGGATTCTAATGGTAGGTATAAATGTGTCCCATATTTGCAAAACCGGATACATCCATTTTTTAAAATTTTTAAACAAACGCGAAAAACTGTTTACTCGCGTCACAATCTACAAATGCTACTGACTCCAGTTTTTAGACCTGATTTCACACTGGATTTAGACTGTTTTGAAACTCAGTTCTTCCAGCACTGTTAGAACTGATCAAGAACTTGTGATTTCTTTAAAAAAACTGATTTCGCCAAAAAAATGGATGTATCCGGTTTTGCAAATAGGGGACACAAATGAAATATAATCCAAATAAAGGAAGCAACTATAATGGTCAGATACTTAATCATAATGTCCAAATAAAAAAGTTCATTACGGCGATAGAAGACAAAAATTAGAATTTAATATTTCAAGTTAATTAAAATGCAAATGATGGCCATATCTTTAATATAAAAGGCAGAAGAGCTGATATGTCAATTTTCTTGGCAATTATTTTTTTATTAATCACAACACTTTTTGAATTAGGGCGTCTTAACACTATCGTTTGTCACAAAATTTGTAATTATAATTTATCAAACAGTTAAGAAAATCCGTATAACGATAATTTTCAACGCACAAGAAACTGCTTCAATTCTGGTATTGCTAACACTAACAAGTTCTCGCATTATAATTATAATTGAAGAAATTTAAATAATTTCAAAAGAAAGCTCTTTAAAACTCAACTTTCTATGCTATTTCAGAATTCTATATAAATACGTAATAATGAAATATTTCTTCAGAGAAGAATTTTAAATGACTTGCATTAAGAATTATGTTTATTGTGTTTCGTTGCTTACAACATTTATTCAAGCAAATTCCATGTGGTAGCCTTATTAAATATTAATTATACGGTTCCGTCTGAATTTAATAAAAAAATACTTTGAACATATGGCAAGCAGTAAGGGTTCAGCGACCTACTTAATGTTATAACCTTTTTGTTTTACTCTGTTAAAAATAAAAATTACAGTATGCCTATGCATTGAGCTGTTTTCGCGTTGGTTGTTGACCTGAAGACTGTTATAATGGTAGGAATCATCAGAGTGCAGCAAGGTGAAATTTTCTAGCACATTACCCGTATAAGTTATACTTAAAGATGAATTGCAAATAATGGTACAACAATTCAATAGTTTTAAATTATAGGATGTATAATACAAAATATCCTATTTTTATCATGGTTGTAATATAACGTGATATTTATAATAAATTTAATATACCTACGTACATATTTATGTTAATTAAAAGAATTTCAAAATCAAAGTTGAACAATAATTATTGATCTGTGAAATTGTTTATAAAGAATTTTTCTTTATTTTTTTAAACATTTTAAGTAAACTTTTGTTAGTTAAACAAATTTCTTATCTCGTTTCAGTGCAAGTCTCAGTTTTTAATAAATATGAGAACTATTGTTGTTTCTTAAGAAACCTGTAAAACAACGAAAACTAATTAAAATAATTATCGATCACAAAACATTTCTTATATACAGAGTTTCTAAACGCCCCTTTTTCCATATCTCATTGATAGAACGAGATAGAATTAATTTATTTAAGACAAATGTTTGGAGATTCCAAAGTCAACTCTGACCTCTTTTCAAAAAATCGCACGACATTTTGAACAAGTGACATTTTCCCAAATCATAATGGTAATGGAATAATATACAATGCGATCGAAAATGATTGATCGTCCTTGAGAAATAAATACCCAAAGGTGATTAAAATTACCTTCCGCCTATAGAATTTTCGCGTTTTTGAATACTCAAGATCACCTGAAAATCAGTAGCATTCGTATTTATGGACATGGTTTGTTTATTATTTGAGTTTTCCACAAGTTTTTCATGTCGAAATTAGTACATATTTTTGAAGGACGCTCAATCATTATCGATCGCATTGTATGTATTTCTTAACGCTGTTATTTATCTTTTAATTAAGTGCATAATACCGACTGATTTTTAAAAATTTTTATCAACTCTTGCTTTGAAATTTAGACGGCATGACTTAGCTTTACTCCAGTTTCTTGACATTTGTTGCTGACAGCCATTGAAATCTAACCTCTAAAAAGCGCTAATGTTTGTCGAACGCAGTCAGATTTGCATTGTTAAAATTGACTTCCATAACAAATTGATTGGTGTCAGTGAATTTACGAATTCTTGTTTACAATTTTGTGGCCCTTGAAACGTGAAGAAATAGATGTGAATTTAGAGAAGTTGTTGAAAATGGTTGCCTTCAGCTTGCAAGCATAAATTTATACGGCATTTCATATTGGCAAAAATGTTCTATAAGTTTCTGGACGTATAGCAGTACATAACTCTAAAGTACGTTGTTGTAGATCTTGAATGTTATGAACCGGAGTTTTAAACACTGTGTTCTTCAAATAAGGGAAAATGAAATAATCTAATGGTGTTAGATCAGGAGAAGGTGGTGGATATTCAATATCGGAACCTAGGTTTATGATACGATTGTCATAAAACTCACGTAAGAAATTCAAGATTTCTCGTGTTGTGTGAGCTGTGGCCCCATCGTGTTGGAAATATCCATGTATCGTCCAATAATTGGTTTACGAAAATAGTTAAGATGTTGTTCCTGTATCGTTCCGCAGTTACAGTTTTATCAAAAAATATTGGGCCAATTAAACGTCTTCGAGAAGCAGCAATCCATACTCCAACCTTTATTGGATGTAAAGGTGCTTCGATAAAAATGTGAGAGGTATTTGTGCTCTACAACCTAAAATTTTGTGAATTGACATATCCAGAAAGATGGAACCATGCTTCGTCTGAATAGAATGTCCGATCTAGTAAATCATCATTAATCATTAGATGTTGAACAAACCAACGGCTGTATAATGTTCGTTTCTGGTAATCTGCTGGCAGAAGCTCGTGGAAAACTTGCATTTTGTATGGATGCACGTGTAGGTCTTTTTTCAGAATTTTTTGACAGATACTGTATGACAATTCTATTTCTTGAGATAAGCCTACGTATTGATTTTCTAGTTTCATCATCCATACGCCGTCTTACGTCTTCAACAGTATCTGCATTTCTAAGAGTAGGTCCTCCACTTTCTTTTTTGCGTTCAACACTACCTGTATTTCTAAATCCCTCAACAGTGTTTGTAATGGTTAGTTCTGAATGTCAATAACTTTAGGAAATTTTTCACGAAACTCATCAATGCAAGCTTCGAGACTGTATATCCACTCACCATTTTCTCGAATTCCATTACGAAAGTAAAATTCAATTATGAAAATCTTCTGCTCTTATGTAAAAACCATTTTGTAACGGTTCAATAAAATGTTTAACAACTGTCAGTGTCAAGTTCACATTTTAAAGAACAAGTGACTTATTTTTCAGTCTAGCTAAGACATACTTTTTGAATTTCATAGCAAGAGTTGATAAAAAATTTTAAAAATCATTTGGTATTTACGGGAACAGGTTTTTGGATAAAAATCCAGAAAAGCGTATTATTGTTTTGCTGTCACTTATAGTAAACTTACGTGAATAACTTGATCTTCATCAGGTTGTGGGCCCAATACAATTGTGATTAGTGTTTCTGAGTACTGCAATTTTCAACAAAAGTTTCGTGCTGTTCAAATTTAAATCGAAATGAGCTAAATGTCTTTTGGAGTTCATTTTAACAATTTTAGAGGAAGAGGTTCAAGCTTTTCCAATCTGCGGACCTAGCGAGACAAGCGATACTTTTGAAGAAATTGACCCTGCAGAAAACGGCTGGTATGCGTGAAAATTTAAAAAACTTTTTGACATGGGCAGTTTAGAAATTGGATTTTGTCAAGTCGAATGGTAGGGGAAAATAACTTTTTCGTGTAGTTGACAGAAAAGTGACACAATGTTTAATCAAAAATCGTGAAGAAAAGTGGGACTTGTCTCGTTAGCAACACTTTTCTTCACGATTTCAGTTAGCAACACTTTTTTTCATTCATTTTATTTATTATGGTGACGTTTCATAGGTCGAAGATTGATTGATTGATGTTTTGTTACTATGTCAACAAATGCTTGACATACCTTGATATATTATTATTCTTCGACACTCTCATAATGTTAGCGTTATTTTCGTCAACTACACGAAAAAATAGCATGATCTACACGTTAGAAAAGTGAATTTCCATGTTCGTGTAAATTTGATCCACTCGTGAGCTACGCTCACTCGTGAATTCAAACATTTACACTCACTGGAAAACTATCACTTTTCTAAACTTATAAATCAATATATTATTTTTTTAGTTTCGTTGTTACAAACTTTGGTACTTCGAAATCCGTTTCATTCGGTTATAATCGACGCTATAGTGTCTAACGGCACTATTTCTCATCTTTGTAACAGAATTCCAGATTTTCGAAGAACTAACAATTTCGAATATCTTGTACTGTATTTTGTCAATAGGTTTGTTTGTTTGTTCTGCACTTTCTACACTTTTAACTCCTTTACTCTATTTTTCTCACTCCTACTTATCTTATATTATGTACACCTCACTCTCTCAGGCGTGGTTGGTACAGAAAGCGTAGAAAAGTACAGGACAAACGAACAGACCTAATGCAACGACTGAAATAACTGCAAAGGAATGGTGCAATTTGAAAATGATGAAAAACATTTTTCCTCTATAATATGTTGCATATTCAGGATCTTAGAATGAATCTTTTGTCGGTCTAAAAAATAACCGGGTGTGGCTATGATATACATAGCCGTACCCTTTGTATTTAATAGTAATGTTAAGTTTTATGCTGACAGAGTTGGCGATTTGTATTTTGTGAGTGAGAGTAAACAAAACGCTCGAGCCGCGAGATTTGGGTGTTAAATAACACAACATTCAAATTATGGCACAGGCGAATGAGTCAGGACATTTTGACTGCCGAACGTGAAGAAGCTATTCAAGGAATTCAACATGAAGATCCTTTCAAAGAGTTATTTTGTGATATTTATTTGAAGGGCAAAACGATTCGGAACCCAAAAATCGGTCAAACTGACCTATTATTGATTTGATATATACAGAGGTATACATAAAGACCAATAAGAGTCTGTTAGACTTGCGAGGTATATGCTCAATTCAACGATGACAAGTCAAGATGGTGAACAAACAGTCCGGTGCTTAAAATCCAAGGCAGAAGAATTCAAGGCGAGTATATTCCATTTATCAGAAAATCAGAAAAGAACCTATCTCAAGTTTAAAATCTAACAAGTGAATATTTGAAGAAACGTGCTATCATGAGAACACTGACCATTCCCTATAACTTTGAACAAAATGTATTGATTGATTTCTTTTAGATACAGCTAAATGTTTGTTGATGAATTTCGATCTTTCCTGATTCATTCTGGTTAGAAATAATTATTACAGCCAATTACATCCGAAATCATTCATCATCAAAAGATTCTACATGAACGGACATCTTATGAAATATGAACGGGGAAAATACTATTTTTTATTTATATGCCCATCGTATAGATCTGAGTTGAAAATATGAAAATGAAATGACATGGCATGACAAAAGCAGCAAGGCCATTTCCGGAAATTTTTAAGGAGATAGGTCTATAAAAGTTCTTTGTCTTATCGATCGATAGATCGATCGGCATGTACCAAAATAATTAACTGTATGAAAGTCATTTTAGAGTTTTTGATAGTCGTATATTTTATCTTGACAGAAGTCCAGAAGAAGAAAAATTTCATTCTTCTGATAGAAAGGAAATCTTGGGATACGCTGAAGAAGACAAAGATTATCGAACTTGATCAGCCGAAGACAGAAAGATCGTTATAATCCGATATGTTGTGTTCATTAGTCAGAATAAATTTACGACTTTACTTCCACCGTAGAAGGAAGAAAGAAACGACATTATAGGTTCTTCCAAAATTTAGCTTCATATAATGGCCAAAATCATGACGGTGTTGGCAAAGTTCCTTCCAACGAAGAAGTCAAGACCTACTCGTATATTCAACAGGACAGGCGCTAGTGGAAGACCACCCGAGATATTCAACCTGTCATTGAATATGCTAATGTTTAGGAAGAGCGGCATATTTTTTTGAATTTCCTATGAAACTAGTCATGTTTAATTCTGTGGTGTGAGATCATCGACAATAAAATTAAGTTACTCGTAAAGAAAAATACCTGGAATCTGGTCGATCGTCCTGTAGATTAAGGGTCATTTTCATAATAGAACTTTAAATTTAAAGTGACTTTAACCTATAAAAATACATTAGTTTTCCTATGCTTAAAGTGACTTTAAGCACTATTATGAAAACGGCCCTTAGAAACCTTATCTGAAATTAAGGACATAGAGTTTACCTACTTTAAAATTTCATTGTGCGACGAATACCTTGATCTCTAAGAAGGTGACTGATTGACTTTTTAGACATGAACAGAAACTTTTTCGCGAGAGAGCGGACTTAGCGGAATAACAATAGTCAATGCACACATACACACTATACATATATGATATTTTCTAATTAATTCTTGCTGTATTTAATAACAAGTGCATTTAAAAACGTATTTTGCATACATTTGCTTCCTGGTCATATTTTGAATTTAAATGTTCGACTAATTATTCTTTCTATGTTCCTTGTTGTTAAAAATAGTTTACTGTATTTATACAATAAAGATTTTTCAACATAGAACATGTAAATTTTCTTTGCAATAGTAAAAGTGAGTTTCTTCAAATGGAACATAGGGTGGAATACATCGGGGTTTATTTGTTACTATGAACATCAGTTTTGTAGTACGAGTTTATGTTCTGTGCAAGAAAAATTCTCACTGTATAAAATCACCCACCAAATACAGAAATAAAAGTGATTGATCGTCACGTGAATTTTGGCCGCTTACTATTGTCGTTTCACAACAGGCTCCCTAATCATGTACGTTTTATACGGTTGCTTATGAGCATCAATTGAACTTGTTTCCTATTTCTGTTGCTGCTGTGTGTTGATTTATTCTAGAATTTGAATTATAATTTTTATACGTAAATCAACGAAATATTTTACCAACAAAAGTTCTTGTAAATTACTTTAAAACCAATTTTCAATACTGATTCTTTTTAATTTTTTGCTGTTCTCTTAATTCTCCATTTACTTAAAAACAATTTTGATACATGCACGCGTTTGTAAATTATATACGCTCGTTAATTTTGTTTTTATCTGTGATTGAAAATAAAGAGTTTATGGAAATACGGGGGGTCATTTGATATCCAAAATATCTGATTATGAAGGAGTAGGAGACCATGAGATCTAAAATAATTTTTTTGTTTATAGTTTGAACAGTTAAAGGAAGTCTGGATCGCATAACTTTATTACAGTTGAAGATATAATTTTTTAAAACTACTGGTATGTGGCAAATTACGATCATGGACAAAATCAAATATCGAGCATTAATAAAATTTCTCACAAAAGAAGGAAATATTCCAAAGCAAATACATGATAGAATGACTGCGGTTTAAGGTAAAACTGTAAAATTTTTGTCTAAACAATTTAAATGGTGTAATTCCTGGACATCTAGGAATGTCAAAGGTGAATGCAAGATGGATGTCCCGCATGTTCACTTCCTGCGATAAACAACGGAGAGTTGAAGGTTTGCAGCAACTTTTGGTTGTTTGTGAAGATCAAGAATAAAACTTTATTGAGAAAATTTGACATGGGGCGAAACGTGGGTCCATCACTTTGACTCTGAGAGTAAACAAGTATCAATGCAATGGTAGCACACCCAAAATCATTTCTTCCCCTTCGTAATCAGGTAACTTAGATATCAAATGGCCCTCATACGTTGATACAATAAGAAATATGGGTTACACATCAGAGAAGACAAATATATTTCCCTTGTAGTGATGTCATCAATTTCCAAGGAATTTTGTATTAAAAGTCCTTTTGATTTTTTTTATATTAAACCCGTCTGGCCTTTTGGAAAGTAGACACGTAGATGATTTGCGATGATATTATTGGACTGCCTTTTAAGAAGAAAATATAGTTTGGGGACAGCAGGATATTAGGAGAGGTTTCTGTGGTAGTTTTATTTTGTTCAAAGAAAAGATATTTTTAATTTCTTTATTTTCTTTAATTAGCGTAAATAGGATCGCGATCGTTCACGAAGTAGTCTAATCGCATAATGAAGTTTCAATTTAGGTCATTGATATTTATCACATCAGATATTGTAGTCTAATGCGCACTCTAATAGTGAGATATACAATTCAAATTGTGCTGTCGATGTATAACTTTATCTGTCTTTAAGAAATAGCAATCATTTTTATTCAATCCTTTGCAATATTAAAATACATATTTTAAATGCTTGCTTACTTCTCTTATGTTAGTTTTAATTGCATTTCGCCTAAAATTTTTATTATCTTCATTCAAGCCAACTTTCAATATCTGATATTATATCTGCAACAGTTGGTTTTCTCTCATTAAGATCACACCATAGAAGTCGAAATATGCATTTATATTAAAAAAAAAAGGTGTGATAAATGAAGAAAATTTAAGGTTTGTTAATTTTTAAAATTTGAATTTGACATACATTCATTCATTTTTGCAGTGTTCTATTTTCATCCTTTACGAAGTATATTTTAACTTCCATAAATGAAACCTATTTACTTTTGAAGTACTTAGCCATATCTTCAGTATAAATACACTTTAAAAAATCTTTTTCACCTTGTTTCTGGTACATTGCGAATTTAAAACAAAGTAGCTGTCATTTAACAAACCATAACGTCATAGTACCTACCTAGACAATCAAAGCGGATAATCGGTAATCGCAATCCTAGGCACACGAGCGGAACAGTAGCCGTATCCATTGATCTAACAGAAGAGCAGACACACAAAGACCATGTAGTAAGGCATTGTAACCGCGTCCGCAACCCATCCATCAGTCATTTGGACAGCGTTCCCAACTACCATGAAAGAATTTGCTTTCAATTAAAAAAAACCTAACGTATTTATACAGGAAAGGAGTTCCCTTTACTTCCTGATATTAGGTTTGTTTCACGTAGAACGTTTTTTGTGCTTTCCATTTTATTAATTCAATAGACAGATACAAACACGGTTCAACGGAGAGTTTCTTCAACAAATATAAACTTAATTTAATTGCACAACTGAAATAGATTTTTGTCCGATGAAAATTGTATGCAAAAATCTTTTAACGTACACTTAAAATTCTCACAATCGCTTGACGTTTCACTATCGGCTGACAGGCCATCAGGAATGAAAATTTATTTATTTAGTTTCACTCCTTATCAACCGATAATGAAATGTTGAGCGATTGTGCGAATTTTAAGTGTTCATTGAAAGAATTTGTTATAAAAACTTAATAATATTGAAAAAAGTGTTTTTATTATAACTGCATCAAAATCCCTGTTTTTAAAACTAAAAAGCGTGCGAAAATGGGCGATTAAAGCACGCCGTGTTTTAAAGTTGCCTAGGGAACAACACATACAATCTCCACGTTAACGATTCAAAATGCGATCCACAGGCAACTTTACAAAATGAATTTAAATTTTAATGTTCTAATTTTCACATTTTAGCGCAGGTATAATAAAAAATATCGTATAATGCACGTGCATAAGAGCCTTTAAAGCACTTGCACCGTTAAAAGCGCTCCGCTGCGCGTCGCGCTTTTAAACCCGTCGCACATGCTTTAAAGGCTTTCTTATGCACTTGTATTATAAGATACTATTATAAAATATCGTGATAAAATTTATTATTAAGTTTAGCAAATGAAATTAAAAGTAAAAAATATTTCAATGAACTTTTTAATTCGCTTATATTAAGCAAATTGTGACAAGACAAGGACTATATTATAGAGCTGTCATTTATTAATGTAGGTATAATAATAATTTATTTTCAGCTAGGCATAAATTCGAAAGAAGAAACCATTTAGTTTTCCGAAAGATAACAGTACAAATTAATATTATAGCAAATAAAATTGACCGATTCTACGAGGGGCGTTCAAAGTGTATTGCAATTCGGGCATTGAAACAACTAACAGCAATTAAATTCGTTTATTATTTCTCAGTGTAGTCCCCCCTAAATTCAACACATTTGCTCCACTTCTCCTTCGGCGACGCAATCCCCCGAAATAAAAATATTTCCTCTTGTCCTTCAAACCACGCTTCCGTCTCGTCTTTAAGACTTTCGTCATCCGAAAACCGGCGCCCCCGAAGATATTTCTTGAGGTATCGGAATAAGTGAAAGTCCCTAGCAGCCAGGTCCGGGCTGTAAGGTGGATGGATAAGTTGTTCGAACCCGCAATCCTTCAGGGCAGCCTGTGCAACTCTGGCCTTGTGGACTGGAGCATTGTCATGCAGTAAGAAAATCCCCTTGGACAGTTTTCCACGTCTCTTTCCTTTAATTACGTTGTGCAATTTTTTCAGTAGTTGTGTATAATATTTTGCATTAATTGTAGTTTTGTATGGCATATAATCGATTAGTAACAAGCCTTGACAATCCCAAAAAACAGACGCCATGATCTTTCCAGCAGAGGTCTGCGTCTTGAATTTTTTCGGAGCAGGAGATCCTGAATGCTTCCATTGCATCGACTCTCCAGTCACAAGTCGAGCCATAAAGTCACCTGGATTAGAATTAAAGAGGTCGAGGAGCTCGCGTGATGCTTCCATTCTGCAGTGCTTATCATGAATAGAAAGATTTCTGGGCACCCACCTGGCTGACACTTTCGACATGTGCAGAGCGGTATGGATGATGTTGTAAACACTTTCTTGTGAAACAGCAATCTTTTGGGCAATTTCTGATACCTTTATACGCCTACTTGCGGGTATCAGTGATTCAACCTAAGCCACATGTTCATCATCGGTTGCAGTTTTTGGTCCTCCGCACTTTCGATCATCTTCAATGCTCTGACGGCCTTGCTTGAATTCTTTAAACCACCTAGTGACCGTAGCATACGAAGGGGCGTCCGATTTGTACACTTTCGATAAGCGATCAAAAATTTCCTTTGCATTTACACCCTCTTTGCACAAAAACTTAATGATGCTTCGATACTCGAACTTCTTCAAACTACACCACAACTACACTCAGCCATATTTCACAACTGACTGAAGTAAAACAAAAGAAGATAGGACAACAAATTTTTGAAATCAAGGGTAACTAGATCTAATGTCTCAAATAAAATTTGCATGAAAATCTAAACTTTGTTAGATACCCCCAAATTGCAACACACTTTGAACGCCCCTCGTATTTTCAAACAAGTTGCAATTTCGTAAAAGGTCTTGTCAATTTGATAATATCGTCGAAAAACAATTAAATTTAATTAATATTTCTTAAAAATCATTGTCTCCCAAATCAAACTGTACGAAACCACTGCTGAAGAATGAAATCAAAAACGCTTAAAATTGAAATGGATACGTGAATTGTATATTTCGAAAATAATTCATTTACGCCGGTATGCAAAGTCAGGACTCACGGCTTGTATTGCATAAAGAAGTACTTAAGTAAAGTCGTCCTCTAACAGTGAGCTAAGCAGGTCTCCCGCCAAAGTTGGTAGTTAGCTAACATGAGCATGAAAACATGTTTATAAATAGGTTTTCAAGGCGTCAATAAAAATCGTTTTTAGATTATAGCAGAATTCGTAAACATAAGTACGTACTTTATTTGAGATAAATACTTTGAATGTGACTTCGATACACATAGTTGTGTTCTGGCAGTTGAAGAGCTCGTGAGGAACACGGTTGAGGATTTTGAAGAAGCCTTCGACTGTGTTCAGCACGAACTATTAATAAAGAAATTCGCATATTGCGGTATACGCGGTAAAACGCAAAACTTTTTTAAATAGGAGTACTATTTACTAGATAACGAGCGTCTAAATAAAAACCTGGTCAAGTAGGTTGTGATCGAGAATTTATCAATTGCATTTACATAGCAGAATTACTAAATATAGCCTATTTGACCAGGTTTTTATTTAGACACGAGTTAGAAGGTAGTGCACAAAAATTAATGGCATACTATCAGGGAGAGTGCACATCCAATACGGTGTCCCGCAAGGATCTCTGTTGGGACCTGTTCTCTTCTTGTTGTATGTAAATGACTTAAGTAAATTCATGGAGCCTGTACACTATAATTTACGCCAACGACACAAATTTATTTTGTTGTGATAACAACAAGAACGTGCTAATATAAGGTACAATTCATGACCAATAGTTTGTCAGAATTCGCTTAGCCTCAATAAGAACCAATCTCAATCTATGATTTTTGCAACAAATCATAGTAAAAAGTCAAGTAGCATTATTAAGCTCTTAGGCATAACTTTAAATAATAATTTGATTTAGTGTGCACATATTAAATCCATTAGCTCCAAGTTATCTTCCGCAATATTTGTACTAAGGGTATTATCAAAACTGAACATAATGGCTTACTACGCCTTATTTCACCCATATGTTCTTTATGGTGTAAGGCTTTGGGGTGCCTCGGCAGACTCAATTATAATATTCCGATTGCAAAAATTGGCAATGAGAGCTATGTGTCGCTAAAATATGTATGTACGACGCTCATTGTAAACAATAGGTACTTTATACACAATTATAACGAGTGATCAATATCTTTTCTAATTAAGTGACCTATGGAAATAAAATCGTGTATCTTTGATTAGTTCCTTATAATGTCATTTGAATTATTTATATTGCATTCCTATACAAAAATCTAACTGCTGTTTTATGTATTATAATTTTTTTATAAATTTGGACATCAAACCCCAAGTTCACATTTTCCAGAAAAGGAAGCACGCGCCAAGAGCCAACGTAAAACTGGTTCATGGAAGGTGCGTAAAATGTTCGCCGTTCTTTTGTAAACACAAGTGAATTCTGCGTTTTAAATTGTTAATAACATTCGCTAGTATTACTGGATTGTTATTTTACTATTCGCAATGTAACAATAAGCTTTTATGAACAAAAATTAAGTAATTGAAATGGGAATGACATTTGAAAACAATGAATTAATCAAAGACATCCGATTTTCTTTCCATAGGTCACTTGATTAGAAAAGATATTGATCACGTGTTATATTCTAACAGTCCCTGCTGTTTTTGTTTACAGCGCGTTGGTGTATATCCACGAAAATAAAAACAAATTTGCCACTGTAAATGAAAATCATGCATATGCTACTCGATTTGGAAGTCTTTTAAAACAGTCAAGAATAAAGTTAGCAATGAATATGTATTTGCTAGTTCATCTACATAGCTCTGTAAACTCATCTTTTATTTATACCGAGCGATTTTTAAAAATTTTTATCAACCCTTGCCATGAAATTTGGACGCCATACCAGTAACAACATTGCTTCAATTGAAGCCTAAAACGATTTATCTTTTCCATTTTTAAAATCTAATGGCACCATGAAAATTCTGTAAATTAAAAAAAACAGATGGCGGTTTTACTCTTTTATTTATATAATTTTGATTATAAAGTCAAAATAATGTTCAATTGAAAAGTTCATCAAGTTGGTTCAGATTTTTTGATTAAAGAAGGAACGAAAAAGGGATGACTTCCTAAACTGATTGACGTTTGATAGATGACAGTTGTCAAACCGTTGTTTAACATATTTGGTCTGTTGCGTGACTTCATTTCTTGAATTAAGTTTCTCCTTTAATATGGCTATTACAAATTAGCTACTTTCAGAGCTAAATAGAACATCTTTTCTTTTGTTTAAGGGTTTCGCTGTAGAATATAAGACTTCTTTAATCGAAAGTTATCTGACTCAAGACCTGCTTCACAAAATTCAAAGGCTGTTTGATGAACTTTTCAATTGAACACTTGATATATTTCAATTAATCTGTTGATGTGTATTATTTTACCTTAATTTTTTCCACATAAGCGCACTGCATTTTTAGTTATTCTGTAAATGAATAGTTTTCTAATTATTTAGTTCAAATATTCCAATTTCGAGGACTCGGTGTACGCTGATCACTAGCGATTCGAGACGGGTTTGTCGTTCATATAAACTGCATAATTTACTGAGCATTCATTGGATCATCATTATGCAAAAGACAAGATGCAAAAATACTTTGGCAGTAACACTTCTTATACAAATAATACTCGTAATTTCGTCATTATCAATATATTAGAATATTTATTTTAACGTGGTCACAAAATTTTACATTTTAGTAAGCCTTGGATGTATAAATGTATAATATTTAATAATGCGAACTGGCAATTAATTAACGGCGTATACTTAATAGTTATTTATTTATCAAAGGCATAATTAGGATATTATAGCCCGAGTGTATGTTTTAAAGCACGATGCGAAGCGGACCGATTTTAAATACTCGAGGGCTATTATCTACAATTATGCACGTGGTACATACAACGTTTTTTTTATTTTGGCCAAAATTTATGGATTCTATACATTTTATTTTACATCGTATGCGAGTGATGTGCACGTTGCTTCCATAAAATAATTATGTAGAAAGTTTGCGTTACTATGGTTTTATTTTCGTTACTACGGCTTTGTTTACTTTAAAGCCCTTGGGCAAAAAAGGCCAAATTATGCCCGCAGTTGAGTATCAATAAACAAGAATTATGGTTCCAAAATAAAATAAACATATTTATTAGCTTTTCAACAAGATATATTATTATATTATTGGCATAAAATTTTTCATACTTCTTTCTTTATAAAAATGTTTAGTGTGCCACCAAGATATTAATTTTTCAATTCTTCTTCAAGTTTTCTTCATCTGTTCAATTGCACATCAGTAGTAAACAATTCGAGAAGCATTTTGGCCTAACAAAATTTTAATAAACATTGCGACTGAAGATTCACGTAGGGTTATAAAATCTGGCTGGATGAAATGCGATGACAGGGGATGTCGGCGGTATCGATCACTGAAACAACGGGAGCCAAGTGACGGAGAATGACTTGCACATAACACACTACCAGACACCACTATTAATAATACTATCATCCCACAGTAAAACATCTATGTTCACAGCGTTTCGCTCCGATGGTGAGGAGATATCGAGTCGCTCCAAGGGATGTACAAATTTTATTATTCATTCAAATAATTAATCAAAATTTGAAAAATGGAAAATAATTTCTTTCCCTCACTATCTTCTTACTTAAAATTTCATAATAAATTTAAATTATATTTTCATTTTGTCCTTTTATTTTATTTCTATTTATTATTTTCCCTTAACTTCTGTCAAGAGTTCTTTCACCTTTCCTAAATTCAGAGATTTTAAGCGTTACTCTGTGTTAGTACCTATTTTTTTACAATTTTTAATACACGAGAAGAGATTCTATAATTATCTACCTAGCCAAGAGCTACGTTGTTGATTGTGAACAGCAGTTTATTGGGATAGAGAATCTATTCAGGTCGGTCCAAGAGGTGGAAGGCCCTTAGAAGTTCAAATGGTAAAAAGTGGAGGATTTAGTATGAAGGAAAAATGTCTAAAAGTATCATCAACTGCTGCAGAAGGTTAAGTTTTAAGAATATTGCTCTTAGATTTAGGTCTTAGAGAAGTGTCTGCACGGTTAGTTTCTTAGTCGTTGACGCCAGAACAAAAATTGTGCCGCCAGAAAATTTCAGCGCAAAATTTAGCCTCTTTAGGGGCAAATCCAAACCTACTTTCATAAATTACCGCTGGCGATGAACCTTGGATATATTTTAAGGCCCAGAGACAAAACAAGAATTTACGCAATGGATGGATCAAGGTTCTCCACCCCCGAAAAAGACACGGATACAAAGTTCTGTATCGTTAGAGAAATTAATGTTTCGATCTGATATTGTACCACTAAGCTTCATTATCAATTAACTTTCTTCAAATGACGAGGCATGTGAAAAAACAAATTTTCCAAAACACAGGCGGGGTTTAAGGAGTAAGTAAGTAATGTTTCTACAGAAAAGTTAAATTTTCACCTAATGTAATAAAAACTATTCCTTTATTTCTTAAAAAGTAACTCTTTTCGATGAATATTTAATAATCTGCACAATGGTTAAAAATTTTAAATATACGAAACGGAGAAATATTACACTTTCACGTTATTAAAAATGAATTTAACATATCTGTGTGTTTAAATGTTTCCGAAGCAATGAATATGTTACAGATTTGAGGAGGTAAATATTATTTCAACAAAACTGTGTTAAAAATTTTCAAAATGTAAAAAACAACACACTTTTAATGCTACTTCAGCTCTGCAAAAAAGTGATTGTAACAAATACATGAATTACAATTAAGATGCTTTTATATCTTTTGCAGAGGAAATTTATTTCCTTCTTGGAGGATATATACAATTCGACAATTAGCAACAGCGAAGTAGGGATGCACAAAACATAGATTTGCATCCCTATAGCGAAGTGAATATACTCGTACAAGATTCGATCGAAGCGAGGCATTCGTGGTATTACTTTAACCTATGAAAACTTTTCCATATGAAAACTTGTGGCGCATTGCAACAAATGTTTTAATTTGAAACCTTGCTTTGTTGAAAAATAAGTGACAATTCAAGGAAACAAAATTTTCATCTACTTTTCATGGCCATTCGAAGCTCTCTTTCTGAATGTGCCTCGTGTTTCAGTAAGAAATCACAACTGCACGTGTATATAGAATTTAAATTTCAATATTTATTATGTATTTATATTAATTTATTTTAATAAGTAAGTACTTACTTATTGACTTCTTGTCTAGGTGTTTTCTAATGTTATTCTGTTTTATTTATGTAGTATTTTTTGTAATTTTGAATAAGTAATATAGATGGAGGAAAACAGTTAGGTATGTATTTTAATATAGGATTAATACTGGAGAACAAATTTTTATATTTTATCAAAAGTAATAAATACGACCAAAATACATACTCGTATTTGCGGGATGAATTTCGTTTGAGTCTCGAACTTTTTGATCAAAACTGAACTCTTCTTTCCGGTAAAAACCAAGCAGCAACATCAATGATGTATCTTGAAGAAAAATACGTATAAAAAGCTGAGCAGAAGATGCGATGTCAGATGTCAGTTTTTGCGTGGACTCATCTCGTATCTGTAAGTCACGGCCGCTTACCCCGGGCTCTCTTGTCGCTTGTCAGAACCGCCAACTATCTCCCCTACGTTGGTGATATTTCCGTGCTTTATGCTCCAAATTTATCATGCACTTGAGATATAAGCTACATGATTTGCAGCATTATTAATTTTTAATCATCTAAAAATTCTATTTTTGTATGTATATTCTTTATGAGAGTTCTAATATATGCACGTGAAATTTAGAATAAATCTTGTGCAGTTTATTCCAGAATCTTTATTGAGTCATGCACTTTAACGCTCGTTCAAAAGACTTCAAGTTTTATAACCCATTTCTTGTGGTTCATTTCCTTTAGTACGTAATAACTTTCACTACTGTTTGTCTCATACATATAACCATAAATTGCACAGTTCCATACTCCTAACACATTACAGTTTTTATATAATTTAAAATTATTCTTAGAAATAAATTTGTCTTTATGTTTAAATTCTAACTTTTTCATTCAATTTCTTTAATTAGAAAGTTTACACGGAAGTCCTAGTAACATGCGAAAAGATTAGCAATTGTGTAACCACCAAATTTAGGAACTTCGATTATTCAAGTAGCTTAAATCTTAAACCTACGTAACTGTCGGAGAGTTTAATCACAATATCAGAAATTTATTATTCATATGAAAATTTGTTTAAATCTTATTGAATTTTTTGACAAGTGTATGTAAAGAGTGCCTGTCGGATAGCAAAAGTGAAAAAATTGAATAAAAATATTTATGGTGGATCATCTCAATCTCGTACCTGCAACATACATATTGTCGAGTGTCACGGCCGGATGCAAGCACGCGCTCCGGTTAGCCCGTTAGCAGCTCCGGGTTCGAAGTTATAGTACCATAAATCCCCACCAGACCGTTGCTGTCAACGCAACCACTCGCGCCACTTACTAACCACTGTTAACAACACCCAAATTGCTGCTTAGATGTGGTACTCAAATATTTTTAAGATCGTAAAAATATTTGTTTGTTACATACAATTTAAACGACTAAAGGGCCAGTTTTTCAATCACAAGTTACCTCTAACTTTCAGTTTATCACCATTAGTAACAGTAGTTTTTATGACAATAAATTGAAGGTTAAAGGTAACTCGTGATTAAAAAACCGGGCCTTAGATGTAATGAAAAGAAACGTACATTAATCATATTCATTACACAAACTTGATTAGTAACTATGGTGAAAACTAATAATATCATCACTTCTTTAGTACAACAAATTAAATGAATTATTAATTTCTTTATTAACGCAACGTAGTCACGAACCGTTTGCTTAATTATTGCGAAATACAAATTCTTTAAGCAATAACTAATCATCTTCATTGCCTTTAGGTTCTTCCTAAATATTGCCAGAACAACAGTTTTCCGAGTAGTTAAATTTGCAAATTCATTTCAAGAAATCAATTTCAGGGAACTTTTGCAGTGGTTTTTTTTTAATACTATCCATAATTAAAATACGGAGTCAAATTTAACATCGTTTTGCACAACACTGGGTGTGACGTATGACGTAAAGAGTTCCTCATAGGCCTAAAATAATAATTTCTAATTACTATTTAAGTTGTTAAATGTAAATAAAATCTCATTTATATTTACTTTACTTTATTTATATCAAAATTATGGATTTCCTTAGATATCGAATAAGTGTCCTTACGAAAATACAGGGTGCTAATTAATTAACAAGCAAATGTTACTAATTGTAGTAATAAATTACGTTATAAATATAAATTTGGAGTATCTAAGAGTTAGATTAACAATATTTACGTAAAAAAATTAATATAAAGTGATTAACATAAAAGTTACGGCTATTAATTTTTTTCTTTTAATGCCCAAAAACTACTATACATATTGTTGAGAGCCGCTGACTAATTGAAATAAAACTAAAAAAACAAGTTGACGTAGAAATTTACTTAACTGTCAATTCCTTTAAATGACAAAGCCAAGACAGTTGATCTTTAAGGCCCAATTTCTCAATCACAAGTTAACTTTAACTATCAGTTTATAGCTCAGTAACAATTATGAAGACAGTTGTTCCTATACGTTGAAATGCAGAGTCAGCATTTTGAATGTTTTGGTTTTGAGAAATTTAGAGTTTATTTAAAGATAAAGCTGTATTTTGCTGTGTAACTTTCTTGTTATTGGATTTTGATCAAAAACGACTTAAAAAAAAAAGCTTTACTTTGATCTACTTACCCTTTTTTTCCCTAACACCAGGACCCGTCTGCGACAAAAGCCCCGGAGGCACCGCAGCCATTAGGCTTATTGTGTTAACCTTGATACTATTATCGCAACTAGTCATTGAGGCAAAAGGGTACAGGTCTTTCACTGGTTGCGTGCTGATTTCTTCGGGGGTCATTATATGGTATCCGAATTTGCGCTGTCTGCGATTTGCCAACGCATCGCAGCTGCACAGAATATGCATTGTTGTCTCTGGCTCTCCATTTCAGAGTCTGCAATTTAAGTCACCATTAAATTTGCAAATCCTCCACAGGTTGCGACCTGCTCAGACCCAGCAGTTCAGCAGCTCTCTTGTTGCAAGGACCTCTAAGGAAAATTTTGCTATGTCGATGTCGTGGTCTGCTTATCCAGTATCTATTGTGTTCTTCACTTATCCAGTCACTGAAAAAGCTCCAAATAGTGCAGGTTCGGGGCCAGGATATGCCATAGCCGCACCCTGCCTGGCTAATTCATCGGCCTGTTCGTTACCGTAAATGTCCCTGTGTCCTAGAACCCACAATAACGTAACGCAGTTGTATTCCGCCAGGTTGTTAAGTACATTAAGACATTCCCACACTAGTTTGGATTAAATCTTTGAGCTTGATAAAGCCTTCAAAGCCACCTGGCTGTCGGATAGAATGAAGATCCTCTTATTTGTATAAGCGCTCCTCAATTGGCGAATGGCGAATATTTCTGTTTGAAAAACAGAGGCAAAAGTGACCCAAAGAGAAGCACAGCCTCTCTTTTGGTTTCTGTCCGTAGATTCCAGACCCGGCACCAGTCTCGGTTCTGGGGAGCCGTCTGTATACCAGATAAAACTGGCAGGAGGAATATCCTGTTCAGGTTTACTTTGCTCAGCCAGTTCGTGAATTATTACTTTGATGAGCAAATTTGTGTTTCCTTTTGGGAGCCATATAGTCCGTCCTCATATCAAGTAAACGACCTCTTATGCTGCCAATGATACTAGTTTGACCCGCATTCATTTGGTGACGTAAATTTTGCAATCTATGGAGTCCACGTCTTGCCTCTTCCATTATCATAATGTGTAGGGGAGAAAGGTCTAGAAGAATCTCCATTGCAGCGGTGGGCGTTGTACACATTGCCCCCGTTACGCCTAGACAGGCAAGTCTTTGTACCTTACTCAGTGTAAGTTTGGTAGTTTCCTGCTTAACCTTGGGCCACTAAATCAAAGCATATATAAATGTTGGTCTAACCATTCTGGTGTACAACCAATACACCATACTTGGTTTAGGCCCCATGTTCTGTCGTAGGCTCGTCTGATCACTGCAAGAGTAGTCATCGCTCGCCTAACGAATTTGTATAAATGTTGGTTCCAAGTAAGTTTGGAGTAGAAGATGACCCCAAGATACTTTGCTTCCCCCGACATGACTATCTCATTTGCACGTAGGCGCAGAAGTCCTAGTCCCTCAAGGTTTCGCCTACGAGTAAATGGCACGATGGTGGTTTTGTGAGGACTGATTTTCAAACCTTCCTCTTCAGCCCACCTTATAACAACATTCAGGACAACTTGCATACGGTCCCTAACTATGTTATTAAATTTTCCTTGTTATGATTAAATCGTCTGCATACCCTCAAGGATCGGAACCTGCACTGCTAAGTCGTCTCAAGAGCCCGACTAGGACGGGATTCCACAGCAGAGGAGAGAGCACTCCCCCCTGCGGACAGCCTCCCGCAAGCCGCACCACCAAAATGTCGTCCAGCAGTGATATGTACACATCCTTCCTTTAAGCATCAAGTCAATCCACTTGCAGCAGATCTTCTGCACACCTCTATTCCTCAGAGCCGCGATGACTGAGTCAAAGGATGTATTGTCAAAGGCCCCTTCGATGTCTAAAAAGACAGGACCTCTTTGTTTTCCAGAGAGTTCTCCATCCTCCAAGTTAGATGATGGAGTGCTGCCTCTGTAGATACGCCAGCGGAATAGGCAAACTGGTCTGTCGACCAGTATACCGTCCCTGATATGCCCATCGAGGATTTTTTCCATTGTCTTTATTACAAAAGACATTAGGCCACCCGTCCAAGTTTTGATATGAATACCACCCTGGTCACTCTCCACACTCTTGGCAAATAGCTCAGAGCCAAGCTGGCTCTTAAAACCGTACAAATTCTAGCAAGCCGATGGTCTGACCCCTTCTGCAGCATGGTAGGTATTATCCCGTCAATCTCCTCCATATGATATGAGACACCCTGTATAATTTCATATAAATATCTACCATAATTAAATATATCAAAATCAAGTATTTAAAAAGATCATAAAAATTGCCGCATAAAATTTCAAACTATTCATTAGAGTAATGAAATTATGAACTAGTGGAGTAGGTAGATGTTTTATTCGATCTTATTGCAGTAATTAATTTATTCGTCGTACCTACGGCCGTGTTATCGGTGTTATTGTATATAAATCAATGAAGGAAGCTTTATCATTTTCTACTTCAACTAATGTTTTACCGCTAATTGTTTCATTCAATTCACAATTCTCAATTACTTGCGATATCAGACGACCCATCTCGTGATATATAAGTTGGGAGTACAAAAAGGAAATATATCCATTTTACTTGTTTTTGCTTCCTGTTATCCGAGCTTCTACGCTGCCCAGGGTTACGGAACGGTCAGTGGTCATTCTATTAGCATGTACAATCTAGATGGCCGTTCTTGCAGGAACCCTTACTTTACAGTTCACATTATTATGTGTCCTCTTATCTTGCCGCACTATGTGAAATGACAAGTAACGTTAGAATAGTGTGAAAGCACTCTACATGTCTTTTCAACTGAAATAGATAACTTAAAATTCGTTCATTTTATTCTTGACTCTAATTCAAACTAAAGCGTAGATGCACTTCCTTTTACAAGTTCAGCATAATAACATAATTACTAACTGCTACTACTACGAACAGCGCAAAAATTTAAATGTGCTAAAATTTGACAATTCATTGTGACGAGGGGAAATTCAAAAATTATCTACCTAGATATAAAGAAGACGAGAGGGGGTAATATTTATAAACATTTTTATTTTTCAATATATCTTCCATTTAAGTTCTCTGCCACTTTTTTTCCGGATGTAACCCACTTGAAAGTTCCGCAAAGAAATTGCCTATATCTTTTAGATTCCGATCTGAAGAAAATCGCTTTCCGCGCAGGCTCTTTTTAAATTAATAGGTAATAGTCAAAGGGTACTAGATCTAAACCTTATGGAGGACGGTTCACTTCAATAAAACTCATGGCTTCGATCGATTTCTTTTCTTACTTTGTGCACCTTGTAGTTGTCGCTCTTTACAGAGCTAAAAGGTCGTTCTTGTTTAAGCCTTTCTTAAATTTTGAAGTGTACTTCGGTAAGCTTCAGAATTAATTGTTGAGCCTTTTGGCATATATTTTATTAAGTAGAAAACCTTTATGCATCTATTGCATAATTTGTGAAAATAGGTTTGGATTTTGCGCTAAAATTTTCTTGCAGCACAATTTTTGTTCTGGCGTCAACAGTTATGAACCCAGCGTGCAGATATTTTGCTAAGGCCTAAAAGCCCGTTCACAATGACTTAACGTAAGAAAATTAATCACTTAATAAAAGTTGGAAACCTATTAGAAATGTAAGCGTACTAATTGGCTAATTCTATTAATTTACTTTTCTTAAGTTGACAACTTCCATTTTTAGGTTAACTCTGTTAAGTACATTCAATCAACAGCGTTCTAAAACAGTATAGTGAGTGTAGTCTTTCAGTTCTGAAGTTGAGCAAAAGAATTTTATCCTTTATTAACCTAGACAATCACTAACAATTTGCAAATACTTGTGCATGCAAAGAACAACAAATTTCTTCATTGTGAACACATAAATTAACACTCTAATTTCCTTAATTTAATTTTGTTACGTTAAGTCATTGTGAACGAGCTTTAAATCTAAATGCGGCTTTGTTAAAAGTGAAGCTTTAGATATTCCAATTTCTGCAGGAATTGATGACACTTTCAGACGTCGTCGGTCCTTCATCACGAAATCCTCAACCTTTTTACCATTTCTGTATTTCCAAGTTCTACTGACCTTCCACCTCTTGGATCGACCTGAATGGCTTCTCTGCCGCAACGAAACTGCTTTGACGGAAACTTGACTTGGAAATAAAGTCGTCCCAGTTTGGTAGCGGTTTTATGGCCTTGCCAAAAAAAGCGACAGAAAAGCGACCGAAGTACCGGTCTCCTTGAAGCTGTTTTTTATAGCAAGATCATAAAACCGATACAAAACTTGGACGACTATATCTGTTTAAGTCCTCCTTTCTCGTTTCTTCTTACATTAAAAATTCAAAACCAACTTGATGAATTTTCAGTTGAACACTCGTTATAATAAATATTTAATCAGTAATAAATAGCATCTCATTTTCACCAACTTGTAATATTCAGTCAATAAACTGTATTATTATTATTATTATTATCTGTAGTTTAATTATAAATGATAATTTACGATTAATTGAAGCTGTTCCTTAAGTTAGTTTATCATTTTTTTAAATGTTTTTGTACAGTTCAATATTCAATAATTCAATATTCGCTAACAATATTATTTTGTAGGTAAAAAATAATGAATATAATTAGTGTTTATAACTTTGAATGTGAGATACAATTTAGTTTATATTCGTAGATACGTATTTCGGCAGCTATGACTGCCATCTTCAGTACACACAGAAATAATTCCAAAGTATTTGCTTCCCAAAACTTACTGAGAAAAATTGTATTAATTCCACATAGAATAATAATAATACATACTGATAGAATGCAAAATACTGATGCTACCACGAAAATTTATTAACAAGGCGAGCAATAATCTTCATACGGAAAACAGGCAGGCGATCTCCAGAAGACGCCAAATCTTACCGCTCGACTAGCCTGTCTTCCTTTCTTCTTAAAACCATGGAGAAAATCCTAGATAATGAAATTAGAAGCGAACTTCTTGAAAAAGCGCCACTTCACCCTAAACAATTTGCCTACCAGCCAGGCAAATCCAAGGTAGATGCTCTACATAACTTTGTGAGTGTAGTGGAAAAATCTGTAGCTGCAAGAGAAATTGCCGTTGGCATTTTTATAGATATTGAGGGAGCTTTTGATAACACCTCATTTACATCTATAGAAAGAGCAGCCATAAAACGAGGCATTAATCCACCGACAATCAGGTGGATCAAAGCAATGCTGGCAAGTCGAACAGTAACGGCTTCTTTAGGAGGGGAAGAGACTTCAATAACCACAGGAAAGGGCTGCCCACAAGGTGGGGTACTATCATCGCTGCTGTGGACTATTGTTATGGACGACCTACTGAGGGAAATGACTGACAAAGGTCATCAGGTACCTAATAGGTCACGCAGATGACATAGTCACACTGATCAGAGGAAAGCATGAAGGCGTAATTTCGAACCTAATGCAAAATGCTCTGAATAATATCAATAGATGATGCCAAAAGGAGGAACTTAGTGTAAACACCCCAAGAAAACCACCACAGTACCATTCTCGAAGCGCAGGAAGCTCTCTCTAAGCACCCCCCGCTTAAATGGATCGACTATACAGCTCTCCAAAGAAGTGAAATATCTAGAAGTAACCCTAGATACTAAGCTCAATTGGAAAACACATGTCGATAAGACAGTTTTAAAGGCAACGGCGTCCTTTTGGGCATATCGCAAGCTCTCTGGTAAGACATGGGGATTGAAACCGCGAATTATTCAATGGTCATTTACAGCGGTACTAAGACCCATAGTTATCTACGCTTCTTTAGTGTGGTGAACGAAAACCAGAGTTAACCACGCAAAATAAGCTGCAGAAATTGCAGCGATTAGCGTGTGTGGGAATAACAGGAGCTATGAATACCACCCCAACAGCAGCTCTGGAAGTTTTGCTAAATTTCCCAGCATTTCACCTTCAGGTGCAGAAGGAGGGCATGCAAGCTTCCTTGAGACTAACCCGGACTAGGAAAATTAAACCAGGCGATCGTACTGCTCACCTTAGAATTGTGGATCTTTGGCAGACATATTAGATAAACCCACGGACATGATGTCGAAAGCTTTTGACTTTGACATACCTTATGAAGTGGATATCGGTAGCCGCCATATGGCTAAAAGTCAACTAGTACAGTTAGGCAACAATGTCTCCATCTGGTACACGGATGGATCAAAGACTGCAAAGGGAACCGGCATAGGTATTTATGGCCCAAAATACGAGGCATCAATAGCCTTAGGTACCACCTCTACAATTATGCAAGCTGAAACACTTGCAATAAATCTATATGCTCAGGACTGCCTAAGAAGGAACACAAAGGGTAAAAAAATTTATATTCTGTCTGACAGTCAGGCAACCATAAAGGCACTCAAAGCATACTGTACTGAATCCGTTTCCATATGGGAATGTAAACAATCTCTCAAGGAACTCGCTAAGGGCAATAAAATTACCCTAAAATGGATTCCCGGCCATGAGAGTATAGAAGGGAACGAAAGAGCCGATAAACTTGCTCGAACTGGTTCTGAGGCTTCCCCCGTAGGTCCTGAACCTTTCTGTGGCTTGAGCAAGTCACGGTTTAGGAAAGAGACTGAAAGGTGGCTGGATAGGAAGAAAATGTCCTAGTGGAGTAATGTTCCAGGGCAAAGACCGGCGAAGAAATTTATCAAGTACTATTCGCCTGAGATTGCTCAAAAGCTTTTACTTCTGACGAAGAACGAAATAAAGACTATTACAGGTCTTTTCACCGGCCACTGTGCTGTGAGGTATCACCTTAAGAACATGGGCTTGGTGGAAAGTGAAATTTGCAGGCTATGTGAGTCGGAAACAGAAACAGCTGAACACATACTCTGCAAATGCAAGACATTAACAAGACTTCGGCTTAGTCACCTAGAAAGGGTGAGTCTGACACCTACGAGGTGATAGCAAAGCCTCTTAGGAACATTCTACACTTCGCTGATAAGGTAGGGTTCCTAGGAAATTAATTACTTGGAGTTTGAACAAAAGATCAATATGGTCGCAGTTCTGAAAGGCTTATAAAGCCCATTGATCCCGTAGTACAATCGCATACAATACAAAGGCGAGCAATTAGGAAAAAGTCCCGAACCTACTCGAATCAGTAATAGAAATGCTGCTAGCAGTTAATCTGCTGTGGTTTCGGCTAAGCTCAGTAGAGAAGCGAATATTTCAGATGTTAAAATCTAGATCAGAACGAACTGATAATTCACGCAGGAAGTCGTTTTAGGGCAACAGTTTCCTCATTATTCCACCAGGGACGCAGTCTCTCTAGTGATCAAAGAGGGATATAGGTGAGCAGAAAACTGTTAGTTTGCCATTTACCCTACTGTGGCATTGAAGGAATAAAGTCGCCCGATGTATCGTTATTTTTTCTGTTGAGAAAACATATCAGTCGACCTATAAAAATCGGCTAAGAGTTTATCGGCCAGATATAGGCTGGGTTGTACAAAACATTTAAGCCAGGATTAAATTTGTGTCACATCTAACTTAGGCTTAAATTTAATCTTGGCGTAAATGTTTTGTGCAATCCAGCCTAAATGAAAAATATGTGCAAAAAGCATATCAAAGTGGAGGGACGATTTTCAATTGATCTATGAGCTTGGATTGGAGCACGTGGTCCAGGTATTTGCTGCAGAAGTTTACAGAAAAGTGCTCCATAATGAAATACTTCCATCTGTTAGCGAAATTTATGGAACCAATGCTGTGTTTCGGCACAACTGCCGAACTGCCCCCCATCTACAAACCCCGAATTGCAACAGTATAATTGAATGAAAATCGCATTGAAACTTTACGGTGACCAGGCAAGAGTCCAGATATCAACCCTATTGAAAATATTTGCTAAGAAATTGTATTTTGCAAAGTTTCAACCACAAATAACAGTCTAAAGTCAAATAACGATCTAAAGATTGGAATGATTTAACGCCTGAATACATAGATAACTAATAACTTCTACGCCTAATCATTTACAAGAAGTAATGGGGGAATTTAAAAATATTATTGCTATTACCTAATTTTAATTGTTTGTTGTTAGAAATTCTGTATTTGTTTTATTGCAGTTTATAAATGCTAGTTTCGTTGAGATAATCTGAAATAAACATTATGTTTTTACAGAAATTTTAATGAATAAAACAGTAAGAAAGTTCAAATAGCACAGCATGAAATTTTAAATTCACGTACCTAACTAGATTTTCGACCCTGTACCAATTTTTTTCGGCGACAATTTGACATTCGCTTGTAATAACTAACAAGTGTCTAAATAAAAACCTGGTCGAGTAGGCTTAATTTAGTAATTCTGTTATGTAAATGCAATGGATAGATTCTCTATTACAACCTACTTGACCAGGTTTTTATTTAGACGCTCGTTAGATAGTAAGAAGAATAAAATCTACGTCAACGAGGTAACGAAAAATTCCAAAGAATTATAATTTATATGAAAATTAAACCAGGATGTTGAGTTTCAGAAAATATCTTTTGGCACTTCAATTATTTTTCGATATTCAATTAAAATCCATCCCGAGAACGTTTTGAAATAAATACAATACATTTAGAATGTAGGGCAGTGCGGAGAAAAGCCAGAAAAGTAGAATTAAAATAGGTTACTACAAAGTAATGGACAGGAGAGAATAGATAAAAAAAATTTATACAAAACAGAGTTGTAGGAAATTTTGGAAATCATTTATTGAACACAAACAACAGATTATATCATTAAAAAATATATCGAGATTATCTGTAAAAAAAATTCCAGAGGAAAAGGCAGAAGAGAACGACATTCTAAGGATAGAAACAAGAAATTATTAAAACATGCTAAAGAATTAGTAATAGAATGGGTGAAATATTGATGAGAATAAAAAAGAAAATATGGAAATGCCTAGTCAGGAAGAAGACGAAGGAGTATCAACCTCGATCAGAAGAGAAGTTGGAGAAATCAAAGCAGAATTTGAGAAACAAAGATGGTTCAGAATTATAACAGAATTAATTAAGTATGAAATTAATATAAATTAACAGAAAAAATGGATGGCGACCAGCGATATACAGTGTGGAAGAAAATTAAGGAATTCATTCGATATCTTTGAAATTATTTTGTTCTCGGAAAAACGCTCGGACAGAATGGACTGAATGGGCACCTTTTAGGCGCAATTGTTTTTTTTACGGTGACCAACATCAGAGTTGTGACGTCATCGATTGTTTGTAAACCTACTGTTTTGATTAAGTTATTCGATAGATAATAGTTTTCTACGCATCATAATGTAAAACAGTTATGGAGTTGAATGACAAAATTTTCGAGAAAAATTAAATCAGAAGTAATAAAATTTAGTAACCAAGAAATTTCTCAAAATTATAAAATATGTAACAAAAAATGTTGCTGTTTGCAATGGTAATAATTTTTCCCAGTTTTCTTGAAAAAATTAAGTGGAAAGCTATATTTCTTTTACAGTGGTTACAAAGCTTCCAAAATTGCGAACATTCTGGCTTTTATCCACTGACAGGTTTGTAACTGAATGTACAACTACACTCAAAATCATGATTTTTTTCAAATTTTGAAACTGAGTGCAAATATCAAGTAAACGGACAATACATACATATAATATACATAATATTTCAATTTAGATTTACTGAAAAGTTCTTATTTTAGATAAGTAAATCACCTTTGAAATTTACAGAAGGTCAACGTTTTATGTTCGTTTCATTATCTCAGTTGACGTTGTAATTCGGATGGTATCAATTTAGCGGTACTGATTCTGTATTCATATACACTCATCGATCAAGAACACATGCAAATTGGAAAAAGAACACCCTTCTTGCTGGACATTTTCGAGAGTATCAGTAAATCTACTGAGTAGTAATGAATCGTAGGCTTTTCAGTTAAGAACTTAATGATTTTTATAATACTACCGATAAGAAAAGGGATCATTGTAAGTAAATGGAGTTAAATTAGATACAAAAAAATTTAATCTTATTAATAAATAAGATTAAATTTGTTAAGATTAAAATCTGTTAGTTATAAGGATTCTCTTAAAAGGATATAATATGAAATATAATCTGTTAGTTATAAGGATTCTCTTTAAAGGATATAATATGAAAGTCAATGTAAATATCACAATTTATTTTATTAAATAAATAAATAACTAACAGATTAACAGTCAATGTAAATATCGCAATTTATTTATATCAATAAAATAAATTGCGATATTTACATTGACTTTCATATTATATCCTTTTAAGAGAATCCTTGTAACTAACAGATTTGGGTATCGGATAAGCTAATACAAATCAATGCATCCGATAGAGTAAAAATATACAGGACTTGCGACTTGCAGTTAGCTTAATCAAATGCCATCTGCCGAGCACACCGAAAGTTTTTAGGACACTTTCTAAACATCAGCGCATTACTTAAAGGTTCCACTTTAAAATGGCTCAGATTAGACCTTCCATATTTTTGTGAAATAAGAAATATGAGTTTAAAAGAAAAGAGTGCTAAATCATAAAAATTTACAAAATTAAAAATATTTCAAGAACAGCTTCATTTAGATATAGGGACATCTTATAATTTTCTATTCAAAATTACCTGTAAATCCAAAATTTGCAAGAAAAAGTATATGATTCCTTTTAAAATAATGAAGTTGATAGCGATTTCCGGTACAACCGGAAGTTCAAATACATTGAAAATATTTTCATTAAAAAGTCCTCTAGCGGCTGTGAGAGAGAACAAATTTTTCGAGAAATTTAATCAATCATAAAAAAATAAAACTTCATTAGACACAGTTGATATACACATATGACGTAATAGCCAGTGCTACAGCTACTTGATTATCGTAAGGTCTGTTCCAACCTCGCTTTATGACCGTTTCGAAAGCGTCAAAAGCATGCACTCATCAAAGTTTTACACTTGACAAAGTTGTCAAAATCGATCATTATTTCGGTGGGCAATTGATTATGACGGTTTCTTAAACGGTCAGAAAGCGTGGTTGGAACAGAGCTATAGCTGACTCGTCGTCCCTTTTGAAGCTCAGTCAATTGGTGTTGTGTATGTGTATGTGGTTAACATATTTCTTAAACTATGACCAGATGTGCAGCTCCTAATTGTTCAAATCATTCACGCAATGGTTTCAAATTTTTCAGGCAAGTAATTTCTTTTCACCATAAAAATAATATATTTATATAACCTCACATTGGGCCCCAAAATGGTGAACTAGTCAGCTGTCTTGTATATAGTAGCTACAGCCACTGCAGTTCGTTGTTTTTGGGTACAATTTTTGATCAATTGTATATTATATTTCGAAAACTTAGACACAGAATTGCTTTTATGTTTTTCCCGTCATCTGTGACAACGATTCTCTTACTCGTTTTTTTTTTTGTCGCAAGAAATTTCAGTCACCTTGTATGTTATTTAAATGATTTAAAAGTTTTCATTCCTTAAAGTAATTATGTAGTGTAACTGTGACTTATTGTTAGATACATATTTTTATTTAAATATCTGATTTGTATTCCTTTATATAATTTTTGTATAAAACTATTATACAGGGAGTTCACGGGAAGCCGCTACAATAGCTAACTTTTTTTATTTGAATTTTACGAAGTAACTTGAATTAGAGAAGTTTGTGGACCTTTCCTGTTCGATTTTATAGCAACACCGGAAAAACAGGTCAGGTTATAAATTATAAAGTTTATTTTACCCTTTTTGACGTCTTTTTACATTTCGCACATCGGCTGCAAGAGTGTCATAAATGAAAACTGCAAGATTTCCGTTACATGCAAAAATTATTCCATTTTCCATCAAAATTCGATATTTGAAACAAAATTGAATTAATAGTCATATCTTCAACTTCTTTAGATTAATAAGGCATTGTTGTGTTTTTAATATGATTTGTTTCATATTTCAATTTTTTTTTTTTTTGAAGCTGACGTTTATTAAAAATTCTGAGTTGTATCACTCCTGCAGCCGATGTGCGATTTACAGAATTAATGAAAGATGTGAAAGATATTTTCAGAGCCTACTCTTATCTGAAAATTTTTGATTGCCCATTATAAGAGTCATTAAAATTATATAAGTAAAAATTCTACAGTATGATCAACTATACATACAGCATTCTTCTACTGTTTGAAAAGAAGAAGAAAAAAAAAACTAATGTCATTTTTTTAGAAAGGAAATATGATACAGCAATAATCAATTATTTACCTACCATTCATTGGTGAGTGCTATTTTTTAAATACATACTAAGTTGATTTCAAAAAGTTAGATAACTTTCCCAGGCAATTCATATTTAAAATTTAAAAGCCGCTGAAGTATTTAATAATAATTAATTAGAACGAGGATGTCTGATAAATTTACCAAACTCGACTATATGAGCAAACAAAACCATTCATTCTTAATAAGCTACTTTCCTTTAATATTTCATAAGAAATTCATATCGCCAACTTAAAATAAGATATAAAAGAAAGAAAATATAAGACAATAGTCATTATACGTAACTGTTCGTTTATTTCTCTTATGAAATCTGTTATGTTGTCTTCTTCAATTTTTCTGCATTTCTTCAGTGATGAAAACTTTTTAGTGTCTGTTACTGTAATAGTAATTCTGAAAATGTTCGAAATTGCTGCTTTTATTGAAACCTTCAATTTATTTAAAAACACAACACATTAGAATGTTATACCCGATATGCCTAATAAAAAAGTCCTTTTTGTGAGACTTCATTTATGTCAAGACAAATTAATTGCCGTATTAAAAGTGTATGGAACCGCTATGCCTTATTCGTTTTATTTTTATACTAAAGTGGTAAAAATGTTTACAAGTATCAGAGAAGATTCTTTTTAAACATGATTAATTGCCATCACGGAATGCTCATTCAGATTTCATCTCGGCGATTAACATGTGATGTTTTAGAAACAGGTTGTTAATAATAAACGCGCTTTCGCAATAGCGATGGTGTGCACACAAAGAACAAGGAAAAATCCCGAAACCTATTCTAAATTATCTTAAAGCTCATTTATTTCGGAAGCAGAAGAAACCGTAAAACTTTTAAAACATTAGAGATTCAAAATAAGAAAAACAAATTTCTTGATAATTTGAATATGTGGTTGAAGAAGTAAATCTTTCGCTACAAGATGTTTTTATCGTGGAGTCTTTGCCGGAGTTTTGCGAGGGAGAACGGAGGGTAAAAACCCTGTGCATGTAGATTAAAATCCACCGCAACGAGCCACCAAGTTAAATATCGCTGCAGTTCCCCCACCCACTTATAAATCTCAGCCAGGTCCCACTCCAACCGCGATAATATTTAACTAAATTCTTGTTCCATATAGCTTGCCAACGTGAATCTTTATATAAGTGGCCATAAACTTAACTGATATTATTTTACATGTATCATTACAAATTTAAAATTAAAGTGTTCAACGATAAACCATATGCTCACATACAAGAAAATTAATGAAATGATTTAGGCTTTGAATTATTTATTTAAGCCCAACTCTGCAAAGAAGGTTCGGATGCAGATTTTAAAAGATTGACTAATGCGAATCCATTATTTCTTTTAACAAACGAATACTTCTTTAATGTCCAGGAAGAGCGAGTACCGGAAGTGAGTTCGGCTGGATTTGGCAGTGGCATGTCGATGTAGGCGCTATGAAGGGAACAGTTCTATGCTCGACAGGGTAGTTGCGTGATTGACGTATTCCTCATCAGTATTCCGGCCTCGTGATTGGACAGACGGAGCTGTCAATCAAAAAGTTTTATATGCGCCTCCCTCAGTAACACGCTCCAGGCCCCGGGGCTCCACAATGTATTGGAATATTTTTATTCCCCGTTTACGGTTTTAATACTCAGTATAAAAATTAAATGGAAATGCGCATTTCTGAACGAGGGTGAAATTCAATTCACATTTTAAACGATTTTTAAAACCAGTTTAAGTAACTGATATTTCGATGCGATGAAATATTGAAAAAATACAATCATCTGAAATTGATGTTGAGAAAGATTTTTAGGCGTGGGTTTTGTTATTAACATTATACATTCAAGCCACTGTACTTTTAACTTATACTAAATTGATACATAAATTCATTCGTTACGTTTTTCCTTAAATGTGAAAATGATCAGCATAGTTCAAAGGTGTATTTTTAAATTTATTATTAAATTAGAAAAATATCTGTAACTAAAAGGAACTTAAGTATAATAATAAAGCGACAATTCTAAGTATTAAGGAAAACAGCTTATGACAAAGTACACATCCAATTGCATAATCAAGTAATAACTACATCTCAAAACGATGGTAGTTAATAAGTTTCTACGTACTTTTAAAATTAATGGCAATAATTTGAAAGACGTTTGTATAGCAGGTATTAATTTTAGGATCTCTACAGAATTTCTGACGCAATCGTAATACTGATAAATCTAGTTTGGTTAATATATAGAATCGGGTCACATAAGAATGAGGTTTCTAAAGAAGAACATGTAACACAATGATTAATGACGATGCCCTGCAGTGCCACATGAGCAAACATTTTGGTTACTCCCTGATGCAACTTATTAACGCCTAGAATGTGTTGTTCGAAAAGAGTTGATTTATGAAATATTAAAAAAATGACATCCACTTAATGGTGACAATTTGAATACTTCTGTAGTGATTAACACCTGCCGACACGTACATACACTGGCAAAATTTTCAAAATTTTTATTAGCGAAGACGCCAAGCATAACTTCAGTACAGATTTAGAACGAATTATTTTAGAAATGTAGAAATAATATTCTTAAAATAAAAACACTGTTTCGCTTGCTTGGCGGCAGCTAGCGACAGGATGGGAATTTTTTTGTACGAACTTCCTCGTCACTCATCACCAACAGTTCCATTTAAACCTTTGTTTTCTTAAACTGCTTTTTACAGACATGCTTGAAAGATGAAAATTCATTTTTAGAGTCTATTTTGACACGTCGCAAAGTATTGATAACCTTTACGATGAAGAAGAAACACAAGTCTTATGCACACTAATATTTAAAATTTGAAAATAATAGGTACCTACTCTTGGTATGTGTTTAAGGAGAAAATTATTATCTTTTCTTTTGCGCTAATGACGAACATAAAACTGATTGAAATTTGAACATATGAAAACGAGGTCTGTGTGTGTGGTGTAATCAGTGTCATGTTCATTTCAAGTCTGTCGTCAACTTTTCGATGGCGCGCTTCCTGTAACCTTGGTGCTTGGCTCCCACATCTATCATTGCAAAACAAGACCATACAAAATGTAGGTTTTAATTTATCAATTCAGAAATTTTACATTTCTGATTGTTACTAAACATTATTTTTATAATTATTACAGAACTATAAGATTTAAAACTATTTTATGTGCAACAATAGAAAATTGCAACGATCCAACTAAATTATTACGTATGATATGCGATGTGCAAAGGAGTGTGTTTCATTAAAGCAAGTGACTCTTGAATGCAATTAAGTCAAATGCTTTACTACAAGGTATAAAGCTATAAGGTTACATTTATTTTAAACTACAAATAAACTGGAACTGATATATTATTATTATTTATTTTTACAAGCACTTTGAAGTCACATTTCAATGAAAATGGCTTGCATCACAAAATATTACAAAGGCGTTTCTAGGTATAAAATGCGTTATTTTATATGAATGATTTATACGGGAACGTTTCATAATCTGTAACATTCAAATATTCTTTCAACAATACATCATTCTTTCTGTATAAACTTACCCTCTTTAGCTTTCATATCAAAATCATTGCAAGCCGGGTGACTGCTCAGATATGAGAAAGTCCACAGCTCCATTTGTCAAAAGAAATATAACACGATTTAGACGGAATCTGAGTTTTTTCGCTGCACGGCGTACGCGGCCTTCTTCGTCCGTCTTGTTCCTGCGAAAGACGAAACGATATTACATGTTTCATTTGGCACATATGTATGTATGCATAAGTGACTACATAAAATTTTACTAGCCATATCATTTAATCAGATTCGAAAATTTATGGGCCACTTGTTCCAAAATCATGCTCTCATATTTGTGCGAGAATCCGCGAAATAAATAATAATATGCATTGTGTCACACGGTATTAGGGTAAATTATTACGATTTTATTTTTAATACTCAGTTTGCTCAGTTTTTATTATCAAAATTAAATTAAGTGTTAAAAATTTAGAAAAAGTGGAATTTCATATGGAGCAATATTATTGGTCTGGCATTAATAATAACTTTAGCATTCCTAGGATACATTTTTCAAAGGATGCTAGTCTGAAATTTTCTTTCTAATAAAAATTTTCTGCTAATTTTCGTTTTTAGTTGTAATAAAAAATTGTCATTTTCGATTTTGTTAGTCGCCAATTTTCTTTTATTTCTATAGATATGAAAGAGAAAAAATAGAGTCACATTATTAAGGCATGCAGTCGAATAACATAATTAATTTTTTGTCATTTAGCTGAATTCTGGACTTCTTTCTTTAACGGCCGGTATTACCAACGTTTCAAGGAAACCTTAAATTTAAGTCGTGTTTAGATTGTGACATTTCTGCTTGGTTTGTATATAATCAATCATATTCTAAACACGAATTAAATTTAAGGTCTCCTTAAAACGTTGGTAATACCGGCCGTAAGTGAATTAAGTCGTACATATTTTTTTTATATTCGACAATATACAGCCTGTATCATAACGTCTGATTAATATTAACTCCACGCGATTCTTTGTTAAAAACTGTATCGACAAATATAATAACATTTTCTCCAAAAACGTATAGTTTCCAAAATAGAGCCGATCAAAGTTTTTTAAATATGGCAACGCAGTGTAAAGAACACCACATTTAATTTAAGTAATCCCACTATTCGGGAACATGTATGTAGGGTCCTTTCTTAGCAACCTGATTGTCAGTAAGAAGCAGCAGAATTCTGCGAAAATAAACTTGAAATTTGACAGTCATTTTTAAATTACCTGGATACTCATTTACACAGTTGCAACATCCTCCCAGATTATAAAATGTAAAGAATTTTCTTTACTAAAATATAAATTAGAATTAAACCGAGGGGGAAAATGGGTGAAAATATTATTTAGTTAACTCACCCATTGCATGTTTCATGTACTTCTTGACGAAATTAGCTAGATTTATCGCTCCTTACTAAAACAGAAATCAGTTTTTAACTCTCAATAACTTCACAACCAGAGACTTAAGAGGAAAGTCGTATTATAATTTTCTCTATAGTTTTCAACATAGAATCGCGTGTTGTGAATATTTTTCAACGTTATGATACAGCCTGTGTAGTTTGTCCACGAGTACTCAATAATCTGTCAATTTATTCATGTGTTTGGTCAAAGATAATGCTATCCATAATTCACTACCAGCAGTGAATAATTATTATTCGCGATATCATGGTAACGATCATTGTTTATGGTGTATAATGAAGGAAGTAGGTTACGATTACGTTATTTAAACAAGGAATGCAGTTTTATAACATTTTATGTACGGAACGACCAACATTTTTATTAATAAAACTTTATACAAACTCCTCAAATCTCAAAATTAATACAATTACTTAGTTATTTACATGAACATTAATAACATTTGAACAATTAGATAAGATATTTGCAGTCGTGGACAAAGTATAGTACACGACTCGCTACAATAGCTATCATTACCTCGGATTATCCTCGATAGTAATAGCATTCATTAAGGCATAGTGTATAATATACTATTATTGGATTTCTTTCTTGTAATTAATCAGAAAAGCAGGCTGCATGATTCCCGCTTTTTTATTCTTATACGATTAACTTAAGTTGATGTCGATATAATTCTAAGAGGAGTTCGTTTTTTCGCTTTTGTCAAACTTAAATACTTAAATGAAATATTTGTTCGAGTACTTTCTAATAGTTTATGATTAAAAAATTAATACCTTGATTAATATCATTATACAATGTATTTTTTTTTAAATGCCATAAAGGTTGGCCATGAAAATTGAAACTCATGTCGTAGCTTGACATCTAACACATGCCAAATCTGAAAATTTACAGTAAATGAATGGAGCTAAGATATGAATTTTCTTTTCCACAGCCACCCCTTATGGCATTTTTAAAAAAACACATAGTACTTCGCCATGAAAAAAAAATTTTCTTCGGCAACTCTGCAAAATATTGTTCAACAACTTCTTTAAGTTCTTCATCAAATACAAAACTCTTTCTTCTAAGATGCTTTTTTAAGTTTGACGAATCTAGGTCAAGGCTAAAAGATGAATACCTTAACTCTATCAATCCACAGTAATTGATTATTTACTCCATTTTGTTTGCCTTAAGCCGGGCTCAGACGACTGGTGTACTTGGCCAATACACCAATATTGGTATCTTTGGCAAATGTACCAGCTCATGAAAGCCATTTTACGCAAAGGCGCTCACACGACGTGTACAATTTTTATTTTTTAATAAATAAATAAATAAATTCGCTGGCGTAGAATTTATACAATGTTGGCGGGATAGATAGAAGAGTGCTGGATAGCGGTCATTTTGAAAATGTTGTCCCTTGTGCAGCTTTTTTAGTAGTATTTGTGGATATTATTTAAAAGTAAAAAATCAAGAAATTCAAGTACCACTTCATTTGACTACTCCATTTAATTTTTTTATAATCATTAATAAACACTTTACCTTTTCTATCCGCTTATCAATACAGAAGGAATAGTAGTTGCAAAGCAATATACAATTATATTAACAACTCGTGTGAGCGCAACTACAAGTATGAACTTGTCAAGTCGACCAATAATTGTGATTCCTTTGACTTGTGCCATTTTTACCGACAGACGTTGGGAAATTGACCAGTACTCACCAGCGACAAATAATTGTACAAGTAAACCACTCACACGGCATGGCAAGTATACGCCATTAACAAATATTGGCCAAGTACACCAATCGTCTGAGTCCGGCTTTATGAATTCAACAATTGGCATGCAGAAACAAGTTTTTTGCGAATAAGAAATTGGGCGTTTTTTTCTCCAGAGTAGTATTTATATTTTGAATTATGTTTCCAGTTTATTTTGACTTTTTTTCGTTATGGAGAGCCTTTATAAACCAACTGCATGAATTCCTCTTTAGTGCAAGAGTCCCAGAGTCCCAAGTTTCATCCCCGGTGATAATTCGAGAAAGAAAATTTCTATCCCTTTCCAACGCGGTCAAACTTTCTTGAGAAATTCCTTACTGACCATTTTTTGATCAGATGTAATCAATCCGGGAATTCGCCACGCGGATATCTTTTTATCCAAATTGTTATGCAAAATTTTTAGGACATTTATTCGAATATGCAGACTTCATTGGCAATAACAAAGATCTTTATATACCGATCTTACAATAGCTAATTTTCGATTTTCACACCATCTCTTCAGTTCAAGCTTCCACAGGTCGTCCGAACTTTGGTTACTGTTAATTGATTTTCTACTCCATCGAAAGAGTTTAGACTAAAATTTAACTTGAAAATAAAAAGGTGCATCTTACAGCAGTCATTTTTTCATAAATAATTTTTGGACCATTGTCCTCGTTCGTCAGGTACTTTATAACACTGCGATGTTCCACCTTAATTTTACAACAAGTTTTTTATAACTGGTTTGGCATCGTCGCTCTTTTGTTCAATGGCTACACAGAGAAAAGAAAAATATTAAAACAACCTAAGTTTTGGTTGGATACGTTCAATGCATTTTTATGTATTCAATTTAAGTAGAAAATGTTTGAATCAACAAAAAAAATATTTGAATCACTGTAAAATATGCTTTTGTTCAAAGAAATAACTGACTGTATCCAAACAAAACGTTTTCTGTGTATAGTAGGTAGGTAACATAAAGATACGCCCTCGTATTATTGCTATTTGAAATAGAATTTTCAAAATTTCGAATTATGAAATGCACATTCTTTCATATTCATACATATTCTTAACAAGTAATTAGTTAGTATATGTAAAGTTCTTTTCTTTAACATATGTCGATCGTACAGAGTTAAGAAAATATACGACAAAATGACATGACAAAAGCTGGACGGCTGTTTTACGAAACCTAAATACTAAAAGAAGATAGATATATAAAAGTTATTTGACTTATCGATCGATCGGCAAATAATAAAAAATATTTAGATAAGAGGAGGCTATGAAAAATAAAATCTGAGTCTAAGCTAAGAACTGTTCGTTTGTTCTGCACTTTTCTACACTTCTTGCACCAACTGCTCCTGAGAAAGTGAGATGTATATAATATAATGTAAGTTGGAGTGAGAAAAGTAGAGTAAAGCAGTTAAAAGTGTAGAAAGTGCCGAACAAACGAACAAATCTCTTGATTCCAAACTTTTAGTTTGATATTTGCTTCCTGACTTCTGTCAAATCTGTAGTTTAAACGTTTTGAAAGTTGCAGAATGGTCAGCAAGTAATCCCGCGGCATTTGAAATTAGTCGTTATCACATCGAGACATATTTGCCAGAGTATCGTGACATTTTATTGTGAAAATGAGATTTTGGGTACGTCATGAGCACTATATGCGTAGGAACGTTCTGCCGGAATATTGTAAGTCATCCTATTATTAAAACCCTTGTACAGGGTGATTCACGGAACCCGTTCTATAGAAGTTTAGGCACTTGCCTTCATTATTTTTCGGTGAAAATTTGTACCCTCCAACAGCCGCTAGTGCACTTTTTAATGAAAATATTTTCAATGTATTTGAACTCCGGTTGTACCGGAAGTCGCTGTCAACTTCATTATTTTAAACGGAATCATATACTTTTTCTTACAAATTTAGGATCTACAACTAGTTTTGAATACAAAATTATAAGATATTCCCATACCTAAATGCAATCGTTCTTGAAACATTTTTAATTTTGTAAATTTTTATGCTTTTTAAAGTCATACTTTTTATTTCACAAAAATATGGAAGCTCTAATGTGTGCCATTTCAAAGAGGAACTTTTAAGTAATGCGTTGATGTTTAGAGAGTTACCTAAAAACTTACAGTGCGCACGGCATATGGCGTTTGTTTAAGCTAACTTCAAGTCACCAAAACATTATTTTTTTAAATGCAACACCCTGTATATTTTTACTCTATCGGATGCAGAATTTAATTATGCATTGATTTGTATTAGACTACCCGATATCCAAACCTGTTAGTTATCTAGTTATGAGGATAAAATTTCACAACTGCGTTACTGTGCGCAGGGCCAACCATCATGTTATAACCAAATTTCATGGTCTATGCTAAGATCTTCCATAGCGGGTCCTACTGTACTCTGCAGCAATTGAAGATACTTGTTGCCGGTGAGAAATCCGATAAAAAAGGGACTAATGATTCGGTATCCTAAAATTCCTGCCCATACGTTAACAATTTGGCGGGATTGCCTTCTGCTCGGAACAGTTAAATGTAAATTTTGACTACTCCAATACCGAACATTTTGAGAATTTTGGTTACCCGGTGTAGAAAAAGATGACTCATCACTAAAGAGTGTTCCCTGTAAAAGGATTCTATCTACATTGCACATCTCTAGGATAGTTTCAGAAAACATCATTCTTCGAAATTTGTCCTCTTACGTGATACTTCAAAAATTAGTAAAACCTTGTTTGACAAACATCGCTTAAAACACGAACTGACATTTGCGTATTAAGAGCCAAATAAACTTTAATTGGGGTAACTAGCGCCAAAACGGGTAAAAATTGGTTTACATAAAAATATTGCGCAGGCCGCTTAAGAGATTCCATCTCGTAATCTAGTAAGTCGTGGGATTGACAATTTGAAGCCAGTTTGTTACATAATAAGTTATCCTATACAAGACGGCCATGCGTGCTGTCAAAGCATAATTAAAGTTTTAAAAATTTCCTTGCAAGTCGGTTTTGATTGCAGTGGATTCCTCGAGCATCCTGTGTACAGCTACGAGGCCCCAAATAGGGCCGAAATAGCTGTACAGAGGATGATCGAGGAATCCACAGCAATCAAAACCGACTTGCAAGAAAATTTTTGATATTTTTTTTTTACATTTGCATAATTTGTCCACGCTTCCTGTGATTTCCAAATGTTTAATAATCCTACACAAGGTAATTTTCGTCCCACATAAAACTTTACAAATGAGTCCTTAATATCCCGCAGACTTTTCCGAATAATTAAGTTTTAAATAATATTTATTCTTCGGTAGTAATTCATGTCTAAATAAAAACCTGGTCAAGTAGGCTACATTTAGTAATTCTGCTATGTAAATGCAATGGATAAATTCTCGATCACAACCCACTTGACCAGGTTTTTATTTAGACGCTCGTTATTAACTCCGTACAAGGTTTACGAAGCAGAAAAAGAAATCGAACTTTTCTAAGAAGTGCAAAAATTGCAAATTTTGAATGTTATCATTTTCAACTAGAGATGTAGCGGATATCCGACAACTATCCGGTTATCAGCCGATATCCGGCAACTATCCGGTTATCCGGCTATCCGACAACTATCCGGTTATCTGGGTATCCGGGCACATTTTTGCTATCCGGCCGGGGTGTGATAATGGAAAAATTAAGGTTCAATAATAAATCGGAGGTTTTATTTCAATCTTTTATTAATAAAATTTATAGTTTAAACTAACGGGGTTTCGATTCAAAAATTTGTAGGTACAGTAGCGGACAATAAAATCCGGGCAAGAATTTGACATGTCGTGCATATTTCGACAAATTTGGTAAATCAGGCTTTTATTGAGGTTATATTTCTGTCAAAATAAATATATAAAATTTGAATTAAACGCCAGAATTACTAGTGACATGCATTAAACGTCAAAATATTAAAGTGAGGTTTACATTGTGCATGGCTTGCCCGGATTTTATTGTCCGCTACTGTACACCTTCTTTAGTTTGCTAAGCTTTCTCCAATATTTAATAGCTTCATCAGAGCACTACAAAATATTGGTTTCGATCTTTAATTACAATTAAATAATAAAAAATTTTACTCTAATGTATATAAAATAATTTTAAATAAGTTATACTTACCAATTTTTCTATGTCTCGTTTCGAAGAAATTTTTTTCTCATTTTGTGTGACATTACCATTTTTTAATAATTTCGAAGTTTACTAAATGAATATAAATTTATTGAGACAGATTGTTTGTGAAATTAACATTATTTGAATTATTATCATAATTCTGAATGTTTTGAGAAAACAAATTTAATTAAATACACACATGTTAAATTTAAATTTTGAATATGAAATCGAAAATTCATTAAATTATTGTTAATGTTTTGGGCAAAAAACTAAAAACAAATATTCACATAAATGAGACCAAAGGATTTACTTCTTCAATTGCAAAAAATGGTCTAATTCCCAATCACATTTTATTTAAAACAAAACATACATTTTTGATTACTGATCTTCAAAGAACCGAAAGAAACGAAATCTTTAATTTTAGCAAAAAGTTGGGAAATGGAACACTTAGTTTTGAAATGAAAATTACAAACCATGAAATTGGCATTAAAAAAAAATATTATTTCATAACAAGAAAAACTTTCAAATTAATACCATAACATAGTAATGAATTTTCAACATGCTTAGAAAATTCTTTTAAAAAATCCTTTGATGCTCCCCAGAATAGGATATGCTTGAACTTCTCAGGTGACGATGACTTATTATATTACATAAGTGTCTATTTGACAGTAGTTTATCGTTTAATGTTAAATATCAAATTTAGTAACTTTAAGGAACTTAATGAAATAAAACTTTTTAACAATCATGAAAAACGATTTAGGTCTAAAATTTACTTTACCAATCAGAATTAATACTGCAAAATTATTGACTGATTTAAAGAATCTTATTGATACTTTACCAAAAGAACGAGGAAATTTAATTAGAATGGAATTTGTATACATATTAAAGGCTGATAAGGGTTCTACCATAGTAGCTACTTATGATAAAAGATTATAAAAACTGCCAGTGTAAAAATCAGAAATAGTGTGGCCGTAGTCTTCCTGTTCTTAGCTTGTTCTTTCAACAATACCTAACATATTTCAATCATAATAGCTTAGTAAATTATGTGCGTTTTCTAGAAGATTCTTGCCACTTTAGAAAAAATTGACCGCGAAATTTAAATTTTTAAATAAGTTATTAAGTACATGCATTTTAAAATTTGGAACAATATTTTCCTTTACCGTTTTGCTCTAAAATTTACGAGAAAGCCAATAATTGCATATACAGGTGTTTCAATTGTCGCGACGTAAAATGAAAGGAGTTGTAAGGAATGGAATTTCAAACATTTTTTCTCATATAAACATGTGTCCGATTTGTACTAATTTAGTAGATACAGAACCTCAAAGTTGTTACATGTAAACTTCTATTAAAACACAAACATTGCAAATTAACATTGAACGGTAAACTACTGTCAAATAGACACTTATGTAATGTAATCACCTAAGAACTTCAAGCATATCCATCTCTGGAAAGCATTAAAGGAAATACTTTATGCTGTCGGAATTCATACAGAAGAACAGCTTTTGGAAAGAATTAATTTAGCTTTCGTTGAAATTCAAAATGGGATTTTCAATTTAATTACACCCACGAATTAGTTCGTCGGTGTCAATCAAGCTTGTCTTGCAACTGGAGGAAGTGTTTTTGAACATTTCCTTTAAACAACCCAAAAGGATCACAATCAAATCACAGCAACCTACGTTAATAAAATTTAAATGTAACAAATTTAAGCCCTGTATCTAGTAAATGCGTAGAAATCGGACACATGTTTATAACAGGTGATCAATATCTTTTCTAATCAAGTGACCTATGAAAATAAAATCATGTGTCTTTGATTAGTTCATTATTTCAAATATCATTTGAATTACATACATATTTATATTACATTCCTATACAAAACGATAGGAATGCAATATAAATAATTCAAATAGCATTTGAAATAATGAACCAAACAAAGACACAATTTTTTTCCATAGGTCACTTGATATTGACCACGCGTTATGAGAAAAAATGTTTGAAATTCCATTCGCTCTCCTTTTTCATCGCGACTTTTGAAACACCCTGTATTTAGTATTATATTTTGCTATGTTTGAAAAACGATTCAACTCGGTGTATACATATTTGAAAATTTGAAAATAAAATATGTCAATGATATATCTTTTTGTTCTATTACATTAATTTGTAAATCTGTAAAGTACATTCAGCATTTCTAATAAACCAAACAGTTTTTGCAGTAATAAAGCATGAAATTTGAAAATAAAATATGCCAATGATATATCTTTTTGTTCTATTACATTTATTTTATTACATTTATTTTCCTAAATTAAAATATCGGTCGCCTTGGAATGGATAAGCTTTTTCTCTATGTATTAATAATTATTATTCGAGGGATCAATACAAGAGAAATTGTTAGATGGAACGATAAGCAGCATTGACGGTATCCATCAGAATTGATGAAGGGATAGAACTCGAAAACTTGAAGTTTGTGCTACGTTGAGAGACAGTAGGGTGATATTAAATTTCACCTGGTGACATATGTTGACGTACTTTATCACCCTGGAAACGATGAAACATGACAGGAGTTCTAAAATGCTTTGAACTACAAGGAAATCGTATATGCATAAATTTATACTCGTGAAGTCACTCGGCGCAAGTGTTACTAACTAACGTCGTTTTTCTTCACAGAAAACGGACTCCCCAGGAGGTTAAGGACTGCGTATACGAACACTCAACTGCTCGAACTGGAGAAAGAATTTCACTTCAACAAATACCTATGCCGACCACGAAGGATCGAAATCGCTGCGTCTTTAGATCTCACCGAACGCCAGGTAATTTATTGCACTCCATATATCGTAGGTTCACGAATGTGATTCATGAATTTTTAATTTGCCTAGCCGAAGCCTAATGCGTTTTGTATTAAAACGTTATAACTTACCGAACAACTTTTCTGATAAGTTTTGTTTTTTAGGTGAAAGTGTGGTTTCAAAATCGACGCATGAAACACAAACGACAAACTCTCGGAAAACAAGGTGACGATGGCGACGACAAAGATTCGGTAACCAGTGACGGTGGCAAAAACACGAAATTATCCTCAGAGAAATTTCTCGAAGACGAAATGTCGAAGAAAAGTTGTCAGGGCTGTGAAATGCCAACGACCGGTCTGTGTGGTTCTCACGACGAAGTTCCTGACATCGGGTCAACGCGAGGCAACAATAATAATACACCTAGCGCAACTAACAATAATAATAATACAAGTTTTAATAATAATAGTAACGGAGCGAGTAGTGTAGCAAGTTCCGGATCGTTTGATAAGATGTTGACCGAAGAAGATAGTCGATCGAACGAAGGTAACGGAACACATACATCGCCGAGAATATCCAAGAAAAGCGCATCCTCAAATTCGATTACGATTAAATTAGAAACCCGTAGAAATTCACCGAATTCTTCTGCAGATCGAAAAATAGGCGTGAGTAAAATTTCGCCGAATATTAACCAGAAAGAACAAAATGCTCATTTGCCAACGACGGATAATAAAATCAGTCCGAAAAATATAGCATCACCTTCGGTTCCTGGTACACCCGTTTTACACTCTAGCCCTCTTGCTATAACACCAGGAGCTGGGATGATTTATCCTCAACTTCAAAGATCTTCTCCTACCACTGCAACAGCTATCGCATCAGCAACGGTAACCATACAAAATGTTTCGAATAACATTTCGCCTTTTGCTACACGTGGATCTACAAATACCTTCGCCACTCAGTATCAAATACCCAATCAAATGGACTATAGACAAGACGGAAGACAAACGAAACATGCCCAGCAATATCCAATGCATGCACAAACCGGTTATACACCTGGAGAAATGTACAATCCTGATCATCCGTCTGTAAACGATGGGCAATCTTATTTTAAAAATCAAATGCATCACGGCGGAAGTAGGCCAGATATATCCACACGTGTAACAGGTCGAAACAGACAAACGTATCATTCAGGCTATACAAATCAACACTATTACAACTATAAAAATCATGCATCATCGAACGATGCCTATCAACACAATATGAATAATCAGACAGCTTATCCTCAAGGATATCAACACGATCATACTAACTACAATCATTACAACTATCCAGCAGCGAGTATGTATTCCAATGAAAATACAGAGGGCATGAATGCACACATGAGTAATCCAGTTCATATGGGACACGATACATCTTACTATCCAAACGAAAATATTCACACAATGCATAAAGTTCAGAATTCTGACTATGGTGGTAAAATTGGATATTACGAAAATAACAGTTACAATGCTCCCCAAATACCACCAACGACAGAATCTGCGAACTACATGCCCGCTGATATTTACCCAAATACCAATACAGCAACATCAATGACTACAGCTGCAATAATGACACCACCAACTAGTGTCCAAACAGATTCAAGTGATAACTATAATTCCTTTCATCAGTTCTACTCAAGTGAAAACCAACAAACACAAGTGGCTCCAACAGGCGAAAACAGTAACAGTTCCTCAGACTTTAATTTCTTGAGTAACTTGGCCAATGACTATACTCCCGAATATTATCAAATTTGATCTAGTGCAATCGAAACCGATGTTTTCGACATGTGTTAACTTCTTTATTGTAAATAATATGTAACGTTTTTTTTTGTAAATTTCTGACTTTGTTTTCTTTGTTTTGTTATATAATTTTACAGAGCTTTTTTCACGATACAATTAAACTAGACAATCTATAAATATATACGTTTTTGTTTAGACAATTTCTGAAAGAAACAAGGAACAATCAGTGTTCTGAACAATCATAACAAAATGCTATAAAGAATATATTTTAATTTTGTTGGAACTCATAAATTGTTAATTATCATTTTACATATTTATTTTTTGGCAAGTTTAGCTGCACAAGATTCTTGTACAATTTTGTAAAATCTTGCAGCTGCCTATCTCATCTCCGATACAAAGTAATTTTATAATCTTCTATATTCATCAAGTTTGCTTTGCACCACGATATGGCAAACGGCATTAGTTATGAATGTAAATGTATGTACAATTAGTAAGACTAAGTAGTAATTTGTTGTTAAATGTAAATAATTTGCAATTCAATGTAATTTTAATTATGTACAGTTAGTAACACATTGATACACTTTAGCATTTGATCCAATAAATAAATATACGATTTAGCTTCAAATATTTATTCGGTTTTTTTTTATAATTTTCAAAAATTAAAACGAATTAATAAATAAATTCCGGCTGTTACAAGAGTAGAAGAATGAACTAAAGAAGAAACCGGGGCAAATAAACCTGAAATAAAAAATTCTAGAATTTACAACGTGAATGCAGTATACAATGTATTAAAAATTAATTCTTGCTAAATTGAGTTTTAAGCCAATTCAAGTGGCAGATAAGAGACTAAATATTTCACTAAAGCCCGATTTTACAATCGTCGGATAAGCATTATTCTTAGAATAACGTGACGTAAGTGTAACGTAGATATGGAGCAACGTTAAAGGATATTCGGCGAACAATTATTCTGTTCTTATTCCACGATTGTAAAACTGGGCCTAAAAGTAATAAATTAGTGATTTTTCATCATTTTAATAATCATAAATAAATGTGATGTGAAATATTTGTTCTATCCATAAAAACTGGCAGCAATGATAAAGGCGAAAAGAGAAGATTAAAAGTATGTACTTTAACTTAAATAACTCTTGTGGAAATGCTAAGGTAATTATGTAAAACCACATTCGCTTTTATATTTATAGCAAATCGTAAATATTGATTAAAATTAAAGTTTCTCTATGTTAAAATAATCAGTTTCTCTAAATGTTTTATTTATATAAAAGGGATTCATTAAGATTTTGCTTAAAAAATACGCGCAGAGTAAATGGGAAATATACATATTGGAAATCATAGAATGGTATATTGGAAATAAGGTGTCTGACAGTGATGAATTACCCGTGGAGTTGAGTGAGTCATCCCAACCCCGATCCAACACCCTCTACGCCCCCTTGGTGGCGCCGCATCAGCTGATCACTGATAAAGTTCTGTATTAGGAGCAGGGGTTGCCCAAACATTATTTACATATAAGCTAAAACAAATGTAGATGATGTTTGTGAAGATCTAGTATCTTTTAGGCAAATACAAACGGTCAACGCATAAAAGCGATTACATATATTTTGTTCTTTCATTTTTACAAAACCTCAAAAAAACTGTAAATTTCAACTTACAATTGGTGTAAACTTATGTGGAAATATTTAAATGAAAAAGTGCACAAAGTTTAATTAATATAAATAAATAAATAAAGTGAAAGGTTTATAGCATTGAAAAATGACCAGCTTTAATGTATAAGGCGCAGTAATTTGTAAATACAAAAACTTACAAATTAATTCCTAGAAACAATAATCGAGCAAAACAGATCTTTTTAGATATTGCAATACTTAATTCGAACAAAGTATCAACAATTTCTATATGTAGTTCAGAAAAAGTCTTAGCATAAATAAGTGATATCAAGTCTTGAGAAATAATACGTTCTCAATTTTAATTACTCATATTACAGTAACCACCCCTTCCATTTGATATAGAGGGATCCCAAAAATGTGTCATAAAATTAATTAATGTTTACAATTGTTACAAAATCTGCTATTAAACAAAAGTGAACGTTTTAATATTTTTGTAGCTCTTGTGAAAATTAAACCATTTAATTTCTACACTAAAATATAAACAACTTTCAATTATTTAGTGTATACGCTTTCTTAAAAGTATCCAAACAAAAAGCAATAAATTTAAACCTTATTAAAACGTTAAGTATGTTGTGTTTATTTACCCCGTTAATCTGTTAATGCAGATTTTTTGATAGAGGCAAATTTACAATTTAATTCAAAAAATTGGCAATAAGAATTGAATACTTTATTTTCTTAAATACTATACCTTTCACAAACTAAAAAAATACGCATTATATTTGGATCGCTAATGTAAATTACTAACTTCAAATATTTTAATTACATGAAGTCGCCGGTGTGTGTCGTTCAAAAAGGCATTTTGCATTTTATAAAAAAAATATCCGTTTATAAATTCTTTTCTTGGTTTGAAACTATAATGATCAGAAAGAAGAAAAACACACAATTGCCGAAACTATAAAATGCACAAATAAGTTTTTCTTTCATTTGCATTCATACCGAGAGACGCAAAAAAATGCATAATTCATTTAGAACCATAAAGTAATTTTCTTACTAAACAGGGTGGTACACTACCCTAGGAAGCGTTTTTTGCGATAGAAGAATACGTTTACCTGAAGCTTTATAGGGTTTTCTGGGACACCCGGTATAATATTTATATTATTTATTTAAAAAATTGTTGTTTACTATCTAAATAATGAATGGTTTTCAAAGACCTGCAAATAAGGTTCATAATTGCAAAACACAGTATTTACCCTGCCATGTGATATGGCTGGTAATCTCAAAATTGAACCTCAGCACTCTGTAAATAATATTAAATAATAAATTTGTTAACTATAATCAGTTTAGCATAAATATCGCATCAGTAAATAATTTTTTTATTGTGGAAAAAGTAATTATAACGATTTATTAAACAACTTAAAATAAGTTGCTGTCTATAAAACGGGCTACCAATAATTAATAAAATTTATTCAGTATTCTTTTTATATTCTCTAAACTCGGATTATCAACATCGATTTATACATATAATTCGGACACGCGAAATAACAATTGTAGACAGACTAATAGAAATCCATAATTTCCTCTCTCTGACAAGCTTGTTATTGTTTAAGAAATAGAATTTCTGTATTAGAACAAAGAAATAAATGATTCATTAAAAAAGTCCGTGTGTCGAACTCAATCAAACTCTGAAAGAATAATAATAAAATATACAGTCTGTGGCAGTCAACGGGTTTCTTCAATAACGCTGTTCCGGTTGAATATATGAAAAACGTTTTATAACGTGCGTTCAAAAAAATCCGTTATCGAGAATGCTCTGAACTTGCTTTTATTTTATGACGGCACGTCGTAGCTTAGTACGTATGCTGCAAACTTGAATAACTACGAACTGTCAATAGCGTCAACAGTCAAAGTTTTTGTTTACACCTTCGAGGTATTTGTACTAAAATAAATGCTTTATTTCATTAATTGCGCTTTAATGTTGTAGAAAATCGTAATTAAATGGATATAAAAAGTCAATTTATGTTTATAATAAAAAGTGAGCAAATAAAAATCAGATTAGAGTAGGCGGTGTAAAGAAAATGTATGTCTGTGATTAACTGAATTAATTAATGTAATACATTCATGTACTGTCAAATTTATTGACTTTTTATTTAATCACAGACATACATTTTCCTTGCACCACCTGCTCTAATCTGATTTTTATTTGCTCACAGGTTATAATCGTATAGTTACGACGTGACTTTGAAAAATTTGCATTTGACATAAGCCTACTTGATAACGGTTTTTACTGAACGCATTTTACAAAAGTTTCTTCTTTTCAAGCTCCGTATAATTTAAAATTATTTTGAAATATACAAGTTATCTCAGTTTATCTTTACGATGTATAATTTCCTTATTTTAAGGGAACACCTTATATTTTATAACGAATTTGAGTTTATGGTTATTTGAAGGATTTCAGGTTTAAGTTTGATTAGAGGTCCCTATACCTACATCCAATAGTTTTTAAGATACTAGGCTTGATTTCTGGTTTTCGAAGAATACAGATGTAACTTTTATAACTATCTCATTAAGGAAGAAAGTTAGAAAGCTTGTGATGCTGTTACAAGCTAAGTGGAAGGTATCTACCCCTGTAACAAATTTGCTTTTCATTAAACAGAGCTCTAGTAAAACTTTTGACAATAATTTAAGGCCAATAACTTTTGTTTTTTAAATGGGACGGTGTTATTTTTATATCGTCGTTAGGTGCTCCCTAAAATTATCTTTCAATGTCACTCAATCCATCAATCAATATCAATATCTTAATCTTATTCTTTTATTTAGAAAAAAACCACAACTAATGGCAAAACATTGTATTAAATTCGATATTCTTTACAGAAAATAGAAATTTAGCTTTAAAACAAACGTTTCGTTACGCTTTTAATAAACAAACGCCTTTTATGTCCGTTTATTTTTTGTTTAATTAAAAGAGAGATCCATCTATTACGGACTTTATGAAACTCACTGCATGGTGCAGAAATATACACCACCACCAATTCTACCCAAGAATAACAAATTTATCTAAAATACAATTTACTGAAAACGAAGAAAAACTACTTAATAAAGGATACAAATATTCCATATCAAAAAAACCAAACTTACACGTGCTTGCAATCGACATGGATGAAGCTATCAAAGGACACCAAAAAGAAAACGAAATACGTGCCGAATGTATCCATCCAACTGCTGAAAAATGAAGAACGCAAAATCAAGAAACACAAAGTCTCACACATACAGCTCGAAGAACAACACACATTAAAGAAAATTAAACAGAAAGAAAAGAAGAAAATATCATCATCACGAAAGCTGACAAAAACGGAGATATGGTAATTATGGATAAAGACGATTACAATAACAAAACTGAACAGTTTCATGCAACAAATAATTTTATTAAAATCAACAAAAATCCTTTAAATTCACTTATCAATAATACGAAAAATACCATTCAAGAAACAAAAGACACATTACTCAAGTACATTAATAATATCACATACATACAATAAACTAATACCTATGAATCCATGACTCTTACAATTCCACGATTATAGAGCCAACCCAAATTACACAAACCCAATATACCAATAAGACCCATTATCAACTCCATAAATTTACCTACATACAATCTTACTAAACATCTTACAAAAATATTCAATGAAACTACACAATACAACACCAAATACACTCTAAATAATTTAAAAGAATACATTCAAGACTTAAACAATATCACTATAAACACCAATGATATTTTAATCTCTTTTGACGTAACCAATTTATATAAATATGTACCAATATTCCAATAAACGAAACTTTACAAATAATGCATAATTTACTTAATACACACATACAAAATCAACAAGATACAGACAACTTAATTAAACTATTTAAATTAACCACTACACAAACTTTTTTCAAATTTAACAATAACTTTTTTCTACTTTGCGTTCACAATGAACTCATTGTGACACCAAAAACAATTTCACAATGAAGCTCATTGTGAAACTGTTTTTGGGGAAATTTTAGTCAATTTTTAATTGAAAATATTTAATAGATTTTACAAAATAACTCATTATTTATTTGTTACTTAACAGAATACTCACAATGAAGCTGGATAAGACAAATTAATAACTGGTTAATGTGACTTTTGATTAAAACGAAAGGTTTTCAGTGTTGCCACGCATTACAACTAAAATTCCCCATATACTAAGGAGATCCAATTTTTGACAGTATTTTTCATATTTTTGTTCAATAAGTGACGCAAAGTAGAAAAAATAGTATATTATACACGTTTCACAAGAGGCATTGTAACACTCGTTCCGTTGGGGCACTCCTAGCTCGCTACGCTTCGCTAGTCGTACCCCAACCCCACTCGTGTTACAATAAGCCTTCTTGTGAAACTTGTATAATAATATACTATTACAAAATGACTGACGGTCTACCCATGGGTGCACCCAACGCATATCTCATCGCCAATATTTACATGGATTCATTAGAACAAACAATCTTAAATACAAACAACAAATATAGTAAACACATTCACTATTGGAAACGATATGTTGATGATATAATATGTATATAGAGTAGTAATAATAATCCTTCTTTACTTCAAGAATTTCATAATTATATTAACCATTTACACGATAATATTAAATTTACAATAGAAATCGAAAAAGATAATAAATTAAACTTTCTTGATCTTACTCTTTCTAAAAATAATAACAAAATAGAATTTAACATAATGTATCATAAACCTACTCAAACAGACATAATAATTCCTAACGATTCCAATAACCATTACAAACACAAATAAGCACCTTTTAGATATTACCTTAACTATTTATATAAGGACTCTTCTAGCAGCAGTACATAACTGTTAGAAATTGTACTGAACATGCGCACTGCGCAGTGACACTTTGGCGACGGTAAAATGCTACTGGGCATCTTCAGTACAATTTCTAACAGTTATGTACTGCTGCTAGAACAGACCTATAATACACCTGTTTCACAAGAATATCAAATACATGAATACAACATAATAAAACAAATAGCATACAATAACTATTACAATATGAATATAATTAATAAAATACAAAATAATAAAACACACAATGAAACAAAACTGCGTTTAAACAAGTTACATATCAAGGCAATATTAATTATAAATTAGATAAAATATTTCACAAATATAATATTAACAGCGCCACTGTTAGAAGCATATGAAGCACATAAATTTTAAAAAAACAAAATACACAAGAATGTCTAAACGACCAAATTTATTTAAATTTTAAGCCAATCTACACATATCTTAACCTATAATATTGATAAAACAATCTACTTTATTTACCTCTATTTGTCATTAACCCCCCTTCAGCCATTACAGTTTAATATTTAATTTTCCTTTTCCAATAATTTCATTAATATGATGTTTATCATTATTATGTTTGACTATTAACTGTAAGTATTTTTATCCATATTTATCATACCAATAATTTAAATTAAGCGAACTACTAATATTAGTTGATAAAATTTAATCTAACCTCATAATTTCTCAACCACGCTGTCTCACGTTTCATTTTCATTTTTCATTTTTACAAATTTTATAACGATTACATTGTCTAATGTATGTTAATTATCAAATTATATAATTTATTACAATGTCAATTTAGTAAAACTTTTACATACTCAATAATACATAAACCACATATAAAATTTAATTACATTTTGACTTTAATTTTACATACAAAAATTGTTAAAAATCTTTTATTTACGATTTTAGGCCTGATAAACAACTAATATTAGTTAATAAAATTTAATCTAATTTAATTTATGTTGGTTTCAATTATGTGTTGTTATTTTGGATCTTTCCAACATTTTATTGAATACCTTACACCTGAATGTGGTTGGTAATGAATTTCCGTGTCATTTTTGAAGTTTGCATTTTGCAATTGAATATGTGAGATTAAAAAGTCCAGATTGTATGTGTCTATTATTTTGGTAAAATTTAAATAACGTCTTGATCTGGTTATGTAATCTAAACACACAGAAATTTAATATAATAACAGGTGAAAGAAAAAGTTTACACATTAAAAAAAACAACTTTCAAGAACTCTTTTTCTTCAATTTCGCATAAACATTCGAGCAGGATTTGTGCCCTTTTTAATCTCATATATTCAATTCACAATTAAATTGTGACACACGAGAATTTGATTAACAAAACTTTAAATGCAATACCAATCGTTTTTGTAAGACAACATAAGAACAAAAAATCACAATTAGTTACTCATTCCAAAAGTAAATGGAGTTTATGTGACGACTAGATTGATTTTCCACCATTAATGCAATAAGTATGGATAAAGAAGCACTTATTTTTTTCCGACAATTGTTGGAAAACATTGCTACTTTTACTTTTATGCTACAAATAAATTAAATTCTTTCAACATTAAAATGATTTTCTTTAGTAAGTTATAAACTTGATGCTTAATTCATCAGCGATGTTTATTGCCATCTGTAAAATATTCAATAAAAAAAATTGCTCAATTTTTTATTGCTACAATTATTTATTACCCGATGAAATTTGCTAACTCTAAAGCAGCTTTTTAAAATACAGAATATTGCAATAATTTGATCATAGCAATGCTTCATACTCTAAATAGAGCGTCACCTATGACTGCCTGGCTCAACTACGAACAAATCCAAGCAACTGAACCTGCACTTATGCTGGGTTTCATAAAAGTCAAAAGTTAAGAATAATCATTCCTATACCTTCAGCACCATGTTGACCATAGCGGATGATTAAATTTAATTAACGTTTATGAAATCCACCACCAGAGTTCCAAATTTATGGAAGGAATCTTTCAAATAGCAGATTCGATTAAATGATTTCTGTAGAAAAGTTACATCATAGTTTTTTTATTTGTTTTTATTTTTTATAATATGAACGAACTTAAGAAACCGCTGCAGAACAGTTCTAAATTGTGCACTAAACCATTACTTATGTGTTATAATTCAACCTTCAACCTTCAACCTAGTCTTCAGAATGCGCTGCCATCTCTTAACCGTTGATTAAAACAATAAACGCGAGCGGCATGTATTTATAAAGTTTAAAACTTGGCTAATTACTTTAGATTTGGGACACATGAGACTTTTATTTTCTTAGTGGTTATCACTTATCAGCAGAACTATCGTATGTTCAAATAAAAGAAATCCAAGATCGCCTGGATTTTTGTGTTATTTTTCTTTGCCGCTTTACGTATTTATTTAATAAAAATGCATTATTTTATTTTACTCTCTTTCTAAGGTGACCAGAATTTCAAATTCCCTCAGGAGGACACACTCCTGTAACACGTTCAGATATCAAATTCATTTCCACATAGAAAATAATAATTTAATAATTGATCTTTTTTATGTACAAAGGAAATAACGGGTGTTTTTTAAATTTGGCGTCGAAGTTGACGATGACGAGATGTTTATTGTGAACGCACCGCAATTTTTAAACATCTATCAATTTCTTTGAGTATTTAAATTAAAATTGTTTTTTTTTTTAATAGAATAATTTTTCGCAAGAACAGAAAATTTTCATGGTGAAGTCATATTTTCAAAACGGCCACCGAATTAATGATGAGTGGCAGTATTCAATCAAAATTGTTCTGAAGAATTCTGTTAACAACTTCTCGAGGCAGTGTTCACAATTAACAATTGTCATTTTGATGATGGTTCACAATTAAATTTTCATGACCAACTTCGACGCCAGATTAAAAAGAAACACTCTTTACATAATTAAAGCTGGTTCTATACTCTTTACATAGTTAATGTATTTCCTAATAAACTAACTAAGGCCCAGTTGTACAATTCTAGCTTAACTTTAAGCCAAAGCTTAAACCCTTAACAATAATTGTTGAAATAATCGTTGTTATGGGTTTAAGCTTCAGCTTAAATTTAAACTGGCATTGTATAATTGTGCTTAATAGTTATTCGGTATATAATTACCATGAAAACAATTCATAAAATCAAACAAGCATTCAGAAAAATCAACTTATTCGCCGAATAACTTTAATGGATAGATGGAAAGAATGGGCCTTAATGTAACAGGAAACTTATACATATACGTTTATGATTTTATTTGATGAATCTACATCAAAGGAGGACTAGGGAGGACGACAAAATAGAGAAGGACAATTGTTGTATAAGGAGGTCTGCCCTCCTCAAAGGAGGACGTCTGGTCACCTTATCTCTTTCTTTGTGCTTGAAAAACAATATTAGCAGAACCGAACTAATATGTTTTGTTGTTTTGAAAAATTAAATTTAACTTGAAAGTGATAATCAATTTCTTGTGACGATTGGAAAACAACCTTAATAAATAAACGTACTAAAGAGTTTTTCATTAAGAGCGACGCATTTTGTTTTTCAAATAAAACACCGATGTCGTGAGAAATTTAAGATTATTTTTACTTCGGTGTAAAGTACAGTTAATGCCATTATTGATGGAACCACAACATCATTCAAATGTCCCCTACGGAAGCGCTGACAGGAATGAATTCGTTTAAATATGGTTTAAACCAAGTTTCCATGAGTGAATTTTTTTGGCCTGGATTGGATGCTCTGGACTAGTACGACATGTGGTTGCAACAAGACGGTGCCATTTGCCACAATGCCAATCAAACAATTGACTTATTGAAAGAGAAGTTTGATGGAATCGATTATTTCCAGAAACGGACCAGTCAGTTATTCTCCTCGCTCGTGCGATTTAACACCCCTAGACTTCTTTCTGTGGGGTTATGTTAAGTCGTTAGTTTACACCAAAAAACCAGCAACATTACACGATTTGCAGACCAACATTAAAGGTGTCATTGATGATATTCGACTCAATTTAGGTGAAGAAGTCATGGAAACTTGAGTTAAACGGATTCCTTCCTGTCAGCATTTCCGTGGAGGACATTTGAATGATATTGTGGTTCCATCAATAATGACATTAACTGTACTTTACACCGAAGTAAGAATAATCTTAAATTTCTCACGACATCTGTGTTTTATTTGAAAAACAAAATGCGTCGCTCTTAATGAAAAACCCTTTATTATTTAAAGTCAAATTTGTTACATACGGCTCATTCAAATAATTAACATGCCATATATTTTTGAAATTTCACTTTAGTAAACAATATACAGGATGAGTGACAATTATTTAAATTTGGCGATCGCAAGGGCCAATGCACGGCCCATAACCCCCGATTCATTTATTGGTGTAATTGGTATTTCACCAATTTGACAATCGGGCAGCGAATTGTAAAATCTTTCGCATATTTGTCGCACGGAGACATAAAACAATAAAACTTTATTAGATACAGCTGCAGGAGTTTTAAATGCTGCTAGTGTATTGCGTACAATTTTTGATTACTTCCCCAAGAAAAAAAACCCGTACGTGAATTAATGTCACAGATTACGAGAAAATGTATAAAAAATTGCGGAACAGTTCGTAATGTTACGACTTCGGGGTTCACAACTTAAGCTGTTTTTTGGCAGTGCACTATTTTGAAATTATTTCGTATATTTCGAAATGTGCATTTCTTAACGTTGAAACAATGACGTCATGTTTTGAAACAGCTGCTTGCTTTTCAAAACGCTGTGAAATTATTTTTTGAAATTATTTCAAGGTGGAGTGGGGTGTAAAAGTAACAAGTTAAGTGCTACTCATAACCTGCAAACCGATGGTGTTTTAAAACGGTATAGGAATGGCCGCATTCAGATAACCGCAGCGCTGCAGTGCTTTATTAAAGCGTAAACCTGAACCAGGTGCATGTGACGTCATTGTTTGCAGCGCTTTCTTCAAGCGGCCGCCATTAATCAAGCGCAGTCTGTATACGCTACGTTTCAGCGCTGCATTGCAGTGTAATGAGTTCATAACCTCTACAACTGAAAACTGGTTCAGGTAATTTAAAGCGCTACTACTTTACGCTGTGCTGCAACGCTGCAACTAATTTTCTACCTGAACGCGACAAATGTTATTTTAGCGGGATCATCATTAATGACGTCAAAAATAAAATAGTTTTGAAACAGCACCAGTCGTTTTTGAAACAGTTTTGTACGACAAAAAACAGCTTTATAATCGTCGTTTATTTTAAAAACACTTCAATGTCTACGATCGTTTAACAATCACGGCAATGGCCGCGTTCAGGTAGCTGCAGCGCTGCGGTGCATTAAAGAAAGCGTAAATCTGAACGAGGTGCATGTGACGTCATTTGTTTGCAGCGCTTTCTTTAAGCGGCCGCCATTGTGAACGTGAACGTGAACGTGTGTGTATACAAGGATAGTTACTCCGTAAAATTTTGTGTTTCCTAGTGGAATATTAAAATAATTAATCCATAATTTTGAACTGTAGAATAATTATGAATGTGCTGCTGGCGAACAGATAAGTGTTGTTAAAAACTGTCGATTAAATCTTATAAAAAGACTAAATATTCTAGTCCGCGTGAGCGCGTATTGTCGATATTTAATTTTTAAAACCAGTCCGAGTAAAATCTTGACAAGCAAAAAGTTGTTGAAATGTTTCTTTTGGTTGTAAAACATTTATTCAAAAAGTAGTAGCACTTACTGGACTATTTATTTGTTAAATTATGTCGGAAAAAACGCAAATAGTAGCGATGCCAATATATGTTCTGTTTGCAATTCAGACTCGAAAAAATACCTACAATGTGTAACATGTGCGAAAAAATATCATCCCAGTTGCTGTACAAAAATTGAATGATTATCAATTATAACATCGGCATATTCCAGTAATGGTAAAGTAAATTGTTGCGACAATGAAAAGAAAATGATTAATTACATGATTGGTGAAATTGCAACACTGAAATCAACAATGAACGAATGTCTGGAATTACTGAAAAATCATAAGATTACAATTAATTCCCTGCAGTGTGCCCTTGAGACGCGAGAATCAAGATCAGAAGTTGTAAAAGAAACGTATAGAGATATTTTGAAAAAGAAGAGAGACAATGACATCATCATAGTGCACCCTAAAGAAAAAATTGTAGGAGCGAAAACCATTAAAGAAGATATAAAGAACACAATAGACCCCTGTGAGTTGAAAATAGGAGTAAAAATTGGAAAGTCAACAAAAAATGGGGGAATCGTACTTCAGTGCAATAATGACAAATCTGCAAATACGGTAAAAGAAAATATAGAAAACAAATTAAGTGATAAATATAAAGTTCAAGAGAGAAAATTACGCCGCCCTTGCGTAAAAATATTAGGTATTAGTGAGTCGGATGTGGATGAAAACTTGATTAGAAAAATAATTGTACAGAACAATTTGGAAGAAAATGCGGAGATTAAACTGTTGTACAAGAGTAAAACGTATAAAAAGACAAATAACGCTATTTTTCAAGTAGATGGGAAAACGTTGAAATGTCTAACGACCCGAAAACAAGTATTTATTGGATGGAGAAGCTGCTTAATTTTTGAAGACTTTGGAATTATAAGATGTTTCAAATGTAACAGATATGGACACTTGGTCAAGGATTGTAGAAATAAAGAAACATGTCCCAAATGCGCCGGAGAACATCTAAGGGAAAAATGTACTGTAGACACTGTTAACTGTGTAAATTGTCTTGAAGCTAAGCAAAAATTTAATCTAAGTGTAAACACAGAACATGTAAGTTGGGATTTAGATTGTCAATGTTTGCAAAGAATTACTGATTTACAACGTGACAAAACTGATTATAATTCATAGCAATTAATGCATAATAAATATCGACCAAATAACATTAGTATAATTCATCAAAACGTACGATCTTTGGCAAATAGTATTTGCTTTAGAATCGCTCTTGGAAGATCACGAAGATTGCAAAATACTTTGCTTAACAGAGCACTGGCAAACAAAAGAAAATTTACAGCTAATTAACGTACATAATTTTAACCTAGTTTCCTCGTTCTGTAGAAAAAATGGATACGGTGGTGCTGCCATTTATAGTAACATAAATTTTGCAAGTGTCAAAGTTAGTTGGCTTGAAAATCTGTCTGTTAGTAACGAATTTGAATGTGCTTCATGCTGTTGTAGCATTGCAAAGAATAAATTTTACGTGATTGCACTTTATAGACCACCTAATTCTAACACAGACATTTTTTTCTGAAGGACAATTTTATAATTATGGGGGACTTCAACATCAACACATTAGATGATAACAAAGAAAAAGAGGAACTAGTGGCACTTTTGGAATCTTACAACCTCCGGCTATTGATAGAAGATTACACCAGAATAACTATTAGTCAGAGGTCTTGCATTGACAACGCAATAACAAATATTGAACTTGTTGAATCTGATATTATACAAACACATATCTCTGACCACACTGCTCAAAAAATTAAATTGGAAATGGCGATGCAGACAAAAAAGGATCCTGCAAAATACAAACGGATATTTAGTTTTCGTAACATGTCTCAGCTCAATAACATGCTAGCTGATGAGTCTTGGGAATCTATATATAGTTTGGATAAATGTAATGTGAATGCTCAATGGAATTCTTTTATAGATATCTTCCTTTACTTCTTTCATCAAGCATTTCCTATTGTTAAAATCAAGAACTCAACATTTAATGGGCGTAAAATTTTTGATAAACCTGTAATAGTTCACGCTAAAAAACGTATGGATATTTTACTTACCATGGCACGACATTGTGAACAATTTAAAGCGGAATATCTCGAAGCTAAGAAAGTGAAATTTAGTGAATGAATGTAAGAAGAGCGCTATCAGCCAGAGAATCATTAACTCAGATGATAAAATCAGAACAACTTGGAGTATCGTAAATGATCTAATAAGTACTAAGGCTCGGCAGGCTAGTACAGAAGAGTTTTTCAATAATAACCCCGAGAAATTGGTAGATGAGTTTAATACGTTCTTTAATTCTACTGCTGAGAGGCTTGTCAACGAATTACCAAATGCTCCATCAAAATTTAATGTTAATAATATTGACCAAAGCATATACCTATATCCAGTCTCACAGCAAGAAGTAGTCAATACAGTTAAAACGTTAAGAAATAAAATTTCTACCGGCAGTGACGAAATACCCACAAAAGTTATAAAATTCGCGCTACAGTACATTATTGAACCTTTGGTGTATATCATAAATTCTTCTCTGACGAATGACTGCTTTCCTGACAAACTGAAAACTAGTGAAATAATTCCTGTTTTTAAAAGTGGAGATCGTACAAGTTATGAGAATTAGGGCCGTTTTCATAATAGAACTTTAAATTTAAAGTCACTTTAAGAATAGGAAAACTAATGTATTTTTATAGGTTAAAGTCACTTTAAATTTAAAGTTCTATTATGAAAACGGCCCTTACAGGCCAATCAGTTTAATTTCCATTTTTGCAAAAATACTTGAAAGCATAATGTGTACAAGAATAAAAGATTTCTTAAATAAATGCAATGTGATCAACCCATCTCAACATGGTTTCATAACTGGTAGGTCAACTGAAACTGCGATTTTCGACTTCATAACAACGATTGCGGCTGCTTTGGAGCGAGGAGAAATGCCTTGCGGAATGTTTCTCGATTTATCGAAGGCCTTCGATTGTGTTGACCATAAACTACTGCTAGATAAATTAGAATGTTGTGGTATGCGAGGAAATGTTTTAAGTTGGTTCCAATCTTACCTGGACGGTCGGAGCCACAGAACCCGAATTACTACAAACGGTGTTAAAACTTTTTCCAACTACGCTACAATCAAATCGGGAGTTCCGCAAGGTAGTCTACTTGGCCCAACACTCTTTGTCTTGTATATAAACGACCTTTTTGAAAATTGCCAACACAAGCATATGAAAATTATAAACTACGCGGATGACACTAATATACTTATATGGGAGAAGGACTTCATGGAACTGTCGACAACTGTAAATTTGATTCTACCAATTTTCAAAAAATGGTTTAGAATGAATAACCTTATACTAAATAACGCAAAAACATCATGTTTAGTATTCAGAACCAATCACCCCGGTTATGATCAACCTGAAAATATACGTCTCACTGATGGTTTGCTGACTATTAGCCGCAACGCTAAATTTCTTGGTTTGACTATAGATGCCGAATTGAAATTTGACAAACATATCGAGGATCTGGTAATCAAGTTGAACAAAGCTTGCTTCAGCATTCGGGTATTAAGAAATTCTATCGATTCATCAGCGTTGAGGTTAATCTACTTTGCTTACTTTGGCTCTTTGGCAAGATATGGCATAATTTTTTGGGGAAGCAGTTCTTATGCTCAGAAAGTATTTTTGGCTCAGAAGAGAATTATACGTGTCATGCATAATATCCCATACCGAGAATCTTGCAGAGGAAAATTTAGACAACATCAACTTTTAACAATACCAGCAATATTCATACAGGCATGTTTACTTTTTTTGTACAAATATAAAAGAAGATTTGAAAATTATTGTGATGTGTCACAATACACCACAAGACATAAAAATTTCAGTTTGCCTATTCACAGATTAAATATCACATAAAGATCTCCTTTATACTGCGCAATGGTGTTCTATAATAAATTACCGTCACGGATAAAATCAGCAGCGAGTAGCCGAAGTTTCCGTACAGAAATCTATCAGCTGTTATTAACTGCAGAACCATACTCGGCAGAAGAATATCTCCAATATAGTTCACTTTAGCGCTAATATAATTTAGACTTATATCTTCTTATTTGAACTTACAATGTTCATGTATAATGTTTTGTTATAGGTATTTACATTCTTAAAAGTTTGTACTTTGTTTTCTTATTGACTTTTTTCAATTTCCTTCAGTGATTTTTTATGTCATTGTTTTTTATTGAAAATAAAGCACTATTATTATTATTATTATTATTATTTATCAAGCGGGGTATTTATATAATATGCTACATTTCAGCACTGCATTACAGCGTAAGGAATTCATAACCTCTACAACTGAATCAAGTTCAGGTAATTTAAAGCGCTACAACTTTACGCTGTGCTGCAACGCTGAAACTAATTTTTTACCTGAACGCGACCAATGAAAGCACAATAGTGGTCGCGTTCAGATAGAAAAGATGTTTGTAGCGTTGCAGCACAGCGAAAAGTTGAACGCTGTAATGAAGCGCTGCAATGTAGCATATAAGACCACGCTTGATTATGGTTGCCGCTTGAAGATAGCGCTGCAGGCAATAATGTCACATGTACCTCGTTCAGGTTTACGCTTTATTAAAGCACTGCTGCGCTGCGCTTACCTGAATGCGGCCAATAACGAGCTATAACATTTGTCTAACAAATAACACTTCTATAACTTAACCGTTCTTCCCATTGCTAGACTCGCATGGAAAAATAACTGTTTTAAATATCCTGCCGCCCATGGCCTATATACATCGTAATTCCCTCTTTCGAGATTAGCGGCGAACATTCCAGTAAATTCAACCACCATCTGGGGCGAGTCGAATCTGGAAAACACTAGAATCTTTAGCTGGCTCAATAGATGGCGTGATCAATCTAAAAATAGAATTTGCATCACGGAATGTAACAGTAATTAATACCTTTGTTCCTACACAGTTCTAAATCAGTTCGGAACTGTACTGCTCATGCGCTCTTGCTAAATACACAGCATTTTTAGTAAGAGCGCATGACCTGTAGCAAGAGCGCATGAGCAGTACAGTTCCGAACTGATTTAGAACTGTGTAGGAACAAAGCTATTATTAATCAATTATAAATTACCCAAAATAATCATAATATTTACTCATGGAATAAAACTTTGTATCCTTGATTCTACGTAATAGACGTGTCTCCAGCTGACGAAAAAGCAATGCAATACTCGCACGAATAAGTGCGCTAAAACACAGGATAGGGAGTTGCATACGTGTCCTAAATTTGTTAAATTTTTAATAGATTTGAATTAATAATGTGTTTTACGAATGTGTTTACTGATTATAATGTTTTCAATTCTGGTTGTTAAATATTTAAGTCGGACACATTGCTTGTAGGAATAAATTTTATTTACAATATAATTTAAATTAAAACTAAAGAAAAATACTGGGAATTCTTAACACGGAGATTTGAATTGTTTTCGTGTTGTAGTGATTTATTTGTTTACCTGTCAAAGCATGTGTCCAAAGGGGGCCATTGCTACCCTTCGTATGGAATAATGACGTGCATTCTTTTATTCAATATGTTGACATAACAATTCAGCAAGTCAATCTTTTGTTCATCTATGGAATATTTGATACTAAGAATTCGTGTTCTTGACACTTGATAAAGCAACAAAGAAGTCCATGAAATCGTTCTAGGGTACCATCCATCTAGCGTTAAAACAGCATTCAACCTTAATGATTGATAAATAATCCAACTTATTGTGGAATAAAAGAACGGACGTACACTACATGCAGTAAAAAGAATGGAATTGTGTATTCTATGTGCTCTGAGCTTTGAAACGAACTTACTCAGTTATTAGGCCGATATGCTTGATATAACAAACGAGGATGAATTTTATGGCCGAAGGTATAAATTTTATCCGAGTTTGTTATATGTATATCGGCCGTAAGTTTTATAATTTTCGTAATACTAAACGATAAAATAAATATCTATTTTGGCAAATTTATTCATAATAACAAACTTGGATAAGTAGTCTGAACTCCGAATATAACTGTACTAACGTTTGCTTACAAGGGAGATAAAGACCAAACTGTAATAACGGCCATTACTGTTATGGATAGCATAACAGCCATGCAAACATAATGAAATAACAGTCAAGCATTACGAAAATTAATTAATTGAGCGAAATTTGAAAAACGCAACGTTATTAGTTTATTTTAAAGTATTTTTGTAAACAAGCGCCATCTGTATTTGAGCGAACAAACTGAAAGAGCAGCTGAATTTACGGAATACTTCTTCTACAATTAGCTAACACTCGTTTTTAGGTTTCACAGTAACCGGTTTTATTTTTAAATGGTACAGTGACATCTCAAAGACAAGAACATTTGCTTCGGTATGAATGGTTAAGGTTTCAGAACAACAATAAAGATTTCTGTAAAAGAATTTCTCCTAAACGTTATAAAGTTGTTTATGAAAAAGGGTCCCTTGATATTATTCGCTAGCGTTAGCGATCCCAAGTATGAGAAAAAAGCGTGCTGCGATTATAAATTAACAGATGCAGGCAAGCTTGCGTTCCATTGCGCTATAAACGCATGCATCAAGATGCGTGAAATGAGGCATCGTATAAAGCTAGCTTAACTGCAACTGAACTATTCAAAGAAGGGTTTAAAAGGCAGGTGACACTATTTTATACAACGCGTTCCCCGATTGACTTCTCGTTATGTATAATTACTTATGTAAAAATACGTTATTTAAAAATATTTTGTACAGCTTTACGTTTATTTTATGATAAAATACGGTGCGGAATAATACAAGTTGAGCTGAACAAAATATTTTAAATCACCGTATTTTTACATCACTATGTATATTGGGGCAAATTTCTGTTAATTCAGATTTCACGCTTTATAATTTAGGTCTGTCTTCTCAATAAGCATTAGAGTCTAAACTTAGGACAAAAAACTGGCAACGTCAAAATAAATCTAACAATAAGTAGTGACAAAAGTGCGAAATGTTTATTTTAATTAATAAATTTTGTTGCAGCACCTTTTATTTCTACATCGCTTTCGAATTTGTTTGTACCCCACGTGACCAAGTTCTGCCTGACAGTAAGGCATCCAATAATACATACTATTGGCAGATCAGCGGAAGCACTAAGACGTAGTTTAGAACGACGGTTTCCCCAATAAATCGAAAGCGATTCTAACAGCATTTTCGATTGACTGCACTAGTGTGTACTCTGAGTATTTTTATCTTGTATTAGTACATGAGATTAAGACAAGATGTAAGTACTTTTGAGTGCAACCAGTGCAGGTGAATCGAAAACGCTTTAGGATAAAAACTCTGTTCCAACATCACTTTCTGACCGTTTCGAAACCTTCATAATCAGTTGCCCACCGAAATAATGATCGATTTTAACAACTTCATCAAGTGTAAAACTTTCATGAGTGCGTGCTTTTGACGGTTTAGAAACCGTCAGAAAGTGATATGATGTTGGAACAGACCTAATATCACCACATATCCAGGGGCGGATTTATGCATGGTCTTTATGGACTGCAGCTCAGGGCCCCGCCAATCAAAGGGCCCCCTTCGCAGTCGAAAAAATAAAAACGAAAACAATTTAACTTAAAAATTTAAGAAAACATAAATAATACGAAATTTTTTCTTTGACTTTAAACAGTTTTTCGGCAGATTGGAGAATGAGTCGCCACAATTAACCCAAACTTGGTGTTAATTGGGTAGGCCCCCAAACAGTAGTAGTCCAGGGCCCCCAAAATTAGTGTTAATTGAGTAGGCCCCCAAACAGTAATAGTCCAGGGCTCCCAAAATTAGCCGTCCGCCCCTGCACACATCAGGGTAAGATTTTAGAATCGGTACAAAAGGAACGCGAAAAATTACTGTTTCAAAATACAAAAACAGGCATCTCCTATAAATATTTAGTTTAATGAAGAAATACAGTTCACTTTAAACAATAAGCTAACCGACAATCAAATGCTTGTACAGAATTTCTTAAAGATTCCAGATTTAATTTTTGATTCTCCTAATTGACAGTAACAATACATTTGTTTTACTGTTTATTTTGCGTTCTGAAACTACCCTTTATGTTCCATCTCAGTATTGCGTTCTCACTCATATAAATGCGCACAGGCGTTTCCTCTTAAAATTATAAAGAAACAAATCAAGCCTGATTTGTGTAAACGCAAAAAGATGAAAACAAGATTTTTTGAAAGAAATGAGTAAAACGCAAAATACAGGGTAACTGACAATTATTCCGTCAAAGAAAAACCACGATAAGAGGCGAAATCTGAAAGTATGGGAAACATGTTAAAAAAATTCTGTATAGGTACTTTAGTTTTCGAGAAGTAAATAAAAAATTGTCCGTAAAACGACGATACACTCCTGGTTAAGAAAAAGGATCAGATGAACGAGATAAATACAGTAATAAAAGTGTTTTATAGTTTTATAATAGGTAAGGCGCGGCGTCGGGCTGGAACTTGACCTTTAGGCGGAATTTCACTTCAATTCCGTTTATGGTTCACGCCCAACGTCGTAAAATACAACAATTCCAAAATATTTACTTGACAAGTGCACGCAAATCACTTGAAGTAAATTCTTCCGTACAAACAATAACAACGGCCGCAGTTTGAACACCTGCTTTGACATGCAAACAAATAAAGCACAACACGAAAACAATTCAAATCTCCGTGTTAAGAATTATTAGCATTTTTCTTTAATTTTAGTTTAAACCATATCGTAAATAAAGGTTATTCTCACAAACAACGAGTCCATCATAATCAATTGACAACCAGAATTTAAAACATTATAATCAATAAACAGATTCGTAACACAAATTTATTAGTCAAAATTGGAAAATATATGTCAGTTCCTTCCTGTGCTTTTGAGACTATGTTACAGTTTTGAAAATGGCGATTCTAAGATACCTGTCATATTTTGTATCGACCTTGAGTTGAGCGAAAAATAAGATTTTTTTGACAACCACATTCAGAAGTATAATTTTACCATACCCATTCAAGTAGAGAAAGCGGTACTTTATCTGCCTAGGCAGGTAAAATATTTTACCTGACTGTGACGAAACCTGCTTCTACCTATTCTGAAGTGACATTAATCGGTTCTAATTAATATTATTGTTTATCTATAAATGATAACTAATTAATTGTTTTACATTTTATTATTTTTCAATAATACTATTGAAATCTTGTTATTTCGGATCAATTAGTATGTTTTTTAATTCCTTTTAGATAATTTGTAACATGTGATCAATATCTTTTCTAATCAAGTGACCTATGGAAATAAAATCATGTGTCTTTGATTAGTTCATTATTTCAAATGCCACTTGAATTACATATTTATATTGCATTCCTATACAAAACGATAGGAATGCAATAAAAATAATTCAAATGGCATTTGAAATAATGAACCAAACAAAGACATAATTTTTTTTCCATAAGTCACTTGATTAGAAAAGATATTGATCACGCGTTATAAAGCGTTGCCTGCATCATGGCCTCCATTATCGTCGAATCCAATTAAATGTCAAATTAATTTGTCATTCAAATCAACTCAAAAAATAACAACATTTTTGCGCTCGCGTCGCATCTTTTGGTGTCATCGAAACGCCAGCGTCGTCTATAACGTATTATAAGGTAAATGAAATACATTTTTAACAAATTTACGAAGTTATAAACATGGATATAAATCTGCAAGTTTTGAACACTTCAAAATAAATGAGTATATGGTAGTCGAAATGTTGTATGCACCATGGTAGTAAAGTGTCTTTATCGAACTCGTTTGCTTGCTCGCCGTGGCTTCGCCTTGGCTCGCAATTTGCAAACTCGTTCGATAAAGTGCCACTTTGCCACCTTGGTACATAAGTAACTACTACAATTTCCAAAATGTTTATAGTGACTGAAGGCAAACATATTTTCCAATTTTTTACTTTGACTAGTTACTAATATTATAGACAGTCTTTTACATAAATTCATTAATGTATACCTATTAAATGTTTAACAAATTCAAGACGTGTTGCCACCTTGGTACATAAGTAACTACTACAATTTCGAAAACGTTTATAGTGACTGAAGGCAAACATATTTTCCAATTTTTTACTTTGACTAGTTACTAATATTATAGATAGCCTTTTACATAAATTCATTAATGTATACTGTGGCGATTGCGGCGTCAGCCTATCGCGTGCGTCATCGCCGACGCGTCTTACACGAGAAAGTTCGGCAGACAAGCGAGACTGTCCGTCTAGAATGTTCCCGAAAAACAACCCCGATATATAAAAATACACGCGGCCGAGAGTGACACAGTTCGATTAGAATGCAGCGTTAGAGTTCGACACAAAAGTCCGCGTAATAAACTTTCGCTCGGCTGTTATAAATAAATTAGATTTAAGGTTGTAAATAAATTATTGTTAAATGTTAGTGTTAAATTAGTTTGCTTATAAATAAATTAGTTATTAACTATTTCGTGTTTTGTTTTAAAATAAAAATTAATGAATCTTTAAAAATCGTTACATTGGTGCCAGGTGTTCGGTTAGTGAAAATAAATAAACAATTAAAATTAAATTAACAAATTATTAAACAAAGTGCAGTGTCGAAAAAGAAACAATGGCTTCAAAGAAAGTGCCGTTAAAAGACTTAAAAGTGAACGACTTAAAAACCGAATTAGAAGAGCGTGAATTGGAAATTTCCGGAAAGAAATCGATTTTACAACAAAGACTCCACCAAGCGCTACTAGAAGCAGGAGAGGACCCGGAAAACTTTCTTTTTGAAATCTCGAGCGGACCTGCAGATTTAACTAAAATATTAGACGAGAAATTTCGAGAACAATCTGGAAATTTCAAAGATGAATCAATCCAGAAGTTTGGACGAGAAATTTCGAGAACAATCTGGAAATTTGGAAACTAAATTAATGGAACAATCTGGAAATTTAGAAGATAAATTAAAAGAGCAATCTGGAAATTTAGAAATTAAATTGTTGGAACAATCCAGAAATTTAGATGAGAAGTTTCGAGAACAATCCGGAAATTTGAAAGACGATCTTGGAAATTTGAAAGACGACCTAAGTAAATTAATGGAATACTCTAAAAGCACAGAAGAAAATGTGAAAATTTTAGAAGAGAAACTTGAAAATAAATTAATACAACAGTCGAGAAATCTGGAAACTAAATTACAAGAACAGTGTGATAATTTGAAGGATGAATTTCTAGAGCAGTCAAAAGGGCTCGAAGATAAACTAGTAGTAAAAATATCCGAAGAGACAAGGAATCTGCAAGAAAATGTCGAAGAAATACTATTCCAGCAGGATAATAAAATTAAGAATCTCGAGCAAATCATGGCAGGGTTGCGAGTGTTCGAGGATCCGTTACCAGCAGGAATGCCAGAAAATAATGAGGCCCAAACTGTGGTAGGACCAGCGGAAACTTCTAAATTGAAAATAAAACCACCGACGTTCGATGGGAAGTCTTCCTGGCCTAACTACTTCAAACAGTTTGAAGCTGCAGCAAAAGCGAATGGATGGACGGCCAGGAAAAAGGCCACTTCGTTAATTGTGGCCTTGAGGGGGGACGCTATCGATGTGCTACAAATGATGCCGCTAGAGGAACAAGAAGACTTCAGCAAGCTGGTGAACCGGCTTGAGATGCGTTACGGCCAGGCGCATCTGGCCGACGTGTACCATGCGCAGCTGAGAAACCGTTACCAGAAATCCGGAGAGAGTCTTCAGGAATTCGAGGCTGATGTAGCGCGCCTAGCCCGGTTGGCATATCCTGCAGCTCCTGATGATTTCCTGCAATGTTTGACGCTGCAGACCTTCGTGGGTGGAATCCGTGATCCGGACAATCAGCAGGCATTGAGAATGTCCCACCCTAAGACATCCAAGAACGCATTGGCCTACGCCTTGGAATACGAGGCGACGAAGAGAGTTTCAAGAGGACACGTCAAGGTACGAGCTGCCATGGACTCCCCAGAAGAAGAACCCGCCAGCGTCCAGGTGCGATCTGCTGCAGAGGAGCGGCCCAAGGATTATACCACCACGGAGGATGTTCGCCGCATTGTGGAACAAGCCTTGAGGCAGAAGAATCCTCTGGTGTGCTGGAATTGTCAGGAAGAGGGACATGTTCGCAGGCGGTGTCCCAAAGCCAGGCAAGAGCCTTCACGAAGGAAGCCACAGGGAAACTAAGCCGGGTCGGTGCAGAAGGGCAAACGTCGACCCGTATTCAAAAACCCCAAAGACAAAAGTCACGAAAGTGATAGCCCTGCGGCAATTAACCAGCAGTATCTTCGTGGATGCCACCATTGATGACATCCCTCATACCATGTTACTGGATACGGGTGCGACAAAGACTATCTTAAGACCCGACGTTATCAAATCATCAAAACGTACCGAGCCGACTAAGTGGAGGCTGAGGACAGCAACCGGAACATCAGCCACTGTCCATGGTGAAGTTGAGGTGACTATTACAATTGGATCGACCCCCATCAAGCACCGTGCGCTGGTAGCGGAAATAGAGGACGAGGCGATTTTGGGCATGGACATCATGTGCGCCCATGGATTCCAATTGGATCTGAAGCGTGGCGTGATGGCGGTTAACAACGAGGAGTTGATTCTACATCAACGAGAGGACGTGGCTGCTCGAGTTGTTCTCGCCGAAGATGTCGTATTGCCCAGCAGAACCGAGGTTATAGTCGACGGAAACCTGAATGGCGCTTTCCAAGATGGGCAAGTCATTATGGTCGAACCTAATACTGACGATCAGAAGATTGGAAGAGGAGTTCTCGTTGGGAAAACGTTGTTGACAGCAAAGAAGGAAATACCAGTCCGCCTAATGAATGTGAACTGTTTTCCTGTCAACATCAAGAGAGGAACGATCTTGGGAAGCTGCGCCATGGTGTCCTCCATTTCCCGCCAAATAGAAACAAACGCGCAAGAGACGAGAGTCCCGAAGAAGTTGTTGGAAATGGTCATGTCGACGACCCAGGAATTGACTCCAGAGCAAAAGTCAAAAGCAAAGAATCTGATCTGTCGCTATCAAGATGTGTTCGAGGTAGAAAATGGACCTAAGGGAAGAACCGACATCGTCAAACACAAGATAGAGACCGGAGAAGAAAGACCCATCCGTCAAGCTCCAAGGAGGTTGCCATTAGCGAAGCGGGAGGAAGCAGAACGCATTATTCGTGAGATGGAAAAAGACAATGTAATTGAGCCATCAAGCAGCCCATGGGCGTCACCGGTGGTGCTTGTGAAGAAGAAGGATGGATCCACACGGTTCTGCGTAGACTATCGACTGCTCAACAACGTCACCAAAAAGGATAGCTATCCTCTGCCGCGGATTGATGACACCCTGGATACACTGGCTGGTTCAAAGATCTTCTCGACCTTGGATCTAAAGAGTGGTTATTGGCAAGTGGAACTAGCGCCCGAAGATCGAGAAAAGACGGCGTTTTCCCTTGGTATGGGTCTGTGGCAATTCACGGTGATGCCGTTCGGGTTATGTAATGCGACATTCGAGAGACTGATGGAGACGGTTCTGAAGGGTCTGTCTTGGACAACGTGCATGGTATACCTGGACGACATAATTGTGGTGGGGAAAACTTTCGACGACCATCTGAAGAACCTGGAAGGAGTGTTCCAGCGGCTTCGCGGGGCTGGACTTAAGCTTAGTCTCAAGAAGTGCCACCTGTTCCAGAAGGAAGTTAATTATCTAGGCCATATTGTTAATGGAAATGGAATCGCCGTGGACCCAGTAAAGATTCAAGTCGTGAAAGACTGGCCAACTCCAAAGAATAAACACCAGATAAGGAGTTTCCTAGGCCTATGCACTTACTATCGTCGCTATGTTCCCGGATTTGCGGACATTGCTAAACCGTTGACAAAACTCACCGAAGAAGGACGTCCGTTTGAATGGGACCAACACTGCCGAATTAGTTTTGAACAACTAAAACAGTACTTGATAAGTGCTCCTATTCTGAGCTACCCTCTCCCAGAAGGCAAGTTCGTCGTAGACACAGATGCTAGCAACGTTGGTATCGGTGGCGTACTCTCCCAGATACAAGATGGGCAAGAGAAGGTGATCGGCTATTTCAGTAAAGTCCTGTCAAAGCCGGAACGGAATTATTGCGTCACTAGAAGGGAATTGCTAGCCGTGGTAAAGACGGTAGAACACTTCTACAAGTACTTGTACGGCAGACACTTTCTCTTGAGGACGGACCATGCCGCTTTAAAATGGCTCCTCCGATTCAAGAATCCTGAAGGACAAGTCGCACGATGGATCGAACGACTTCAGGAATACGATTTTGAAATCCAGCATCGGGCCGGAACTAGCCATAGAAATGCCGATGCTCTGTCGAGAAGACCTTGTGCAGAAGACTGTAAGCACTGTAGTCGTCTGGAGGAGAAAGTAGCCTCGACTGCGAGGACGGCCGTCGTAGACGACAAATGGCAAGGTCAAGAATTGCGACGAGACCAGGAGAACGATCAGGATTTGAAATTGGTGCTGGAATGGAAAAGTAGGGAGGCAAGGCCTACTTGGGAAGAGATAGCACCGTGTGCACCATCCGTAAAATCGTACTGGGCGCAGTGGGACTCCATAGTGCTGGATCATGGTCTTCTGAAACGAACCATCGAGAACCAGGAAGGCACGGAACAGAAGACACAGTTACTGATCCCCAAGAATAGGGTGCCGGAAGTTCTGAGGGAACTTCACGATGGAACTTCGGGAGGGCATCTGGGAATCAAGAAGACTATGGAAAAGGTGCGCGAGCGATTCTACTGGGTGAACTGCAAGGAAGACGTAAAGGACTGGTGTAGGAAGTGCGTGGTCTGCGCAGCTAGTAACGGCCCCACAGACGAGGCAAGGCTCCTATGAAACAGTACAACGTGGGAAGTCCTTTTGAGAGAGTTGCCATAGATGTAGCCGGCCCATTTCCACAAACGAATAGTGGAAATAAGTACATCGTCGTGGTGATGGACTACTTTAGCAAGTGGGTTGAAGCATACGCCCTACCAAACCAAGAGGCGATGACTATTGCTGAAGCCCTTGTCCGTGAATGGATCAGTCGATATGGCGCGCCCATGGAGCTCCATTCAGATCAAGGAAGGAACTTCGAATCGGTTTTGTTTAAGAACGTGTGTACTCTGCTCGGCGTCCGGAAAACTAGAACCACTGCACTTCACCCGCAGTCGGACGGAATGGTGGAAAGATTCAACAGAACCATCAACCGCCATTTGTCCAAAGTCGTCTCCGATCATCAGAGAGACTGGGACACGTACATTCCCCTTTTTCTACTGGCATACCGTTCGTCCGTTCATGAGACAACAGGAGAGACACCAGCGAAAGTGGTATTTGGGCGAGAGCCAAGACTGCCCTGCGACCTGAAGTTCGGCGTGAAGCCTGGTGAGGTCCCTGCCGACGAAGACTACGTGAGCGATCTACGCAGGAAAATGGACGACATTCACAATCAAGTGCGTCACAATATACAGACGGCCAGCGATCGAATGAAGGAGCATTATGACATCAATGCTCAGAATGGAGGATACCAACCTGGAGCACTGGTCTGGCTTTACAATCCTCAAAGACGTCGAGGTCTGTCCCCAAAATTGCAGACATCTTGGGAAGGTCCTTACAAAGTGATGAAACGGATCAACGATGTCATCTATCGCATCAGGAAGATTCCACATGGCAAACCCAAAGTTATCCACTTCAACCGAATGGCTCCTTACAACGGAGAAGAAAATGAAGGGACAGTACAACGGACGCAAGGTTCCGAAGTGAACTTCGAAACCTTCATGTTTCATCACGCCACAGGAAGTAAGGCGCGATTCGGAGTGACCACAGAGAGACAGCAAGACCTTTTTCAAGTGTCACCAGAGTACAGTCTGGCCAACTGTGTGGCAGAAGACCTAAGGATGTCCAAGGGGATAGCCCAAGTCTTTCGGAAGAAATTTGGTCAGGTCGAGGAACTCCTAAGACAGCACCCCATGGTGGGCAAGAGCCTGCAGCTCATCCACACGGAGGCGGAACAAAGACGACACGTGTACTACTTAGTCACCAAGAAGACATCAAGCGGTAAGCCTGACTATCGCAGTATTTGGAAAGCTTTATGAAGCTTGAGGAGACAGCTGGTAGAAGGCAAGGAAACGAAATTAGCCATTCCTAAATTGGGCTGCGGACTAGACGGACTGGACTGGAGGGTCATTCGAAGCATGATAGAAGTCATCTTCAACGGAACGGGAATTGAAGTCCTAGTCTGCAGTCACCACCCACAGGCAGCTGTCGGCAGTAAGAAAACCGTGGACTGCTATTTCTTCCAGATCGGAAGTTGTAAAGAGGGGCCAGCATGCCGATTTCGACATCCTCCTTCAAGGCTATCACGAGGAACGTTCCGAGACGAAACGTTTTTAAGAAGGGGGCAGTGTGGCGATTGCGGCGTCAGCCTATCGCGTGCGTCATCGCCGACGCGTCTTACACGAGAAAGTTCGGCAGACAAGCGAGACTGTCCGTCTAGAATGTTCCCGAAAAACAACCCCGATATATAAAAATGCACGCGGCCGAGAGTGACACAGTTCGATTAGAATGCAGCGTTAGAGTTCGACACAAAAGTCCGCGTAATAAACTTTCGCTCGGCTGTTATAAATAAATTAGATTTAAGGTTGTAAATAAATTATTGTTAAATGTTAGTGTTAAATTAGTTTGCTTATAAATAAATTAGTTATTAACTATTTCGTGTTTTGTTTTAAAATAAAAATTAATGAATCTTTAAAAATCGTTACAATACCTATTAAATGTTTAACAAATTCAAGACGTGTTGCCACCTTGGTACATAAGTAACTACTACAATTTCGAAAACGTTTATAGTGACTGAAGGCAAACATATTTTCCAATTTTTTACTTTGACTAGTTACTAATATTATAGATAGTCTTTTACATAAATTCATTAATGTATACCTATTAAATGTTTAACAAATTCAAGACGTGTTTGCAACTTCTTATCTTGAGTTTTTAACGCACTTATTCCTGCGAGTATCGCATTGCTTTTTCATCAGCTGGTTAACACATCTATTATGCAGGGTCAAGTTTTATTCTCTGAGTAAATATCATAAAACATGGAACCAGTTCGTTTTATCAGGACAACAGTCAAATTTGACTGCTATCCTGCTAGAAGTGATTGCATAGCACTAGCGAACTCGCGTATTCTACAGCTGTATCTAATAAAGTTTTATTGTTTTATGTCTCCGTGAGACATCAGTGCGAAAGATTTTAGAATCACCTGCACTATTGTCTGATTAGTTAAGTACTAATTAGACGAATAAATGGATCGGTCGTTACGGGTCTGTGTTTTGGCCTCCGCCATCACCAAATTTAAATCCTTGCAATTTTTTTTGTGGGGGTGGATGAAGCACCTGGTACATTCTGCTCCAATACTACGCAAGATTTATCAAAAAATTATTTACACAATTATTTGAGAATTTGTTACTCTTTAGCCCTTACTTCATACGCAATTCCAGTTATTTTAGAAATTACTAATTTAAATAACTAAATTGCGTAAAGGAAACATAACTCAGATTTTCGTTCCCAACTGGTAAACGTGTAGTAAAACGAAACTGAAATGTGTGTCAAAGTCGCATTGTGTATAGTGAGGAATTCAATAAAATAATAATCAAAAACTTTGTATTCCTATTACTATTACACTGCTGCATTTATAAAACGCGACGTTGTATTTCGTACGCAATGCCTCTGCATGCTTTTGGGGTAAATTTTTATTTAATTGTAATCTATTTCGTAGAATGTTTTTAACATTTTTCCCATAATCTATAACGTTGGTTCGCTTAAAGGTTCTTTTTGCGGAACAATAAAAATTCACTCTATGTATAAAGTGTATAGATAAGAAATGGGGACCTCCTTTGTTATAAGAGATACAGATTTGGTTATATGAGATGAATTGCAGACAATTAACAAGATAACTAAACCAATCCAGAAAACTAAAAACATTAAAGGAGACTGTGGTTAAAGAAATAATATAACCTGTGAGCAACTAAAAATCAGATTAGAGTCGGCGGTGCAAAGAAAAAGTATGTCTGTTACTAACGCGGCGTTAGGCTGATCTGACAGTTCACGAATGTATTAGATTAATTAATTCAGTCAATCACAGACATACATTTTCTTTGCACCGCCTACTCTAATCTGATTTTTATTTGCTCACTTTTTATATCCGTAGGATATAAAGTAAATGTGGACAGAGATTACCCATAAGATTTTAAAAATTCCTTGATGAAGCACTTAAACAAGCTGCTGAACAATATTTTGCAGAGTTTCCGAAGAAACTTTTTTTCTGAGGGTATAGGACAATTAGACAAATGATTTAATGGAATACCCACAAGAGCTATTAAACACGCTATGTCGGCAATCGGTAAATCTTTGACATATCTTTTCAATCTATCAATGAACTAGGGAATTTTTCCGGACGTTCTGAAGCTGTCAACCCCTCTACCTTTGCATAAAAAAGGTGACGAACATCAAATGAGCAATTATCGACCTATTTCGATTACAAATGAATTCGCAAAAATTTTCGAAAAAATTGTCTACAACAGAATATCCAGCTACCTGAATGCCACCAATATACTAACAGTTGTTCAGTTTGGCTTTCGCAGCGGCAGATCAACTGCTATGGCTTGTATTCACTTTTTGAAATATGTCTACGAATCGCTTGATCAAAACATGTATGTTGCAGCCATGTTTTTTGACTTAACTCGGGCCTTCGATACCGTACAATCAAATTTTGTGATAAACAAACTCGCTGCTCTGGAGGAAACGTTCTTGAATGGCTGAAATCATACTTTTGCAACAGAAGAATAAAAGTTAAAGTACAGGATTAATTCTCCAGTGAAACTAACAGTAATTATGGCGTCCCACAAGGATCAATTCTGGGTCCCCTGTTGTTTTTGATTTTTATTAACGACATGCCAGCTAACATAAGATGTCCAGGAAGAACAGGTAACTTTCGCTGACGACTCTTCAATGGTGTTATCTGATCCTGATGTCTTCAATCTACAAACGAATTTAAATAACATAGCTTCGGAGTTCAGCCTTTGGTGTAAAAAAATAATCTTATTTTAAATAGTGCTAAGACCTCTTATGTTCATTTTTATCAACGTAGAGTACCACCCCATATAGAAGTCAAAGTTGATGGGCGCGTAGCTGACTTTTCTGAAAGTGTTTGCCTTCTTGGTATTACAATTGACAGCAACTTAAACTGGTTACTTCACATAAATACCTGTGCAAGAAAATGAATAGTACTTATTACGCTTTACTGAAACTGAAATCGTGTGTCGATTTATACTACTTAGTACAAGCTTATTATGGGCTAGTGCACTCGAATTTGGTCCACTGTTCTGTACTTCTGTACTGTTCTGTCTACTGCTGTGAACTGTGGGGAAATTCACGAGATATCAACAGAGTTTTTCTTGCGCAGAAACGAGTGGTGAGACTAATATTCGTAGACAAACTTGCAGAAATGTTTTCATACGCTATAATATCCTAACACTTGCCTCAATTTACATCTATAGGTGTATTTTATGTGTCTTAAATAACAAGAGTAAACTAGAAACTAATTATGATGTTCACGGAAAAACAACTAGAAACTGTGATTTATTTCGATCTCATAAACATAAAACGGCTCTTTTCGAGAAATCGTCAATTTTTGCAGGACAAAAACTGTACAATGGACTCCCTGCTGACATTCGCTGTATTAATAATTATAACAAACTTAAAAAATGTTTAAATAAATACCTGCTGAAACATGCTTTCTATAGTATTTATGATTTCTTTCATGCTATTCATTTGCCTGACTCTTAGTGAGTACATTTTTGCCACTCATTTTTTATTATTGATTTAACATGTTTATACATATGTCCATTTGTATTTTGTATTCTTTTAAGTTAATTTTAATGTTTGTATAAGACAATACTCGTGATGCGTGTCTTCACACTTCTTATATTATATGACTTTTCACATCCATGTATTTTGGTTAAGTGAATAAACGATTGATTGATTGATGAAATAAGTGGAAAAGTGTTGAAGGGAGTTACGTTTGTAGTTTTTTTTTACTTTTAACATAATTAAATAATAAAATTTACAATTCAGTTATGTATATTCTAAATAAAATTGTACTTGATATGACAGAAAATTTGTTAAACCAAAAGAAGTAAGAGATCGAGGGTTAAAAATGCAGCGGCCATAGAACAAGACAGATGTCAAATATGGAAATAGAGCTCTAGTCGACATTTCCATTTTAGCGATTGTGCTCATTGAACATTCGACAGGCCAATGACGGAGTGGCTTGGCTTTTCAGGAGCGTGGAATACTGAAATGTTCGAGAGCAGCTTAACAATAAGGTCTAACAATAGCGATCTAATTCGATTGAATTTCAAATGTACGGCATTTCTATACTCTGGGATTATGTATTTTAGACATTACAATTAAAATGCATGCAGTTTTAGTTAACACAATAAAAAAATACAGAATAATGAAATATTGTTTCTTATAAACACTAGAATGTTTACGAATAACTGATTCAATCACATGATATTACAATGTAATTTTTTGACAAATATTAAATTAAAGAAACGTTGAAGACGATATTACGTATATTATAAAGAATATTGGTATGTAAAAAACTAACATTTGAAACTAGTTGTAAATGGACAAAAGTTTTGCTATAATACTGCTCAATCGACAGTCTATAGAGTCGCAAATAAAGAAAATACTCGTAGGAAGTTAATTTTAATATTAAAAGGAAATGTCAAGGAAAAATACGTACAGTTCATTTTTTCTCTATATGCCGATTGATCGATAGATAAAACGAAGAATTTTTATGTAGCTATCTCCTTCTAACTTTCGTGAAACAGTCTTGTGGCTTTTGTCAAGTCACGTCATTTCGTTGTATATTTTCTTAACTCATAACTTTATACGATCGGCTTATAGTAAAAAAATAATCTGCAAAGTTCATTATTTATATGCCGATCATATATGTGCTGGCTCAAAAAATATAGGACGAAATGATATGACATGACAAAAGCCGCAAGGCAGTTTCACGAAAGTTGGAAGGAGGTAGCTATATAAAAGTTCTTTAATTTGTCGATCGATCGGCATAAAGTAAAAGAATGACCTGTACAAAAGACAAAGAAGAAAAAAGAACTTTCACAATTTAAAATTGATGACTTTTGTAAAGAATAAATTTAAACTGATATTTTGTGCTAATTTCATTTAGTTGTGTTACAAATTAAATGAAACTAAAACCTGGCGAAACTATCGTTGTTAAATGCCTTAATTTAAATAATTACTGAAGATTGTAAATAATAAGTAGTAGAAAATACACTTGTAGTTTCGTATTATTATAATTAAATTATTATAATTTTGTTAAAAATCCTTATCTGACAAAAGCATGTTTGCAAAGTTTAAAACGCAGATTAGTGTTACTGAATATAAAATATTTGATGTATGTACATTCAGAATTAAAAGTAATGTCTCTTTTCCTAGATTTAAATAAAAAATTTTGGTTTAAGCCTCCACTGTCTGTGGATTAAATTTTCTGGTTCTATAAAATTATTAAACCTTGCCACATGTCACTGAAATTTGGTTAAACCAAACATTAATCCTTAATCAAAAATTAACAAAAGTTACGCGGTTTAAGCTCTGACTGAAATACCGGACCTTTGTATGTACGGTAATAATTAATTTTCAGAGTTTCAAATTATCGCATGGTAAAAGATTGCAGGATCTTGAAACACAACACATACTTAATCAATTTACGGCAGGGCAGAATGACACAAGTTGAAACTGGATGCACCTTAAATCGTTCCCAAAATGTCATGGGGAACTTTTTACTTTTATTTTATTATTAATACAAAAACAAACAAATTTTTAGTTATACCAAATATTACAACCGATTTATTTTGGCTAGCGGGTTTTGGAGAGCATTTATAATAATTGAAGAGCTAATGTTTTGTACTAATTGTAGTAACATGTATTGCATAAAAATTAGTTATAATAGTGCGTTGCACAAAATAATAAATAAATGAATTCTTTTTAAATTTGTTGAATCTTTTCTTGAGCTTTTATAGGAAGCTTTTTCCTAAATTTAAGCTATACCAATATTTATTTGAATCCACTGCGACGGAAAACATGATGATTCGCTCTTATCCTTACACAGTAACAACAATAAATATTAAAAATATGGACAAAATTTAATTAGAGTAATTAATTACGAAACGTCTTCATGTACATAGATTGGTGCTTAAAAGTATCCGAATGGAAAGCAATAAAATCGTTCGAATTTGCGAACCATATATTATGGTGTTTTAAATATAATAAACAAAGACCGGCGGTTTAGATTTTTTTCGCCTCCCACCGCTCTACAGACTGTATACGAATTCGACCGACAAATTTCTAGTGTATATTCTTCTCCTAATCTGAAGCATAAAAGGTTAGATAACATTGGTCTTTATATGAAGAATAAAGTCTGTAGAAGACGAAACATTTTCCATAAAATATCATGAATTTTTCCTTAATCCTTTTATTATACCGGGTGTTTCGTAATTGCACGGCACTGGTTTAGGAATGTCATGTATAGCCCGAAATAAACAAAAAAGTTCATAAAAACATTTGTCTCAAACTAATTTATTATCGAGATATTGAAGGTTAAAGATAAATAGGGTGACTGTCTAGGTAATGGATGGTGCCTTAAGTCACTATAGTACCACAGTGACTTAAGGCTGAATGCTGCATTCAACAAAACGGACGCGACTTTGAACAGTTACTCTGAATGTTTATTGTTAAATCTTCCATATTTATACCTCAGTATCTGAGTAATAAATTAGTTTGAGACAAATGTTTATATGAACTTTTTTGTTTGTTTCGGGCTACAGATGACATCCCTAAACTAGTGCCGTGCAATTACGAAACATCCTGTATATTTAAAAGTTCATATAAACTTCATCTGCTAGTGCTGCAATATTAGTAATAATTTTTTTGTCAACTGTAGCCTGTTTTCTTTGAAAAATTTAGAGCTTCTTAAATGCCAGTGAACTTTAGTTCGAAGTATAAACAAAATTCATTCAATGACTTAAATGCCAGATTAGGAAACAAGAACAAAATAATAGGTCGTAACTTGTGAATGAAAAAAGATAGATTAAAGTATATGAACAATTTAGGTGCACCTTTAAGCAAAAAATATACTTTAGAAGTGGTCGTATACACCCTGTATATTAGGCAGTGACGCTGCGCTTTTTGCTCGGCCGGTGCACTATGGGTGCACTGCTGCGTATATTGTTACACTGAGCACAGGTCACTGGAATTTATATTTGTGATTGTGGTGGGATGTATTCGCTGACGTTTCAATCTTTTTCGCCTAGAGTCCAAATACTCTCGAATCAACACAATGACCTGCGCGAATTCCCGTTAAAGCTGCCAGTGTTAGTGGTATTAGTAAATAAATTGTAATACAAAATAATGTACAGGGTGGATCAATTTCGATGTCTCTTATGGGCATCTCTGTAACTATAAGAGTTAGAAAAAAACTAGTGGCCAAGTCTCGATCTCTTTTTTAGAGATAAAGTCAATAGACTAAACAAAAATTGGCTATCTTCTTTTGTTTTCGAGTTATAGGCAAAAATTCACATTTTCGACTTTTGGTCAATCGCGCATATCTCGTTTATTTTTACAGATATTAAAAAACTGTTTTGACATTATTAGGGCACTTTTTTGAATACATTTCAGTGATGTAGTTGGTTTCTTGATATTTAATAAAATTTTCGAGTTATAACATAAAGTTATATTTTTTTAAATAGAAATCATAGTAGGCAATGCCACCTTTAAATAGAGATTTTTTTCTGTTTTCAAAAATATATACTTTGTTGGGTTTATTTCTTACAATTAATAGAATAAAACGCCTTTTTTATTATTCTTGGGTGTATTCTATTCTTAGTAGGCTGGTTTGAACAAAGGCCGACAATTTTTTTGTTTGTTTTTATTAAATATCAACTCTTGTTCAAATATTTTGACAGTTGCAACCGCATAAAGAGAAAGAAAGAGCATCCTCTAAGAGTCACAAAGACTACAACAATACCGATACCTTGTGGTTTGGGTGAAATTCGAAATTATGTAACTTCATTTAATATTTAAGTTTAAATCGCATTTTTTTCGATCAAATATGCATTTCATGGGATAATGAACTAAATTATATGTATAAATTAAAAACATCTTAAAAATAAGAAATTATTGCAGAAAAAGTTAAAGAATATTGAAATGTAAGTAGATAATAAACACAACTTTTGATATATCACAATAAATAACTTAAAACCCAGAAAATAATATCAAAATAAATCACAATTCCAACACTGCCGCGCTAAAATACACAGCCAACTCATGTTGCAACCCAACTCAGCTCTATCGGTGCTAGCTTTCTATCTCTTATGTTCATCGCAATACCTCTCACTCTTGTGCTACCCAATCTTCAGATCTTTGTTAATATTTAATAAAAACAAAAGAAAATTGTCGGCTTTAGTTGAAACTAGCCTTCTAAGAAAAGAATGCACCCAAAAATAATAAAAAAGGCGTTTTATTCTATTAACTGTAAGAAATAAATCTAACAAAGTATATATTTTTGAAAACAGAAAAAAAGTCTCTGTTTAATGATGACATTGCCAACTATGATTTCCATTAAAAAAAATATAACTTTGTGCTATAACTCGAAAATTTAATTAAATATCAAAAAACCAACTACACCACTGAATTTTATTCGAAAAAGTATCCTAATAATGTCAAAACAGTTTTTTAATATCTGGAAAAATAAATGAGATATGACTGATTGACGAAAATTCCAAAATCTCAATTTTGGCTTATAACTCGAAAACAAAAGAAGATAGTCAATTTTTGTTTACACTATTGACTTTATCTCTAAAAAAGAGATCGAGACTTCGCCATTAGTTTTTTTCTATCTCTTATAGTTACAGAGTTGTCCATAAGAGACATCGAAATTGATCCACCCTGTACAAACACGTACGAAGCCAGACACGTCACTTCAGAAGCACTTTCGTGGGGTTTTTGCCCCTGAAACGAATTTATGTTCCGCGCATTGTGTTGATTCGAAAGTATTTGGACTCTAACTCTGATAATAAAACTGCAAGCGGCTAGATTCGAAAAATAATACGTAAGAAGAACTGTTATGGCAGTCAGGAGCAAAGATCGTACAAACGATTATAAACATTCACATGCACGTTTTCAGACAATATATTTGCCTAGAGCATTCTTAATAATGCATAAATGTATAATAAAATTGTAACAGCACGAGTACATAAGTCAAGAATGTGTAATCGAATTGTATCATCATTATTTTCAAGTCCACCTAATAAAATCTTGCTCACCGTCTATTTCAGTTTCGATTTCTCGAGTCCACCTTCAAGCCGATGTATGAGGATGAAGTGAATATATAGTTCGAGCTTGACCAGGAAACAAAGTAAAGTATTTATTTTGCAACATAGTCCCCTTCCAACTCCACACATTTACTCCAACGGTGCTTAAGCTTCTTTATACACTCCTGTAGTAAGATTGCTCGAAGCCCTCAAAATAGGCATCAGTTTCAGACATTACCTCCTCGTTTGAAACAAATCTCTTTCCAGCCAACATTTTTTCAAATCGGAGAACAAGAAGAATTCACTAGTGGCTAAGTCTGGCGAGTAAGGCGTGTACGAGAGCAATTCGTAACGTAGATCAAACAGTTCTGCTTGTGAAACTAATAATGAATCAGCTGGTGCATTGTCGTGATGAAACAATAATTTCTTCTTTGCCAAATGTGGTCCTTGTGTTTTGATTCCAGTGTTCAACTACACTCTGTGTATCTCAGAAAGCCGTAGCCATTACCTTCGCGGCCGATGTTTTGCCTTCTTCGGGGCACTTGAACCAGCTTCTACCTATTGCCTAGAGGTCTAGACCGTTGTTTTGTCTAGCATGTATAGTGATGGATCCAGCTCTCATCAACAGTTACGAATCGGCATAAAAATATACCTAGATGCAACGATCATCATCATCAACGAGCTTTTTCAATGATATTATCGGTTGTGGCCGATATTGACTTTCCAGGACGCTTATAACGTTTAAATTCTGCTATCCACTTTTTTATTGTTGAGAATGAAGGAGTATCATTGCCAAGGGTAGATTCCATCTCAGTTTTTATTTCAATTGGTGTAGATCTATAGACCTTTCAAAACGAAGTATTTAATTATCGCCCAACGCTAATTTCTTTTTTCCATTTTAACAAATGTTCGAAAGCTCCTTACTTCAAATTCAAATAAAAACTTGTGGAGTGTACAGAGAGATCATTATACATTGTCCAGAAAAAACTACTTTCCAGGGAGATCTCAAAATTTTCATCCACTGTCATGTCTATAGTGAAGTTGGATAATTTCTTAACCTTACCTAGCAATCAATTCTTTCACATGAAATAAAACAAAATTTTAATTATTTATTTTAAATATGTTAAAGTCAGTAATACACACACCATTGATATTCATAAATTTTAATTTAGAGTAGGTGCTCAATATGGCCACCATTATTATTAACACAACAAGTAACTCTTCTTTTCATGTTCTCGAAAACATTCCGTAACTGCTGCTCCGTTATATTATCAATAGCATTTGTAATTGCATTTTTCAGTTCGTCTAGAGTATGCATACGTGTACGATATATTGTGTTTTTTAAATGTCTAAATAAAAAGTAATCAAGAGGTGTAAGGTCTGGTGATCTTGGAGGCCAAAGTCCCGTCGATATTATTCTATTGTCATAAAACTCTTCTAAATATCGGCGTGTTTGTTGAGCTGCATGTGCCGTCGCATTGTAATGTTGAAAATATCCCTACTGTAACTCGTCATCATGAAGCCGATCCACAAATTGCTCTAAAATTTCAATATAACGATTTGCTGTAACGATTTCCTCAAAAAATATAGGGCCAATTATTCTTTTTCTTGACATGGCAACCCAAACACCAATTTTGACAGGATGTAACGGAGTTTGAAAAAATTCACCAGGAACCTCCATAGACCATGTCCTATAGTTTTGAAAATTTATGTAACCCGTCAGATGAAACCATGCTTCATCAGAAAAGAAGCATAAATTCAGTAATTCGTCATTAACATTTTCATTGAACCAATGACAGTATTGTAAACGTTTCTCGAAATTAAGGGGAAGTAATTCTTGCATTAGTAAAATTTTATACGGATGCAAATGGAGTTTCCTTTTTACTGCCTTTTGGCATGTTCCATAACTCAGTCCTGTAACAAAATGTGTTCATAAGTTTCGTTAGCAGGAAATAGTTTTTATTTCTGTAAAATACAGACGTGTACAAAAAGGTGTTGTACAGCTGCGTTCTAAATATCTGCTTTTGAACGGTAATTGGTTTTTCTATTTTTGTGTTCAATAATATTATTATTGCCAGAAACCGTATATGTAACAAAACTTGTACTACAATTTTTTGAACTTCATCATGAAAGCACATACAAGTTTACACAGTACAAATTCTGTACAACACTTTTTTGAACACACTGTACCTGTCTGTTGAGACAACTTTCATAATGATTTATGAGGACTGCGTTCCATGCGTGTGCGTATATCATCTACAGTATCTTCATCTAAAACTGTCGAACGTCCAGGAGATTTTCCTTTAACAACAGAGTCAGAGTCGGAAACGTGCAATAGTTCTCCGTACATGTTTACTTAAATTATCATAATCAAATTCCACATTGGGGCAATGAGTAGTAACTTCTTCTATACATACGGCCACAGAATATTATCCATTCACTGTTTTCATTGCGTTGGCCATTTCGAAAATATGACTCCAAAATTAACATTTGAACATTTTGTTCAAATGTAAATATAACCTATTTAACGTAATAAATATTAATGTTTTTAATTAATCATTGCATAAAATTTACTTACGAAAACACCAGATAGAATCTGAAATAATGACAAATACGCTATGTGGTCTTGAAAAAGACTATTGTCGGTAAATACTATACAAAACTCGCAAAATAACAAAAGTAGCACACGTAACACCATCAAACTCAAGTGTCAAATAATGTGGCTAATATCAGTTAGGACCTAAAGTTTGATGTACTCAAGAAAAGTAGTTTTTTTTGGACAATGTATAATGATCAGTCTGTATATTCGTGAATGACAGTTGGCGGATCATAACTATTCTAGTCGGAGTTGCTTTCATCGACTTGCAGTTATTATGAACGAACATTGGCACTTATGCTTGTGTTCGTTACTCACTTGATCTTGAAAAAAAACATAATACTAAAACATTGCTGTTTGTTACAACAATCAAGTTCATTCTTTATAACTCAAAATACACTTCGCCTTATCAAGCTAACCTTAAAAGCGCTCTTACATGAGCAATTAAAATTGTCCAATTGCCGGTAACTTCAGTCAATTTTTAGTAACATACGGCAACACATTGTGGAGGAATCCTTTGTCAATTAATTGCTCAATATTGCCCAACGATATGGATCAATATACAGCAATTAGGCAATGAGTGCGTACACGATAAATTCAGTGGAGCAACTGTTGCCGACAATAAACATAGTCAATCATAGTGCATTTATTATAGCTCTGTTCCAACCACGCTTTCTGACCGTTTAAGAAACCGTCATAATCAGTTGCCCACCGAAATAATGATCGATGTGGACAACTTTATCAAGTGTAAAACTTTGATGAGTGCATGCTTTTGACGGTTTCGAAACCGTCACAAAGCGTGCTTGGAACAGACCTTATAATGCATTCAATAAAAAGAAAGAAAGAAAGGAAAGAAGAAATAGACGACTTTAGATGCGAGCATTTCTAGTTAGTCAAGAACGCTTATCTTCAACATTGTGAAATAAATTAAGTTTAGACGACTTCTTATTTAAAAACCTCAGGAGAATGTCCCGAAGTGATTTTGAACTAATCGTAAATAAACTGGTTCCAATAATTACAAAAAAAAAACTACTAACATGAGATCCGAATCCTGTGCTAATAAAATTCATCGATCACAGAAAGAGACGCAAGTAAACAAACTAGTGCGATAGGAACAAAAATTGTTCAGTGTTTTCCAAACCCGATGGATAAACGGCAACTCGTAGCGGCGACATAGGCAACACGTGACAATATAGAACAATACGATTGTCGAAATAATTGCTACGAATTGCATGATGTTGAACGATGTAGCTCCATTATTGTTCCACTAGATCTCCGAGCAATAATTGCCCTAAAAATTGTTCGTGTAAGAGCACCTTTACATTCAGAAGGGTGAAACTATAGTAGATTACTAACTTAATCTTTTAAGCCAACAGGATGAGAAAATTCGTAAATTCGTAAGAAAAGAGATGGTTTACGAAAAATGTGCACTATGTTACTATATACTAGATTTGGCTCATCTTGATTTTCACCTTTTTCCAAAGATTAAACTCTTCCTCACTGGTTATTGTGTTTCATCAAATAGAAAGGCAATTGTAGTTGTAAAGGAATATTTTGTAAACTTTTCGGAATATCTCCCGGAACAGGCTAATCGCTTTGAAATAGAAATTTCAAGTAATTTTCAAATAAGACCCTCGTTCTTTCATTATTAATAAAAAATGGTGATAAAGTTTATATCATCTTATTTAGGGAACAGAATGCAGGCCGTAACCATAAATGGCATTCTCTCAAATTTTCAAGCTATAGAATCGGATGCTCCTCAGGGATCTATTATTGGTCCTCTTTTATTTTGTTTATATACTGCTGATTTTCATAATTATGTAAAAAACTGTAATACCCACTTTTTTTGCAGATGACACCCAGTTGTATTATAGTTTCAATGTTTCTGATTTAAATGTTGCTTGGGATTTGATAAATGAGGATATTCGGCAACTTAGTCAAATATCCGCATCTCATTCTCTGCACATAAATCCTACAAAGTCATCGATTATAGTTTTCGCTGGGACCAAAGACCGGCAGAGGGCCATAGACTGTTTAAAAATATCTGTTGATAATGTACAACTGACTTTTAGTAGTAATGTTAAAAACCTGGGTGTTATTTTTGATAACGACCTAAGGTTCTCATCTCATATCAAGAAATTAATACAGAAATCATACTCAACTTTAAAAGGTTTTTATATGAATAGACATTTTCTCGCTACTAATCTAAAAATACAATTATGTGATTCATTAGTGTTATCTTGCTTTAATTATTGTGATACAGTCTATGGCCCGTGTTTGGATGCTGCATCTGCTGCGAGAATACAAAAAGCTCAAAACTCGTGCCTTCGGTTCGTTTATGGTCTGACGAGAAGGGCTCATGTATCACACAAATTACATGAGGCTAATTAGCTAAACATGCGAAACAGAAGGCTACTCCATTTGGCTTGCTTAATTCTTAAAATATCTCTTACGTCATGTCCTTCTTACCTTAGTGCTTTATTAGTTCCTAGATATATGCTGCATGACAGAACTTTGCGTCGTACTAGTGGTCTTCATATTCCAATGCACAAAACTGCCCTCTTCGAGAGGTCTTTTTCCTATAATTCTTCGAAAATTTACAATGATATACCTCATGAGCTTAGGGTGTCAGCGTTGACCACGTTTAAGAAAGCTTACCACAAACAACTCTTTTCTGTACAGCGGTGATTGCTCATTGACGAAGCTGTATCTCCGTACTGCGTTATCTTTATTTGGGATTTTTGTATTAGATAAGTATAAGTGTTATTGATTTTGTAATTTATATTCTTTGTGGTTGGTTGAGTGGTAGAGCAGCTCAAGCTGAACTCCGCCAATAGAAAAATAAAGGCATAGTATTATTGTTATTGTTATTATTATTATTATTATTATTATTATTATTAAGCCAGGATTTTTTCAAACGACCCCCGTATGTATTTTCTGTGCAATTTTAACGTCGATAGCAGAATATAACGCCTCGAATCATCTGCGCCGAGATTAGTACCTCTACATTCAATTTCTATTATTAAACAAAAAAAGATGTTGCGTATAGCCTTGAAAACAGTTTATTTCACCTCATGAAAGGTGTACTTAATTAAAGAAATGAGATTACAACAAATCCAACATTAGACAACGTTAGGCAAAGTTGTCACCCGACACTCAGTATATTTTTACATTTTCGGATGCAGAATAAAAATATACCTTCAGAAATATCGTCATGTTTATTTTTATTGAAACGAAGGCAATCCAAAAAAACTTAAAAACTACATATAAACGTAAAATCAACATATCTTTGAAAACACAGAATTCACTCAGATATTTCGTTGATAGATTACATCACTACTAAGTTGTAATTGGGGCACAATTTGCGCATTTATTGTAGTCTCAATTAAATTTCAAATTAATTTAAAAGAAATTTTGATTTTATGTTATCTGTAGTTCTTTTTTTGTATGCCTTCTCGTGAATAAAAATAAAGATGTTGATATTTCTGACGGTAGTGTTTTATTCTTCATCCGAAAATGCAAAAAATGTTGAGTGTCCTATTGAAAAAAATAGCAGGGAGCATTTCTCGTCAAACCGGAAACAAAGGAAAAGATGGAAATGTCATAATAAATTTGTTACTTTTAACTACATATACAGGCTGTTACAAATTCGAGGCTCACCATTGGGATCTCGGAAACGGTAAGAGATACGAAATCGGTTAAATTGGGGTAAAGTTGCATATTGTGCTGAATAATAATCCGTTCTGAAAAATCTTCTACGATTTGTAGTTTTTGAAATATTTCCAAAAAACAAGAAAACGTAATTTTCCTTTTTATTTCTTTCTGAAGTTATTGTTGCAGGGATCATAACAAAATTAATACATTCTACAGGCACTTTTTCAAGCTCTTTACGATGACATCATTAGATTTTGCTTAAAACGTCACTATATTTAACACAAGAATTGTGACTGCAGTTTCGACATACCATGTCATTATCAAACTAAAGGATTTTTACAAAACTGCAACTTAGATACTAGCGTTAGAGCGGTAATGGTGTAACACTGAGAAATCTAATTTGAACCCTGTTTAAATTTAAATTAGATGAAGTTTTGTAAAAATCCTTTAGTTTGATAATGACATTGTATATCGAAACTGCAGTCACAATTCTTGTGTTAAATATAGTGATATATACTAAAATAGTGTTTAGTTTAATTTACTGGTGTAAAATAGAATATCACAAAATAACAGCTAACAGTATCAATTATTTGAAACTTATTGTTATTGTTATTATTAGATTTAAAAGCGACATCCTGCGATAGCTTTGACCTAACATTGCAATAGGATTGACAAATTGAAGCTACATAATGAGTGGTATGCATAAAACGAAGTAGATGCTAATACTTCTCAAATTAGTATATTCTTCGAAGTATCTTCTATTACATAAAGTACCTACTGCAGCTCTGAAGCATATACTACGAAAGCAAAGTTTATACTACAGCACGTAGTAAATACTACGCTGCAGTAGTACTTACTATTACAATGAATCTGAGGCTTTGAAGTAGATACTACAATAGGTGCTTCTACAGAGAAGTAAAAACTTCTATGTGCTCTTGTGCTCTAGTATCTACTATATAGATCGCATACAAAATACGACGTTACTATAGTACTAGGTACTTCACTTTCGAAGTAGGTGCTTGAAGTATTCGCATATACTTCGCTTTATGCATACCACCCAATAAGTCATCCCATACAAGGCAGCCATGCATGCTGTTCAAAGTATAATGAAAGTTTTAAAAATTTTGTTGCTACGCTTCTGATGACAAGGCCCCAAATAGGGCCGAAACAGCTGTACAGAGAATGCTCGAGGAATCCACTGCAATCAAAACCGACTTGCAACAAAATTTTTAAAACTATTATTATTACTGTTAAATAATTAAATTATTAATGATTATCTCAAGTAAAAATTTTATATTTAACAATTTTTATAAATTCGTTAATCTACTCAAATTGAATTTTCTTTTTCATTATTTATAGTGCAAATATTTTTATTCTGAAAAAATATATTCGAATTTAGATCTAGTGCATTAGATCCGTCTAGGAGTTCCATTTGCAGCCGTCAGTACAAATATAGACGTCAAGCGAATCTACAGTAGAGGCGGCGTGTATTGTTATCTCGATTTCAGACGGCATTCGTTGCTGAACCATTGAAAAAATAAAGCTTTTCCTCGACCAGGATAATTCTGCCAGTACTAGAATGTGACTTTTACGTGAAATATTTTAAACTTTTTCTATGAGCATTACGAAACAAACTACTCATTTGGTAACACCATACGCATGTAACACAGTTATTATAATTCTTTACTTTACATTACAAATGCAAAAAAAACCTAATTAAATATTCGTAGAGTTAATTATCTAATTAGATTGTTAATTTTGAGTCAATTTTTTACATTTTCTGTTAGTATGCGAAATGATACTTCTTTTTTTTAAAATGTGTTACAATTTAATGATTTTTAGAATCATAGAAAATATTCATTTACTTTTATTTTATAATTTCTATCTGATGGCTGGAAATCAAGAACAATAAATAATTTCCTTTTTATGCATACACCAGCTATTAATATATTTAATAAAAATTCAATAGCTAGAAAGTTACAGCAAGATAAATTTCAATTAATTAACAAACAATTGTTACTAACTGTAGTAATAAATTACGTTTTAAATTCAAATTTGAGATACATAAAAGTTAGTTGAATAATGTTTAATTAAAAAAAAATAAATAATTTTTATACAGGCCGGTACCGAAATAAGGTGCCAAAAAGAAATCAGTTATAGATGATGAGTAAAACTCATATACAAAAAATTTAAATATATGTATTTAAATATACATTTAAATTATATGTATATTAGAATAATTTAAAATGAAAATGCCATCCAATGCATTTTGCAATTATGTACTTTTTAAAAATGACACCCTGTATAATATTTTCTGATAATATAAATTATGTATTAGAATTGTAATAGTTGGCTGTATATAATAATAAACAAGATTTATTCTGTGTCATCCCGTCTATTATTATTATTGTCCAAGTGATGTTAATAAAAGTATTTTACGACGTCATTACCCACTAAGAACATTAGAAGATATCAGTGCAAATATAAAAGGTGCAAAATATTTTACACGTTTAGATTGCGCTAAAGAATTTTGGCAAATAAAAGTTTCTGAAAGAACTTCAAAATATTTAACTTTTTGTACTCCTTGGGGAAGATATAGTTGCACGAGATTACCCTTTGGATTGTCATCAGCTCCAGAAATTTTTCAACAAGTCATAGTTAAAGCTCTCACAGGAATTAGTAATGTAGAATGCTCCATGGATGATATACTAATTTATGCAAAAACACTTGATAATCTAAAAGAAATTTCAAAGCAAGTTACTGAAAGACTTAAAAAAGCAGGCTTTAAATTAAATAAGGAAAAATGTGAATTTGGTGGGAAGAAAACCAAATTTTTAGGTCATATTTTGACAGAAGAGGGACTTCACTCAGATCCAGAAAAAATTGAAGCTATCCATAATTTGCAGACTTCACAGAACAAAAAACTACTTCAACGTACACTAGGAATGGTGACATACTTAGCAAAATTTATACCTAACCTTTCAGAGATAACTGAGCCGCTTAGACAATTATATTTAAGAAAGATATGCAATGGACATGGGATTTGGCTCATCAGCAAGCATTTGTTAGATTGAAGAAACTTCTTGTATCGCCTCCTGTATTACGTTACTATGACGTTAATGAAGATGTTAAACTTTCAGTTGACGCTAGTCAAACAACACTGGGAGCAGTACTATAATAAGATGAGCAACGCTTATGCGACCAAATCGTTAACGATGACTCAACAATTGTATCCACAAATTGAAAAAGAAGCACTAGCTATCAACTTTACGTGTAAAAAATTTCATTAATATATATATGGTAAGAAATTAATTATAGAAACAGATCACAAACCATTGGAAACAATTTTCAAGAAGACATTAGATTGTGCGCCAGCAAGACTGAAACGTATCATATTTGAAGTTTTACCATACTCTCCAACAATTATTTATATTAAAGGATCAAGTATTCCAATTCCTGATGCTTTAAGCAGAGATTGCAAAAATGAAGTAATAGAAGAATCAGAAGACTTAGAAGTTATGGTAATATTACCTATTAGCAAACAATTTTTAAATGATCTTAAAAAAGATACAGGACTTCAAATGTTGTTACCTTATGTGATGCATGGATTTCCAGAAATAGTTAAGGATGTTCCAATTGAATTAACACATTAATGGACTTTCAAAGAAGTAATTTCATATTCAGAAGGAATATTGTTCAAAGGTCAAAGGGTAAGAATTCCGAAAGCACTTAGTGGAAGAACTTTGATATCAATTCACGAAGGACCTTTAAGAGTAGAAAGTTGTTATAAAAGAGCACGAGAATTGGTTTATTGGAAAAATATGACTGAAGATATTAAGTCCTATGTGTCGAAATCCAGTAGGTATTTGCTAGAAGACTTCAAGAAATGAAATTAAAAAACCTCTTATTACAAAAGAAATACCTAAATATCCAGGATAAATTATTGGAGCAGATTTGTTTCATTTTAGGAAAGAAGAATATTTTTTGATTGTAGATAGTTTTTCAGGTTTCTTTGAAATATATAATATGAATAATACTACTACACATGAAGTTTTGAACAAATTAGGAAGTTGGATTAGTTTATTTGGAATTCCAGAAATTTTGGAAACGGACAATGGACCACCATTTAATTCAGCAAAGTTCAGAGAACAACTGAGGTACTATACAATCTTTCATCAAGCATCAAGTCCAAAATTTCCCAGAAGCAATGGTCTTGCAGAACGTTACGTTAAAACTGCTAAAAACTTATTGAATAAGTGTTCACTGGACAAAACAAATAAACACTTGGCTTTATTAAATTACAGAAACACTCCTAGAACAAATGAATTAGGCTCACCTAATCAAAGAGCATTTTCTAGACGGACTAGGACTTTGTTGCCTTCAACTTCAAAAATGTTACAACCAAATATTACAAATTCAGAACAAGTTAATCAAGAATTGCAGAAATTACGAAATAAACAAAAACTTTATGCGGACAGAAATACAAAAATTGCAAAAATTCCTCAATCAGGTGATAAAGTTAGAATTCAGTTTGGTCACAGAAACTGGAAAGGAGGAGAAGTATTGGAATCAGCTACAGCTCCTAGATCACTGATAGTAAGAACTGACGAAGGTAAAGTTTACAGAAGAAACACTCATCATGTTAGACCTACAAAAGCACTCATCAAAACAGAACCTTTCATCATTCCTGATAATGACTATCACCAACAGAATCCAGAGAATGATTGTATTGAACCAGAACAACCAGAACACCAATCAACTAATCCAGAGAATTCAACAACCTGTTTAGACGATAAAGTAAAAAATAATAGCAATGTAATTTTTAGAACAAGATACGGCAGAATTGTTAAAAAACCTAATAGATTTACATGCCAATGATATGTATTATATGTATTTTATTTATCTAAAAGAGGGAGATGTAATAGTAGGTTGTATAAAATAATAAACAAGATTTATTCCATATCATCCCGTTTATTATTACAAGAATAATTTAAAATGCAAATGTCATCCAGCGCATTTTGCAATTATTTTTTAAGAATGGCATTTTAGGTATAATATAAAAAATACTCGGCCCCAGAAAAATTTCAGTGTGAAAGGATAAATTAATTCTTAGATGTTTTTATTTATTAGTATTTGAAATGTGAGTATCGTTTTAAATTTTTGTGTAACTTGACACAATTTCAGTTTAAATAGGAAGTGTTTTTAATTACATTGCCACAATTGCCCTTTATTAGAATAAAATTTAAGATTTACTCAAAAATTATGATAACATTTTCTTTTCAAGGAAAGGCTGTTGTACACATACGGTGGTGATAAAGTCCCGCAACAGGATGTTTTTTTGCAAAATCCTAAAACAGTTTAAAAAGACACATTTTAGTGAAAAAATCTATTCTTGATCGGCATTTGTTCTTCCGCTGTGACGTCATAATTATTTTTTTAAATAGCAACCCTAACTTTTTCATGTAGATTTTGATAGTTAGCAAAATGGTGATATAAGAAATAGTACCTTACACAACAACCTTTTCGAAAAAAAATACACATGATCCAGACCATCGTCTGGAATTGTTTTGAAGAATTTATGTTTTGCTGAATTGAAAATCATTGAAAAAAATTGTCAGAAACCTAACAAATGAGTATCAACTTTGTTGTTTTTAATGGAACACTCAGTATATTTTCTAGAATTAAGAAATATATTTTTCTCCTAATTCCAAAAAGATGTAGTTTGTCTATATTTGGTCATGAGGCCAAAAGTATGAACTTTTCACGATATTTGAGGTTGAAATTATTATTGTTTTGGTATATTTTCATTAATTTATTTCTAATAATGTTAATCTGTCTTAGATGTTAGCGTTCTAACTTATAAAATGTCTTTTAATTAGTTTAACACACACAATCAAATTCTTATACTTTTTTAATTTTAAACTTAAATATCGCAAAAAGTATGAAAGCAAAAATAGACAAGATACATATTTTTGGAATTAGGAAAAAAATGTCTTTCTTATTCGAGAAAATATACTTAGTGTTCCATTTTAAATAACAAAGTTGATACTCATTTGTTATGTGTCCAATTGTTATTTGTTTCTTTTTTAAATAAATTCCGGCGGTTCAGGTAAATTTCTAATAATAAAATAATAAAATGTGTAGGTACCGTTCAAAATATAAACAAAAACCCTGTACACAAGAATATTAAGCAAATTAAATAACACTAATTAAAAAAAAGATTTAAAAGATATAAAACCTTCTTGAATCTGCATTATGGTTTAGTGAAGGAATCACCAGTATGGTGAGTGATATCAACAATATACATAACTTAATCTTACACATCGAAATTATTTCACTAATAACTAATGAATAAAATACAGTGACTTTCATAAAGTTCGTAACAAATGGGAAAAATTTTTAATATTGACTTTTGCCAAAAAGAATTTTATTTTCGAGACTTTCTACTTTTCAAGTTTTCAGCCATATTTTAAATGACTGCTTGGATGGAATTGTGCTGTCTTTTATTTGATTAGTGCTGTAGTAAAATTTTTTCGCAAAAACCAATAATAAAAATTTTTCCCATTTGTTACGAACTTTATGAAAGGCACTTTCTCGTCGGTGGCACATACTTTCTGGTTCCGACTTGCACCCGGCGCATAAGAACAGGATAGTATATCAGGTTCATGTTCAGGAACAATATCTTTGAGTCATTATTTTTGCTTTCTTAAATAATTCTAAACGAGTAGTACTTTAAAAATCTTTTAATAAAAATTGATAGCATGCTATTTTGATGCTTTCCTATTCTTCTAGATGGTAAAAGACAACGGTTAAGTATTTTTGAAAAATCACACATTTACGCAGCATTCCCTGAGTAGGTCAGGAATACGCGGTTTAACCCTTTTTAGTACAGATAGTATATTAAATTCTAATTCGCATGAGGTAATTAAGTCTTCGTCTGTGAATACGGTATTAAGAAAGTTGTCTTCCATAATAATTAGCTTCCATTCTATGGGCTAAAACAAACAGACTGCTTTTCATTCAATTTTTGTTTTCTTCCATATCCATCTCTTTTGGAATATTTAAAATTTATATATTTAAATATGATTTATAAGGTCTCTTTTTAAAGAAAACTTGCTCATACCGATCTAGTGTTAACCTTTTAATACAAGAGATTCTAACTTGGGTAGCGAACCTTCAATGTAGATGTTGTCACAGTCTAAGTAGAAAGGTTTTAGCAAGCAGTGGCCCCAGCCCGATCCATCATGGCTTGTCAGGGCCGGCTACTCATGCCACCCTCAGCCCCACACTCCCAACACGCCGGCAGCTTGTCGCGTCACCCGTTTCACCCCCGCCCCCCACATCCCGGACAATAACATTATTAGCAATATTTAATGCGGTAAGTGCAGAAAAGTAATTACACAAGTCTCAAGTCCAACAGTCCTAATCTAATCGTAGAGAATTTTATCAAGCGCGAATATAAATTCTTCGTCGTCTGGGTGAGTAAGATTTCATCTGCTCGAGGTAAACTTTAATTTTTCCGGTGGCAGAGGCATTGCACTTATAATTCCTCGGTTTATTTATGTCACGGGAAAATCAATGATTAAGATTTAATCAAATTCTGGAAGCTATATTTACTTTCTTGTAGGTGTTGCAGATGGAATTTATTTTACCAACACGTTATTTCGTGATTTGCGCATATTATAAAAATGTATCCACAGGTTATGTGACCAATTTAGTCAAATTTAATTATCGAAAAACAAACGAACAAATTAAGGCAATACAATAATAAAATCTTGGAAATGCAAAATCAAGTGGAAAAATGATTTTCAAAACCTGGTATAACTATGAAACCAATTAGAAATGGGTTATGTTGGACTGCTTGAAATGCAGTAATGTTAGCGCAGCTTCAACAAACCTCCTTTATTTGCAAAACACATTACAAAAATTAGTTTAATTAGAGTTTCACGTACAACAAATTTCTTTATATACAAGATGTGCCAATAGTGCGTATTCGGAAGATAGCGACTTTATTATTGCATATTCTTAAAATCCGTGTGCGCTAAGACTTAGATGAGATATAGCTGCATGATTTAAAATTAATTACAATTATACAGAGTGTTTCGTCTGGATGTGCCAACCCAAAGTTATGTTTTTTAAATGGAACACCCAATATATTATGAGCTCATCTGATTATTACTTGACTTGTTGGCAGTAAAAAAACGATGCTCTTTTTAAAAATAGGTCACATACGTTTTACAGGATGAATCATAACTCGAATGCCTATTTTACTGTCATTTTTTAAATGGAACACCCTGTATATTATCATTAATTCTGACACATCGTAGATTAAGCTTTTCAGTAATATGCGGTTTGGTATACATTACACATTGAATTCTCACATAATGACACTTCAAATTCGAAACTCTGTAATGCGGCGTTTATTCCGACTTCTAACGAATTACTTCCATGACAAATCGTTCATTTTAACTGAAAATTATTTTAAAGAGTTGTATCCAATCTGATGTTAAGTTTTTAGTTTGTTAGAAATGAACATTATCATTTGAATTGCTTATTTTATGTACATTACTTAAATAAATAAATCATTAATAATATGATTTTACACTAAAAATAAAATTAACAATTAATTTAATAAATGTTCGAAATGCTGGCCGAGTTGTTCTTCACACAACTGTATCCTCTGTTGGGTGGATCAATGAACATTTTCCAGCATTTCCGCATTAATCATGGCAAATGCGTCCTTTATCCTGTTTTTCTAACAAGCTAAGAACTTAAAATTAAATTGAATACAACTTTTTAAAATAATTTTCAGTTAAAATGAACGATTTGTCATGGAAGCAATCCGTTAGAAGTCGGAATAAACGCCGCATTACAGAGTTTCGAATTTGAAGTGTCATTATGTGAGAATTCAATGTGTAACGTATACCAAACCGCATATTACTGAAAAGCTTAATCTACGATGTGTCAGAATTAATGATAATATACAGGCTGTTCCATTTAAAAAATCAGAGTAAAATAGGCATTCGAGTTATGATTCATCCTCTAAAAAGTATGTGACCTATTTTTAAAAAGAACATTGTTTTTTACTGCCAACAAGTCATGTAATATTCCTATAAAATTACAAAATAAAATTTTAATAAACAACGTATCTACAGCGTATCAAAACATACCGTATTTTTACGTTTAAATGCCAATATCTCGAAAAGTATTACATTTAGGTAGGTAATCATCTATAAAAAATTGTTCCATTTTTAAAGGCGAATTAGATGAGCTCATAATATACTGGATGTTCCATTAAAAAAAACATAACTTTGGGTTGGCACATCCAGACGAAACACCCTGTATAATTGTAAATAATTTTAAATCATGCAGCTATATCTCATCTAAGTCTTAGCGCACACGGATTTTAAGAATATGCACTAATAAAGTCGCTATCTTCCGAATACGCACTATTGGCCCACCCTGTATATACAGGTGTCCCAACAATGTATTCTCGGGCAATATCTCGGTAACTACTGAAAATACGTGAAACTTTTCAACACAATTTCTTTTTTAATTTTAGAGGTCTAAAACTTAAAATTATTTCCATCTATACTATATCTATCTATAACGGTAGTGCTGGGCACAACTTTTTTATTTCAAACGGAACACCCTATATATAAAACCAAATTTGGATTGCTCATAAAATTCTACCTTACACATTTTCTTTATACCATTGTTTCTACCTAAACCTAACCGTTCTTGAGATATTTAGCATTTTGTCTAAAAACTGCAGCCACTGTTTTATTTTTTCGTATTTTATTTATTTTTTTCTCTAAGAAATAGTATATTGTAGACCGAGGCGGTAAAGTGCTTGTTTTCCAGGTCGAGAGAAGATATGGACAGGCGAGGCGAGAAGCCGAGCCTGGCCACACTTCTCGAGACCTCGAAAATTGCTTTACCGCCATGGTTTACATATTATTTTTTTTCTACACATTATAATTAATTTTGTTAATATCACACAAACGTTCTTTTTCTCGAAGTAAAAATATTAAAATTGAGTTACTATTAAAATTATTATAGATGTTTTAAAAGACAATGTTACGTTTACTAGCATGGCCGAGCGGTCAAGCCGGTGGTTTAATACACCAGTCTCTTCGGAGGCATGGGTTCGAATCCCACCGCTGCCGATTTTTTTTTTCTTGATAATTTTAATCCTTTTTAAAACCAAATACCAGTGGAATTAAATAAAAAAAACTTAGTTTGTTAATTTTTTGATGTCGATGAGAGCGCATTCCAGAAATTATTGTCGCGCCACCTAGTGGTAAAACCTCGTAAATTATTTTCTCGGCTACACTGATAAAAATTATTCTGTAAAATTATTAAGAAAAACGTTGGTTTTTTGTTACCTATGATTTTCCTAGTAAATTTACAGTTGTTAGAAGTGAAGTGTAAAATTCCATTTCATATGTTTTATTCAGTACTTTTACACATCCTTGATAATCTTCCGTGGTGTTCACCAGGGGAACTACGTAAATTTACAGAATGCATTTTATTTTACCTATATTTTCCCGTAATTTCTAGTAATTTTACCACAACACTTATAATCATTAAGATAATTTACACGCGTTCTCTGTAAATACACATACTTCAATAGTTTAGTGTAAATAATTCAATATTTTCAAATTAAAATTACATATTATTGTAATTTTGAGTTACGGTTTACTATTAATACGTAAAATGTACAACATTTTACAAGATTTAAGGAAAAATAAATGTAATTTTATGTAAAATTCAAATCGATAGTCAATCTATATAAAATCACATCAATATTCTAAGTAAAAACATGTGTAATTTTACTGCCATTTTTATCAGTGTAGGCATTTATGTTCATTTTGCCGGGCTAGCCGTGGAAACGTTCGCTTTCTCCTCTCTGATGAGCCGGTAAAATTGAATTTTCTACTAGTGTAGGAAAAAAAAGATTTTTGTTACAGATATAGTTGATACATAAGCTCATTAGAAGCCATTATTAAATGTACTTTTATCACTACAGGGTGGTCACGGTAATAAACAGAATTTCAAAAATTTCAAAGCGACAAAACTCAGTTTTCTTAAATAGCATTCTCTATATTTGTCAGTCCTAAATTCTTCATTTAATAAAGTACTTTCATTTTTGTTAAGAATATCTTGTACCTATCTGCCATATTTTTTTAAATTTTTAGATCCATTTGAATTATTTCTTTTAAAACGAATAATTGTCTAAAGTGGCCGTGGAAAGCGGCAAATAAATGAACCGATTGACATTAATAATTACTTTAATTAATAACAACTTTTAGTTGTGAACTTATTAAGACATTGAATTATTTCTTTATTAATTGATTGCATATCCGAGTTGGCTGGGTCCGTTGGCAATGGGCATGACGCTTGGTCGGGCAACTATAGGTGTGGGTTCGAATCTTCTCCTAGTGCAATGTGTCCTACGTGAGAAATGGAGCACTTATGTGTCGGATTCCGTTACCTTAGAACTAGGTTTTCTGCTTTCCCCAGTTTATACGACGAGTGCCGAAAGAAAACACGTAGTAAGTCGGTCGCAGCTGCAGCGGGCAATATCAAAATATAGGCTTAACGCCTCCCTGACAAGCTCATAGAGAACATAAGGTATGGTGGTGTAAGTACAAGAAGATCTATAATCGTCGTAATGTCAACCGCTTCATTTATTTGGCGTTTTTCACGGCCCCCTTAGACAATTATTCTTTTTAAAAGAAATAATTCGAATAGATCTAAAAATCTCAAAAAACATCGCAGATAGGTATAAGACATACTTAACACAATTAAAGTATTTTATTAAACGAAGAATTTAGGATAGAAAAATATAGAGCATGCTATTTAAAAAAATGAGTTTTGTCATTTTGAATTTTCTGATATTTTATTTATTACTATGACCAGCCTGTAGCGATAAAAGTACATTTAATAATGGCTTATAATAAGCTTATGTATCAACTATATCTGTACCAAAAATGTTTTTCTTAGAGTTAAAATTAAATAAAATATCAATAAATAAAATAGTGGTTGCAAATAATAGTTTTTAGACAAAATGTTAGATATCTCAAGAACGGTTAGGTTTAGGTATAGACCAGAGGTCCCCAAACTTTTTTGTCTCGTAGACCACGTGCCAATTTTTTCTGTTTTAGGTAGACCCCCTGCCTTTCTAATATTGAATTGTTACAAATTCATCAACTTCAAATGTGTTTTTGATAGCTGACACAGTGCTACTCACTTTGATAGCTTTAACTCTAGTGTAGAGAGAAAAGTTAAAAAAACACATGTTAAGTTTTATACGTTTATTAATTAAAACGACAAACTATCAAGGAATACTCGTGTAATTGTGGTTGACTTGAATATTGTACTACTATTACCTCAAGTTATGATCGGCGTATCTATGTAATCAGAGGAACTAGAAAAAAAATTATAAAAAATAATTTACTTATTTTTCTCCGGCACTCCCAAACAAGATGGCATTGATTCACTTTAACTTGCTAGTAACTAACTAACTACCTATTTATATTTTTAAAAATATTTACTTAACACTTTTCTTTTCAAAATTCCGAAATCAAATGAACAGTGTTTGTCTCTGACATTCGTATTTATAATTGACAAATTAAACAAGTCCTTACAAGTACAATTGGTCTGTGTCGTCCTTACAAAGCTCTGGTACAAGTCTGAACAAGCGTCGCTACTTTACGTATGCGCCCGACATATTGATACATTTATGAAAAGCCAAAATTTCGGTCACGACCTGCTTAAATGGGATCCATTCCCGTGGACCCCTATTTACATCTCACGCACCCCCAATTTTTGTTTTCGCTGATATGGACCCCTTGCAGTTCGAAGTCGACCCCTACAGGTCGATATAGACCACTTTGGGAATCATTGGTATAGACAATGCTATAAAACGTGTAGAATTTTATGAGCAATCCAAATTTGGTTTCATATATAGGGTGTTCCATTTGAAGTAAAAAAGTTGTGCCCAGCACTCTGTATAGTATAGATGAAAATATATAAGTATTTTATGTTGTAGACTTCTAAAATTAAAAAAGAAATTGTGTTGAAAATTTTTTTGTATCTTTAGTAGTTACCCAGGTATTGCCCGAGAACACACTGTTGGGACACCTGTATATTTTTTATGTACTAGTACCATAGCCACTACCGCACTAATCTGTGCTCTGAGGTATTAATATTAATTCAGGGGTAGCTAAATTAAACTCTATAACAATCCCCCCTCGGAATAATTTTCTGCGGGTCATTCCGCAATCATTCTTCCGTTGCAAATTTTTCAGTATTTTTTTGCAATGCATTTCCTGCAATTTTTGACTTAACGGCTTCGTTAATAAATTTGCAATATTTTTGTCTGTAGAAATCTGTTCCAACTTTACCGGTTTGCCCATTAATAAAATGATATATGTTTTGTGGTAGATTTACCAATAACATTTTTAGCATGTGCTAAAGCTGCGCGACTGTCACCACAGATTTTATTGTTAGTTCATCTTCTCTTGTTTCAAGATCGAGTGTGTGAAGTAAGTTCTTCATCCAGGCTATTTCTCTAGTATATTCTGCTAAAGCAATATACTTCAGTTTCCATTGTATTGAGGACAACCGTGGTCTGTATGATACTTCTCCAAAATACGGGTCCTCCTACATGTATATTACATATTGCATACTTGCCCGATCTGACCTGTAGAGCTGTATTCTTTGCCAAAATTCTTCGTAGTTTTGTTATCGGAGTTATCGTTTTATAGCGTTTTCGAAGAAGTTATATAGAACAATATAGGTATAACAGCATACGAACGTATACTGTTATACAGGGTGATTGAACTTCGATGGTCAGCATGGGAATCTCGCTTATTATAAGAGATTGAGAATCGGATTAAATAAAGGCAAAGTTACCAAATTTCATGCTGATTAATAATCTGTTAGGACATTTGAAACATCTCAAACGGCTTCTGCACAATCGGAGAAAAACTAAAAATTGCGATTTTCGAAAATCGAACATAACTTAACTCTATTTATGATTTTTTCTAAAATCTGTAAAAACATTCCTGAAACAACTTTTTGCGCTTTGTTGAAAGCAGAATGTACTTTATTTCTACAGTGATTCGTTTTTGTTTTCCAGAGCCAACTTCATTTTTTCTTATGGGCACGATATTTGTTGTTTAGACAGATAGATAGCACATTTCTTTTTCAATTCACTGGTATGCCACAGTTGCTGTTCTGTTTTAATTTTCATTGTGAAATTTTGGAAAAACAGAAATTAGTTTCATGTGCGCACATTACGTTAGCTTAAATTCAATTGTATGCTGTGTACCCAAGAAAAAGTGTATCTTTGTTTAGTTGGTCTGTCAAATACAAAATGATGTTTTTCAATGAAGAAAACGTGGTAAGTTGCGTATTTTTTATTTGTCACAACAAAATTTCATTACAAGTGCTCAGCTTATCTGGAGAGAATTCAATCAAGTATAACATGTATTAAATATTTTTCCATGTTGGGCAACAATCTTATTCAAAATGATATACGGCCTATATATTGCGGAAAATGCAAATATCTTCGAATTCTATTTCTGTGCATTCTCTTCGATGTTTCAAATTCAAATGTAGCATTTTGAATCAAATTGTTATCCAATTTGGAAAAATATTTAATACTTGGTTGAATTCTCTCCGGATAGGTTTCTAAATACTGCTGAGCACTTGTAATGGAATTTCGTTGTGACAAATAAAAAATACGCAACTTATCACGTTTCCTTCATTTGAATACGCCATTCTGCATTTAATGACAGACCAATTAAACAAAATATACGTTCCCTTGGCTACGCAGCATACAGTCGAACCTAAGCTATTATAACTGAATGTGTGCGCATGAATCTAATTTCAGTTTTTTCAAAATTTCTCATTGAAAATTAAAACAAAATAGCAAGTGTGGCATACCAGTAAAAGAAATTTGCTATCTACCTGTCTAAACAACAAATATCTCGCCCATAAGAAAAAATGAAGTTGGCTCTGGAAAAACAAAAACGAATCAGTGTAGAAATAAAGTACGTTCAGCATTCAATTAAGTGTGAAAAGTTGCTTCAGGAATGCTTTCACAGATTTTGAAAAGAAGTTATGTTCGATTTTCTCCGATTTTTTTCCTATGAAGAAACCGTCCGAGATATTTCAAATTTCTTAACAGATTATTAATCACCATGAAATTTGGCAACTTTGCCCCTATTTAACTATCTAACTATATGATTCTCTATCTCTTATAATAAGCGAGATCCCCATGCCGGTCCTCGAATTTCAATCACCCTGTATATTGTATGCAACACGTATGCAACGTATACGTATGCAATACGAAACATCAGCTCTTGTCCTTTGTTAAGTTCGCGAAAAGGAAAATTCCTTAAATTTATTTGGTTTTCTTCTTCGCCTAAAAAATCTGTTAGTTAGTAAGTTAAAGATAATAATCCGACATACTTAACTTTGAAATAATTGCTTAAACATTTCTCTATTTCGTTTCGTACAACTTCATTCTCTGACACGTAAATTTGTCGTCACATATACAGCCTTAACCTTATAAATACATGGATCAACTTGGTATCTCTTGAACCCGGTTTTTCTTAAAGATGAATCAGAATGTTCATTTCAACCACGACCGCTCTGCTTTAATGCGATGACTTCTGCAGTTTACAATACATATAACATTTGTTCTCCTTTTTTCACGAAATCTTCCGGCTGTTCCATAAAAACTTCAGTTGCCATTTCACTGTGCAGATAAGCACTTTTCAAGTCATATTGGTCTATAATCCAATTCTTTTGTACGGCAGTTGCAATTAGTAATTAAGTCTTCAAGCTAGGAATATGATAGGAAGTCAAGATATCTCACCTGATGCAGGCATAACGCTCTATAACGCAAAAAATCGTTCAAATTTAAAAAAAAATGATTTGCGTTTACATTTACGTAAATGAAAATAAGCTCAACAACTTCATTCAGATAACAATTGCCACAGGTTGCAATTTTGTCATTAATTATTTAATGGAGGTATTAATTTAAATATTGCAAATTTAAATATATTAAATAAGTAATGAAGCGAAATTCAGATGTGTATCGAGATCACATTGTGTGTAGTCAATAAAATAATAATCATAAAACTCTTTACTACAAGTTACTGCTGCATTTATAAAACGTGGCGTTGTATTTGTACGCAATGCCAAAGCATACTTTTAGGATAAATTTTTAATTTAACTATAAACTGTTCCATACAATTTTTTAAACAGTTTTCCTGTAATCTATAACGTTCATACTTTTGCACGTTTCTTTTTAACGGAACAATTGTCAGTCACCCTGTATGCAATAAGAATTCGTTTATACCTGAATTCAGTAATATTAGCAGAAGTGTTAACGACCCTATTTTATGACTCCTAGCATTAGGTCTGTATCTTTCGTATGTAATACGGTTGGTTTTACACAGTGTTTGTGATTTTTGTTTTCTTTAAGTCAAGAGTCCACGGCTGCAAGTATTTTAAATAACTTCTGTCCAAGTTACAGACGGCGGATGTTAATTACCCCTCTTCAGAATCTAAGAGTTGAATTGTAAAGATATAATTTGAGTTGAATTTAAAAAATAATAAATATTTTGTATCTGGTCAACATAAGTAAAACAAAAGTTTTATATTTTGTTCCATACGATTTGCTTTTCTTGCTTATATTAGCAAGAGTACTGTTTCCAGTACAGAACGTTTTATTTAATAAATTAATACTATCTAGTGAAAGAGTAACTGTCAATACATTTTAGATTTTTTTTCACTATTAGTCTTGACTCGCTTTTGTTCTTCCACAGCTATTTGTAACACTTCCCCTCAAGTCAACGGCTAACATTCTTCTTCGTTCAAGTCCTGCTAATCTTATACATTTCTCATATTTAAATTTGACTAAAGGCTCATTTTCACGATGATAGTTTTAGTAATAGTTGCTGTCATGAAAACAACTATCACAGAAACTATCATCGTGTAAATAACTTGACAGTCACTTTCATTCTTTCCGTGTAGATAGTTAACTCGCATGTCGGAACTATCACACCCACTTTCGTGATAGTACTTTCATGAGAGTACTATCATGGTGAAACTGAGCTTTAAACCTCTTGTATACGTAACAGCGATCATGTCATCCGCAGAAATGTTCCTCACGTGCAATTTCTTATCCTTCAGCATGTCTCAGATAAAATGTCGAATATCAATTTGTTTGTCCCTAGCATGACATGTAGGATTTTCAACCAATTTTAACGCGCCACAGAAAATCGTGATTTTAGATACCGGTTATCGAATCCTACCTCGCATAGGAACATATGTAAATGGATCACTTCCTTTCGTAGCTTCCGACATTACCATGTATTCTGCAACAGTTCTTTGTTTCTTCGAAACTCACGATACGGGATTGCCATTTAATAAAAATAAATATAAAAAATACGAACGCTGGTCTTCAGTACAACTAGCCCAATCGGTATCTATCTACATAGCCTTTTCATTTCGGAGTCCGCTTTGTAAATTAATCTTAAATCGATTGTACAGTTCAAGTATTCTTTTTTATGCCTTCCAGTGACTCTCCTTGTAGCAATTGTTAAATGGGCCCAAGTAATTGTCAAAGAAACGTAAATCCGGGTGTAGTCGTGGCCAAGTACTTTAGAGCTCCAGTGATGGTGTTGATGCTGCTTCTGGTCAGTCGTTGAGACTGACTGAGTAACGAGAAGCAGCAGTCTCAACGACTAACGAGAAGCAGCAGCAACACCAGCGGCAACAGCCCTGAGGAAGTTGTTCTGCAATGAAAAAGCGAAACGTCGACAGTAGAAGAAATCATCGTGACGCGGTTCCAACCGGAAGCCAATTCAATTACTGTTTTAATATTGATATTAATTGAAGCAAGTTCTATCCTGTTGCTCATTTTTTAATGGCAGCAAAATCTACTTTCATTTTTTAAGCCAGCGAATACATTTATGTATAAAATATGAACGTCTTGAAGGTAATTGAAAACAATTTTAAAGAAATCTGGCAATGAGTACCAGTTGATTCTTTAGGGATTTGCACGCAGAAAAGAAAATAATTTCTATGTGACGACACATTAATGGGGGATGCAGAGCTTTCAAAGTGAGGCTTCCGGTGTTAATCTGCATGGAGTGTTACCGTCCGCATCATGCTGTGCTTGTTCGCTCCCGATGGCGGTTCTATGCGCTGTTTGCTCAGGGGTTCCCACCGATCCATCAAGTTTGCCGTCAGTGCCCATTAGCACGCTCGCATACTTCTTGGATCTAAGCCACCACACTCTGCGTTACATTTTGTGCCCGTCTACCCCATTGTATCGAATTACATAAATATTTATAGCGACGTATTTTTCCAGCAACGCGTTGATCTCGCATTATAGAAAATTTGCAACTTTCAGTAACGTTATCCTTCGGTGCATGCTTAAATGTTAACGAGCTACGGAATGGTCCAAAATTCAGATCTAAAAATAAATTAAAAACAAAAGTGAAATCATTAATTAATTATGACATTCTGCAAATATTCTGCCCAGGAATAAAAACATTTGCTAGTTTCTGTTTAAATATTGACAATTTCATAATTACCTTTGTGCAGCGGTAATGTGATCTTTTCTCAAAGAGTGGTAAACTATGAACTGAGTAAATCAAATTATAGCAAAATCTGGTGGGATACCGTTGCCGAAGGTTTCTATTTTTAGCAAATGATAACATTTTCCTTACAAACACAAGCACACTGAGAAAAATAGAACAAAGGAGTACGTTTATATTAACAAGAATTCCGAACATTTTATTCGGATTCGCGTTAAAAACCGACTCAGCGTACTACTGCAAAATTAACACTATGTGGTTCGTTGTTTAGAGTATCATTTCCTGTCATGATAAAATTACCGGAGTAATTAACAAGAAGTCAGACATGACATTTTATTACTAATTTATTCAGTATAATATTTCATTATATGGTTTATTATTTTAACACTACGTATTATGCAGAATGATAATTTTACATTCTTAAATTTAAACAGTTTCATTGTGCTAAGAATCATGATTAATTTAGAGTAAGATGGATCTTATAACATGAAAGCATTATACTTTTACATTATACTTTTATTTTATCGATAGGAATGATGTTTTATCAAAATCTCAAAATTCCATTTTTCTCAGTGCATTGAAGCAATGAAGATCCAAATAGTTAAAATTGAAAGTTTTCGAAAAAAGAGGTTTACGATGTACAAGAAAGCTAGCGTTTACTATACATGTAAACATACATAAAAACATGTTAGTAGAGCTCATTTTCAATTTATTCAATCACTAACAAAATGGTTCTGAAAATGTATTTTCCACTGAATCCTTGATGAGGAGAATATCATATGGTTTATAACAACCAAAGATTTCTTTGAGTGTCATCAGCGATCTCTAAGAATGAAAAATATCTTCTTCTATTATTTTTTACAATGTTAGCAGGAAAAAACGAATATTAGCATGAAACATGTCCGGAGACTACGTGCAGAAAAATGAAATTCGCACACAAACACACTGAGGAATTCTGTAGGGTGAAACAGAAGTAGTAGAGGGCATGTAATTAAACAACTTTTACTAATAAAGTTGTGGCCAGAAATATTTCCACTAAATAAAGAAAATTAGGGCTAGAAACAATCTCAAAAATGCTTAAATTTTCCCAATCCAGTGAATGTCCTTTTCCTTGGCTTACACGATCGCGAGATGTAACTACACTGAAAAAAAATTATGCAATTTTACATAAGAATTTACACTACAGATTATGTAATTTTACTGAAGTGAACATGTATATTTATAATCGCATACAATTTAATGCAAATATACATTTTTTGTTTTGAAAACACAGATTACTTGCAAAATTACAATTCTAATTGTCAATAAACAGTTCTATGTTTTATTAATTCCTGCATTGTTACCGTAACTTTACATTAAAATTGTAACATTACTTGTAAAAATTGTAAAAACTTAGATAAATCTAACGTAAATTTACTTTATTATCGATGGTCACGGGTTACCAACGATAATAAAGTAAATTTACCAAATTTTTCTTTCAGTGTACATTTCATTTTTACAATTGGAGATTGCAATCCATTTTTGCAATTAAATTGATCATTTATGTAACACCTGTCTACACAGAAGTGGATTTAGTGGCTCGAATTATTCTTGCTTTTGATGCCATTCGTGATCGTCTTCAGATAATTCGAAGAATTCGTTGTTCAATCATACGTCGTCATAACTTATACATCCTAAATGATGGCCTTAATCTTGAACATTTATTATAATATTTCAAGTTTTCTTATAAATCGAAATTAATTAAAATTGCGTAGCTACTAGAAATAGAAAAGTTACTTCTTACATCGAATTACTTCTAGTCCTCGTTTTCTTTTTTTCGGTTAAACTTGACGCGGAAACATTTCCGGCCACAATTTATTAGTAAAAGTGCTCTACTACTTCTGAAAGTCAGGACAGTTTTTTTATGTAAAATGGAAAATAGTAGATTATCTAAAAGAATTCTGCTTACAACAAATATTTGAAAAATTATTTAATAAGAATATTACATGTACTGTTAAAAACTTAATATAGTTACAATTCAACATGTACATATAAAAATCAGTATTGTTTTGTCAATTAATAAATATTTTTTGTACGTCAAATTTCAATACATCTTTTTAAGTATTTTTTGATTAAAAGTTCATATTTGTACTTATAAAACAAAATCTGCTACACCTTGGGAAAAAATTGCGGCAAATTCAAATGAAGTTGAAAAAAATTCTATAAAGGTAGTGGCGATAGTTATTGTTTCCTGATTGGGAACCTTTTGAACAATTCGTTGAGGTAATCGATAACCAACATGATGGTAACATAGTCATAGTATTTATTTACACAATCGAATTCTGCAGCCAGCTATGTCAATGCCAATTCTTTCGAACGAAATACAACTTATCGAAATCCAATTTATCTTGAGTTCTCTTTGCAGCCTTGCATGTAACATATCTGGCACACTGAATTTCAACATTTAATCCAGTGAAACTATTCTCGAACTTTTACCAATCATGTTGTTGCTCAAACGCTTACCATGTATGTCCTCCAAAACTCGACAATTCTGACTTTGGGTGAACCAATTGCTCTTTAATTTTACTCCCATCAGGCGATTCCCGTTCGCTCTTAAAACTCCGTTGTCTAACTCTAAAGAGTCCCATTGTGTCCAAAAGCTTTTAAAAATTGAATTTCTGTCTGGTGTTATAAGTATATCAAATTGGATGCCGTCCTTTCTCTTTCCGAGAAATTATATCAACTATATCCACATCTTGAAGTTGCTTTGCCTGACTGCCATTGGTTGCTTTTGATGATAATGATCTTTCTGTCTTTATCTTCCACTTTAGAACATTGCTGATACTAAAGAGTGCTTCTGCATCATTATAGGCGACATGGGCAATGATCAATTATAGAAACTCTTACTTCTGATGTAAAAGGTGTTTCACTTCTTTTTTGGAAGGATTTATGTTTAGCTGGATTCAATTTCAATTTCGCATCTTTTATTTTTTGAAAGACGTGTTAAGTTCTAAGTGATTAATATAACCGTAATCAACGCATGAAGGTTTCTTCAGTTGTCTTTTCAAAATTTCATGACGCCCTTAAAAGTATTTGCGAAATCATATTTACGTAACAAAAATGTCATGAGAAAGGCCCAGTTCATCACCACAAGACATGACTCTTACCCCGTTCATCACTTCAAAAAAAATTCCTGGACAGTATGTTCTTTTCTTAAGGAAAAATATTAATCTAAATGTAATTCTGATTAATTACATATTAGAAATTATATAACTTTATATTTAATTTAATATAATAATTTACATAAGTACAGTCTACTCAAATAACGGGAGTCTATGATCACATGTTATTTATATTAATTATAGGAAATAGGAAATAAATTTCGACTTACCAATATTACAGACACTTTAAAAATCTATTTGTAAGCGAATTAAACGAAATCACATTCAATATATTATTACTTATACTATCAAATGAAATGGTTGTCGTAATATTTTTCTCTATATTTGAAACGCTTTATTTATATTTTCGGTATAGTTAAGAGTGGTAAATCACTTGCCGCTGTGACGCCGTACATCATCAATTAAGTCAACATGTCATCAATGTCTAAGTACAGTGATTCCGTCACCAGAACATGTAACCCGTTGAGCGATTAAGTGAAATTAATTCAGGCTTTATATTATGACTGATTAACCCATCAAGTAGTCAGAAGTATTACAGGAGCGGTCTAAACTTCGGTTTAGCACTCGTTTACTCCCCCTTTTTGATGTCTTTGAAGCATTTGCATATTTGATAACACCAAATTTTCTTTTATCATTACATCTGTTTTAATTAAATCACTCGCCGTAGCTTTAAATTATAATGTACACATATTTTGTTTTTAAGTATTCAATGTAATTGCGTTTCACTTATTTAAATAATAAAACGTGAAATGAAATGAATTCAATATTATACTTCAGACGTACAATAATTGTCGCATTAAAATCATTTAATTCTGATTGATAGTTGTTCTAAAACCATAAGGTTCAAAATCCAATGCAAAGTGTAACCGCTGCTCTAGTGAATATTTAATTCAGTCCATATTTTCTAAGCACCAAAAAAAACTTGATAGGTGCGATATCAAGACAGTAAGGATATGCAAGACTGCCAGTGTTTTTATTATCAATTCCAAATCAAATAATTTCAAAATCAAGAGTTATTAAGACTCCTATTAATCACTCCGAAAGACAACCGACAATTTAGACGTGACCAGTAACGCATGTCGGTTAAGTATTACAGAAGGGTAAAGACAGCTTGACACCTTCTTCGTTATATAGATTCATGAGTTTCGTATTTGCCCTCCAGTCTGTAAAAGTTATTTAATTAAAAGAGATTTGATTGGAAAGGAATTATTTCATGCCAGTATAAATGAAAATTAATTGTACACGAAATATTAAATAAAACTATTTAATTTGAAAAATACGCAACATTTAAATAAGAATTTATTACATATTCATATAATTATCACAAAAAAGTTGACATAGTTGATACAACAAAATTCCAGAGGAAACAAATTATTATTCGTATAATTTTTTTAACACCCATTTATTTAAATGCCTAATAACGATTATGGTTTAATAAATCTAGTAAAGCATTGTAGATTGACTTGTGCTAGGTTCTTTTTTTAAGTAGAGTAAAAAGAAGAAGCTTTTTATGAGGCATTTACATTAAATCTGTTGATATCAGAATGACTAACAGATATTTATCACAATGTTAATATCGATACATCAATCTTTTTCAGATAATTTTCAGACAAATAGCTTAAAATGACGTTGTAATGACATTAATATATATAACTGTATGTATCAAATAAATTAATTATAAACGGTTACACGAATTAACATAAATCAGAGCAGCATAGCCCATGCCACACGAAAAGTCAACTAATTAGACAGACGATTTCTTTTATCCTGAATTTTACGACGTGTAAAGCTAAAACGAGTTGATTTAATATTCTGACTGCACAGAAAGTAACGTGTTTACTGCCAGGTCCGGTAAACGAATGCTTAAATGCCTTTTACATTCTACGCAAGGAATGTATCAAATCAAATAAGGTCTGTCATAAAAGAGAAAGACGTGAGTCGGCTTCCAGCTGATGTAGGGTGCAGCGTATTAAATCTGATTATAATAATAAAGTTTAGCGATTATTTATCATCATACGAACCAGCTACAAATAAAACACGTTAAAGTTTCACGTAAAATTCGAATAAGAATAAATACTGAAAAATTGACGGCGTGCCCGTCTTGCAAATGGTTGCGCTCACTCCCTAGGAGACTTGAATTCCCTCAAGGTTCACCTCTTTGACAAGAACATTCACCAACTGAAACTAGCAACAGCAGTTTGCTGTCACTTGTCACCCCGTTTCACTGTCACTATTTGTGTTCTTAAGTTTATTTTTACTATTGTCGGTTTTTATCATATCTATTTTTTTTATAAATGTAAGTTTATATCTCACCATGAAAATATTCTTTACGTATGTACACGTAATCGATTTTTTCACATAAAAATTTTAAAAAAGTAATATCACTCTCTAGCTCACTAAAAAAAATCAAACTCAATTATCAAAATAACTCAATAATATAATAATAATAATACACTTTATTCTCGTATTTAAAGATACACAAAGAAAAGAGAACAATGCATAATTTTGATTTAGTACAAACAATAATTTAAATCTAATTTAAATTTAAAAAAATGGTTCAATTTAAAGGAACCACCAAGAATTCAGCATAAATTTATACGTAAGTGAAACATTAACGTAATTTATAAAACAATATTCTTAAGACAACAATACAATATGTTTCTTCTAATAACACATTTCACATTTAATTTTATTTTCGAATGCCCATCTATTGAAATCATAGTTTATTGGGCACCATCAAAAGATAATAAGTAAAGACTCCAACTCTCAAGCCCGAATGCATAGGCGCTTCGATGCACGCCTGGCGCCGATCAAATTACGAAGCTGCGAGCATTATTTCTTTGATATAGCGAGAATATTTAGATCAATTTTGTCACATTTTAATTTGATATTTGCTATATTTTTGATGATCGATATAATTTAAAAAAAAGGACGAAAATATTCGTTTAGATAAAACACGTTATACCTACGTATCATATAGCCGTAAACAGCACTGCTTAATTGGCCAGTCGACCGATTGATATTTACAGCGCATCAGCGCGAGCGGTGAGTAACATACAACTGGACGGATAAACGGATCTTTTAATTGGAGACTTTAATAATAAGTAGGTACTGGATGCTTTTATTAGTCCTCCAATTCATTAATATGACATTTCTAATAATATTCAGTAGGAAAAACCAACTTTATCGATTCTTTTAAAAATATTTAGCAATAAAATCAGAAACACTCCAACCCATTTTTATTTTGTTAAAACTATTTTAAAACTGCAGGTAGCTTTGGAGAAATGACGCTATTTGCTATTCGTGTGAATGAAACTATTTGTTATTCATGTGTTTTAAAATGGGTAGAGGTTGAATTGCCACAAATTCTCGAAATATAGGAAAAAGGAAAGCTTACTGAAACCGATAGAAGGACATTGAGAAGAATTATCGCAAAAAATCGGGGTGAGTTGAGTGTTTAGTGGAGTGATGCTGTTTTGAAGACGAATTTCTAGCTCCACATATCACAACGAGACTTACAAAATGGGATTTGGTATCTAGGTACAAAGTAAGTTTTTTGGTTAAAAAAATACGAAAGTGTGAATAAGAACTATTCTTAAAATTCGCAGTTTTGTTTTAGGCTAAGGAAAAGTCACTTTTGACATCACAGCTAAAGATAAATAGAGTAAAATGGGCGAAAGAACATAAGGCTTGGACGCTTCAGCAATAGCATGCAATACAATGAAGCGATGAGTCCAGTTCTGAAGCGTGTGAGACAGTAGAAGTCGAGTTATTCACGGGCGTTCCATTCCTTATTATCTTAAAAGAAAAGTGAAATTTCCCGCATCGGTCAAGATCTGGTGCAGCATGTCATCCGAAGGTGTAGAAAAATTTCATTTTTTCGAAGGAATTATCGATGCAAACAAATATTTGGATATTTTAGAAGAATCTCTTTTAACAGTCATGGAAGAACACTTGAGCTCAGGGCAAGAGTTTGTCTTCCAGCAGGACGGCGCAGGAAAAAGAGTTTTAAATGAATGAAAGACTACGATATACCGCTTTTGGGATGGGTTTCTAACAGTCTCAACAAGTACCCAATCGTAAATTTATGAGGCGAAATAAAAAAGGTGCACCGCTAGAACAATCCCTGAACTGACGCAAATGCTTCAAGAAATATGGGATTCCTTTACTCCAGAATTGTGCCAAGGCTTAGTTAAAACGATGCTTCAAAAATTTTTTCTGAACGTCATAAAGAATAAAGGCGATGTTATCCAGTAGCACGGTGATAGATATTCATATAGGTATTCTGGGGTTGCTTTTGGTACCGGCAAACGAACGCCAGTACTCAGTGTTTGAGTGAAATACCAATACGATATTTATACCAAGTGCAAACAGATTCATCTAGTACAGCCGTATACAAAAGGAAGGACGAAATATATTGGAGTAAACGTGGTAAAGAAAAGAACTATAACAGCCAGGCCCTTATCTATTCTGTTACAATCTCTGTCATTAATATGTTTTCTCCTTTGTCTTTCTCATTATCAAGCTATTATGTTATAAAAACTGTTTGACAGATTGTGTGAAAATACATGTTACAGTTAATATATCGTTGTCTGTAAGCGTCTTTCTACAACAACAAGATATACCGTGATTGTATCTTATTCTGAAACATGTAAAACACACACATACGTATGTTGCTAGAGTAACGTAATTATTAAATGACAGCAATGTATTAAAGCGTGTATTTTATTTTGAAACATAGGGGTGAGTTCGCGTTTACGCTCGGATCGATCGGAGTTCTTCTTCTCGCTCTTAACCTTACATGCAGTGAAACGCAGTCGCTCTCACTCACACTTTTGATCAGAGCGTACTCCGAGCGTAAACGCGAACTTGCCCATAGGAGAAATAAAGTAACGGAACAAAATTTAAAAAAATCAAACAGTATCCTAAAGGTCCGTTTTCACGCTCATGCAATTTGCGCAAATGTGCTTGTACACACAAATTTGCACAAGGAAGTCGTTGCATGTAAACGTAATTTTTTTGTTTGCATTAGCTAGAAAGTTTGGTAAACTGCATGTATTTGCACATGCATTTGCGCAAGCAAATTTGTATGCGCCAATGCTTGAACAAATCCATTTGCGCAAATTGCTTGAGCGTGAAAACGGACCATTAGGGATTGTAAAATTCAATTTATCGTATTTCATATATGCTCAGGAGGTATTTCTCTTGCAGCCACTCGTATTTTATTTTTTAAACGATATTGTTTATAGGTTCTCCATTTAAAACTTATTTTTGATACATGCCCAAAGAAAGAAATCGTTTGGAGACAGGTCGGGTGACCTTGCGGACGAACCTACTGCTCCTCCACGTCCTATCCAGCGGTTTGGATATCTTTGGTTTATGGTCTGTTTTCATGCTCAAGCAATTTGCGCAAATGAATTTTTGCAATGGCTCCCTTGTGCAAATTTGGGTGCACAACCACATTTGTACAAATTGCATGAGCGTGAAAACGGACCTTTAGAAAGTTTCGGACTATCTGAGAATTGTGCGCCGGCGCACCATCATGCTGGTACCAAACCTCACCATCAATATTTAATTTAAGGCGTTGAGGGTCGGCAGAACTCTGTGCTCAAGCAATTCTAAATATCTTTCTCCTGTCCATTCCTTTCAAAATTTAAACAAGCTGAAGTTATTTTGACAACCTATGTTTCAAAATAAAATACACGCTTTAATACATTGCTGTCATTTAATTATTACGTTACTCTAGCAACAAACGAATATGTGTGTTTTGCATGTTTCAGAATAAGATATATTCACGGTAGTTTCAAATTAAAAATGAATCCGACAATTCTCTTCTAAGCAACAAACAGCCGTGTTTTCAATAGATAGATAGCTGTCTTCCAAATAATAATATTGTACTGAAAATTGTTATCTCCATACAAGCGAATAGTAAAAGCTCGCCAGAAGGTCATGTTCAGAATCTTTTTTACTACGTTCAAGAGCATAAATAATATTTGTATATCTTTTTGCACGTGACATCAAGAATATTCTTCCAGTTTACTTCAGGGTCAATCCTAAAAAACTCAGAAAAGAAGTAGTGGTCAGTAAATAGTGTTACATTCATTTTTGCAATAACAGCATTAATTTTTGTACTCGTAATGGTTCAGCCACACTAACGGCAAATGTGCTGCCTAACGTCATTTTTAACGTCTAATTTGCCATTAATCAGTCGCTACACATACAATTATTGTCAAGTTAGACGTGAAAAATCACGTTAGGCAGCACATTAGACGCAGCGTGGCTCCGACAACGATAGTGTAGCTACGGATTATTGGCATATACGGCACTAATTTTGTAACGGCATTGAGAATGGCATTGCGCGCTAGACGATAGCTCGGCTGGCGGTTTTTGATACACATCAAACGAATTGCCGGCGAACGTATCGCATAGTTGTTGCCATAGATAAAGAAAAATATATGTGAGGAAGACAGAACATACATTTTTTGCACGAAAACAGCGACATCTCGTGTTTTTAGTCACGTACTATCTTAGTTTTGATTGCAGGTTTCTTTCATTATTTCAAGTACTAATTTAAAATATAATTTTTGAATGTTAGGAAATGGAAAATGCTAAAATATTTGAATAGAACTCCTGTGATATTTGACATGTAAGATAAAGTTGCTAATATTCAAGTAAAATACCACTGCTGCAGCCGCTTCGGAGCGAAATGTGGGACAAATAATGACCTTAACCACCAATGTAAAATTTAGCGCATTAATTTTCTCGCGTTAATTGTCGGGTTCTTATCCGTTAGAATGCCGTTAGACGTTAACGCAGATGTGCCCGAAGCATAAGGCGTAGAGGCAACGATAGATGTATCGGTAAAGATGTCACTGTTAATTGCCTCTGAATTATGTGATTTGTCAACTGTTGTTACAAATCATTGCCAAGTTCAACCGTATTTGTAGTCTTTTTAGTAGAGGACGGATTTTAGGTAAAATGCCTTTTCTTAGTTTTTAAGGTTTTAAAGATTTTTTACATATCTTTCCGTTCCATTAGAAATAAAATCATTTGACCAAATTTTATTTCACCTAAATTACTTTTTTTTCAAATTTTTTCACCTATTGCAACTTTCTCCACCTAATTTTCCTTTTTTTTTCACCTAAATAATAATAGGTAAGTACCTTTTTTTTGTAAAAATAGAAATTTTTGTATCGGGATTTTTTTTACTACCGCAATACAGTCTACGTTCGTTCGTTCGCTATTAATGAATTGTTGTTAACTTAATACGCCTTTGTTGACTTATAAGTTATAACAACTGAAAATTTTACTAAAATTAGCTTTTGTGATATACGAAATAAAACTTCGAAGGTAGTTTTTTTTAAATTTATATGGTGATCGTAGACATCCGAGTTAAGAAAATATACGACAAAATGACAAGACATGACAAAAACCACAGGGCCGTTTCACGAAAGTTAGGATAGCTATATAAAAGTTCTTTGACTTATCAATCGATCGATCAGCATATAGTAAAAGAAATGACCTGCACATACAGCGTGTAATCGAATAAGTTTCACATATTAATACTGTAAGTTATTCATCACATAAGGAATTGATTCTGCAAATATCAATATTCTTGCTCGAAAATAAAAAACTGACCTACCACAAGAGCGCATCGCCTCTTGTTTGAAAACCTCTGCTCGTTCGTCAGTGCGTCTGCGATTTTTATAGACGCATCGTAAAACGATAAATTCCGCAAATGTCACGGTCACTGGGTTAGTGTCGCCCGCAATACAATTTGAAACGGAATCTTCGAACATCTGTTTCATTAAATAATCCACAATAATTACACCGTGATATTTCACACTTTGTAAACAAATAACACACTATGTGATATAATTTGTTAATTTCTTATGTTAAAATAATGAATGTAAATTATAAGTACATTGATAAGAAACAAAATGGTAACAAGAGAATTTTGCGGATGCGAACTTTTTTCGGTTCTGTCAAATAAATAAATACATTGACTGCAACTAAGTACAAATGTTTAGTTTAACGCTTTTCCTAAGTTTTGAGAACATTCTTAAATCATTTACTGTAATAAAGTAATTAGGTGCGATTTTATCGCTCGAGTTTAACAGTACGATCGTTTATTGTTTAATTCACGTATAAATTACTATTTCCTTTCAGAATATTAAATGATAAAGAACGTCTAATAATTAAAAAGGCAAATTTCAACACAACACTTGCAACTATCGTAATCAACTGGCACTGTGAACAGACGTACAGGGTGGATCAATTTCGATGTCTCTTATGGGCATCTCTGTAACTATAAGAGTTAGAAAAAAACTAGTGGCCAAGTCTCGATCTCTTTTTTAGAGATAAAGTCAATAGACTAAACAAAAATTGGCTATCTTCTTTTGTTTTCGAGTTATAGGCAAAAATTGACATTTTCGACTTTTCGTCAATCGCGCATATCTCGTTTATTTTTACAGATATTAAAAAACTGTTTTGACATTATTAGGACACTTTTTTGAATACAATTCAGAGGTGTAGTTGGTTTCTTGATATTTAATAAAATTTTCGAGTTGTAACATTAAGTTATATTTTTTTAAATGGAAATCATAGTAGGCATTGCCACATTTAAATAGAGATTTTTTTTCTGTTTTCAAAAATATATACTTTGTTGGGTTTATTTGTTACAATTAATAGAATAAAACGCCTTTTTTATTATTCTTGGGTGTATTCTATTCTTAGTAGGCTGGTTTGAACAAAGGCCGACAATTTTTTTTTGTTTTTATTAAATATCAACTCTTGTTCAAATATTTTGACAGTTGCAACCGCATAAAGAGAAAGAAAGATAGAACGAGCATCCTCTAAGAGTCACAAAGACTGCAACAATACCGATACCATGTGGTTTGGGTGAAATTCGAAATTATGTAACTTCATTTAATATTTAAGTTTAAAACGCATTTTTTTCGATCAAATATGCATTTCATGGGATAATGAACTAAATTATATGTATAAATTAAAAACATCTTAAAAATAAGAAATTATTGCAGAAAAAGTTAAAGAATATTGAAATGTAAGTAGATAATAAACACAACTCTTGATATATCACAATAAATAACTTAAAACCCAGAAATTAATATCAAAATAAATCACAATTTCAACACTGCCGCGCTAAAATACACAGCCAACTCATGTTGCAACCCAACCCAGCTCTATCGGTGCTAGCTTTCTATCTCTTATGTTTATCGCAATACCTCTCACTCCTGTGCTACTCAATCTTCAAATCTTTGTTAATATTTAATAAAAACAAAAGAAAATTGTCGGCTTTTGTTGAAACTAGCCTCCTAAGAAAAGAATGCACCCAAAAATAATAAAAAATGCGTTTTATTCCATTAACTGTAAGAAATAAACCCAACAAAGTACATATTTTTGAAAACAGAAAAAAAGTCTCTATTTAATGATGACATTGCCAACTATGATTTCCATTTAAAAAAATATAACTTTATGCTATAACTCGAAAATTTAATTAAATATCAAAAAACTAACTACACCACTGAATTGTATTCCAAAAAGTGTCCTAATAATGTCAAAACAGTTTTTTAATATCTGGAAAAATAAACGAGATATGACTGATTGACGAAAATTCGAAAATTTCAATTTTGGCTTATAACTCGAAAACAAAAGAAGATAGCCAATTTTTGTTTACACTATTGACTTTATTTCTAAAAAAGAGATCGAGACTTGGCCATTAGTTTTTTTCTATCTCTTATAGTTACAGAGTTGTCCATAAGAGACATCGAAATTGATCCACCCTGTACACACAGTACTTCCGCGGTCTTTCGGATTTTTTTTTTTTGCTTAGTCTGAACCTAATAAAGATTCATAAATTAAAGGATGATAAGTTCGGCGCTTTTTGTTCCAATAATACTTTTAGAATGTGACCTTTATTGAATTAATTATTGTTACCTATTTTTTCACTTATTGTTAGATAGGATTCATGATTACAGTCTTATTTTTAATTAAGGAAATAAAATTGTTATGTAAAAATTATTTTTTGAAAAATCTGCGTATCTATTACTTAAATTTTAATTTTAAAAAACAGCTGGGAATCTCCGTATTCTTTCGTACGAAAGTAATAAATGACCTGCCTCAACGTTTATTGTATCGCATCTGCGGGTTTATTGCCCTATCATTTATTGCGTATAATAGTAAATTTCGCTCAGCCGCTCGGGCCGTTCGGGGCTTTAAATCAAAGCCAGCGGTTCTCAAACGTTTTATGTAAAAAGTAAACATATATTTTTCCGGACATTTTTTTCAAACGTATGTCGTAACTTCGCTTCTTTTCTTTTGTATTAGTTGTGGTTACAATATGTGAAACTTATTCAATTACACCCTGTATATACCTATTTCCAAGCTTTCCTGTTTTGTCTTCATAGCATGCTAAATTTTTCTTAGCACTGGCATTTTCAACAATTTTTAGCATTTCTAGATATTTTACTTTATTAAGATTAAAAAAAAATTAAGTTGATCGTGGTCAGAACAAGACGAAATGTATTAATTTTGTTGCGATCCCTGAGATAATAAGTAGAAAAAAGTAAGGAAATATTCGTTGTTGGGGTTTTTGAAAATATTTCAAAACTAATTGTAATTTTTCAAAACGAACTTTTATTCAGCACCAAAATACGTAACTTTGTCCCAATTTAACTGTCCCAAATTTGTAACAATCTGTATTGAGTGACAAAGGCACGAACTTTACCCCGAAAATTTAGAACAATATTTTGTAATTCTTGCAACCAGTAGTTGAGAACTTTTTATTTCCTGTGCAACTCTTCGATTTTGACAAAATACAAATATTTACTTTATTTGTGTTGTTAAATTTGTAAATTTGTACTATTGTAATATGCATTTTATATTTTTAATAAAAAACTCGTATTTAACTTTATTGAATCTTTTTAAATATCTACTATGAGAAAATAAAAACCTAATAATTTCATAATGACGTTATCTAAATTAGGTACTTTTTTTTCGTTTTTTTTTTGCAACCTAAAAGTCCGGTCTTTATTTCTTAGTAACTAAGATTTATTTCTCTTCATTTCGTTTTGAAACTGAATTGGAGATCTTAAATTTGTTAAAGATGCAATAAGAAATGATTGGACGCGAATCTTTGAGTTCTGCTATAATTCGACATTCATTCTAAACACTAAGGCCCAGTTTTACAATAATTGGATAAACTAAGTATAACGCTTTTCTTAGTATAACTATGAAATACGTATTTTACAATGGCCGAATAAACACAGGACAGGATAACTTAAGGAATAATGTGGGAGATATACTATCCTGGCCCGAGACCAGATATCTGCTGTTTAATACTAAACAAAACAAAACTTGCAGCGGCGGACCTTTGAATCAATGAGGAATTTGGTACTGCTTTTATAAGTGGGCCTGCAAAATAACATCAAATACAAAATTAAAGTACTTCAAATTTTAAACCGCTCTTTAATCTGATGTGAAATGAAATTTTCAATCCATTGCTGTATGAATGCAAAGTAAATCGAAAGGATATAACAAATTAATTTTACAGAGACTGATAGATATGTAGGTGTTTATCCAGAATGTCTTTATATTTTTCAATTATTTTTTTTTAATTAACACCCGCACTTTGCCCCAAGCTTAATAATGTTTCTATTCCAGTATGGTAAAATTAGGGCATCTATGCGTTTTTCATTTTCCACCTCTATACCTAAAATAACTAATGCAAAAATGTTCTTACCACTTTAATTTTAGTTCATAAAGAAAATTCAGTTGTCCTCTTAAGTTTATGATAAATAATATGATGTGTAATGTTTTCAACAACTGAAACATTTTACAATTAATCTATGGGTCGCCAATAAATGCAAAATTCTTATTCTCTATAAAACACAACTGTAAGGTAAAGATTCAAGTTGCGCGCTTTTGCACGATTTACGCGTGCTTTGCAGCTCTTTTCAGTACCAACATACGAATTTTACAAGATTATATAAGAAGTACTCCAGCCTAAATGACCACTTGTAAAACGCTCGGCCAGTTATTCGAGAGGTTAAACGGGGGCTAAGGTATCCGACGAATAGTAATTCTTTCTCTTATTCCACGATTGTAAAACTGGACCTCAATGTTATTTTTTTGAACGATTTCAATTTGATTTCATTTCAATGAGAACATTATCAGTATTAATAAAAATTACGTTTCCAAAATTATATATTTATTTTGTTCAAAACATTGAGATAGTTGCCAGAGTATCTTTCCTGGTGTTATGCGATCGGGCAGATCGATTAATACAGTAAAAATAGCAATGTCCCCAATAATGATCTCTGTGGAACACCTAAATTTATACTATCTGCACTGGAATGATTTGATATACATTTACAATTATTTGCCGCTTGCCCATATTATAATAATGTGGTTTCAGTAAAGGTGCAATATTATTAGTGAGTCGAAAGCCACATCTTAGAGGAGGCTTAATTGCTAGAGTCTAGTTAATTTTCTTCGGCCTATGCTAAGTCATAGGTATGATACCAATCTAATTATTTTAGAAATCAAGAATTTAAGGACTTTTTTCGACCTCGGTAAGCAAATAAAAATCTGATTTAAGCTATCAGAGTTAACCACATATTGCTGCTTGATTCAATAAGGTACATATAAATTACAAAATTTCAACAAATTCATAACATTATAAAACGAACAAACAAAAACTATTTCGAACAAAGAAATTGAAAATTGACTTGCAGACTTTCGCTGCTGTTATTCATCTTCACCAGAATTTCAAATATCGCCACTATTTTTCTTTTTTAGGCCCAGTTTTACAATCGTGGAATAAGGACGGAATAACTGTTCGCTGAATATCCTTTGACGTTCCTCCATATCTACGTCAGACCTACGTCACGTTATTCTAATGCCGCATCCAGACGACATGGCCAACGTCAGCTAACCTTGGTGAATGCATTGGCAACAAAATTTTTAACCAACGTTGGGCAAGTTTACCATTTGCACATTGCCTGTCCACATGATTGGATTTTCTTGTCAAACTTCAAAGATAAAAAAGTTCGGCCAATGTATAGCGAATAGCTACCAACATTTGTCAAATTAAAAAGATATGGAGAATGAAGAATATGATACGGTTGTTGCAAGTGCTTGTGAAGTTCTTTCGGATTCCAAATGACTGGGTATTTTTCATAAAGCTGAGGAATTCAAAAATTAACGGGTTACTCCATTCGGTCTCTGATGACGACATTATTCTGGTCAAATTTAAAAAACAGTAAACCGAAAGCAGACCCACTTTGCCATCAAGTTAGTACAACTCAACGCGCATAATATACAAAAATAAATAATATTCCGAGAAATATCGTATGCAAATTGTTCAAGTCGTCTGGACGTAAAAACAAACGTGAGAGCATATGAAGGCCAACGTTGGTTAAACTCTTTGATGTGTGTCGGAAAAACCGCCCTCATAGCGAATGCATTGCAATGCCAACATTAGCGATTGGTTGGCGTTTATTGGCCATGTGTATTTCGTCCACACGGCATGGCAAACTACCCAATAGCCAACACTGGTTAACGTTGGCCATGTCGTCTGGATGGGGCCTTAGGCCTTATCACGTTTGTTTTTACGTCCAGACGACTTGAACAATTTGCACACGATATTTCTCGAATATTATTTATTTTTGTATATTATGCGCGTTGAGTTGTACTAACTTGATGGCAAAGTGGGTCTGCTTTCGGTTTACTGAATTTTAAATTTGACCAGAAAAATGTCGTCATCAGAGACCCAATGGAGTAACCCGTTAATTTTGAAATTCCTCAGCTTTATGAAAAATACCCAGTCATTTGGGATCCGAAAGAACTACACAAGCACTTGCAACAACCGTATCATATTCTCCATTCTCCATATCTTTTTAATTTGACAAATGTTGGTAGCTATTCGCTATACATTGGCCGAACTTTTTTATCTTTGAAGTTTGACAAGCAAATCCAATCATGTGGACAGGCAATGTGCAAATGGTAAACTTGCCCAACGTTGGTTAAAAATTTTGTTGCCAATGCATTCACCAACGTTGGCTGACGTTGGCCATGTCGTCTGGATGCAGCATAAGAATAATGCTTATCCCACGATTGTAAAATCGGGCCTTAGAAGGATTTTAAAAAATGATGATGCCACCCGTTCAAAACTTCGCACAATTTACTCCTAATTATTTGGGAAAAAATCTATAGGCCAGTTTTTTATTAAAAGGACATGAAGAGGACATAAAATACTTAAAAATTATAAGAGCGAAAAAATTTGTCAATCGATTATGTAAAAGATGGAATGAAAGAGGAGGTGGGATATAAAAGTTAACTGATATCTTAAAACATAACCAAAAAGGTGATTTTAATAGGTGGGGTGGAAGTAAAACTGGAGATAAAATACTAGAGAAATATGAAGAACAAAAATAAACAATGAAGAAAGAGGACAATTAATTCCTTTCCATGCCAAACAAGTAACATGATTGAATATTATTTTAAAATTGATACGTTATATTTGTTTCAAATTTACAATACTTCTGTTAATAGAATTATGAAAGGAAATAGTAGATAGAAGTATTATTGAAATCAAAATATGTTAATATATGTGTTAAGAAATAATATACTAGTATTGAATGGCTTTGATTATTTAGGTCACAGAGCAAGTTTATGTAAACTACATATTAGAAATCCAATATATGCATACAATTTCCTTTGCTTGTTAAGAAATGTTTTACTTTGGCAGATTAAAACCGTTCTCGTCCCATTGTTATCTCGAGGAATCAAACTCACATATATACACAAATATACAAGACTGTAAATTCACTGATAACAAAGACACAATTGAACAGGCATAATTTGCAGTTGAATTTATGGCAGCTTGCATGACCTACCTATCCTGTTATCATAAATGTTATCGCCAGCGATGACAAGTTAATCCCAAAACAAATATTAAACACTTGGAAGCTTCATTACCCGACGCACAATGAGGACCGTGTTTTGTAAGTACTTACGTAGCATAATATTTTTGAAAATCAAGCGCACTCCCACAAGCATGTTCATTTTTATATTTAAAACGAACATTGGACGGGTATTATCTTTGCTAATAAAACTGTGAAAGTGATTTGAAATCGTTCGGCGTACTCTATTAATCCTCAGATAGATTAGAATAATTGAAAAAATAATTATTTACCTTGAAGGTACGTCAGAGATATTTTCAGAAATTAGATAGGTATCTCACATTATTGATTTTATTGGAAACTTTTACTGAAATTTTAAATTAAAAGTATCCCATCCTTTATTTCTAGCTCACATAATATAACCAGAAATCAAATTAATTATTAAATTTCAGTGTTAGGAATTTTGTTACGCAATTAATAAATAGTACCTACCTGCACACGGCCATGCAATACAATGAATTACCTGTCATTTAAAAGTCACATTATAAAATTATATTGAAGGCTTAAATTATTCAGTTGCAAATTTTAATATTAATATGAAAATTATACCAACACCATTGACAGTGATGTATTGGAATAAGAACTGGCACATGAAAGGAGGTGAAAGCTCTTTGCTTTTTCTTATTAACCATATGTATATGGAGAAGACATTTTTTTTTGTAGATTTATTTATTTCTGCAATTTTTTTTTATTTTTAAGCTGCGCCAACACTTACTAACATATCGGGCTTTTTATTTTATGTATTCGGATTCTATTTACACGATCAACATACTATGTGAAGGCCGCTTTACATTATGCAATTTGTATTACAGCAAGACGCAATTTCTATTATTGGTAAATGTGTGTGGAAAAAATTGTTAATTAATTCAAATATTTGACGGTAAATTTTTAAAAATTTTATCGCAAGCCGGTTTTGATTGGTAGATCAGTGGATTGCTCGAGCATTCTCTGTGCAGCTGTTAGGTCAAAAAGCCAACGCAGGATGTCGCAATTAAAACTTTTCGATAAATTTTTACACTAGAAATTCGTAACAACTATACAGAAAGTGCTTAAATGTAAAGCCACGAGCAAATGTAATTATTGTATATAAATTTTGTGAGTAAAACTTGCTTTTAGGGTGCAACGTTAACATTACACGCGCATTGTGTAAGTGATTATTGCCGTTAAAGAAATGGTGTTTTCAAGTCGAACGCAGAGAAATAGAACAAAAAATTACAGTCATGCGACATTTCTTTTTCCAATTTGTAAAAGTTTTCGAACTAATTTAGTTGACTAGTTGCACCCTGACCTCCATATTTCTTTAAAAATTTCGTTATAGTGCCTCAATAAAACAGGCAAGAAGAAAATCACATGAATAACTCCGGTATACATTTTTTTTTAATTCATAGTGCGCCACTGGGCTGACATGATAATTTCCAAATATGCGATTTCTTGTGTGAACTTATTGGTAGTAGAGTAAATACTAGACTTCTGGACCAAAAAAAATTGGCCACTTTAAAGAACCCTCCGAAAGTTACAAAATAAAACCAGTATAAAGCCATCCAAAAAGACACAAAATTTATCATTTTCACACCCAAAATTGAAAGCACCCCAAAACTTAATCACTTTAAAAGCTATGGGGAAAGAAGCAAAAGCTTGTAGAAATCATGGAAAAATTCAAAAATTCCTGCCCTAAAACAGCTTTTCATTTCTGCACCAAGAGCTTGGACTCTTTATAAAACCAAAGGCTTCAAATTTCTAGAAGAAAACAAAAAAAACAATAGCCCAGGATGTTATTTATTAGAGAAAATATATTTATTAAGCACCTTTCATATGTATAATTCAGATAAGTATAAGTACAAGTCCATGGGTAGTACATATTTAGAAATATGTTCAAGCACATTTTACACTCAATTGTCATTAAGTACAGTAAGTACAAGTACTTTATAAGATAAGTACTAAAATATTGGTGACAGAAAAAGTTCAACCACATAGTACTAGAAAAATAAGAACACATTTTTGAGAATTGTTATTATAAATTTCACTTACAGTCTGTTATAAATATTCAAAATGACATGTACAGTGTCTTTCAAAAAGTGTGCTACAAATGAGATTTTTTTAATGTCGATTTTTATTAAATTTTATTCTGCATTCCTTCAAGCCAAATTCCAGGTGAAATTTATCTCTTGCACTATAACGAGTGTTTTTTCTTAATTTGGCATCGAAGTTGGCCGTGACAAGGTGCTTACCGTGAACGCACCACAATTTTGATTATTTGTTGTAAATCTTATTTTCTTATTCTCTGTTTTCATTATTACAACAGATCTCATTCTTATTGTCGTTTTTCGTTTATTGCAATAGATTATATTCTTGTGTTGTCCTATCATACTGTTGAGTTCGAAACCTCGAAAGCAAGATTAGAGGTCTGTTCCAAGCACGCTTTGTGACCGTTTCGAAACCGTCACAAGCATGCACTCATCAAAGTTTTATACTCGACAAAGTTGTCAACGTTGATCATTATTTCGGTGGGCAACTGTTTATGACGGTTTCTTGAACGGTCAGAAAGCGTGGTTGGAACAGAGCTTAGGAATTGCAAGTTAAAACGTCAAATTAACAACTGTCACGACGATAATGGTTCACAACGAAATTTTCATGGCCAATTTCGACGCCAGATTTAAGAAAACACTATAATGTGGATACCGAAAAATAAAGGCGGCTTTAGTAAAGTGTCCTTATTTAAAAAGATACAGGAAAATGTCATAAGAAAATTAGAATTAAAAGTTATAGTCAAATACGAAATTACAGCCTCCTATCTTAAAAAGAAAAAAATCACCCTTTACTACGAATCAGTATTTATACTGGTGGGATTAAAGTATTAACCAAGATAACATGAATGGAAAAATATTAAACTTATTATTGTTTCTCAATTATTTCATTTGGTACTGGTTATTTCCATGCATTTCGAAAATTTGTATTTTCTTGTTGCTTTCATCGTTCATCCATTGAAAAATTGTAACATTTTTAAACTAAGTGACATTTTAAATGATAAAGGTTATAATTTGTAGTACTTTTTACAGCTCCATCGTTTAAAAAAATGAAATTAGAAAATTTTGATGTATGTGTATTTGAGAAAAGAACATGGTATATTATTCAACGATGTTAAACAGCCTTAAGCTAACTCATTATCGACTTATTGAATCGTAAAATTTATTGACAACGTTTGGCATCAGATAATGCAGACGGTGAACTGGTTCGATGACGGTGACAATCTGTTGGAAATTAATAACGTGGATGTATCAGATCCTTGAAGTGTTGACCGAACGGGTTTATCATTCTCTTGTCCGCATATTAACGCGTCGATTATTAATGAATCTCGCATTATAAATTAACATATTGTTACAGGACATGCGTATATTTATCGTCTTATAATAATTAGTAGCCGCAGAGGTGACGAAACGAAAATGCTTTTCCCGTCCACTGTTCATAGTTAACTTTTAGCTCATTAAACTAATTCGAATGCATTTTAATGAACTTGGTTTCTCAACTGTTAACAGCGTGTTAGGTTAGACTGAACTAATTAATTAAATATAAATAAAATCTATGGTTTTACAGACAACGCGTTCGATAGTGCAATTAAAATTAATTGAATTAATTGGAAATTATACGTTGCTTGCCTCTGATAAAAATATCTTTAAATTTATTTCCATAATTGCATTATATATTTATGTACATTTATTAATTTTACAAACACATTTTTATATTTGAATGTGTGAAATATCCTTTCTGTTTTTTTTTATGTTTGCTATACATGCAAGAGCGCTCCAGGAGCTGACTTGTTGTTAGTAAACATTGGATTACGAGAATCGTTTGTAATAGATAAACAGTTACTTATTTATCTTTTTTGCATTGGAATTTCTAAAGCCCCAAAGTATAAATGTCACTTAATACACAAAATACTTGTTCAGGTATCTACTCTACACAATACTCGTCAAGCAGATGAATGACAGGAGTTAGACATTCTCGTATGAATTTAAATAGTATTTGTTATTGAAATTCTGAAATATTGTGTTAGACAAGACTTCATGTTTCAGTATAAATCAGAAAACTAATGAGATAACTAACAAGAAATAATGTCCATGTATTTTATCTACTAATTAAAAAAAAATGCTTTAAAACGTAGTTACATACCAAACAATAAATTGCTATTTTTAATAAATGAAATTTGATTTTAATTTCAAAATATTATAATATCATCTAAATACTGATTGCATAGAAAAATAAAAAATATTAAAACTGAATGAATATTATTCAAGATTGATTCTGTGAAGAGGCATTCTTTGCTTTTCAAAACTCTCACGATATATACCTGCCGAGTAAGCGTAAACGCTTTGGAACGCAGAATCATGTTGCTGGGTTATCAGAACCAGTCCAAGATGACAGGGGTGTCATGTTTTAAACAAGATATTTCGACAACCGTCTGGACATAAAACCACACAAAGAATTACTCGTATACGCTGTTTATTGTTAACATTAAAAAAACATTCGCTCGAGAGAGATGGGCGAATTTTGTTACCTTTTAAATGCTCAAGAAAGTTTCTGATCAAATCTAAAAATAATTTATTATAGCTTTTTTTGTCTTTAATAATAATTCAACCAAGGAGTATAGACCGTTGGGAAAGATAATTTATATTTTTAAGAACCGGGGTTTCGATCCAAAAATTTAGTACACCTTTTTAGTTTGCTGAGCCTTCGCAAATATTTATTAACTTCATCAGAGCATCTAATCTATTGCGTTTGAAGAGAATTTGTTGTTATGTTGTTACACTATAACTGATTTTTTTGTAACAATAATGATTCCACTTTATTCAAAATTCCTAAAAAGATTTTCTTGATTGCACGTTTAACTTCGTTAAAAACTGGAATTGCGTTTCCACTTGAGTTGATCTGTCAGGTTTAGCGTTTCAGCTTCCGTGATTATTACATTTACACACAATTATTGTCAGACATAGTTAACACAACAGTAATTGAAATAACTGTGGAGACAAGTCATCCATTAAAGTTATAATTTAATCTTGAAAACTCAATCTCTACATATATTTAAAAGTCATTTTGTACATTCAAAATGCCTTTACTTACATGTATAACAATTTAATTAAAGGAAAAGTGTGTTAGATGCAAATTTTAAGCGACAGAATATTGAAATATTAAATTTTGTGTTACTATCTCTATCTGTTTCTTCAATTTTAGAATAACAAAGTAATCTAAATAAGCATAATATCTTTTACGGCATAATATCTTTTACGGCAGAAAGTTGGACACATATTGGAAATAGGGATGCACCGATATATTGGTGACCGATATATTGGCCTGTTTTTGTGATATCGATATCGGCCAGTATCGGCCAATTTTTAACCGATATGTTTCACGTACGTCAACTTGACATTTTAGAAATTAAAAAAACTCACTTTCTTCCACTTTAAATTAACGAAATGATAACTATAAATTGTCATTTAAGTAATTTGGACATCTACAATTTCGAATTCCTGTACGGAGGCATTCATGATGATTAACCTTTACGTTTAATCGCTCAGGTGACTTGCTAGGCACAAGATTATAGAAAACAACTTCAGTTTATTTCCACGACAACAAATATGTCCACAATTGTTACCATGGGATTAAACTAATACTTAAAGTTAACTTGACTTTATATTACCGGCTCTAAAAGTAGATTGAAAACTGTATCTTAAATGCATAACGACAAAATTAAATATACAGTTGTCTAAGGAATGTCTTTAAACATTTTGCTAGAACTCTCTGTCATTATTGTGTTGTAATTAAATTTCAGAATTATGGTGGGCATTGAACGGACAATGTGTGGATTTATCATGGAGTACGATAAACCATTCAGTTTTGTGTTATAATTTTTAATATGACCGATATTATCGGCCATGACTTACCGATACATCGGCCAGACCCATATCGGTGCATCCCTAATTGGAAATGTTTTTTATTATTGATTTCTCAGAAAAATTTATTCTTTATGAAAGCCTCTGCATCCTCCCGAACTCAAAATGCTCATATTAAAATTGGAGCACCTCTAGTCATATACCGAGAAAATCAAAACATTGGAAATCGACATTAGAATAAAGTATCTTTATTTTTCAAAATACGCGAAAAAATTATTTGGAAGAGTTGTTAAGAATTCTTCTGAGATCTTATACCGGGTGGAAAGTTTCAAACCCGAACATAGAAAACTTGCATTGTTTATGGAGATTGCTGCTACCCGTTTAAACGTACAAAAATGGTAATAGGCTTAAAAGAGAGAAAATTATGACCAATATTACCTTGCAAAAATTATTGCTAAATGTTAATAACTTCGTGAAAATTAAATTTTCAAATTTAATCTGAAAAATTTAGTTTCCTTGGTATGTCAGATTTGAAACCTTCAACTATTTTTTATTAAGTGAAAATAATTTACACGTCACTCCGTCACTCAAAATGTATGATGAATAATTTACACATTGAAACTTTATTAAACGTTCTTAATACAATACATTTTACAGCAGGTATTCAAATAAGACACCGTTTTGCAATAAACAATATCCTAACCGATAGAGAAAACTTTTCATGTCTTGAATTTCACGGAAAATAAATTTCTCTATCCGAAGCCCAACACCACTGTAAAAGATTTCTAAAATAAAAGTCCTTCCTTCTGTGTAATTATTTATGATACATTTTGAGTGACGAAGAAATTATTTTCAATCAATAGAAAATAATTAAATCTTTCAAACATGACATACTGGAAACTAGATTTTTCAGATGAAATTTAAAAATTTTATTTTCACGAAATTATTAACATTTAGCAATAATCTTAGCATGGTAATTAATGGTCATAATTTTCTCTTTCCTTTAAGACATAACCATATTTGTATCTTTAAATAGCGAGCAGCAATCTCCATAAACGTACTTTTCAATGCAAGTTTCCTATGTTCGGGTTTGAAACTTTCCACCCGTTATATGAAATCGTGGTTGTCTAGGATGAATAAATATTTTTTGGACACATGGTAAGAATGTTATTGATCGTAATTCCTAGTTGGTAGATGAGCAAGAAACAAATCCTACAGTATATTCATGTCATATTTGAAGAAACGTCCAGCTTTACACATTCAAAGTTCTGCGATACACACGGTGATACGAGAAAAATTGAAAAATACGTAAAATTTCTTTTTTCATCGTAAGTGATCTCACATCGGTTCTGAACAATTTTTCCAAATAATACTTCAGCGTATTTTGAAAAATAAAGGTACTTTACTCTTATGACATCACCAGATGACACTGAAATTTTATTAAATTAAAATAAAAGAAAAAGGTTACGCCCTGAACCTGAAAAAATTTCATGTTTATACATGAATATGTACTTTATTGAAAAATAAACAAATTAATTTCTCAATAACGAATAACGTAGCAATATGTAATTTTAAACATTTTAAACATTATAATACACAAAGTACTCTTTAAATAGACGCCCACATTTAAAGAGATTATTCCTTGCATAAAATAATAAAAAGTGTTCAAATTAGCAACTTGAAAAATCTTTCCTTAAGAATATGTGGCCCTCTTCTCAATTTTTTTTAATTGAAATATCTCTAAAATTAAGTATTTTGGAAATTTTTGTTAACTATTGAAATAATAATTATTTTTTTAAATTTACATACACTCATTTACTGTAGCGCATAAACTAAGTACATATTTTGAGAATATCTTAAAAACGTTTATTTGCATAAAGTAGATGCATATTAGTGTCAAGTTAATAATATGATTGAGGTTTTATAAGTACTTTCAAATTACTTTTATTATTTCGTACACACCGGTTCAGCTTAGAATAATCATTGGAGAAGAGAAAAAGTTAATTTATATTGATGTAATAGCTGTGATGATTGAAGGCTAAATCATCCCCTAATTACACATAATCTACATTATTTTGCAAAACCCACATACTAACAACTACTTACCTAATTCATTAAAGCAAATATTAATACATCATCATCAATATGTCGGTAGACGGATAAGAAATCTTTTTCAATAAAATCTTTCGATAAAATCACTAATCATTTTTATTTTAAAGATAGATAAGATCGAAACCATTACAACAAAGAAGATGAAACAGAATTATTTAGGCTCGCCGAAGTACGAATTTATAAGAAAGATGATGGTATTAGCAACTGCTTATCTAAATTCTTAACAGCCAGTGATACTCCTTCAAAAATCACGTGCATTATTAACGTCACTATTATTATAAGTAAACCGGGAAAAGAGAAGGTGAAAACACTCAATAATTTCATAACCAGACAGATAAAAGGAAAATGATACTATAATTTGTAGAGTGTTTTAACGTAGAATCGCGTGGTGTGAATATTGTAATATACCCTGTCTACTTCTTCATAAAAAAGTACATTGTGTGTATTAATAATTTGAAAAAAAAATCATTTTATAAAAGTTATCGCTAAACTGGAAGTATATAAACTACTATTTAATTAGGTATGTATCGAATCCTTTCTGCGCGAGTAATTTTTCTCAGCGTTTTTTCTTAAAATAATGAGCTTTGAGGAAATAATGAATTTATTCCTAACTTTATCACCTCACTGTATTACGTTATAAAACTTAAAACACGATTTGTGAAAGTGCGAAAGAGAGACCACGGATAATGAATAGTAGATATTTTCCACTTCACTTAATAAGTATTGTTTGTTTCGCACAAGGTGCACATGATTTGCAAAGTACATACATATAAACAATTCAAATTATTACAAAGCAGCCTTAGGTTGAATGATTTTATCACTCAGGCTGTTAATTTTCTCTTTTTGTTAGATCGACTTTGATAATAATTTGCTGGCAATACCTGGTTGACCATTTTTTTTTCGAGTTATGTTTTGCGTCTTTCAAATTAATAGAAAAAAAGAATCATCTATACCATACTACTATGAAGTATTTTACATCCTTTATTTATTTTTTTTAATATTACAGAAAGATTTGCGTCGTGTCATTTTCCGTAAAATAAAGCAGTTAATAAGCAACCTCTGTGATAGGGCCTATACACGGTCAAACAATTTATGCAAGCTTTTGTTCAGTTGGGGAATCAAACACTTGCATTTTTACTTTTCACTCTTCATCTTCGATCAAATAATTACGAGGCATTTTATCAACCTTTAAAGTTTCTGACACTTAATATTAAACAAATTCTTTCATAAATTTTATTGCTAGGCTACTAATTTTTTATGAATTTACTCTGAAAATTTTTGAAGCAGATATAAACTGTATTGATTCCGCGGCTGTACAACACTGTGTTGTGTATTTACACCGAGAAAAATTTTATGGAGTTAAATTCATCTCCTCCATAATTTGCAATTAATATCTGTTTTTTTTTTGTTAGATCTATCTAAAAATTAATGTATTTTTCACTTTTTCGGATAAATGTTTACCTTCTGGAAGTAGTTAAAATTAAGGTGAAATTATTTGACTCTGAGGAAATGAAAAATTCCACCACATTAACACCGTAAGTAGTCAAACTTCACATACTCGATTTTTACATACATAAAATGGAAGTATATACTGAAATTTGTTAAACACCTTTGTAGAAGTTGTTACAATTTTTCGTGATGATGTGACATCTTTCAGCAAAGAGTTAAAATAATCTTAAAATTTGTTACCTTTGAATACCTGCTTCTTAGCGCACGCGTGTTGCATCTTTGATTATGGAATAAATACAGAATTTTCGAATTAAATATCAACACCATAAAAAGAGGGAATTACCTACTTTACCTCCTTCTTGGAGTTAAGAAAAGTAACTCCCTTAAATTTAACACCTTGGACGGATGGTCTCCAGGGAACTACCAAAAAGAGTTACATTGAGACCGTTATTTTTTCCTGTGTAACTTTGTTTACACACGATACGATAGTTTATGCAAACCATAGATATATTTAGTAGGCAAACCATAGATATGGTAGAATGGATATCGTGTGGCAATACAAGTGCATAGGAAACGAATGACTTAAACATTGAAAAGAGATAGCTTAATACAGTTACCCAGAGAGAGTAAAGAAAGGAAAATATAACCACGTGACTAAAGCAAAAGTCGAATAACTTGCATAGCTGAAATAAGAAATGATTAATTTTTTTATTAATTTAATAGAATCGTGTTCGTTACATTGTAGAACTAATAACGAGTGATCAATATCTTTTCTAATCAAGTGACCTATGGAAATAAAATCGTGTCTTTGATTAGTTCGTTATAATGCCATATGAATTATTTTTATTGCATTTCTATACAAAATCTAACTGCTGTTTTATGTATTATACTTTTTTTTATAAATTTGGACATCAAATCCCAAGTTCACATTTCCCAGAAAAAGAAGCAAGTGCCAAGAGCAACGAAAAACTGGTTCATGGAAGGTGTGTAAAATGTTCGCCATTTTTTTGTAAACGAATTCTGCATCTTAAATCATTAATAACATTCGCTAGAATTACTGGATTGTTATTTAACTATTCGCAATGTAACAATAAGCTTTTATGAACAAAAATTTCTGTTAATGCATTAAACTTACTGACAGTTATAAATAATTGAAATGGGAATGACATTTGAAAAAAATGAATTAATCAAAGACATACGATTTTCTTTCCATAGGTTACTTGATTAGAAAAGATATTGATCACGTGTTATTATTGTTTAGTGTTTTGCCTTAAATCGGCGAGTTAGCTGATTTCGGGTAAGTGTCCTTTTCTAATATTGAAATCATTATGGCTAGTGTACCCGACATCCATTTCTACTATATCTACGGTGCAAACGCATTTAAAGTTTATCTTCTATAGTGTGAAGTGCACGGTTGTGCTCACGCTTTTTAGCTGGAATATTTAATTTTATGTTGGACATCCCAACCTTATGCGCAACTACGCCTGTTGCATAAATTATTTCAAACAGATTTTAATTCACTTAAACTGTTGTACAACAACTCAAACACGAACATACACCATCAAAATGTTTGCACAACACCGCTTGTTGCGCAAATTGTTTGACCATGTATGGGTCCTTTTCTGTACTAATTATTATATTAATCATACTTTCTTCTGAAAGGTTTGAATGAAGTATCAAACGTTATTATTATTATACTTAATATGGTAAAGAAAATAACTTTAGTTCGAGCAATAGCTAATTGTGCAATTATAAGAAAAGATTCTTTTCCATATAAAGGTGCGTCCAAACATGTCTCGTATCCGCGTATCCGATCGTGATCGTGTATCATGATCGGCTAAGTGTGTGTCCAAGTTTTGTATCGGTTTTATGATCTTGCTATAAAAAATGCTTCAAAGAGACAGGCACTGCGATGTCTTTGTCGCCTCTCTGTCGCTTTTTTTATAGCAAGACCATAAAACCGCTATCAAGCTGGGACAACTTTACATGTTGCTGTGATGCATCCCCGTATCGTATCTTTGTTACGATACAACTACGTCACATTTGGAGTCGATATTTCGCGGAAACATCAATCACAGGACGAGTAGATAGCAGCGGCTAATTTCACAGTGACAAACGTGCAACATCGAACAGACAATGCAGTCGTATCAAGTCGGAAAGTAGTAGGGAAGACATCGGGTACCCGGGTACCCGAATACTATCCGTATAATTGTTACCCGGGTATCATTTTTTTTATCCGTTATTACCCGGGTACATCGGGTACCCGAATACTACCCGTGCGATTATTAACCGCGTATCATGTCTTTATCTGGGTACTCGTTATTACCCGTGTAATTTGTCAGCATAGAATCTCGGAAAAACATATACCTATCTGTTATTACATGATGAAAACTTTATTATTTTTAACATTCAGACACTCATGAAAAATTCGTGAATCCGAATTTATACGGGTATCCGTGTCAGATCCGGACTTCAGTTTTACATGGGTACCCGAATTTATACGGGTACCCGAGCTCATAAGATTACCCGAGCACGATACGAGTAACCGGGTAGTTTATTCGGGTAATCGGGTAGCTCAAACATACGGGTATGTCTTCCCTAGAAAGTAGACGTACACACGGATGTAACAAAACGGATACAAGGACCCTTAGGCATGCGGTTTTGATCGAGACGTTAGCCGAAATCAAAAAACAAATCGTATTTATACGGAAAAAAATAGTTTTTCGTGTAGTTGACAGAAAAGTGACACAATGTTTAATCATAAATCGTGAAGAAAAGTGAGACTTGTCTCGTTAGCAACACTTTTCTTCACGTTTCCGTTAGCAACACTTTTTTTCATTCATTTTAACGTATCAGAGGTCGAAGATTGATTGATTGATATCACAGATTGATGTTTTGTTACTATGTCAACAAATGCTTGACATACCTTGATGTATTATTATTATTCCGTCGACACCCTCATAATTTTAGCGTTATTTTCTTCAACTACACGAAAAAATAGCATGATCTACACGTTAGAAAAGTGAATTTCCATGTTCGTGTAAATTTGATCCACTCGTGAGCTACACTGTTGAAAATCGCATTCAACGGTGTGAAAGTAAAATTTACACAGTGACCGTGTAAATTTGCCGCAAAAGTCACACCGGCTATTGCGTATTATTTATTAACTCCTTTTTGTTGTGAAATTACACAAAAGTGATAAAGATAACACAGCTAAGTGTGTTTGGACCATCTGCGTAATTTTTTTTATACGGGTGATGTCAGCTCGAGCCGTCTACATATAGGTGCGGTGAAAAACGACGCAACACAATGAATGTGTAAATTATTTACACTAAAGGTCTGTGTTAGTTTTCACACAAAAATTGGTGTGGACCGCAAATCACACTGCGATTGTGTGGATTTTGACACCGATTTTTCAACAGTGTACACTCACTCGTGAATTCAAACATTTACACTCACTGGAAAACTATCACTTTTCTAAACTTATAAATCAATATACTATTTCCTTCGCATTGCACACATGACTTTTCCTACTAGAGTTTGGAAAATATATTAAATTTAGATAGGAAATATTTAAAATTTATAAATTAAAAAACGGAATCAAGATTTCTTCTTTCGTTACTATGAGGAACGATTTTGTTTGTAAAAAACAAAGTTTGTAAATGCGTTTAAGTTTTTCGCTGGAGAAAATTGAGAGAAATTTTTTGAAAATATGTATCTGATAAAAGTGAGTCTTCTGGTATTAAAGAATCAGTTGCATTGGCTGTTCAGTCTTTTTTACCAGCGAAATCAAAAGAAAAGTATAAAACTGCTTATCGGTAATTTGATAATTGGTGTAAAGAAAAACGAGTGAACATTTTCAATGAAGAAGTTTTTTGTTGTCATATATTGAACAAAAATCCAGAGTTTATAAGAGTTCCACATTGTGAACTTATTATTGGGGTAGGTACCACAAAACTGAAAATATTTTCTCTATTTATTTGTCTCTATTCTCTATTTATTTGTAATTCATTAAATAATAAAATTTTGCAGATTTTGCTTTTAAATTTTATGTTTATAAAACACATTCAAGCTTAAGAAGTTCTGAGGAAAAGAACACTTAAAACGATCCATACAGAAGCTACAATAATGTTATTAAGACAACTTTCTTTATGAAATAAAACCTTTTTTAAATCCCTCTTGATTCTTCGTTCCTGTGAAAGTTTTCATTCTTTTTTGTACACTTATTCATTACCTTTTAGTGATGTGTCTTATTTTAACTTAAAAATGTATTAATTTAAGAATCTATCCCAAGTTCAGTATTTTATTTTGTTATTAAATTTTCAAGTGTTTACAAAGTTTATCAATGTAACATTAATAATATTGTATTGCCTCTAAAAATTATTGTTTTAGCGAAAAAAGCAATTCCACTTCCATTAAGTTGTAAAATGAGATGAAGCGTAATTTCTATTATAAATCAAATGAATTCAATGTGAAGATGATCCTTATTTTTAATAATTAAACTAGACTCTTGTCCGATGAAAATTTGTAGAACAATTTCTTTATAATCTTGCTCAACTTTTTATCATCTTTTGACTCATGCTTTATTTAAGGCATTATTGTTGTTTCGCTATACGTAGTTTGAAAACTTCGTTAACTGATAGCGAAACGATTGTGATTTTAAACTGTCCGCCAAAAGATTATAAAGAAATTGTTACACTGTATTTTACTTGTTATATTACGTATTAATGAAAAACTAGAAAATATGTACAAGGAATTTTCAAGTAGCTATGTTCTATATTATAGCAATATTGCTTTTATACAAAGGTGCATACATATTGTATTAATAATTTTTCATTTTGACGACGATACTTTTATTTGGAGAAATTACTGCAACGGTTCATGTGCCATATACCTACTACTTACGCAAAGTAATTTTGAAATAGCTAAATAATTTGATTTCACAATTTTAATTTTAATACTCAATCTATCAACCGTACGGATTTTAATTCACATTTATTTCGTCTCTTTTCCAATTTACTGAATAGCAAATTATTTTTTTAATAACACGTAAAATGAGTATGAATTTAAGACAAATTATGTACAAAGAAAACTTGGCATTCAAATTTGCTTTAAATAAGTAGTTTCGAGAAAAATAATTCTGTAATTATATTCAAATAACCAGTCAGTTACGTGTAAATACACATATGCATATGAATAAACCGATGGCTATCAGAGCCACAGCCCATTAGCAACGCCACATGCGAACAATACAGGGAAGGCTGTCATGTCACACACAGTAGCCTGACATTTGTAACATTCACTAAGATTGAAATGTACTAGCACAAAAGACGTTCACAATGATGGCTGGATCCAGACCAATCGGTTATGCAGCATCGCAGCATCTCCACCGTCGTAGTCTCCGATTGGCGGCACTCTCTCTGTGCGCAGGACACGTGGATTTATGCTCCGCCTCCTGACACATATCACACACAGCGAGCACCATGTATGGCACAGGAGAGTGGCAACCAGTCCGGTCAAAAGATCGAAACATACACAGCCCAGACGGTCCCGGTTCGTCTCTGGAGATTTCAAGTCCGCTCGGTACCGTGTTAACGTTTGTGCCGCGATCGCTTTCCAACGTGTTTCATTAATGCAGTAGTGATCGTGACTGTTAACAAACAGAAGTTGCCCGACAATGATGATGATGGACGTTGGTATGTACGGTCACGGGCATCACAGTCAACATAGCAACGCTTACAATTCAGCAGACTCAAACTTTTATAATTACACAGGCGACAATTGTCCGCAAGGTCATGTGACTCCTCATCATCAAATACCCGCATCACATTACACATCTTCGTATCACTACGAAGAACAACCGTTTCTATACACGTCTTCAGAAAACGCCGAAACGCCACCGTCACCTCAAGACTTAAACTACTATCACCAACACCAGTCTCTCCAGGAAAATCCAATCATCAGCACCGAAACAGGCTTAAGCTACACGAACCTGGATTACGGAAATTCAAACAGTTCTTCCGGAATTTATTCGCCACCTAACCAACAGAACGTCTATTCTTCCGATGCTTTCCAACGCACGCATCCCGAAGTGATGATCAGGCACCATGAAGAACTACCAGAAAGTCAAGTGCACCATCACAATTACTTGCACGAAAACAAATTTCTTTCCCATCAGATGGATAGTGACGGTTATACCCATCAGCATTTGCTACCCAATTCGTCGACTTCCTGCATGGAGTACCAGCATCATCACCGTTACAAGGAAGAAATCATACAAGGTGGTGATATTGATCGACACAATCATCGACCCCATCATGTTATTCACAACATGAACAACATTCCCCAACCTCAACCTGTGATACCCACATATAAATGGATGCAAGTCAAACGGAATGTCCCTAAACCTACAGGTAAGCGTTCAAAATGATTCGTGTGAAATTATTATGAATTTAAATATTACATGTTTTTACTGAAGAATATAACAACATCTCTTTGACGTTCAACTATCCGTTTTTCTCATATTAATATTTTCTAAAATAACTAAGAAAGCGCGTAATATTAAAGAGAAGAATAAGGCCAAAAAGTTACAAAATTATTATATTACATAAGACACATTTAAATGTGAAGAAATTTTTCAGGCAATATGTATATGTTAATTTGAAAATACCTATAAGAAAAATTCAAGCTTTAAGATGCACATGTGATTATTAAGTTTTAAAAATTATTTGAGTCATTTTCAATTAGTAGTGGTTGTCATCATAAAATACCTACTTACAATCATATTTTCATAAAATTCATCGCTGAGTTTATAATTAAATTTTAAATGGACATAAAGGGTTCAATCAATCCAATTTTGACAAACTTGGATGTACAACTTGTAATAATATTGTGAATGTGTACTTTTGAGTTCCTTCAAAATTAGTCTGTAACTAGAAACAATTATTTTCTCATATCATATTTAACCGATTTATATTTTGAAAGAATATTACTCAAACGAATTTGTTTGGTTTTGGGAAATTGAATTTTTGTTATACATATAAATTACATGTTGTTTTCAATTTATAAACTGATAAAAGCACTTTTCGTAAAACTAAAACTACTTTCCTTTTCAATTTTTTTTTACAAATTTAAATTCCGTCACAATCATAAATATATAAGTTTGTTTTCATTCAATGGTTTGTAATTAATAAATTTTGGTTTTATTGAGGTTTAAAGTTGACCACACACGATCCAACAGTATTGGACGATAATGTTGTACGATTCTGTCGAAAGTTGAGTCGAGACCACTCACAATACTGCGCCGCAATATGAACTTTTCCTTTAAATTAATTAAACTTTTTAAATTTGTTAACTTTCACTGAAAGCACAACGTTGTTGCAAACATCCACAGACTATCCAATTTCTGAAACGATTCAACAATATCGTACTGCTACAGTCAGCCTACTCTGACCGCTGTCAAAATCGGTCCAACGGTGTTGTTGATCATGGCACACATACGGTCAAATTCTTACCAATTACGACGTACCTAACAAAATCATACTGCACCGCTAGATCGTGTGTGGCTAGCATAAGAGCAGAATAGTTATTGTAGAATGTTTCGTCATGTAAATGTTGTTGCTTATTGAATCTTTTGTATGACTGAGCATATGCATCACTGAAACTACCATGGTAACAAAGGATCTAAATTTTTTCTTCTTAGGTATTCTTATTTATGTTAGATTTTCTTAGTAGATTGACACTTCTGTATAACTTTTTCTGCGTTTTTTTAAATTTTTAAATAGCTGTGATGCTGAGAAGTAGTGGCACATCTATACGTTGTACATAGTTTCCGCACCAATTAGAATAGAATGGATTCTTTTATCTTGTCAAAAGAGAAGCCATCATTTTCTTAACTTTCCTTTGTTGACCACGCAGCTCCTAACGTTGTTAATAATGTTCTTACTTTTAGTCGTAAATTTCATTTAGCGAAATCGATTACACATGCGATGTCAGTTCAGATCTCGGCCGGCGATAAGTATGACCGAGCCACACTTGACCCTATACGTGAGCAGACCCTTGCATGAAACGCCGAGTTATTTTGAATGCGAGGGTGGAAATTAAACTAATTTTTGAGCTACGATCAGCCCAATACGAAATGAATACCGTGCGTCGCTCGACACGTTTTCTAATACTTGTTGGAAACTTGATATTACTCAAAATATTTCGCAGAAAATGTACCTAATTACATGTTAGAAGATGATTTCTTTTCCTGTTTGCACTGGTTTCTAAAACATTTTCATATTTTTCTCTGATTCAGACCTTACAATAGGTTTTATTTTTTTTTAATGGCTGAAACTATCAAGCTATTACGTTTGAGTAAATCTATTGTGGGTTGGCATTTTCTTAACTTGAAGGCAGAACTACGGTATATTATATAATTCCCAAAAAAAATTTGTAATGTTTTAATTATTATTCTTTTGAAATTATTTCTCTAGATAGACACTATCTAATACAAAGCATTTCTCCATACGGTGCCGTCATCGTTCTAATCAGTCTACTAAGTTTCTTTCAATTATGAAATTAAAAAAAGGATAATGCAGTCTAGGCTGTGCGGGGTATGTGGAATCAATTATCAATGATATTCTCTCAGAAGAGTCTGTATATGCGCTAGTTCATAGTCATGGTGAAAATAACAACGATTATACAACTTTGCGAGATGTTTTCTCATAGGAACCGGGAAGTTTTCTCAAAACTTTACATGTTACCCACCCTCCCGTAACTGTTTTCTGGCCTTCTAAAAATTACACCCTCGCTATTACAAAAACTTTTTAACTGTTCTTTCAGCGTGAAATTTAATTATTCGACCTGAACTTCTTGGAATCACTGTTTCAACTGAATTTTACGCTCGACGTCGTATTGGTAAACCCACATTTTATCGTCAGCTACTAAACAAGAAAGAAAGGCATTAGGATCGACGTTAAAATGGTTTAGAAAATGAAATGAACTGTCAACTCGACTTATAAAACCCACCGCCCTAGCAGCGAACTTAAACTAAATAGTCAGTTATAATTACTTCACCCAACCCGTATGAGATGTCCAACCATACAGCTATTAGTTGTTCAATAACTTCTTAAACTGTAGTCGTATTTGTCTAAATAAACGACTTGGATTGTTTTCCACTTGCGTTCATCATTTTTTAAGAGATTCTTCTCCTCCCTAACTTAAAACAATTATATTATCAATATCCACTTTTAAACAATATTTTTATCTAGCGGATTGTACTTAATATTTATTTTGTTTGGTTAGGAATATTTAGTTAACTTTTCTTAAACGTTTTCTAACTTTTGACTAATGGAAGTAGTTAGAGAATTTTAACTATAGTACTTAAACTCCCACTGTCGTTGCTGCTATCCGATGGTGTTTTTCCAGCAGAAGAGTTTTCTGAATCACCAAATGAAGAAGTAGAGCTGGTAGTAGGAAGAATTCTGTCAGCAATTTTATTTTATTTCTAATGCAGTCCTTGATGTAATCCTCAGCTACGAACGAAGACTTCCATCCGCTATATCGTTTTATTGTCGTTAGAGTAGCTCCTGAATTTGCTAACAAAGAAGCCGAATATAATATCTTCGCACACAATGGCCAATAAATTGCTTGGTACTTGGTAATATCTGAAATTGAGCAATTTCGGCAGGCACATTCCCAAAAATTATTTATTCCAATGGTTGAATAATGCATTTGTTCTTAGAATATTTCAGAAAAAAGCGACAATGAGTGACGGCAATTGAACGTAATGCAGCATTTATGATAGTAACTCAAGTAGTTTAAAACGATACAAAAACTGCGGTGAATATTGGTTTTAATATCCGAAATATGTATTATGTACTTGTAACAATAAGTTTTCTGATTCTTCAACATCGTCCATTGTCAATTTGCAAAGTTCTTCAGGCCAACATGCTCCAAATAAACTAATAATTGTCGCAATTTTCAACCTTAAATATTTGTTATGTATACCTTTAAAAAAATTTATCAATATATTCTCTGGTTAAAATCTTCAATTCGCATTAAGAATAATAAGGAAAGTAGATAGATTTGAAGATCCTATGCATATGATGTCATTAGATTAGGTACTGCTTTATTTTCTTCAGTGAAATTAAATTTGGACTTATAATAAAATTATTATTCTGTTGCTCGCAGATAGTGAAATCAATGTACCAAGAAATTTCCAAGTTAAAACGAAACGTACGGTATAATACAATTTTTGTTGTATCCGTGTGTAGTGTGAACCAAGTTATCATGCGGAAATGCAAGTGCTTACACAAACTTCCACAATTTGCTGAATATCTTTCTGTTAAAACCTTACAGTAATGAACGTAATATAACTCGGAGTAGGATTTGAATGAACAAATAGGATACTATTACTTTCATAAATCGTTATTTCTACTATTCACTAAAATCTTATATAGGTTATAGTGATTTATAATCAGTTTTCATTCCTAGTTCTTTATGATAAATGTAATACCTACTTACATACAGATTCTATATCTGTTTGTCTGTATTTAGAATCGGCTTTAGATAATGCTAGATAAAGACGTGTTTACCATTCGTTTTCTTTAAGTTATTACACGCGTTAATAGCTTTGACATAAAAAAAATTGAAAATGTGGATTTTAGGAGGTGGATATTTTGTAAATAAGAGTTTATTTTTTAATCAATATATCGCGGATATATTTCAATATCAAATAAATTATTTTCTTATAATTACGAGCGCGGTTTTTAATTGATGTACCTATCCATGAAAATGACGTCATACAAAAAAATTACTTGGTTAACAAATTACAGTCACTATGCTAAGTACTTTGACGAAATTTTGTACGAGTTCGTTGTGTGATGAAGTTTTTTTCTTCCGAAAAATGAGTGAAAATAATTTGGAGCATCGCACAGTGACAAAGTTTATGACTAAACACCAAACGTTATTCATGGAAGAATGCACCAATGTCGTCCCATCTTATTTTCAAGTGAAATTTTGGAGTAAACAGTTTGGATGAGGTCGTGACTCAATTCATGACGATTCCTGATCAGGAAGACCGGTTCTCGTAGAAACTGAAGAAATCATTAGTCTCGGTGAAGATTTACTGCTACCAGATCGACGAATGAAAATCCCAGTCCTGCTAAAGAAGCTATCGGAGTATCCGAAACTACATTTACAAGGTTCTGTACGAAAATTTAGGGATGGGAAAAGTTTCTACACGATGGATCCCCAATCTTCTTACATCGGAGCAGAAACCGGTGAAGAAAGAAATTTGTCTAGAGCATTTAACCGCTTTAGAGAGCGATGAGATTTATTTTTCGAGAATTATCACAGGTGACGAGACTTGGATGTTCTATTGGGATCCTCTCAAAAAGCAGGAGTCGAGGCAATGAGTTCATAAGGTTTCTCCACCTCCAAAGAAGGCGAGAACTCAGTTGTCTCCTGGAAAGTTGATGGTAACAGTTTCTTGGAACAGCGAAGGTTTTCTGCTTATTGAATATGTGAAAAAAAGGGTTCACAATTAAGGGAGAGGTTTACGGAAAGACGATCCAAAACCTAAAGCATTTGCATTAGAGAGTTCCATTATTGTCTCATAAAATTGCGCTCGTCGATCAAATTCCTCATCGGACAGCTCTTGCACCAAGTGCAGTTTGTAGAGGTGAAAATTTAATATGGATTTACCTGCACCATTAACATGACATCCAATTATCTGTATTCATCTAAAGCCGATGGACGTCCGGCTTTAGGTTTATCTCGTACATGTCCAAGATCGCGAAATTTGTTCTCACTTCAACTTACCGTTGATTGCGATATTGGAGGACGGTTTGAGTGAGTTTCATTGAACAAAACACGAACTTCTTCATGCGTCCGAATTCGATCTCCATTTTGACATTTCACTACAAACAAGTTGCAATGGTTTTTACCATTATTGTTAGAGCCGTATCAACGCCTGCTCGAATATTGGCACTTTCATTTCAATGTATTTTTGTTGAATATCTCAGTTATTTATGAACCAAGAAGCTTATATTGTATTCAGCATAAAAAATGCTATTAAATGAGGTATCACAGGGAGTACTTTGCCATTTGAATTTTTAAAGTTGGGGTTGCTAGCGCTTAGAGTTTGAGGGATGGGGAGCTTAAAATTACATCTTTAAATGATGATTTAAAAATAAAATTTGAAGGGTTCGAGCATTTTTCTGAAACATTTTTCTCAACCATTTTATAGAATTTATCCATTACTTTCGGGACACACTATATGTATACCTACTTGCTTGACATTAAAGCCTTTCACTTTCTTTTATTTGCACTCATTTCATAACATTCGAATTTTCTATTTCCATTTTTATTCCTTACTCGAAATCAGTAGTTACTGTTACATTTCTTACACTAAAGAGACACCGTCTATTCACTTTTCACTTCACGCTAAAAATACAATACAGTTCACTTTTAGAAAAAGATAAATAATTTTTTTAATAGCCCGTGCAAGGCGTTCGTGTTTAACGTTGCAGCGAAGAAAGTACTTAATAAATCATAGTAATTACAGTCTAAGGTACATAAATTCCACAAAGCAAACAGAATTTGATCCAGGTGCGCACTTTTCACACATATGCAACTCACGCGCGATTAAATTAAAAACTGTTTCCTTATTAACATATAAAGTGGCCTTTTATCAATTGCATATGCTAGTATGTCTGACACTTGTGAATATTAAAAAAAAGTTTCATTTTCATTTTACGATTAAGCGTTAAAATAAAAAGGATTATTTTTGTACGACCATTAAAAAAGTAGTTGTTTAATTTACGTTATTTGTCTAAAGCAAGTATTTTTTCACAGTTTAAAATAAGGTATGCCTTTTACTTTATTTTACATATTAGTAAACTAGCATTCGTTTGAACATTGCTTTCAGGTCAGGTCAAATAAATAAAGAGAGGTAGAATTTATTAATTTCATACAAATCAAACTTCAAATATCAAAAGTAACTATACAGTCTTTTTCTTTTGGTTTTCCCCTTTTGTCAATTATGTTTCCGAATTTGTCAAATAACTTTCCAGTCCGCAGGCCTACTATACTTTGAACAGATTGGAAAGTCATTTGACAAATTCGGAAACACATTTGACAAAAGGGGAAAACCAAAAGAAAAAGACTGTAATTTCTTATTGAAAACTATGTGAACTGTGCTATTTTGGACATTGTGAATACTAATGCTGGAAATGCCAGACATAGAAGATACACAGTATTCATTGGCATTCGCATCACTCGTGACGTTCATGTTAAATGATGAACATTCTCCAGCATTTTTTTACCCATAAGAATTTGACTGGATACATCAATATTTACTTCAATGCTCTCCTATACATACATATAACCCTACATTTGGCGAACGCCAGCCTGTATGACGTTTGAGTCGAAGGATGTCTGCTCCTGCTCCAACCAAGAGGGCTGCAGATGACCTTGTAAAACTATGGCCTGTGTAATTTTCTCGGTGAGGCAACTGCAGATATCAGGCAACCAAAGTCGGTATCTTAGAGAATTTATTAATACCTATGGACTGCACTGAACATTTGCGGAGTCTATATTGTAAGAAAAATCGTCGATGTTTTGGGCGTAAGTTAACGTCTTTCTTAAATATTTGAATTGGATTGATACTACTGTCCATTTCATTGATTAAGGCAAATTTTCATTGAATGTTGGCTTTTGTCACTATCAAAATGGGGTCTCTTTCCTCTATGTCATCCAAGTTCGTTCTATAAAGCTCTTCCCGCCGGCATGCACAGCTAATCTCATTGTCCATGTGACTTTCATTAATAAATATTGCTCGTCTGAGGCTTCTAGAAGGAATTTGTTGATTTCTTTTTTTCCAAAAGCCTTAGATTTTTTCTCCGTAACCAACAGATTGTCTTTTCAAAAATGACAAAGCTCCCAATGTCGATGTTATCTTGATGCTCAAAGTAGCCTTTACCATGAAGTATTGAGACCAGAGGCTCGATGATTTGGAGACTTTCGCTTTTTCCGAGAAATAGGCCAAAACTACAGATTCCTTTAAGTTTTTCACGCTCTTCTGTCTGCACCAATCCATGAAGAATCTATGTTCTTTTTCGTACGATTTCGATTTTTCCAGGTAGCAGCAGGGTCGCCGCGCCGCTTCCTATGGTGCCACAGGCAGCCAGAAAAGGGGGCGGCCGTATATGACAGGGTTACATGGAAGCAGCGGTACACCCAAAATAATCAATCTTAGGAACCTTCTCCTACGTGTACTGATTTCTTTATATATGTGGTTTTTAGGTATGTAACCGCATTTTAACACCTTTTCATTTACAAATTGAGGCAGGCAATGACGTCTACTTGTCCAGAGAGAGCATTGCTACAACTAAGTAAAAAAAATACCCATGAAATTTCGAAACCTTCTCTTGGATTAAATGTAGATGTAAATAACATTAAATTTTATCAGATATACAAAATTACTATTTCTCAAAAAGCTGGTGAATCAGAAAACAAAGCTCTTTTAAAAATTTTGTTACAAATCGGTTTTGATTGCAATGGATTGCTCAAGCATCCTCTGTATCGCTTTTTGACCCAACATTACAATTGACAAATTGAACCCAGTTTGCTACTTAATAAGTCATCCCATACAAGGTCAAAAAACGATCGCAGGACGTCGCGACATAAACTTTTCATATCTCTTTTAGTTCCTCAAAAATAATTCGTTAAGTAACATTCTTTAGTCTACTTTGGTCAGTAAATCTACCACGTGATCGAAAATAAAATGATTCAAGACAGGCAAATGAATATTGAAAAAAAATTGCTAATATGGTCTGACGAATTTAATACCTGTACTTAAGATCAGTGACATTTTAATTGTTTCAAAATGTTCGAATTGAAACACAAAACATTCATTATTGAGGTATTTCAAAAAGAGTGAAAAATTGGGTCACGGCCTTCTCCGAATCATTTTATTTTCGATCGCGTGGTAGCTTCATTAATACTTACGAAATAACAAAAAATTACAGTTACCTGCTTATAAATTCTAATAAGCGGGAAAGATTTCAGTTCTTAAGAAATTGTAGGACAGTTTTATATCTCATAAAAAATGAAAGTATTATTGTTAATAATGCTACTAACATTTTTGATCGGGAAGATTACTTAAATACATCACATTTTTTAGTATCAGGTGCTAACTTCAACAGTCTGATGTTTCAGAGATAAAGCCGATCGTACACATTGGCATTTTCTTTGTCCAGTGAAACTGTGGTGCACTTTTTGTTCCACATTTCATTTACACGCTGTATAAGTGCTACTTGTCAAAATTTTAAGAAAAGTCGGTCAACAAAAAAAACATTTCATTTTAATTGACTGTTCAATTCACCTGTCATCTTTCAAATATTAACCAATAAAATAGTAGACATTTACTTTCGTAACCTAGCAACAGCAAATTCCAGCGAATATTTCTCTAGTGAAAATATAACTGGATATTCCACTAGTGGTTGCAGTGAGTATTTTAAACTGCTTTCAGAAAAAGATTCAAATAACATAAATTTATTTACCGGTTGCTATGAAAATGCAATCATGTGTAACGCAGATTTGCGAACTAGCTTTTGAAATATTTTATTTTTATCATTGATTTGGTTCATTGAATAGTCCCTCGAATACCAATCGTAGTCAAAGTTAAGTAGAATATTTTAGTGGTGGGCTCACTCATGTTTCTCACGCTTGCGAATACTACGAGTGCGCAGCACGAGTAGTATTCAAATGCAAGCGTGAGAGACATTCGTAAGAGCACCACAAAAATATTCGACATAAGTTTGACTACTCATGGTATTATAAGTGAAAATTTGCAATATTTCCAAAAGACTAAAAGTATGCTTTTAATATGCTATAAAGAGTATTTCTACACAAAGAAATGCATATTTGCTATTTTATCTTCTTATTATACAAGTAGCAGACTTAAAACTGCCTCATCTGCTTCATTACGAATTTCGGGTAGATTACTTAGAGCTTCATTATTATTTTCATCACTGTACTGACTCATTTTATACCTAGAAATACTTGTACGTTGACAGCTTCCTCAGAATATCAACGTATGTACAGCGAAACGTCGACTTTTGAATAAATTTTTACAACTGTCCCATCATTTGTAATTACATACTTTGTGATAATTTTTAACGAACAAGAAAGTGTTCCAATAATAAATTTTTCTGTTTCCATTTCATGTTTTTACAGTGTTGTTTGTGATGGCATACATATTCTGCATTACTTATCAATTTTTTCTAGTTCCAAGTTTTTCAAAGTTTCCTTCATCCTGTTTCATGATAGAATATCAATAACAGTTTACCATTTTCTCTTATGCTTTTTATGATATGCAATTTGGCTGCCAGTCTGATAAACTGAGTATAACAGTATTCTTGAAATAACGATGACGTAAATATGGAAGAAGTTTAGAAGATATTCGACGAATAGTTATTCTGTTCTATGTTTTATGCTTGTAAGGCCCGATTTGGCAATCGTCAGATAAACCAAGTATAACCTTATTCTTGGAATAACGTGACGCAGATATGGAAGAAGGTTAAAGGATATTTAGCGAATAGTTATTCTGTCCTTGTCTTTACGATTGTAAAACTGGGCCTCAGTAAATTTTCGTTGAGTAAATTTAAATAAAATCTGTAAACTGTTAAATATTATTGATTTCTTCCAGGCTGATATTATCTCATTTCTAATTATATCACTTTAGGACGTAATTAGCAATAATCAATAGCTCGACAGGCAAAAAATAAATTGAGTAATAAAACCCAGTCCATAGTTGGCCCGAAGTAGTTGTAAAACTTCTGCAGGTTGTTATATATAAATTTCGAACCCTCGCATGTCAAGATACCGCTCCGTGTGCTTGGGTGACACGCAACTAGCCGGAGTTAACTGACCAACAGCCCACGCGCTCTTGACTACTGTCACACGAGTTTTTTATGTGATACGGTCAATTTAAAAATAATAAGCGAGCTCACTAAATAAAGTAGACGAGTTGTTTTTTTTTTAATGAACTTGTACCGCGAAGTACACAAGGTCAAAATGCAAAACTTTTGTTTTATGCTGGATTTCACCAACGTCACTTAACTTTAATCATCGATTAAAAATTATTATTCCTATACATTCAACACATGTAACCATGGTAACGTTTACTTTTAACGGATGAATAAATTTAAGTAACGTTGGTGAAATCCGCCATTAGACCATTAAATGTAAAGAAGTTTTAATTAAAAGATATTAACTATATGTCCAATTTGGGAGCCACTTTCAAGTATGAGTTGAGTTTAGACAATAAAAAAAGAATGAATTTTTTTTTATTTGATAGGTATTCTTGAAAACAATTATGAAAACAAGAAAATATACAAAATTCTTCTTATAGACACATTTTACATTTATGTACAACCTCAATCAAAAGTAATGAAGCGCTCAAAACCGAAACGCTGTAGTCAGAGAGAGAAGATACCGAGTGAGATGAAGTCTTACGGCGAACAAATGTTTCCGAAGTCCTTCGGAACCCCACAACACGTTGCGCTCTCTCTAACTCAGCGTCGTTGCACTCTGATTACAGCGTTTCGGTTTTAAAAGTTTCATTACTTTTAATTGAGGCTGTACATTTTCTCTAAACGTGCTGCGCTGCGCCAAACCGTGCAAAACCGCCCAAAGTGTTCGTGCGCGTTCGATTTGGACTATAAATCGCGCGGTTTATCGTCCAAATCAAGACATCTAGAATTTCATCATATTTTAATGTATAAATCGCCGTTAGTTTGAACACTTGATTCAATAATGTTTTGTTGTTTTTCAAATTACATTCGACTGGAATTATTATTTTTTTGATATGGAAATTACTATTTTAATCAAACCACTTAAATATTCAGAAAATCCATGTAAATGTAAATAAGTGACAGTTCTAAATCCTAATCGTAGAATATCATTTTCATTTGATGAAAGTAAACTTCATTTCTGAGTTATGCTGGATAATGGTATCTATTATACAATATTGTCCCTCTGAAACAATGATTTTTTCTACCTAGTGTCACAAAGAGCTACACTTGTAAACATTTCAAGAATAATTACTCTCAATCGTTTCTCATTCATAAATGGCAATTGATTTGATACGCAATTTGCGATGATTTGTTAGTTCGATTTTTTGCAAGGCGTAAATGTTTCTCTCAGGTCGCCCGTTTTTATAAAAATTATATATATATATTCTCTTAAGAAAATCATTGATTCGATATATGTATTTACTATAATTTATTTATCTATTATAAACAAAAAATTTCAACATTATGCCATAGGCACACCTTGTAATTAGAACCAATTACTTGGATTATTGGCAAATCCCATGTGAAGTATCAGAACTGACGGCTTAATCTGGCCACTTAAAAGTGTAACAGACACTCGGCAGGCATTGATGAAATATATGTGCGTGTTATTATTGCACAGTTAAAATAGAACGCCAAAATATCCATACATACTTTATCATAGTATATTATAGTTAAAATATTAGCCTGTTCTTTTAAACACTAAATAAAACGTATTTGCAAAGTAAAACTACAAAGCTCGACAGCACTACGATTTAAAGGTATACAGATTAATTTCTTCAAAATATACATTGAAAGAAATGAAATCTTTGGCGTTGAAACAACTAAAATTATTTGTTTTTTGTCAACTTGTGAAATACATTTTTTAAATAGTAATTTAGGAAATCATTATTTGGAGAATGGTCCAGTTCAATAAAGCCAATAGCGTCGACAAATTCCTTAACTTATCTTGCTTTATCACCTTGCATTTGTCGGGCAAAAGAAAGATTTCTTTACAGAGGCTGTGGGATCGTTTTTGCTTCTTTTAAGTTTTGAAGTGTTAATTGTTGAGCCTTTTGGCATATATTCAATTAGAAGGATACACTCACTATCCTAAAAATTCGTACCCATCAATTTTCCTGCAGAATTTTATGCACCCATTGCATAAATTCTTGCTTTGTCTCTGGGTCCAAAAAACGTACCCAAGTTTCATCGCCAGTAATAATTTGTGAAAATTGGTTTGGATTCACCCCTAAAAATGCTAAATTTTGCGCAGAATTTATTTTTGCGGCACAATTTTTGTTCTGGCGTCAACAGCCTAGGAACTCAGCGTGCAGACACTTTGCTAAGATCTGAATCCAAATGCAATATTCTTAAAACCGAAGCTACAAATATTCCAACTTCTGTAGCAATTGATGACACTGTAACAGAGGATATCCTTTGAGTTTAATTAAGAGATTTATTTTTTTTTAAATCTTTATAAGAAAAACATTACGTCAAAATTATTATAAATAATAACAATTGAAAGATTTATTGAATTCTATAACTACTATCTTATTTTTATTTGCCGCTGATCATCATCATGATTCAGGATAGCCACATACTCCCTCCCCAGTGACAACGTCTAGAAATCGTTTGGGAAAATTGACTCGTCTACCCGAGTTTGTTTTCTTCTGTTGTTGTGAAGAGTGTTGATCTTCAGGTGGGCTTGTAGGGAATCTTGTATGGAAATCGTTGTCTTCTGAGGCTATTGAGTCTGCTAGAACAAAAGCTAGTTTAATACTAATAGTTTTTTTAACCCTTTCCGGTAAATTTTTCATTTCTTGAGATAACTAGATATGTTGGCTGAATTGGAGTTCTATGTGCATCGTGTCGTTTGAAAACATGTTTACAAGCTGGATGCACAAAAATTTTCTTTTTTGAGAGATGTTCATTTGGAACTGGTTTTAAAGATTTCATATTGTTATATACATAGTAAATCAAAACGTTCATGGATTGAGTGACCATGGAGATCAGTAATTAACAAGATAATTAGAATAGATAAAAATTCTGTAATGTCACTTTTGTATCAGAAATAAAGTTGTTGAGAGTTCCCTAATCTTTATATACAAATACATAACAATTTTGGCGACGAGATTCTCAATGGAACATACTCTTCAACATTTGCTGCAACAACAAAGTGATCAAACTCAGGCGTTGATCGAATACATCAAGCAATTGGAACGACGAGTTTCTACAGTGGAGCCCCAAGAACAGTCACCTGCGTTAACGGATCGTCTGATTTCTTCTATAAATTCAAGAATTAAAGAATTTACGTATGATCCTGACAGCGATTCCACATTCGAAAACTGGTTTCAAAGGTATGCAGATTTACTAGAGCACGATGCAAAGCTTTTAGACGATGCTACTAAAGCTCGCTTGCTTGTTTCAAAACTTGGCAATACAGAATATCAACGTTTCACCAACAACATACTTCCACGTCTACCTGGTGATCTTGATTTTCACCAAACTGTCAAAGAATTGAAGACGCTTTTCGCTCCAAATTTATCAATTTTCTCCCGTCGATATCAATGCCTGCAAATGAAACATGATTCAGCAGTAGATATAATAACACATGCAGGTTATATTAATGCTGCTTGTGAAAAATTTAAAATACAAGAGCTGACATTAGATCAATTCAAAGCACTTATGTTCACTGTCAGTCTTCAAACATCGGAAGATGCTGAACTACGAACACAAGTTCTGAAGAAACTTGAAGCTAAGCCCGATTCATCTCTACAAGACCTTGTAAAAGAATGTCAACGCTATAAAACTTTGAAGGAGGATATAAAATTACTTGAACAAACTCCTGTAACAAATAAACAAATAGCTGGTATCTCGAAAACTTCCAAGCCCTACAAACATGCTAAAGGAAAACCCTTCATGAAAGAAAAACCATCACCTCCATCACCCTGTCATTATTGTTCTGGCAATCATTGGAATAAAGAATGTCCTCGTAGAAGTACGGAAACATTAAAGAAACCTAAAAGAATAAACAAGAACTGGAAAACTTACAACAGTAAAAAGGAAAATACAAGTGCTGCAAAAGCTATTACGTGCAATGGTATCTACAGTACACCACGTGAGTTTATTTTTGTTAATATAAATAAAAAGTCGGTTCAAATGCAACTCGACAATGGCTCAGATGTTACTATTCTTAACAAGAAGACTTGGAAGGCCTTGGGAACACCATTACTGCAACCTACTGAGACAAAAGGGATAGCTGCAAATGGAACAGCAATAAAATTTCTTGGAACACTTCAGTGCAAAATCAATTTAGACAAAATTTCTTTTGATGATAAAGCTTATGTCACTGAAAAAGGTAATAATTATTTAGGACGAGATTGGATGAAACAGTTTGGAATTAAATTGGTCTCTGATTGTTTGCCTAAACCTTTATCTTTTTATTCCAAGCCAACGTCCGCTGCTGTTCACAGTTTACAAACAAACTGTTTTAACAAACTCAAAAATAAATACGCAGAAATTTTTAAGGAAACATTAGGACACTGCAAGGTAATGAAAGCATCTCTACGCTTACGTAAAAATGCAAAACCTGTTTACTGTCCTAAACGTCCTGTCGCTCTCGGAGCAGTAGACGTTATCAATCAAGAACTGGATCGACTGCTGAACTTAAATGTAATAACACCAGTTGATTATTCTTCATGGGCTGCTCCTATTGTCGTAATAAAGAAACCAGATGGAAAAGTACGCATGTGTGCAGATTTTTCAACTGGATTGAATGATGCACTTCTATTACACAGTCATCCTCTGCCCCATCCGGATACATTGTTTGCAACACTCAATGGTGGCAAGTATTTTTCAAAACTTGATTTAGCAGACGCATATCTTCAGGTAGAGCTTGATGATGCTGCAAAACAAATGGTAGTCATCAATACGCACAGAGGTCTCTTCCGCTATAATCGCTTGCCTTTTGGTGTCAAATCAGCTCCAGGTATTTTCCAGCAACTAATGGACGCAATGCTATCAGGAATACCTCAGGCAGTTGCTTATTTAGACGACATCATCATAGTTGGCAAGAATGAAGAAGATCACCGCCAAGCTCTTGAAAGTGTATTCAAACGTATCCAAGATTACGGTTTTCATCTTAAATTATCAAAATGCCAATTTTTTATGACATCCGTAAAATATTTAGGTCATATTATTGATGAAAATGGCCGACGTCCAGATCCAGGCAAAATCGCTGCTATAGTGAATATGCCTCGACCTCAAAACCTAATGGAACTTCGCTCATTTCTTGGTCTTTTGAATTATTATGGTCAATACGTCCAGGAAATACGTCAGCTACGTGCACCATTGGATGAACTGCTGAAGCAAGATGCTATTTTTAAATGGACAAATGATTGTGATGAAGCTTTTCACCGAGCAAAGAAGGTTCTTCAGTCAAGTTTGCTATTGACGCATTACGATCCAACCAGAGAGATCCTAGTTGCTGCTGACGCTTCTAAAGATGGAATTGGTGCCGTCATCTCTCATCGTTTTCCAGATGGCTCTATTAAAGCTGTATGTCATGCATCCTCTTCGTTTAAACCAGCGGAGAAGAACTACAGTCAAATTGAAAAAGAAGCACTCGCCATCATATTTGCAGTGAAGAAGTTTCATTCAATGATATATGGTCGTAAGTTTACGTTACAAACAGATCATAAACCATTACTTGCAATATTCGGAAATAAGAAAGGAATACCTCCTTATACCGCAAATCGCCTTCAACGATGGGCAATTATTTTGCTTGCCTATAATTTCAATATTGAGTACGTAAAAACTACAAACTTTGGTCAAGCAGACGCTCTGTCACGTCTCATTGCTGCTCAACCCACAGAGGAGGAGGATACAGTCATTGCTGTTGTTCAAACCAGCACCGAAATGAGTTGCCGTAGAATTATTAACGACTCCTTGAGTACATTGCCAATTACTGCGGAAGTCGTATATTCTGCAACAAGAGAAGATCCACTTCTTGTTGAAGTCTGCAACTGTCTACACAAAGGATGGCCAAACTTTATACAACCACCTCTTCGTCCTTATTGGAATCGTCGTAATTCCCTTTGTATGGTTAATGGATGTCTCATGACCGCTGAACGTGTAGTTATTCCAACGTCACTGCGGGAACCTGTGCTAAAATTACTTCATGCTGCACATCCAGGAATTGTTAGAATGAAAGCATTAGCACGCTCACATGTCTTTTGGCCAGGACTGGATACCGACATCGAACGCTTGGTACGTAGTTGTCAAGACTGTGCCAACGCTGGTAAGATGCCCACCAAAACAACGCTTGCTACGTGGCCGAAAGCAGAACGACCATGGGCACGCGTACACCTCGATTTTGCAGGACCAGTCGAAGGAAATATGTATTTAATAGTAGTAGATGCATACTCTAAGTGGCCAGAAGTCATTCCCATGAATCACATCACAGCTGAATCTACAATACGAGAACTCCAAAGATTGTGTTCTCAATATGGATTACCTGAATTACTAGTCACAGACAACGGTACGCAATTTACTTCATCTTTATTTAAATTATTCTGTTCTAAGAATGGAATACGTCACTTACGTTCTCCACCGTATCATCCACAATCCAATGGACAGGCGGAACGCTTTGTCGATACCTTCAAACGAACACTCGTAAAATTAAAACGAGAGGGACGAATGGTTGCTATTGAACAGTTTCTTCTTAGCTACCGTTCCACACCGAAACAATCTTTGCCAAATGGATCAACTCCAGCAGAATTGTTTATTGGCAGACCCCTTCGTTCAAGATTGAGTCTCTTGCAGCCACAGAAATATAATCGACCCCTACGACAAGACACGAAAATGGAAGATCAGTACAATAGACATCATGGTGCTCGTCAACGTTCTTTTGAACCGAAGCAATTGGTATTCGCTTATAATTTTAAGGATGCTAAACAGCGTTGGATATCCGCAGAGATTTCAAAAAGAATAAGTCGAGTACTTTATAAAGTTAACGTCAATGGTCGTGAAGAAATTCGCCACGCTAATCAGCTTCGTTGTCGTGAACCACCTATTACATCATCAGCGTTACCTTCAAATGTTTTAGATTCATCTAGTACAGTATCATTACTGGATGAGGTTAATGAAGACAACGGCGTATCTTCTAAGACTGAAACAGAAACAACCGAAGTTACTGCCGACCACTTAGCACCTTCGTTATCACCATCTCAACATTCGTCACCCGTTTCTATGGTACATAATAATTTAAATACTGTCCGACGTTCTACTCGTGTTCATCGATGTCCTAGAAAACTGATGGTTAACCCGAAGTATAATGTTTACAACGAAACTTAAAAAAAAAAAACTATAAGATTATTTTTTTTTATTTTGCACGGGAAGGTGTTATATACATAGTAAATCAAAACGTTCATGGATTGAGTGACCATGGAGATCAGTAATTAACAAGATAATTAGAATAGATAAAAATTCTGTAATGTCACTTTTGTATCAGAAATAAAGTTGTTGAGAGTTCCCTAATCTTTATATACAAATACATAACACATATGTTCTTTCAATTTAAATAAAAATTTAGGAAAAACCGTTGAAATATTATCTTCTTGAAAAAAGTCGCCTGGTAATTTTATTGAAGTGCCATAAACCATTTCTGCTGCAGTAGTGTTAGTTCTGATATAATATACGATCGAAGACCCATCAAAATTACTGGTAGTTTAGAAATCCAGTCGTTAGAGAGTTGTGCTTTAATAGCAACTTTAAGTTGTTGATGCCATCGTTCAATTTTCCCATTTGCTGCTGGATAATAAGCAGTGGTTTTAATATGTTTAATTCCTAAAGAAGTGGTGAAACACTTGAAAAGTTGACACTCGATTTGTCGTCCACGATCTGTTGTGATGATTTGAGGTGTACCATATCGTGCAATCCAAGAAGAGAGAATCGCATATGTGACTGTTTCTGCAGTGATATCTTTGAGTGGAATTGCTTCTGGCCATCTTGAAAAACGGTCAATGACGGTCAATAAATAACGATACCCTTGAGATTCTGGTAGTGGTCCAACAAGATCAACATTTATATGTTGAAATCTAGAACTCGCTGGAGGATAATATTTGAAGATGTTTTTTATGATGTTCTTCATTCTCAGATGCAATTAAAATATCATCTATGTAACAGTAAACAAAATCTAAATCTCGTAATATTAAATCGATGTATCTTTGGAACGACTGAGCTGCATTTCTTAAACCAAATGGAAGTCTTAAAAATTCAAATAATAATCCAAAAGGAGTTATAACCGCTGTCTTAGGTACATCATCTGGATGAACAGGAATATGATGATATGCTCTAATGAGATCTATTTTAGAGAAGATTCTTTTGTTTTCTAATTGATTGTTAAAATCTTGCAAATTCGGTATAGGATATTTATCTGGTTTGGTGATATTGTTTAAAGCACGATAATCACCACAAGGACGCCAAGAACCGTCTTTTTTCGGAACTAGATGTAGTGGACTAGCCCAACAACTTTTAGAAGGTTGACAAATACCAGAGAATATTTTTGCGTAGTAAATTTGGAAATTCTTTAATAATGTGTGCATATTTTTGATCCGGTGGCATAACATGAATAGATTTAATTCCAGACACTTTGATAATGTAGTTATATTATCAATAAGGGCCGGTATTATAAAGGCAAATTAGCTTCAACTATCGGTTTATCCCCATGGTAACAATTGTGAACACAATTGTTGTTATGGCAATGAACTGGGAGTTAAAGTTAACTGGCTTTTATAATACCGGGCATAAGTCTCTTATTTTTAATATCTATTATTAAATTAAAATGATGAATAAAATCTGCACCAATAATAGGCGATTCAACATCTGCAATTACAAAGTTCCATGAAAAATTACGACAAATTCCAAAATCTACATTTAAAAGTTTTTCTCCGTACGTATCAATCACGATTTTAACCTACTTTGTATCTCGCTCATCCTTTTAAAAAAGTCTTATGTTTATAGTATTTCCATGACAACAGGCGATCTTTCACATCCCACATTTAAGTAGGGTGTGAAAAGATCGCCTGTTGTTGTGGAAATAATATAAACACAAGATTTTTGAAACGGATGAACGAAATACAAAATATATTAAAAATCGTAAGTGAGAAAGATGAGATTATACGCTCCAGATACATCCGACGTATAATTTTCGAACGGAGCAACTATAGTTGCCATTTGGCAATAGCCTATTGCCTGGCAACAAGTTTTCGAAAATCTGTCGAACTATTTTCAATTTATTCTCAATCTCTAATGACATTACTAACTCGTGTCTAAATAAAAACCTGGTCAAGTAGGCTACATTTAGTAATTCTGCTATGTAAATGCAATGGATAAATTCTCGATCACAACCCACTTGACCAGGTTTTTATTTAGACACTTGTTATTACATTAATATTAGTATCTGAAGATATATGACTAGGTAAATAAAAAACCACGCGGTTTATTGAAAACAGGCTAGAGTGGGCCATGAAATGTGCAAACTTCGTCTTAGATAAGATTATTTTAAAACAAACGTCAAGATAATTCAACCTATTTTAAAGTCAAAACATCACAATAAATGTTGTCTTTCACTTGCAAAACATAAATGCATTCTTCTTTTTAAATTTAAACTTTATAATAAAAACGACTTTTGTTCATTAGAAAGCATTCTGGTCACAATATTAAGAATATTTTAATATTTGTTCATTGACAATTCTGGATATTAATTATCATAAGTAAATTTATTTAAGACAAACGTTTGGAGAATCGAAAGCCAACTCTGGCCTGTTTTCAAAAAATAGCACGGTATTTATTAAATGAAAAAGTACGACATCTGTCGATTTCTGTTAGAAACTCAAAAACACTCCGAAAGTGTAAAAATTTTGACCAAAAGAGCTGAAATTCCTAAAACTCCAGTTAAAATTTAGATAAGTCTAGAAAATATGAGCAAATAAAAGAAAATCGCATTTTCGAAGTCCAAATATACACCGGAAACAGTTATGATGACGAACGATATAATTACCTATCAAGATTGTCAGTTCTCTTAAATGTCGCAGAAAAACATCGACCTTCATATAATTTTATCTCCCTGATCGAAGTTTTATAATTTTTCCACAGATCTTTATCGAAGTTATCTCCAACACTTAAACGACGTAAATCGCATTGAATACAAATGTGATGCAAAGATTAAATAAGAAAATGCTTATTCACATGTACACTTATCTCGATTGAGATAAAACTCGTTCACAAATGTTCCATACCATTCGTTGGGTTGTCTTAAATCTTGCATTATTTTTAAACTTTACGTTCAAAATTTTATAAAACCAATTATAAATGTTCTCAATCTCAAATAAATGGTAATTTTAAAAATTTGTCGCAATTAAACAATTTTTAACTATTTTAGAAATAATGAGGTATATCAGTATTTTATACATGTAATAAAAATATCCTCCTGATCTTTCTTGTGGTCTTTTAAGGCACGTTTCAAGCAACAGAATTTCATTAATTAAGAAAGACGTGCCAACATTTATTGTTGTTAATAGAAACAAGAAGAAATCATCGTCTCATGCGTTCATTTTTATTATTTATTAATTTCATATACGTAATCAAAGTTGGCCAGGAAAAGAAAGCCTCACGAGGTTTCTTAATTCTTTAAGTTTTGAAGTGTCACCGACAAAGTCTACGAATGACTGGCTGCTTCGGTACAAAAATGTTCTTGAAATTCTTCATAACAGTCAACATAGTAATGTTGCCATTCACCATTTGTTTTAACTCCATTTGTAAAATAAGGCTCTAAAAGAGAAGCTTTGAAAACATTTTCTCGTGTCAGTGTAAAGTTTGTTAAATAATTGTAAGTTAAGGTCTGCGGATTTAAATCAGTGTCCAATATTAACTAGTTTTTTATTCGATCATATTGTATTAAAAAACCATCCTCTTTACACAGATAAAAATTTTGCGGAGTTTAAGGAGTAAGTAGTTAAACAATCTACCAAAAGAGTGAAAATTTCTCCTGATGTAGTGAAAACCATTCTTTTATTTTGTCAAAGTAACTCTTTTTGATGTTTATTTTAACTACTTGTATAGTAGTTAAAAATTTTGAATATACAAAACGGAGAAATATTACACTTTTACGGTGTTGAAGATAAATTTAACATATTTGTGTGTTGAAATGTTTCCGAACCGGTGAACATGTAACTCATTTTAGGAGAAAAAATATTATTTCAACAACAAAGCGGTGTTAAAAAGTTTCAAAAGCATTCTGTTATACTTTTATGTGTTACATTCTCACCTAAAAATGAAAATATAGCACTTATTGGTAGTTAAAGAAAAAAAAAGTGTAATTGTAACACCCACAAAGCGTAATTTTAACACCATTAAAGTGTAACTGCAATTCCTTGAAAGAATAATTTCAACTCCTTTGTGTAGTCAAACTAACACCTTTATTTCTTTTTCGATGTTACTTTCACTCCTTGAAATTTTAACTTTTTCGTGTTTAACTACTTGTGCAAATGGACGCGAGGGAACACCCAAAAAGAGTTAAAACGGTGTCAAATCTAACACCGCATTTTTATCTGTGTATCTATGTAATATGTTTGAAAATTGGCGGTTTAATTCTGTGCAACCCAGTTAAAAGCTGAAAAGAAAATCTTAATTTTCGTAGTTGTATTAATCCATCGAAACGTCGATCATATCTCTTAATTACCGAAAACAAATACCGGCTGTTTCAAATTGAGTGTGCACTGAAGGGATCTTCTAAACCGTAAGAGATACAAATTTGGTTAAATGGAAGAAAAGTTGCACAAATCAATGCCTAATTCGTATTCATTCACAGAATAAATTTTTTCTTATTTCTTCTTGAGATATTGATCAAAATGTAAAAATGTCGATTTTCTTTTTTCCTTTGTATCTCTCGTATTATAAATAATTTTGAAATTCTGATTTAACTTTCTACAGGCACTTTCTTATTCTGCTTCGAATAGAGGTGGCAGAATTGAAGTCAAACGTTTCGTCTCTTCACGACCATCTTCAGTTTCGATTTTTTAAATACAACGTATATTTTTTAATTATTCTATTCGATAGCATTTTTTCTGCTGATTGCAGTGATGTATAACAATTAATACTTTTTTCAAGTAAAGTTAAAATTTGATAAAAAAAGCTTGATACAGTTTCGTCATGATTTATTTAATAAGTAAATTTATTCCTTAGTACTTTTTTTACTTACTAAATATTAATAACTAACATTCAAATGTCGGAAGAGGAAAAATCAATAAAATCAATCAATCAATCGACAAAAAATCAAAGGGCTAATATTTGGTGATCTTAGAGGCCACGCGACAGGTCCATTTGTACCTATCAGGAAAAGTTTGATTCAAATAATTTGTTGTTATTTCAGCATTATGTGCGGGTGCTCCATCATTTTGAAATTACAATTCCATAATATGATTTAGAGGAATGTAATCTAAAATGTTTTCCAATGCTGTCCTTAAAAAATCGATGTAACGTTACATGATTTTCGTAAATGATCGGACCATTAATTCTATTATGCCAAATACCACACCAAACATTTAAGCTGAATTGTATCTGTGATCACACTTGTTGAAATCTTTTTTGATTCTCCCTGGACCAATGTCTATGTACATTTCTATTAAATATTACCTTGTTTGTAAAATTAGCCTCGTCAACAACTATCTCGTATAACAAATTCTTTTAACGGACACTACAAATGTGCACTATCAGTGTCCGTTAAAAGAATTTATTATTCAATAACTAAAGAGACAGATATTAAATAATTCATTCAGATTTACACTATACCTAAGAAAATGAACTAAATTATGAAATTATGTATTAAATAAAATTTTCATATAAAAATCTGTATTATTTAAGCTTCAAATTAATATCAACAATTAAGTGTGATATACCATTACAATCAGGAGAAAAAATACGATAATAAAAAGATATACGTTATATTTAAAAAATGTAAACTGAGGATGGTCGCGGAGAGACGAAACGTGTGACCACAATTCTACTGCCCCTATTTAAAGTAGAATCCAAAAGTACCTGTAGAAAGTTAAGACAGAATTTCTAAATTATTTTTAATAAGGGAGTTACAGAGGAAAAAAGAAAATCGATATTTTTACATTTTCACTAATACTTCAAGAACAATTAAGAGAAAATTGATTCTGTTAATGGATACGAATTAAGCAATGACTGGTGCAACTTTTCTTCCATTTAACCGAATCTCTAACTCTCATGGTTTAGGAGATCCCTTCAGTGCACACCCAATTTGAAACAGCCGGTATATGCAGTGTGTTCACGGATTTTCTACAATAGCCGAGTGACATATGATTTTGATATATGTATTTTCAATTTTTTGTTCAATGTAATCCCCACACATTTTTCATACCCTACATTAAATTCCCTGTACATATTTCTTAACGTACCAATTTCTATTTCACTAATTACTGTTTGTATTTTTTCTTTTAAGATTTCTAAATTTATGCTAAAGTTATTATTTTCATACTCTTTTTGCTTCACATATCTCCAAAAGTAGTAGTCCATAGGTATAGGTCTTAAACCTAGTGAGCGAGTCGGCTAATGTATTGATTCAAAACGTCCGATTCATCTTCCCTGAAAACGATCATCAAGCCAATCTTTAGTTAAATTTGTGGAATACGCAGAGCATTCATACTGTTGAAAATAAAAGTGTTTTCCAAATTCACATCGGCCAGTGATGGTAGAACAAAATTTTGTAACACATCCAAATAATAGAATTCATTTAAATTTTCTTCGAAAAAATAGGGGGTAATTTTGTCTGCCAAAATTCCAAAGCACATATTTATGTTTTTAAATGTTCATAAAATTTGGATTTTCTTCTTACCAATATCTACAATTTTGAGTTGATACTGATCCATTTCTAGAAAAGCTGGCTTTTATGACAGAAAAGTTGATTGTCTATAACAATTTTTCCAACCCTAACATCTAAACGCAATATCTGGAGCATCCAAAGTATGAATAAATTTCGGTTTGTTGGGACGAATCTTATCTTCCTTATGAACTTTTTGTAACAAAATTTTGCTAATACCAAGTTCTACGGCTCTCTTATGTACACACAATTTTCGATTTTCATCTACTGATCTCATAGCCAGCAGAGTTACCGTATCATCCTCATTGTATTGTTTTCTTCCTTCTAGCTACAGAACTAATTTCGTCAAATTTTTGGACTGTATTTTTTAAAGTAGGGTAAGCTTGCCTACTTCGTACCCGTTAAGAGCATATGCCTATAACTCGAAGAAAAATAAACCGCAATATAAATACATAGTAAACTCTTTTCTCTTAGTCAATAATTTTACAAGCAAACAATATGAAATATTACAAATTCTTAAGAAACAAAAGTACGATTTCAATGTTCCAAAATCGTAACGACTAACAGTCTCAACGACTAACGAGAAGCAGCAGCAACGCCAGCAGCAGCAGTCCTGAAGTTCTTCTGCAATAGAGAACGAAACTTCGGCAGTAGAAGAAGTCAACGTGACGCGGTTCCAACCGGAAGCCAATTCAAATATGGACTATTAGTCTCAACGACTAACGAGAAGCAGCAACAACACCACCAGCAGCAGCAGCCCTGAGGAAGTTCTTCTGCAATGGAGAACGAAACGTCCACAGTAGAAGAAGTCAACGTGACGCGGTTCCAACCGGAAGCCAATTCAAATATGGACGACGGCCGGGGAAGCCTTCAAGTTAAATTCTTTAACGTCCTAGAGATTGTCCTGCCGCGGCCACAAGCGGCCTCTGCGACATTTTTTTTCAGTACGCTAAAGAATAATTTCGCGACCTTGGTACACAAATAACTGTTATTACAGATATCAGCTGTCGACGTTCAGAGATATTAAAGTCAAATAACTACTTTGAGAGTAAAACAGCCTACAGACAGAACAATCAGTTGTAACGAGTGTTCAATTGAAAAAACGGTCTAGATAGCTGTGAAATTATTCTGAACGTATAGCGTAGGGTTCTTCATACGACTAGTGTCACCTGCATTTCTAACCTCATTTTAACTCAAAGAAAACATTTCAAAAATAAACATTTATTACTGTATCTTATAAAACTTTTTACAACAATTATAATAAATGCTGAAAATGTCTACCTTCTTCTTGAAAACATTTCAAGGTTCTATGCTTAATTGCGTTCATCAGGTTTTTTTTAAGACAGGAGGAGATTCCTTCAGTTCTTGAATTTTATTAGCAATCCGCTGTCTTAGGTCATTTAAATCAGCAACTGATGTGGTAAATATGGAGTTTTTTATGTAAGGCCACAAGAAAAATCAAAAACGGTTAAATTACAGGACCTCGGAGGTCAAGGAATGACAGTGTTCCGACTAATAAGTCTCCAAAAACTTCTTCAAAGCACCTTGCCACAGAATACGTCCAATTTCCATCAGTTTTTGCACAGAAATTTACAAAATACTTGCCAAAATATTCCAAAAAACTTTGAACAACTTTCGAGTTTTGTTGACACAAGGTTAACCGCCGTCAACTTGTCAAAGTAGAAATCACAGTAGAAATATAAATAAAGTTAATCATGACATACGTTCCTGACAACAAAAGCGTGTCACAGCCTTCTTGACCGTTTTTTTTAATATAATCCCTCGTACAACTGAAGTTGGTTCAACGATTGGAACGGTATTGCAACTGTTGTTGTACAACCAGTTGTACTATGCGATCGTATCGGACGTATACATTTATAGGAAAAACAGCGAACCATATGTCTAAACAATTTTCTTTCCAACTTGTAGTACGGCGCGCCGTACGACAGATTGCAGGACAGATTATAGGAGAGATCGTACAGTAGACCGTAGCGTTTGTAGACTGCTTAATTAATATGGCTTCTAAATTTATAAGTCATAAACGAAGCAATTCGTGAATTTTTTAGGTTTTAATGCAAGTAAAAACTTAATACAATACAATAAAAAAAATAAGTTTTTTTTCCTAAAACGTAATATAACAAAGTTTTTCCTCTTTTGCAAGAAATTCGTAGATACAGTGTATAATGATAAGAGCTCAACAAGCAACAAAAATTGCAATAATAAAAAATAAAATGCTACTTGTATGTCAGCAATTCGCGTATATCTGCATTTTTTGAATAAATCTTATTTATACAGGGTGAATCCTCAAAGCACTCCTTCGGCTCATTTATTACAAAACGAGAAAGAATTCCTTTTACAGAGTTTCTTCCTATTCTTACTATAATCTAAAATTACCGTATTGTCCTATTCCTAATGAAATGTGCAAACTTACGTCTAAGACAAGACTACTTTTAAAACAAACGTCAAAATAATTCAACCTGTTTTAATCTCAAAACGTCACAAGAAATATTAGAAATGTTGTCTTTCACTTGCAAAATATAACTGCATCCTTCTTTTTAAATTTAAACTTTCTAATAAAAACGTTTTTTGTTCATTAGAAAGCATTCTGGTCACAATTTTAAGAATATTTTAATTTTGTTCGTTGACAAATCTGGATATTAATTATCATAAGTAAATTTATTTAAGACACAAGTTTGGAGATTTCAAAGCCAACTCTGGCCTGTTTTCAAAAAATCCCACTGTATTATCCTATTCATTACCCTATTCCTGACATTTACTGGATGTTTTGCAAAGTATTGGTAACATGTAGCATAATATATTTTATTCTTTTGAAACATTGTGTATATTTTTTTATAGAAAGACGTAATTTAATCCTCTAAACTTCTTTCTTCGAGTCCGCGTTTGCCCCATTTTCCGACTCTCGCGCTGCAACTTCTTTTGATTTCAGCGGCCACACTAGTTTTCTAAATATTAGTGCTATTAGTGAAGCAGATATTCTTGATGCCCTGGCCAAATTAAAAAACTCTATGACCGCTGGGCACGACCAAATTCCCAGTTTTCTTTTGAAGGACTGCAAATGAGCTTTTCTCAAACCTCTACATATAATTTTTAAGAAAGCTCTTATGTGCGGCGTTTTACCCTCTTACTGGAAATTTTCTAAGGTTATTCCTGTTTTTAAAAGCGGTGATGTCACCGATATATTTAACTATCGTCCCATCTCCCTACTTTGCAATTTTTCCAAAGTTTTCGAAATTGTACTCTATTCTTACATTTATCAATTCTTAAATTATTTTTATTAACGGGGATTAACGGCTATTGTAAATAAAATATATTTTTGTTGGTCAATATTTCGTAATGTTTTATTACTTCATCAGGACCAGAAATTGCTACAATAATAAATTACATTGTATACTTATGAAAAATCAAGCTAATTATTTACTTACTGAAGGTGAAAATAATTTATTTCTCCTTTCTTATTTGAATTGTATTAGAAATTGAGAATTTTGAAGTTGATGTTAAACAAAGATTATTTATTTATAAAATTTTTAAATAACAAAAGGACGCTAGATGGCCTGACTTATTAGATTGAAATAAATATTGTTTAGTCCGTCAGTGTCAGATCTAAAATTGACAGTTACGTCATTATGTTTTTGAATACAAGACATTTCAAGAAAAGTTCTGGTTTTATAAGATGGTTCTTTTTCTAAAATTTTAACGTTATCAAAATTAAATCGATGGTCCTCATCGATTGTATGAATGGCTAATGCACAAGATCTTTTTCCAATCCTACAATCACTTTTATGTTGTGTAAGTCTGTTCTTGAGCCATTGGCTCGTTTGACCTATATAACATTTGTTACAGGTATCACAATTAATTTTATACACAACATTAGAATTAAGCAAGAGAGGAGTTGGATTTTTTAAACTAGTATAAATTTGTCTAATAGTTATAGGATTGTAATAAGCTATTTTGATTGGAACTAGTTTGGCTAACAAATATGAATACAATATTAAGGATTCATTCACCTTTGCTGAAAAAATAAAAAATGTCATTCTTCCAGAAGATTACCAACTCATCTCCTTAGATGTAGTGTCTCTTTTTACTAATATTCCTATGGAATTAGCTGTTGATATTATTTCTAGCAGCTGGAATGATATTAAAAATGATTGCAATATTCCTAAGAATGAATTTCTTAATATCATCGAATTTATTTTTAATAACTGCTATTTTACATTTCAAAATAAGATTTACCTACAGATACAAGGTACTCCTATGGGTTCACCTTTGAGCCCCATAGTCGCACAAATTGTTATGGATTTTATACTTGATAAATGCATTCCAAAACTATCTTTCCAACTTCCTTTCATATACAAATATGTTGATGATTTGATTTGTTCTGTTCCCTCTGAAAAAATTAATGAAATTTTAAATATATTTAATAACTTCAATGATAAAATTCAATTTACTATTGAAACTGAAAATAATAATTCAATTCCATTTTTAGATACCAGATTAATAAGAATGCCAAATAACACCATCATCTTAGACTGGTATCAAAAACCGACTTTTTCAGGAAGATTCATTAACTTCTTTTCAAACCATTGTCTCAAACATAAATTAAATACCATCCTTGCAATGAGAAATCGCATTGAGAGAATATGTCACGAATCATTAATAGAGAAAAATCTTAATAAATTAGTAGATATTTTTGTTAACAATGGCTATCCACAACATCTCGTAAAAAAGATAATTTTTGACATACGTAATCCTGACGTGACACATGAAAGAAATAATACTTTAACATCAAATTTAATATATAGTAAATTACCTTTTATCAAAAATATTACTCCAAGAATAACTTCTTTATTAAAAACAGTTCCAATCAAAATAGCTTATTACAATCCTATAACTATTAGACAAATTTATACTAGTTTAAAAAATCCAACTCCTCTCTTGCTTAATTCTAATGTTGTGTATAAAATTAATTGTGATACCTGTAACAAATGTTATATAGGTCAAACGAGCCAATGGCTCAAGAACAGACTTACACAACATAAAAGTGATTGTAGGATTGGAAAAAGATCTTGTGCATTAGCCATTCATACAATCGATGAGGACCATCGATTTAATTTTGATAACGTTAAAATTTTAGAAAAAGAACCATCTTATAAAACCAGAACTTTTCTTGAAATGTCTTGTATTCAAAAACATAATGACGTAACTGTCAATTTTAGATCTGACACTGACGGACTAAACAATATTTATTTCAATCTAATAAGTCAGGCCATCTAGCGTCCTTTTGTTATTTAAAAATTTTATAAATAAATAATCTTTGTTTAACATCAACTTCAAAATTCTCAATTTCTAATACAATTCAAATAAGAAAGGAGAAATAAATTATTTTCACCTTCAGTAAGTAAATAATTAGCTTGATTTTTCATAAGTATACAATGTAATTTATTATTGTAGCAATTTCTGGTCCTGATGAAGTAATAAAACATTACGAAATATTGACCAACAAAATATATTTTATTTACAATAGCCGTTAATCCCCGTTAATAAAAATAATTTAAGAATTGGTTTACCTAACAAGTACGGCATTACTTCCCTACGAATTAATTACAGATGGGGTTTTATCAAGATATCACTAGAAGATTTGGCTGCAACGTCACTAAACTTATGAAAACTTGGGCTAACTACAATATGAAACTGGCAAAGAAAATAAACAGAAGAAATTTCCTTTTGAGTTGTAGAAAACATCATCTACTACCGAATCATATTACCAATGGATCATTGAAACTGATGTCGCTGTTAAAGACTACAAATCATTACCTGACCAAGAAGATTTTAAGTTTTAACAATAGGTTAGGATTCCAAATTCTTAATTTTGAAATTAAAATTACTATCTCAGATATCAATTACATTCGATATAACATTACTAATAGTACATCAAGATTAGTAAATATATTACCTCATGACATTTTTAATGAATATAAACTTAGATTAAATACTACATTTAATCATAAATTTCAAAATATTAAAAATAACAACATCAAAAAATTTAATGAATTGAAATCTGGGTTAGTAAAATCAAATTTATTTTATAATAATGATAAATGGCTCATAAACCTCACTGACACTGAAATTCCTAACGACATTAAAGATTTCCTATCTCTTGGTCCTAAGTTTAGTATAAATGTCAAACCTAATCAATTCAATGTTAACAGACTACTTGCTGAAGTTGAAAATATTTTAACACATACACCTACTAATATTGCAAATTCACATAGATTGAAAATAACCAATATCATAAGTAATTATCTTAATTCTTCAAAAACGAATAATAATCGTTATGTTTCTGAATTCAATGACATCTTCAATCGTTCTAAAAATTTATCAAAGACAATGATGACATTATTCTATCTAATGCAGATAAAGGCTCAGTAACAGTTCTCATGTCAAAAACTGATTACATTAATAAATCTTTTGATTTACTGAATGATAACACAGTTTATAAAGAAGTTAATGGAGATCCTTTATTTAGCTTACAACAAAAAATAACAACTTAGTTAAAAATTATTTTCAAAAATTTTATTGATAAAAATACACGAGACAAACTAATCATCAACAATTCAGTTTTACCTAAATATTACGGTTTACCTAAAATCCATAAAAACAATGTTCCCTTCGACCGATAGTATCTTGCATCAACTCTCCAACTTACAATCTTGCAAAATTCATGTCAAACATTTTAACCACTAGTTTGGCTAACAAATATGAATACAATATTAAGGATTCATTCACCTTTGCTGAAAAAATAAAAATGTCATTCTTCCAGAAGATTACCAACTCATCTCCTTAGATGTAGTGTCTCTTTTACTAATATTCCTATGGAATTAGCTGTTGATATTATTTCTAGCAGCTGGAATGATATTAAAATGATTGCAATATTCCTAAGAATGAATTTCTTAATATCATCGAATTTATTTTAATAACTGCTATTTTACATTTCAAAATAAGATTTACCTACAGATACAAGGTCCTCCTATGGGTTCACCTTTGAGCCCCATAGTCGCACAAATTGTTATGGATTTTATACTTGATAAATGCATTCCAAAACTATCTTTCCAACTTCCTTTCATATACAAATATGTTGATGATTTGATTTGTTCTGTTCCTCTGAAAAATTAATGAAATTTTAAATATATTTAATAACTTCAATGATAAAATTCAATTTACTATTGAAACTGAAAATAATAATTCAATTCCATTTTAGATACCAGATTAATAAGAATGCCAAATAACACCATCATCTTAGACTGGTATCAAAACCGACTTTTCAGGAAGATTCATTAACTTCTTTTCAAACCATTGTCTCAAACATAAATTAAATACCATCCTTGCAATGAGAAATCGCATTGAGAGAATATGTCACGAATCATTAATAGAGAAAATTCTTAATAAATTAGTAGATATTTTTGTTAACAATGGCTATCCACAACATCTCGTAAAAAAGATAATTTTTGACATACGTAATCCTGACGTGACACATGAAAGAAATAATACTTTAACATCAAATTTAATATATAGTAAATTACCTTTTATCAAAATATTACTCCAAGAATAACTTCTTTATTAAAAACAGTTCCAATCAAAATAGCTTATTACAATCCTATAACTATTAGACAAATTTATACTAGTTTAAAAATCCAACTCCTCTCTTGCTTAATTCTAATGTTGTGTATAAAATTAATTGTGATACCTGTAACAAATGTTATATAGGTCAAACGAGCCAATGGCTCAAGAACAGACTTACACAACATAAAAGTGATTGTAGGATTGGAAAAAGATCTTGTGCATTAGCCATTCATACAATCGATGAGGACCATCGATTTAATTTTGATAACGTTAAAATTTTAGAAAAAGAACCATCTTATAAAACCAGAACTTTTCTTGAAATGTCTTGTATTCAAAAACATAATGACGTAACTGTCAATTTTAGATCTGACACTGACGGACTAAACAATATTTATTTCAATCTAATAAGTCAGGCCATCTAGCGTCCTTTTGTTATTTAAAAATTTTATAAATAAATAATCTTTGTTTAACATCAACTTCAAAATTCTCAATTTCTAATACAATTCAAATAAGAAAGGAGAAATAAATTATTTTCACCTTCAGTAAGTAAATAATTAGCTTGATTTTTCATAAGTATACAATGTAATTTATTATTGTAGCAATTTCTGGTCCTGATGAAGTAATAAAACATTACGAAATATTGACCAACAAAAATATATTTTATTTACAATAGCCGTTAATCCCCGTTAATAAAAATAATTTAAGAATTGGTTTACCTAACAAGTACGGCATTACTTCCCTACGAATTACTTACATTTATCCTTATAGTAAGCAGTATCTTTGTCCTGAACAGCATGGTTTTGTAAGCAAACGTTCAACGGTGAATAATCTTGCGTGTTTTTCTCGGTATCTTTGCGAATCTCTCGACAAAGGTTTTCAAGTAGATGTCATTTATACAGACTTCGCCAAGGCGTTTGATCGTATCGATCACAAACTATTAGTCTCAAAATTGGGTGCCTATGGTCTCAGTGATTCTTTAATATTTCTGTTACAGTCTTATCTTTTAGGCAGGCATCAGCAAGTATGTTATAATGGCTTCTCTTCTCCATCTACACTGCTTCTTCTGGAATACCTCAAGGTGCTAACCTCGGACCTCTTCTCTTTATACTATTCGTAAACGATCTTCCTGCTTCTCTCTCCGGTCACACCAAGATCCTATTGTATGCTGACGACGCTAAACTGTATCGGTTTGTGAACGCCCCTGATGATGATGCTCTACTTCTTCAAAAGATTTAGATTCTCTCTCTGTCTGGTGAACCTCCAGCTGGCTTACTTTAAATGTTAATAAATGTAAAACTATTTCCTTCTCACGCAGGAAACATAAATTTTTATTTCATTATCAGTTAAATGGTCAGCGGTTAGAACACCTTACTGTTGTTATAGATCTTGGGGTTCTCTTTGACGACCGTCTTTTATTTATCCACCATATTAGTGATATTGTTGCAAGCTCTCTGAGGCTCTTGGGTTTTATCGTAAGGAATGCACGCGACTTTACTGATTCTACCGCTTTAAATGTCCTCTTCAACGCTTTCGTACTTTCTCGGCTTCAATACGCTTCTCTAATCTGGTATCCTATTTATAGTTGCTACATTGAGGTCCTTGAACAAATTCAGCGCAGGTTTCTGAAGTACAAGTGGTTTAAAGTCTATGGCGTTTATCCTCCAAGAGGTTTTCCTCACGAGACTCTGCTATCTGAATTTGACGTCTTAACGCTCATTCAGCGAAGTTGTATCTCTGGCCTTCTTTTCCTTTATAAGTTGATTCACAACATGGTTGATGCTATGGACCTTCTGACTAGAATTTATGTTCATGTTCCGCGCTTGGTCGGAAGAAATTCTTTTACTTTATACATGGCAGTTCCGCGTACTAATGTCCTAGTGCGCTCTCCGATACATGTTGCCTCAACTCTCTATAACAATCTTTGTACTAGCGTTGACATCTTCCATTTAAATTTTTCGAACTTCAGAAAAAAACTAGTGCATTTCTACAGCCACAATTAACTTCTTTCTCAACTTTTGCTATGATTATGCTTCACGCCTTCACTGTGCTACCTGTTTCCACTTTCTCTTTCTTTTTCCTAGAGTTTAGTCTTAGTTTTAGTTTTAGTACTACTCTAGTAAGTTTCTCTTTATATTATTACATTTGCTCTGTAATTGGTTTTGTGAACTGTTGGGCAAATACAGATATATTATTATTATTATTATTATAAACGAGAGTACACGCACTATGTATTTATGTTTGTAAAACAAATTGAAAGTAAACTAATTATGTATGTTTAAAATTTTAATTTTCTACTCTTATTTAAATATTTACTATACACTAATTTTTGTTGTTCATCTACAAAGTTCTGTAGTGTTATAAACTAATGTGTCGATTCTATTTATATCTGTAAAGACCGTAAAATCTGTAACTCAATTATTAAAAATGGAATTTTGAAGTTCTCTGGAAGATATGATTTCTCCTAGGTCTCTAGGATTACTCGTAAGTCTCTGCGATGTATCTTAAGGCCACTTTACAAGGAGCGATTTCTGCGAGCGATTTGTCGCAGCAATTGCCCGCGGCAAGTAATTGCCTTGTGTAAATAGTCAGACGCTCGTGCAATTTCTCGCAAATAGTAGTCACATAAGCAATAAATTAGAACCTGTTCTATCTGCATGCGATTTTTTCGTGCAATCTAGTTACTTCTCTAGTAATATTTAGGTGACAAGGTGTATCACCAACATAAATATTTTGAAGTTATTGTCAACATTGTAGTTTCTTAGTATTATTAATAGAACGCTGCGATCGCTCGCAGCAAGTGCTCACTGCGATTAATTGCCTCATGTAAAGCTATCTTTACAGACTTACAAGAAATCGTATCATATTGAGAACTTCAGAATTCCACCTTTTAATAATTGAGTCCAAAGGCTTACAGATTTTACGGTCCTCACAGATATGAGCAGAATCGACCCATTCATCGCCGTAATCAAATTATACTATTGACAGTTACATTGTTTTGAAGATCGTGGTTTACTTCTTGTTAAAAATTGTCAAGCTGTTTTTAATCTGTTAACTCTGTTAACTTTTTAGACATAAATGGCTGGCGTCTCACGAACCTGATCACCTCATTTACATTCACCCTTATATTTTTACTTTGAGGATATTTAAAACATGAAATGTATTTTGTAACAGTATTAGATGTTTATGTAATTTAACTTGAAGGCTTCCGCGGCCGTTGTCCATGTTTGAATTGGCTTCCGGTTGGAACCGCGTCACGTTGACTTCTTCTACTGCCGACGTTTCGTTCTCCATTGCAGAAGAACTTCTTCAGGGCTGCTGCTGCTGGTGGTGTTGCTGCTGCTTCTTGTTTGTCGTTGAGACTGACTGGGTATGTCTGTTGTCGTGGTATTTATAGTGATCGGTGGGGGTAGTGAGTCGGAACGGTGACCGGGGGTTAGTCTGTTGGGGCGTGACGGATCGTTAATGAGATGTTTCCAGGCATTGTGGAGGTAAAAGCCAGTATCACGGTTTAGGTTATTGGGATGTTTGAGAATTTCTATAGATTCACGGATTTTACGATTGAAAAAGTGAGATGAGCGGGCTAGAAGTTTTGTGTCGGAGAATAGGATTTGGTGACCGGTTTCTAGTTTGTGTTCAGCTAGGGCCGAGCCAGTTGTTTGTAGTAGTCTAGTACAGCGTTCATGTTCAGAAACACGAGTACTAACAGACCGTTTTGTTTCACCGATGTATACACGCCCACAGGAACAAGGAATTCGGTACACACCTTCGGATTGTAAGGGGATGTGATCTTTTGTGGAGGGTAGGCAGTCTGAAAGTTTCGTCATGGGCAAGTAAATTGATTTGATGTTTTGTTGTTTGAGTATTTTGCCGATTCGATCTGTTATGGTGTGAATATAAGGTAGGTAAGCTGTAGCGACTGGAGGTGTATCAGGTTCAGAACGTGGAGGAATTGGGGTTTGATGACGAGAAATGGATCTTTGGATGTCGTGCTTTTTGTAGTTGTTATTGAGTAGGACTTTTGTTACGTGGTTCAGTTCAGTTTGAAGTGAAGAGGGTTCTGATAGGGCAAAGGCACGGCTGACTAGTGAGTTAATGACTGACTGTTTTTGAGACGGATGATGGTGTGAATGTGCATTCAGATAACGATCAGTATGGGTTGGTTTCCGATACACAGAGTGTCCTAATCTACCGTTAGGGAGGCGGCTTACTAAGATATCAAGGAAAGGTAAGTGGCCGTCGGTTTCATATTCCAAAGTGAAGCGGATGTCAGGATGTTGAGAATTTAGGTGTTCAAAGAAGTTGTCTAGGGATTCCTTACCGTGTGGCCAAATAGCAAAAACATCATCTACATATCTGAACCAACACTTGGGTTTAAGTGGGAAAGAAGTAAGGGCTTGTTGTTCGAATGCTTCCATAAAAATGTTGGCTACTATTGGGGAGAGAGGAGAGCCCATGGCTGTACCTGAGACTTGTTCGTAATATTGATCACGGAACATGAAATAGGTTGAGGTTAAACAACATTCTATTAAGGGAATTAAGTCTTCGGGTTGGTTGTGGGCTGTGAACAGTTGTTGGATGATTGTGATGGTGTCGGGAATTGGGACCTTAGTGAAAAGAGATTCTACATCGAAGCTGACCAAAATGTCCTGAGGGTCTAAGGAAATCTCGTGAATTTTTTGGACGAAATGCTGAGAGTTGAGGATGAAGGTTTCACTTTTGCCTGCAAATGGTTTGAGAGTCTGTGCTAGATATTTGGAAATTTTGTAAGTTGGTGAGTTAATTGCGCTAACTATGGGACGTAAAGGTGTATCGGGTTTGTGGATTTTAGGGAGACCATAAAGTCTGGGAATTCTGGAGTCACGGGGGATCAAGACTTTTTGTGTTTCTGATGGGATAGAAGAGGTTTTTATTAAGGTCGTTACGGTACGTTCAATGCGTGAGGTTGGATTCCGTCGCAAGGGCTGGTAGGCAGAGTCGTCTAATAGGGTGTTGATTTTCTGGTCGTATTCTGCGCGGTCCAAAACTACAGTGGCATTCCCTTTGTCTGCGGAGAGTATGACAATGTCTGGGTTGTTTTTCAGGGTTTTGAGGGCTTGAAATTCAGATTTTGAACAATTTGGTTTAGGGGGTTTGGCTGCTTTTAAAATTTTGGAAGTTTCGTGGCGGATAGGGTCTGCAATGTGAGAAGGAAGTTTGATAAGGGCGGATTCAACTCCAGCTATGATGTCATCAGTGGGTATTGTTTTGGGAGTGATGGCGAAATTAGGGCCTTTGGAGAGAACGGAGATTTCGTTTTCAGATAAGGAATAACGAGATTTATTTATCACAGTATGTGTTAAAGAATGAGATTCATGATGACGATTGGGTAGTTGTTTGGAGGCTAACTGATTGAATTTACGGATGTGGGTATTAGTGATATGTTCACGGGTACGAGAGGCTTGTTCGTAGGTAAGTCTGTCTATTAGTTGCCAGTCCGTTGGTGTGAGGGTATTGGCAAGTTCTAGATGAAGATGAAATATTGTAGCCGAGAGATTGGAGAGTTGATGTCTATGTGCTTGTTTATGTGTTTTATTTTTTTATCAATATCTAAACCCTTGACATTTCATTGTCGAATATCCAACGGCATCATGTTATTTCAAACTGGAAACGATTCAAGAATACTTAGCTCTTATTCTGTTATCGAACGTATTTACACACTACAGTATATCTACCCATAATATTCAGAGAATTAGAGTTTGAGCTGCAGTTCTTAATTTTAAGTCTTCAGGTCTTAACAGACGACGTACCATAGAAAATGCAACCCCAATTCAAGGAATTTTAGCACTCTTGTTTACTCAATAGAAGTAGTAAATAATTACATTTGCAAAAAGAATTATTAACTAACATGTTTTTGAAATACATTAAACTTTGGGTATTAGGGTTAAGTCAATTGCAAACGAATTTATCAATTTATCAATCGCTCTGTATGCTGTTACTATTGAAATAAGTTTCTTAAAATACATACTTATGTTTCATGTTTGTGTTTTATAATATCGTGTTTTAATTGACCTATATACATTTTTATGTTGTATACGAACTATATGCGCTTGCAAAATGCGTATATACCTACTAAAAATAACGAAAAATAGTACCTAACAGGTGTTTAAACTGAGTCGCCTCGAATCGGTAATCAAATTTTCTTGTTAAACTTAGAAATCATTTGTTTTTCTATGTACCCAATGATACATTGGAAATACTTCTTCAACTGAACCGTTTTCTAAACATTTAGAGCAAATTATACACATTTAAGATAAATAACTGTGAATTTTCACATGAGCATGTTACTTTCTTCGCTATCGCCGTTTGTTTAAGTATAATAAATCAACTGTCAGTTTCGTTCCTATTGCTTTTTAACACACGTTCCATTTATGCACTTCGTTGACCACTATCTTCAAGAGAACGTATTCTATACATTGCACATGAATAAAATTGCTTGCTTGGTACTAAGACATTAAATAGTTTTTAGAAAGTGTATGTTACGGAAATACTAGCGCATCTTTTTGTTTGTATTGTAAATACAAATTTATGTGTAAGTTTAAACTTTTGAAGTCGTGAAATTACATCACACAAACATTTGTAAATTATTTTTAAATAAAATTGCAAACAATAAAAGTATATATTGTTACGATATTCGTTATTGAGAAATTAATTTGTTTATTTTTCAATAACATACACTGAGAAAAATGGTACCAAAGACTACTAACAAGAATTCCGAACATTTTATTCGGATTCGCGTTAAAAACCGACTCAGCGTACTACTGCAAAATTAACACTATGTGGTTTGTTATTTAGAGTATCATTTCCTGTCATGATAAAATTACCGGAGTAATTAACAAAAAGTCAGACATGACATTTTATTACTAATTTATTCAGCATAATATTTCATTGTGGTTTATTATTTTAACACTACGTATTATGTAGAATGATAGTTTTACATTCTTAAACTTAAATATTTTCATTGTGCTAAGAATTATGATTAATTTAGAGTAAGATGGATCTTAGAACATGACAGCATTATACTTTTACATTATACTTTTATTTTATCGATAAGAATGATGTTTTATCAAAATCGCAAAATTTCATTTTTCTCAGTGTACATATTCGTCTATAACACGAAATTCTTTCAGATTCAGGGCGTAATCTTTTTCTTTTGTTTTATTTAAAATATATATGAACGCTTTTGGGTTCTCTGCACGCTCGTAGATAATTTCTTATGCTCATAAATAAATTAAAAATAACTCTGGTCAAATTAAAATTCTTTATTAAAAATTTCTCTGAATGTAATAATAGTGACTGTTTGTTTTAGCTGAATATATTTAATGTAAAACTCGAAACCAAGCTTGATATAAAAATAGCTTTCTTATTATTTGTCCGATATTTGCGCTTGATCTTAAATGAATCGCCATGTAATTCTGATTTTAGTTGTCAAACAAATGAAACCGTACATGTTGTTAAATCGCCTAAATTGTACTTGCTCCTGGTCTGAGAAGTCTGTCTTCGGAGGTGCCTTCAAAAAACTGCAAATCCTCGGGTGTGTATGTTCGTCAGTTTGGTGATGGCGATTGCACCTTTTAATCATTCCCCTCACGTTTGTTTTTCTTAACAAAAATTTGTGTTTCAGTAATAGCAACATTTTTGTTGGAATACCTTGGGATCATAATTTTCTTCTTTAATGGGCAAAATTTAATTGATGTATGATGAATCACGAACTAAATTACAATTAATACATCAAGTCATAAATACAAATAATATTGTTACAACAATTTTCAAACTCCAAAACTAAAATAACATAGCAATATGTCAAAATTATTCCTAAATAAAATCTTCCCTTGAAAGAGTAGTAAATTTTAAACCAGGATTCAGTATGCACTATTATACATTATTTTTTCTTATTCAATCATGTTGTTCAAAATGTTTATAAATTAGATATTATTTATTAATGTATCAAATGAAAATTTAGAAGCTTTTTAAGGGCACGTTGAATTTATTAAAAAGAACTTATTTAAAATAAATTTGAAAATTATTACACGCCAGCATTTAATTAAACTTTCTATCTTATCTACCCACTTTCATAAAAAATACCCTCAGGCTCTGTGATATTTGGTTTTCATAAATATTTATCTAATCTTCAGCCTACTTCACACTGTCGAGAATGTCCGTTTAATTGACTTGTAATTATCTTGTAATAGATATTTCGATAACAAGTCACTAAACACACAAAACTCCCAATTATACGACTATTTAGTCATGTCTGTTAAAATACAGTTGATATTTTTTTAAGTGAATTTTGGCAAATGTTTTATATGACAGATTAAATACTAAATTTATTTTCTGTTTAGTAACTTCAGTGTCAGCTTATTACTTCACTATAACTATCAATAAAATTTCAGGCAAGTTCATGAATAAAAAAGATGCACACTAGAGTACGTTAAGTAAAACCAATTATTTCGGTAGCAAACATCGTACGTAACGTAATCTAACGTCTCGATACGAAATATCTTAACAACTTGACACTTGAAATTCTGATAACTTATCAGCTCATATCAGAAAACATTTTACAACGTATTTATATACATATGTGCTCACCTATATAAAGATTTTCTTACTGCTAATACCAAATTTAAAAATTGTTTCAAGATTAAATACCTTGTTAAAATAAGGCGTAATAATCTGAGGGTGATAAGTTTTATTTATAAAACTCGAAAACTTGAAATTTCTTTCAACCATACAGGGAACGTCGTCTACTAAGCTTATTAAAAGCTGGGCAAGCCAAATATTTATAATTTTCTTAAGTTATATGTATATTAGTGCGGTTCTTGCTCGTGATGTAATAAAAAAACAACTTTAGCTAATGTATATTAATCGTTATTCACTTTCTGAATATTTTGTTAATATAAGTCGCCGCTTGTTTTCTAAACTTGGACGCGTGCACTAAAAACATATTATTAAAAAACAAATTGTATGATAGTAGTATTATATACTACTGTTATATCATACAATTTCATTGCTACTATGGTGCGAGAATATAAATTAGGAATCCATTAATCGAAAACAAATAAGGTCTGTTGTCAATGTGACGTACGAAAGTCAGATATCACGTACACCATAAATTTAATTAAAAGTGAATCGCGATATTACTATATCGGATCAGCAAACTAATCCGTGTTTTTTTTCTATTGCGGATTACTAGATCTCGTTAAATATATCAATTGAATCGGATATTTTATATTAAAGATTATGCTTTATGGCTGTCGATTATCAGAAGTGATTTTGATATTGTGTTTCAAAATTCGCGGTGATATCACGGACGGATTATACACGGATCAGGTGATAAGATAAGGTGGATTACACGGCATTAATATTTTATGAACTTTGTGCTACTGTTTTTGGAGAGCATAATTTTGTCGAGTCCTAAAACAGGATTTTACATCACACAAAATCTCTAATACGAAACCAAAGTTGCAACTGACGCAATGTTCTGAAAGAAAACATTTTGCAGATCCTTTATTATTATATGTATAGTGTAGACCATTGTACCTATCAACAACTCAGGTGTGACTTCACATATCTAGCAATGACAAATTACAGGTATATATGGCATCATTAGTTATATTCTCTATCTCTTTGTTTCCTACAAAGTTAACATCGCACTGAAAATTATTATACATATTATTGTTTCACTAGTTTCTCAAAACTATAGTAAATATCCATATTCATACCTTGTGTTTAATTTAACAATACCGTTATTAGCTTTTTAAACACACGTTTACCACTAATCATGATACTCGTATTATTAAATCTATGTAATAAATATAACTTTTTAACAAGGACCTTGCTGTATTGTTTTTTAAACATATCCATTTGTAACTGCCTTATTTAATTAAGTAATAATTTTTTTTTAATATCTCATCAAGATAAAGGGTACATTAAATAAAAAATTGACAGTTAAAATTATTCATAAATTATAATTGTAATAAGACACTTTTACGATATTGTTTACCTTTGTTAGATACTGTCAATTATGCCATTCATAAATAGTTCCTGAAATACGACTATGTGAATTGATAAAACCAGGTATAGGCGTGCGATAATTTATGATGCCTGTCTAATCTGAAGAAGTAATAAAATCCTAAAATTGTGGGCTTCATGTATCAGAATAGATTATTCGTTTCCTGGATGATTTTCATTATTTGTAATGCTTATAATTAGTATTTTTTTATCTAACCTATGAACATTTCATATAAAATGTTTTTCTTAATCAACAGAAGAAATGAAAAAGCAAAATATAAAGCCGTTAAGCATAAAGTAAAGATAAAAAGACAATGGGTCCATACTGAATAAAAAAAAAAGAAAAGTACGATGCTTATACCATAAGTAATGCCTGTTGGTCTAAAATTATCTGAAACGAAGAAGTGCGATAAGAAAACTTGTATAACTTTTTCAACCCTTGGGCTACAAGACATTATTTTTTAACATAATCTCTTTTCCTTTCTAAATATCTGTACCATCTTTATCAATTTATTTATCCGATTTATCCGTAATTTCACCCACAGTTTTGCAGTCAGTTTTGTCCTCCAATCAGTGAAATGGGGCTAAATCTAGACTGAAAGCTGGATGGGGCACAACTGACCATCCGAATTTCTGGGTTGTCTCAACTATGGCAAACACAGTGTAGGGTTTGCATTGTCGGGGTGTAAGACAAAATTATGCAAATTTGTGTTTGATCTTTTCTTTCAGATGACTTCCTTAACCTTTTTAAACGTCAGTATGTACTGCTGACTGTTTATTGTAGTGCCCGGTTCAAGATATTCAAGAAGAATAACACTCTGAAAAAAAACGGGATGGCAAAAGGGTCGTCCTAGAACGGCTGCTGGTTCTCAACCTAAAAAATAACCATGGACTATAAGTTGATCCAATGGAATTGCAATAGTTATCGTAAGAGTCTTCCTGACCTGCAACTGATATTGGCCAATCTCTTACCCTTCTGTATCTGTTTGCAAGAAACCCATCTCTCGCAACCGGACCAGATTACACTCAGAGGTTACCGATCCTTCAGACACGACGTGGTTCCCATCATTCGGTCCAAAGGAGGTGTTGCAACATTTATCAAAAATGATTTTCCGGTTCAATCTATAGCTTTGACTACTGACCTGCAAGCAGTAGAAATTCGTATTTTCACACCTATCAAAATGACCGTCTGCAATTTATATCTACCCGACTCAAATTGGTCTAACACCAATTAGATAACTTGATGGGGCAACTTCCTCAGCACTTTCTCCTTGTAGGCGATTTTAATGCCCATATTCGCCTATGGGGTTCTCTCAGGAGTGACATAGGAGGACGCCGGCTCGAATCCCTTTTGGATTCCGCGGAAATTTGTTTACTTAACACCGAGAAAGGCACTTATTTCAACTCAAGGGCCAGAAACGTCTGACCAATAGATATATCCTTTTGTTCTCCTACTCTTCTAGCACGCTTTACATGGGATGTTGCTGATGACCTCCATGGAAGTGACCACTTCCCAGTCATAATATCCACCCGTACAGCTAGACATTATCATAACCTGTGAGCAACTAAAAATCAGATTAGAGTCGGCGGTGCAAAGAAAATGTATGTCAGATCAGCCTAATGCACCGCCGACTCTAATCTGATTTTTAGTTTCTCACAGGTTACTACTCCCGAGCGATGGCGAACACAACAGGCCGATTGGCATAAATTTAAGCTTGGTGTGAATCTTTCTGACATCCCGACGAATGTAATGTGGACCATTATCTGGAGCAGATGAATTCCGCCTTGACCTCTTCTGCTCTAGCTTCCATGCCTTACACCAAAAGTACTTTAACCAACACCTCCGTTCCTTGGTGGTCCGATGAAGTCAAAGAAGTCATAAAAGCCAAAAAACGTTCTCTCAACCTCTTTCGTCGTGTGCCCACAGTAGAGAACGTGATATCCTTTAAACGTTTTCGAGCGATTTGCCGTCGTACTATCTTGCAGGCCAAAAGGTCCTCTTGGGAGCGTTATGTCTCTTCCATAAAAATAAAATAACACTCTGACGATCCCAGATATTTGCACTTAAATTTTTTTTTGGATGGGGTGATGACGTGTGACATCATTCCCTTGATTGTTTTTTGGTTTCTGGATCATACATACATAGATACCCATCTTTCATCTGCAACCACTACATTGTGAAAAAGGATGGTTCATGTTCCTCGAGAGATTTTATGAGATCAGCGCAAGTGTCCATTCTTTTTTCCTTGAATTCATTGGTTAATTGACGTGGAACCCATCTAGTACATACATATAGAATATCCGAGATCATGTATAATCTTCTCTATAACGTTGTGTCCACATCCCAAAGCATTAACAATAATTTGAACCGTCAGACATCAATCTTCACGAATCAATGCATCGATGCGCAACTTTGTTTCATCCGTTCCAAGAGTAGTCGGTCTTCTTGATCCCAGTTTATCAAAAATATCGGTTTCACCGGCTCTAAATTTGATTACCCATCTATGAACATTACTGATATCAATTGTCGAATCGGCATACACTTTCAAAAGCCTTCCGTGAATTTCTGAAACTGTTGGAATATGCGTTCACACTCACAGCAATTTGCATAACTGATATGTATTTAGTGAAAACAAAAACATTGTGTATTAAAACTCTGCAAAAGTATTTTCAGTTGTAAAATTCAAATTTTGAAAAAAAAAGTGCCTACATTCCATTTGAGTGATGAATTGTGAGGCATAGTAAATAAACCCAAGCCATAAGAAGTAGACGACAAGTGGAAAAAGGACAATAATAAAGCCATGGCGTACATTACGTTAAGCGTGGAGGATAATCGAATGATTCTTATCACACATTTGGAAGACGCTCATAGTATGCGGAATGCACTATCGATAGCTATTAGAATTCTGGTAAACGAAGGGCTGACAAATGATATCAAGGATCTGCAACTGTGTGAAAATTATCAAGATGGAAGCAAAGCAGCCAAGAAAAAATTAAAGCGCAAGTGGAATCTCCCGTATCAGAAAGATTTTAATAGTAGGAAACGTCCGGTGCTTCGAGAAGAACGTAATTCTGAAAACGAAGAATTTGATGAAAATTTATACGAAGAATACTAGAAGAAAGAAATTTGGAGTCAGTTACCAGAGATGCATACTTTCCAACGAATACACAAAGGAATCAGAATCAAAATCTTAAAAAGAAATGCTCCAGTTACCAATTAGAAAGCAGTGTAAATATAAAACAACTGCCAAGGAAGAAACTAAATCCCTGAATGAACGTCATTTCTGGAAGTTAGTAGATCTTCCTCCAGGGAAGAAAACAAGTTGCAAATGGGTGTCTAAGACAAAATTAGATGGAAAAGGACCACTAAAAATATACAAGGTGCGTTTAGTGGCAAGAGAATTTTACGTTTGCCCCGGTTATGAGCCATTAAACAATCAGAGTTCTTTTCGCGGTTGCAGCTTCACGATGACTGTATACACATCTTTTAGATGTTAAAAGTGCTTAACTTAACGGGAATCTCAATTGGAAGATTTATTTGGAGCAACCACATAAATTCGAAGAACCTGGAGATTCAGTGAAAGTATTGAGACTTTACAAAAGTCTTTACGATTTAAAGCACGTGCTTGGAATAAGAAAACAATAGAGATATTAAATAAGTTGAGTTTCGGACAAGAAAATGCATATCAATGCCTGTACTTCAGAAAAGAAAAAGGTGGCAGTACTACTAGTGAGTTGTTATATCGACGTGGTTGCTGCAATATTTCCTAACTATTTCGATGCAAATTTTTCAGAAGGATGGAAAAATGTAATATTTTTTCTAATTTTCAACATTTTTAAAAATTTCTAGAAGCAAATTTGACTTAATAAACTGAATGTAATTGAAATAGAAACCCTTCTGAATTATTTCAATGGTAGATGGGAGAAATTTTTTTTGCATTGATCCAGTTAGGAGATATGTCGATTTTCTGCTCGTAGCTGATGTTTCTGCAGACAATAAGTACAAGAAGAGTCAGTACATGCTGACTATATTATTTTTAAGAAAACTGCTAGTTGAAAATCTTGAAGTCCTAGATAACGTACTCAACTACTCATGTTAAATGAGACTGATTTGCACCTGACAGGATACATCAATAAACAAAATTACATTACAGAGACAAAGCCCTAGTAACTTATGTGAACTCCATGAGGAACTTTCATATACTCTGAAAGTATTCGTATGTACAATGCGCCACATCTTTTAATAGAGTTATCGGTCCTTATTTCTTTGAGGATGAAACTAGTAGGTAAACTTGACTAATTCGTACCCCTTATTATGCCTATAACTTAACGAAATTTGAAGAAAGATAAACCGCGATCACAATAGCAAACTCTTTTTTAACAAAGTCAATAATTTTACAAGCAAATAAAAATGAAAAATTACGAATTCTTAAGAAACAAAGTGTTTTCAAAAACACGAAAAAAGTACGATTTAAGATCATTGTTCCAAAATCGAACGGAACCAGTTTTCGGCTTTTTTGCCTATTTTTCCTTCGTTTTCTCTTGTTGTCTTTATTGGCTGTCTTTTTTTAACTCTGTTTTTCCTTTTGAGAGTCTTATTTGCTGTTAAGTTCTTAGGTGTGCTTTTCTTCTTTACTTTAGTCAACTTTTCATCTAAATTGTTTTGTATGAATTTTCTGTTAGAATTTGGGTATCCATAGTGCTCTGAGGTAGTTTATTTGAACACGTAAGCATTTGAAATCTCGGAGATATGTTTTCTATTTCAGTAAAAATTGATAAAGAACTATTGTGAGCTACTGGTACGAAATAGACACAAACGCCGAGTTTAAATTTGCAAGGGAAAATTTTAATAACTGGCCATCGGTAACAGAACAAAAAATAATATTACAGATAGGTGTACCCTTGCACAAAAACTTACTTCATTCTTTATCTTCACTAGAATTGATGCATTATGAGTGACTTACAAGTCTTACTGAAAACTAAGCCAAAAATTTATTTTTTCAAAAATTGTGCCTACCACAATAACATGGCTAGGTTAAACCACGTAGTTCACTGTTATTCACAGTTTCCGTTGCTACAAGCTCTTATCACGTTATCACCATTACTGCTTACGAGGAATTGTGGAGGTACGATTTAGGCGCTGGTACGAGTTAGGCCTAATACATATTTCGAATGTAATATCTTCTAGTTACCAAATAATGTGAAATAATTTCGCCAATTCTATATTAATTTTAAGTAAATAGAGCCGTTTTCATAACAGAACTAAAAGAGAATTTAAAGTCACTTTAAGCGTAGGAAAACAAGTGTGTTTTTGCAGGTTAAAGTAACTTTAAATTTAAAGTTCTTCTAGGAAAATGGATCTAAGGCCAGATCCTTTAGTTACTGGTTAACTTTAACTTGTGGTTTATTTTCATGTTTACAATTGTAAAGACAATTGTTTCTATGGGAATAAATCAAAGCTTAAAATTAACCAGTGACTAAAATATCGGCCCTAAAATTAGATAATTTAACCGCCACGGCGTCAGGACAAGAAAAAAGGTTAAATTGAATATCAATTAAAACTTGTGCAAGAACAAACTTCTTTTAAACTAGTATATAATAAAGCTCTGGATCACGTGTCTAGTCACCTTTGATCAGATACATAGATAGACGACGCTCCAGGCGATTCAACCAGAAAATAATTTCTTCATCCTTGTAAAATTGATTAACAGAAATCAATAAGTTATTATTTCGTGATTCTATGAAAAGTTAGTGTTTCTTCCATGAAAGTGTATGTAAATAAAAATGAGCCGTATACATGTAGCCGATGTCAAATTTGAAAGGCCACTTTGATGAGATCTATGTTGCCGCTGATCCACGCGAGCCGATAACCTCACGACTAAAAGCTTTCTGGAGACCTTATTAAAAATAAGAACATGTATAACTTAATACGCTGTTTATAATTGTATGACACTGAATTTATATTACGTGCGTTGATTGCTCAGCAAAAATATGATTCTAAAGCTTTTCGGTAAATTCCCGGAACAAATTTTGTTGTAAGATGTGAAAATATAATTTTGTACATATTAACAAATGTAGTATTTTTAAAGTCGATCATGTGAAACTCTGTGTTTCTTAATTTTTCTTAATTGGAACGGAAACTAAGAAAAACGAAACACACAACTTTCTTTACCCATTAAGTATGACAGTACTTATTGCTAAAAAAGAGTTAATTGAATTATGTCTGTTCTTTTAAGTGGCATCTCTTTACTCTTCTTTATTTTTAGTTAATTTTCTATGGTTTCCTTTATTTATTTTCTTCTCTCTGCAGAAAGTGGCACCCTCCATCTTCTCCTTTTTCTTTAATTTTACTTCTTATTTATCGTATGTATGTAGACTATAGCCGTTATAGTCTATATGATTTATCTACTTTAAGCATTAATCATTCGTAAGAAAATTCGCGCATTTCATTATTTGTGCATTTTTCTTAGTCTTCGTAACTCGTGTCTAAATAAAAACCTGGTCAAGTAGGCTACATTTAGTAATTCTGCTATGTAAATGCAATGGATAAATTCTCGATCACAACCCACTTGACCAGGTTTTTAGTTAGACGCTCGTTACTTTTACTTCTCTATAAATAGAAACCTATTAAAAAAAAACTTTTACAAAGTATGTATAAAAGGCAGTACCGCACTATTTCGAAGGTTTGGGACATCCTGTACAAACAACATGAAACATTTGTCATAAGTTTTAACATTTAACAAATTATACGTCGTTAATTTTGCATACAGGTAATCCTAGAATTTCTTTTTCTCGTTTTTATTTACTGGTTATACGCACCTGTATAAACGGTTGAGAATAAAGTGGCTGGTTATTATTATGCATTAGACTATGATAAAGTTACTGAAAAAAAAATCAATCCATATTTTGAGTGGCTTTTAGGATTACGATGTTTAGGTAAAATATCCTGCGGCAGATGATGCAAGCTTACGAGCGAAAGAGTGCTCTCTGTCAACACCTACCCTGTTGACTTTTCGATCAGCTGTGTTTGTTCATTTCTACATTACCTCATCATACGGGCCGACGCGTTCTATCAAACACTGCTGGAGTGGATGCTCTTTAGAGATTAAAACTGCTTTGTTATGAAAAAATACATTATATTCTTTATAGAACGTATCGTATATTGAACTACTGAACCACTTCAATTAAAGTTTAACTTTACGATCGGCTACGAAAATTTTCTTTAATCAAAACAGTTTTTAAATAATTAATTACAAGTATTGAACACATTCAGTGAAATACAAAAAACAATTAAAAAATTTGATGTTAAGTAACATATTAATTTACCACTTAAAATATTGTAACGTCTAGACATATAAAAATTGGTTGTTTTCAACTGAAGTGTCATCTGATACACTCGAACCTTTTTTACTATCACTATCATTATACCTGTTCTGATGACGGGTCTTCCAATCGCTTTAGACTGCTTCATTGAGCAGTTCGTTTCCATTAAAAAGATAAGAAATCGAAAATTTCTACGCGAAGTATATTATATGCAAGTTATCCGATAAAATTGCATGAGCGATTCCGATGTGTAGTGAAATAATAAATACAATGTAAACAATATCTTTTTTTTTTATTTCAACATGTTATGTGAATAAAGGTTAATAAAATTTAACCTTCATAATGTGTAACAAATTCAATAAAAGTATACCTCTATACTATACACAACGTGTCACTACCTTACTGTCAGACACCTCAATTTCGTGAACTTTCGTAGTCGCCTCACTTATATCACTTATAACCAATTGCACCGCATTTTTAAGCAGAGATTAAATTTAAGTCGTGTTTAGAATGTGTTATTTAACATAGATCCAGCATAATGTCAGGCGCATTCTAACTAATGCCTAAGTTGAAGTTTAAATGTCAATTAGATGGTGATTGACATTATGCTGTCATGTATTCACGATTGTCATATTCTAAACACGTCTTAAATTTAATCAATGATTAAAAATGCGTGCGATCAGGCATTAATCGCGATCTTAGTTATTTACTTATTTAGCGAATTTTATTAGTGGGATGGTTTTTATCATGTAAACATGTAGTACCATCAAGTGAAAATTTATGAGTTCGCATTCGAAATTCTTTACTTAAATATGACTTGCAAATGTAATAGCAGCTCATATGTTAAAATAATAACAAATTATTCTCTTGGTAATTAGATGTCAAATGTGAAATTTAAACGTGGCTAATATGAATTTAAATATAAAACATAAATATAAACAAAATATAAATTTCCCGAAAGAAAAACGATTGACATGAATTTAAATAATGGTGGGTTTATTCAGTAAGTAACACTAACAACTAACGTTTAGTAATTAATAATTAAACAGTTAAAAGTGAAGTTAAAATATATGCATAAGCAGAAGGGGTTTATACAACTTCACTAATAACTAACCTTAAATAACATTGCTTAAGTTGTTAGTTGTTAATTTTAATGCTTAACTGGTAACTCTTAGTTAGCTGTATAAACCCACCTTAAGAAATACTTCTACCTAATAATAAATCTGTAAATAATAATATTTATAAATTTTCTTGCAAATCGATTTTGATTGCAGTGGATTCCTCGAGCATCCTCTGTATAACTGTTTCGGTCCTATTTGGGGCTTGGTCGGCAGAAGCGTAGCTCGAGAATTCTACTGCGAACCAAACCGACCTGTCCTAGGTTATTCGCAATTGCGATGTAAAGAATTTGGTTTGCAGTGGAATTCTCGAGCTGGGCGTCTGCTGACGAGGCCCCAAATAGGGCCGAAGCGGTTGTACAAAGGATGCTCGAGGAATCCACTGCAATCAAAACAGATTTGCACCAAAATTTTTAAAACTTACAATATGCTTTGATAGCACTCTTGGCCGCCTCGTGTGGGACTTATTAAGTAGCAAACTGTCTGCAATTTGTCAATTGTAATGCAATGTCAGATCAAAAAGCGGTCGCAGGATGTCGCTACTTAAACTTTTCAATAATATTTATTTGGAATATTTTAACCAAAATTAATGCATCCTTTTTGATTAAGGGCCTAAACACTTAGTGGAATAAAAAAAATTTATTTACGATCGCCTTCCACAAAGAAAAAATTAAATAATTTACAGCAACTCTATTTGTACACTAATTTTATTTATTGCAATAAATTTAGGTAAATGCAGCCGAAAATTTTAGTTATAAACCTAATTCCTACAAAAAATGTAATCCCACATGTTATGAAATCTTGTAATATTTAGTAATGAATTTCCTATGTGTAAACAATTCATTATTTATAAAAGTGGTGATAAAGTCTCACACCAACCTCATAATTTGTTTATTTAATGCTTTTTGCAAAATCCTGAAACAGATAAATTTTTAATTTTAAAAAGACACGTTTAAATGCAAAAAATTTTTCTCAGTCAGCATTTGTTTTTCCACTGTGACGTCATCTTTTTTTTTTCAGTGGCAACCCTAACTTTTTCATGCATTCATGCATTTTTCGTCCATCTTGTCAGTTAAATAGTAATATAAAAAAATTAGTACCTTACACAACAAGTTTTTCGAGAAAAATAGATGTTACAGGTGACAGTGGTTTAGAAATAATAAATCGAAAAGTTTATATCCGTAAATATAAATCAAATAGGTTTGTATTCGTAGATACATATTTTGGCAGCCATCTTCAACACACTGACTAACAGGACTTCATGAAACCTTTGGTTTTAGAATATAATTGCAAACCAAAACTAAATGCAAAATTGTTTTTCATTGCAAATAAACAATTAAATATTAAATAAAAATCCCAAAACGCAGACTTTTAAAAAAATTGTTTTTGTAATAAATTTGCAAAAATGTTTTGGTAAAAAGGCACCTAAAATCAAATATTTGCAACACTATTTCCAGATGAAAGATTGTGTTACATAACTAAAAATTGTAAAGACGTGCATGATGGTTCTACACCACGAACTCTCAACGTCAATTTTCATCAACCTCCCTTTCAAACTTAATTATTACTATAACTCTAAAATAGTGTTAAATTTAGATACTTTTCAAATTGAAATGTAATCTGTGTAAGAGTGGAATTTTCAACATTTTTAGACTTTAACACAAAATATTTGTCTTTTTTTTAATAACTACTAGTCAAACACTAATAGTTCAACTCCCAAAGATCCTTAAAGATTCAACAAGCCTTCAGGTTTACCACAAGTTTTCGTCAACCCCCAAAGGGTCACATAATTTTAAGCAGGAATCTTTTGCACATTAGGTAAAACAAAGATAAGTTAAGTTTTCATGTGTTTTTTTCTCAGAAAATTTTCTTGGTTTAATTGATTTAAGTCTTCAACGATTGATGCACGTTTTAAGAAGAGCCTTTCGAAAAATCTTCAATTTTAAATTTCTGAGAAGTTTTAAAATAAAAAAATAAAATCCTAGAAAATTATATACAGGGTGAGTCATAATGGGCGGAACAAATTTTACCAGTATGTAGGGAAGACTTTTTCTGTATAAAAAATGTTCAATTAAATCACAGTATTACAGAAACTGTTCAAACTGTGCTCCTTGAACTCTAATAGAAGCACGAACTCTATGAATAACTTTTTTACTTAGAAAAGTCTTTCCTACATACTGGTAAAATTTTTTCCACCCATTATGACTCACTCAATTTTGACTTCTTGTAGTTCCTCAACTGTGCGGATTAGGACATAGGTTTATAGGAACTTTTTTACTTAAAAAAGTCTTTCCTACATACTGGTAAAATTTGTTCCGCCCATTATGACTCACCCTGTATAATGTCAAAAAGTGTGCAACAAATGGAATTTTTCTTTATTAATGATTTTTATTAAATTTTATTGATATGAAACTATTCTGCCTACGTTAAAATGCAGAAATTATGAAATAATATTAAATATCTGCTCAACCGTCAGTAATTGGTAGGGAAGACATCGGGTACCCGGGTACCCGAATACTACCCGTATGATTGTTACCCGGGTATCATTTTTTTATCCGGGTACCCGTTATTACCCGGGTACATCGGGTACCCGAATAATACTCGTGAAATTATTACTCGGGTAGAATTTCTTTACCCGGGTACCCATTATTACCCGGGTACATCGGGTACCCGAATACTACCCGTGCGATTATTACCCGGGTATCATGTCTTTATCCGGGTACTCGTTATTACCCGTGTAATTTGTCAGCACGGAATCTCGAAAAAACATATACCTATCTGTTATTATATGATGAAAACTTTATTATTTTTAACATTCGGACACTCATGTAAAATTCGTGTATCCGTTTATGTTGAAATGTCCAAACTTATACCCGAACTTACCCGGGTACCCGTGTCAGATCCGGACCTCAGTTTTACACGGGTACTCGAATTTATACGTAACATTACCCGAGCACGATACGGGTACCCGGGTAGTATCCGGATAGTTTATTCGGGTACCCGGGTAGCTCAAACATACGGGTATGTCTTCCCTAGTAATTGGTATAGGGAAGTTATAGCTAATTGAAAGATAATATTATGGAGTATCTAACGCCGATATCAAAATAACACCGTTCCATTTAAAAAACAAAAGTTATTGCCCTTCAATTGTTGTCGAAATGGAAATAGTTTTACTGAATCTCTGTTAAAGAAAAGTAAACGTTGTTACTGAGGTAGATACCTTCCACTTAGCTTGTAACAGTACCACAATATTTGCATTCTAACTTTCTTCGTTAATGAGATATTAATTATAAAAGTTACATCTGTATTTTCCGAAAACCAGAAACAAAGCCTAATATCTTAAAAATCATAGGACTTAGGTATAGGGAACTCTTATCAAACTTACCCTAAAGTAACCTGACAAGCTCAAATTCGTTATAAAACATAGGGTGTTCCATTTAAAATAACGAAGTTATACGTCATACAGCAAAATTGGGACAGCCTGTATATTTGAATATAATTTTAAATTATGCGGAGCTTCAAAGAATGATACTTTTGTATAAAACATTTTTCCATATACAGGGATATCCATATAAACCGTTCGTTAAAAGTTTTCAAGGTTGCAGTTCACGTAGATATTTGAAATTTAAGGAGCAAGAGTTCTCCGTAGAGATCTCTTTAAATAAAATAAAATTGTCTTCGTATCACTTCCGGTTGTACCGGAAATCGCTATCAACTCGCTTATTTTAAATGGAATGCTATATTTTTTATCACGTCTTTGAATTCCACATGTAAAAATATGTTAAGTTGCAATATATTTCCCTATCTCTAAAATGCATCATTTTTGAGATATTTTGAAATTTCTTAAACATTTGGATTCTGCAATCTTATTTTCAAAAAATTATAACACAGCTATGATTGAAGCAATTTTATTTGTAATAGCTGATATTGTAGTTGAAGCTTTAAGGTTCTTAAAAATTCCATAAGCATAATCTATTAAGCTAAAGGATGTCTAAAACGCACCGCTCCACTCGAAGATATTCAACCACAGAAAAATACTTTTTTTCAAATGGAACGATCAATATTTTAATACACCATCGTATGTGGAATTAAATGCTGTGTCGAACTATACTAGCATTCCCTATACCTAACTTTAACAGTTTTTCAGTTATAAGATATTTTTGGTTTAATACATAAAAATTTACATTACAAAATCTTTTAAGCGGACACTAAATCGCGTACTATAACACTTTACGTTTCACCGTCGTTCGACAGCTTCGTCAGAAGTGAAAAATATGTTGTCAAAATAAACAAGGTTGTCAACGGAAACTGAAAAAGTAACTTGATTTCTTTTTTAATTTTTATTTTTTAATCTAAAAATAATTTGAACATTATAAATGTTAAAAAATTGACAGATCTATATTCTATTTAAGTTACTTTTTCAGTTTCCGTTGACAACCTTGTTTATTTTGACAACATATTTTTCACTTCTGACGAAGCTGTCGAACGACGGTGAAACGTGAAGTGTTATAGTGCGCGATTTAGTGTCCGCTTAAAAGATTTTGTGATACAAATTTCATCGGACAAGAACCAACTGTAAATATAAAAATTTACATTTATTAGGTTAAGGCCCGATTTATTCACCTCCCAAGTAAATTTATCTGGTGATTTATTCCCACAGTAACAATTGTGATCACAATAGTTACTATGGGAATTAATCACTATTGTGATCACAATTGTTACTATGGGAATAAATCACCAGATAAATTTACTTGGAGGTGAATAAATCGGGCCTAAATATTTCTAATTTTGTTGATATAGATATGAAAACAACAAACAATTACATTTAACGTTTCCTGTTACTACAAATTTTAAGCAAAAGCAAAAAAAAGTTGAGAATCAAAATCAAAATAAATCAAACGCTGATATTTTAAATCTATTTTTTAAATTCATGAAGAATGATTGTTCAGAGCAGAGAAGTTGTGTTCAATAAAATGTACCCCTCTTGTCTGCTATGAATAAAACACAGTTTGGAAAGTTTGAACCTAACTTTATACAATTTGGAAAAATAAAATGTACGAAGATCAGTAACAAATAACGAAGATAATTAGACAATGGTTTTAAAATACTTTCACGCTAATTCAGAGAATTGCAAACTAGCAGCTATTTTATTCTTCAATTTAAAGTAATGAAATTCATACTTTTTCGTTTTATAAGATCACAAGCGTCCTAAGAGGAGGATGATTAAAGAACTATTAAAATTTGTGAATTTCCACTTGCCAAATTCTATTTTCTTTGGTTGACTACAAAATTTGTAGTAACAGTAATCATTGTTATAATTTCCATGCTATCTTAATAAAATTAAGAATATTTGACCTATTAAAATTGTAATTTTCTATGAATTAAATCGAAAATGTTTCATAACTCAAAAACTGTTAAAGTTAAGTATAGGGAATGCTAGTACAGTTCGACGCAGCATTTGATTCCACATACAATGGTGCATTAAAATATCGGTCATTCCATTTGAAAAAAGTATTTTTCTGTGTTTGAATATCTTCGAGTGGAGCGGTGCATTTTAGACACCCTGTAGCTTAATAGATTATGCTGATGGAATTTTTAAGAACCTTAAAGCTTCAACTACAATATTAGCTATTACAAATAAAATTGCTTCAATAACAGCTGTGTTACAATTTTTTGAAAATCAGATTGCAAAATCCAAATTTCTAAGAAAATTCAAAATATCTCAAAAATGATGCATTCTAGAGATAGGGAAATGCATTGCAATTTAACATATTTTTACATGTAGAATTCAAAAACGTGATAAAAAATATAGCATTCCATTTAAAATAAGCGAGTTGATAGCGACTTCCGGTACAACCGGAAGTGGTACAAAGACAATTTTATTTTATTTAAAAAGACCTCTACGGAGAACCCTTGCTCCTTAAATTTCAAATATCTACGTGAACTGCAACCTTGGAAAGTTTTAACAAACGGTTTATGTGGATATCCCTGTATTCAATAGGAACGGCATTAATGAAGAAACCCTGTCAAATGCCACAGAGTGTATAATAAAGAAGTAAAATAAAGAAGTAAAATAAAATTAAAAATAAAATAAAATAAAAATCACATCACAGCCATAAAGCCTATAGTTTTCTTAATCTATGTGCCAAATTTCATTAACGTAAGTTAGTAAATAAAAGAGTTACAGATTTTTGAGACGTGAAAGTCCTTTTGGTCCTATAGTGCGCCGCCGTCTTGTGGTAGGTGAGTTTTTCATTTTTGAGCTAGACCATTGAGATTTGGAGAAACAATCCCATATATGATGAGGAACTTTTAATTGATGAAATATGTGTAATAACCACAGAGAGGAATTATGTGTACATGATTCGCTGTAACAAATGTATACGCTAAAGCGAACCAAGTGCAGACACATAATGAACCTCGCGATAGCGTTTCATAGAGTCAACTGTCCGACTATGCATGCTTCCTCACCATAAAAATTCCTCTCTTTGTAAATAGTATCCTTCATAATGTATAAAAAAAATGAATATTTAATAGTATACATTTATTTTACTCTATGTTTAAAGATTTTCGAAGTTATAAAAAGTCGGTTTTTTGAATAAAATTTTAGGCTTTATTCGAGCAAAGCTTGAAAAAATAAAATTTGTTTAAAAAATGAACGTGTATTTATTATTTAATTAAAAAAATGCAAATGCAGTTCCACAAAATCATCGGCAATATTTTTTACAAGATTCATAACGTGTGAAGGAAAATGTGGGCTATTTTGAATATGTTGAGTTTGAATTCAGTTGTTTTTCTTTGTTCAATATGTGTCCTCAACTTAAGTCTCTCCTATGTCTGTGGTCGAAACATGTCCTAACCTGAACCTACCACGGTCTAATTTCTTTAGTAGATAAGCTAGACATATGCAGCAACCTTTACGGATTATAATTTTATGCTACTGTTAGATTGGGATCTGCATTTTTGAATTTACGAATTCTTAGACGACCCCTCAAACGATGTTTATAAAAAAGAAAAATAATTACTGCGGAGAACGTTATTGATTTTATTGCCTCATAGTGATGTAGTTATGTACTATCATGATCAGGAAAGCCGACTACACTCAAAATTTTAGTTAATTCAAGCGTGCTTCAAAATGAACTTTTGTCAATTTAACATTATTGTCATTTTGACAAAACAAATAAAGATACCCCAATTAAAAGCAATTCAGAAGGCAATAATTCAAACGCCACTGCAAAATAGAATCAGCATTTTAGTAATTGCAACTGAACTAGCTGCGGTGTTACTAGTCACAAAGAATATTTAATTTTTTGGAATTGAATGAGATGGATGATATTTTAAAGGTTGCCAAATACATAACAAACACTGTCAAAATTACATTAATGTTACACAACTGAAATTTTTAATAAAAAGGAAAGTGTCTATATCACTTCTCTGTAGCCGTTTTTTATAATCACAACCAAAAACCACACAAGAGATCACATGAAATTCACAAAGTGATTGAGTATTATTATACGATTAAGAGTGTCTGCTTTAGATATCTCCCCATAATTACAAACTTTTTATCCTTAATATCCCCAATGAATAAAATAAAATTATTTGATTAAAAGTTTAAATACGAAGGATATCGTTATTATCTATAGGTATCACAAAATAAATATCCTTTCATTATTTTTTTGCTAATAATAAATCTCAGTCATATAATTCTTTTACGCATAAAATCTTTATTGATGCGGGCATTTAATTACCTGTAATTTTTTACTGTATAATTGCGTCTGATGTGAAATATAAAAGGACTTAATCAAATTAAACAGTATAATTTTCAGGATTATCGTTCGATTGTTATTGATATACCCACGCAAAGGCTGCATTAAGCTATATTAAATGTGCATGATGTTGCAAAAAAATTACTCTGCGAACGTCCTTCAGACACAACTGTACTTGAAATTAGTGTTTGCGTTACCGCCAAGTTACGTAATCATGCAAATTAATCCTAAAATAATGCGTCCGACGACGTATAAAACTCGTTTAGAAAGATATGCTATCGTAGATTATTTTATATACCTACATTGTACAACATACAGTAGGACTGAATTAACGAGTATTTTTAAATTCATTCATCTAAAGTCAATGCTGTAATGTTGTGCAATAAGAAACTTATAGATTTATATAATTCCCTTTGTTGTCTGTTAAGTCATTTACTTCTATTAAAGATATATGTATAAGAAAGTCGTTTATTAAATGTCCTCTAAATATGTATTAATTTAGAACTCTATTTTTAGTAATAAAACAAAAATCGTTTCTGCAGAACTTTTATTAATTAAGTATTAAAGTTGAATAAACAAAATAAAATATTAATGGAAGAAAGGTAGGTGCTATCTAAATGAATCCGACCCTGAAAGGCACTGCGAGTCTAGGGAGACATTCATTAATCTGTTGTGACAGCACGGTGTTAACTACACGCTACACCAGTAATTATAGATGACGGGACCACAACATGACGTGCGAGACTCATCTCATTTTACTTAACAAACTATATCTCTGACATCCCTCTCATTAAATTTTACGACAATTTTGAACTGGGAGTTGCCCAAAAAAAATCACTAATTTCGGTATCATGTTTTTATTGAATTCCTATAATTAGCTTCACATTCAAACTTATAAGATTCAATGCAATTCATTAACTTGCTCTTTGTTTGTTTATTTTGACGCTACTGAAACCTATTTGGAACATTTTTAATGACATCTAATTTTTGTTCTTATTTTCAGAATCCGTTAACATTTTTGAAGACCGTAAAAGATACCTAGAAAATATCGGTAAATAATTTACAGTTTTATACTATTTCGAACTTAACAATTATTTTGATACCGTGTATGGCGTCATATTTAGTGAAAGGAATTAGGCCGCTAAAGTCCGTTTTATACCTTCTACTACCCTATTTCTTGTACAAAATTTGGTTCAATTTCTTAAACAATTAAAATTATACAGTGAAATGTATCAAAAGTTAAAGTCATACTCGTACATATCGGCTGAGTTGTCTTGCAAAAGCTTGCCGCAAGTATCCTTAATTACAGCACTTATAATTATTTTTTTTATAACAATTCCGTTCATTTATTTGCGAAGTAAATGAAGTACCATCTAAAAAAGAATGATTTAAAGAACTTGAAACAAATAGATTGCCACCTGTAAGCCTCCTGGCAGCCAGGTGCAAACGGATCCTTTCTAAAGCAAAATTTGTCCTCTCAACAATGAAATTTGGTTGCCTATGAAAAAGCTGGCGCAACTTATGGTTGCCAAAATTTGAATGACAGGTTTACGGGAGACTAGAAGCATGCTCTAATCTAGACATTTACTAAACAATATTGGCGTATTTCAATCAATGAATATCTATTCTGTAAATAAAATATCTTTATAATATATTTTGCCATTCAGTTCGGGCACTATTTCAAGAAAATTTAAGATATTTCAAAAATATCAAATTTGCAGATACGTTTTTTCGCGGAGGATGGCAATATAGAGATCAACTGCTGAATATTCATTGAAATGTTGTACATTAATCAGGAACTTACAGCCACGAATTTGAGATCAGATATTAATAATCTAAGCAATATCTATTCTCACCGGTTACATGTACAGAAAGAGAGGAAAAAATCACGTCAAACTAATAGCAATAACAATAATAGTTCCCACTCTACTACATTTTAAATGCACCCTGTCTTTTTAATTTCATATTGTTTCGCGCTCTTAATTGTTTACTTTCAATAGTCGTTTCTTATCAAACCAGTCAACTTTTTTTTTCAGTTCCAACGAATGTTTGCCGCAAATTCGAGTCATTTTAGTGTGTTGTCCTCATTCACATCCATTTTTAAAGTATAATTAATAATTCACAATTACTGTGCCCTGTGACAAGTTACATAATGTGCAATTGTTAACATCGGTTTTCCCACAACCTAACTATATTGTAAATTAAATTTTCTAACAGTACTTTAGAATTGTTTTTCAACATATCAATTTTCTGTAGATCCTGATGAAGGGAAAAAATAGTGCCGAAATATCGATGAAATAAAAGAGCTAACAAGGATATTTTTGCACGTTGTTGTTACCTCAAATTGTTGACCGAAATTCCCCGCTAACGCCAGTCCTATTTTTCAACAAGTACGGTCGATACTTCTTGACGATTATACATGATCTTGGATATTCTAAGATACATATGTATTAGATGGGGTCCACGTTAGTTAACCAATGAACTCTAGGAAAAAAAAATTTGCGCTAGTCTCATAAACTCTCTAGAGGAACGAGGACCATCTTTCACCGACAACGTAGTGGCTGGAGATGAAACATGGCTATCTACGTATAGTCCAGAAAACAAAAATCAGTCAAGAGAATGCGTCACACATTCATCACACTGTCCAAAAAAAATTAAAGTGCAGGCATCTGTGAAAATAATTATGGAACTATGTCCTGGGATCGTCAGAATGTTATTCTTGTTGAATATCTTGAACTAAGCACCACTATAAACAGTTGTCAGCTGTACATACTTTAAATATACTTTTACTCGAAGAAAATTTGTTTCCTTTTTCATATTATAATATCACGAGTAAAAACTGCACCAGACTCGTACATACTGACGTTAAGAAATTAAGGAAGCCATCAGAAAGAAAAGACCAAACAGATATTTACATAACATTGTCTTACACCGTGACAATGCTAAACCCATACTGCGTTTACCACAGTTGATGGCCACAGTGACTTTGAGCGATGGGTTGAAAGATGGCATAGATGTTTATAAAGGAAAGGAGGTTATGTTGAAAAATAATGGGTGGTATGCATACAACGAAGTAGATGCTAATACTTCTCAAATTAGTATATTCTTCGAAGTATCTTCTATTACATAAAGTACCTACTGCAGCTCTGAAGCATATACTACGAAAGTAAAGTTTATACTACAGCACGTAGGAAATACTACACTGCAGTAGTATTTACTATTAAAATGAATCTGAGGCTTTGAAGTAGATACTATAGTAGGTGCTTCTACAGCGAAGTAAAAACTTCTATGTGTTCTTGTGCTCTAGTATCTACTAGATCGCATAGTAAATACTACGATACTGTAGTAGGTACTTCACTTTCGAAGTAGGTGCTTGAAACATTAGCATGTACTTCGTTTTATGCATACCACCTAGTGTCTTGTAACTTAAGGTTTGAATAAATGTTGTACAAGTTTTCTTTTAATTACTTCTTCATTTAAGAGAATTTTAGACTAACCGGCATTTATCACGGTACAAGCCTCATACTTATTTTTTTCTATAATGACCCATAAGCCAAAGCTTTACTTGAAAATAGAGAAAAGCGAAATCTCAAAATATCACTATCTGCAATGATTTTTGTTTTAAATGACAGAATTCACTCTATAAGGCTTACCTTGCATCGTTGTTGCCTAACAGTTCGAGTTTTCCTCTTTTTTTTCAAAGGAAACACTAATGTTTTGTGATTTTAATTGTAATCTAAAAATTAAAAACATTTTATTTTTTAGTTTTAATGAAGGCCACGTAGGCACTTGAAACACACTCTTACATGACTAGTAATAAGTAAAATCAGCTGACTGAAATGGACTATTATTCAATTATTGCTTTATGAAATATAATTCATTGGAACGTATTTTGTAACATTTATATTTATTTACATTTATTCATAAATTTGATTACAAGCCAGTGTATAATTTGTTATGCAGAATGATTCAAAAGGACCACACCAACACGTGGGCGTTCTTTAGAATCATTTATTTGTTCTCAAAAATGTAACGAAAATTTTTCTACAAGCTTTCTTTAAGAAGACATAGTCCTTGAAAGATACGAATTTGATGTTGATTTTGTATTAATTAGATAATGTAATTTTATGTTTTTATTAATGAGAACCGTAGATATAGGCACGTAAAATTTTCCTTGTTATTAAACATAATTCGTATTAAGTAATAAAACAGCAAAAACTCTTTGAAAATTTTGAACAAATATTGTCGAAAAGAAGCCTCGAGTCACTATAAATTTATAGTGACTCGAGGCTTCTTTTCGACAATATTTGTTCAAAATTTAAATAGTCACTAATATCATGGATAATCCTTTGACTCTTTGAAAATATTAACATTATTTTAGATGTAACATCGGCAAGGGTGCAGCAAAAATTGGGTGTCACTATAGTTACCTTAGTTTGACATGTGACCTTAAATGAGCGTTTGCTTCTTTTAATTTCTGATTTTTCTAGATTCTTTGAAAGTTTACCATATTTTTTGGCAATCACGCCTGGGCCTACTTTACTCCTCATCACTTTATTACTTAAGAAACTTGACAATAGCTAAATAAAATAAGGTATTAAGAAGTGATAAATATTATTGTATCAAATTTGATTTCTCAACAATTCAGTGCAAATTCAGTTGTCAACAAAAATGAGGGGTACTTATGATCTATGGTTCGATTAGCTGCAAATATAATTGCTGGTCACCTATTAATAACGCTTTTAGGAAATACAGGACCATCTATCCTATCATCCTTTGTCTCTTTCAAATTAGTAAGTGCATCTACAAGGCGCAGCGCTCTCTATTTATGATATCTTTAAACATTTACATGTATCTAGAAAATCACGCACCGTAAAATTACTCTAAAAGTATATATTTGTGCTCCTATTAACGTTCTCTATCACTTCCTAATCGGTGGTGCGACCCTTTTGAATCATATTGTATAGAAAACATACTATATACTGTATACTGTAGTACAAAAAAAACTATTTTAGGTGTAGCATAAGTGATTTCATGTCTTCAAGAAAGTCTTAACGGATTTTCCATGATGTTTGTGACAAATAAAAATAATTTAGACTCGTAGATGCCAAAGGTCACAAAAAACTAAGTCACAAAAAATTTATTGCATTACTGCATTTATTGGGTTTTTCGCGCGAGCTCCACATTTACCGTTAGTAGCTTTCTTGAAGATAATTTAGACTCGTAGATGCCAAAGGTCACAAAAAACTTAGTTTTTTGTGACTTAGTTTTTTGTGACCTTTGGCATCTACGAGTCTAAATTATCTTCAAGAAAGCTACTAACGGTAAATGTGGAGCTCGCGCGAAAAACCCAATAAATCCAAAAAAATTAAATATGTCACAAATTGCGGAAACAAAATATTGTGCAAAACCTAAATTTTTCTAAGTAAACTTTTTTTAACGCATATTTTTATTGAAATGTTATTGTAACATGTTTAGTTTATGGCCTGTTACTACCCTACATACAGAGTTAAACACTAATAGGAATGAAACTTCAAATTCATGTAAAAAATACATTTTCCAAAAAAAGTGTGAATATTAATTAAAATGAGAACAAAGAGGATAATCTTAAACATGGACAACATTTTCTTCCGTCAGACAGTCAAAGATCTTTTCGTTGCATTTCATCTTCCTGATATCCTTTATTTTCTAATAACTTCTTATACCAGCCTAATTTCTTGTTTTCCTTCCAGTATTTATCGAACTGCTTCTCCAAAAAATTTGCCAAAGTTTGGATTCATCGGATTTATCTGGTTTTGACCCAAAACATCATTTTTTGTTGGAGCTAGAAGAGTTTCCGAGCTTCTTTCGCCTACTATGTATTGTTATATACACATATTCAGTTGTTTAGTTGTTATAATAAGTTCAATAAAATCTTGTTCGATATACATCTTCTTCGTGTTCGTTTTACCAGAAACTCAACAGGTTACGGGCCCAGAAACGTTGGATTGCGCGATATAGAAGTGATTTCACGACATTTTTCGTAACTTCAGTTGATCAGATCATAGAACGAATCAGGGCAAGTACAAACGTTAAGGAACATGAATTTCTCTAACGTATCGCGAATAGAATGCTTAAATAAATGCAACTACGATCATAAACTATGATACGTGGAAGCTTCACATGGAAGCGTTACTTATAAAAAATGATGAATGGGATTTGGTCAGTAGAGAAACTCTGAAACCGGAACTTGTGACAGATGATCCCAATTCGGTTACAATTATGAACCGTTGGATGGGTAGAGATCGAAAAGCCCGTTCTGATATTATCCTGTGTATCGGTGCGTCCGAGCTAAAAGTCATCAAAGGATGCAATACTTCTCGGGAAGTGTGGTTAAAATTGGAGCGCACGTACATGTCAAAAGGACCGACTAGAAAAGCATCCCTATTAAAGCAGCTAACTCTACAACGAATGGAGGAAGGGGGAGACATGCAAGATCATCTAAATAAATTTTTTGATGCCGTTGATCGACTCAGCGAAATGGAAATAGATAGCAATGCTGATTTATTGTCAATCATGCTTTTGTACAGCTTACCACCAAGTTTTACAAATTTCCGCTGTGCAATCGAGTCGCGTGATGAACTACCTACTCCTGATGTACTCCGTGTCAAGATTATTGAAGAATTTGAAGCGCGGCGAAATGATTCGCAAGCTATAAGTTCAAAAGCCTTGAACGCTAACAAAGGTAAACCTAAAAATCAATCATACAAACGTCATGGTGGGATTGGTAATAAGGTCGAAGCAACTGAACGCGAAAGAAAAATAATCTGTTTCAAGTGCAAGCAAAGAGGACATAAAGCTGTGAACTGTACAAGCAAGAAGAAGATTGGAGATGATTCGAAACATGCGAGTAATGCTACGATGCTCGTCTCAAACGCCTTACTTACCTCGTCTACAAATTGCGAACGTGTATGGTGTTTGGATAGTGGAGCAACATCACACTTATGTAGTGAGTTGGATTTATTCTCAAATGTTGATCCATCGAAACGTGGTGAACTGAATCTTGCGAATAATAAGAAAATAGAGACAATCACGGAAGGAACAGCCAATTTTGTGATCGAAACAACGAACAATCAAACAAATGTAATCCTTGAGAAGGTGTTATATGTACCTGAATTGTGTATGAACTTGTTGTCAGTGGCAAAAATGACAGATCACGGACTGAAAGTATTTTTCGAAAAGAACAAAGCTGTCATATCTGATTCAAATAGAAACACGCTATTTATTGCCAAAAGGAATGGAGGCAAATACATGAAAGCAAATTAAAAGGGGACGCCTGCGCCAGTGTGTCAAATAAAAAAAATGACACGTCATTTGAACTTTGGCACCGTCGAATGGGCCACCTTAACGTCAAAGACCTTACTGAAGCTAAACGTAAGGGGCGCGTGTGTGGTGTTGATTTTGACCCTACAAAAGTTAATTTTGATTGCTCTGTACGTGCAAGGAAAACTGTCTACATCGCCTTTCCCAGCGAAATCAAATACAAAAACAGAAATTCTTGACTTAATCCCATTCTGATGTATGTGGACCAATGCGCATCGAATCGATTGGCAAGGCAAGATATTTCATGGAATTTATTGATGACAAATCGTTGGTGCGAAGTCAGATTTTAAAATGTAAAAGTGACGTATTTCAAATGACGAAAGATTACGTTTCTTTAGTTGAAAATCAGAAGAATAAATGTGTTAAATGTATGCAAACAGATAACGGTGGTGAATACACGAGTGAAGATTTCAACAAGTATTTAAAGAAGAAAGGGATAACCAGACGATTAACAGTGCCGTATTGTCCCGAACAAAATGGAATTTCCGAAAGAAAGAACCGGTCACTGCTTGATACTGCAAGATGTTTGTTACTAGATTCCGGATTGCCAGCTGCATTTTGGGCCGAGGCTGTTAACACGGCCAACTACATAAGGAATAGATGTCCAACAAGAGCCTTAGGTGGATGACTCCCTTTGAAGCATGGAATGGTAAAAAACCTGATCTCAGCAACCTAAGGAGGTTTGGATGCAGAGTACTGTGTTTGAACAATAAACCGAACCGCAGCAAATTTGACTCCAGGTGCAAAGAAGGAATTTTTCTTGGGTATTCTGAGCAGACTAAGGGTTATAGAGTTTGGCTAATAACGGCGACCTTGAAGAGACGATTTTTATGGAATTTCCTAAACATTTCAGAGAAGCTCTGATGACGATTTGCGATAACAATCCAAATACGGAAAGAGGTAATAAAGCAAAGAAGATGCTGAAAGAGATTTCGATGGGTGAAAAGGTGTGTTTATTAAAAAAATCCTTATACGGGTTGAAACAATCTGGAAGAAGTTGGTTCATGAAGCTTGATAAAATATTAAAAGATCTTGGTGCTAAGCAGAATGGAGCTGATACATGTCTATATCAATTTGATGATGGTGATGATTCTGTTTTAATTGCTATATATGTTGATGACATATTAATTGCCTGTCGTGATGTAAAGAAAATTGATAGAATTTTTCGGTATCTATCTTCTCACTTCAAAACCAAGGATTTAGGCGAACCTACATCTTGTTTAGGTATGGAATTTTCAAGAACTCATGATACAACTACAATTAGCCAAAAGGGATACATCGACGATTTGCTCAAAAAGTTTAATATGAGTGAATGCAAACCAATTAGTACACCAATGGACTGTAATGTGAAATTTACCAAAATGGATCGACTATGTACTGAATATGAGAGAGGACTTCCATATCGAGAGCTAGTAGGTGCTTTGACTTACTTAGCCACAAGCACTAGGCCAGATATTAGTCATATTGCAAGTCAAGTAGGACAATTCAGTAGTTGTTATGGTGAAGTTCATTGGAAAGCGGCAAAACGCGTTCTCCGATACCTCAAGGGAACTCGAAACCTTGGATTACGGTATAAAATGGATGACGAACCTTTAAAAGAATATGTAGATGCGGATTGGGGAAACTGTCCCAACGACAGGAGATCGTACTCAGGTTATTTATTTATTTTAAATGGGAGTCCCATTTCCTGCGAATCCAGAAAACAAAGGACGGTAGCACTATCTTCCACCGAAGCAGAACTCATGGGGATGACTGACTGCATAAAAGAAGTTTTGTATCTGCTAAGATTATTGGAAGAGGCAGGCCTTGATGAACTGGGAGAGATAACTGTCTTCAACGATAGTATGGGAGCTCTGAAACTAGCTGAAAACCCTGTATACCATAGCAGGAGCAAACATATAGATATGCGCTTCCATTTTATCCGCGATGCTGTACAGAATGGCGACGTCCGATTGGTACATATCTCGACTGAAGAAATGATAGCAGACATACTCACGAAGAGTTTACCGAAACCAAAACATATCCGTTGCTTGCAGATGTCTGGTCTAAACCTAGAACAATTAAAATAGTAGCGAGCCACAACTCGAAGGAGAGTGTTGGAGCTAGAAGGGTTTCCGAGCTTCATTCGCCTACTATGTATTGTTATATACACATATTCAGTTGTTTAGTTGTTCTTCGTGTTCGTTTTACCAGAAACTCAACATTTTTGACATGAAATTAAAGACTATTTAACAGGATTTGCTAATAAATGGACATAAATTTGTGTAGAGCTTACTAAACCGCGTACCAATCCACCAAAAAGTAAAAATTGATTCCAAGTAGATTTATCGGGTTTTGCGCGCGAGCTCCACAAATATTCATCCTTGTTTCAACCCAAACTAGTGAACCTCGTCATGATAAACATGAAAGTGTTTCTTCTGCCTGTTGTCGCAAGAAGGTCCACTTAATTGTGCCGCGCGACAGAGCCGATAGGATAAAGGTTAATTACTCGACAAACTGATTAATTTTTCTGAGGGCATCTCGTCATGTGTAAAACACGCAACGCACAGCGGCACGCATCCCTTCGCTCACGCATTTTATAACTTTTATCTTGAAACAAATCCAAGTTGTTCTAATATACAGTGAGAGTGTAAAGTGTACATTCAGGTGCAATGCAAAAAATACGCAATTTAAATCAAAATTTTTTGGAATTTTCTTAAAAATTAATAATTTATGCTTTATACTGATTATTCCAAACTTTACACTCTCACTGTAACTCGATTAAAAAAAAAAAACTTTCATCGAACACGGTGACAAAAGAGTTTATAAAACGTGTCCAACAATAATTATTGTAGTCCTAGGTTGCTGTGGAATCAAATATGAATATAAACTCTTACTTCGCATCGTTGAATTGACGTCTCAAATATTGACTGTTAAACAACAAATAACTTCTTGTTTATGAGTTTAATGTTTTATTGCAATTTGAAACAATAATTAGTTAAAATACTTGATTCTACAGCCACCCAGGACTACAATAATTGTTGGGCATCCGTTAGAAATAGGAAATAATACACACTGCACAGATCTTTTTTTACCTTGTCACAGTTATAAATTTATTATCAGATCACAGTTACTCCACAAGTCATTACTCTTTTTATTAAAACCATATATTCAATTAAAAACATTATTCAAAGTAGCTTTTAGAACGTTAACTTGGCGAGTGCCGTTAGAAAGCACGCAAAACGAATTCCATAAGTATTAGTTTTATATTCCATGCTGCAGTGCACACGTACGCTTTCATGAATTAATTCATAAATAAAATCGTTTTACACTTGCATGAAGAAAATTAAATACAAACCGCAATTATACACATTCGAATAATTTAGTAAAGTTCTCAATCGAACAGAGCCACTTTTAAGGTGTCAAATATCATAGAACTTGTGGTGCATTTATTATTATGTTTTTATAATTTCATTCTAAATTCACACGCATTTGCCGATTATTCCGCCGGAAATATGAGGTTATACCATATGTCCAAATCATTTTTTAATAAAGGTAGGTCATGGAGTGTAAAAATCTACAACACCAAGCAGTTTTTGAAGTTAGTGACATATCAAGCTTTAAGATATGGCCAATTAAACTTCAATTTTACTTAACTACTCAAGAACTGGACAATATTTTAATGTAAATAATGTAATAATTTATCTTCCATGGCCTACCTTTATCAGAAATTTATTTGGACATATGTTACATAAGAAACTTGAAACACTTTCAAAATTTGAGGCAATAGACTACGATAGTGATATACACTATGCCCACAGACTAAGTTCACTACTGGAAAAAGTTTTTATTTTTATTCTTGTGTTTTCGAAAAATGTTACATTCCGATTACTAGCTGAAAAAAAATTCAAAAACCTAATTAACGGGTTTATTTTGTTATTACAAATTAATTAATTACATTATTTTGTTTTCCTACGCTAAGTATTTCCCACCCACATTTGCACATTCTTCCACCCTATTTCTAAATTCCCTCCCAGCATTTGCCTAAACTAATACATCAATTTCTCTCCCGTAACATCAAGAATTCTTTGTTTCAAAATTTCTAAATTGTTTCCAAAATGAATCTCATACATCTGTTTCACATACATATCTCCAAAAAAGAAGTTCATAAACTGATTGCTCAAAAGAGGCTCCTGCACCTGTGATCCCACAAAGACAATCCTGTAGACCTACATTAATTAATCAACGGATACTCACCGTTATCGGTATTTATATCTACAAATGTGCAGTATTTGTAAGGAAAAATGTAGAGGAATTCGAAAAGAATAACTTGTACCACCAATATCCTACTAGACATTGCACAACCCTGAGATCCCTATCTCACAACACTTCCCTATTCGAAAAATCTCCCCATTATTCATGTGTTGTAGTGTACAATAAACTCCCCAAAGAGATAGTAGCATGTGTGACATTAGCCCACTTCAAGGCCAAATTAAAGCAGCATTTTATTGCTAAGAGCTACTACAGGCTTGCTGATTACTTACACTAGGTTAATTTGTAACAAGTGTCTAAATAAAAACCAGGTCAAGTGGGTTGTGATCGAGAATTTATCCATTGCATTTACATAGCAGAATTACTAAATGTAGCCTACTTGACCAGGTTTTTATTTAGATACGAGTTAGTATATGTATGCGATATGTAAATGTCTAATTTGTCTAAGATAGATAGATGTTTAGTTTGTAACTTTGACCTGTCCAATATCGCATGTCTGATCTACTGGGCGAATAAAATTATTGTTATTATTAAATTATTATCATAAGGTAGGTAAGAAGACCTAGCCGGTCAGTAAATTGGTTCGAAGTGAGCAATCGATCGAACGGAAAAGTAAATTTGTTCCATATTTAAATAGTGAAATGCTGGTAACGAGAAATTTTGAAGTAAATCTACGTAGAGATTGTGTTACGTTAGGTTCATTTCATTATCCATAAAGTGTGATCCGATAATTCTGCCTACCACAACAAACATTTATTTTCTTGCATCGCTGACTTTACACATGAATTATGAAATTTGGATTTTCTTGATCCCAGTAACTACAATTTTGAGATGAAAATTTTGTTATGAAAAAAGTTTATTATCTAAATTTTTTTCCAATCCACAAAGAAAAATGTAATCGAATGCATCTTCCAAAGTATGAGGACTATTTTTATGCTATCTACCTAACCGTGTAACAAATGAGCGACGATGTCAAGCCAATTAGCTGTTCAGAAACTTAAGGATACATTTGATCAGTTTACAGAGTGGTGCACTCTCAATAAATTGGTGATCAATGTGGATAAAACAGTCATTATGCGACTATCTAATATCTATAATAAAAAGCCAGAAATTAGATTCAACTTAAATAATTGTATTATCAAATCCTCTTCTACTGCATCTTATTTGGGTATCGTAATTGACCACTGGGCTTACCATGTTCAAGAAGTGTGTTCTAAGCTAAGTAGGAGCTTCTATCAGATTTCTAAAATGAAACCACCCTAAACAGTGTCATCTCTTAACCATTTATTATTCAATAGTTCAATCACACATTAGCTATGGAATTGTGTGTTGGGACCTTTGCCCAGACTCGCACCAGGTATTTATACTTCAAGAAAGGATTATACGTCTGATATTCGGTCTCCGTCCAACCAATAGCTGCAAGCCAATTTTTTCATCAAATAAAATAATTACTTTTCCTTGAATTTTTATTCTCAAAGTGTTAACCCATATTCACACCTACATGTATGCATGTGTAAGTCACGCAGATTAACATTTCAACCAGGATGTGTAATAATCTTGTAATGCATTAATTTGAACATTCCATGTTTAAGAGGTCACCCAATTACATTAGAATAAAATCATATAATTTAAACGTTTCTTATTTACCAAAGCTTATTATACCGTGGATGAATTCATAAGTGATATATCTGATCCTGAAAATCCAAGTGACATGCTTCTGTACCCATGACTGTGATTTGTGATTCTTGTTGCATATTTTTGTTTTATTTTTGTTTTGACATGTCTGTTGTAATGTACAACACTAAGGCCCGGTTTTTCAATATCAAGTTAAACTGTAACTTTCGGTTTATTTCCATAGCGACAATTGTGTTCTTATGGGAGTAAACTGAAGGTTAAAGTTAACTTGCGATTGAAAAACCGGGCCTAAGGCCCAGTTTCATAAAACGTAATTAACCACTCGATCAAGTTAATCATGTGATCAAGCAATATCATTGGCGGAAATTTAAACTTTCCTCCAATGATATTGCTTAATCACATGATTAACTTGAACGAGTGGTTAACTACGTTTTATGAAACTGGGTCTAAGGGCCGGTTTGTCAGTATTGGTTTAAACTCCAGTTCAAGTGCACTCAGTTCATCACTTGATCTCAGTTCTCTGTCATATAAATTAGATGCTTGATCTTTATTTGAAAAACGACTTTTACTCTAAACTCAGTTTAAACTCTGAACTTAGTTTAAACTAATATTGAAAAACCGGCCCTAAGGCCAATAACGTTTATTTTTATCAATTATTAAAATCTAGCTGTGACATTAGAAGTACGTGTACTAAGTTATGTTTAATTTGTCCAGTTTAGGTCCAGTTATACAGTGCCAATATAAATTTAAGTTGAAGCTTAAACACTTAACAACGATTATTTGAACAGTTAAGTGTTTAAGCTTCAACTTAAAGTTAAGCTGGAATTGTACAACTGAGCCTTATAGAGATTTGGGGAGATTTATTTATTAATAAAATGAGTAAAATTAAGGTGGTACATCGCAATGTCATAAAGTTCTTGACAAAAGAAGACCCAAAAACTATTTATGAAAGAATGGTTACTATGTATGGGAAAGATGCACCATTTTATTTATATTTAGTAATATTTTGAAATTGTATTTGTGTTTGTACTTTGGCTATATTAGACTGACTGATTACCATTCACGTATAAGCGCGCAACATCTATGTTGCCGCTTCAACTGTTGCTATCTCAAACTGGTTTTAACCAGAAAAACGTTCCGAATCCGTCCTCTGGTTATGAAGAAGGTGGATTTCCAGATTGCTTACACCTGAGCAATAACTAGTCAGAAAAGAAATTTCTTAAGGAAGTTTGGCCGCGTTGAAAAACGATAGAAATTTTCTTTTTCAAATTGTCACTGGGGATGAGACCTGGGTATATCACTGGACACTAAACAGAAATCCATACAATGAGTTCATAAAGGCTACCCACCAGTAAAAGAAGCCAAGACAATTTTCTGGAAAAAAACTTATGGCAACAGTTTTCTGGGATGCTAAAGGAGTCTTGCTTATTGAGTATATGCCGAGGAGTTTTAACATAAATGGAGAAGCATATGAAAATACAATTCAATTCCTGCTCAGGAGGAGTAACGCCCACATTCTTATTCGCAAAGAAACTTGTTGCTGCACGACAGTTATCAGGTTTATAAGGCAAGGTTTAGCAAATCGATAGTTGAATGGCAAAAGGAATTTTCTCCTTTTTTTTAAATACACTGATTACAAGTAGCATAAGCTTTAATGTGACAGAAGGATAAAACTGTAAAATATATTTTTGAAAGGCAGTTTGTATTATTTGCGATATAATTATATTAAATAATACGGTAAAATAAAACTTCTTCTGCTTCTGCGGCACACTTTAATAAAAAGCAGATAGCTCCTTTTGCCATTTAATTACCAAAATATAATCAGTGATTGTGGTTTCACAGAATTTAAAGGCATCCACCTTACAGCCCTGATCTAGCTCCGTCAGAGCTAAAAACTTAAAAAATCATCTGAGGGGAAGGCATTTTGCTTCTGATTAAGCACCTAAAGAAGCTGTTGAATAATATTTTGCGAAGCTGTCGAAGAAATTTTTTTGTGAGGGTATGATACAATTGGAAAGAAGATGGAATAAGTGTATAAGTGTTCAAGGGAGATACGTAGAAAATAAAGGATTCTAAATCTAATACGTGATTTTGTCATGCCTAGATAAATAATGTAAAAATACGCCCTCGTATCTCTGAATTTTGGTTTACATAGCCGAATTTTTCTGTCCTTTGCAATAAAAACTGCTAAGATTTAAACCAGTGGCTGTTCTACGTAAAGACATGTGCGGTGTTTTAATTACACATTTTTTAGGTGCTTTCACTATCACTGACCCATTCGGAAAGGAAATTTTTTATAAAAGATCTGAACTACGAAGTTATAGGAAACATTTCCGATTCCCTAACATTTAATTAAGTAAACTGGCCGCTTTATAGTTAACAATTCTGACTGACGAAATTTTATTCGTAAATTAATGACATGAAGAAAATGTTGCTTAATATTTAAATCTTTTAACTTCATTGGTACTAATTTACAGCTTTAACATGCGATTTTGCCTTAAAATAATCCAATTTTATGACCGTTCTTACTATTTTATCTCGAGTGTAAACATTAGTCGCTTCATTTTTTATGTATGTTTTCTACATTAAAGTTCGATTAGATCACTGCCTTATTATATCGTGTCTTAATATAAATCTCACGTAGCACCTAAATTGTTTATCTTATTTGTGAGCGATTAATCAATTTATCTCAGATTCGATAGTTTGCTCTGCTTGACATTCGGAAATTAAAACTGAAAAAAATAAAGTAAATATTAATTTTATTCTTGAAATTATAAATATTAATGTCAAATAAAAAAGTTCAAATTAATCACATAGACATGCACTCAATAATAATTACAAACATTTTCCTTTTACTATTATTTGGAACGAATTATTTGTACTACATACTTTGATCATATAAAACTTAAAGTGAAAGCTATAACAATACACGAGTACTTTTTTTCTATCTAAATCTAGAACGATATTACTGATCAAATTGTTGTATATATTTAAATCAAAAATAAATGTATACATGGTATTCATTTTTTACTGTGATTTTTCGGAAAACATTAAATTTCTTGAAGACCTCTAAAGTTTTGAGGCACACGATGATTATTTCAATCATACTTTTGAAAATGTTTTTAATTAGCTGTGAGCAATAGTCACGATATCAGTAAACTAAAATTGTGTTATTGTGATATTTTGCGATATTATAAATTTATACAAGGTGCATATAATGCATGGAATCACCTGTAAACGCTTTGACATTTAGTGGGATTAAGTACATCTTTTGGCATGAATTACATTTTTTTGTGGAACAGGTTTTGCCGAATGCCACCAACTCGAATTTCTTAAATGGTAACAATTTATCATCACATGTTCAGAAAATGAAATTGATATGTCCGATTCTGAATTCTACGCATTTGACCCACCTACGAAAGCTACGAGTACGTTTCTTCCGTCCGATGAAAAGAGTCATATTAACCATATGGAATTACAAAATCAAATATTAACAGCTATCTCCAAATATACATTTCCCTTTTCTTTTCAATAAGGCTTTATAGAAAATGAAAGAAATCATTGAAATCAATCCAAAGCAAGTCGATTCGTCTCAAGTCCTTGGTCTAAAACATTCCACGATAAAACGCAATTCAATTTAATTAGTGGTGATTTCTAGCAATGGGAATTTTTCCTTTAAATAAGGATGAAAGTATTCAAACGATTACCTAATGAAGAGGAGAACCCAAGGAATGAAATCAAAAGTGTGCTAACGGATTCACTCAAAGAAAAAGATTTGGAAGCTCTCACCGACCAATTAGAAAAAAGAAACGACTGTAAATTCCGGCGTGGATGAGTACCTACTGCTACATTTGATAGTCAAAATTAGGCTTCAAGAAGAGAAAAAGTGAAGCCATTAAACAGTTCGTACTGGTAAAGTTTCACTCGCCATGTGGGGAAAAAAATTAATCTGTGTGCCACATAACAGAAATCTCTCCCTTTTGTATAATTCTATTGGAGGGAAGAAAAAGTTCAAATTGGTTCCAGATGATACCGAAATTGAATCTGATGATATCCCGGCTTTTGTACGTAACACCAGTAAAATACAGTGTGGTGATAAAGTAAGGAATAAATTCATTATTTTCTTAATGCTCAATGTACACGAAAAACGTCGGGACAGATCAATTTTAGATTTTTATTGCGGATCTGATGGCCTAGGTAATTTTTTTATTTCGTTTGTCATTTGTCACTAGTGACGTCATTGAACATTTTTGGAATGACCTCATTTTATTCATTTCATTTGAAGGCTCATGGTTTTTATACTATTTTTGACATGCAAATTTTGAAAAATGGACTACAGAAGAATTTAATTTAATCTTGATCATTCAGGAAACCATGGAATACATTTTTAATGCATGTGTAAATGGATTAAACAAGCAAGAAATACTGAAAAAGCTAAGAATGTCTTAAACTGATATGAAGGAAAAAGAAAATCATAGTATCTCATAACAGATGTACAAACTGTCTACCATTTTCTAATTTACAATATCCTATTCGATTAAAAAATTCGTCCTGCACTTGATTTGTAATGTTTGAAGTAATTAAGCGGATTTCTTGTCTTATTCTGTCTTTTAGATCATTCAGATTATTCGAGCTGTTTACATAAACCTTGCTTTTTACATAGCACCATAGAAAGTAATCAAGTGGCGTCAGATCCGAGACCTAAGTGCCCACTCACTACTTCCTTTACCTCATAATTAAATTTAGCATCAACAAGACGGAACGCTCCTCATTATTCAAGGTATGTCAGAGAACATTTAGACATAACTTTTCCTGAGAGATGGAAAGGACGTCGAAGAAGTATTAAGTGGCCACTTAGGTCTCTGCATCTAACGCCACTTGATTATTTTCTATGGGGCTACATGAAAAGCAAGGTATATGTAAGTAGACCGAATAATCTGAATGGTCTAAAAGACAGAATAAGACAAGAAATCCGTTTGATTACTTCAAACATTATAAATCGTGTGTAGAACTAATTTTCTAATCGAATAAGATATTGTAAATTAGAAAATGGCATATAATTTGAACATCTGTTATGAGATGCCATGGTTTTCTTATTTTTTCAAATCGATAAGTTCCCTTATTTTCCTCAATTTTTCATTTATTACAGTTTAAAGTAACATTATTAGCTTTGTTAGCATTTTCGCTTGTTTAATGCTATTTACACACGCAATAAAAACGTATTCCATGGCTTCCTGAGTCATCAAGATTAAATTATTCTCTTGACCATTTTTCAAAATTTAAATGTCAAAAATAGTATACTGTCAAAAAAGCTAAACCACGAGCCTTCAAATGAAATGAATAAAATGTGGTCATTCCATTTAAAAAAATGTTCAGTGACGTCACCAAGGACAAATAACAATCGAAATAAAAATTTTACCTAGGCCATCAGATTCGCAATAAAAATCTAAAATTGTCCTGTCTGGCGTTTTTCATGTACAATGAGCATTAAGGCACCCGACTTCCTTCCCGATATACGCCTAAAACATACTCAATAAAGAATCAATATAACAGAATTAATATTCACTGTATTAATTCAGATTTTTTTTATACGTATAGTAAACATCATATTCTACACGGGGCTGCAGCTGAAATATTGAAAATAATAGTTTAAAAGCTAATAATTTTAATTTTAAAACGTATATTTGTAGCAAAATTTGACAGGAATTCAATATTTTTTTTCTAAATAAATTGGATCTTTTCATAAATAATGACGACAGTCCCGTGTCATATAATCATTTTACAAAAAGTTTACGTTTTTTCCTAAAAGAAAAACTATAAAATATTTCCTACAAACGTATTGTTCGCAAGCTATGATTTTCATTTAACTTGATTCTCAAATCGAAACATAGATGTCCTCTGAAACTCACATTTCTAGCAAAATATCTGATTGGTGGTTACGACAAAGACCAACCCCTTACATTTTATGCGTGATTTATTTAAGCAGACCTAAATAAAGGAATGCGAACCATCAAATATTCGCGGGAATTTTAAATTTGGAAAAGTGGCAGGTGAGTTGTGACAATGTGCTAAGCGTTGATGAGCACTAGTTTCAATAGAGATAACCCGATAAAGTAGATCGTGGTTGTGTTTAAAAGTGTTCTATGTTTAAAGTGATGTTAATTTTGAAATAATTACGGTACTGTTTTATATGCGAGAAAACAACTTAAACAAACATAGTGAAGCAGTTTACGATACTGCTAAATCTCAAATTATAGAGTAATGCATTGAAAGATAAAAATGGCATTAAATAGTACATTTAAAAAAATTAAAAGAATTAAATCTAAAACATACAACAGAGAAGGATATACTGAAGTGCGAAGTCACATCGTAATCGTATGATTATTATAAACATAATAGGGATCGATCGATATTTTCCTTTAAAATATCGATTTTTTGAATCGACATTAAACTTCCGATTTTCAGTACATGTCGATACGCGTATGTACGAATCGATTCACTAAATAATTTCGGGACAGTCGGCGATTTAATTGACATGCTCAAGAAATTTTCAATTTTTTTTTCAAGAATTATTTTTGTCATGAAATAAAATCTGTGGCCCAATAAATTATTATTATTATTATATTTTAAATCGATCTCTTTTAATATCGATATATTTTAACAAGTATCAGAGTCAAATCGATTCGGACTCGATTCGAAAATTCGATTTTTTTTAATTTTGGTGCATCCCTAAAATATAACCTAACTTTTTATATCCATTTAATTACGCTTTTCTACAAAATGGATAATAAAAAGCAATTAATGAATTAAAACATTTATTTTATTACATAAACCTCCAAGATGTAAACAAAGCCTTTGACAGTTGGAGTTGACGCTGTTGACAACTTCAAGGTTGCGACATACGTACTAAGCTACAGATGTTCGATTCAGAATCGATCTTTTGGAAGGTCGATCTTTTTCTCATAAAAATCGATTCTGTTTGCAACTGATTTATTAGTGAATCGATTTTTTTTTCAAGAATGGAATCGATTTTTAAATTTGGAATTGAAAGCGTTTTACAGCTTTGACACCGCGTAAGAAATGTTAATCTGACTGCGACTGACCGAAACTTAACCGCGTATTTTGAGGATTATTCTTGGCACTCGATAGATTTGACATTAGACGTGATAACCTAAGTAGAATAAATTCTGCTAGCACCAAATTAACGCAGTGCTCTAAAAAATAACTGTTCAGTATTATGTATTGCTGTTTTAATATAAACTAATCGATTTTTATATTTCGATTCAAAAATCGATTCTGTTTACGTAGATCGAACATCCCTATACTAAGCTACGACTTTCCGTCATAAAATAAAAGCAAGTTCAATAAAAGTTATAATAAGAGTATTACTTCATTAAATAATTAATTAATATATTACTTTTACTGCGAAAGAAGTAATAGCTGCCGTGATTTATTTGTTTATTGTAATTATTTGGTAATAGAAACCATAAGCGAATCGAAAAGTTATAGTTTCAACGGGCATATGCGTAAGGTATACTTTGACGGATCGCATTCCTTTATTTAAGGCATACTGTTTATTTATAAACTCTTTAAAAGTATGTATGTAAGTGCCAGCAGGTATAATATGTACAAATGTACATCCTATGTCAAAAGGCAAATCTTGACAATTTCAGAGAAAAAGCGTGAAAGAGAATTTTTGTCTCAAAAACGACGTACTTTTCACATCCCACTTGTAAGCAGAGTGTGAAAAATGCACCCGTCGTCATGGAAATAATGTAAACACAAGACTTCTTGAAACAGATGAGAGAGACACAAAATATATTAAAAATCGTGAGTGAGAGAAATACGATTATACGCCCAAGATGCTCTACACAGAGAAATATATGTAGTGAAAAGTAAAACAATTGTAGCTGAAATGAAGCCAGTAACAGATTGTATTGACAAAATTCTTTAACATGATAATATTCTTGTTTGTAATTTTACTACAATTGTGATAATATTTCATACAATTTGTTACTGGTTTCATTTCAGCTACAATTGTGTTACTTTTCACTACATATTTTTCTCTGTATAAGAGGTGTAATTTGCGAACGTAACAACACAGGAATACAATTGACATTTCTCGAATGTAAAACGACCGTGTGCGCCTATAGGCCAGTTGTATAAAACGAATTAATCACTCGATCAAGTTAATTGTGTGGTTAAGCAATATCATTGAAGGACAGTTTAAGTTTGATCAAGTGGTTAACTTGTTTTATACAACTGGCCCTATGACATACAGCGACCATATTGAGTAACCAATTTGGACGAGAAACTACTGTTAGTGTAGCTCTCCTGTTATTCTTAACTCGTTAGTCAACACTGAATGCAAAACTTCAACGGCGACAGATAATGCATTTATCTCCGTAAAAATTTTTGGTGGGGGTTCATCAGCGACACGCCTACTGACTGTTCCTTCCCTTCACCCTTTAGCCCTTCAGAAACTTTGTGATTGCAAGGCGTCAGCCTTAAGGAAATAATGAATTTCTTCCTTACTTTATCATCTCACTGTATAATAAAACATCTAACAAAATAGACAAAGTACCTACCTAGTCGTAAAAGTAGGTAATGTGAAGTAACCCCGTTATGATTCAAAAGTGCTCATTTCAAATCTACTTGGCCGAATTTCTTTTCCTTTCGTGTAATGGATATTTTGAGAGTTTACTTTAAATTTCCAATCACAAAGAAGGGGGTTTCAAAGTATAATGTTGATCTGAAAAATATAATTTTTTTACGCAAAAGCAATTGATCACAGAAAAGTTATTTTCTGGATTTAGAAAGACCATAAAAGGCCGATATTACTTTTATTTTTATTTTTTTTATAAAAAACTTTAAAACTCGCGTAACCAAACGAACAGTACTTTATGGGAATTCGTATGCAAGACAGTTATGTAAGCCTTACATGCAGCCTAATAACAATGCAAGCAATACCAGTTTATAGGCGTATGATCTCACTAATCCTTGCTGTGAGTCTCATTGCCTGCCGAGTTGCAAAAGGCGCTCCAGGACCTACAAGAACCATCGAAAATGCAATTCTAAAACGAAAGAAATACAAACGGAACCCCAGGAACGATAACAATTACACAAACTCATTCCTCTCCCCGAGTTTGGGGGGATTAGGTACTCAGCCAACGTGGTCTTCATTTTTGTACGACCTGGCTTTTTATTCTTTATAACTAATATTCTTTATAACTAATAAAATGCATACTTTTGGTCTTTTAGAAATAATGTAATTTTCCATATGTTACGGACTTTTTGTATGACCCTGTATATGTATATATATTTTTAGTGTGACTTGTTCATTGAAACGAAATAACCCCCCTGGCTCACGCGTGCATTAGGAAATTAATGCACTGTAATAGCAATGCAAATGAAAAATGATTTTCGTTATCTAAATGCAACCTGCATGTAATTAGGAGTTGCGGTTAACACGGGACGGGTACCGGTCGCGGATAAAGCTAAACCGGAAGCAGTCACAAGTGTCAGTTCGTTCCACGTCAACCCCGATAAAATCTTTTGAATAAACTTTTTTATATGCACTTTTACCCAAGCCTACGAATTAACTTTAACGAAATAATTATAGTGCATTCATACTCTACGCCCATTAGAAATGCTTAACGATATTATTACTGCACTTATATACATTAACTCCGCATTTTATTATTTTTTTTTAATTAACTTTATCTGCAGTATTATCAAAACAGTAATTGTTTTATTAATAAAAAGTGCATCAGAGAAAATACTTTCTTCTCACTGTAGAGAAAAACAAAATTATCACGTGTACGATTCAGTTTTAAGTTCGTTTAAAGTTGTCGAAATAGATAATAGTCAGAGGGTATCAGATCCAGGCTGTATGGAGGATAGTCCAGTTCAATAAAGCCAGTGGCGTCCATAAATTTCTTAACTTTTCTTACTTTAAAGCACATAGCAGTCGTCGTGTAAGAGAAGGATTTCTTTACAGAGCTTATTAGGTCGTTTTTTTTCGACAGCCTTTTTTGAAGTTTTGAAGTGGATTTCGGTAAGCTTCTGCATTAATAATTGAGCTTCCTGATATACAAGATGTTCACCGAGTGCCGCGGTCTTCTCTACCGTCTACAGGCTGTTACAAATTCGAGGCTCACCATTGGGATCTCGGAAACGGTAAGAGATACGAAGTTGGTTAAATTGGGGCAAAGTTGCGTATTTTGGTGCTTAATAATAATCCGTTCTGAAAAATCCTCTACGATTTGTAGTTTTTTAAATATTCCCAAAAAACAAGAAAACGTAATTTTCTTTTTTATTTTTTTCTGAAGTTATTATTGCAGGGATCTTAACAAAATTAATACATTCTACAGGCACTTTTTTAAGCTCTTTACGATGATATCATTAGATTTTACTTAAAACGTTTCGTCTCGTTCTGACCATCATCAACTTCATTTTTCTTATGGGCGCTACATTGGGTTTTAATACCATTGGATAGATCTATTTTTCTGATGCTTTTCCATATATCACACATCCCTATTTAATAATTTGAAACAGCTGGAAATGCAAGAAATTCTTGAAAATAACACTGCAAAGAGAAACATGGTATGCAGTGAAAATAAAAACCAGAAAAGTTCGATATACCTTCGGAGTTTTATTTCATATATCACAAAAGCTGATTTTAGTAAAACTTTTAGATCTAAAAATGAATGTCGTATCCAAGAAAATTAAAAAAATGTTTGTGGTCTTAACAACAACAATTCAGTAATAGCGAGCGAAATTTCCTTCCAACAGTATCCAGAAAGACAACTACAAAACAATAGTTGATTAGATTTGTAATTAAATTATACATTATTATTATTAAAAGGCTAGAAAATATCAAAATAAATTATGCGCATGTCTTTAGAAAACTCGTATCTTAAAAGATGTTACTGCTCGAGGAAATATTATTTCCTGTAGTCTCATAATTTTAAACATTTTATAAATAACTATGAATTACCTCTTCTAATAATTCTCCATTCTCATCATCATTAAGGCGATCTCGATAAGTCCTTCGAGTTTTATGAAAATATCCATAAAGTGCAATGTTTCCATCTAACTTAATAATATTGTTCTGTGTGGATGGCATCTTTTGGGTATTATAGGAAGTAAATTTATCTTGCTATTACTAAATTATTGTTAGCACAATACATTTTAAATTTACAAGAATGAGAGATTTTTAAAGACATAATTTCTTGTAATACTTTCTTGCTTTAATCATAAAATGTATAATTTAATTACGAAACTAATTAAATACTGCGTCATCGTCATTGTTGGAAGTAAATTTCTCTTGCTATTACTAAATTGTTGCTGTCAGCACAATACGTTTTAAAAGTCTACGTTTTTCTTAGATTCACATCCTTCATTTTTATATCTAAAATTTTTCAAAATCTGTTTTTGTGATAAACGAAATAAAACTCCGAAGGTATATCACGCTTTTTGGTTTTTGTTTTCATTGCATACCATGTTTTTCGTTGCAGTGTTATTTTCAACAATTTCTTTCATTTCCAGCTATTTCAAATTATTAAATAGGGATGTGTGATATATGGAAAAGCATCAGAAAAAATAGATCTATTCAATGGTATTAAAACCCAATGTAGCGCCCATAAGAAAAAATAAAGTTGATGATGGTCAGAACGAGACGAAACGTTTTAAGTAAAATCTAATAATATCATCGTAAAGAGCTTAAAAAAGTGCCTGTAGAATGTATTAATTTTGTTAAGATCCCTGCAATAATAACTTCAGAAAAAAATAAAAAAGAAAATTACGTTTTCTTGTTTTTTGGGAATATTTAAAAAACTACAAATCGTAGAGGATTTTTCAGAACGGATTATTATTAAGCACCAAAATACGCAACTTTGCCCCAATTTAACCGACTTCGTATCTCTTACCGTTTCCGAGATCCCAATGGTGAGCCTCGAATTTGTAACAGCCTGTATAGTAACGAGTGGTTTTTTAAATCCGACGTCAAGTTAGCTGTGAAACAATTCATTCATAGCTGTGAAACATTCACAAATGCCTCTTCAAGGCCTACTTTGACGTCGGATTTAAAAAAACACTCGTTATATAAAATATATAAAAATACATAAAATATATAAAATTCGTAACGAGTAGTTAATAACAAAAAATTTCGAAATTTACTTAAGAGTTTGTAAGGTATTGATGTTTAAGTGTAAAAAATTGCTGTAATATGAGCGCTTATAGGCTTTGTTATTTAATTATATTTCGTCCTGAATTTTTGTAGGTAGTCAATACAATATCTTTTCTACAGAAATTTCAGAACGGCTTCGGTCTATCTGTTATTAATATGTAACACAGGGTGTTGAGTTTTACAAAAGATAATTTTTTTCAAAATTTTCAAATGGAACACCTAGTATATCTAAACTCTTCTGAAACACTTTTAATAAGCTTTCATAAAACGCTAAATGTATTTGTCTAAACTAAAGAAATCGCGAGACAAAAATTAATATTTTTTTTTCTTTCAATGTTGACGTTTTAGCCTTTCCGACCGGTCCTTCTGTTTTGATTTGCTGATAAATCAATGAATATGTTTTATTTTTTATTCAAAGTAATTGAATATGTTCCTGTTAAAATAATTCCTATTTTTCTTTACTTTGAAAGTATCTAAATAACGTTATAATAATAATTTTAAAAAAATGAAATTTAGAATCACGTTGCCGTTTGCTAGAAAAAAGGAAAACAGTTGCTATAAGTTTTGAACAGAACAATTATTCAGATTAGTCACCCTACTTTTACAGTTTTGTATTATTGTTTTGTATTGTTGTTTTCTCATATGTCACGTAGACGTAACTCTTCATTATTAAAATGCATTTTAGTATCATAAAAAAAATAAAAAATTGTAAAAGTAGTGTGACATTAATCTGAATAATTGTTCTGCCAATTCAAAACTTATAGCAACTGTTATCCTCTATTTTTAGCAAACGGCAACGTGATTCTAAATTTTATTTTTTGAAATTATTATTATGATAACGTTATTTAGATATTTTCAAAGTACTTAAAGAAAAATAGGAATTATTTTAACAGGAACATATTCAATTATTTACTTACTACGTACTTAATCTTCAGCTTTCCTACTTTTCGGTGTAAAGCTATGTTAGAGTTGAGTATTCGGGGGTTGCTCTCTTTCATATCTTCCTCCACCCCTTTCTGTCTGATGCTAGCTCCTTTATTCTCTCCCATTTTACTCTTCTTTTCTCTGCAGCTAAGCATACTTCCTCGTTCCAGGGTTTTCTGGGCCGGCCTCTTTGTCTTTTTTCTGTTTCCTTAGCTTCAAACACTTCTTTCACTAATCTGTCTTCCCCCATTCTCATTATATGTCCTAACCATCAGTTGTGCTTCTTCTATTGAGGTCTCTACCGATACAATGTTTCCAGAATGTTTCGTTTCGTATTTTATCTCTTTTAGTCTTCCCTTCTATTTTTCGAAGAAATTTCATTTCCGTACCCGTTAGCTTACTTATTTGTTTTCTGTTGTCTCACTCCCATAAGTTTGAATTGATTTCATGACTTTCCTTATTATTTCAGTTTTTATATTGGTTGGAATTTCTTTCTTACTCAAAAAAGTTGTCTTGATACTGTTGAATAGTCTACCTATTTTCGCTAATCTCTCATTTATTTCGTCCTCTAAATTCCCTTTACTGTTGATCATTACTCCCAAATACTTATATAGCTTTTTACTTGTTCTAAGCGTTTTCCATCCAATTCTATGTTGTTTTTCTCCTCTTTTCTTCCGATTACCATTGTCTTCTGTATATTAATCTTCGTTTGAGTTTTTCTTTTTGAGTTCTTCTTTTAGTATGTTTAAATTATTTTGCAATTATTGTTCTGATTCTCCCATAATTATCATGTCGTCTGCGTAGCATAGTTCATTCATTGTGTAGATTTTTGTCTTGTCTATGGGTTCCAAGAATATACCCAAGTTTCATCGCTAGTGATAATTTCTAAAAAAAAGGTTTGGATTTTCCTTTAAAGAGGCTAAACTTTGCGGTGAAATTTTCTTGCGGCACAATTTTTGTTCTGACGTCAACAGCCTAGGAACCCAGCGTACAGATACTTTGGTAAGATCTGAATCTAAATGCAATTTTCTTAAAACTGAAGCTTCAGATATTCCAGTTTGTGTAGCAATTGATGACACTTTCAGACGTGGTACTTCATCACTAAATCCTCAACTTTTTTATTATTTCTATAATACGAACTTCTAGGGATTTTCCTGAATGGATTCTCTACCCCAACGAAACTGCTCTGATCTAAATTTTACTTGGAAATGTGATGGGCACTCGTGTTATTCTCTCGTGGATAATTTTTATTAAAATTAAACTAAACGAGTTTTCCTGAAAAAAAAAGTGAAATTAAATTTGAATATCGAAATGTGGTAAAATTTCGCACAAAAGTAGGTGGCAGGCCAAAAATTATTTACGAGAAAATAACTGTTGAATATAGAAATAAGTCTCTACCTTTCTTTCAAGTGTAAGTCAAAGCAGCTTTAACTATCGGGTCTCTATACAGGATAATGCACAATTATGTCGACTAATTCAAGTATAAGAACTGGAGAAAGGATGAAAATAATTAAAAAGTTAAAACTGTCCAACAAAGAATTAAGGTGGCTAGAAAAATTAGGATAGATTTACATGAACAGAAGACGTCAGTCTTATGCTTGAAAATATTCTCTCTCCATTTAATTTTTCAACACACAGGTTTATTTCGGAAGTGTGGCTGAAATCAGAACCTTGGTATTTACATGTACTGGGTCCTATATGACTGAACGCTTTGTTTTTGCCCAAAAACAAATTATTTAATGTGTCATTTTTTTTGTATTCTATCCCGATCTCGGCGGCACTAGTGAATAAGGAAATTTCTTTAAATAAATTATTAAGAACAAAAACTTAATAATTCTTAGAAAAACTCGTCGTTAGGGTTTAAATTATTAAGTTTGTAGCAAAAAACTAATGTCAACACCTAAAGGTAAACTGCCACAATTGTCAAAATATGGAAAAATTAGTAAAAATTCAAAATCAGTACAGTGTACCAATTTTCAATATAATATTATGAAAATTTATGAAATTATTTTTCGTTTCAAAATGAACACGGAAAAAAGAAAAATAAATCTGCCATTTTTTAGATTTGTTTCATATTGTATTCGGATTCTTTTTCACCCAAAAACATCCAGTATAACGCCAGAAAGAAACTTGTCAAGAAACACATTTCACAGAAAAATTTATTTGCTTTTAAGCTCAATTTAGACGTTGCGATTTTTCTTACAAATATTTTTTTCACAGCGCAATTTTACAAAATGTCAACGTGTAATATGCAATTATTTTTCTCATTGACATATTACACGTTGACATTTTGTAAAATTGCGCTGTGAAAAAAATATTTGTAAGAAAAATCGCAACGTCTAAATTGAGATTTAGAGACTGAACTTTTTTTTCACAAATTATTATCGGAAGTAAGGGTATATGACCGAAACCCACCTACAAAGCAAAAATTAGTGTGAACTAAAGTTCTTCAAATAAAGCCAGAATTAAGTAGCAGATTTCCTCAACCAAAATTATCTCAACCGTTGGATTGCAAGAGGGGACACAATCGATTGTCCTACGAGGTCACCTGAACCTAAATTCTCTTGGCTACTTCCTTTGAAAACGTGTGAAAAGACTCGTTTATGTTGAACATTGTGACGCTAAAGAAGAGCTTATTGTTAGAACGCTGCATCTGATCCCAGTAGTCTTCGAAGAGTTAGGTACTTCTTCAATTTTATCAGGAGAGTTCAAATGTGTACACAAAAATTAAGTAGACACTTTGAGCAACTTCTGTCGGAATAGGCTCAGATTTAATACCAAATTCATTCTTTCCTTAGTACGTTTATAACAAGTGATCAATATCTTTTCTAATCAAGTGACCTATGGAAATAAAATCGTGTGTCTTTGATTAGTTCGTTATAATGTCATTTGAATTATTTATATTGCATTCCTATACAAAATCTAACTGCTGTTTTATGTATTATATTTTTTTTATAAATTTGGACATCAAATCCCAAGTTCACATTTCCCAGAAAAACAAGCACACGCCAAGAGCAACGAAAAACTGGTTCATGGAAGGTGCGTAAAATGTTCGCCGTTCTTTTGTAAACACAAGTGAATTCTGCGTTTTAAATCGTTAATAACATTCGCTACGATTACTGGATTGTTATTTAACTTAAGCAATAAGCTTTTATAAACAAAAATTTCTGTTAATGCATTAAACTTACTGACAATTATAAGTAATTGAAATGGGAATGACATTCGAAAAAAATGAATTAATCAAAGACATACGGTTTTCTTTCCATAGGTCACTTGACTAGAAAAGATATTGATCACGCGTTAGTTATTTTAATTAAATTTTAAAAAATTAACTCCTCTCTATATGACTTCTTCTTAAAATTGCCACAGCTTCAAGAAAAAGCTTAATGAACATTATAATGAATCTGCACCTTCGATTAGAACGGTTTATAAGTGGTTTCAAAATTTCGGGAGTGGCCATATGAGCACAAGCGACACTGAATGTCCTGGACGCCCTGTTGAGGTCTCTACTGCAGAAAACATTCAGAAAATCCATGATATGGTGATGGATAATAGGAGAGTGAAGGTGTGTGAGATTGCTAATGTTGTGGGCATCTCGAATGAACGGGTACACAATATTTTGCATAAACATTTTGGCATGAAAATGCTATCCGCGAGATGGGTGCCGCGATTGCTCACAGTCGACCAAAAACGAAATCGTGTGAGGTATTCCGAGGACGGATTGCAGCTGTTGCAGCAGAATTCACAGGACTTTAGGCGTCGCTTCGTCACTGTGGACGAAACTTGGATACACCACTACACTCCTGAGACCAAGGAACAGTCCAAACAATGGGTTGCTAGCGGGGAAACTGCACCAAAGAAGGCGAAGTTCCAACTCGTTCCGCATCCCCCAGATTCTCAAGATTTGGCTTCCTCGGGCTACTACTTGTTCCCTAATTTGGAAAAATGTATAGCGGTACTAGCGGCAAATAGATTTTATTCTAACGAGGAGGTGATTATGGAAACGAATGCCTATTTAGCAGAGTGGAGCAATCCTATTATTTGGAAGGGATCAACAAACTTGAACAGCGTTGGACTAAGTGTATAAGCCTACAAGGAGACTACGTTGAAGTATAAAAATAGCACATCCAGAAAAATTAAGTAGTTTTCATTTTTGCACGGACAAATCACCCTCGTATATGTTCATTAGACATTTTTGACTTAAAGTAACCTAAGTAACCTACCCTTAAGCTATGGCCATTACGTCCTAGGTTACCCTGTATATTTTTCTTTTAACAACAATCTTTAAATTCTTTAATTTTATTATACTTTTGATTTGAATATTCATAATTTTTGATTTAGTTTGATATTTCCCCATAACGTCGCTTTTTGTTTACTACGTAAATCCGTCAATCGATAACAAAGAGAGCGGTAGATTTCTTTTATCGCTTAAATTCTAAATACAGTGAGTTCTAAAATGTTTTTCAAATAAAAATAAATTTGCATGCTATTTATCTACCCAGTTTAATGTTCAAATTTGAAGGGATAAATATTTGATTAACCTCAAAATCTAGCTTTTATTCGTTAATTTTAGTTATTGGACGACACATATTCGTTGGTGGAAGAGGCCAGAGCAAAAAGATATTTTGAAAGCAATACCTTCGTTCTTAAAAGAATATACTAAAATAAAATTGTCTGACTTCCAGAGATATTTATAACTATATAGATAAAGAGATACAGCAGCAACTGTGGGCTAACATGTATGATGAAATCCTCGACTGATTGCAAGTCGGTTTACTTTATTCAGCATACAAGTGTCCTGACATCAATGTGTATCTTTCTTCGTCTAGAAGCTGAAAATGCATGCATGCACCGGCTTTTAAAGAAGAAAAAACATATACTTTAAATGTATGTCTAACAGAGATAGAATAAAACGTATTTCTAGATGTTGTCCCAAAAGTTTGTCCAAATTTATATACAATCCCTTTACTTAGTTATAAATATCTTTGCTGACTTCAGTTTCTTCAGATAAGCTAAATTTCAAATTTTGGCAGTTCTTGCGATAATCACATCATCTGTATAGTTTAATCTACGATGCGTGCTTTTATTTCCAAGGCTGACTCTAGGTAGGAACGTCCCGGTACAGTGGCCATACGGGTACAGTGGCCACAGAGCGATATTTTCTTTCTAGAATATTATTCAGAGTTGTCATCTTGTGAGAAGGTTCTACTTTAACCTTTTTACCGTTTTCTTTATAATCAGCGCATTCGTAAAAGAGTTTGGTGTGAGTGCTGAAATTCGGTTAAAAGTGTCTTCGCAAGTTACGATTTCAGGTAAGTTTGGGAATCATTTTTTGTAATGTTTAAAACTTTCTTAAATAATACTTTGATGCATGAGTAAATACAAAGTGTATAAAACAAAATATACATTAGAATAATCACTTAGTTTTAGTTTAAAAATTTTGAGGTTTATGGTGGGGAACATTGGCCACAATTTTAGAGCGAACAGTGGTCACTACTTTTTACAGAATATATTAGAGACCACTATACCCTCAACATAAGTCAGCACTTTTTTATTGCATCGTGTATATTTCCAGAGCATTAGTGTGCCGCGACCAGAACCAAAGAATCCAGGGATTGGGAAAACAAATGCTGAAACGATGAAAAGTGCAATTTATGACATCGTTAAAGCAGGCCTTTCAACAAAAGCTGCCTCTATAAGATATAACATTCCACGTACCACTTTGAGGAGATCTCTTCAAAAATGCAAAGATTGTGATGATACAGACTGGAGCAACGCAATTCTTGAAGGCGGGCCTCGAATGACGCTCAATTATACAGTAAGAAGAGTGTTTACTGACGAGGAGAAACAGGAGTTGTGTTTATATCTTAAAAGTATGGCGAACCTGCATCACGGTTTAACGCCAAAGAATGCACGTAGACGAGCCTATGAATTGGCAGTCGCCAACCATAAAAATATGCCAAATTCTTGGTCTGTGAACCAGATGGCCGGTAAGGATCGGTTCACTGGTTTTCTGAAGAAACATAATGATGTTTCATTGAGAACGGCCGAAGCCACATCTATTGGAAGGGTGATGGGTTTTAATAAACCAGTGGTCGCCCGTTTTTTAGAGAACCTTAAAATTTTGATTGATAAGTATATATTAGGACCATTTCAAATCTACAACGTGGAGGAGATTGCACTCACAACTGTACAGAATTGTGGTAAGGTTTTAGCAAACAGAGACCAAAAGCAGGTAGGCCAGATAACATCTAGCGAAAGGGGCACTCTCGTGACAATGGTGGGTGCTATGAACGCAATGGGAAATACAATACCACCTCTGTTAGTGTTTCCACGGAAATATTTTAAGGGCCATATTATCAAGAATGCGCCACCAGATACAATCGGAGTCGCATCACCATCTGGATGGATCACTGCGGATATATTTATACAATGGTTCAGACATATTTTATACCATTCAAAACCAAATACGGTGACTCCAGTACTCCTAATTATGGATAATCATGAAAGCCACGTTTCTTTGGACGTCATACAGGTTGCTCGCGAAAATAACATTAAATTATTAACTCTGCCGCCCCATACCAGTCATAAATTACAACCACTGGATAAATGCGTCTACGGACCCCTAAAGAAATATTATAGCAATAAGTGTCAGTCCTGGCTTCTAAATAACCCTGGTAAAAGAATTACAATCTATGATATAGCAGAACTTCTAGGGGAAGCCTACCCTTTAGCCTTTTGCGCTCAATATTGCATATCTGGCTTTAGACAGACAGGGATTTTTCCATATAGTAATTTGATCTTCAACGATGATGATTTCATGGCTTCCACCGTAACAGACATTCTAGATGTGGCGCCCGATGCAAGTGGATCGAAACCGCGTTTACCTGTGGGTGACATGACACTAAACGAAAATAGCGTTAAACTTCAACAAGATAGAACTCCCGAAAAACGATTTCTTTCCCCAGAAATACTTCAGCCTTTTCCGAAAGTAAAAGCAAAAATTGAAGGTACTAGATCAAGGAAAAGAAAATCGACTGAAATATTGACTGATACACCAATTTTTCATAAAATGCAGCAAGAATATTTGGAGAAGACACGCAAGAAAAACGTATCAAATCGAAAAGTTTACAGTGTCAAACGAAGAGAATTATTTGAAAATACACTATTACCCTCTAAAGTAGCAAAACATAGCGACAAGCTTTCTTCTTCATCCGAGGAAAGTTACGTTAACATGTCAGATTTAACCGATTCAGATGATGTTGATTATTTTGAAACTGATGAGATGAATTTTCCAGAAAGTAAAATAAGTGAGATTAAAATTGGATCATTTATTTTACTTAAGTTTGCAACAAAAAAGACTGTAAAATATTACGACGGAAAAGTTACGAAAATAATCAGTGAAGATGAATATGAAGTTAACTTTTTACGAAAAAAGGGAAATAAATTTGTATTTCCCGGGGTCGAGGACGTAAGCTGCATTTCTTTAGACCAAATTGAACTCCATCTACCTACTCCAGCTTCTACGGACGGAACCGCAAGAACACATAACACTTTTTGCTTTTCAATTGATTTGTCGTGCTACAACTTAAGTTAAAATGTGCATTCTATGTTACCTATTTACATTTTTTAAAGAATAAATGTTGATTTATGTTCAATTATTTAAAAACTAATTTTTCCTTTAGAATTTTTGAATAATATATTTCTGGAATCAGTTGCTACTCTTACCTTTAAAACTGACCGCTATACCTTCCATGACTGGTACACTGGCCAGTTTTTCGGAAAATAATTGGTAATTAATTACGCGAAAAATTTAATACTTGTATGTGGTCTATTGCTAGTAAGTATTAAACATGGTGACACTAAATGTCCCCGCGTAGCCGATTTTTAAAATACCTTGTAATAAAAGAATAACATAGAATTGAATGAAATGGTGGCCACTGTACACGGACGTCCCTACTTTTTTTGTTGAATATCCTATATGTCATAACTGAAACGTTCTAGGCCTTGGGTAAAAACAATTCACGACATCTTGTAGCTTACATTATGTCAATCAAAATAAAAAAACAACTACTTCAATATCTTCATTATTAACTGATTTATCGCATGTCTACCATTCTACAAACACTCGGTAAAACCATTAAATTGGAGTAAAAATCAAGTAGGCTTGGAGTAATGCTCGCATATTTCCCCACTGACTTTCGGGCATCGTACTGAAAAAACTTCTTCCTTCTTCGGAGATTTGCAACTGAAATTTTTGTGGAAGAGAAGCTTAGGACAGATTTTAAAAAATCAGCAATAAGTATAGACGGTACTACGCGTGTTCAGTTGAAAAGTTCATCAAGGTGGTTTTGATTTTGTTGAAAGAAGAGAAAGCGGGATGACTTTCTAAACTGATTGACGTTTAACGAATGACAGTTGTCAAACTTTATCTAATGTGTTTGGTTTGTAGTGTTACTTCATTTCTTGAATTAAGTTCCTCTTTCGGTGAGGTAATTATAAATCAACTGTTTTCAGGCAACGGATTTAACGAAGGCTTTCGCTGTGGAACATAAAACTTTTTGAAACGAAATTTATATCTATACAGGCTGTATCATAACGTCCGACACACCACGTGATACTATGTTGAAAACTACACAGAAAATTATAATACCATTTTTCTCTTAAGTCTCTGGTTGTGAAGTTATTTAAAAAAAATTGATCGGCTATATTTTGGAAATTATACGTTTTTGAAGAAAATGATATTATATTATTATATCGATATAGTTTTTAACAGAGAATCGTGTGGTGTGAATATTTGTCGGATGTTATGATACAGGCTGTATAATTCAAAATCTGCTTCACAATGTTACGTGGCTACTTATTGAACTTTTCAATTGAATACTTGATATTTTCTGTTATTTTGTCAAACTTTTCACCTAAATAATATTCACACTTTACATTCCTACGGCATGACGCCAATCAAATTCATAACTCTTAAAACTATTGACTTGTTATTAAGACACTTAAAAACATCTAAAAATGAAACAATTTTATTTTTATAATGACAGGTTTTGATAATTTTATTTAAATAATCTACTTGTCAAGTTAAAACATGATATTGATATTTAAAATATTGATATAATGGGGCACTTGAAAAATAATAACATAAACAACTCGTGTCGGAAACAGGTAGATACTCTAGATATCAGAGGCACTTCATTATAAATGTAAATTAAAACGCATATTAATAGTCTCGCATATTTGCATTGCTTGTTTTTTCTTTCCTCCTCAATATATGCACATCCATAGTAATCTACCAGCGTATACTACATTAACATTTTTCCCTTGTTCAATTTCTTTATCCTAAATCAATATGCCTTTAAACGCCGCGGTTTTAAATTTCACAAGTCATTTTCTAATGGAACGGTGTTGTTTTTACCGCCGCACCATTTTTAAAAAACACGACGACGCGACCGACGGCGACGTTGGCACGCAATTTATTTTCGTAAAAGTGCGAAATATAAAACTATTTCACCGAGTTTATCTAATATAAGAGTCGCCGACTTACGTCGCGAAAAAGTCACTGAAGAAGATGAATGGTGAAAAAAATTGAATTAGAGTAAGCTTGAATTCGCGGTGCTAATAAGGCCCGATCCGTCTTCTTTTATTAGTTTCCAGCCTAATTCTATTTAAGCTAACAACGTGGGTGAAATGTGCGTTCTGGGTGAATCGTTTCATTTATTATAGCCCCTGTAATAATGAAAGACTAAATAATCGAATTATATACAGAACAAACAAAAATTTAAATAATTTCACTCACAAAACCTACTGCTATTACCCTATTCTATTAATTTACAAGAGTTGTTCTATAAATTGTTAGTTATAAGAAAACTATGGAATTTTTAAAGAAAATAATTTTATTGTTTTTCAATAATTTTAGGATATAGTGCTCAATAGGTAGAATGTCCTTGTGAAAGAAAAAAATTCTATATCGTTCTATAAATGAGCTATGGAAGAAAGGGCGCTTAATAAATCACCCTGTATATTGTTTTAAATTAAATTTAAATTGCAAATATACATATATGTGCAAAGAAAAATAGATTAAATTTCAAAGGCTGCAAAAACTTTTATATGTTATTATATGTTATAAATAATATACAGGGATATCCACATAAACCGTTCGTTAAAAGTTTTCAAGGTTGCAGTTCACGTAGATATTTGAAATTTAAGGAGCAAGGGTTTTCCGTAGAGATCTCTTTAAATAAAATAAAATTGTCTTTGTACCACTTCCGGTTGTACCGGAAGTCGCTATCAACTCGCTTATTTTAAATGGACTGCTATATTTTTTATCACGTTTTTGAATTCTACATGTAAAAATATGTTAAATTGCAATACATTTCCCTATCTCTAAAATGCATCATTTTTGAGATATTTTGAATTTTCTTGGAAATTTGGATTCTGCAATCTGATTTTCAAAAAATTATAACACAACTGTTATTGAAGCAATTTTATTTGTAATAGCTAATATTGTAGTTGAAGCTTTAAGTTTCTTAAAAATTCCATCAGCATAATCTATTAAGCTACAGGGTGTCTAAAACGCACCGCTCCACTCGAAGATATTCAAACACAGAAAAATATTTTTTTTCAAAAGGAATGACCGATATTTTAATGCACCATTGTATGTGGAATCAAATGCTGCGTCGAACTGTACTATACTGTACTGTAGCATTCCCTATACCTAACTTTAACAGTTTTTCAGTTATAAGATATTTTTGGTTTAATACATAAAAATTTACATTTATTAGATTAAATAATTCTAATTTTGTTGATATAGTTATGAAAACAACAAACAATTGCATTTAACGTTTCCTGTTACTACAAATTTTAAGCAAAAGCAAAACAAAGTTGAGAATCAAAATCAAAATTATTCAAACGCTGATATTTTAAATCTATTTTTTAAATTCATGAAGAATGATCTAAAATTGTTCAGAGCAGAGAATGTGTGTTCAATAAAATGTACCCCTCTTGTCTCCTATGAATAAAACACAGTTTGGAAAGTTTGAACCTAACTTTATACAATTTGAAAAAATAAAATGTACGAAGATCGGTAACAAATAACGAAGATAATTAGACAATGGTTTTAAAATACTTTCACGCTAATCCAGAGAATTGCAAACTAGCAGCTATTTTATTCTTCAATTTAAAGTAATGAAATTCATACTTTTTCGTTTTATAAGATCACAAGCGTCCTAAGAGAAGGATGATTAAAGAACTATTAAAATTTGTGAATTTCCACTTGCCAAATTCTATTTTCTTTGGTTGACTACAAAATTTGTAGTAACAGTAATCATTGTTATAATTTCCATGCTATCTTAATAAAATTAAAAATATTTGACCTATTAAAATTGTAATTTTCTATGAATTAAATCGAAAATGTTTCATAACTCAAAAACTGTTAAAGTTAGGTATAGGGAATGCTAGTACAGTTCGACGCAGCATATGATTCCACATTCAATGGTGCATTAAAATATCGGTCATTCCATTTGAAAAAAAATATTTTTCTGTGTTTGAATATCTTCGAGTGGAGCGGTGCGTTTTAGACACCCTGTAACTTAATAGATTATGCTGATGGAATTTTTAAGAACCTTAAAGCTTCAACTACAATATTAGCTATTACAAATAAAATTGCTTCAATAACAGCTGTGTTATAATTTTTTGAAAATCAGATTGCAGAATCCAAATTTCCAAGAAAATTCAAAATATCTCAAAAATGATGCATTTTAGAGATAGGGAAATGTATTGCAATTTAACATATTTTTACATGTAGAATTCAAAAATGTGATAAAAAATATAGCATTCCATTAAAAATAAGCGAGTTGATAGCGACTTCCGGCACAACCGGATATGATACAAAGACAATTTTATTTTATTTAAAGAGATCTCTACGGAAAACCACTGCTCCTTAAATTTCAAATATCTACGTGACCTGCAACCTTGAAAACTTTTAACGAACGGTTTATGTGGATATCCCTGTATAGTAATATTAATTAATTACTGTTAAATAAGTGGCATTAAGTTTTATTTGCAGCACGTTGCCGATGAAGGAGTAATAAATATTTTTTAGGTCGACTTCTGAGAGTTATTAAGAGGAGATTGGACGAAGGAAATATCGCCCTCAAACTTTGTTATACATAAACTACGAGTATATCTAGCAGAATGTACAAGTACAAACATGTTATACTGGCTTTAGTAGTCTTCAGACGTTTCACGAGTAATAGAAATCTTGTAATTATAATATTTGATAATGGCATGCTAAAAAGTCTCAGTTTTGAGATTTTCGCTCACAAAAAGCAATATAACCTGAAGAAAGTAAGTTTTAAAAATAAAAAATTATTTTGTCCGGCTAGATTCGCGATTCCGCCAACTGTGCGGCGGCCGCACATTGACAGGAAGTCTCTTACCACATATGTTTTTTTTTTAATTAGAGGGGAAACAAAAAGAATCGTTAGGGACAGGGTTTGAACTGGAGGAGTAACCAGTTGAACTCCTGATTCTTGTAAAAAGAATAAAGTTCCTGCGGCCGTATGCGAATTGCATTGTCATGGTGTAACAAAATTCCACGCAAACCAGATCTTGGGCGATCACTTCACAATTTTTCAAAGACTTGAGGCAGGCAGACTCTTGTATACTAATCAGCAGTTACAGTTTTGCGATCTTCAAGAGAAATTACTACAAGAGGTCCACTGTATCTAAAGCAAGCAGCATTTTTTTGCAGTTCTGCCACGAATACTTTTCTTTGCATTTTCTCATTTTGAAACATCCAAACAGTTGATTGCTGTTTCATCTCGGAGTCATAATTATATACAGCCTGAGTGCAAAAAACACCTTCGCAAATGGCGTCGGTGTTTATTATCGTATTTGAGCGGACAAAAAATTAAATGAAATGGCAGAAAAAACTCTGCAATATACCATATCTTACGTCTTTAATACATTTAAGAGCTGCATAACAGCTGTCAACTTTTTTTTTTTAAATGCAATGTTATAATTATTGTAATAAATTTCGAAAGAAATTTTTCTTTCCGCGTTCAATGATGTGCTGCAATAAACACTTATTTTTCAAAATAATAAAATAAAAATAAAAAGAATTAAATTAATTATTAACATAAAGTTAGTAATAAACAGTTGCTGAACAATAAATGGTACCGTAAAACAGGTACCATTTATTGTTTCTTACTAATTTTATGTTAATAATTAATTTGAGGAGGAAGTCCTCATGGGCAAACAAATGACGATAACTGACAATTTTTTTTTGTTGTCAGCAAAAACAACTAGAGATGTAAAGTTGTACGGTTGCGGAATTAAAAAAATCATACACTCAAAATGTCTCGCTGTGAACTTAGTTTTGTTTGAAATATTTTTGACTTTCAAGTCAAAATAATTGTCAAGGTGACATACCGAGAGTAACATGCCGCATTTAACTGTTGCCCAAAAGCCGCAAATAATTACACTAATTGGAGAAGGCTGGTCAGTAAGAAGATACATCTGGAGTTGTGAAAAGCTGGCTTCAAGAAAATAACGTTGTGCGTTTGCCATGGCCTTCCAGAAGCCCAGATATCAACCCCATTGAACATATGTGGGGTTATATCGTGAAGAAAATGTACGCCATTCATTTTAGACCTGCAAATGCACACGAATTATTAGATAAGATTGAAGAAATTGGGAATGAATTTTCCCCTGACTATATCCGTTCTTGTATTTATTCAATGCCTGAGCGTTTGTAGAGTATTGTGAGAAATAGTGGAGCTGCTATGAAGCATTAATTTGTTAAATATATTTATGTATGTTATTTTATCGTAAATAGATTCTCAGTTTAGTTGACTATTGCCACAATCTATTGCTTTCTTGTTGACTCCTAAAAGTGAAAATTGAATTATGCATTGTGTCATTTTACATGATTTAATTGTCAGCGTTTATGTCAATCTGACAAGGATCGATTTACACTACTCTAATATTACAAAATATAGCCTAAACGCGTAAAGACTTGTATGCTTTTTTTGATTCCGCAACTGTACCTACTATACTCGTTTTAAAATGGTTAAAATGATGTAAGGTTTTATTGTTCGCAATTCAAAACTTGTGTATTACACGTTACATAATTTTAAAATACCTGTGATACAAATTTACAGGTTACTTTTAGATAAATCACGTTTGATCAATATCTTTTCTAATCGAGTGACCTATGAAAAAAATATCGTAATATCGTATGCTTTTGATTAATTCATTTTTTCAAATGTCATTCTCATTTCAATTATTTATAACTGTCAGTAAATTTAGTTCATTAACAGAAATCCTTGTTCATAAGAGTTTATTATTACATTGCGAACAGTTAAATAACATTCCTGTAAGATTAGCGAATGTTATTAACAGTTTAAAACGCAGAATTCGCTTGTGTTTACAAGAGAACGGCGGGCATTTTACGCACCTTTACGAAATGTAAACTTGGAATTTGATATGCAAATTTATTTTTTTTTAAATGTATACATTAGAACAGCAATTAGATTTTATATAGGAATGCAATATAAATAATTCAAATGGCATTTGAAATAATGAACTAATCCAAAACACACGATTTTATTTCCATGGGTCACTTGATTAGAAAAAATATTGATCACTCGTTATATAATACGGTATAATATACGCAAGGTTGTACAAAATAATTTCACTGACGAATTGGGTGCATCCGAACCTTTGCTGTTAGTTGCATTTAGACAAAAAATCGATCACGCACGATTGGAACCTAGCATTTTCTAAATCACTCGCGAATGCTCTTTGTGTAAAGGCACCTAATGTATCTAGTGTCACTGTATTTTAAGGTAATTCGTTCCAACAGTTTAAGTCTATTGGCAGAACTAGGTAGTTGAAAAAGAGTAGAGCGGCGTAAAAAAATTCCATGTAAAAATTTGTCAAAAGGGTTAACTGAACGAAAATCATTTTAAAACACGTAGTACATTGCGAACGTATGTTATGTACGTAACCTTCCCTTCGGTTCTCTTTCTTCCTCCCTGAATTTTATTCTCTCGTCTTTATACTGCATTAGAAAAGTGATAATTTTGTTTTAATTAAGAAAATTTCTGAACATTTTTTTCACGGAGAGCTTAAAAATTGCACACTTGCTCTACGTTTCGATATCAGGAGAAAATGTGGGATTTTTAAAAAATTGTTAAATAAATTTTCATCGCGCAAGAATCTGGTGTAATTATGAAAATTGAATGAGAAATCCTGAAACAGCTAAGATATTTTATAAGCTAAAGATGGTTGTGCTTAAATTAAAAATAGATCAAATCTCAGTCATGTTTAACGAAGGCAACGAGCTTATTTGTTCAACTAATGTAATTTATTCTAGCCCCTTCCGGATCATACGAGCTTAGCCAGCAGCTGGTCAAGTGTTGGACATTGGAGATTAACTGACAGAAAACAATTGCATGAGATTTCGTCATATAATTTAATGGATTGTTTGTCAAGGGAAAGCAGGCAATTCTCGTTTGATATTTTGATGGTAGATAATTAAGAAAAAATAACGTTATGGGCAGATTTAATTCTGATGCATATTTATTTTGTTATAAACTTCAATTACAAAGAATATAATTGGGATTTTGAACGGCAAACTACTAAAATCATTAAGCTACTGGATAAATAAGCTTAAAACGAGTTTATTGTAACTGAGTGGAATCATAATTAAGCTATTTTTTATTGTGTGTTTACTGTGTAAATTCAATCAATACCGGCACGTAACTCAATCAATCACACCAAACAAATTCATTAAACATTATGTTCTTTGCTCTATTTAACATATCAGTGATATCAGTGTGAATCAAAATAAAAATCAATTGAGAAAGACATTTTATAAAAACTGATAGGTGAATAGCGATTAATTGCTTATGAAGGAATGAATATTAATTAATTAGAAACATGTATGTTGATCTCAATTAATTAAAATTTCCTTTTCAAGAATTTGAATTTTATTTTTACCTTTAGAGTTATAAAATAAGATTAACGTAATTTGCACTTTTGCTCCACTACTAATATGTTTATTTTCAGTTTTTCTAATATTAGAAACACAAAATGGACAAAATCTAATCAACCTACTCCGCTTGTTTTTATCCTTATCATCACTTACGTTATCGTAATCTGCTTAAAGTTACTATCGCAAATAATTTTTTGCGCGGTACTCGAAACATGATTGAGCGGCGTGTTTTTCAATAATTCCGAAAATGTTATTTTACAGTGAGATTTACGTGTCATCTTGTTGGAATTAAAACTTCAAGATGCTGCACTTAAGCACGCTTAACTTGTCAACTTCTTACGATCTTTTTGTATCACCGATCGTGATTCATCTGCCATAGACATTTTACTGAAAATGATTTTTCCTTTACAGCCCCGAAGATTCCTCCGCCAAGTCTGAATGATTTTTCTTCGTCCAGTACCTCATCTGGATTGGACGCAAACAACCCGGCAGCTAGAACTTCCTGTTTGGGCTCGAACTCGAGCCTAAATTCCAGCATGTTAGGTCTTAACTGTTTGAATACCGGCCGAACTAATTTCACTAACAAGCAACTGACCGAACTTGAAAAGGAATTTCATTTCAACAAGTACTTAACGAGGGCAAGGCGCATAGAAATCGCATCAGCTTTGCAGCTCAATGAAACTCAAGTGAAAATATGGTTTCAGAATAGGAGGATGAAGCAAAAGAAAAGGATGAAAGAAGGACTAATACCCAGCGAACCAGTTTCGTCCAACCTAAGCAACGCCGGTAGTTCCCCAAATAGTGGGGTGTTGCCCCAAAATGAAAACGCTTTACCCGGGAGTAGTGAGAATAGTAGGGAATCAAATTAGGTCCTTAACTAGCTTAGTAGTGAATGTATTTTTCACCAAAGAAGACTTGTTTGCAAGTGAAAACTACTATTAAAAAATCGTCCATGGCAAGTGTTATTTACTTTTTAGTTCAATTTACGTTATGCTCATGTCGACAAAATTAAATCTGTGTCTACATATTGCCAAGAAACTTAAGAGATTGCAATGTATATATTAATATAACAATTCAATTCCGTCATTATAATTATTTTGTATGTTGTACATATATACTGATAGGTTAGGCGAAACTAAGATACATTTATGTGGGATTTATCAAACTTAATTTAAATAAATTACAATTTAAAAATGAAAATCATGTTAGATATATTATTGAAATTAAAAATGAACATTTTGGTTTTTCAATTCCAGGTTTGAAATGTGAGACTTTGTCGCTGCAAAAGTTCAGAAATCAATTGAAAATTAGTTTTGAACGTAGTCACAAATATATTGAAGACTGAGGCAATTGAGGGGATATTGAAATTAATAGTTTAGTTATCTAACAGAGTAACAGCAATTTCAAGATATGTAAAATCAACAACAAAACATATTCAACAAATATACACAGATAAAAATTGTGCGGGGTTTAAGGAATAAGTAGTTAAATGTTTCTACAGAAAAGTTAAATTTTCACCTTATGTAATAAAAACTATTCCTTCATTTCTTCAAAGTAACTTTTTTCGATGTATATTTAACAATCCGTACAGTAGTTAAAAATTTTAAATATACGAAACGGAGAAATATTACAATTTCACGTTGTTAAAAATGAATTTAACATATCTGTGTGTTTAAATGTTTCCGAACCAATAAACATGTTACAGATTTGAGGAGGTAAATATTATTTCAACAACAAAACTGTGTTAAAAAGTTATATCTCTTGCAGAGGAAAGTTATTTCCTTCTTGGAGTTGCTTTTATTCCTTAAAATTTTAACATCATCGTGTTTAACTGCTTGTGTAAATGGACGTGAGGGAACAACCAAAAAGAGTAAAAACGGTGTTAAATCTAACTCCGCATTTTATCTGTGTATAAAATAATAAGAACTTTGCAGATACGTAACACATACTGTTTTATTATGTTCGAGGACGTGTAAGTTCTTATCCTAACATAGAAAACGTTGTTGTTTACAAACCAAAATTTTTAATCACTTCCTAATTCTATAAACTTAGCACAACGCTCGTAAGGCATTTCTAAACCTTTCAAAAAAGATTGTTTATCTTGGTCTGCGAACCACTCCTCCATAGTACTTGTTACTGCTTAATTCGATGAGAATTTTTTTCCTTTCAAGTTTTTTTTTAGTTTCAGAGATAGAAGGGGCTGAATCTGGTGAATATTGAGCGTGGTCAATTAATTCGAAGCCAGTTTAAATCATTTCTTTGTAATGCAACTAGAGACTTGTGAGCTGGTGCATTGTCTCCCAAGGAAAGCACACTTTTAGAAAATTTTCTACGGCGTTTCTCCATAATTCTTTCTTAGTTAATAATAGTTACGTATGGAATAATTGGTTCCCGTTACAGTTTTACCCTGTTCTAGGTAGTCCATCATAAGTATTCTGTCCCTGTCCCAAAAAGCTGAAGCGAGGACTTTTCCTACCGATTTTTGAACATGAAATTTCTTCGCGTCGGGCGAACCAGTGTGTTTCCATTCTTTTGATTGTTCTTTCGTTACTGAATCGTAGTAAAGAATCCATGTTTCATCCAAAGTTATAATTCAATCCAAATAGTTAGAAAAGTCCTGTTCAAAACGGTGACAGAGCAACGTCGAAGTTGCACCCTGAGTCGTTTTTGACATTTGGGGATCCATTTAGCAGATATTTTTCTCTTGCCCAAATCATGTTGTACTATGTGAAACACACATTCGCAGGAAATGTTCAATGTCTCTGCTATATGTTTGAATACTTTGATCCTTCAAAATGAAACGGGTCTTCCAGGTAGTGTTTGCCTTTCACCTCTGCTCTTCCCCTTTTAAATTCTGCAACATAATATTTTATGGGGACATTCGAAGGAGAATTATCTTTTAATGTATCTGTTACGGGCAATGTCCGTAGGGTGTGCAGAGTCAGCATTATCCGGGCAATATCAACATTGCACATCGCTACTTAACAAAGTCCGCAAAAATAGTTTATTTGCGGATTTGGCCCGGTCGACCTGCCCGGTTAGCAGTGGACGATGTTGATAACTGATCGGACAGTGGCGACTTTGCTCTAGTTAAATCGGCCCAAGTCCGCAAATTAACTATTTTTGCGCACTTTGCCAAGCAGCGATGTGCAATGTTGACATTGCCCTGACAATGCTGACTGTGCACACTCTGCGGACATTGCCAGTAACATATCCACCCTAACCCATAATTTGTTTGCCGGACAACTCTTTCAAAAATAAATACTTTATCACCGACCAGTACTCAATTTATGAAAAGTGAGATTTTCGACTGACATTTTTCTTTAAAAATTCACAATGCAGAATTTTAACATTTTTTTAACATCAAAATTAGATACTACTTGTCAAACAATATACTTGTCATGGTTACAGTTTTCGATCTTGCTTATTGAAAAAGGCTTAGGTTAACCAGATATCAATGCCTCCTTGTACAGTAAGAAAATTACACAGTCAATGAAGTTTCTCCTTTATTCAAAAAAACACAATAAAATAAATTCCATTAAATTGAACAGTTTCGAAAAAGAATTATCCTATGAAAGTAATGACAATTGTAATGGAGTTTTCTCTCTTTTTACTTTCCAGAGTTCCTTTGAAAACCAACCTAAATAATCTAGATAAATAAATTCGTGACAAATCATTAAAAGTTAGATTATAATATTTCACTTAATCTGCAGCCCGGTAACTTACTGCCGCTTAAGTACCAGATACATGCATTAATTAAGAGTCATTTAAGCTTTAATCGCGGTAATTTTGCGTAGGTATTTTACCTATATATTTATGACCTCATTGGGATATTGTTATCACAAATCAGCAGTTTTCCATTGTGACTTATAATTTCATCTCTCTGTATGTACGCCTTTCAAATAATCAATCTTGTAGCGTTTTCAGTTCACCGCCCTAGAGCACTCTCAAAGTGCCTTCGTCTCCTATTACTGCATGAAATTAAAACAAAATACTCTGAGAATGTTTTAGGGCAATGAATCGAAAACGCTGTAAATAAGAACATGGGTTGTCATTATACTTATTTTTCCTGTAATTATTTATACTGTAATATATGTATATAGCATGTGTATGTTAGCTGAGTTGCTCAGGGACGTACGTGGATGTAACCAAATACATGTAAAACGAAGAAAAATCATCTAATAAATTATTGTACTGTAAATTTTCTATTTTCTTTATTATTTTTATGATCCAATTTCTTCAATACTTTATTTGTAACTGTCTAAAAATTAAATTACATCATATGAATTAAATATACTGAAAGTGTAGTTAATATTAACGGAATATTATTGGTAATAGCGGACGAACTCCAACCACATTCAATTTCGGTTTTTAGTAACTCAAGCAGGCTCTGATTTCCCTTATTAATGCATTCCGCAATTCTCAAATCATCTCCAGCGTGCTTACATCGATAATCAGTCTGATGTGACGTGCTTGGACTTTCGTCACATAAATACTGACGTCGTTTCCTTTGCCATACTTCAACCCACCTAGAATTTGCAATGTTAAAATGCCAACTTTAACTGTTAGTTGATTTACCCAATGTCACAATCACAAATCCATTTAGTTCCAGACATCCGTAAGCCAATCAAAAATGGCTTAAGGGATTCTCCCGGCTTATTGGCAGTAAACGGCTTTGACAGAATTCTAAGATTTTTATTATTCCGTACATCTAAACTAATATTTTTTGCAAAACCTACATCCGCAAAGAAATCAACTGGTATTTGACTAATACTGGTGTTGTAAAGACAAAAACTCAACGTAGGACTTGTTACACCCTAAAAAGAAAAACAGCTTGTTATTTATAATTTATTTAACACACAATGATACCTTCAGTATGACAGGATCTACAGTTTTCAATCCCAAACCTGAGATTGTGATGTTTCTTAGTTTAGAAGGCAAAATTCCAGCCATGATTTTCTCTAAATCTGCATCATCTTTATCGACGCTGATTTCCAAATTTCTTAGACCATTATTATATTGCAAAATAGTTGGAATGTTAAAATTTTGCACTCCATCATAATCACTAACTCTCAAGGAATGCAATGAAAACATTTTACTTAGAGCACCGCTCTATAATATTAGACTTTACTATTTTGATATGACTATAGTTTTATAATTTTATACCTCCAGAATATTAATGTCAAAATTCGTAATGTCTAGTTCTTCTAAGTGATCCGAAATTCCTAGAAGACTTGTATTACTTAATACAGTTATTGGATTCGAAGCTAAAGATAAGCTGCGTAATTGCGTTAATGAATGAATTACAACGGGCACCGCAGTCAAATCATTATAGCCTAAATTAAGTTTTTGTAGGGAGCTTATGTTTGCCGCCATTTCGGGAGGAATAGTGGGCAGAGCATTAAACGCCAGAGACAAAGACAACAGATTTGGTAACGACAAATCTGGAACCTGCAAATAACCAAAATATACAATCGATTTTTGATTTAAAAAAATAGTCACATATGTTAATGAAATGTTGTCTAATCCTAAATGTAGCAGAGTATCTTCAACTCCTTCAAAAGTTTTCCCATTTTCTAAAATCAGTTGCGTGTTATGGTTTAAATCCAAACCTAATAAACGTGGTAGAAAACTAAAACAACCATCGTCTATTTGAACCAATCTGTTGTAAGATAAGTCCAACCAAGTAAGGCTCTAAAAACGAATTAAATGATACTACCAAATCTTATTTTAATTGCGAATGTAATACCTTAAATTTGGAAAGCATTTCGCCATGAGAAACTGATGAGATGCTATTCCAAGAAAGATCTAATTCGCATAATGTTCCAGCGGCAGTTGGCGAAAAAATTGATAATGGCAGTCTGTTAAGTTCATTATGAGACAAGTCCAATTGTTCCAAACCCTCTTCCCGAAATAGATTATCTGGAAGCATCCTAATTTTATTATGAGAGAAGTCTACGATGCGAAGATTATCGAGAGCACGAAACAGATCATTGGAGACGTCCGATATTTTGTTGTGTGATGTAAGAAATACCTTAAAGTAAATGTTGTGTGAACATACAAGTTTTATTTAATCTCATAAACTAGCCATACCTGTAATTTTCTAGTATTTCTAAATGTATCAAAATCTATCTCCAACAAATCATTGTACGATAAATCTAACCACTGCAAGTGTGGCATATTCCCAAAAACATCTTTAGTTGCATTTACGATACCATTATGGCTTAAATACAAATGTGTAAGTGATAATACAGCGGGTTGAAAATACTGTTTACTGATCGAACTTATGTTATTGAAGGATAAATCCAAAACTTTTATGTTGGAATGAAAACCACTCATACCTGGACAGTAAACACAAACTTTTAAAAAAATTAAAATACAATTCTTAAAACGAATTAATTTAAGAACGTGCGTTGTTATATACTTTTCTCTTCATCAATTAATCTGAGCGAAAGAAGTACATAACAAGCACGACGAAATTGTGCGCTTGGACTGAATGTGAATGAACTCTTACTTACACTCTACTTACCACTTTCGTGACTAAACGAAAAGCTGAAATTCACACTCAAATCTGTAATTTTATTATGGCTTGCGTTCACGCTAAACATAGACAAAGTTCCTACTTGATCGAATATGTTGAATTCAAAACTGCTAATGCTGTTGTAGGAAAAATCTAAATCTTCCAGTTCTGGAATATTTTGAAAGGCCTCGTAAGAGATTGTAGATATTTGGTTTCCCTTTAAATTCAATCGTTTCAAAGCTCTCAAATTCATGAACGAACGTCTTTCTAAATGTTCGATTTTATTGTCATCTAAATGAATTTGTTCTAGGGAGGCCAAATCAACGAAAGTATGCTGCTGAATCGTCCTTATGTTGTTAAAAGATAAATAAATTTCTTCTAGGTCAGAATGTATATCGCCCTAAAATAAGGTCTGTACAATTAAGACAATATGCAGAGATTTGATTGCGATTATAAACCTGAAACGTTCCTTTGAAAACCTGCTCGATGATGTTATCTTGCAGCTCGAGTGTTTTTAAATGTTTCAAAAAATGGAAAGACGTGTCAGACATTATCTGAATTCTGTTATTACTTAGATCTAGATATCGCAGATTAACGAGTTTTTTCAGAGGTTCTGTAGGTAAAGTCTGCATTGAAGGTGCGAATGCATGAGATAATTTAAGAGTACGAAGAGAAAGACCAAGCTAAGAAGTATAAATTACATAAGCTGCACTTTCGTTACTGAATTACCTTACGTCATCAAATGCATGATCTTCAATGACGCTCAGCTCGTTTTCAGAAAAGTCAATTTTCTTTAAATTGTGTACATGTTGAAAAGCGTTTTTGACTCTCGTCAATCCAGCAAAATTAATGTTCAACTCTTCCAAATCCCGACCGAATTCCAAAAAATCGTCCGAACTCAATTCTTCTTTAGTTAAACGAGATAAACTAAGAGAACGGAGATGTCTCAATCTAAAAAAAATGCCATTGAAGTAAATAATTTCGATAACCCAAGGTCACATTACTTACCTTCTTAGGTCTTGAATTGCAAGCGGTCCGTTTAAAGATCCACTGAAATCTAATTTATAGAGACTATATTGAAAACTAATAAAAGTTTCCTGCACATTTAAATTTGTTATCTTATTGTCCGCTAACGACAGCTGTCGAAGCAGATCAAACCTATGAAACACTTCAGCGGACAACATTGTTATGTTATTTTCTGATAAATCTAAAATCTCTAAAGATGCTTCTAAACCACCGAAAGCAGCTGGTGCAATCGAGATTAAGCCACATTTTCGTATATACAACTCTTTTATCTTTGCTTGCATAAAAGCACTATCCTAGAATTAAATTATTCTAAATGAAAAAAAAATATGTTCCATCGAAAAATTTTATACCTGAATTGTTTGCAGCGGATTTCCGTCTAAATAAGTTTTATTTAAAACATCAAAATACTGAAACGCTGCAGTCTCCAATATCGTAATTTGATTGTAGTCCAGTTTTAAAATGTCTAACGACATTAAGTAGTTGAACTGTTGATTGGGGCTCTGCGGATCTGTCTGCGGTTCCATTTCGTGAATTAAATTATAACTCAAATCGAGATATTTGAGCAATTTCAAAGTTTTAAGTGCCTGATATGGAAAAACACTGAGCTGATTGTCAGCCAGCAAAACATGAGTTAACTTCCCCATTCCGTCTCTGAAAACAGACGGGTCAATTTCTCGTAAATTGTTTCCGCTCAAATCGATAGTATCTAATAAAGGTAAACCAGAAAAAGCATCAGGTGGTAAGAAAGTAATTGCATTGTTTGCTAGAATCAGTATTTCCAGGGAATTTTCTAAGCCTCTCCAACTATCCGTTGTAATTTCTATGATATCATTTCCTGAAACAAAGACTCACTCAAACTCTTTTCAATATTTACAAATTCAAAATATACCTGTAAGGTCCAAGTGACGCAGTTTCTGTAAATGACGTAATGCTTTATTAGGAATAGTAGTGAGATCGTTGTAACTCAAAACCAATTCCCATAGAGACCTTTCTAAACCAAGAAATGCCTCATCAGGTATATAGGGCACGGGATTTCTACTAATGGTAAGTTTATAAAGCCCTAAATGAAAATTTTATTAAGTTTTTAATTATTGAATTGTACATAATAAACCTATACCTGTATTGTACAGAAAATAGGGATCAATATACCGCAAGCCATTATTTTCTAAGTGCAGTATAAAACTTTTGGACGAATTAATTTCTTGAGGAATCCGCTGCAGTTGTATATCATAACATCTTACAATTCCCAGATCAGGAATCGCCTTCGAGCAACTACAGAGAGGATTGAAATAACAAGGAGGATTCCGTGTCGAGTCACTTCCACGAGCTCCAATGGTAGATATCCATATCATCAAAAGCACACTCACTATAACTACTACGTAACCGAAACGGATGAAACTATTTAATTCCTGAAAATCGAATGCTATCAGAACAACTTTTAATACTAGATTTAAAAAAATACTTATAAATGAAAAATTAGTAGATTTGCCATAACGAATAAAAACAGTGAATTGTTGATCTTTAAAATTTTAAGAGAAAATTTAAATAACCGTCCGTAAGCGAAAGGTATTGAAACATACAAAAACACATGTATACAGGGTTATTCACGGTGAGTGGCCTATTAGAATACATTGGAAACTACGCCTTATACAGGATATCCGTTTTTCGAGCCTAACCATGGCGATCTTGGTTATCTTAAAAGATACGAAGTTGGTTAAATTAGAACAAAGTTGCGTGTTTTTGTTCCAATCAATAATCTTCAAACAAATTTCACCTATTTTTTACAGTTTTCAAGATATTCGAAAAAAAGTAAAAATCACGATTTTTGTTTTTATTTTTTTCTATGAAAACCATTTTTAGGTCAGACATTGTCAAGACACATTTTTGTGAGGAATTTAAATATGTCATTGTCTTTGTCATGCCGTCAAAAATTGTCGTTAGAGGAAACGAGAAATGCTTGAAATTTTTACGTATTTCATCAATTCGCAAATTAGTTCAAAAATGTATATCTGCAGCCAGCCTAAATACATCTACCGAACGATTACGTTGAACTAAATGGTCACCAGAATTGAACCCGTTAAATTATATTTTGTGGGTTACTATGAAAAATAAAATTTACAAAATTGTACCTGTCGATGTTGATGAATTACTTAGAAGTATTGTTACAAATTTGAAATACGTAAGAAAAAGGTACAGAGTAAGCCAATAGTGCGTATTCGGAAGATAGCGTCTTTATTATTGCAAATTTTTAAACTCTGTTTTCTCTATTACTTACGTATGATATACGTGCCTGATTTAAAATTAGTTACAATGGTGCAGGGTGATTCGTGTGGCTGTGCCAAACCAAGATTATGCTTTTTTAAATGGAACACACTCTATATTATGACCCTTGTCGATTTATCTTTAGGAGTAGATCAATTTATTATAAGGGTACTATGAACTCAGAACTAATAGTTTTTGAAATATTGACAGTTAAATGTAAAAAAAGTACTTTCTTGGTATTTAATAGATCGTATGTTTATTACAATTAGGTTTTTAAACTTTACAGTAATATTACAAAACCTATTTGGATCAGAAAATAGTATTTATTTTGAAAATATTCCTAATTATTTTCTTCAAGCTGATACAAAACGCGGATGTTTATTTTACTCGGTTGTTTTAAATGGAACACCCTATATATTATTATTAAATTTAATACGTCTTTGACTAGGCTTTAATAATATAAGGTTCAGTATGTGTTAGTCGGCTTTCACACCAAAGTAGCAAGCTGCATGCTGCTTACATCCTGGATGCACGCTGCATGCCATTAATTTTAGAACCTATCTAAACAAATGATAATGTAATGATTCATCGTCACTAGCCGGCGCCAAGTTGTCTCTTGCGTCACTGCCGCCTAGTCGACGCGCCTTAGGCGACAGCCCAGGAAATTCTGACGGCGGAATAAACTAGAATAGACAGTGGGCCGCCTCCAGAATGTTCGAGATGAACAACAATGAACAAGGTTCCGAAGTGAACTTCGAAACCTTCATGTTTCATCACGCCACAGGAAGTAAGGCGCGATTCGGAGTGACCACAGAGAGACAGCAAGACCTTTTTCAAGTGTCACCAAAGTACAGTCTGGCCCACTGTGTGGCAGAAGACCTAAAGATGTCCAAGGGGATAGCCCAAGTCTTTCGGAAGAAATTTGGTCAGGTCGAGGAACTCCTAAGACAGCACCCCATGGTGGGCAAGAGCCTGCAGATCATCCACACGGAGGCGGAACAAAGACGACACGTGTACTACTTAATCACCAAGAAGACATCAAGCGGTAAGCCTGACTATCGCAGTATTTGGAAAGCTTTATGGAGCCTTTGGAGACAGCTGGTAGAAGGCAAGGAGACGAAATTAGCCATTCCTAAATTGGGCTGCGGGCTAGACGGACTGGACTGGAGGGTTATTCGAAGCATGATAGAAGTCATCTTCAACGGAACGGGAATTGAAGTCCTAGTCTGCAGTCACCACCCACAGGCAGCTGTCGGCAGTAAGAAAACCGTGGACTGCTATTTCTTCCAGACCGGAAGTTGTAAAAAGGGGCCAGCATGCCGCTTTCGACATCCTCCTTCAAGGCTGTCACGAGGAACGTTCCGAGACGAAACGTTTTTAAGAAGGGGGCAGTGTAATGATTCATCGTCACTAGCCGGCGCCAAGTTGTCTCTTGCGTCACTGCCGCCTAGTCGACGCGCCTTAGGCGACAGCCCAGGAAATTCTGACGGCGGAATAAACTAGAATAGACAGTGGGCCGCCTCCAGAATGTTCGAGATGAACAACCTCGGCTTATAAAACACGCGGCCGGTAAACGGAGATTCATTCAACGTTAGATAGTTCGATTAGAATGCAACGTGAGACAGTTCGAAATTAAAGTGGCCTGATAAACTTTCGCTCGGCTGTTGAAATAAATTACGTATAAGTCTGTAAATAAATTATTGTTAAATGTTAGTGTTAAATTAGTTTGCTTGTAAATAAATTAGTTATTAACTATTTCGTGTTTTGTTTTAAAATAAAAATTAATGAACCTTTAAAATCATTACAATAATATTCATACCGGTGTAGCGTAGCATTCATGCAACCTGAAACTTGCGACGTGCAGCTTAGCTCATAGGACAAGTTCTATATTTTGCTACGCTACTTCAGTAGAGGCCGCAGTTTCGTCTTAAATTAAAACATTATCGAGCTAAACGAGGGTTCTTGACAACATGCTGACACCAAACCATCAGGAAACACTATGTTGTGGTTCTTGATGCTTGATGAACGTCATAGTTTCATCTTCGGATGACATCTTGATTATAATAACTCGCAAGACACTGCCAATTTGCGAATCGCAAAGCTTGCTATGCTACCTTGATGTGAACGCAAAATTCTAAGATGCGCTACGCGGCACGCTACTTCTCAAAAGATACAAGTAGCATGCAGCTTGCTACTTTGGTGTGAAAGCCGACTTATACATCAAACTTACACGCAGTAAGACCTCAAATTCTAAACGCAGCATTTATGCCAACATGATTTATTTAAAAATTTATTTAAAAAAAATGAGTTTTTGAAAATATGAAATGCTGTAAAAATGTTAAAAATCAAAATACAATAAAACTAGTGATTTTCTCGAATTACTTGATTGCATTAGAAGAAAATACATCATTCATAGCTTACTAGATTGAAAAACAAAAAAGTTTTTTTCGTTGTCATGGAAACCAAAATTACCATATCATACGTATTCGGACTCGCAATGATCTGTAGATTCCAAACGTATAAAAATATACATGGTGTAAATCGATTAAAAAATACAAATTCTAGAAGGTTGAGCACATGGCGTGGGACACCCAGTACATAATTCTAGTTTTAAAATGCTACATTTTTTGTGAGTAGACTAACAGAACTTTTAAGAATAAATTATTTTTCTCCCATCTTTTCTAAACCAACTAAGTATAGCTATTCAGTAGCGCTAAAATTAACCGTTTACGAGTTAAGGCAAAAACTCTCTATTTGCTGTTTTAGCTTTGAATGCAACGCGTTTTTCTTAAAAGAAAAATGAAAATAAATCTACATTCTTTATAGTGATTTGTAATGACGTTATATTGTTTACGAAATACCTGAACATATTTTTTATGACCAATACGCATCTATCACTTTTCGAACAAAAACTATCGTAAAAAGCACGTTCCATTCAAGCTAATATAGCAAATATCTCGAAAACGGTTAACTTTAGCGCTATTAAACAGGTATACCTAATTGATTTAGAAAAGATGGGGGAATAACCATTTTTTGTTAAAAGTTTCATAAGTCTACTCACAAAAAATTAGAGCATTTTAAAAGCAAGTGTGATACCGTACGCGGTGCCCTCTATCTTCTACATCAAAATTATGCCCATATTAATATTTCTCGCCCCATATCAATTTTTAAGGTAATATGTCAAAAACTTTAAGAATTATTGAAGAAAAGTGAAATACATAAAAGAAAATATTTTAGCGCTCTGTATCTCCTTAGGAGAATTTAGCTAAATCGCAATATTTTGATGTCAGGAATCCACTATTACTCTGTGTCCCATTACTTTTGAACCACTTATATAGTTATGTATATTTTTTAACATTTCAATAGAATTCTATGTTTTCATAGGATTGGTATCAAATTTGCCAAATATTGACATTTAAACATATCGTTGCTACCTCTCAAATGAAATATAATAGGCAGTTTATTTACAATTTTCGAAACAAAATTGTAAACAAAAAGCCTATTAGATTTCATTTGAGTTTAGTAAAGAAACCTGTGGCAAATTTGATACCAATGCACTGAAAACATAGAATTTTATCAAAATATGAAAAGATATACAGCGTGTTTCATTGAAAATAATAAAGTTGGTATAATTTTCTGAGAAACTAGATGGTTAGCAACAATGCCGATATTGTGGCCTGATCCACTATCTTGATGTAAAAATAGCTGCTTTCTTTCGTTTGATCCAAACTCAACATAACGCGTTTAGATTCAAAGATGGATGCTCTTTTGCAAATGGATCTTCGTGAAATTTCAATTCCGATCGGTAATCCCATTTCCCCTTTCAATCTTCCAATTTTACAATCCGTTTGGATTGAAATGCATTCAGATCCACAGCGGGTAACGAAAAATTATTCGAATCACAATTCAAACTTTTCAGCGAAAGAAAGCAGCTAATATCAACCTTGAGAGGAACCCCTAATATTTGGAGAATGTATTCAGGGGACGAAAATAAACAAAAAAAGACCTTATGAACATAGGGTCAATTATTATCAACCTTTACCTATTGTTAGAAACTTCGATATTGGTATACAGGATAAGTCCTGTATATTAATTAACACTAAAACAACAAACAACTATTGTTAAAAACTTGAACACAGATATACAGAGTCCTGTATATTTATTAACAACAAAACCACTGCATTTAACTTGTTTAACCGCATTGAACTTGCGGTTGAACCGAAAGTCGCTGTTAACCTCATTATTTTAAATGAGATCATTTACTTGTTTCAAATTTAGGATCTGCTGGTAATTTTGAATAGAAAATTATCAGATATCCCTATACCTAAATGCCTCCGTTTTTGAAATATTTTTAATTTTGTAATTTTTTTTTGCTTTAGCACTCTTTCCTTTTTAAAGTCATACATTTTATTTCACAAAAATATGGAAGACCTAATCTGTGTCATTTCAAAGTGGAACCTTTAAGTAAAGCTTTGATATTTAGAGAGTGTCCCAAAAACGTACAGTGTGTTCGGCAGATTGTTAATTGTTAATTGTTAATACACTTTATTACTCAACAGCTACAGTAAGCCCATTACAGAGTAATCGAATAGTCGAATACATAGGTATGCATAGGCAGATGCCGTTTGTTTAAGCCAACTTCAAGTCACCAAAACTTTATTTTGTTAAATGAAACACCCTGTACATATGTTTTTATTCTATCGGATGCAGAATTTAATTGTGCATTGATTTATATTAGCTTACCCGATAGCCGATATCAAAACCTGTTAGTTGTAAGGATTCTTTTAAAAAGGTATATGAAAGTCAAGGTAAATATCGGAATTTATTATGTAGTAGGCTCTGAATATGAATAAAATTTACTATACATATAGGAATTTTCTAAAGCAGCTCTGAATCAAATTTTATTTAACTCCAAGTAGGCAGTGAAAACAAATTATTATTTTAACTCACTATCAATTAAATTTTGCAGTAAGTTGAGTGAGCCATTAAAATTGCAAACTGTACAAATATATTTTAGATTTATTCTTTATTCCTGGGAAATGTCAACGAATTACTCATAGAACATGTAGAGCACTTTAAAAGAAGTCATCCAAATTTACCACCTATAATAGCAGACAAATTTTCCAGAATTGAACAGAATTTCTTAAAATTTGGTCATATGAAAATGAAGAAAAGATTCCAGAAACAACAAAAGGATTTTACACCAGAAAATTCAGAAAATAATGTCTACCAAAAATAAAAAATAATAATAAATGAAAATAAATAATAAATAAATAGCATTATAACATAAAATATTAAATTTATAAACAAAATAAAAAAAATGGTAAATTATTTAATGAAAAGTTTAAGTAGCGACATCCTGCGATCGCTTTTTGACCTAACATTGCATTAGGATTGGTAAATTGAAGCCAGTTTGCTACATAATAAGTCATCCCATACAAGGCGGCCATGCTTACTTCTGCTGACGAGGCCCCAAATAGGACCGAAACAGCTGTACAGACTTCTATAATAATAACAGACATATATTTTCGTAACGTCCTAAATATAGGACGCCCTTATTTCCATGGACGCAATATTAGAATGCATTAGTTTTTTCAGAAACATTTAAAACGCTCTTTTCCTTCTAATAAATAATTATGGAAAAATATGAAATATAGATCAAGAATGAAAATATGATATAAATCTTACCCCGTAAAACTGATGTCCATCGGTTCCATTTTCTATCACACAAAGATTTCATTTTAATTTTCAATATAGATATGTAACTAGAAACAATGTTTACAAACGATAAAGGAAACTTTATGAAAGCACATAAAATGAAAAAAACACAACATTTGACTCTGATTTGATTATCTGTGAGACTTTAAATAAATGTCCTACATGTAGGATGTCAGGCATATCTCTCCTAAAACAAATCAATGCACAATTAAATTCTACATCCGATAGAGTAAAAATATACAGGGTGTTCCATTTAAAAAAATAAAGTTTTGGTGACTTGAAGTTAACTGCAAACGCCATCTGCCGAGCACACTGTAAGTGTTTGAGACACTTTCTAAACATCAACGCATTACTTGAAGGTTCGTTCCTCTTTGAAATGGCACAAATTAGATTTTCCATATTTTTGTAAAATAAAAAGTATGATTTTAAAAAGGAAAGAGTGCTAAAGCAAAAATATTTACAAAATTAAAAATATTTCAAAAACGGTGGCATTTAGGTATAGGGATATCTGATAATTTTCTATTCAATTTTCAATTCAAATTTGCAAGAAAAAGTATATGATTCCATTTAAAATAATGAAGTTGACAGCGACTTCCGATATAACCAGAAGTTTAAATATTTCGAATATATTTTCATGAAAAATTGCACCAACGGATGTGGGAGAGTACAAATTTTCAGAGAAAAATAATGAACGCAAGTGCCTATAGACTTCTAATGAACGGGTTTTGTGAATCACCTTGTATATGCGTCGCCAATGTTTGGAGAATATATTCAGGGGGATTTTCAAAATTGGTTACCAAGGATGCCAGGTCCAAACCCTCTCGATTACTGTCTTTGGAATAGGTTAAAATCATTAATTGACGCAACGAAAGTGAACACAAGGAACACACCTATAAGGAAACAAATAAGGCTTTTTATGCTGAGACACAAAATTAAAGAGGAGGAAATGCTGAATAAAATGATCTTTGTTGCAGTGTTGTAGCATAGTCCAGTCCTAAGAAAAATAAGTTTATGTTAACGTCTGCAAACTCCCTAATTGGTGCGCGTTGCAAAACAAAAATGGCCGCCACAAACAAATGGGCTGAGATAAAAATTTAATTTGGTTAATTTAATACTTTCTTTAAATGTTTCACTTTATAATAGAAAATAAACGTATTTTTCCACGCATTGCATTGCGTTTAATTAATTCACGTAGTCAAAATACAGTTTCATTAATATCTAGGTAACGATTGAGAAATGACCCTACATTCATAAGGCCTTTTTTTTCTTTATTTTGAATACATTCTCCAAATATTGGGGATTCCTCATGGAACACCTGTAGATATTTAATACCTATATTACGTTGCTCACCGGCTGCAACAGAGGGCACAACTTAAAACGCTGAATATTAAGGAAATAAAAAATTTGTTATTTAAAAACACAAATATTATTTTTTAGCAGAATGTTTTTATGAAAAATTTTTTTTTTTATTTTACTTGGTATGTTTTTTAGCAGTAGTTTCACAGTTTGTACAGAATTTAACTGAATATTAATTAGATTTTGATTTTTCTGATATTTAGTAAAAATTTTAACTTGTGCCACTATTGCAGCCGCTGAGCAATGTGTTGTTTTCATAAAGCAATTTATGTTACAGAAATTAAATATTTAAAAACGTTTCATTTCAAAGTCTTACCATTTTCTCTGATTCTATCTTAAAATCAACTTTCATAAGCGACCGTCACTTATTTTTCAGCATTCACCGTCATACTTTAGCACTTCGTTTATAACATGAATTGAAACTACTATAGTAATGAAATGAAGTTTCATGATGCCGTAGAATATAATACACTTCGATGGCTTCCATTAATAGGATTAAATCCGTATGTATACATACAGACTGGCTTGCTTCAGGTACTTAACAATGACATATTTATTAGTTCTTAAATAATTTAATTTGTTACTTAATAATATGTATTCAAGATTAAGATATTCATGCTCCACAAATTTATTAACATTTTATGTCTTTTGTAACGTGATAAGCTTTGTGTTATGTAGTAGCTAAGACTACTTTTAGTTTGTTTTCAAATGCATGGATTATCAAAATTTAAAAAAAAACTAAATACGCAGACATTTTTTAATACCACCGTTTTTATCAAGCAGACAAATTTCAAGTTGACAGGCTTTACTGATTTTTAAAAAGTAATAAAAAATACGGAGTGGAACAAAACGATTCTCATCTAGTTAGGTACCTTTGCATTACTCATGTAAAAATACGAAGTGCCACTCTACGAAAATATTGAAAGCAAAATGTGATTTATTGCGAAGAGATGATATGAATGCAAAGTTGAGACTGAAATTGAAAAAAAGCCAACGAAAGTAAGTCACAAGTGCTGAAAGTGTTGAAAGCCACTGTTTTGCTGCATGCTTTGACAGCAGTTTAAAATAATAATTTATTTTCACTGCCTGCTTGGAGTAAATAAAATTGGATTGAGAGCTGCTTTAGAAAATTAAAATTAAAATTACTATACGATAATTTTTATTTACAGTTGGTTCTTGTCCGATGAAATTTGTATCACAAAATCTTTTAATTTAATTTAGTGTCCGCTTAAAAGATTTTGTGATGATAATTTTTATTTATATTCCGAACATACTACGCAATAAATTGCGATATTTACTTTCATATAACTTTAAAAGAATCTTTATAACTAATTTCTAACAGGTTTGGGGATCGCGTAAGCTAATACAAATCAATAGGTCTATTCGCTGAGACGTTCCGGACTAGTTCGGAACGGTTAAAATCAAATGCCCATCGAAATAATGATCGATTTCAGGTGTACAACTTTCATGAATGCATGGATTTCAAGGTTCCGAACTAGTTCGGAACTTCTCCGCGAACAAAGCCAATGAACAATAAAATTCTGCACCCGATAGATTAAAAATATACAGGGTGTTCCAGTTAAAAACATAAAGCTTTAGTCACTTGAAGTTAGTTTAAACAAACGCCATCTGCCGAGCACACTGCTACCCGCGGGCCGCATGCGATCCTCTCTTCTTCGCTGGCGGACAGCCTCACCATGTAATTTTAACTTCAACAACTTACAGATTAGTTTCAGGTTTCTTTTTGGCAGCCCTCACTAAGTCATAGTGAATCCCTGACTTAAAGGTACCACCTTGAAATGGCACAGATTAGATCTTCCATTTTTTGGTGAAATAAAAAATATGAGTTTATAAAGGTAAGAGTGCTGAAGCACAAAAATTTACAAAATTAAAAATATTTCAAAATCGGTTGCATTTAGGTAAAGGGATTTCTTATAATTTTCTATTCAAAATTACCTTTAGATCCTAAATTTGCAAGAAACAGTATATGATTCCGTTTAAAATAACGAGTTGACAGCGACTTCCGGTACAACCGAAAGTTCAAATAAATATTTTCATTAAAAAGTGCACTACCGGCTAGGGGAGAGTACAAACTTTCAAAGAAAAATAATGAACGCAAGTGCCTAAATTTCTAATGAACGGGTTCCGTGAATCACCCTGTATATGCGTCACCAATGTTTGGAGAATATGTTCAGGGGAGTTTTCAAAATTGGCCACCAAGGACGCCAGGTCCAAACCCTCTCGATTACTATAATGAACGGGTTCCGTGAATCACCCTACATACGAACGATACATTGATAGGTAATTACTAGAGAGTCTTGTTTTTAATCAGTTTGATTTATCACGAGCGTACGCTTGGCCAGAGTGGGGTCGTAAGCAGTATACAATGCCATAGGCGAACCCGACGACGCTGCGAGTGCACGAAGCCGAACCACAGAATAACAGAAGGGACAATAGCTTGTCTTAGTTTTAGTGCGCAAACTCGGATCAGCCATGTTCTAAAGCTGTTGTTTATGTTTTGATTTGAGGTTATGAGCGTTGGTTAAGGATTTCTAAGATTATTGCTGTTTGTTATTAAATTGTCTCTTTCGTAAATATCGTAAAAACAAAAAAGAAAAGAACATCGACTTCACGTTATTGTGCTGAACCAAGGTTACAGCTTTTTTTCCTTTCCAAAAAATAAAGATCGGTAAGTATTAACTGCTGTATATTTAAACTAATGTAATATAATAATGTATTATTGTACATACAGAGCCTTGAAATGGATTTATAGTTGTAAACGAGAAGATCTTTTAAATAGAGATTTGTCAAAACTTACAAATACAACTTATGTATGTGGAAAACACTTTGAAAAACATAAAAGTTTATTAATATTTTCACTCACATGCTGTTCCAACAGTATTTGAAGAAACTGCATCGAAATCAGGACATTCACTTGAAGTGGAAGGTAAGAGCAACACATGGAATTAAATGAAGCACAACATGGATTCTGTAATCACTTGTTACTATACTCGATCTTAAAAGATAGAAACAAATGTAGATGTTAATAATGTTAGTTATTACTTGTACTGTTCAAACGAAAGAATACATGAACGCCATCAGTTTGTTGTCAGGGTTTCGAAGCACGTTGTTTATTTTATATTTACTTCAGAGTTATGTTCGGGTAACCGCAGTGCTACAGTGCTTTAGTAAAGCGTAAACCTGAACGAGGTACATGTGACGTCATTGCCTGCAGCGCTTTCTTCAAGCGGCCGTGATAATCAAGCATGGTCTGTATACGCTACATTGCAGCGTAATGAATTATTCATAACCCCTATGACAGAAAGCCAGTACAGGTAATTTAGAGCGCTACAAGCTACAACTTTATGCTGTGCTGTAACGCTGCAAACATCTTTTCTGCCTGAACGCGACCTTTTAGAAAATAAACAACGTAAATTGAAACCCTGACAATAAACTGATTATGTGCATCAGTTTGTTTCTTTGATTTTTTCCGTTTGAAACACATTAAAACTTTCAAGCCAAGTAATAAATCGTATGTTTGACTTCATAAATATTCGTATAAAGACGTTCCTCTTTCAATCTGAACGAGTGATTCTGAGTGAAACTACCTTTCAATAATTTTTGATTTTAGCTTCTCAACGCATTGGAGAGAAAAGTTCCTCAAGTGATAAAGAAAATGTGCAAACGTCAGCAAGAGAAAAGTTCTTCAAGTGATAAAGAAAATATACAAACATCAGCAAGTAAGTTTTGTTTTTGTAATGTTATTGTTTATTTATATGTAGTAAATAAAATTTGTTTCTTAGATCTGCGTTTTCTTTCTAAATATTTTCATTTATTTCTAATTTTTCATACAACTTAGTGTGTAGATAAATTATCACCAAAAATAACATTAACGTACTTTCGGATATTGTTTTACATATACCCTACCATTTTCCTTCTGTGAATCTCAAGTAAGAAAGATAAACAAAAAAAAGATTTTTTTTTGTAATGCAAAAGTTAACAATTTTTTTACAATTTAGAAATTTTGATTAGTCAGAAAGTATTAGTTACATTATTTGTGTATTGATTGAACATTCAAAATTTACCGCTGAACAGCTTTACAAAATGGCGCAAGGTCATCAAAACTGGGTACAAGAAGATCAAAGGTGCCGACGGCTTTTGTCCTTTCTGTTATTCTGTGGCCGAACAATGCGTTACTGCATCGAAGCTCGCGGAAAAGATATGTTGTCTCCGCTTGGTCGACTAACGCGCATAAAAAAAAACTGATTTTATTTTAGACTACCTAGTAATTACTAAGGCTCGCGGACTTTGTATAAAACGTCACGAATGTTCCCCCACCAAACAGACGACTCGCAGTGCAGGTTCGTTACGGGCAAATATTGCCGCCTTAGCGGCAGCGTAGCGCTCGGAAACACGACATCACACGCCGCTGGGCTGTTTCTCGTTCAGTAGTGGGGCGAATTTTAACATTTTTCGCTAGCCCTAGTAATAACAGACTTCAGTTTAAAAGTGAACGAGTTTTAGGCTAGTTTTGGCATTTTTCGATGATCATTAGCCCAGAAAGCGTAATATAATAAGTTCCTTCCAAGTACTTTCATGATAGAACTCCAGTGTCTAGAATGCAATTAACATTTGTAGGAACTTATTTTGATAAATTTAGTGGTAAACTACATATGTGGTTTGTGGTCGTTCCAGAATCTTGTAAAACGCATGTGTACAGTAGCGGACAATAAAATCCAGGCAAGAATTTGACAAGCGGTTCGTATTTAGACAAATTTGGTAAATCAGGCTTTCATTGAGGTTATATTTCTGTCAAAATTTATATTAAACGTCAGAATTACTAGTAACATTTTGTATAATATGTGTTAAACGTCAAAAATGTTAGAGTGAGGTTTACATTGTACAAATGATATGCCCGGATTTTATTGTCCGCTACTGTACGCCTATAGCTTACCGGGGCCATATTTAGTGACCATATTGTTAATATGACTCTCTACTGATATTCTTAACTCGTTGGCCAATGGTTTTCGACCAATGAGTTAAGAATAACAGGAGGGAGTCATATTAGCAGTAATTTCTTGTCCAAACTAGTCACTAAATATAGCCGCTGTCATAGACGCACACAAGCGTTTTACAAAATTCTGGATCATCCACAAACCAACAATTCATCATTGTTTATAACACACTTGCTAAATTAAATTTAACTAAATAAGATTCGAGAAATGTCAATATAGGCGTTTGATTTTAAGATCGCAACGCTACCGTGGATAAATCTGAACCTCTGTAAGCCACACGGAATTTTTGTAATGCACGTGTTTAAGTGCGTACTAATACAAATACACAAGTTGATTTAATGTGAATGTCATATATAACACAATCTTGATACATCATACACTCAGAATCGACGCCAAAACACGATTTGTTGTGTAGCATACAAGGGTTTGTTCAGTTGACACCAGGTGGCGAACGCTTAGCTGCAAACTCCAATACCAGTGCTGGGCACGGCAGTTCAATGGCTGGATTCTGGTTTGACGATACGACACCTGTCGATCGAGTTTTAACGATACCACGTATTCTCGTTGACTGTATGGACTGTAATATAAGAACTTATTCCATTGGAACATCAACTTTTTATTCCTAAGTTATAATTTCATGCAATTTGATCTAATTCTTATCGATTTCCGCAAATTGCCGACGACGATTTGATTTCTGAATCACTTCTATCGTTGTAGCGTTCACGATATCGTATCGAACGATAGGATTGAATCGTGAAACGAGAATCCCATAGCTGGTGAGTCCATCCCCTCCAGAAGCAACAACTGTAATTGACGACAGCCGAATATATCCGCCTCTCGTTGAGACATTATATAGCGCGTTTTAGTCGAATATCAATGACAAATAATAACGACAAGCGAATAACTAGACTATCTCGTAAATTAACCCTCCGTCAGGCGCGCGCCTTTTCGGAATGTAAGAGGGCGCGCTCTATCTCTCAGATACATGCGGTTATAGTATAAAATTTTAACTATTTACTTGAATTTATTTGTTTATTATATTTATTAATTTAGATTTGTCTATTTAAAACAAAATATTACTGTATAAATAAATATATATAAACATAAATATAAATAAATAATAATAATAAACGTCTTTACTTAGGCGGAATTTAGTGTCCGCTTAAAAAAAGTTTTTGATCTAAACATTAATGTAAACTGTTTCATCCTACTTAGGCTTAACTCGCATGTACCACTTTTGCTGCGACTTTTGTATGATTTTGAGTGGTTATTGTGTGGTTCCATGTGGTCGCCATCAATTTCAATTGGAGTAGTTGATACAGTCGACAATTAACCACACAAAAACCGCAGCAAAGTGGTACGTGTGAGTTAAGCCTTACTGTCGTGACTAAAAAAAGCGGACCCCTTTTTTGACGTCAGTTTTATAATCTTTTGCTGGGTGGTTGTAATCTTAGATGAAAGAATAATTAGATGTCAAAGCCAACGTTATATGCGCAGAGCTCCAACGACTAACCTAGGTAGGCGAGCAAGCTTTAAAATGTAGCTAACAAGTTCACAGGGGTGTTTACTAAGACTAACATAGCGATTGGTTACTTTCAAATTGCAGTCGATAATTTTCGGCGGATGTCGTGTAACGCAACAGAACTCATAGTCGTACATACTAGTTTTATTGCTTGTATTTGTATTTAATGAATTAATTCAATATAATTAACTGATTAATTAAATTAATAATTCTATTTCGTAATGAATAATCTATTATTATTTCAATTAACAAGTATATTTTTTGTAATATTCGATTTTTATCTCCATTTAATGAACGCCGCCTATGTGCACTAGGGACGAGTAAACAGTACCCCACCTTTCCCACCCACCGCAAGATCTGTTGATGTTGCTTTGAAACAAACCGTCCTATTTTGCAATGGCATTACCAGTCTACCTTGATTAGCCGTCTAGGCGCAGAGATACCTTAGTGCAGAGCAATAAACTGGGCCCTCACACGGCCTGGGAGGAATTAAAATAAAAAGGCGCGCAATTTAAAACTATTTGAACGTAAATGGTTTTGTCCACGGAACTGAATAATTTAATACGTTGAGCATCATTCTTAGGTGCCCAAGATACTAAATAGTTAGTTCTCTGAAATAAGTACATATATTTTCAATGTGAACAATTTTATACAATAATCAGAAATAAAATAATTTAATATCTTTGGCAATAAAAATCAAAGACATGGTTAAAATTATCTTTATTTCATTATTTACAAATACAAGACAAATCAGTATAAGATTCAGAAAAAAGTATACACATTTAAGAAACATTTCTTTCAATTAAACAAACATAAGTTGCGGAGGCACTTGCCATCGTCTCAACTGAAACTTACAATCTGATTTTGATTAAAAAAATGCTCTCTTAAAGACGTTTTCGAAAATTCGCTCCGAGTAGAAATTTGAGAGAGAATATGTGGAGACTTAGTGCATGTAAGAATGAGAAAAATAGCGCTCCAATCGAATTAGCGAAATCGCCTTAAGATATCGTCGGCTACACAAGCAAATCGCGTAACTCCGAAATGTCAAATTTTACAGGAGAGACGAAAAACTTTTTAAAAACGATCTTCCGTTACAAATAATTGCAAAATAATTATGTTTTATACTTTTCACTTATATAATTCCTTAGCCAGCAAAAATATATAAATTTTCTTTTAAAATTATTTAAACGAGTTACGTAATTTGCTTATTATTTTAATCTGGAGATATGTGACTTTATTTTTAATAGAGGTAAAAAGTCAAACATTATTAAATGAACATTTTATTAGAATCTGGAAAGTTTACAAACTAATAGACAGATCTATGTATTCATGTGGAATGTCATTGTAAAAAGAATGGTAGTCCTCTAGTAGACTTTCCTTTAAACACTGAAGATGGTTGAATTTTTCTGCCTTAATTTTTTTTCTTTGGGTATATAACGCAGGTAAATCATTAAATTGACGCAATGGCAATGGATTAAATCGTTGATTCAATTTGTTCCAGTCCTCGGTGTGGCGCAACTTATAGTGAATTTCACCTTCTTCTGTATACCTTAATGCTTTTATATCAGTAACAGTGGCATCACCAGTTGTCCTGCCTGGTCTGATACTATTATAAAATTTTAAATTGTCAAATTTTTTAAAACATTGATGTCTTAAATACTCCACGTTGTACGTTCTCGAGTTTTTTCGGACTGTTTTACACAAATATACATAATCAGCTGGTACATTTACCTTATAATGGTGTACTCTTTTGTCGATGCAGGAATGCATCGAGTCTACCTCCATTTGGGTGTGCCCCTTTTGGAGGTATTTTTGAATGATTGTTATTTTGTGTATCATTGACAAATTTAAAAGAGCATTAGCCAGTGTCGAATTTCGGTTTTGTCCGGTACAACCGTCGCTATACAAGATTATATTTTGTGACTTTTTATCTGTAATTTTTGGAATTACTTTAGTTTCTAGAAAATTTACCACTATAGTGGAAAATTCGTTGGATGTCAGCCCACCTTCACTTACATTCCATAGAAAGCAATAACCATATTGTGTTTTTAGATCGTAAAGTGTGAAGTTATGTAAGTACTCTCAGTTTAGTTTTATAGTACATAGCACTAACAGTTGACTTGGGACATAACAGGACTGATTGCAGGTTCATAGTAAAAACCAATTGTCCTTCAGCCATTTTGTCCTTTTCTTTTTCAGCTGTTTTCATAAGTCAGATATGACGTATGACAAGTAGCAACCAGTTTGCTGCCTAATATTCGCGACCTAATTGTCAACGCGAGAGGTCGCTGTTAATTGCAACATGGCCGATAAAAAGGTGAACAACATTGCACCCAGTTAAGTATGAAAGTTTGATTGGTGCATGTTTTCAACGAATAATAATCTGTGAAATGTTATTTACCTTTTTGATGGTATCAATATTGCGAATAACGAGAATTTTTTAAATTTCGATTAATTATTTGCTACATTTTATTGATGTTTTAAAAAGTAATAAAATGAAATGGTTATCAGTTTTTCCATTTTTGTTATTACAAATACATTTCTCTAGTTATGGTTAGATAACCCGTTCAGTACTTTTTTCAGTACTATTTTCTAGCTTACTTCAGTAATATCCGTTCACTAGGATTCCTCGTCAGAGCAGGCCGTGTTCTCGTTAAGTTGCTGCCATGAATTTTGATAGATGCCAGAATCTGACACGAAAAAATATTATGACAATTCCACACCACTGATCTGACTATACGAAGGAGTCTGTTTCAATCTGTTTGTTTTACCCCTATGCATTGCCACAGCATAAATATGTACATACAGCAGGTTCACTCTCCTTGGCGGGAAAATTTCCCGCGCAAACTGAGCCGCCATATTCCGGATGGAAAATCTGTCATGTGATTTGTTAGAGCGCATTCGACTGGACGCACGGAGTGTTTCTTTTTCTCACTCTTACATGCACTGACACGCAGTCGCTCTCCCTTACACTTGTGCGCATTGCGTGCATCGAGCATTATGTCGAATGCGCCCTTCAGTTGCACGAATACGATCAGTGCTGTCTCGTGTAATTAGCAGCATAATAGATGCTTTCGATTATGCATGCTGGGGTGCACTGAGTAAACTTAAAACTCTAGGCTTTCAAGTAGTGATCGGATAATTCAAATTAAAAATAGCCTGTCATCCGATTATCAAAATAACCTAAATAATTCGATTATCAAAAATATTTTTATTGCGGCACTGATTTATACAATCGCAAAATGGCGCCAAGGTAAAAAAATTTTGCCCCGCCAGATCAAAGGTACCGACAAACAGTTTCCATGCTGGTTATGCTATGGCATTACAGTCGAGCTGGCAACAATGTCTCCGTCAGAGTAGTAAAATCATAACCATGAAATTAAAAATAAACATAACCGTTTCATCTGTCATTGTGATACCAACAAAAATGTCACCCTAACTCGCCTACTCTTGACAAGGAAACCGAGTGAATGGATAATACATCCTGAATTTTGCTTCTGGCAACACTGACGCCAATAATATGTATTTCCATGACAACAGGCAATCTCTCGCATCTCACATTTAAATAGGATGTGAAAAGATCGCCTGTTGTCATGGAAATAATAAAACACAAGGCCATAGCACAGTATAAGAATCACACAGTAGCGTCACTCGAGTATAACTGTCACATTTGCTCTTTTGTTTGATACCTACCCAGCTGTAAATTACATTGCATTTCCATAAGGGTATCAAATAGAATGGCCGCTTTTTTTGACACTGACGTTTAAGTGACGGTACTGGGTAATTACTTATACTGTGGCCATAGATTTTGTGATACTAATCGCTCTCCATAAAATTCTTGAATAAAATTAATTGTAGCATGTGATGTGCGTGCTGGTGCATTATCCTGTTGAAAGTATCTTCTTTGTAACACATCATCGTGCAATTGATTTAAGAATGGTTCCACAATTTGTTCCCGATAATTTACAGCATTAATAGTGTCATGGAAAAAAATAGGCCCTATTATCCTTCGTCGAGATAAGCCAATCCATACACCTACTTTTATGGGATGTAAGATAGTTTCTCGATAAACATGTGGATTTTCGGTGGACCATATGCGATAATTTTGCAAATTAACATAACCAACCATAATTATTCTACACTAAATTCTACATGGGGAAACCATGCATCGTCACTGAAGAATGTTAAATCTAGCAAGTCATTATTGTTTAGGTGGTAATTAAACCAGACACAATAATTTACACGTCTTGGTAAATCTGGAGGCAGCAACTCTTAGACTACGCTCACTTTATAAGCGTGCATGTGGAGTTTCTTCTTCAACGCTTTCTGGCATGATCCATATGAAAGACCTAATAAATAAAACCCTTTGTATTCAATACTCTACATACTAGACATAAATACCTGTTTGACTTGCAAGTTGTCATAAACTTTTAGTCAAACTTGCTTCTAAGTTCTCTACAACTTCTTCAGTAAGAATCGAAGGTCTGCTTGTTGATTTTCCCTGACTCAAACTACCAGTTTCACGAAAACGTGCTACTAGTCGCCGAACACATTGATTAAAGACATCTCCATACATAATTTCAACACCAGGAAACTTTTCGATAAATTCGTTAAAGCAAGCACGCACCGAATACTGCCAACGCCTATTCTCATCACGCTCTCCATTTCGAAAATATGCCTCCAGCAGAAGCTTATCGTGTTCAAACGTAAAATTCATAACATATAAATTTTAACTTAAAAATTGTGTAACATTAATCATTAAATCGAGCCGCAAAGCACTTTACTTACTTGTAAAAGCAAAGTTAACTGAATAATAGTATTCAAAAATACTTATGTACTGATTTAAACTGTAAATCGTAGAGAACTCAAATCACGGGGTGGACACTTATATTGGAGAACTTGGTACCTAGCAAAATGAGGTAGTAGTATTTCCCCTAATTGTAGAGGTCGCAGCAGTGCATAAATTTAAATTTGGTGCCTTACTTCCGTAACGCCACCGACCTGTCCAACCAATCGAATGCAAGTTACAAGCGTTTTATGATAGCGTTATGCGATTATGCTCTTTCTTTGTGGCATGGCGTTGTGGTTTGTGTTATTTTAAAGTTATCGTTTATTTTTAAAGTTTTATCGTTTAAACATTTTATGGAAAACTGTTTCGGCAGAAATAATATTTTACTTCGTACAGCTGTTCTCACTGAACATTTACCAGGTAGTAATCTATCTTTAATTTTGGTAGATAACCATTATTATTAATTTCAATTATGTTATTTAGAGCCCCTGCAAATAGAGATGATAAATGAAGAGAACCAGCAATTAGATTAACCTGTTCGGGAAGGTAAGAGTATACCTGTTCCAGAAGGTGAGAATATTTTTGGATTCGTTGCCCTGCATTTAGTTTATGGTCAATGCTGTCGAAATTGTTTAGTCCGTAGTAATTTTTTGTTTTGTTTGAACACTAGCTGTTTGATTGTGGAGGTTATAATTTGATATAAAAATTTGAAAACAAAGGTCAGAATCTTTTATTAGCATAAATCGATTTGAATGTTGAAAAGTGATGTACCAACAGCTGATTCTCTCACAATTGTTAACCTGAACGTTTTCACATTTAGATGATGAACTGATGAGCATTTTTTATTTTTATTAAAACTAAGCAGACTATTAAATCGACCTTGTTATTTCAAAACGACGAACAGACCAATGAACCATATTTTGAGATATCACAGTTTGTAGTTTTAGTGTAGAACATATACTAGGATGATCGTGAATTTTACTGATCTGTTTGGCCTTTTGGAATTATACGGTCCAGTTGTAGACTACATAAAAATTATAATTTCGTATATTACTCTGACGTTAATTCTATAGTGGTTGTATGTATTATAATGCACTGTACTTATTTTAAATGTACTTAAATATAATTTGTTTTATGAAACTGTGTTTTATTAAAGTTAAAAAGTTATTGCTGGGTTTCACCAACACTAAATACATGTAATCATCGACTAAAAGTAAATATTGCTATGGTTACATATGGTAAAATCATAACAATATTTATTTTTAACGTATGATTATATTTATTTAGTGTTGATAAATGATAAATGAAAATTAAATATTGAAATATCAAAGGTTATATTTGGGTTTGGAACTACGGTTACTTTTTCCCCTAATTGTAGAGGCCGCTTTACAAGGTACTCAAATTTTCTATTGAGTGTCCCATCTATTTATGTATTATCTATGACTCAAATATAAACAAACCATACACGAACCAGTAGCGTCACTTCAACGTCAGTGTCAAAAAAAGCGGCCATTCTGTTTGATACCCTTATGGAAATGCAATGTAATTTACAACTGAGTAGGTATCAAACAAAAGAGGAAATGTGACAGTAAAGGCCCGCACAGAACATACGCGCATTAGACGCGAAGGAAGCTTCTCGACGACAAATAGAAGGTGATCCAACGCCAAGTAGGTATGCATTTATGCAGTATGCACAGAATAAACGCTCGCTTGACGCGCGGCAGACGCGGAAAAGTGGCAACAGTTTCTACTTTTACGTCGGTGACGCGCTGGAGGACTTCGTTCGCGTCTAATGCGCGTATGTTCTGTGCGGGCCTTTATACTCGAGTGACGCTACTGTGCGATTCTTATACTGTGCACGAACGTTACTGATTGCCAGCTGATCTGGAGCTGGAGCATTCAAAAACGCGAAAATTCCCTAGGCGGAAAGTAGTTTTGATCACCTTTGGGTATTTACTTTTTCAAAGACGTTCAATCATTTACGATCACATTAGGCATTTACGAAAATTAACCCGGTGGATACACTGTACTCTATTTTTCTTTCTCACTCTTACATGCACTAAGTCTCTTCATGTTCTCTCTCACACTTCGAATCCGGTTATCAACCGGGTGAATTTTCGTAAACGCCTATTGTATATCGTATTTGTAATTTGTTTTCCATAGGCAACATGGGCGACTCGTGAAAAAGGGACTAAATGTCTTTAAAACACCAAGCGATTTATTGAAAACAGGAGAGAGTGGGCCATGAGATGCACAAACTTATATCACAGTATAAAGATTACACAGTAGCGCGACTCTCATGAAAATATTCAGTTCGCGCATAACATCCCGCGCAAGGTCTGAGTCACAATTTCGGGATGCAGAGCTCATTCATTCACGGCTCTGGTACCGAATGGATCTTTATAATTATGTTAATACACATTATTTATGCCTTGTTTTTTTTTACCACGTCCACTAAACACTACAATCCGGCCCTGGTGTGTGGGCATGTGTAAATTTACAATTTACAACAAAATCGCTCACACTTAAAGCAGAACAAACAGTTCGACACGCCCCTTTTATCTACTCGAGGTCAATGAAAATCCTGTAAAGAGATCAAAGTGCCGACAAGCGAGTTGCGCTACTGTATTCTTTATACTGTGCTTATATCAGCTTAGATATGATCAAAGAATCAAAGATATGATTACTATTAAAACAAATGCCAAAATAATTTAACCTGTGTTCACACACAAATAGTAAAAGCTCTTACATTTTATTATGTGACGCCTATGAAAAACACATATGCAATGAGAGATTAATGGCCGTATGCACAGACAAATCTCAAGGTGGACTTGATACTTAAAGCTAACTTCATATGAAACTGTTCGCCATATATGTAGTTACATTGTTCAAAGTAAAGGTTTACTTTGGCTTAAGTCTAAAGATTTGTCTGTGCATACGGCCTATGATTGAAAGGTGTGAACATACAACCAATTTTTTATCATTACGCCATCCATATGTTACTGGCAGCCAATAACTCAAAATGATAAAATTGTGGGTAGGGAAAGTCTGCTGCATCAAACAAAACACTTCAAATTACAGAAATTCCTTTGATTATTACTCCAGTAATACCTTTGACAGTATTTTGTATTTGAGTGTGAGTGTAAAACAATGGGCCCGTTCAGACGACCACAGCAGCTGAGTTGCTGGGTCAGCAAATTTCCTGAACCGACACGCTAGGTTCCAGCAGCTGTCATTTCTACACAGCGGAATTTATTTACGCTGACTTGCTCAGCGCTGAGCGTTCATTGGTGGAGGTAAGTATAAACAAACATAACCTTAGCAAGATCTTGTATTATGGGCCGCAGACCATTCAAATCTAGCCAATTGTCGCATAATAATTCACATAACAAAATATTTTCTGCCATTGTATTTAAATTAATAAATTTCAATTCATAAAATGTTCAGAAACGAGGTTCAATAAATTTTAAACTTTTGAAATGACACAAAAAATTGCTGAGAAGTAGCAGTCCGTTCAGAGATACGTGACCGCTGACTTTCATCATGCTGAGCGCTGACTTGCAGCAGCTGTGTTACCTGAACGGGCCCAATGCCTCCTAAAACAAGTGAAGTGTGGAAGCATTTTATTTCTGATAACAGCAAATATGTTCGTTGTAAACATTGCAATGGAACCATCAAATATGATGCTGGGACATAAGTTTTAATTTCAAGAATAGAAATTGGTAATATATGTATTGAATCCAATCGATTCTACGTGTTTAAATTGAATCGATTCATCTGAATCGATTCCACACAATCGATTCAATTGAATCGATCCACTTAACTGTTTTGAGCATCCCTAACGTAAACATAAACAAATGTAATGTAAACATAAACACACCATAAACCAATGGTATACACCAACTAGTGTACAGGGATTTTGTTTATATTTTGAACGATACCTACACATTTTATTATTAGACATAGGCACAAAAAATGTTAAATACAAAAGTTTTAGGGATTTACCTGAACCGCCAGAATGTATTAAAAAAAGAAACAAATGACGATTGGACACTTAACAAATGAGTATCAACTTTGTTATTTTAAATAGAACACTATGTATATTTTCTTGAATTAAGAAACACATTTATTTCCTAATTCCAAAAATATGTAGTTTGTCTATATTTGGTTTCATACTTTTTTGCGATATTTAAATTTAAAATTTAAAAAAATGTAATTATTTGGATTAATAAGGAGTTTATTATGGGTGACAAGTGTTAAACTAATTAAAAGTCATTTTATAAGTCTAAGCTATAACATCTAAGAGAAATTAACATATTATATGAAATAAATTAATAAAAATATACCAAAATAATAATAATTTCAAACTTAAATATCGTAAAAAGTATGAAACCAGATATAGACAGACTACATATTTTTGGAATTAGGAGAAAAATATCTTTCTTAATTCTAGAAAATATACTGAGTGTTCCATTTAAAATAACAAAGTTGATACTCATTTGTTAGGTTTCCGATTGTCATTTGTTTCTTTTTAAAGTAAATTCTGGCGTTCAGGTAAGTCCCTAAAACTTTTGTATTTAACATTTTTTGATATGTCTAATAATAAAATGCGTAGGTACCGTTCAAAATATGAACAAAAACCCTGTACACTAGTGCAGGATAACAAACAGAACTAATAACGTGTTATTAGTATAACGTGTATATATCTGTTTCTTTTTAATACGCACATATTCACATTATTCTATCGTTGTCACTTGCCCACAAAACTGAATTCTAAATAACTGTCTTCAAACTTAACGCTAATACGTTAATTTTAACATAACATGTAAACGTTATTTTTACCATTCGGATATGTACTCGGGCTGATTGCCTATTATGATTTCCATTAAAAAAAATATATAACTTTATGTTATAACCACGGTTAGGGGGATCGGACTCCGCTCGCGCTGGCAAGAGCGTCACATCTAAGTGCACTCGATACGGGAATAGCAAATAATCGCATGCATAATTTGCAATAGCAAAGAACGTTTAGTGTTTAATTTATTTAATTTTTAATTCTAAAATACGAAATTTTGTTTAAATTTAACAATTTCTTACGCGATGAAATTAAAATTTCGTCCGACGCTTATGGAGAAATGAGCCAGCGCAATGATCGTACACAAACATGAGCAGTATAAGCGGCGACCCAGGTGGATTGTTCCTAACCTTGGTTATAACTCAAAAATTTATCTAAATATTAAAAAACCAACCATACCACTGAATTGTATTCCAAAAAGTGTCCTAATAATGTCAAAACAGTTTTTTAATATCTGTAAAAAGAAACGAAATATGCGCGATTGACGAAAAGTCAAAAATGTCAATTTTAGCTTATAACTTGAAAACAAAAGAAGATCGCCAATTTTTGTTTACTCTATTGACTTTATCTCTAAAAAAGAGATCGAGATTTGGCCAACAATTTTTTTCTGTTTCTTATAATAACAGAGATGCCCATAAGAGACATCGAAATTGATCCACCTTGTACATATTCGTCGATAACATGAAATTCTTTCATATTCAGGGCGTAATCTTTTTCTTTTGTTTTAACTTAACAAAACCTGTGAACGATTTTGGGTGCTTTGCACACTCGTAGATTATTTTTTATGCTCATAAATAAATTAAAATAACTCTAGTCAACTTAAAATTCTTTATTAAGAATTTCTTTTGATGCAACAATAGTGACTATTTGTTAATTTTAGTTGAATTTAATATAAACTAAGTTCTGTAATGGTCATTTGTTTAAATACGTAATCAGTTCAAAATGATTGAGGACGTAATTATTTATTGTTATTATTAAAAGCAATTGTAAAATGTTTATAAACAATCTTACGGTTTTACATGTACATCAACTAACGTTTATTCACACTTCACTTTACGATATTGATTATAGTTAACTCGCGATAATAGATCGATACGTTTCAACTTGCAGTTTTACTTCGATTCCTCCCCAATTGAATTGTGGTCCTACTTATAGAGTTGTATTGAAAAAAATGGACACGTCATACAATGAAGAATACTGGTCAACAATTTTTTTGTGAAAACGCGAATTAATTTCAGATATAAAAAATAGTTTCGTTATTATCTATCCCTGATATTCGCGCTTGATTTTAAATGAATCGCCACGTAATCGCAGTTATGAAACAAATGAAACTGTACACGTTATAAAATCGGCTATACAGGCTGTTACAAATTCGAGGCTCACCATTGGGATCTCGGAAACGGTAAGAGATACGAAGTCGGTTAAATTGGGGCAAAGTTGCGTATTTTGGTGCTGAATAATAATCCGTTCTGAAAACTCCTCTGCGATTTGTAGTTTTTGAAATATTTCCAAAAAAACAAGAAAACGTAATTTTCTTTTTTATTTTTTTCTGAAGTTATTATTGCAGGCATCATAACAAAATTAATACATTCTAGGAGTTACTCCTGGTCTGAGAAGTCCGGCTTCGGAGGTGCCTTCAAGAATTGCAAATCTTCCACGATGGTGTACAGGGTGAATCAATTTCGATGTCTGTTATGGGCATCTCTGTAACTATAAGAGATAGAAAAAAACTAGTGGCCAAGTCTCGATCTCTTTTTTAGAGATAAAGTCAATAGTGTATACAAAAATCTTCTTTTGTTTTCGAGTTATAGGCCAAAATTGAGATTTTCGACTTTTATTCAATCAGTCATATCTCGTTTATTTTTGCAGATATTAAAAAACTGTTTTAACATTATTAGGACACTTTTTGGAATACAATTCAATGGTGTAGTTGGTTTTTTAATATTTAATTAAATTTTCGAGTTATAATATAAAGTTATATTTTTTTTAATGGAAATCATAGTAGGCAATGTCATCATTAAATAAAGTTTTTTTTTTGTTTTCAAAAATATATACTTTGTTGGGTTTATTTCTTACAGTTAATATACACATAATAATATTGTAGACATAATACGACATTTTTTTCCGAACAACATAACAATACGTGTCAATGAATTTTCATCACGATTAGAAATTTCTTTTAAAAAATCCTTTAATCCTATCAAATCTAATAACATTAAGTGCCAGTTTCATAATAGAATTTAACGGAGACTTTAAATTTAAAGTCACTTTCAGATGTCAAAACAAATATGAAAACACATTTGTTTCAGCATCTGAATGTGATTTTATTTTAAAGACTCCTTTAAATTCCATTATGAAACTGGCCCTAAGAAACTTAATAATTTGGAAATACAAAATGAAATAAAACTTTTTAACAATAATGAAAAATGGTTTGTGAATTTATCTAATGTAAACTAACATTAGAAATTAAAAGTTTATTAACTTTAGGTCCAAAATTTAATTTACCAATCAAAATTAATATTGGAAAATTATTGACTGATTTGGAGAATCTTTTTGATGCTTTTCCAAAAGAACAAAGAAATTTAATTATAGATTAGAATTTGTATACATATTAAAGGCTGATAAGGGTTCTACCACAGTAGCTCCATTTGACAAGATTATAAAAAATAAAAAAATGCCAGTGTAAAAATCAGAAATAGTGTGACCATAGTCTTACTGTTTCTAATTTGTTTTCACTGCAAGTTGAATAAATTTGGCCGGATATCCGGCCAAATCACTATACGCTACATCTTTCTTAATTAGAGACCTATGCATTGGACTCTTTTTCAGTGGGCAATGGGAAACCTAACAATAAGCCGAAACAAAACTAACATTTGAAACGAACTATAATAACTGCGCAGTGCCTTTCAAAAAGTATGTAACAAATTGTATTTTTCTTTATTATCGATTTTTATTAAATTTTATTGATGTAGATCTCCTCTGCATTCCTTTACCTTATACAGTATACAGGTGGGCACCAAAAAATGAAGATAGCTTAAGAGTAAAGTACTCTTATTTAAAAAAAAAAATAAAGGAAAATGTTTAGAATTAAAACTTAAAAGTTATAATCAAATACAAAATCACAGCGTCTTATATCTCAAAAATAAAAAAATCACCCAGTTTAATTAGGAATCACTATACACACTGCATTCGCAAATACCGGTGGGATTAAAGTAATCCCCAAGATAAAAGATAACATGAATGGAAAAATCTTGTTTCACAATTATTTCTTTTGCTTCTGATATGAGTAGGTAATTATTTCCATGGGTTCCGAAAATTTATGTTATTGTTGCATATTTTTGATGACTTTATCATTTAAAATGTCACTCGTGAGAAAGAAAGAAATTACGAAAATGAAACATTTTGATGATTATTTTTTAAGGTTTTCATTTTCCAATCGTTTAGCACTATTTTTGATCACATGTTTCATTCTGATCAATTGTGTCACTTTTTACTAGGAATAATCAACTTATATTATTCTCGCGAGAGTACACTGATAAAAGTTTTTGTGTAAATTTACTGTAATTATCGATGCCTGCCCGTGACCACCGATAATTATAGTAAATTTAAACTCATAATTACACTAAATTTACACAAAAACTTTACCTACACTGTAAAAATTTTATGTAAACATACCATTTTTATATGTATATGTAATATTAATAAAATTATTTGTGTAAAATGTTATAATATGTACAGGGTTTTTGTTTATATTTTGAACGGTACCTATACATTTTATTATTAGACATACAAAAAAATGTTAAATCAAAAGTTTTAGGAATTTACCTGAACCGCCAGAATTTACTAAAAAAAGAAACAAATGATGATTGGACACATAACAAATGAGTATCAACTTTGTTATTTTAAATGGAACACTAAGTATTTTTTCTCGAATTAAGAAAGATATTTTTTTCCAATTTCCAAAAATATGTAGCTTGCCTATTTTTGGTTTCATACTTTTTGCGATATTTAAGTCTAAAATTTAAAAAAAAATGCATTTCGTTTGATTAATAAGTATTCTATTATGTGTGACAAGTGTTAAACTAATTAAAAAACATTTCAGAAGTCAAAACGCTAACATCTAAGACAAATTAACATATTATTTGAAATAAATTAATAAAAATATACCAAAACAATAATAATTTCAAACTTAAATATCGCGCAAAGTATGAGACCAAATATAGACAAACTATATCTTTTTTGAAATTAGAAGACAAATATCTTTCTAAATTCTAGAAAATATACTGAGTGTTCCATTTAAAATAACAAAGTTGATATTCATTTGTTAGGTTTCCGACTGTCATTTGTTCTTTTTAAAAGTAAATTCTGGAGGTTCAGGTAAATCTATAAAACTTTTGTATTTAACATTTTTTCATATATCTAATAATAAAATGTGTAGGTACCGTTCAAAATATAAACAAAAACCCTGTGCATTTACAATCTACTTTGTATTTTTACGTGTGGTACGAATTAATGCAGAAAATAATTGTGTATAAGTAACAAACTTTATGTATTATTACAATGAATATTGTAAATTTATTAAAACGGTGTATATTTACGTTCTAAAATGTAAAATTTGTAACAAATCCTTCCTGTACACAGAGTTCGCTTAAACTGACATAATATGCTGAGACATAGGCATCTGCAATTTTACATAATGAGTTGTGTAAAATTTACATCACTGTTATGTAATTTTACCATTTATTTTGTGAAATTCCGAAGGTAAAAATAGTTACAGAGTTCTATGTAATTTTACACATAAAATAATTGGCTACTGGGTAGCCATTTATTTTCAATGTAAATTTACATTTTTCTTCTTACAGTGTGTCTAAGGTATACCTACACTGATAAAAGTTTTTATGTAAATTTACTGTATTTATGAGTTAAAATTTACTATAATTATCGGTGATCACTGGCAGCCATCGATATTTACAGTAAATTTACACAAGAACTTTTATCAGAGTACACTGATAAAAGTTTTAAAATTTACTATAATTATCGGTAATCACTGGCAGCCATCGATATTTACAGTAAATTTACACAAGAACTTTTATCAGAGTACACTGATAAAAGTTTTTGTGTAAATTTACTGTAATTATCGGTGGCTGCCAGTGACCACCGATAATTATAGTAAATTTAAACTCATAATTACAGTAAATTTACACAAAAACTTTACCTATCTAAGGTATACAACCTACACTGATAAAAGTTTTTGTGTAAATTTACTGTAATTATGAGTTTAAATTTACTATAATTATCGGTGGTCACTGGCAGCCACCGACAATTACAGTAAATTTACACAAGAACTTTTATCAGTGTATGTACTTTGTTTTGTGTTTATTAGTAGAGCAATAAAAACCCAAGAATAATTTATAGTACCTACTTTGTTTCGTGTTTATTAGTAGAGAAATAAAAACCCAAGTCAAAGGTATCCTTGAAATGTGAATCTGTTGTCTCTGTTAGTTTCAAAAAACCATTTTATGTAGTATGTAAATTAAAATATTGTATAACAATCAAAAATTTAATGTTGCTTACATCTTTATTTAATCTAAGACAAGAATTCCAAATTTCATGGGTATCTGACTTGGGTTTTATTGCCCTCGTGGTAGGTACATACATTGCAGATTGAAATTTGTAAGAATTCTGCAATACCTACTTACGAACTGCAAATAACATATTGTGTCCAACAGTTATTGTAGTCCTGGGTTGCTGTGGAATCATACATTTTTAACGCCGATTTTGTTGTTGAATTGACGTCTCAAATATTGACTGTTAAACAACAAATACATGTTTCTTTACGTATTTAATGTTTCATTGCCATAATTTTTTATCATCATTTGCTACCTGTACAATCGTTTATATCAAATATATTTTGTAATGTGAGGGCAAACTCAAGTAGCTACGTAATTATAAATTATGGAAATATTTATCATCTAGTGAGATACTTGTTAATTTGTACTTAATACATTTGTAATGTTATGACAAACGCAACTAGCTACTAAATCATAAACTATGTAAATATTTTTTACCATCAAATGTGATACCTGTACACCAAATACTTTTAATGTGATATATGTTACCTGACGATGCAAAAAACTGTATGTTTTATATGCAAATAAATGATTATTATTATTATTTGAAACAATTATTAATTAAAAATGTTTGACTCCACAGCCACCTAGGACTACAATAATTGTTGGACACGTTATTTTATTAATCTATACAGTAGAAAACTGATAGCCACCCTACGAAATTAGAATGAAAATTGGATAAAACTTTCAGTAATATTGAATTTCTTGGAAATTTTCTGTTTAAACTGAACTAGACTTACTAGGTTTATTAATAGACTTATTGTGAAATTGAGAAGTAGCTATAATAAAAAATTCCATTATTTCATATGAAAACAGACCTTGGCACTACAAACATGAAAAAGCGTCATAAATTTTCTTTTAAAACAGTTCTCAAGAATTTGTATTTTTCTGAATTACAGTTTTGCAAGAAAGTTTAAAATGGTTATAAAATTGTAGATTTCACACATGATATTGTAATGTTTTTAAAACTTTTAAGTTTTCTTTCTAATTAAATAAAAAGTGAGCAAATAAAAATCAGATTAGAGTAGGCGGTGCAAAGAAAATGTATGTCTGTGATTAAATGAATTAATTAATCTAATACATTCATGAACTGTCAGATCAGCCTAACGCCGCGTTAGTAACAGACATACTTTTTCTTTGCAACGCCGACTCTAATCTGATTTTTAGTTGCTCACAGGTTATAAAAACATAGGCTTTAAAAATTGTGTATTAAGTACCTAGCTTAAAAAAATCACATACGTACTGATGAGACTAAAATAACAAAACTGCCATCACAATTAGTTATGAAATGGCAAAAATCACAACACACTACAAATTTCTAAAACAATTTAGCTAATACATACCTATTACAGAACTAATTCTGGTAGTTTAAGGGCCGATCTTTCCATCTTCCCATTAAAGTTATCTGACAAGAAACTTGTTTTTTATGAATCGACTGATTTTTATGAATTTTTTCCATGGTAGTTATCTGTCAGTTAATTTATCAAGAAGTGAAAACACTGGCCTTAAGTATAACTTACATAAATAGAAAAGTCACACAAAACACATTACATTACAGTAAGAAAGCTTTAATAAAACAGAATGGATTAATGGACTCAAAATTTAACAAATGCATCAGTATTCTTGACTTGCACATAAATTCTTCAGCTGGCTTGAAATATAGCAATTAAAAATTATTATATTAAGTTAATAAGCATTACATACCTGTAAAAAGTAAGACAATTCACTTTCAGGGCTACGGACACATTATATTATAATGAAACATCACTTTAAGAAATGTATTTTATTTTAATCTAGAAATGAAGAGAACACAAGTGGGTTACATTTCTAACGTAAAAAACTGAATATTATCACTAAATTCTAATTATTACACATTTAAAACATCATTTATAACGAATAAGATCCCTCTAGGAATATATCATCAAGTGCTAAAATTAGTTTATTCAAGGCACATTAACACAATAGCAGTACTCTCACCAGAATACAAACGAAACAGAAAATTTGTAAATGAGGAATTTTTTAGTTCATACTGCAAGTCCAAATCAGGATAACAAGAAGGATAACACTGAAATGTGTGATCTTTTCAGTATTATGGCAGGTAATAAATGTGCCGAACAATATTAAAACACATCATTGACACATTACTCGTGATAAAGTAAATTTTGTACACAAACATGAACCATTAACTATCCTAGGCAGGCTGGGAGTGTGCACCCTTTTTACCGATGAGGGATTTGTGAATATGAGGAATAACTCCACCGCCAGCTATGGTAGCTTTGATTAAACTGTCAAGTTCTTCGTCGCCTCGAATGGCTAATTGTAAGTGACGAGGAGTAATACGTTTCACTTTCAAATCTTTCGAGGCATTTCCTGCTAATTCTAATACCTACAATAAAATTGAGAAAAAGAATATCAGTGCTAAATCACCTCGTGTTTCTAGGTAACGAAAAAAAAATTGTAAATTCAGAGCAATAAATAACTACAATCTAACCTGCAGCAGTCAAAACAAACATGGCCGCCATTTTACAAGCGGAGCTTACCTCTGCAGTTAGATATTCCAAAATAGCTGCAGAATAAACGGCAGCCGTAGCTCCAACACGCCCGTGGCTTGTTGTACGGTTTTTTAAGTGTCTGTGAATTCTTCCAACCGGAAACTGTAAAATAAAAGATTAATTAGTACAAAAATGCCACTAACCTTTACGTCGCAAGGATGATTTTATAAACACGATATTTTTGTCGGCGTCATATTATTGTTCGCTGTGTAAGTGAACGCACCTGTAATCCTGCACGAGCCGATCGTGATACTGCCTTCGCCTTTGCTTTTCCCGAGTCTTTCCCAGCTTTGCCGCCAGCCTAAAATATAACAAAAAAAACAATGCAAATACATTACCCAAGCACTTGGAAACACTTTCACGTAACAATAAACATCAAATTCACACCGTGACTAATCAAACGCGGGGAAATTTCATGATTAAGCAACAGAAACTTACCATTTTATAAACACACGTATGAAGCCGATGCTACTCCTGTTACTTGCTTTGAGAAAGTACGCTACGCGCGCCAAACGGCTTCTCGCTTGAAATACGCATGCGCACTGCGTTCACGTGTCTTTCAATGACCAATCAAATTGAAATATAACAAACGCTAAGATGGCGTGTATCGATTAAACCGCTTTTGAAGGCAAAGGACCGTTTTGCTGTTAAGAATTGGAGGGAAAATTTCTAACGGTCGCAACGTCGCGACCAGTCTTGATAGAAATCACCTCGCCTAGAAACTTATTAGTCTGGTAGAAAACTAATTCTAATCTAATTGAGACAAACCAAAAAAATTTCATCTTTTAAAATAATCTATTTTGAAAATAAAAAATTATATAATGAGTAACTAAATCTTTTTCCCATTAATAAACTTGGGAAATATCACTCTTATCACATCAGTTTCCTATATAGTGTTGCAATCACTTTGCTTTTATCCTTAGAGTTATAATTTATAACTGAAGTAAAAGCAATCAAACCTCTAGTCCTGTTAGATACATACATTTCTAATTTGACTATAACACAAATTTGATTATAGTTGCACATGTATTATTTGTTTAACTCATTTTCTTATAACTAGAGATGTATTTTACGCAAATTGCCTTTTTCTGGAAAGGCCTAGGTACTTATTATCTACCTACTTTATTGCCAGTATTTTCAAAAATTATAGAAGAAGTAGAAAAGTATTTAGCATTTAAATAATGAAATTCTTTGATGAAAATGATCTTTTTATTTATAATCAGTGCCGTAACTACATGGGTTCGAAGGTGTTCCATAGAACAGGGACCCGGCAGGGGCCCGGCGATGATCGAGCTCCACGTAATTTTTGTTAAACGTAATCGATTAGAAAGACGACATGTATTATCTACACTTTTTTTCTTGTAATATTACAAGCACAAATTAAAAGAAAGCATTGGTAGAGGCCCGGCGAACAGGGGCTAAGGACTCGGCGAACACAGGCTAATAAGAGCCCGGCGAACACTGCACTTTGTTGATCGAAAAAATTTGTTGATCGAAAAAAAAATTTTTTTATGCTCTGATGAAAGTAACAAAACTTACCGAAAGCTTAGCAAATAAAAAATACAAAGTTTCAGTGTTAATAAATAATAAATAATTAATGTGATTTCAAGAACTGAACCATGTTGCATTTTTTAAACATTGCTTTGAAAAAGGTGCACATTCATTGTTTATTTTCTGTGGCCTAAGTAAAGGTGTTTTTACATGATGCAACGGTGTGTCAAGTCTCATGATTTTTCATAAGATTTCACGATTTCAACCGCCCGGTTGATTATGACATATTCATAATCAAAGCTGAATTCTTTCGAAGTGAACGAAGTGAATGCGTTCAATTGAACAAACTGAAAGTGAATAAATATTCAGTTCACTTTCAGTACAAACTGATTGGCAAAATTATTTGTGCAGTAAAAACTGAATGTAGTCATTATTTCACAAGTCGAGAAACTGAAAGCCAACGCGAAACTACGATGAAATTGAATATTTTCGCTTTTGCTGATCGCGTTCGCTTCATTCTCATCGAAAGAATACACCTCTAATGAACTAATGATTTATGTATGTACCATTGGTAGCATAAAAAACTAGGACAAGACTTTTTTAGCTGTGTAAACCTGCTACTGACCATAAAAGTAAAATTATTTGAAATTGTCTCTTCCAATTATACCTAAGGTAATGCAATATATAGTTTAATAATTCTTATTGTTATTAAGGTTTATTAACATTAAAATTTGACATGACATAAATATTAATTACTGACTTGACAATAAAGTAAGATTTAGGCCCGATTTTTTCATCTCCAATTAACTTTATCTGCCCATTAATTCCTATAAAAACGATTGTGATCACAATTGTTACTATGGGAATAAACTGTCAGATAAAGTTATTTGGAGATGAAAAGACCGGGCCTCAATATAATAAAATAATGGAAACGCATGGCTACTGGATTTAAAAGTTGTCCTAGTTTTTTATGATATCGTTACTACAGTATTTTTTACTTGTAAACACATCTTCATAAATATAAATAAACGAGTTCTTATTTACACTAACGTTGTTTTATTTAATATATGCCAATTATTTTTTTAATGATATTTTGAAAGATACAACGGGTTAAGAATATCAGGAGAGAGTCATACTAATATTAGTTTCTCGTCCAATCTGGTCACTAACTATGGCCGCGGTAAGTCATAGGCGCTATACAAGCGTTTTACAAAATTCTGGAACGTCCACAAACCAGTGGCGGCTCTTCAAGATATACAGAGGGTGGGCAACATTTGAAAAACTAAAGGACCCTTTATAAAGACATTCCTCTGATTGATATTTTTTAAATGTTCTTTGTTAGCAGTTATTTTAACAAGTTGATGAACAAGTATTATCGTAATGATATGATATGTTATTATCTCCGTATGTCTCCAATTTTCCACACATTAAAAAGAAAACAAAACTATATTCTAAGAATTACTAAAACAAATTCTGAAATGATAAAATTTAAAATTGTAGCTAAACAGTAACTGAAATAAATTCTCAAAATAATAACTAAATAAAATTTAAAACAATAACTTAAATAAATTCTCAGAATAATTAAATAAAATGCAAAACAGTAACTAAAATAAATTCTGAAAATAAGAACTAACATACATTTTTAAATGATAAATCTGCTATATAAAAACATTAATATCGAAATCTCTCACCTTAGTTAAATTAATAATAAAGCGTTGACATTAACGCACCATTAACGTTTTTAACTCGGATGGTGCTCGTGAACAACCGAACACAGACGAATTGTAGGACGGGCTTGCCCTCCCGCGATCTGTCTTTAATATAACTTCAGACTAGCTATTATTCTTTTTGTTTTTAATTGTGCATTATAATGTATAATATAAATCTTTCAGACGAATATTGAATATTATGTAACATTTATTAGGTATTAATCAAACAGAATGGACAGAAGATTCAAAATAAAATACAAAATTTGGCAAATTAATCTTGATATCCCACTCTGTTTATACAGCATTCCGATCTCGAGTTGTCACGTGGCCGTGGGCCTGCCCATCGGGTGAACGTAAGAGAGGGTAACGTAACAACCTACGTGTAGCGTTCCTTTCTGTCTATCACATTAAATGAAAGGACAGCGTATGTCTGCACTTACCGTCATGCAGGGGGCGAGCCCACCCTACTCATGCATAGTGACAAGGAGCTGCACCGCATCGCAATTTAACGTATTACCGAGCGTGCGGAATTATACAAAGTTCTAGAATCTAAATCACATGCACATTTTTAATTATGCATTACAATAATGTTCTGGATTTATAAATTTAAAGAACACAATTAGATGAAAAAGAAATTTAAAAAATATTTCAAAATTATTTTAAAGATTAAATTGTATTAATAAATTGTATCACAAAATCTTATAAAAGGACATTAATTATACGTACCGTTTATAAGGTTTTGTGATACAATTTTCATCGGACAAGAACCGGCTTTAATTATGTATTGATAAACTTTAACAGGGTGGGCACTGCCCACCCTGCCCACCCCAATGAGCCGCCACTGCCACAAACCAATAGTTCATCATTACTTATAACACATTTATGGTGGATTTCACAAACGTTACTTAAATTTAATCATCCGTTAAAAGTAAACGTTGCCATGGTTACATGTGTTGAAGGTATAGGAATGATTATTCTTAATCGATGATTAAAGTTAAGTGACGTTACTATATTAAATTTAACTAAATAAGATTCGAGAAATGTTAATTATATTCTATACAATGGAGTTCTATGAGTAAAAGTACTTGTAAGGAACATAATTACCATGTTAACAAATAGCCATATTGCAGAAATTGATCTACTGCAAAGTGGTAATTTCCGTCAAATGTAATTGCATTCTCCCATGTCGTATCTTCTCCCCTTGGAAAGATATGTAACAAGGAGATGTAGAAATCTTTAACTAAAGTCAATATAATTTTGAAGACGATATGCCGGAGGGTCACAAAAAACTACTTCGAAGATCTTGAGTTATATTTTGTTCTTCAGTACAAAAACTATGAATTAGATGACATCACTTGACGTAATAATGGCCACGTGCTAATGTGTTTTGCTTAACAGATTTGAGAATGGTATTTAAACCGAAACATGTTATCTAATTCATAGTTTTTGTGTTTCTTTTTGGTTTGGTTATAATAAATTTAAGTAAGTCGTAAACGAAACGTCCTCGAAATTAAAACTGAAGTGTCCCAAATTTTGGATTACTGGATGAATTCAGATTCAACGTTCTATAAGCCGAAAAGCAATTCATTTGCCTAGAGAAACATCAGAAACTAACAAAAGCTTTAAATCTACAGAATACCGTTTCTTCTCTCCTCAAATTAATATTGACTGTATTGAGTGTATTTTTATGATTGTTTTAATATTTAAATATCTTTCTCTCCCTCGTTGTGGTATCTAGAGAAGAAAAATGTCTCGAGGAGTCGTTACGAAATATTAAAAGCACAGAATCTACTTTCTTTTAATCTAATCATTTATTTTCTATTCCGTTCGGTCATTGCAACGGTATGGAGTACGGGGGCCTCTAAATAGTCCGGGGCCCGGATGCTTTGAACCCGGTGCATCCCCTTGTGGCCAACCCTGCTTAAAATTAACCGACTAACGTTTAAATTGAATCGGGTGCTGTTCTTACTCGTGAGATTATATGAAAAATAAAAAGAGATATACAGTGACCAGTAGAAAGTTGGATACATATGGAAATTTTTTTTATTATTGATTTCCCAAAAAAATTTATTGTTTATGAAAGCCACTGCATCTTCCCAAACTTAAAATGCACTTATCAAAATTTGAATACCTCTTGTCATATACCGAGGATATCAAAATATTTGAAATCGACATAAGAGTAAACTACCTTTATTTTTCAAAATGCGCGAAAATATTATTTGGAAAAGTTATTCAGAATTATGAGATTTCAAATATGAAATCATGGCCGCCTACGATGAAAAAAGAAATTTTCCATATTTTTCAATTTTTTTCGTACCAACGTGTGGACCGTAGAACTTTGAATGTGTAAAGCTGGACGTTTCTTCAGGTATGACATGAATGTACTCTGGGATTTGTTTTCCACTCATCTACCAACTAGAAATTATGATCAATAACATTGATACCATAAAAATTACATTTTTTGTGTCAAAAAAAAAATTCTTTCATCTTAGAGAGTCATGATTTCATATTTGAGATGCCAGAATAATTTTGAATAACTTTTTCAAACAATATTTCCGCGTATCTTGAAAAACAAAGTTACTTTACTTTTATGTCGATTTCAAATATTTTTATATTTTCGGTATATGACAAGAGATATTCAAATTTTGATAAGATCATTTAAGTTTGGGAAGATGCAGGCGTTTTCATAAAGAATTAATTTTTCTGAGAAATCAATAATAAAAACTTTTTCCATACTCGATATCAAACTAGATGATTTAGACAGGAGTCATCGTGTCGGCGTTTACAAAAATAACCAAGCTCGACCTATTATTGTTAAGTTTGTGTCCCATAGAAGCAAATCACTTGTTTATAATGCTAAGAAATTCCTAAAAGGGTTGCCCATATCTATCAAGGAGGATCTCACGAAATTCAGACTTAAAGTGTTCCAAGAAGCGGTCCAGAAGTTCGGTAGAAAAAATGTGACTTCGTTTGACGGCCAAATCATGGTATTTCGCGAAAACAAAAAATTCATAGTGCGCTCTGCACGTGATCTGGCAAACATTGCTCCTTGATCGAACCGGTCGTGCTAGGCTATTTGCCTTGTGTCCGTTGTTTTTCTTGCAAGTATTTTTAATGCAAATGTTTATTTTATTTGAACGGACCAATGCTGAATAATTTGGGATAATTTGTGTTTATAAATAATCTCCGTACATATGTTATGTTAATTTTAGTGAGTTTTTCCCTTTAATGCGAAAAATTCTTTTTGTTTTTATTTTCAATACGTTAAATTTAGGATATTAATTGATTGTGTTCCATTCCTAGAACACTGTACATTTTGCCACACGAAATTAGCTCCGATGTTTCAGAAAATGTTGATTTCAAATTGTTTTGACTAGATATTCTTTTTAATTTCGCATACTGATTAATGATTCCTTTACTGAATGTGTGCTTAAAAATAAGCGTTTCGAATTTTCTTTTATTTTAAATTACGTTAAGTTTAGGATACTAATTGATTGTATTTCATTTCAATTTTGTACTTTTTGCCACATGAAACTAGCTCCGATGTTGTATAAAATGTTGATTTCAATTTGGTTGTGTGGAGCGCAATCCTTGCCGCTGCGGCTACTTGTGCACTTATGCTGTTTGTTTATTTGCACACACCTTGTTGACTAGATTCTATATTTTTTACTAGTACTCTTTACTGATTTACTGATAGATATGAAGTTACTACATTTGAATGTTCGCTCTCTGACCTCGCACTTTAATGATTTTAGACAGTTCCTGCTTTCAAGCGATTGTGACATTGTAGCTATATCTGAAACCTGGCTTACTCCTGATTTTGATATTAATTTAATTCAAATTGAAAATTATAATTTCACGCATATACCTAGACCGTCGAGAGGGGGAGGGGTAGGTTTTTATGTCAAAAGTAGCATTCAATTCTCTATAATTGCTGCTGCAATTGATCCGTGCTTAGAACATTTATGGATTAAACTTATTGTTTCTACCACCCCTGTAGTCATAGGCGTAATTTATCGACCACCGAACTCCCAATATGCCATATTCCGAAATTTATTTGAAGAAATTTTATCCAGTATTTTTACGGTTGCAGCAGAGTTAATTTGTTTGGGTGACTTTAATATAGACGGTTCCATGGAAAATCCGACATATACAAATTTCTTAAACTGTATTGAAATCTATGGTTTAAAACAGTTAATAAACACACCCACCAGAATAACAGAATTTTCTACTTCTTTAATAGATTATTTAATTTTAGCAGATGATATGGCAGTTGATAATTTGGATGTCGTAGATGTTCATGGAATCTCTGACCACGCAGCTATAATTTGTACCATTCCGATACACGTACCCTCAACGCTTAGGGAAAGACGTACTTTTCGAACTTTTTCAAGTTTTAGTTACAATAACTTTTATAAAGATCTAGCTTTGCTCCCTTGGTTCTTCATAACAGAATTAGATGACATTAATCTGAAGGTTCAATTTTTTAATGAAACTATTCTGGACTTATTTGATGTTCATGCGCCTATAGTCACGCGTAATTTCACTAAACCTTACAGGCCATGGATTACGGAAAATGTCAAATTGCTAATGTCGCTGCGTGATAAAACCTTAAAAAAGTATAAATCTACTGGAAGAGATGTTGATTATCGCTACTATAAACAATTGCGTAACTACACAAATTTGATTATCGGGCAAGAAAAGAAAGCTTATCTCGATTTTAAATTACGCACAAGTAGTGCTAAAGAACTTTGGAAAGACTTGAAGAAGATGGATATATATAGTAGTAAAAAACGTGAAAAAAAACAGTATACCGGAAGACGTCTGCAACCCTAATGATATAAATAGTTACTTTATTACCTCAGTTAGTACTGGTAAGGTAGATCCTATACTTCTAACTGACTACAAAAGCAATCGCTGTGCACAGCATATTGGTACCTTATGTTTTAAAGAGGTAGCTGAATCGGATGTAGATGCAATTATGTCAACGATTACCTCCAAAGCAGTTGGCTCAGACGGTATCTCTATTAGCATGCTGAAATTGTGCTGCCCTTTTATACTACCTATTATCACTCACATTATAAATTTTTGTATTTATACTAGCACCTTTCCTTCGGTTTGGAAGCAATCCATAGTCATTCCTGTGCCCAAAAATAGCAATCCGACAACATATGGTGATTTAAGACCAATTAGCTTACTACCTACGATTTCTAAAATCTTAGAAAAAATTTTAGTAAAACAGCTAAAGGATCATTTGTACACTTATAATCTCTTGCCTGCTAACCAGTCCGGTTTCCGCTCTACGTATAGTTGTACTACAGCTCTGCTTAACATTACCGATGATATAATAAAAGCCGCTGATTGTAATCAGATTACTATCCTTATTTTGCTAGACTACAGCAAGGCGTTTGATACCATCGACCATGAGTTAATGTTAGCCATTTTGCACTCTATTGGATTGGAGCAGAGTGCTATATCTCTACTTCGAGAATATTTGTATGGTAGAAGTCAAAGCGTAAAAATCGGCAGCGTGATGTCAGACCCGCAGGCAGTTAGTTCCGGTGTACCTCAGGGCTCTATTCTAGGTCCTGTATTATTCACTATTTATTCTAGAAACGTTACTTCTGTCTTAAGGTACTGCCGGGCTCATTTGTATGCGGATGACACGCAACTAATTTATTCTTTCCTTCCACAAGACTTTAATGACGCTATTCATAAAATTAACTCCGACTTGAAGTCTTTGTCAGATTTTTCTGAGAAGCACTGTCTTAAATTGAACCCTGCCAAATCTATGGCAATACTGTTTGCGAACAAAAATAAACGTTTGCTTTTCAAAGATCTCATCCACCTTAAAATTAATGGAGAAAACATTCCTATTGTTGATCAAGCAAAGAATTTAGGTGTAGTCATTGATAATAATTTACGTTTTAAAGGACATGTTACAAAAATACTCCAGCAAGCTTATTCGGGCTTAAAGATCTTGTACGACAATAGGAAAAATTTAAATCAACGCTTAAAGTTACAGCTCTGTGACTCCTTAGTACTATCCAAGTTTAACTATTGCGATACTCTATATCATTTCTGCTTAGATAGTGAGGATGTACGTAGAGTGCAGAGGCTGCAAAATTGCTGTCTACGTTTTATATATGGGATCAGAAAATATGATCACATTTCTCATACTCTTAAAAGGGCCTCGTGGTTAAACATGTTCAATCGACGCAAACTCCATGCTGCAACCTTATACTACTCTATAAGTATCAATAAATCACCTCCATATTTATATAACAAAATTAGTTACCGGACGGATATACATAATATAAATATTAGATTTAAGAATGTTATTACAATACCGTCTCACAAATATGCATTCTTTGCGCGTGGTTTTTCATACAATATTGCTAGCTTATTAAACAGCATTCCGTCTCATCTTAAGCTTGGCAGTGTAGCTGTCTTCAAACGTAATTTTAAAGATTTTCTGGTCAGAGAGCAGAACTTTCAAGGAAATTAATTTACTATGTAATTTGCAGTGTGCTTCTATATTTATACTATGTGGCTGTTAAGGGCTGAAGGAAGAACAGGAATCCTTGCTTAGGATTCTTGATTTTTTGCCCTTTTGACTGATTTATATATTTATGTATTCTTGTTTTCACATTTTCTCATTTTCACCAATAATATTCAGTCAATAAACTGTATTATTATTATTATTATTATTATTATTATTTGTGTCCAACTTTCTGCCGGTCACTGTATAAAATCAAGTTGTCTAAATAATTAACAAATGATGTCTATCTATGCACGTAAACAAAAAAATAAATTAAAGGATTGTCCTTAGCAATTTCCTCTCAATTTAATGCAGATTAAAAAAATAGGTCTTTTTTAATGAATTGGCTACGTTTATGGCGGATTGAATATCATCAACTAAACTAATTTCCTAACATTGTTTATTGGCGGAATACGATTTGGGAATTATTCAATGAAAATAGCATGAGTTATGAGATGGAATATTGTTCGTTCTAATTAAAATAAATTCATAGGAAATTGCTAACGATGATGCTTTCTTCCATTCGACAAGAAATAGGATAGGTAGTGTAAAATGGCTTTTAGTTTTTAACGGGAATTTCAATAACCATAAGAGATAGAAAAACACATTAGGAAAATTTAACTCACTTGCTTAAAACACATTTAAATCACAATAGTATAAATATACAGGGTTGGGCAAATGTCTGGAACCAAGCTAATATCGTCTGTACCGTTAATTCGATTTCTCTGAAAATTTGTAGTAGTATACAAGATTTTAAGACTGATCTAACTAACATTTGTTCATTCGAATCAGACTTCCGGTTTAACCAGAAATTATATCAACTTTTGTTTTTTAAATTGTTTTTGTAACAGATTAGCATATTGTCAGAAGTGAACGGTTATCACTTTCAGCAACTTATTAAATAGTTTTACATTGTTTTTTGATATTTAAGTTTATTTTTTCTTTTGTTTCTTTAAAAACTGTTTTCGTCTTAAACTAAACTTTACAATTTTTTTCTGTACAATATAGTTTTGATATAAGGTTTCCATGATAACAAATGTATTTAGAGAAAAATTAAAAGAATTCCTTTTGGAGTAATTTAACATCGCAGGACCCAAATATTTATATCAATGAATTCTCAAGTGAATGCTCTTTTTAAATCTTTATAAATATAGTGTTGCATTTAAAAAACAAAAGTTGATATCATTTCCAGTTAAACCGGAAGTCTGATTCGAATGAACAAATGTTAGTTAAATCCGCCTTAAAATCTTGTATACGACTACAAATTTTCGGAAAAGTCGAATTAACGGCACAGACGATATTAGTTTGGTTCCAGACATTTGCCCAACCCTGTATAATAGGAAACATCAAATTAATAATTTAATACACATACATGTTTCCTTGATCTAAAAGTAGTTTTATTTTCTGTGCCATTTACTGCATTAGGAAACATATTGATATACTCGTATATATCAATACATCAAAGGTTTGAAAGTTAAGAGGACAGTGACTGTTACAATAAATAAATAAAAAAACCTTCATCGGATACAATTTGTAATTTCTAATATCATTTCAGTAATTGTTTAAAACAATCAGCATTTTTGCTTATTGGGAACTTCATAAAGCATTTGTTATGTGTTCCTGGAATCAATTTAAATTTATAAATTAGAACAAATTTATTATTTTGTAGAAATGGTAATCTAATAAGTACCTACACGTCGGAAATTAAGGTAAAAACTATCGAAAATATAAATTATAATAATTGAAAAGAGTTTAAAAATTTAATTCAATTGCTTTTTTATTAATATTTAGGCTTGAAAATAATAACAAGTTTGTGTATTCTTATTTTTCCAAAGAAATTTACTTTTCTAATGGCCGTTTACACAAACTACTTAAGCAGAGCTTAAATTTAAGTTGTATTTAAACTTAATTAAACTTGAGCCGAATTTAGTTGTTTATCGGCCATTTGCACCGCCTATAATTAACTTTTTAATTAACTAATCCTAAGTTATGCTTCATTAGTAGTTAAATATGTACCTGTACCTATATCACAAAATCTTTTAACCGGACACTAAATAGCGCACAAACACTTAACGTTTCGCCGTCGTTCGACGAAGCTGTCGAACGACGGCGAAACGTTAAGTATTTGTGCGCTATTTAGTGTCCGGTTAAAAGATTTTGTGATACAATTTTCATCGGACAAGAACCAACTTTAAATTAAAAATGTATATAAATTAAACGGCTTCATCCTTAATTACTTGACCTGTGCAAAGAAAGTTATGGTTAAATTTTAACTAGAACTTAACCACAAGCGGTGCAAATGGCCGCAGGAGAACAAAGCTAAAGGTACTTTTCCTGCTGTGTTTCTAATTAGTAATTACTTTACATTTAAAACTAATATTGCAGATGGAATTTGAAACTTTATTTAAAATATATATTATTTATTATATTTTAATCGATGAAAAGCTGGTCTGTTACATTTATCTTATATTAAAACTTACTAGTTTAAAGGCAGTGTTATAAGTCACATAGAAACTTTCTAAAGACATAGAAATACAAAGTATCTGCAAAAAATATGTTAACTAATTAGCACCATTGTATTCTGCAAATAATTACACTTAAGCTACGTATATACAAAAAGAACTTATTCTTCGTCCAACTGCTCCTCTATGTCTTCACATCTCTCTTCAATGTCATCCTAAAACAATCAAATCGTAATGTTTTGTGTTAGAATTACATATGTATATATATAATATATACTTACTTCATCAAGTTCTAAACATTTAGCCCATTCCTTTAGGGTGATTCGATGGTTATTATCGGCATCACATGAATTCAAAAATGGAGCGATGCAATGTTCCAAAGACATGAGAGGAGCTCGAATTGGGAATAATTCATGTCGCGACACAGTTCTAATAATATTGAAGCATTATTAAAAACATATTAGAGAACTTAGTTATTTTTACCTATCATGGGGATGTCCATCCAAATCACACCATTTCCAAATGGCGGCGTTTGCCCAACGTCGCGTGTAATTATTTTCTGCTTCGCGTTCCATTTTGAGGTAATGTGCCGGAAGTTCTTGGCGATCAGCCAAATCACGCATAATGTTAAACAACCAATCTCTCATACGACGAGGAAAATCTGCCATTTCATCATCAGTGCAGTCCTAAAAGATAAACAAGTACATAGTCGGAAAAATAATTAGCGGAAATACAAAACATGCACTTACCGGCATTTCCCGACATTCTCCATAATATTCGATATGGATATGTTTATATTCTTCTCCTTTGCATTGTTCATTGCCTGTATCGCACCAGCAACGTTGCTGATAAATAGCACAATCAGAAGACCAAGTTTCATTATGACTGGAACACACTTTGCGGCGAGGTTCAGTTTCGACCGGACATGTAGGAATGCAAACACATTGAGGTTCTTCATTACCATCAACTTGGCATATTCTGCCTGCACCACAGTGTACACTACTACAAGGATCTGAAATTAAGAAATTAATGAATCATGCACCTCCTTCCATTTCTAACAAAGAGAGGTGTTATATTAAACGAACAAAAAATGTTACCTGGAACAGGAACTCTGTTATCTATAACATCTGATTCAGGTTCTGGTGGTACTTCCACTTCATTGTTAACGGCTTTTTCTTCTATCTCAGCGGCCGGGACAGCCGGTTTTCGAATTCTTCTAACTTTTTTGTGTTTTCTCTGAACACACAGAATAGTTATTAACATTAATAAGAAATAAGTTTATGAGAAAATACTTACAGGTTTCTCGATAGGATCATCGCAAAGTACCAGTGTAAGAAGAAGAAGGAATGCGAATATTTGGAACTTCATTTTGATTACTAAAACAAAGCAAAAATAAAAATTCTGATTTAAGCATCATTTTAATTACAATTTCTTAATACTGAAAGTTAATATCGCATTACTAAGTTTTGCAGTTCTTAAAAATGCAGGGCTTAGAAAAGTTTTTGAAAAATTACTTTGTTACCTACTGATTTTTTATCATAATTTGAAAACACATACATTTAGTTTTGGCTGGTAGGTATACTTCTCTTTATGAAAAAGAAATATTAAGTCAAAAATATAGTAAATAAATCAGAAGTTTTAAACACGGTTGTACGTCCATGGAAGTATGCAACAAATGGGAAACTTGTTTATTGGAGAAGGAATTTATAAAAAATAAATATGTTATTAGGTAGTTATTAACATAAATTAGACGTATTATTTAGGCCATATTATACTATATAACTACAGTCGAACCTCCATAACTCGAATCTCAAGGGACCGGAAAATTACTTCGCTCCTGAGGTCCTGACAAGTCTTTGACTTAGGACCCCGTTGGGAAACCACCACAGATAAAAAAAAGTTATAGAAATTTCGAGTTAAAAAAATGCGAAACGTTAAGTGTATAGTGCGCGATTTAGTGTCCGCTTAAAAGATTTTGTGATACAAATTTCATCGGACAAGAACCAACTGTAAATAAATTAAAAAAATACGTTGTAATATTGGGTTTTTAACAAATAAAAATAAATTGTTTCAGTTTATTTTTTGCATAATAGAAATACAAGATGTAAATATTCTCTTCTTGTTAAAAAAATGGTCTTTAGAGCATATTAAATGCATACTTCTGGCCTCTTGAAAAATATTGTAAATTTTAAGGGATAATTAGGAAAATAGTGTTAGCCGTGAAGAGATTTCAGTTATACACAATGTGCAGGGACATCAGTAAACTTCGACTTACAGAGAGTTTCGAGTTGTGGAGGTTCGAGTTATAGAGGTGCGACTGTATAATATGTTGAAAGGATGTCGTTCACATTACATGAATAGATGAAATGTAATATTTTCCAATGATATCCTTTCTATATATTATAGTTTTCAAAATTAAGTGGGTTGTGATCGAGAATTTATCCATTGCATTTACATAGCAGAATTACTAAATATAGCCTACTTGACCAGGTTTTTATTTAGACACGAGTTACGTCTAATAAAGTAATACTCTTCTGATAAAAGACAAATCGTATACCGTACACAGAGCTTACAGAGAATCTGTAGAAGTTCACAGTTTTCAATAATGAATAACTTTTTTCTACGGCATTTTATGCAAAATTTTCTTTTATTTTGTACAAACAGTGTTCTGTTTATCGTTAATGGTTTTTAAAATATTTATGCATAATTTATTTCTTATTAAATACTGATTTTATACCGACTTGTTTTTCGAATTTCTTGTGCATCCCAAGAATCCAACTGCTCAAATGCATTTCTGACTCTTACAATTAGTTGGAGGTCCTCCCTAATATTTACAGGGATCTGGTATACTTTATCTTTTATTTTCCATAGATAAAAATCAGCTGAAGTTAGGCCAATATTACACTACAAAAGATTTATTATAAAAAATATGACAGTGTAATAGGAAATCTTTTATAAAGTATTTTATAAAAATAGAAATATTTTATAAAAGATTGCCTATTATACTGTCATATTTTTTTATAAAATATCTTTTATAAAAGATCTTTTATAGTGTAATATTGGTCTAAGATCGAATTATCTAGGAGGCCAAACCCATTGACCACCGATCATTCAAATATTTAATCTGTTATGCAACGTGTCCCCGGATTGACTTCGTGTTGCGTATAATTGAGCAAAATTTTTTAAATCGGATTTCACGCTGATTCAGGTCTGCTCGTCCCGAAATGTTTGTGCGAAATTTGACGTCGAAGGTCTTCAAGGTGGAGGAATTAATGCAAGAAGAAATAAATCTGTGTGGGCAAAGTGGTCTTTCTTTTGAATTTAGGAGAAAAATTTAATATTTAAAATTAGGGAGATATGCTAAATTTCAACATCTTTGAAAGAAACATCGAATTACGGAAAATTACTAACATGTATTTTCAAATTATTAATATCTATGTATTTCAGAGAGTTGTAAGACGTTAACAATTTTTTGTCCTCCTGCTAACTTTTTACATTTTTTTTTGAAACAATAGGTATCAAAAAAATTGTGAAAAAGTTACTGTTACATCAAAATAAAAACCTGTACTTATTGCCTTTTTTTTAAATTTTCTTGAAGTACCGGTTTAAAGTGCAGATTAAAATAATTACATCTTCTGGAAGATAATAAGATTTTACTGCAATTCAGTCACATATTATTTATCTTCGGTTAATAAATACCCTAGTCCTCGGCAACTAACGGTACAGGAGGCTTCAGATAAGTAAGTAGTAAGTAATAAATACCCAGCGAAAAGTGTCAAAAAACGTTCCATAAAAGGAGCGCGATTCAATCATTCTACTTTTAAAGCCTGAAATGTCGCAATGCGCAAGCAACGGATTACCAAACGAGTTTCGCTTTCAATCTAAAAGAGAAACTGCTGCTCCTTGTTTAAAAAGCTAAAAGTTAAAACCGATCTCATTAAGCCTCGTTGCGTTGCATTTCAGCAGCATGTGTATATAATTACTGATGACAAATCATTCAAGCAAATCTATTTCCAGCACATTTTATGGACATATGGTTATACACACATCCACTTCCACGCTGGCGGCATGACATCATAGTTTATTCGCACTCGCGGTCGCCGCGAAAGGAGGCGCGCAATCACTTGATTCCGGTGAGACCGGTGATAAGGCGCTTTTTCTCATTAATCAGAAGTGCTGGCACAGTTTCCACGAAATTTAATGGCTACTAGGGCAGAAAAATGTATCTACATAACATATGCGAACGCAAAGAAATTCTATATTGTAATGTTAAATAATAATTGGCAAGCCGCAAGACAGGAAATTTCGAATGTTTACATTTAAGTTAATGTTTACTTAATGAGGTCACTGTTTTGGTCAGCAATATCTACATACATATAGTGACTTTAATAAATGGGAAAATTTTTACTATTGATTTTTGCAAAAAAAAATTTACCATAGTTAGTTCGTGCATCAAACAAAATAAAAAACAACACAGTTCTATCCAACCAATCATTTACAATATGGCTGTAAGCTTGCAAAATAGAAATTCCCATAAACGAAAAATTGTGATAATTCGAAAGTTATTAATATTTTTCTTCTGGAATCGATGCAATCAATTAAAATTAAGTGCAATCAACAATCTACTGTATCTAAATACAATATATTGCTAAAATTTTGACAATGAATCAATATTTTTAGAATTTCGTTTCATATGGTTTTAAAATTAAGATGCTCTTTTAAATCCTTCAAAAACAAATATCATCTCGTTCTTTAATCTGTGTTTACTAAGACAAATCCCACCAATATGAAAGTATTACTTTAGATAGGACGCTTTTTACAAAAAACTGAAATTTTGCTTTAAAAAAAATACGTTGTTACATTGGGTTTTTAACAAATAAAAATAAATTGTTTCAGTTTATTTTTTGCATAATAGAAAGACAAGATGTAAATATTCTCTTTTTGTTAAAAAAAATGTTCTTTAGAGCATATTAAATGCATACTTCTGGCCTTTTGAAAAATATTGTAAATTTTAAGGGATAATTAGGAAAATAGCGTGAACTTTACGTCAACTTAACGTTTATATTTGTTGTTCATAATAAAGTTAATTTTTATACATGTTCCGTTAAAGATGCCGACAAAGTTGACTCAACAAGAAATATCAACGAACCAACTGATGTTTTCGCTTGACGTTAATTTCACGGCTAACATTATTTTACGGATTGTCACTCAAAATTTACAACATTTTCAAAAGACCAAAAATATGCATTTAATATGTTGTAAATGACATTTTTTGTACAAAAAGAGCATACTTATATCTTGCTTTTCTGCACTCCTGGACAAAATTAGCGCACCACTTTATTAAACTTACATATTTACAACATTAAAATTAAAATTTAATCAAAATAACTTTAAAACCTCTGAATAAAGTTTATGTAATGACTTGCGAAGGAAATCAACAAAACATGAACTTATTTTATATTTTTTATTGAAAAAAAAATTACTGAAAACGCGTGAAACATGTAAACGAAAAAAAATCGAAAACAATAGAATTAATGGAATCAGTGCGATGTTAATACCCTGTATGCCCTCCTCTACTCCCAATTACCGCATTCATACGATTTGGCATGCTGGAGATTAAATTTTCAATAATTTCTTGGGGAATATTCTCCCATTCTGCAATTACTGCATCTACCAGTTCATTATGGTTGACAGGTGCGGGTGTACGATTTCGAACCTTTCTTTTAAGAGCGTCCCATAAATGTTCTAGATTTAGATCGGGACTGTTAGTTGGCCACTCCATTAACGGAATATTAACAGCATTCAAGTAGTCAAGACGAGCATTATTTTGCATGAACAAAAAATTGGGCCCTACAATAGGAACAAATGGCATTACATTTTGGACTACAATGTTTTCCAGATAATAACCCGCATTCATAGACCTCAGGCGTATAGGGACTAACTCTGTGCGACCGTTGAAACAGATTCCTCCCTAAAACATTACAGAGCCACCACCAAATGGGACTCTTGGAGAGATATTGCAAGAGGCAAATCTCTCTCTCGCTCTTTGCCAGACACGCTCACGTCCAGCAGGTGATTTAAGGCTAACCCTCGTTTCATCAGAGAATAAAACCTTCTTCCAATCATTAACAGTCCACCGTTGATGATTTCTGGCAAAACGTAATCTTTGAACTTTGTGTTCTCTGGTGATCAATGGTTTTTTTGCCGGTCATCTGCTGCTTAATCAAGCTTCATTTAAACGTCTTCTAACTGTTCGAGACGATATTACAAGATTGCGAACATTTATGAGCTCATTTGTTAGCACTCTACTAGTGACTCTCCTGTTTCTATGAGCGAGTTGCCTAAGAAAACGCTCATACCTTGGATTAGTACATCGTTTTCGCCCTTGCTCTGGCCTTCGAGAGTTAGATCCTGTCTCGTTAAATCGTCTAACCATGCGACTTATGCTGGAATGATTTCTTCCTATCACGTCGGCAACATAACGCATCGAATATCCTTCATCCAGCAGAGTTGATGCTCGAACTGCCTCCCCCACCGATAAATTTCTTGGGCGATTCATTCTTAAACTTTGAAATACTCGTAAGTTATGCAATCAATAACAAAAAAAATAACTTGGTAGTCAAAAATAACTTATCTTATAAGTTGTTTCAGAACAGATTTTAAATCAATTTTTGTTAAAAGTGACTTTAATTGACAATTGTAATTTTAAAAGAATACTTTGCTTGATAGCATTTGCTTGAAATGTCAGAGGAGGTCCAAAGTCTACTTGCAAGACTGTTAGAGAAATAAAAATTATCATTACCTAGGAATTAAAAAATAAAACTGTAGTGGTGCGTTAATTTTGTCCAGGAGTGTATTATGCAAAATTAAACGGAAACAATTTATTTTTATTTGTTAAAAACGTAATGTAACAAAGACGTGTTTTTATAGCGAAATTTCTATTTTTTGTAAAAGGCGTTCGATCTAAAGTAATATTTTCATATTAATTGTCTTAGTAAACATAGATCAAAAAAGAGATGAAATTTGTTTTTGAAGGATTTAAAACGGTATTTTGTTGTCGTTGTATAATTTATCAAGTTTAGAATTTAAGAAAGTTTACGCATTCTCAATGTATCCGTTTGTTTATTTTTACCTTATGGTTTGGAATATGATACGGGGTGCGTCTCAGGTAGAGGGATGGGGAAAAGATAGCAGGCAGTCTCCGGGTAGATGCGGAGGGGTGAACGTCTTGGTACAGTTGCGCTAATTACGCAGACGGGCTCGCGAGTGTTATAATGAATTGCAATGACATGTAATGAAAGAGTAGTGCAAGAATTCAGGCTTGCTGATGATACTCTGAAGTAGAGTAAGGTGCCAATCTCGCGGTGCCCGCTGATGGCTCGGACGTAGGGCAACAGGTTGGGCATTCTATCATAAGGGTGATCGCCCTGTATTCGCCGGTAGTCGGAGAGAGTAGGGGTTCACTCCACCTGCATACGGCATTTGACCATATCCGCCGGCTGCAGAGGCGTGAGTAGTAAATGCCGGAAAAACAGCTAGCTGTATACCTGACTAGAGAATTGCATTGTGCTTTTCAAGAACGGTCATGACTTGGTGTCGACTGGGCTGTGGCCAGTGTAGCAAACACTGTGGAAACCAGTGGCACCAATGATCCTGAGAACGTACGCTCAGGAGGCAAGGTATGTTAATATCCACCTGGGGTTTGTCCTCATGCATGCGAAGTACGAAGATGGACATTCGAGGACACCTTCTCCGTGAGTTCGCATCCCAGCAGGGAGCTTCCGCATCTAGATTCGCCGCTGGAGTTGGTGGGGCCGGAAAGGGCCCCGGTAAGTAAAGTGTTCCACATTGTTGAGTAGATGCTCGTAAATGGTTATTTGTAATTTTGCATGACATCCTCATCGAATCGAAAAGCGAAGCCCAGATGTTAGGACGTTTACCCTCAGCTCCGCAGTGGTCGAGGAAGCGAGAAAGAAAGCAGGGAAAGAGAGATCTAACCGAAGGGTGAGTGACTGTTAATTCTGTTAATTTGACCGTCTTTTTATCTCTTATAGTTTACGAGATCCCCATGGTGGGCCTTTAATTTGTTATAACCCTGCATATTTGCTCGCTTAGGGGTTTAGATTAATGTGTGTTTACAATTAGCGCGTCTGAGTTATTACTGTTATCGAAACAACGTCGCCGCCAGAAATATACTTTACGATGATTTTTCGTCTAAAATAAATTTAATAAATGAGGTTTATACTTGAAGCTATTTTTGGTGTTAGAAAAAACAGTATGTCAAACACGGCAAGAAACTGTTTCTTTGTCCTTTGGGTACTTTATTTCCGGCACCCGCGGAAAGAAAAATATCACTTTCTTCCCTTGTTACACAAATAATTATACTTATTTCTGATATAGGATTTCTATTAATGTAATTGTTGATATCTTGACTGGTAAGATTGATAAAGTGGAAATGCTTGAGGATGTGGCAAATTTAAGGTGGTAAAGAAACTCATAATTGTATGTCAAGTTTTCGGAAATGTTTATTTTCTTAATCAGGACAAAATAGTTGAAATCAGGGCCTCTGACAGATGAAGAATTAAGTTATAGTAGCAAATTTTGTTTAAAATTAATGTGTAAGGGACGTATTACAGCTGTATATGGTCAAAACTCATTAAAATACTTAAATTTATGAATTCATCATTAAAATGGTTTGTTTGCACAGATTATCAGATTTAATTTTTTTAATGAAATCACATATTATCGAAGCAAGGTGGTTAGTGTAAACAAATTTCAAATAAAAATATCGCACTTACCACCATACTCCGACAATACGTGATTTCGTTAAAAAAAATTTAAATCTGTGATCATCTGTACAAACAAACCGTTTTAAAGGCTCTGACTTCAGCTACATATTTTGTCCTGATGAAGGAAATAAACATTTCCGAAAGCTGGAGTTAAAATTAAAAGGAGTTTCTTTACCACCCTAAATTAACTGCATACTCAGTCATAACAACTTTATACTTCTATTAAGTATTTGTTTTATAAATATCATTTAAATTCTAGATTTAAAGAGACTAATGGCATCAAACATTTAAGCTCAATCTAACTTTAAGCGTAATTTAGAATATGATTTACACAATGGTATGTAACGTAAAAATGTCACATTATAGACTCCATTTAAAGTGTTGCAAATGGTCATAAATAAGCTCCCTCATTGAATTTAGGAAATAAAATAAAATAAAATAAATTAAAATAAAATATAAGAGAAAAATAAAAGAATTTTTTTCTGTATTAGGCATGCCATATACGGAAAAAAGTAGATTTTTTTCTATTAATGTTTGAAAAATATAATAAATTTAAATAATTTATACTTGACATTTATAAATTAGAAAACGGAATTAATATTTCTTCTACGTTACTATGAAAAACAATTTTATTTGTAAAAATCAAAGTTTGTAAATGTGTTCAAGTTTTTCGATCGAGAAAATTGAGAGAAATTTTGTGAAAATGTCTGATACAAATAGAATCTTCTGATACTGGAGAATCAGTTGGGTGTTCAGTCTTTGTTACCAGTGAAGTCAAAATAAAAGCCTGAAAATGCTTATCCGCAGTTTGATGATTGGTGTAAAGAAAAACGAGTGAAGACAAGTGACCAATGAAGAAGTTTTGCTAGAATATTTTGAACAAAAATCCAGAGTCTGTAAGAGTTCCACATTGTGGAGCATTTACTCAAGCTAAGGACATTAACCGTGAGGAGAAATATCGACATAAAGAGGTTTGTAAGTTTCATAGCTTTTGTTAAACGAAATTCAGTGGGTCACTGCCCTAAAAAATTCAGTGTTTTAACAAAATTAGATATAGAAAAATTCTTCTTAAGAGAAACAGACGATGCTTAATGATGAAAGAAAAATTTTTAATTTGAATCTTTTACAAATACTACAATTTTTGTTCAAATTTAATGTAGTATTGATTGTTGATGTTCGTGGAGCAAATCGGTGAGAACTAATATTTCTTCAGATTCAAAACATCAGAGACATGGGATCATTTATAATGATTGAGATTCCTAACACGAAGACCAACGTATGAAGAGAATTTACTATTCTAGTGGAAACAAAGAAAAAGTGAATCTTCTTGAATTACATATTTTGAAATATTCTTTTCTTCGTCCGTGACCAATTGAAAATTCAAGATTTTTCTTCGGATATCTACCTAGAAGATTGCAGAGATTTTTAAGTTACCGAATTCTTCGTACTATACCGGGCTTTGTTTTACAGGGACGTCTGAAACGATACTGCTGATATAGAAGCAGACATCATCACATTAAAAGGCATGGTGGATAGAAAATATTGAATGTGGCAGAGAGATTTATTGAGAGCTCTGTTAGATGTACACTTCAAGTAGCAACGAGAGTATTGGGCAATATAGAAGAGGTTAACGTAAATACTAACTCTCTTTCCTCTCTTTCTACTTCCAGTAAGAGCTGTTATGGAGTTTATTCACGAATTGTGAAAATGTTACTGTTAACATTTATAATAATGATAAAAAATAATATATTCTTTTCAATAAATTGATTTATAATTTATGTTGAAACATTTTTTTCATACTTGTTAGGAAAAATTCGACTTTTCATAACTCGAATTAATGTTCAAATGTAAAAGTTTTCTAAACTCTAGTAGACAAAAAGAAACTGGTATTTGAAACCGAAAAATAATTTGACAAGCAAGGAAAGGAAGATATGTCTAAAAATGCAAGAACTCGTAAACTCTGTTCATTTGTGGTAAAGATTTCTTGAGCTGATTGTTTATTGAACGACACTGAAGCACATTGAAGCGCGTGTTAAGTTTATATATGTAGCTGCGAGAATAGGAAGTAATAGACTTTCATAATGGTGTTGCGTGTATGTACGTACACACATGTTCAAACATCTGGTTTTAAATTAACTATCCGACAGATTAATGCGTAAAAGGACGGCTCTGCTGCTGCAAAGCTTCTATCTGTTTTCTCAATCGTATCGGACAAAGGTTATCATTTTGTTTTAACCTTATTATAAAATTGAAACGACTTACTGCCTTAGTGCCATTTTACATTTCGTAAAATGTTTATTTAGCTGTTATTATAAAGTAAATTAATAAAAATTGAAGAAGTACTCAGAATAGACGAAAAAAAGTATCACACAATAACGTGTCGACTGTGAAATTTAACACTAAATAATCAATATTTGTTCTTTATAGTTTCCCTTAAAAATGCAATAACATCCCTGAAGAGTTCCTTGTTTTCATCGACAATATTATTAAAATACAGGGTGTTTACGGTCTTCTCTATATCCTGTTAGGGGGCGATAGTACACCTTAAAAGAAATCGATAAACCTTAAAACGCCTTAGTAAAAGTCGTCTCATAAGCGAGATAATAATTCTTTTATTTTTTACATTAAACGATGAAAGTAATCTTGGACGGTTGCAAAAATTATTGTTTAATTGTTATTACATTAGTTATTTGACAGGTGAAGTTATCAGTAATCCAATCTTACTGTCGCCTTTGTTTGGCTAAAAAATCGATAACGAGTTTTACAATTACTGTAACTTTCATCTATTAAATTATAATTTATTATTTACATTAAAATATTGTCTAGTTCTTGAGTAAGTTAAGTAAAATCGAAGTTTAATTTACCACAGTATACCCCTTCACGTGTCACTAAATTCAAAAAGTGCTTGGTGTTGTAGGTTACGGTATACGTTTACATTTCCATGACCTACCTTTATCAAAAATTTATTTGGAGTTAAGGTATAAAATATGGCGGTAGTTTTCTGTTACTCGCAAAAGAGAACTAGTGTTCCTAGAATTTATTCTGAAACAATTTTGTTGATCGTTAGCCACCGAAAGTCAGTGAAAATTTTCTAAAATCGAAGACTCGGCGATTCAATTTCTTCATAATCTTATACAAAGACTTAAAAGTTTATAAACAAATTATTAAGTAACGATGTGTTCGGCCTTGCTCTAATTTAGAAACATTTATTTTTAGCCTTTGGTTTCTGCCATGTCCAGACATTTCTTTGAAAAAAGAGTGTTATCTAAAGCAATTTTTTTGCTAAACCAAGAATCTAAAATGCAAATAGGAACCTATTATACTCAATAAAAATTATTTGTAGTGGTTATGTTTTAATCGGCGTAATCGCATATAGAACACATGATGCTGTATTTTCCAAATCATAATATATACTGGTTATTTCAAATTGAGAGCGTATTAAAGATATCTCTAAATCTGTGAGAGTTATTGATTCGCTTAAACAGAGAAAAATTATATCAATACCTATCTCTTAAGTAGGCAATTCACGTTTTAATACTTACATGTAAAATAAAGATAAAATACATGTAGAAACTAATGTAAAAATTTGCACAATACACGTTGCAATATTTAACAAAAATTTATTTTACATTAAACAGTAATTTATAATATTAACGCCGATTTTGTGTTACTAACTTCAAGTAGTTGTCAGTGCTATTTTATGCGATTTTAGCTTAACCTTTACCTTTAATTAATGCACTGCAAAATGAATAGTACCTACCATCTTTTTGCAAATATCGTAACCTAAAAATACTATAGACCGTCTAGAAAGTATCCGGAATTTTGAAATTTCTATCAATATATGTATTGCTTATTATAAATATTATATTAGTTACGATATTTTTAGGAGCGTAGTATTTTGTCAAAATAATATTTTTCAAAGAATCTAACAAAAAAAAGTGACCACTGATGTTGAATGTTAACACTTTTATACAAACAGAAAAAATTGAGTAATTATGTCAAATTTGAGAAAAGTGAAAACTGATAGAACATATTTTCAACAAATGGGTTCATAATTAAAGAAAAAGGATTTGTAAAACTATTTCTACCAAAAAATGTAAGAAAAAATAAAATAACAGCATAAATTTTACACGCATGAAACACCAAATCTACTCAGGATGCAGTTGATTTGATTTCAGTTTCCATGAACATTTAATACATATAACTCAGGATTAAACTGAAATTACATAAACAAATAACTAAAATTGTTTTCCTCTATTATAACTGTTTCGTTCATAAATTCAAAAACTGGAAGTAGCAGTGTTATTTTCTTTTTTCCGGAAATTTCTAGACGGACTATAGTTTTATTTTCACGGCGTACTAGATTTCACGAGCTACTAGATTTCACGAGACAGAGTTCTTAACCGGCCCGGGCAATATTTTATTCAACGCAAATTTTCCCCGCCTTCGCGCTAGTTACCTAAATAAGAAACGCCTTAAATAACGAAAGAAAAAGCACAAGGAAACTATTTTAGCAATAAAATACAACTGTACTTGCCATAAACTGCTTGGGCTTGACATTAATTGAAAATGACGCTGTGAAATGACAATTCGCTTCCGATTTTTTAGGTAAGTGGCGATAGCGGAGAAACGCAGGCTGGATAAAAATACGCTGTCTCGTAAGATCTAGTAGATCGTGGTTATTTTAATACACAAAAATGAAATAAATTATTGTCAATCGCAGCCAATGCAACCAGTTTTGACAAACTGTAAACAACGAAATTTCTTAACTTCACTAAAAATTCTCATCAAATTTTACATGCAAAAAATCATGAAATTCCTTTTTATAGAGGATGTCCCAACAGTGTGTTCTCGGGCAATATCTCGATAACTACTAAAGATACAAAAAAATTTTCAACACAATTTCGTTTTTAATTTTAGAGGTCTACAATATAAAATTATTTTCATCTAAACAGAGTGAATCAAAACTGTGCTACCGGACACAACTTTTTTATTTCAAATGGCACACCCTACATATGAAAACAAATTTAGATTGCTCATAAAATTGTACACATTTTATGTATACCATTGTCTATACCTAAACCTAACCGTTATCGAGATATTTAACATTTTATTTGAAAACTGCCATTTGCAGCCGCTATTTTATTTATTCATATTTTATTTATTTTTAACTCTAAGAAAAAGATTTTTGACATTGATCACCCTATAGCGATAAAAGTACATATAATAATGGCTTATAATAAGCTCATCTATCAACTACATCTGTACCAAAAATCTTTGTTTCAAAAACATATTTTAAGCTTTAAGCTAAAGAAGTTACTATAAATAAACTTTAAACAAGAGAAACCATAAAATCTAATTTAAAAAATTAAACGAGAACAAAAATTCCATTAACTACGAAACAAGAACTGAAACGAGACAAAAGACAATAGAAAATAAAAAAATATTTCAAGTTAAGATAAAATTACAAAAATTGCTCGCCAATAAAAAAAAGTAATAAAAGAAAAGGCGATCGATAAAATAAAACAAAAGATGATCGAATGAAATAAAACAAAAGAAGGACGTATAAAATAAGAGTATTTATAGTGGTACAAGATTAAAACTTAAAGCGACATAAACTATCTTAAAAAAATTATGCCGAACTAACGTAACAAAACAAAATGAAGTTGATGAGCTCCATTTTTTGCAAAACTGAAATTTTATTAATAAATTCTAGTACCACATAGCTGGCTTGGGGAGAGCTTTACCCCCCCCACCCCCGTGGGTGCGCCACTGAAAAACACCGGGTATAGTCGTCCCAGTTTGGTAGCGATTTTATCGTCTTGCTATAAAAAAAGCGACAAAGACACCGCAGTGCCAGTCTCTTTGAAGTTTTTTTTATAGATCATAAAGTCGATTCAAAACTTGGACAACTATACAGGAGTACCCGAGTATTAACCGTATAATTATTACGCGGGTATCAGTTTTTTTTTATCCAGGTATCCGTTATTACCAGGGCAGAAGTAGAAAAGTAAGTAAGACACCGGGTACTCGTATAATTGTTGCCCGGGTACTGAGTAGGAAAGTAGAGAAGGCATCGGATATCCGAGTATTAAGTACCCTACCATATTTCTCCGCACTTAAAACTGCATCAGAATGACTTTCAAAAACGTATGGACTTTTAGGCAAAATAAATTTAGAACCAACGGGTACACGAATCTTACATGTTTCTTACATTCTGCGCTGACAAATTACTCAGGTAATAGAGGCTATCCGGTTAAAAAAATGGAGTATTAAATGCACTCCCTACTTTCCTACTCAGTACACAGGCAACAATTATACAGGTAGTACTCGGGTACCCGATGTTTTCCTTACGTTCCTACTTCTACCCGGATAATAACGGATACACGGATAAAAATTATATCAATTTTACGCGTAGTATAACTGTTAATTTGAACAAAAACAACTGTCTGAATGAACCTCTTGAATAATATAGCAAATAAAATATTCCTGATACGAATAAAAATAATTTATAGCGAATTTTTGTGAGTGATACTCCTCCGATTACGTAATTACGTAATAAAAGTAAACCAGAAACTATCAAACTGTTTCATCGTTCGCCGAAAACATTTATTATCTTTAATATTTATTAATCAATTGTTATACAAAAACTGCTTCATTCTATCACTTTTAATGTCAACTTTCACTGGTTTCATTTTTTGCATGAAGTTAAAAAAGAGCCAGTATAGTGTTCCATTTAAATAATCATAAGTTAGGTCTGTTACTTTTAAATGAACAACCCTGTAATTATAATAATAAGTTGGGAATAATTTTAACTTACGTGGAATGGAAACCTACACACTTTACATTAAGAAAATTTTTGATAAAATGTATACAGGTGTTCCGTATCGTTATGTTCAAATTTTGGGAGCATAAAATAGACTCAATTCTAAAACTAAAAATCACAAAAGTGGTAGGTCAACCTCTATTTGTTCTGAAGTTACAGGCATTTGAAAGTATATACAACAAATAATCAGACTTAACTTCGTGAACCAAATAAAAACTTAATGAATGATATTTTCGAATAATATTTTCAAAATGTTCTCCTCTCTGTTGAATACAAGCTTGTGCTCGTATGCCGATGGATGAAGTGACATTTTTTATAATCTTTTTTACGTAACCGTTAAGCAGCATGCTGAATACTTTCTAACAATTCCTCGCTGGTGTTTGAAATGTGTGTGTACACTAAAGCTTTCATGGTTCCCCAGAAATAAAAATCGAGACGATTGTGGTCAAGGGATCCAGGTGGCCATGCTACGGAACCACCACGACCAATCCAACGTGGGTAATTGTTGTTTAGGAAATTCCGGACTTCAGTTCCGAAATGTGATGGTGCACCATCCATTTGCAATCACATATCTCTTCTTAAGATTAAGGGAACATCCTCTAAAAACATTGGCAATTCCTCAATAAGGAACTGTAGGTAATTATCTGCATGGCCACCTAGATCCTCTGACCATAATCCTCTCGATTATTATTTCTGGGGAACCAAAAAAAAGCTTTAGTGTACACACACATTTCAAACACCAGGGAAGAATTGTTCGAAAGGATTCAGCATGCTGCTCAACAGTTACGAGAACACATTCGTGAAATAATCCATCGGCATACGAGCTTGTATTCAACAGGGAGGAGAACATTTTGAAAATATAATTTGAAAATATTATTCGAAAATAACAACTGTCTAAATAAAAACCTTGTCAAGTATGCTACATTTAGTAATTCTAAAATGTAAATGCAATTCTCGATCGCAACCTACTCGATTAGGTTTTTATTTAGACGCTCGTTATCAAGTTTTTATTTGGTTTACGAAGTTAAGTCTGATTATTTGTTGTTTATACTTTCAAATGCCTGTAACTTCAGAACAAAAAAAGATCGACCAACCACTTTTGTGTTTTTTAGTTTTAGAATTGAGTCTGTTTTATGCTCTCAAAATTTGAACATAACGATACGGAACACCCTTTATAAAAGGGCATTTTGCACTATTTCAGAGGTTTGGGAAATCCTGTATTTTATCATCCCACTTACCGTACGCCCGAATATTGAAACGGCCTATAACATAAGTAATGCACTTTTCGACTGATAAGCGAGATTACTTCGTCTGATGAAAACAAACGTTTCATTTGAAATAATTAAAATTATAGTTTGCATATACCGCCTGTTTCATTGATACTTGAAAAACGGCAGAGATAGAACAAGCTCCATTATAAAATAAAGGAAGTGCCTCCGTAGCAGGCGCCGGTTTCAAATATTGTTGCCGGCACTAGACTTTTGTATTACTTTCGGCATCGATCTTTACTGTTAGGTAATGCAATAATAAAAATTTTGTATTTCATTTTAATTTATCCTGCAAAAATTATATTAGAATGTAATAGAACAAAATTTAAGTCAACAATTCTTATTTATTTAAATAATATTTATATTAAATTTTAAAGAATACACAGGTAATTCAAAAGCTTTTTTATTTTAATGATTTTATTAATTTTTTTTTTAAACTGAATCTTTTCAAACCTTGTTCTTTTAACAAGAGCTACCTTACTTCAACGTGAAAATTTTTGACAATTTTATTAATTAAGAATTAAAACATTATATCTTTCAAAGTAATAATTAGAATATAATTCTAAATACATATATAAAGATTAAATTCTATGTTTTAATGTCAGATGAGACTTAACGAAGAATGGAGAGCTTGTTTTGTGTCCTTTATGTTATGATGTAGCCATTTCTATTTCGACTTTATCTTTTTACAAATTGTAAAGAAATATACATATGCACAAAGAAATGTTTACACACATTTCTTTTGAAATTAATTTTACCGCTTTGAAATATTTAAAACATCTAAAACATTTAAAATCTTTTAACCGGACACTAAATAGCGCACAAACACTTAACGTTTCGCCGTCGTTCGACAGCTTCGTCAGCTTCGTCAGAAGTGAAAAATATAAACAAGTTGACAAAATAAACAAGGTTGTCAACGGAAACTGAGAAGGTAAATTGATTTTTTTTTAATATAATAAATGTTAAAAATTGACAGATCTATATTCTATTTAAAGAATCGAGAAAATTAGAAAATGTATTGTTTAAACTTGCAAAATCTGTACGTTTGTTAATAGAATTTGACGACATTTTTATTATACACATTTTTATAAAACGTCTTTTAAAAATATTAGACTCATAATATAAAATATTACTGTTTTCAAAATCAAAATTATGGTTATTTTCTAACGAATGTTCAACAAGCATTGAATAGGTACATAAGACACATGTCATTAATAGGTACATACATAATCCACAATGTCCAAATTAATGACTTCTAATAATTGCAACAAATGCCGAATTGAAAATGCATTCCATTGTTTACTGAATATTGTTAAGTTAAACACTACAACAATGTACTATTATAGTCATTGTATAAGGATAATTAAAAAAAACTATTATCACGAATTTCGTTACATTTAACATTTTTTTCCCAATTTGTCACTAACGGGTACAACCATATTTTCTGGTACGGGTTAATGACACATAGATATACATATTATAATTTTTACTCGTCCTTAAGTAATTTTATGAATTTCACAACACAGTCTTAAACAGGTTTTACCGCTTTGTCCTTTTAGTTTAGCTTTTGACACTGAAAAAATAATTACAGTTAGGCCATGTGCTGAGTAAAAAATTTATAAGCCAACCAAGATTTTGAATTCAATAGAAAGCTCCAAGATTTTTCAATTTCCTCTAAAAATATTGAGCTCTAAAAAATAAAACGTAATGTGCAAATTAAAATATTTGAAAAATATTTTTATATTTGAAAAATATTTTTAACTTCTTTATCTCACTTTATAATTGATGTGTTCGACCGAGGCTAGAAAACGCACCCTAGTGCGAGGGTACTCCTGCTGACGTAACAAGCCATATAGGAGTGTTCGCGAACGAAGCCCAATATACTATTAACATCTGATCGATTGAGAATTTTAAGAACTTTTATATAGCTTTCTCCTTTTAACTTTTGTGAAACAGTTTTTCCTCTCGCAGTCGGTCACGTTGCATTATTAGGTAGGCATAGACGGACGCATTTACTGGCACACCTGCATGCGACGAGCCAAAGTGACGGATAAATCCGACAAAAGTGTGAACCGTAAATGCAATTGGCGTAGCTTGTGATCTCTTGAAATTTCCAAAAGGTCAGGAGCTATGCAAATCCGTTGCGTAAATCGTCACATTCTTCCATAAACAGGCAAATTTACTTGTAATGGATCAGGACGATTGATAATTCGTATGATCGGCGTGGATGTTTATGGTGTCGGTCGTAAAAATGCCGTTGCCCACCACGAGTAAATGTGTCACTTTTGCTTACGGCATGCAAGTGTGCCAGCAAATGTGTACGTCTATGCCTACTTATTAACTCAGATTGATCAGATCGGCGTATAAAAATGACTTTTACTTACAATATATTGTAGCTAATTTTCCACGTAAACTTGCGGCCAAAAAAAGTGACCCATCACATTGAAATTTAATGACGTTTTGATTACATTTACGTAGTGTGTACCAGCCTTGCAGTTTTGGAGGTTATACGTGGTTATACTAAATGTTAAAGCAGCAATTTAATTAACACGATATGTCAGCTCCAATAATTTAGTACTTTGACAGATCGAAAGACTGTGCCGGCAGCTAGCCCACGGATAGTAAAAACAAACCTCCAGTCGAGAGTGTAAACACATTCGTACAAATTTTGCCAGACAAACAAGCAAAAACAATAAACACTGAGTTATCTCCGATTCCACCTAAAAAGGTCCCCAAACTAAAAACCCGACCAGTAATCGGCTCCAACAAAACAGTAACAACAGTAGCAGCAGTGCCTAAAAAAGGGTATTTGCATGTCTCCCGAATGCTACCCGATACTACCGAGGAATCACTGCGCAACTTCTTGAGCTTATCTGCGCCTTCCGTAAACTTCTTGTGTGTAAAGCTGAGCAACACAGAAACGACCTCAACATTCAAAGTTGAATTTCCCCTAGAGCACCTGAATCAAGCCTATGACCCTGAAATCTGGCCAGTAGGTGCTGCAATTAAAAGGTTCTTCTTCCCGAGGCAGAAAAATTTTCACAAAGTCCCTCCAACCCCACCGGGCCGGTAGGACACTCTGAACAAGTTCTCCGATTAATCCAAGTAAATGCTCAATCGTTACCCAATAAAATGGACCGTCTTGAAGTGCTCACCAAAAATTATGACCCTGATATAATCTGCATCCAAGAACACTGGTGCAACAATGAATCAATAAACCTGATGAATATGCCCGGCTATGAACTTAGAGCCCACTTTTGTCGCAAGGAACATAGAGGCGGAGGAGTTCTAATCTTCATCAAGTCGGACTTTACTTCCAACCCCATAAACCTAAATTTCTACTGCATCGAGTCCCATATTGAACTTTGTGCTGTTAAAGTTTCAGTGGGTGTTCAACAACTGTGCATCATAAATATATACCGACCTCCTAGCGGGAATTTGTTAACGTTTTTTGATAATCTTACTCCCATACTATTAAGATGTAACACATTTGCGCCAAATCTTTTTGTTTGCGGCGACCTCAATATAGATTATTTAAGCAACTCTAGAGCCCAGAAATTATTAAGAGACTTGCTTGACAATTTTGGATTAAGTATCTCAAATGACCAACCTACCAGGATTTTTACTAATGTTAACAATAGAATTTCGTCTTCCAAAATAGACTTTATTATTACTAATATACATACACTAGAATCATGCACCTCAACAGTAATCTGTCCCAACTTGGGTAATCACCTTGCTCTACTTTTAAATTTTAGTCTACCCACACCTCCCAAAACTGTTAGTGAGCGAAGTGCTCCCTCCAGACAAAGTGTCACCAAAAATTCATTAGACTCTTTGCGTGACCGCTTATTGGAAATGAACTTTAACTACTGCTATTCAATCCGAAATGCGCAGGATGTAAACGCGGTTTTCAATGCTTTTGTGAGCGCACTCAACAGTGAGATTGTCGTCGCATTATGCGATAAACCGAGTCCTCTAAAATCTTACACATCCGGTTGGATCAACGACAAAATCCGTGCTGCAGGGGATGAGCTAAAAAACCTACACTGGTTAAGACAAACCCTTGATGCTCCCCAGCTACATGATATTTATAAGCAAAAAAAGAAACTTTACAACAAATTAATAATCGAAACAAAAAAGAAATTTTTCAGCAACATGATTGAAAATTCAACCAGCAAACAAAAAACGACTTGGAAAATCATAAATGACAGACTGGGTAAGAACAAACGTAACACTGACATTACATTAATATCCGATGGTATTTCGGTAACGGAACCTCACGAAATCGCGGAGCTCTTTGCAAATCACTTTGCTAATATAACTGCTAATGCTCTCAAAAATTGCTTTGGAGCTAACCCGTCCGGTCGACCCACTGTGGGTCTGTCTAATATCAAAACCTTCGCTTTTATACCTACTGATTCTTCTGAAATAATAAAAGTTGTTAATAACTTAAAAAATAAATATAGCTGTGGATTGGACAACATCTCTATCCGCATGCTGAAAACTATTGTTCAACTCATTGCTGCACCTTTGGCCCATATTATCAATTACTCGGTCGAACTTGGCAGCTTCCCCGACCTACTAAAAACTGCAGTCGTTGTACCTATCTACAAAAAAAATGATGTACACAATGTGGACAATTATCGCCCCATCGCTATTCTTAGCTGCTTGTCAAAAATTTTTGAGAGGATCATGTATAATCGCTTATGCTCTTTTATTGCCAGTTGTAATTTACTCTGCAATTCCCAGTATGGTTTTCGCGCGGGTAGGTCGACAGAGGGAGCCGCGGCTGACTTTATTGAATTTCTTTATAAAAAAGTCGATGAGGGCTACCTTGTTGCGGGTCTCTTTTTCGACCTTACCCGTGCCTTTGACTGTTTGGATGGCAATTTTATAGCCGATAAATTATATAACATGGGTATTAGAGGCAACGTTCTCGAATGGTTTTTATCATACCTAAACGCGCGTAAAATTTGCGTTAAAGTTAACAATGCTCTCTCATCTGAACATGTTGTGAGTTACGGGGTTCCTCAGGGTTCTGTATTGGGACCTCTCGTCTTTTTATTGTATATCAATGATATTGCCGAACATGTAACGGCTGATCACACTACTATCTTTGCTGATGACACGTCAATGGCGGTTACTGCACGGACCCCTGAAGAACTCAACGCCAAGGTTGTTGATATTTCTGCACAATTTGGCAACTGGTGTGTGAAAAACAAACTAATCCTAAACGCTAGCAAAACCTGCATTATACAATTCTTCAACAAAAAAAATCCTGGTAGGGTAACGTTCAACGCAAACAACAATCCCATTGTCTCTAGTTCCTCTACAAAGTTTCTTGGCATTTGTGTCGATGACCAACTAAACTGGGAGGAACAGATTGATAATGTTTGTAAGAAACTAAATAAAACCTATTATGCCATTTTTCAGCTAAAAAATACCGTCAACAAAGATCAACAACTTTCAATGTATTATGCATTAGGGTATAGTCATCTCACCTACAACATTATTCTATGGGGTAATGCCCCTAATTACTCACGTGTTTTTATTGTACAAAAAAGGCTCATACGTTTGCTATTCAATCTAAAACCCAGACAGTCATGCAGGGATACCTTTAAGAAACATGGTCTGCTGACGCTTCCGGCAATATACATATATAAATGTCTTAAATATGTAAAAGCAAATAGCAATCAATTCAATACCAACTCCCACTATCATGATTACGACACGCGGTCCAAAAACCTGTTTTATATCCCGGGCCACAGTTCTGTTAAATTCGAACACTCACCCAGTTATATGGGGAGGAAGCTCTTTAACAGGTTGCCGGAATCAATTCAGACTTTAGATTCTAGAAACTTCACCATTACTATCAAAAAAATTCTTGCCGATAAGGCATACTATTCAGTCGCTGAATTTTTCGCTGACGACACCATGACCGATAACTTGTTTTAGTTATTTAGTATTTTAATTTGTACCCTTTTGTAAATTTGTTATTTTGTATTGTCAAAATTTTATGTTCTTATTTTAAAGTGTGTTACTCTGACGTGTACATCCATTTTATGTATTTGGCCCAGTACAATAAAAGATATTATTATTATATTATTATATTATTATTTGTATCACAAAATCTTCTAAGCGGACACTAAATCGCGCAACTATATACTTTACGTTTCGCAGTCGTTCGACTGCTTCGTCAGTATATAGTAAAGTATATAGTTGCGCGATTTAGTGTCCGCTTAGAAGATTTTGTGATACAAATTTCATCGGACAAGAACCAACTGTAAATATATTATTATTATTAATTTACAATACAAAGAAAGAATGGGTCAACTTTTTTGACCGCAAGTTTACAGTACTGGGTGGACCATTTTTGATGGTTTTACGGTTATTTATAGGATTAAAAGAAAACCGTTTTCGCGACACAATGCTACCTACTTTTTCGAGAAATACTCAATGGTGAAGTCAAAAGTTAGCTATCTTGATTCGCTCGGGAAATATCGGCAGAAAACGAATTTTCGCGAAGTTATTTTTCACTATATCTCAGTCGATATTTCCCGAACGAATCCATGTAGCTAACTTTTGTCTTCACCATTGAGTTTTTCTCGAAAAAGTAGCATTGGGTCGCGAAAATGGTTTTCTTTTATTCCTATAAATAAACCCTGTAAAACCATCAAAAATGGTCCACTCTGTACATCAGCTTTTAAATACTGTTTTACATCAATATGTCTAAGTGGTGGTTCTACATACGAGATCAAAAGCGCGCCTAAATCTATCGGGTTGCTAACGGGCTCGTGACGCCACAACGCGATTTACGATTCAAATATACTTCGGAACTTTGAGGATCGATTTTGAAAAAACTAAAACGCGTTTCAAAAAATTCTTTCACTCAAATGAGTTTTAGAAGCTTTTCTACAATTTTAATACAAAAATACACATATTTAATTTTTTTGGTCCTCCCTATTCGCCGAGCAGCGACGTGCCAATTTCATTTAAGTAATACAATAAAAGTGATTTTAAGGAAAAGAATTTTGTGTCATACATAGGTATGATTTTTATAAAATTCAAGACACATATTCGCGAGAACATTTTATAGACTTTCCTTATACATATTAAGAAATAATTAGTAGTAACCTGTCACTAATTGGTACATTATTATCAGTAATTGGGACATTTACCTTATTCAGATTTATAGATTTTGTATTAAAAAGTAAATATACGTTGTGATAAATTGATTTGCCGAACCGATGCTAACTTTAACTAACAGTCTGCAATTTCAAAACTAAAGCAGACTGGACACTAATTTTTTCGATTTTGGCATTTTCATGTATTGGTGTGGTGTATATTTGGTGCCACATTTCATTTACACCTGTATACGATTGATAACTTCAATTAATTAGGTTATCTTAGAAACCGGCGCCGCTTACAATAGTTGCGTTCGAAAATTATACGTCGGATGCATCTGGAGCATATGATCCCATCTTTCTCAATCACGATTTTTAACCTATTTTGTATCTCGCTCATCCGTTTAAGAAAATCTTGTGTTTATAATATTTCCATGACAACAGGCGATCTTTCACATCCCACATTTAAGTCGAGTGTGAAAAGATCGATGGAAATAATATAAACACAAGATTTTCTTAAACGGATGAGCGAGATGCAAAATAGATTAAAAATCGTGAGTGAGAAAGATGAGATCATATGCACCAGATACATCCGACGTATAATTTTCGAACGCAGCAAATATATTTAACATGTTATAATAAAGACCTGTCACCCCAGCAGGCCTTGGATGTGTAAGGGCACATCTTTTCTTAGAAAATTGAATGACGTTTATAATTTGTAATTAGAATTAGAATTCGACAATACGAAGCGACGTGTAAATCTTTGCCGTCAGCAAAATGGGCACCATTTTCAACAACTTTTATAAATATGCTTTAATATTGGAATTTTTCGTTATTAGCCTGTAGCGTTTTGACATGTGTCGATTGATTAAATAGAAATGTCATTCTGATTAATCAATTACTTTAAGAAAAGACATGCGTTCACACTTCCAAAACCTACTGGGGTGCCGGGACTTTATGACCACATGTTACATATTAAAAGCGGAGCCAGCTACTAAAACAAAAGATATAAAACGAAACTGTTCGCTTGATTATTATGCCACGTTACATCTACTTCGCTGTATCTACTCTAGATTCATAGGTATAAAAATTAAAGCATTTGAGACAACAACGAACATAATGCGCGTACGTTTTCAAGTTAAAATGAAACATACAGTATGTACTTCCCGGATGAAAAAAGTGACCTCAAACAAAAGGGTTTTATTGCTATCTGAACTGCGTCTGCATTTCCGTAATAATTAGATACACCAGCGGATGAATAAGTAATTCAGATAAAAAGTTCCACCCACATAAAATCTGTGTTTCAAATGCCATTTCTATATGTTTTATTATTGATAAAAAGAAACAAATTTCAAATATTCCATTCCAAAATCTTGAAAGCCAAAAAGATTTGAAATAAAAGTTTCTTCCTGAGTACGCAAAATTTATTGCAATTCGATTTTTTTTTGGTAATATAAACATCAAAATTTAACTAAATCAGTTAAACTGGAAACATTAATAGAAATAAAATAATTAAGCGTAACATACCAGCTAACCGGCTACTCCACCCTTGGAGAGGCAAACTGTAACTGAGATGCCTAAAGAACTTGCCGAGATCGAGAAATATCTGTGTTTCTCTGGCCAACCGTCAGCGGGTATTAAACAAGCAGCGCGTTTCTTTCTCTTTATCTATATATTCTTCTAGTACAGTGAGTGAGAGAAAAGTGCATGCCGCGAAAAAAACAATAACAAACGTGTCGATATCGTTTGCCTGCTCATTTGTATGTGTTTAAGTACGCAAGATATTATGACCTAATTGCAATGTGACCTATTAAGTAAGATCTAACTTTAGGAACAATATGATTTATTCGATTTAAAACTCAGTAAGAACGCACGAAACGACGGAAGTCTATTTTACACGTAAATGCAGAGTGTCATCTAAGTATCTTGAGAAGTCTTTTTGTATAGAACGACGGTATAGGTAAATTACAATCGATTTACAAAAAGAAAATATAATAATATCGATGATTAGATATGCCTTAAGCCATAATAACTATATTTTATTTTTATACTACAACAACAAATTGACTTGATAACAACTAAACTGTTTTTCTAAGCAATGTGATCCTATCACTCACAAGAGATCACCATTGACCTGTAAGTACATACAAACTGGAAAACATGAAAATGCATAACACTACAACCTCTCCCCACTAAATTATAAACTTATGGTGAGAATCGAAATCTCGGTTTTGGAATACGATTCGATCTTCAAAGTTGAATTGAAGGTTTCGATTCTTCAACTGTATCTCGATTTGCTTCAACTGATTTTGAAATTGCTTGAGCCGGTTGATGTGCTGTTTCAGATTCTGTCATTTGCGAATCTGATTTCTATGTCGACGATGCAGTTCGTTTGCTGACTGAATCATGTACATTCATCTTCCAATTGGCTTGACAATCGTACTTTTTACCCAGTGAACCTTTGGTCGGAACATGCTTAACAAAACATCTTCATTTGGGCCTTGAATGTGACATGTCATCTTCGGTGCCATTAGCGATAACAGAGTTCGTGACTGTCGGCCGTGAAGGAGTTCTGCTGGTGATTTGCCTGTGATAGAATGTGGCGTTGTTCGATAGGTGAACAGTAATGTAGCCATTGCTTTTTGTTTACTCTGCCGATCATCTCCTCCCCACATAGATTTAGCCATTGCCAGTTTGAATGTTCTAACAAACATTTCCGCTTGTCTATTCGAAGCTTGATGGAACGGTGCCATCGTCAAGTATGTGATGCCAGTGACACTACAAAATCGTTTCAAATCGTCAGCCGTGAACTGCGTACCGTGTTGTCCATGACCAATGTGTTCGGTCGTCTTTCGTGCAAGGAAATGCTTGTGAGGGCCGTGATTGTCGATTGATCATCTTTAAAATAAGCGGATACTTTGAGTGCGCGTCTACCACGACCATCTACATTGAATCCATGAAGGGTCCTGCAAAGTCAACGTGAATGCGCTCCCAGGGTTTCTTAATCATTGGCCATGGCTGAAACTGTTTTGCCGGATTCGACTGATTGTGCTGGCAAGCCTCACATGTTTTAGTTAATTGTTCAGTGTCATTGTCTATATCGGGCCACCAACAATAACGTCTTGCCAAAAGTTTCATTCGCACTCTGCCCCAGTGTCCTTCGTCGTTCGTGAAGCATTACTAGAACGCGCCGATGTAATTTGACTGGAATTACGACTCTATAAGATTCACAATTTGTTTGGCGAATTACAATTCCTTTGTGTACTATAAATCCATGGCGTTGCATAAAATAAAGCTTTAGGGATCCGTCGGGTATTGATTCTGGCCAGCCTTCTGTAATTGTTTTGCGTAAATCCCTGAATATTGGGTCATTGTCCGCTTTGAAAATCTGATTACTGTCGACTGGAAAATCTTCGACTGTCTCGTTAATTGCATAAATAACATCAATACAGGCCTCCTCGCTCTTGTCGAATGTCAAGTCAGGCCCTGCAGGCAATCTTGAAAGTGCGTCAGCATTTAAGTGTGCTTTGGTCGATCGATGTACAATTTCGTAATCGTAACCCGTAAGAAACAATGCCGAACGTTGCAAACGTTGAATAGATGTTGCTTAGACGGGTTGAAAATCGCTACAAGTGGTTTATGATCCGTTTGAAGGTCGAAATGCCGCCCATATAAATATTGATAGAATCGCTTGATCCCAAAGATGATTGAAAGAGCCTTCTTCTCTATTTGGCTGTAACAACATTCATGTTCGTTTAATGCCTTTGAGGCAAATGCGATCGAATATCCGTTACCATTATTATCTCGATGCGATAATACTGCACCAACGCCGTATGACGAAGCGTCTGTGGCCAAAATTAATGGTGAACCTGGCAGGTGATGTGCGCAAATGTGGTGGCTTGAATGATTCTGCTCTTCAGTTCTTCGAGAGCTGCTTGTTGATTCTTGAATTCTGCATCTTTACGGCGTCACTTGTTAAGTGGACCCGCAATATTTAAAAAACTCGGTACATATTTATTGTAATAATTGACTTTTCCCAGAAACGATTGAAGTTCATCCAAATTCTTTGGTCTGGCTAAATTCTTTACTGCCTGAATGCCAGAATCCGAAGGTTGCAAGCCGTCACTCGAAATTAGATTGCCCAAGTACTCAACCTCGCGCTGGAAAAATTGACACTTGTCTAATCTGCAACGAAGTCCGTGTTGCTCGAGTCGTTTGAATAATTCATCTAGTGTGTGTAAGTGTTCTTTGTCAGTTGCGCCCGTAACAATAATGTTGTCCAAATAGCTAGTGCAACTTGGTAAGCCATTTAGGTCTGTTCGATAGCTCTGCACTTTCTACACTTTTAACACCTTTACTCTATTTTTCTCACTCCTACTCGCATTAATTATATACATCTCACTCTCTCAGGTGTGGATGGTGTAAAAAGTGTAGAAAAGTGCAGAGCTATCGAACAGACCTATTAATAACATACTCTACCAATCTCTGAAAAATTGCTGGTGCGCTGGCAATGCCAAATGTTAACCCCTGGTATTCAAATAGTCTGTACGGCGCGGCGTATAAATAACCGCTAACTTCTTGGCCTGGTCGTCCAATTCAATTTGTAAATATGCGTCAGCTAAGTCAATTTTCGAGAAACGCTGCCCATTCTGCAAGCGTTGAAATAAATCTTCGACTCTTGATATCGGAAATTGTTCAGCAAGTAACTGACTGTTAAACGTTACATTGAAGTCGCCACAAATACGTAATTGTCCATTCAATTTTGGAACTACTACAAACGGAGCTGCTCACTCGTTGATTTTAACAGAACGAATAATGTCAGCGTCTTCAAGACGTTGCAATTCCGCCTTGACCTTGTCTTAAAGAGAAAAAGGAACTGAATGTGGCTTGAAGAACTTCGGTACTGCGTTGGGTTTGAGATGTAATTTTACCGTGAGCGAAGTACACTCATTGTGGAATAGTTGTTGATGACGACCACAAATTTCATCAATTTTGGTTTTCTGCGGCGTTGCCTCAACCTCTACCATTGCCAATTCTAAACCATTGGCAAGCTCGACATCCATTGCTGGGTTACTGAACTTGAAACCAAATGCCTTAAACCATGGATTACCGAATAAGTTACTTGCGCTGCGATTGTTGACTACTAGTAAACGTAGATGCCTTATCTTTGTGTTGTGCCAATTCATGCCTCGCACTGAAACCAACCTTTGACTGAAATTGCATGGTTGGCGGTTGCCATAGGCGTTGCGTTGTCTCCTGACTGCCTTGAGTGCTGGACAGCTTAATTCTTCATATATTTGCAACCCAATAATTGAAGCTGTTGCGCTGGAGTCCATTAGAAACTTAACTGCTTTACTATTAATGATAATGTTGACATAAGGGGCATTCAACGGACGCAATCGATTTCTGTATCTCATGATTCATGATGTAAAAATATGCAAGGTGTTCCATTTACGAAAAATGAGTTTTCAACATATTGTAACTAGCCTATGAATTTTTCAGGGATAATTAGTACAGTCGCACCTCTATAACTCGAACCTCCACAACTCGAAACTTTCTGTAAGTCGAAAGTAACTGATGTTCCTGCACACTGTGTATAACTGAAATCTCTTTCTTTAACTCGAAGTAATTTGTCGGTCCCCTGAGATTCGAGTTATGGAGGTTCCACTGTATATGATTTGAAAGCCTGAACATTATACTTTCAAACGACATGCCACTTAAATCTTGAAACTGTCACAAAAACACATTTTCTTAAACATCACCAAAACAATTTTTTAAATAAGTTTGAAGATATCTCAAAATTGGTTACAGTAGGTGTAGGGAAGCTTTAACACTTTTTACTTAGAATAATGTGTAGAATCAGAATTTTTCTATCATTTTTGTAGGCTTTAAAGCAAGCAAAAACTTTTATAAATAACTTTTTTCCTAAAACGTAATTTACAAAAAATTCCTCTATTGCAGAAAATCCGTGAACACAGTGTATAGTTTCATAATTTTATTGAACATGTACATTGTCACTCGACGGTTGCACCTCCAGAAACCTAGTTAATTTGAATATACTGTCTATATTAGTAATCGTAAATTGCATTTATAATTTTATATAAAACTACCAAAATTAGTTAATTTATATTTACTTTATGTGCAGAGCAGTAAACTATAGAGGTTAATTACATGAGAAAAACAAATTTGTGTAATTGTAATTTTATTGCAAATCACCTGGTAAGGATATACACAAAAAGTCACTGAAGTAACAATTTTTCTTTAATGAAAGTTAATTAACAATTTGATATAACTGTAGGAACGAAAAACAAAATGAAATTTATCACTGAGACTAGTGGAACCTGCACAATCCTTAGTTATGGGAAGGAAGATCACACGGGCAAATGTGTTTTACTACCGGATGATTATGGAATTCAAAGGTAATATCACAGGAAAAAGAATAAATACTGTCTAGTAAAAACAGACAAAAAGAGATAAATAAGTTAGCAAAACACTCCACTTCGGCCTACATTAAACAAAAACTTATAAAATTAAAAAACACTCTCACATTGTTAATTGCAAATTGTATTTATTATCAAAGAAACAAAGTTTCAGCCTTAATGTTTATTCATTTACTCTTAACTTGAACTTAATTCCGCATTAGTTGACAATTAGAGGGAATAAATAGAATTCCTTTTTTAATGCTTTTTAAATCAGTGCAAGCTAAAAACAAATGAGATTTAAATTAGTATTCTAACATGAAAATCTATCAGAACCTTAATACATGTTCGATAATAAAGGCCTTCAAATCTGAAAATACAGTGTCACCAATTCGGTCATTAGTGATTAGCTGCTAAAAAAAAATACATTTAGACAAAACTAATGTTATTATTTAAAGTAAACAACTCTAACCACTGCAGGGATAGATACATAAAAACAATATATATTGCTACAAATATGTATATTACAAAAAAAAAAAAACAATAAATAAGGCAGTGGTTAAAATTTTTACACTTTAATTATATTCTAACACTAGAACAAACAAAAATTAAATTAAATTTGAAAAAAATTGGTCTATTATTAAGATTGTATTATTAATATACATAAACAATACTACATGTAATAAAAAAAAGTCATTAGATAAAATATTGACCGCTCGGTGACAAGCAGTTATTTATAACCAAACCATCTTCACAGAGAAGGAGCTAATTCACTATCCTACCCCTGTAGTACATTCTGTATGAATATAGTTTCCAAAACATTGGTATAATAACACAGCCAATAAATATTTTGAACAACTACTGGTTTAACTGTACCGAAAATGACACTTAGAATGCAAAACAGAAAAGGACAACTGTTTTTCTACTAATGGTTTCGATACAAATAAACTGCGGCCCATAAAGTCACTATTGGCACTAACATTTCAAGTAAACAGCTCTATTCCCTCGGATTTAAGAACACTGTACACGTCCCACACATTATCGTTCACACGTACTAGAATAATAAGTGTCTGTGTCTGCCTAGGCCATGCACATTGATGATCAAATGAGGCAGAGGTGAGTGTGAGAAAAGGTATGAGGCTAGCGACGATTATTGTATGTGTTGTTAGGACCCCTTTGAGGGCCTCTGTTGAAACTGTTTGGTCGATTGCCTGGACCTCCAGGTGTACCCCCACCGCCACCACCACCACCCCCTCTGTTTATGCCGGGGCCTCCTGGACCACGTCTTGTACCGTTATCTCGTGGTCTCTGTCCACCATTGTTGTCTCCACTAGGTCTGCCACTAGTGAACTGACGATCCTTGGTTTTCTTTTCTTCAACATTGAGTTGAGTCCCAGATTTATCATTATTAGGGAAAAATATGGGCTGAAATTAAAAACATACGTTTCAGCTAGTCCATTAAACAATATAGAAACATATGATTTTGGCTGTTAACATTATTTCAAACTTACTTTCGCAGCTAAACAGTTTTGAACGCCGTGTTGAGTTTCATAGGTGATGAAACCATAGTTAGGAGGTATTCTTGAACCTGGAGGACCTGCTTTATTACCAGGTTTGCTATGTATGCGAAGGTCGACAATATTTCCGAACTGTATAAATATATCCCTCAAATCATCTTCTGTTGCATTGTGGGGTAAGTTACCAAGAAATAACTGGTTTGTATCATTGAATGAACTTCCTTGTGAGCGCCTGCGTTCGTCTACAACAAATACAATAAAAACCAGTCTTCACAAAACCATAAGTATACTTTTCATAAGTTATGTGTGCAACAGATTCAAAATATATTTCACTTGAAATATACAATAATTTTCTGCAGTAGGAGTTTGCTTTCGCATAAGATTTCCCCCAATATAATTATCAAACTACTACATTGGGTCTAGTTTTATGCAATCCATGCCCAGTTGTACCAAGTACTTAAGCTGAGCTTAAATTTAACTCTTTAAAATGTGACACGAGGGGCCGGTATTATAGCATTAGTTTAAACTGCAGTTTGACAGTTAAACTTCAGATTTTAAGATATTCCCGTTTTATACCTGCCGATGACAACAGCCTCTAAGTTTAAACGTCAATCGGTGGTTGAAGAGAAGCTTAAACTTACTGTTAATATAAGTGAGGTTAGTTTGATCGAAATTTTTTCATTTTATTGTCTAATTTGTGTTTAACTTCATACTCATTAGTCTGAAAATATTATACTGATCTGAAGTTTTATCTTTAGATTAAACTGCCATTTTAAACTCATGCTATAATACCGGCCCTAGAGGTTAAGGTTAAGTTGAGCTTAAGAGTTTGGTGCAAATGGTCATAAATGATCAAATTAAATACCAAAATTATTTCCATCCTCATTTAAACTTGTCCGTCCTTGACCTCCTCCTCCTCGTGAATCTTGTCTTGGAGCACGTTGTTGATTACCACGCATAGCGTTATTATTGCGGTTTATGTTACTGCGTTGACCTAATGAAGGACCCTGATTCAGCTGTCCTCCAATCTGCATATCTCGGTTATCATAACGCATTTGAGCTGGTGGCTAAAATTAGAAATGAGCAATTTATGGTAAATTTTGACATTTTATAAAACATACTGGAGATGTAGATTTTGGTGGTGGTGGTGGTGGAATGGATGTCATCGGGCCACCAGTGCCATATCCAATGTTGTTGCCTGATTTTAGAAGAGTTGCATAGGTCTTGGGTTCATTTGCTGAAAATATTATTTCATAAATTTCTTAATATTTCCAATTTTGTTTAAAGAAAGTAAAAATAAATGTGTGGGCGCAATTTTTTACCTGGCTCCTGAATTAATTCTTGGGTATCAACTTCTTCCAACGGTTCTTCTGAATAAATAGGTTCAATTGGCCCATCTCCAGATCCTTCATCTACAGATTGAGGACGTTCTTCCACAGGTATGGGTACTGTCATAGGAGGCTGAGGAATAGATGGCTGCAGAGCACTAAGAGGAGCTCCGAGCACAGGTGCTTGAGTAGACCCCACATGCGGAGGAGGTACTTGTGGAGCTAATAAACAAAATTAATAAAATTGACAAAATTATATTTTTATGATTTTACCCGTCATGACATTCAATTCATCAGGATGAATAGCTCCATTAACAGTTGGGACAGGTGTCGGTTGTGGTTGTGGAGCCAAAACATGAGGAGGTGGCTGTGCATGGTGATGAGGCACAGTTGGAATAGATCCCTGAATTGGTGCAGCATTCGGACTGTAATACGGCATAGGTTGTTGATTAATAGGTTGCATATCTCCAAGAGATGGGTGTTCTTGATTGATCTCATCTTCTACATCAGAGCGGACTTCAGGCTCACATTCCTCATCAGAAATGATTTCATCCTTTACATAAAAAAAGCATATAATTAATAACCAATTGCTATGTAGTGTCATTTTACTTACCTGATAACGAAAAATATCGTTATGCACATAGTACTTCTTAGGACTCTGAGCAGCAAGCACAAAAGTTTGGGTAAAACGTCGCATTGGTTGACCAGCATTAGATAGTTCACCAGTGACCTGTACTACAACACCATTTCCCAGTGTAGCTTGAGCATCCACCTGTGCGATTTTGGCATGACAATCTCGAAAATTTAGTTGTTGAATTTTTTGATGGATCTGCTTCTGGCCTATCATAGGGCTAGTTTCGCGATTGGGTGGATCTAATCCGCCATGCACAAAGGATGATTGGTTGTTATAAAACCTGAAGCATGAAAAAAATTAAAAATAAATCGTACCTAATGCAATTAAAAAATTAAAATGTATGTAAGTACAGTTCTCGTCTTGCTGTGAAGACACAAACAAAAAAAGTTTGATATATCTTCGAAGTTTTATTTCGTTTATCACAAAAACAGATTTTTGAAAAATTTTTAGATAATATAAAAATGGAAGATGTGAATCCAAGAAAGACGTAAATTTATAAAATGTATTGTGCTAACAACAGCAATTTAGTAATAGCAAGAGAAATTTACTTTCAACAATACTCAGAAAAACAACGATTGAGCAGTACTTAATTAGATGTGTAATTAAATTATACATTTTTATTATTAAAGCAAGAAACAAGAAATTATGTCTTTAAAAAACTCTCATTCTTGTAAATTTAAAAATATATTGTGCTAACAACAACAATTTAGTAATAATAAGAGAAATTAACTTCCGGCAATACCCAGAAAGACGCCATCCACAAAGATTTAGATAAGTTAAGTTAGATAGAAACAGCGGCGCAGCCAGAAATTTCTTCTGGGGGGGTTCTTGGGAATTTCCATCATGAGCACCCATGTGGCAACTTCCAGAGGGGGGGGGGGCTGACAAGCCATGGCTAAATAATTGGACTGATGTAATAAATTTTAACTAATATGAAAGTTTACATAAAATATAATTAACAATTTAATTATTAACATAATGGTGGAGGAGGGAGCATTTGGTCCCACTGTAACTATATTTTTCAAAGTCTAGGGTCGGGGCTCAAGCCCCCTTCATGGGCTCCCTTGATTTACAGTATTCCAAAAGGGTGAAAAGGAAAATTTATAAGGATTCAAATATACGTTTTTTTATTATTGTGCATTCTTGTCATTTTTAGCTTATACTGTCGCCGCCAAAAGAAAAGTGGACACTTTACTTGACGTAAATTTAACAATATTAAAACTTTTGCTGCGTAGCTGTAATTATGAACTGTCTTTTACGAATGACAAACAAATTAACTTTTTTAAAGATAAATTCATTTTCCATTTTTGCCTTACCTTTATGGCTACTATGAGGTAATATTTTTCAAAATGAGATAATGACTGATCTTTATTAATTACTCAGGCCAACATGATTTCAATTGTTTTGAATATAGTCGATGATCTTTATTAATTAGGACACGTTGATTACGAATCCGTCATTATTTTTATCGTATCACATCAGTATCAGTATCAATATCAATCGCTATTTGCTGCTAACTCCATTCATGTTAGCATACAGTTAGCGGCAAATAGAAATTGATATTTATTACAGAGTCCACCCCCAATAGTGGAACTTTGTTACTAATATCAAACACAAGCATCCAGACTATAAACATGATCGTAACGTTATTTTAAAAAATTCAAAAAACTGAGTGAACTCCGTTCACATCTGGATTTCTTCCCTGAAAATGTTGCTGATTTCAGCGAAGAACAGGGAGAACGCTTTCATCAGGACATGAAAGAGATAGAAAAGCGATACCAAGACCGATGGAATGTAAATATCATAGTCAACTACTGCTGGTCAGTAAAACGTGATATTCCAAACGCAACCCATAAAAAAAGACTCTAAGGCGCAGGAAAACGGAAGATATCACACAGAGCCGTCTTATCATATCCAAAAGGCTTAATTAAAATAGATATTTCGGTAGTAATTTTAAAAATAATTTCTCGAAAATACATATAAATTTTTTTTAAATTTTGTCGAAAAACCTGATGTAATAGCGAAAATCTGTGAATACTACTGAATTCAGAGCATGTAAATTAAATTAGAATAACTATCAAAACGAAAACAATGTTCAAAAAATTTTTCATATGTAGGCCTGTGTTATTGTCTGTCATCCGTAACTGTCAATTCATAATACAGCCACCCAGCAAAATTCTTAGCATTATTAAATTAAAAGTACCATGTTTTCAAAAAAGTTAGTTGCTTAAGTTTTCTATTTTTATATGAAGAGTGTGTGGACAGATTATGTAAAAAAAATGAAGATGACTAAGCCTCAATTCAATTGCAAAAAAAATTACATAACCCTTCTGGGGGGGTTAACCGTCAAACATTGCACTCTATGGATCTTTTTATAAAACTCGAAGGACGTATTGAGATCGCCTTAATGATGATGAGAATGAAGAATTATTTATTAGAAGATGTAATTAACAGTTATTTATAAAATGTACATATAAAATTATGATACTACAAGAAAGAATATTTCCTCGAGCAGTAATATCTTTTAAGATATGAGTTTTATAAAGACATACATAATTTAATTTAATATTTTTATGCCTTAATAATAAGAATGTAAAAAGTGAGCAAATAAAAATCATATTGGAGTAGGGAGTAGGCGGTGCAAAGAAAATGTATGTCTGTGATTAACTGAATAGCGGCCGGTATTACCAACGTTTTAAGGAGACCTTAAATTTAATTCGTGTTTAGAATGTGATTAATGATATACAAACCAAGCAGAAATGTCACAATCTAAACACGACTTAAATTTAAGGTCTCCTTAAAACGTTGGTAATACCGGTCGTTAATTAATGTAATACATTCACAGACTGTCAAATTTATTGACTTTTTATTTAATCACAGACATACATTTTCTTTGCACCGCCTGCTCTAATTTGATTTTTATTTGCTCACCGGTTATGATTTAATTACAAATGTAATCAACTATTGCCTTGTCGTTGTCTTTCTGGATATTGTTGGAAGTAAATTTCGCTTGTTATTACTGAATTGTTGTTCTTAACACTACAAATTTTTAGATTTACGTCATTTGTAACAGCCTGTATATACAAACAAAAACCCTATACAAAAAAATGAATATATGCATTTAAGAAGTTTTTATGCACAGAAATAAACAGTTACCCTTTTATAAACAGGGTGATTTTTTAAGCGCCCCTTCTTCCATAGCTCATTTACAGAACGAGATAGAATTTTTTTTTCTTTATCAAGAACATTCTATCTATTGAGCACCATAACCTAAAATTATTTTGATACATGCAAAGTGTTACGTAAAATAATGGCAGCATGCAGCATATTTTTTTTAATGCAACACCCTGTGTTTTTTTTTCTTATAGAAAGACATAAAATTTTTGGATTTTGGAAAAATTAGATTGGAGATTTCGTGAGGCGGGCACTTCTCGGGGTTGAAAATTTTTAAAAAATCCCTTGATCCTCTAAACAGTAGCACATAAAATATTTATATTTATTTAACTAACTAAGAGTAAATTAATATTGTCTTGAAAACGGTCTGACTCTCTACTTCTCTTGAAATACTTAATGTAAACGAATTGTTTAAAACAGCATTTAAAATCGGTAGTAATATCAACTAAAGTATAAGGAATAAGCCAGATATAAATTCTTTTAGTTTTATTTGTTTTTTCAAATGTTCAAGCCTGTGTAATTGTCAGATTTTCAAACTCCCGTTATTCATTTTTTTTAAAATGCAATAGAACGCACGAATAGACAGTGTTGATGTTTCTCTTCAATTCTGTTATAGGTTTTCTGTATCTAATCCTGTTTTTTTTTTTGTTATAATAAACGTTTTACATTTTTACTCTGAAATCAATATTAAAAAATTATTTAGTGTACCGTATTTTAATTTTTTTAACACAGCGCCCTCTATTTCATAAAACAGATGGATAATCTCAAGTTTACAATTGATTACAGACTCTTAATTACATTATAATCATCGCATTTTTGTTGCAATACATTACTTTTACCTCGTTGTAATTAACCATGCTTTAAAATTGATTCGATGTAGTTCCTAAGCTTCAGTTGTCTTAATTAACATTCGATTTAATAAAATCTGAATACTGGAACAAAAGAAATTCACCCATTTTCATTTATTTGTTAGATTATTAATTTATTATTTGTAACATGTTTTTTTAAAAATTCCATAAGGGGTGGCTGTGGAAAAGAAAATTCATGTCTTAGCTCCATTCATTTACTTTAAATTTTCAGATTTGGCATGTGTTAGATGTCAAGCTACGACATGAGTTTTAATTTTCATGGCCAACCTTTATGGCATTTTTAAAAAACACAGTATAATTTCTTTAAGTAAAAAAATAATTTTTACATTAAGGAAATTATTTGCAAACACTTATGATTTCTTTTGTTGTGAACTACATCGTATCAATTTTAAAACATTGTTAATTACAACAAAGTAAAAAAAAACTGTATTGCAACAAAAATACGATGATTATAATGTAATAAGAGTCTGTAATCAATTGTAAACATTGATATTATCTATCTGTTTTATAAAATAGAGGGCGCTGTGTCATTTTAAATAAATTAAAATACGGTACATGAAATAACTTTTTAATGTTGATTTTAGAGTAAAAATGTAAAAAATATAGCCAAAAAACTGTAAGGATTACAATACAGAAAATCCAAAACAAAATTGAAGAGGAGCATAAACAGTGTCTATTCGTGAAAAGAAATAGAGAGGCAATAACGGCAGTTTGAAAATCTGACAATTGCACAGGCTTGTACGTTTGAATAAATATAAATATTATAATGTGCTACTGTTTAGAGGATCAACTGTTATATCTTTCTATAAGAAAATACACAGGGTATTTCATTAAAAAAAAATTTGCTGCATGCTGCCATTATTATACATAATACTCTGTCGCTAGGTTTCACAAACGTCACTTAACTTTAATCATTGATTAAGAATAGCACAAAATTTAAAAAGATGTACGTCTAATTTTCGACAATTTTTCATTAGTGTGCTTCCTCTATTCGTTCTCAAGCAATAATTACATTTTTTAATTTATAACAACTGCATTTATAACGTAAGAACGGGGTGGCGCAAATTCTCTAATAATTATTTATACTGTATATTTCAATTATTTCTAATTCTTGAACAAAAATGCAGGCCACTAAAATGTTAAAATGTATTGACGCGGCGTGACCTTGACCTTATTGCTGCTTCATAAAAATCAAGAAAATTTAAAAGTCGCCAACAAATAGGTATCATTTTTGTCAAATTACAGAAGCAGTAATGATAAACATTTTGCTAAATATGTACATGAAGTGACTTAATACTTGATAAGGTGATTGTAATTTATATTACTATTGGGTTTTAACAAAAATCCAAAAACAGGTCAACTTTTGTTCATGTAAATGTTATGATGTTGTCAACATTTTTATAAATGAGAACCACGTATTTTTGGAGTCAATTCATATGAAATCAACCAATAGTAAAATAATTTGTTGCTAACACATTTTATTTTATTTTTAATTGTGAATTATCTGTTTCTATATAAATCTGGGAGTACAAACGATGAAAAAAATTGTTCTCAAATCGCTAATTTATTCTAATCGAAACACGGCAAAAATGACTGTTTCTTCTAAACAAAATAGCCAGTAGAAGTCAGTGTTAGTGATAAAAATTTGAAAAAAATCGTTTTGTACTCCCAGATTTATATAGTAAGTATGTAAATACATATGTAGCGTGTAAAAACCATAAAAAATAGTCATAATTTTTGTTCATTTTTCGGGATGCGCGTCAAACAATTTTTAGTAAGAAATAAACCACAAACTTCAAAAACAATAGTCTGTCAACAGAAAAATTTGATTACGGCGATTTGTAAAGGTTTTGTTTCCAAAGCACACGCACCTTTGATGATTTTGTAAAAATGAAAATTCCTTCTTTATTTATTAATTTACGAAAAAGTGAAAAAGGACGATTTTAATTTAGAATTTTATTCTCTATCTCTATTGGTAGGTAATATAATATACAGGGTGATTCATTTAAAAAAGTGTCTTTTTGACTTTATCTCATAAATGCGACGCTTAATAGTCTTTTAGGCTGCGTTATTGTAATCAGGGTGAAAAGTACTACTGGTTTGCTAATTTAATCGAATTCGTAGCTTTTATAATAACAAAGTTAGCTATAGTACCGACTTACGGGTCAAACAGAATGCAACACCGTTATACGCCGTTGCAACGCCGCCAACTGTTCCTTCAAAAGACATGCACAGATAAAGTGGCGTAGAACGACGTCAATCTAACCGGAAAATAAAAATAACTTCTGCCACAAATTGATAAATTTAATCTATTTAGAGTATTATGTACCTGCTATACCTGATGTATTGTATTTTGTATTATTCCCATATACAAGAAATTACCAGATAAAATGCGATGGTGGGACATGTTTGGTTATGTACACATTACGACGTTTGTCGCCGTCAAAGTTGGAAGTTGACCAATTTTTTGCGTACAACGTCGCTTAACGTCGCTTTTTCTGTGCAAGGACATTTAAACCTTTGTATTTAATATTCATTTGACAAGTAACGGCGCGTAACGGCGTTGTATTCTGTTTGAACCTTTAAGTTTGAACAGACTATTGAAAAAATGAACTGTGGTATATCTATTTTTTTTTTAAATTATTTATTTACAAAACATACTCCACTTTTTCTCATAATTTAACTTTTAATTTTTTTATGCTCACAAAATTAATAATTATACAGATGATGAGATGACCCGTCAATTTCACCTCGCCAAATAAGTGTATTTACCAGATTAAATAAAGACGAAATGTTTATTGAATCTAAAGTGTTTTTTTTTAAGAAATAAGTAAAAACGTTATCACTTCATAATCTGAATAATCTATACTATGACTCACGTATAATTTAATGTATATACCGATAATAAGTATTAATCTATTTGTGGAACCTATAGATAAAGTGAATTTAATAATGAAGAAAGGGAATCCCATAAATACCTGTTCAACTAGTATACTTCCCCTTAAATACCAATTCAACTACTGTACTTCCCCTTCTTAAGTACATATATAATAGTACAAGTCAATTAAGCAAACATACAAATTCCGAACATCCCTGAACAACAATTCAATTACTAAGTGTAAATAATTACATTTTTATCTGTATTTATATATAAAAGCATTGGTTTTACAAGAACTAACGAAAAAGAAATATACAGGGTCCGGCAATAGGTACTGACCGTTTTGTGAGCGCTGTGGTGTGAGTACCAACATAATCTGGGGGAAAATATAATGCGAAACTCATTCGGTGTGTTATGCAGTTTTAGTAGCCATGAATTCGTGGCCCGTGCAGCAACTATTTATTTTTTGAGTTAACGGCGTTCATTCAAACGGGATCCATAATCGACGTTCAACGCCAATTTCGACGAGAATCTAATATTCCTCGGCGTGGTAGGATTACTTCGCGCAACATAACATTTCTGTCTGAAATGTTTAATTCAGTTGCTTGACGCGCTGCTGAGCGCGTTGGACTTCGAGTTACCGCTTGACGTACCCTTTCAATATGTATTTTCTGGCGTACGCACGGTTCTTTGAGTACCGCCGTAAATGTTATTCACGTTTCCAGTTTGATTAAACCGTCGATGCCATTGCAAAATTGTGTTGCGCGAAGGAATCCTACCACGCCAAGGAATATCATATTCTCGTCGAAATTGGCGTTGAACGTCGGTTATGGATCCCGTTTGAATGAACGCCGTAGCGCAAAATAATATATTGTGTCACAAGGGCAGAAAGTGAGCATTAGCAGCCCGCGACTATGAACTGCACGAGCGAGCGAAGCGAAGCGAGGGCAGCTCATAGCTAAGGGGTGCTAATGCGTTTCTGCATGTGTAACACACAACTGTTTTTCGCCTAGCCCTAAATCAAATTCAAATTTGTTTAAAACTGACGTTTAATGAAAAATTCTGTGAAATGTCAAAGCGCGCAAATGAAAGTCAATGTGTCGCTAGGTTACGAACTATAAATCGCGTTGTTATGAGTTTAGCAGCCCAAGGGCAGATAAACATTAATTTCCGTCACATTTTTAGGGTTAATATGAATTACTTTCACATATGCTAGGCGAAAAAATACATTGCTGCACGGGCTACGAATTCATGGCTACTAAAACTGCATAACACACCGAATGACTTTCGCATTATATTTTCACCCAGATTATGTTGGTCAATACCTATTGCCGGACCCTGTATAAAACTCATCGTTTCTTCTAAACTTTATTATACTTTCAAAAAATTAGAATATTATCTTTCAAATGAGTGAATTATGTATCACTAATTTTAATGCTAGGCAAAACGCAAATAAATACAGTTTAATGTTCCTGGGGTTGGAACTCTGTAATTGACGATATTTAGTTATGTTTGTTATCAGAGCAACTCAAGGAATCGAAGTTTGTAAAAATATACGAGTCCTAACAACTGAATTTTCGGACAGTCAGTTATTTTAAAAATATCTGTTAATTTTTCCGGTTACAACTATAAAAGAAATTGTATAATTTATTTGACATATATTTCCTAATTAATATTTCGTTTATTAATTTTTAAATTGATTATATTGTGCCTACTTAATTATTAATTATTAACTTATCGAAATTGGTAATCGGCGATATAATAAAAAAGTATGGAGACACGGCAAACATTGATATTCCTATAGCAAAAGTCCTGGAAAACCAATCATTCATTGCATTCAATACTCATTTAAAATTGAAAGTCTAAATTTTAATACATTTTATTTTTAAAAAGGCAAAATAAAAACCACCTTACCGAATCACAAAAGAAAAACGTTTGGACTGGGCAAAATCTAAAGTTACATGGACCGAAGAAATGTGAAGCCAAATAACGAACCATAAAATCCTACAAGGGGTTATGATTTGGGGATGCATGTCCAGTAAAGGTTTAGGCAAACTGGAGTTTACTGATGGTATCGTAAACGCAGAAAAATATTAAGATATTTTAGAAAGAAACATCCTGCATAGAAAATAGAAAATTTCATTTTTAACGAACAATTCCTGGACTAATGGCTAAAATACAGGAAATATGTATGAAATTCTTTCACCCCACAGTATTATGAATCCTTAGTGGACATTATGCCAGAAAAAAACAGGGTGCAATAAAAGCCAAAAGTGATGTAACCTCTATTAATTTATTAAATGTTAGATTCGTCCGAATATTAAATTGTCAACATAATTTATAGTTTTTCTTTAAAAATCTGGTTTCTATTTTTATTATGAGAGTAAAACTTGTTTTGAATAAATTATTAGTTACCGTTAATTCATTTTTTTGTTTATTTTTTTATATTAAAAGTTTTAAACATTTCCTTACGAGTTAGAGAGCAATTTTTATAAAATCAATTCTCGTCCGAATATTTAGTTGTTACGGCTCGTATAAGATTAAAAAAAATATATTCTTTTGTCCGCCCGGTACATATAAAACGCTACTGTAAAACACATATATAAGTGAAATCTACATAAAAATTCATATAAGAACAATTTTTAAATTTTTGGAATCGGTTAAGTAATAATTAAAATAATAAAGGCGGGTTAACATTAATAAAATTAACCCTGTACAGTTTTTATAAAGATTTTAAATGTCCGACATTTCAAATGACTTTAAAAGTTGCAGAATAGGAATCATTTCAAATTTATTTGATAACTTTCAATAAAAATTTTTAAAGAAAAAAAAAGAAGAAAAATTAAATACTAGTATCCCTTTTGCTGATGCATTACAACTTTTTTTTTTACTTCATTTTGTTTACATGACTCATTCGATTTGTGAACTGATATTAAAAAGATATAATATCAAAATTGAATAACATCAAAGTTAGTGAGGCACGCCCAAACATTTGTGTTTCAGTAAAAAAATATGTTACACAACATTCAGATTGTCAGTTTTTAACCCAAACATATCACATTAATAGGAAACTGTGTGGCTGTGTGACATGGGAGTTCTTCCATTCATAGATATAATAGAAATGGATGTCATGTGTGCTAGCCGTAATGACTCCAACATTAGAAAAGGACGCTTGTCCTAAATCAATTGATTAGCCGATATAAAGCAAAACAGCAGGTTTTTTAGATGGATTGTTGATCGGAACAATATTAATTCTACATTGTAGCGAAGACGATTCTATTAAATTAATAACAAAATTAATCGTTTGTCGTATTTTACTCTCCTTTACTCTACTTTAATTGTATTAAGTTATCTCTCTTTAATGTTGGAGTCATTAGTTTCCTTTGCATTTACACTGCCACACGGCATCCATTCTACTATATCTATGGCCCCACTACCCTTCATACGTAATCATATCATATCCCTATGCAAATAAGTTTAAGATACATTCACTCAATTAAATGAATAAATTTCTGCATTATATAGACTCTGCTGAAGTAAGGATGAATCACAATCAATAAGCTTAGGGCCATATGCACCAAACACTTTAATCGAGCTTAAATTTGAGTGACGTTTATATTATGACATTTGAAGTTTCATAACATTGTGTAAATCACATTCTAAGTGACGCTTAAAGTTAAGCTGAGTTAATTCGTTCGGTGCATGCGGCCATTAAAGGACACATTTAAAGATCTTTTTGGTTTTTGGAAAATTTTAAATATTTTGAAACTAATGTAATCCGATTATTATATTTAGCTAACAACAAAATTCTAAGGAGCTGTAACAAATTACATACTTATCCATAATTGTATTTTTGAGTTTTGCTACACATCAAAATGTAATTCTTCAAACGATGGAATTTAATAAAGCGAAGAAACTGTTGTTAGTTCACATGCTGATAAACATATGTTAAATATTATAGTTTTCTTTACTTTAGAACTTGAAATATTGTTATTTTAAACATCTGAAAAATTTTCATATTAAAAAAGGCATTAACAAACCTATGGAGATGAGCAGGGGCCTTATTCAGCAGAGTGTAGTACTGCCGAACGAACTCTCGTCCAACACTATCGGGAGATGGGGGAGCCTCCATGACCATTCCTGATGAATGTAACGATGGGAAAGACTATTACAAATAAAAGTTCACCGAAACGTACAGAATATGTCCTGTTAGACGTAGGTAAGGCTGACACTATACCTGAAAAGAATCTCACATGTAATAATTAATGATGTAAATAGTTATTCTAAAATTTGAAAATCTTTGGGCTTGTTGTGGCCTGGCGATTTTTCAAAAAAAGACCATGCAGATTCAACGTGCAAACAAAGAGGTTTCCGTTTCTACCACATGGAGTCGTTCGTAAATGCACCTCATAAACATTATTACTGGAAAAAACTGATCTACGAGATGTTTCTCTTTATGATTTTAAAGCAATAATAGCTTTAGGATAATTTAAAAGCGCGATGTTTTTTCTTTCTGATATTAGCAACCATTCGCGTGCAGCTCGAATAGACTTCGTAGTAAAAATCCCGGTTTTAATAACCAAAACGTCAAAACAAGTTCAGCCTTGCTTACCTTTACAAGTATGTATCAAAGCAGATGCAGTAACATGAAAGCTGTTATATAAATGCTTAAGTAATGCACGACGATGCTAAGAGAAACTGAAATTCTAGAAACGCCGCAAAACCACGGGTGTAAACTTCATAAATTGTCGTTACTGATGCGACTTTTTGCCGTATATTGCAATGGCGCTGGTAGCAATACTCTCCATTATAATCTCGACCCCAAAACGCATTTCGGAGGTCGAGATTATTTTATATCAAATGCGCAAGTACGGATATTAATTTTTTTATTGGTTATGTCCATTTCGTCTGCTGTTTAAAATACTTGGTGAATGCTGTCGTAAATCTTAATATTCAATAATAATACCTATTCACTTCGAATAACTTATAAAAGGAAAAAAAGATTTTCACATCGAATTAAATAAACATATAACATAAAATATCCGTGAATTTTAATTTTTAAAATATTTTTTTAATGATGCTCTCGTTTGTAACTCTGTTGTTTTATCATGCTCGTTGATGTCCGACAAATATCTTTAGAAAAATAATAATATTAATAATAAATAGGTTACTTGTATGTATTTAAATAATAAATAATAAATATACAAGGATGTTGACGGTGAGTGGCCTATTAGAATAAATTGAAAACTACGCCTTACAGATCGTTGAAAATTTGCACATGGTAATAGATAAAGAACTGTTTAAATAATACAAAATGAACCATGAAGTACTCCGGTTCTACAGGAAGTCGATACTAACTTTCTGATTTTAAATGAAACATCCCGTATATTATTGGAGTAGAGGCACCGGTTTTGGCTAGAGTGCCCAGGATGAGAGTGTGGCAATGAATTATTAAGCATAGAAATAGCATCCAATATTAAAACTTTGAAGGCGACATAACCTTTAAATTTGTTTACATTTCCCACAGGATCAATAGATACCGTCATAGCAGGGGAATGTTTCTCATTCTTTCAGCATAAAATACACAACTGTGAGCTATTGGTACTAAATAAAAAGCTCTTACCAAAAATTTTGAAATCTAATGTGTGATTCTAAAGTAAGTAAAACAACTGAAAACGGACATTCAATTTCGATGTGTAAAACACATCCGACGCTGCTGACTTATTTACATTTCAACAAACGTTTACGAAACTGATAAATGATGCTACAAATAGCATAAGAATTAGTAATGACACAAGTTATCACATTTATTTTCATTCAAAACTACTTATTAATACGCAAAATGAACAATTATTTGACTCCGGCAAGTCAACTGGGTTGTGTCTCTCTCGCATAAATGAGTTTATACATTTTGTTTCTCACACAAGAATCATCATAAAAAACTAAATCAGGCATGTGTTTCCATAGCAACAAACACATTTTCTACACTCTACTTAAAAGTGGAGCGTGAAAAGTTCGCTCGTTGTCATGGAAATCATGTAAACACTAGATTTCTTAAAACTGATAAACGAGATGCAAAATAAGTGAAAAATATTGAGTGAGAAAGATGCGATTATACACCCAAGGTGCGCTCGAAGGTATAGTTTATGAACACAACCCAGTTCACGAATGCGTCCATAATATGCCCCTCGACCTATCCGATGCTGTGTCTGATCAAAACAAAGTCACAGGTTATGCCGAATTCAATAACTTGTATAGGGACCATGCACATACGAAGCCAGCGCCACCAATGACCATATTCTGCATTAGTGGGTTGAAAATACGATTTGTTTCAAATTATTAGTGTACATTTGAACTTGAATATTGTAATGTATTTCAATACCAGGAAGCTCAAGTATTATGTACTACAATCGTAAATTGTCATAAGAGTGATATTATTCCCATGCAATGAGTCTCAAGAAATATTTTCATATCACTAATTTAAAAATCACCACGCCAGGCGGCGCTAAACGCAGAGATGTGCATGACTCCTACATCACACTATTTCTATTTATCCGATTTCAATGGAGTGTGGCCATACAGGTGCCACGTTTGTTCTAAATTGAGGAGGCAAGTTCAAAATTAAGTAATGGTCAATCCGTTTACGATTGCATGTTATTTCCTGCGAGTGAAGATTACCTTCACTGCATTTAAATAAAGAAAAACATATCAGCTTTATTTTTAAGTATATTTATAGTACATCTTTATTTAGTTTTTATGTAGTTATTAGTATTAGTCAAGATTGTGGTTATGTAATTATTTCCGTTGAAAAAATGCCAAAATTAACAATAATATCAACAACGCATATAATATCAAAAAGTACTCACCTGAATAATCAAGTTAGCACTGTAGAAATCGTCAGAATTTAAGTAAATTTTGAATAACCTCACGCAGGAACACATTTAAAACAAACATGGCTACCGACCTTGGTATATAAAGTCGAAAATCGCTCGCGACCAATAGAAATCAACTTCACGTATGGCCACACTCTTCTTTTAAGGCACTCTAGTTTTGGCCACCTTTTAGATTAGTTCAGATCATAGATTATAGATTACTGGTTCAGATGTAACCGGATATGCAAAATATTTATTGCGGATCGTTTCCTGATTGGTTGGTTATTAATAACGAACCAATCAGGAAACGATCCGCTATAAATATTTTGCGTGTTCGGATACATCTGAACTAAGCTTAAGAGAAGTTTTCTCCTTACTGTTGTCCTTACATTACATGTTGAAAAATATATCCAAACGAATTCGTCCAAAGAGCGTAGACATACATTAGAAAGAGATGATCAAATTTAAAAAAAATAATTGAATCATAGGTCTGTTCGTAAGCTCTGCACTTTCTACAATTTTAACACCTATTTTTCTCACTCCTACTCGCATTAATTATACCGTCTGTCTTATGAAAAACGCACGACACTATAACTCCGTTATTAATGATCCGATTTCAATAATTCAAAAAGCACATAAGACTAGTTTAAAAATACTACAAAAGGATAGCATTTTAGATTTTTCTAAATATGACATTTTTGTCAGACGATAGTCAACTTTTTTTTTTTTCAAATGGCGAGAGATATTTTTTTTTTACTCAGTTTGATAGAGATTTATTTTCGGAATTCAACGATTTATTTCAACTTGATATTTTTTGTAGAATGTTTTTGAGAAATGGAAATTGTTTTTTTAATAAAATAAGACAGACGGTATACATCTCATTCTCTGAGATGCGGTTGGTGTAAAAAGTGTAGAAAAGTGGGAGAGCTATCGAACAGACCTTTTATTTGGTAGGTATTGGGTAGGCGCCGGATTTTGAAAATATTGTCGAGTGCAATTTTTTTTATCATTACCGGTAAAAAACAGGTTTTATCTGTGATTTTGTGCCACGTTTTAACATTGTTTTACATTTTTGTAATCGATAATTTTTGATCGATTTCTTTGTGATTAGTTCTACAATGAGAGCAACAATGATTGACACGTGTGAAGTTGCAGTTGTTCCAACCTTATATCGAAAATGTGTTCCACTTATCAATATTGTACCAATATTTACTTCCATGCATGTCAAACGCTGTCAAACGTAAGTGTCATTGACCTTTCAGTAGCGCACATACGTACATACAAGTTCTCCCTGGTTTTAGTCATTTTGTGTTTTCTTTTGTAATAACAAAGTCTTTCTTAAGGCTCTGTTTTAGTTGTCTAACTAATCTGGTACGTAAAACTGTTATAAACAAAGTAGAAAAAAATCTTATATGTGCTTTATTTTTAGTTTAAAATGTTTACTGAAGAACATAATAAGTTTATCTTAGAAGCGTATTTTCGGTCTGGTGAAAGGGATCAGGATGGTAATTGGCAGTATTCATTCATGTCTTGCTTTCATCAGTTTCAAGAAGCTTATCAGGATGAAGATATTACACAAGATACGTTCCGTCAACATGCTCACCGTATTGTAGATCGGTTCCGTGAGACAGGCAGTGTATGTAAAGGAAAATCCTCTGGTAGATCTAAAGTACTAACAGAAGAAGTTGTAGAAGACATCAGGCAAAGAATGTTAGCCAGTCCTAAAAACCCATACGAAAACTGTCCCTTCAAACAGGTATTTCAAATTTTTGAGTTTTGTTGTCATGCATACTCTAATGTATTATTTCAGGTGTATCTTATGGCTCTTGTCGCACTGCTTTGAAGAAAGACTTACATATGAAGCCATATAAAGTAAGCGTTGTACAAGAACTTTTGCCTCCAGATTTTCAGAAGAGAGTGAATTATTGCAACTGGTTCAACAGACATTTAAATGACGACAATATTCTTGATTTAACGTTCTTTAGTGACGAGGCATGGTTCCATTTGGATGGTTACATTAATTCTCAGAATTATCGTGTATGGGCAACAGAAAATCCACATGAACTTCACGAAAGAGGTCTGCATCCTGTTAAAGTTGGTGTGTGGGTTGCAATGTCACGAAGAAGAATTATTGGTCCCATCTTCTTTTACAATAATATAAATGCCCAAAATTATCAGCAGCAACTATTACGTCCTTTTATTGAACAATTACATGATGATGAATTACAGTACGGCTACTTCCAACAAGATAGTGCAACAGCCCATACAGCAGGTGCTACGTTGGAATATTTACGTGAATTTTTTGATAATCGCATAATTAGCAGACATCTTTGGCCACCAAGATCGCCAGACTTAACACCATTAGACTATTTCATGTTTGGTTATTTAAAAACAGAATATTTAGAAATCGTATACATACTGTAGAAGAACTGGAGCAAGCTTTGAATAATGAAATAAATTCAATAACACCACAAATTCTTCAAAATGTTTTTAACAATATGAAAACTAGGATTAATTTGTGCTTAGAGTTTAATGGGAACACTTTCAACATTTTTTGTAATAATATTAATAAATGTGTTTCTGAGTAAGTGCATTTCAAGTATGTGGTTTATTTTTAGTGTTGTTTAAATAGTGTTTCTACTAGATATTTTTGCATGGGTAAATTGTGCTGCTCTTTATGTCTACAAATTAATGTGCAATATTTTCAACTTTATATTGATTTACGTATGTATTTTTATTACTTGATTGATTTTATTATGTTGTAATTCCTTAAACAGTGTGTTTAATACATAGTTTTTTTGAGTGTATTATTTTAAGAAATAGAATTTAAAGCACGAAAGAAAGCATGTACAGAATATTTTATGAAATAAATTTGGAACTTGATTTAATTTAAATGCAATAAGGAATCCATAGACATTTTCAATTAATAACAATATTAATTTTAATTTAATTCCACTTTATTCATTGAATTTGGTCGTTTTAACAAATCACAAGTCAAAAGATGACGTAAAAATTTTTAAGAACGCCACTGAATGTAGTTGTGGTTAATGTAAATACATAGTATGCGGCAAATACCCTATTGGTATGGAACGGCACACGTCAGCCATTTTTGCTCTCCCTGTATATTGTTGTGTTTGTAATTAGAATCTCCGTATTTCAATGAAGTACGCTTACCCTAGAGGTGGAGAAATATCGATAGTTGACATCATCGATAGTAGTCGATAATTTTGCATGTGACTATCGATAATAACACTGTCCAACAGTCAAAAAAACCCGTCAGGTTTCTCGACTGTTTTTAATGTTTTTAGGGTCGCTGAATACGAATCTGCAAACAGTTTTTTCGGGTCACCTCAGGTTCTCGTTCTAGGCAGCAGTAAAGAAGTCAATGAAGCAGCATACTAAAGATAAAAAGAAAGAAAAACCCATCGGGTTTCTCAACTATTTTTAATATTTTTGGGATCGGTGAATACGAATCTACAAACAGTTTTTTCGGGTCACCTCAGGTTCTCGTTCTAGATACCAATAAAGAAGTCGAAGAAGCAGTATACTGAAGACGAACGAGTTCTTTGTCTTCTAGAGCGAGAACCTAAGGTTTACCAAAAAAACTGTTTGCAGATTCGTATTCAGCGATTCCAAAAACATAAAAAACAGTTGAGAAACCCGACAGGTTTTTCTTTTTTTTTGTCTTCTGTATACTGCTTCATTGACTTCTTTACTGATGTCTACAATGAGAACCTTGAGGTGACCCGAGAAAACTGTTTGCAGATTCGTATTCAGCGACCCCAAAAACCTTAAAAACAGTTGAGAAACCTGACGGGTTTTTATTTTTTTTTAATTTTTGTTGTACCGTGTAATCGATAGTTGCCGATAGTTGTAGAACTAAAGAAATAAAGCAACAAACCACTGAGAAACTGTTCTTGTCTACTATTCATTGCTTTCAACTGTAGAGCAGGGTTAGTCTTGTTAATGTAAATACCTCTTTATTATTTTAATTATTACCCGATACGAAAAATTTAAAAATTGGGCTTACTTGACATTTTATGTAGATTCCAATCATGCTAACAGTTTTGCACTAGTGTTTTATATACATACAGGGTAAACAAAAAATACATATCTTCTTTTAATAGAACCTTCGCCAATGCGATGTGAAAGTAACAGCTGTTTGAGGCCTGAAACAACTGTATAGAGCCTGCTCGGGGAATCCGCTGTAATCGAAACCGAATTGCACAAAACTTTTTAAAATTCTCATTATGCTTTGACAGCAAGCATGGCCGCCTTGCATGGGATGACTTATTAGCTGCTTTCGTTCAAACCAATCATAGAATCAATGATTAGGTGAACAGAATCATATGATCACCAAATATTGATCAAAACACATGAAACCGGTAATGTTTTTAGGTTATGTTTTTGTGATCAAATCATACAAAATCACACATAACTTGTGATTATCCAAATTGTAATCATGATCGCTTAATAGGAGGTGGGGGAGAAAGTAATCACAGATAACGAACACGCAGAATTGTGATCACGATTACATGATTAGTAATCACGGGTATAAACGAAAGCAGCTTTTATGTGGCGAACTAGCTTCAATTTGTCAATCCTACTGCAATGTCAGGTCAAAAAGCGATCAAAAGATGTCGCTACTTGAAATGTTTATAATTTTTATAGTAAATCAATTTTGATATTTTTACTTCAAGAAAAAGAACGTTTGTGTGATATTAACAAAATTAATTATAGTTGTGTAGGAAAAAAAATAATGTGTAAACCATGGCGGTAAAGTGGTTTTTCAGGCCGAGAGAAGATATGGACAGGTGAGGCGCATTCATTTCCTGGATGAGTAAAGATGCCTGCGATACGATGCTTGGCGATGCCACGATGCCCAGCCCACGATGCTGTATTTACGATTACTTACTCGCATCGCCGCGTAAGGTAATTGGCGATTATTAATCGGATACATTTTTACTTACTCGTGCAGGGCTCTAGTACATGTCACATATGCATATATTTTTTTCATTTATAACGAGTACTTGCATATAACGAGCAATAAACGTGGTCCCTTGAGCCCTCGTTATATCCGAGTTTTACTGTATTTTATACATAAAGTACATTCACTTTTGTAATGAGTAACTAAAGTTACACGATTTTTACTGTTGAAACCTGCAGCGGGATTCAGAAGTTACATGTCGATTCGTGTTCACTGAATGCAAAAAAACTGAAATAAACGAATTCTGCACCAAATTGTTTTCAAAAAAACACGTAACATTAAAAAATATATTCATATTTGGAGGCACAGTTGCTGACTGATATAAATTTATCAACATTTCTATATCCAATATTTATTCAAAAGCTATTCAATAACTGAACATTTATAATGAAATTAGTCTTCTTCGATAAAAATTATATAGTAAAGTATCGTCGACTGATGCGGAATTATTCAACGAATATAACAAATTTTAATATGCATTTTGTACGAATAATATTCAAAATTTATTTGAAACCAGTAAAATTTGAATATTTTAAAATGTGCAGCATGGTGCTATGAGGACTTAAACATGAGTTGTATGGAAAACCCTAGCAAAAACATGCGCGTTTTATGGTGGATCGGAATGTATTTGATGCAATAAAATTCCGTTCTGGAGAAATCTTTAAATAAAAAATAAAAACTTGGAACACATCGCTTATTTTTTAATGCCTCTTTAAAAAACTTAAAAACTAAAATCACGATTACAAAAATTAGCAAATAAAATTTAAATTAATAAATTATAGAAATCTTGGTACAAATTTTATTACAAACATTAAATACAAAAAGAATCAAAATTTGTAAAGTATATTTATTTCTATACATGATTGTTAATGGCAAGTGTCACTTCATGTATAGCTCTGCACACCGATGTTTGGCTCATGCCCAATGGTAAATCTTGGCCGATGCTTGTTTGATACGATCCTGTGGCATAAAACGAAGCGATGATAAAACTTTCAGCTATGGGGCCCGATTCTCGAATCGTGCGAATTCATTCGTATGCGAAAATGACGTCAAAATGACGTAATTTTCGAACAGTTTGTATAGTTTTGTACGAGAGTCTACGTCATTTTGACGTCATTTTCGCATTCGAATCGTCTCGCACGGTTCAAGAATCGGGCCCCAGGGCTTATTGCAGTTCTATGTTCAGTGGCTTGTAGATGAAGCCTCAACAAATCAATTAAATTAATTGCAGGCGGAATAACTCTCTGAAACGTTCTTTAGGCATCCCTGTTTTCCCTTATACCTACTTCTTCTTTGTAATCGAAACTGTTGATTTTGCTCTGCTCTTTCAGCCGCTTCGAGATTTGCTAATTCATGATGGAATATACATAGGTAGCATCTGAAGGATTACACAAAAAATGATTTTGTAATTTTCATGGGGGGTTGTAATGATCTTTTGAAAGGTACTGCGGTTCCTACAAATGTATTTAAAAAAATTGAGCTACTTTATAATAAATGCAAAATTGTATATATCTCAGTCCCCTATTGGACGGGTCGTCATGTATTAAATGAACTAATTTATAAGTTTAATTGTAAAATGTACGCGTTCCTAAACAAGCTTGATAAAAGTGGCAACAGTTATGTAGAGATAAACACCCTCGTGCAAAATCATGAAAAAACAAATCATGGTCTCCATTTAAGATTTAGTGGTAAGGACAAAGTATTTTCATACGTTGGGCAACTCGTCCTAAATGTGTATAACGTTAACCTAAACCCTAGATGTAGTAATATAAAATATGTCGACTGTAATAATGATTTAAATTTTACCACAACAAATGTAATAACAACAGCGTAGTTAACATCGACCGTATACTAGTGAACGCTCCTGTTGGTGGTAATAGTGGCATAACTGCTGGCAGGGTAAGTGTTACCTCGCCAAAGTATTTTACTAATAAGCTAACGATACTTCATTATAATATACAGGGTCTGCGTAACAAAACATATGAACTTGAAAGCTTTCTTAAAGACAAAAATTTCGATATGATTAGCTTTAACGAGCACTGGTTAAAGAGGGACGAATTATTTGCTATCAAAATATGTAATTATTTAAACGTTTCTGAATTCTGTAGATCCTCCCATATTAGAGGTGGCACTGCACGTTTTATAAAGAACGATGATACCTCTTACCGACCTCTGCCGTTTGACTTGTATGATCTCTCATGTGAGGTTGATATCGAAATTGCGGGTATAATTTACAACAACATTCAAATCTTAACAATATACAGATCGCCAAGTGGTAATTTTGACCTTTTCTTGAATAAACTTGAGTTAGTGCTTAGCAAACTGGAATTACAAAAGGGTATTGTATTGACCGGTGACTTTAATGTTCACTTTCACTTAAGCTCTAAGCAAGCTGCTTCCTTGTGTTACCTATGCGAATCTTTTGGCCTGGTAAAATGTAATACTCAAAGCACGAGAGGTGAGGCGTGTTTAGATAACATCTTTACGAATTTAGACCTTAGCTCATGTACCACTAGTGTCACTGATCCCTGCCTCTCCGATCACCTAGCTATCTCCTTTTCACATGATCTAATAACAGATATTGCTCTTACCAAAAAGAGAATTACCTATCGACCGATCACCGACGCCGGTATGTTTGATTTTTATAATGCTGTAGCTGCTACTGATTTCACTTTTGTTGATGACACTACCATGGACGTTAATGAAAAATTTTCCAATTTCGTTCAGTTAATAATCAAAGCTTTTGAAGAATGTTTCCTACTAAAATCTAAACTGGTCACTGACAAAGGTAACACGGTGGCGAAAATTAAATGGTTTAACAATGAAGTAAGGGAAGCCAGGAACATATTGCAACTGACTACTCATCTTTATAAACGTTACCCTGATATAATTAGCAAAGAAACATTAATTTCGCAACGCAAACATTACAGAAATATTATCCTTAAGAATAAAATGAGTGCTAATGCTAAATTTATAAGTGAATCAAAAAATAAACAACTGGCCTCTTGGAAAGTAATAAAAAATAATTACCCCCCAAATAAAATTTCTCATTCAAACTCATTAAGTGCTGATGACTTTAACGCGTTTTTTTCCAAGATTGCAAGCAATATTATTTCCACCATCCCGTCACCTAGCTCAATGGTCTCAAACAACAGTCAAGCTATGAAAGATAATATGTCCACACAATTCAATTTCAGAGATATAAGTTTCAATGAATTGCGAGATATCATCACCACTATGAATAATAGTATGAGCTTAGACGCGTTCTCATTAAACTCTAAGATTATCAAAAGAATAAAAAATCTAATTTTAATACCACTTGGTAAAATGATTAATGAATGTATCTCCAAGAATACTTTTCCTGCCTGTCTAAAAATTGGGAGGGTTGTTCCGGTATTTAAAAAAGGTTGTAGTGAAGATATTTCTAACTACAGACCGATTTCTATCATACCAGTATTTGGTAAAATATTCGAAATAGTGCTTAAAGTTCAAATTACGGCATACTTGGAGCAGCAAAATTTACTTGATAGCTCACAGTTTGGATTTAGGAAAAACAAATCTACTTCTACAGCTGTTTGCAGCTTGGTGGACTACATTCAAGATTCTTTTGAAGGAAAATATTATGCGCAAGCTTCATTCTACGACCTCACCAAAGCATTCGACTGCGTGTCCCATGACTTATTACTGCGCAAATTACAGTTCTTAAATTTTAGTGAGGAGAGTATAAATCTAATTAAATCGTATTTGATGGGACGTTTACAATTTGTTACATATAACAACATATCCTCTGCAAGTCTGCCTATTAAATTCGGAGTGCCGCAAGGATCCGTTCTTGGTCCAATTTTATTTTTAACTTTTATTAATGATTTACCGGCGCAAATAACTAATAATACTAAGCTAGTTTTATTTGCAGATGATACCTGCACACTAAGTAAGAGCAAAACCCTCATTGATCTGGAGGCGCAAGTAAAGAACACACATGGCACCGTTACGGACTGGTTTCGTTCTAATTTGCTATGCACTAACTCAACTAAAACTCAAAAACTGATTTTCACCCTTCGTCCATTGGACACTCATTCCAAGCCTGTTAAATACCTAGGCATTTATTTAGATTCCAAATTAACATGGGAAGAGCACATCTCGCAACTTTTAAAAAAACTCAATACCGGTATCTTCATGTTACGTAACTTAATTAACATTGTCCCATTTGATACTTTAGTTAAGGCGTATTACGCGAACTTTTACTCTCATATGTCATATGCCGTCTTGTGTTGGGGTGGCTCTTCTCATGCCTTGCAAGTTTTTCGCATACAGAGACGATGTATCAGGGTGATTGCAGGGTTGCGACCTGCAAATTGTTGTAAAGAAAAGTTCATAGAATATAAATTTTTAACATTTCCTTCGTTATATATATTAACCTGTCTGTTACATATAAAAAATAATTTACCACTGTACAAAAGAAATGACGACTTTCATAGCTACAATACCCGTAACAAGAATGATTTGTTAATAAATCACAGTCGAACGCAAAGGTCGAGAGATGGTGTTAATTATTTTGGAATCAAACTCTATAACGTTTTACCCACCTATATTCAAAATTTAGACATATTGCAATTTAAAAATATCATAAAAAATTACCTCTTACGGAAAGCGTTTTATAATATTCATGAATTCCTGGATAATGACTTTAATGACTTAATTCTGCCTACTTGTCCCTCACAGCAGGCTTGCCACTAGTTCCCAACAATCATTATATGTTTTATGTCTGTTTGTAATTCCTATCACTGTTTGTCCTTTACCATGATGACTTTTCCTAATATTAGTACTACTAGTACACTATTGTATACTGTGCCTTATGACATTTTGTTTGACATGTGAAAATTCCTTTGGAATGTACATCACAATAAATATTATTATTATTATTATTATTATTATTATTATTATTATTATATGTTACATACCTTGCAAGTTATGAAGGATAGAATCAACAACGTTGTTCATAAATGTGCTACAACCGATTGGCAGAATAATAAACAAAATCACAGAGAAACAATAGTCAATAAACGGAAAATTAGAACTAAAACTATCCCTATATAAAAGAAAATATTCCTGCAAAATAAAGAGAAATTAACAGAGAAGTCAATATAAGAGGGAAAAAAACATGTATATAGGAACAAAAAAGGAGGGGAAAATTATGAAAAAGACAAATATGCTACAAGTGCTACAAGCAATTTATTCTATCAACAATATAACTATTCATTGATTCATTCGAGGGGTCAACCACTGAAGAAAAAACGTACAGTGATTGCCAAAATTGGCAGTACTTTAAGTTAAATTGCCAATATTGTCAGTAATAGCGAAGTATAGGGACCGTGCACATGCCTGCGTTCAGCGACGCCTGGCGGTGATTTATGCATTAGTGGTATGAAAACATTGTTTTTAGGTTAATACACCTGTGACACGTTGAAGCGACGTTATTAACGTCACTCTGTAATTTTTAATTTTGCAATTACAATGGATGTTGAAATGTATTTTAAAATCTTATTTATGTAAGTGGACGACCAGCTGGTAGTGGCCGGCCATCAGGCACAGTCATCCTATGCATAACTTCAATAGCCAAGCGAAAATTTTGGTATTTGCGGAAGAAATTTTGCATGGCATTGATGGTCAATAAAATTTTTGGTTATGCGCAGATTTGTTGTTATTTCTTGTAATTGTATTAAAAATATTTAGGGCTTTTTCTAAATTTACTCAAATCTTGCAACAAGTTTTATTGTTTGATGATCAGTACAATTTCTAAATATGCAAATCCTGCGTGGTGTCACTAATAGATGTGAAAATATATTACAAATTGAATTCTATTGTTTATGAGCACAGTATTTCAGAAAACACATCAGAAGATCGGCAGTTGATTATTGTTGAACATGGGCGTTTTCCGTTATTTCTAAATTTTTCCTTTCAAACACAGTGGATTTTAAATGCATGACCTCCGTACACAAATTTATGGAAATTTGCCTAACTGGAACGTATTCTTCACTCTTTTTTGCTCTTTTACACCCATTTGTACATATAAATAAAATGGGTAACGAGAGTGACTCATAAAATTAATGTAAAAGTGCTATAAATTAAACAAAAATCTGAGTACAAACCTCAATTTAAGAAACATCACTAATATAATCAGTCTTTTAATACAATTAACATAAAGTATTCCAGTTAAATAGTATAAAACATGTTCCACATGCATTTGACATGAAGTCGGTCTGATGATCGGTTGGGGCTATTGTTTATATTGACTTTTTCACATGAAACGCATACCATCAGTATCCTGACCGTAAATGTATTCATAATACCAAGACTAACCATCCGTTAATCATCAACTGCATTTGAAACTGGCCTACATTTGTTGACTTGCTTTCCGGCTTCTCATGAAATTCTTCAAACTTTCATTTCATCTGAGTCTCCTGCACATTTTTCGAATAGAGTACGTTGTACTTAATGACTAATCGATATTGAAATCTATGAATCACTTTCAAAACAGCATACAAAGTTAAATGTTTCAATCCATATATATTTTCTTGCTACTGTCTGGATAATTGTAAAGTTTAACATTCTTCCTGTTACTATAACTCTTATGACAATTTACAGTTGTAGTACATAATAACTATTTGATCTTCTGGTATGAAATTAATTACAAAATTCAAGTTCAAATGCACACTGGACATTTGAAATGACATATGTACATTTGAACTGTCATCATACTGTCACTCGTGTTTTCATACCACTTATGCAAAATATGGCCATTGGTGGCGCTGTCATCGCATGTGCACGGTCCCTATTGTCAGTAATTCCGAAGTATTGTCAATACTGCCAGTACTATTGGTTATACTGCTAATATTGCCTGCAAGGCATATCAGTATTGCGGTACTGCTAGGATTGCCAGTATCGATAACGCAAATAAAATACAAGAGGTCATTTAAATTTTTGCATTTGAAGAGTTTATAGTAAAAACACCACTTTTTCCAAAAATCTGAAAATGAATTAATAGCGTATTCTCCTAAATTAATGCAGAAATAATCAACTTATGCATCCACTTTTTTCAAGAATTCATAAAAAGAGCATTTAATTTTTACGTTATAATTCTGAGGATCTATTGCTACCTCTACTTTTTCTATTGTTTTAAAGCTTCTTCCGCTTCATTCTTTACTAATTCATTCATTTTGAACAAAATTTTTATATAGTTCTTGGCAAGAATTATTGTTAAGTGTTCGCCAATCTTTTTCTGTACTTCATCGGTAATGTCATCGCATTCAGTATCTGAATTTGTGATTCATATTTTTCCGTTTGATTATTTCATTTACATTTTTTATGAGTTTGTTTCCACAGGGACGTGTTCGAAAATACAGGGAGTAAGTATAAGAGTTATACCAACAGAGTGAATAAAGTGAAAAGCAAAATATACAAAATGATTTATATGAGAGAGAAACAATATTACCCAAGAGTAACGCTCTGAGTTTTCGAACACGCTCCTGCTGTCGTCTTTCATTGACAGTTTTTTAAAATATTATTTATTTTTTACAACTTTCCGTACTTTAAAGAGTTTAAAACTTTTCATCCTTATCAAAAAAGAATGTGTATTCATTCTTTTCTAAAAGAGATGAAAGATCACATCTTGCAATTTTTTTTAATTCTGCTATCTCGGGTATTAAGGTTTTTATGTATTTATGTGCTGCACAGAGGTAACTTGTGTGCTGCCCTCATAAGCAGAAGTGCGGCATCTACTAGTTACAGAGTTTTGAGATAATGCCCTGAGTATAATTAATCGATAATTTGGAACTAAATGGGACACAACAACTACTATTTTTAAATTTAAAGCATAGTTTTAGATAGTTAATATGGGGAAAAAAGTAGATGCTGCACTTCTGCTAGGTTTCGTTAATATAGCAGTATTATGAATAAAAACATATAAATATGCGGCATCTACCTAGCGATTAAAAAAGGATATCTTACGAGTAAATAAAACAATAATTATTTAAACAATAAAATGCAATTTAATTACCAACTGATACAATAAATGATATATTTGTTAATTCTTAGATTTACGTTATAATAACTGTTATAATGTATAATTTCAAATAATGGCGCTAGTTGATCCGTCACTCAACGCATAAACGCGGCAAATGCATAAAACAATACAAAAGTGCGGCTTCTACGAGTAGATGCCGCGTTTATGTTTAGAATTCCAGTAGAATTCTACAGATGCCGCGTTTTTATCCGGTATCATAATTTGTGAAGATACGGCTCTAAATTTTTTTTGAGTAGGTTTATGAGACTTAACACAGTCTACATACAATATCTCGAAAATGGTTAACTTTAGCGCTATCAAACAGGTATACCTTTTTGGCAAAGGAAAGACAGTGGAATAATATTTTGTTATTAAAAGTCTCATAAACCTACTCACAAAAAAGTTAGAACATATTAAAGAGCAGAATAATATAAGGTAGGGGAGGAGGGTGTACCTTAGGACACCGTGTACCTTGGGACGTTTCTTTAAAAGCCAATTGCGTTGTAGTTTTCTGTTGATAACGTGTGCAATTTCGTCTTTTTTATGGTAGATGTTACTACATGAAAGACCGAGTTAGTTCCTTTTACAGACGACGAATGACAATTTAAAATTGTTTTAACCGGTGTCAAATAAAATTATACCAAGTGATATCCTCCGATTTGTCAAGCCAAGTAAGTATTGCATTTGAAGTTTATCTAGCTTGTTGTATTCGTTACATAATTTTACACATTTTAATGTATTTGACAATGTTTAATAATCAGTACATTTGAAATTATTACATAATATTTTAATAATTAACTGTCTGTGTACCTTGAGACGCCAAGACATGTGTACCTTAGGACATGTCCCAAATAAGTGTGGGCACGTTTGTTCTGCTCAGGTTAGAAGGAAAAAAATCGATAAAGTTTTTCGTCGCAAAAGTGGTTAAAGTAATAACGAATGATATTGATATTTTAAAAAAAACAGGGACAAACAAATTTATAATTCAGGACGAAACTGTTTACGAAATTTCTAAGTCAGATGTAGTTATGAAATTGCCTAAACCTCAAATAACGGGAGGAACTGGACGAAGAAATAGACAGCTATATTTTTCTATAGATTTTTCAAGTTATACTGTAGAATAACCTGGTGTCCCAAGGAACACCAGTACCCAGTCCCAAGGTACACTGTGTATGTGTACCTTGGGACAAAGTGTATATTTTTTTTTATGTCAGCCGTTTTCAAATTTCTATAGGTGAAGATGTTTAATTTTATGACATATTCGTTTATTATAGTTTACTTTAGTTGTTAAAATAAAAAGTGTCGTTTTTAAATATATTTTGTTTCAAATACAGCATTATTGAATTTTGTGTCCCAAGGTACACTCTTCTCCCCTACTAAATCAACACTCCGTACAGGTAACGCAATCCCATTCCTCTCGTGAGAGGATTGAGAAACAAAGATAACAAATACAATTGTCGCAAGTGCAATAAGGAAGACAACAGTTTTAGGAAATTCTGTTTACCGCAATGTCACTGGTTTCAATTTAAAAGTGTATTAGATTATGTCTAGTTAAGTCTGTTAAGTTATTTACCAATCAAAAAGTTGTTATTTTAAGAAGTGCAGAATCTTTCCTTTACGAAAAAGGCGGAATCATTAAATGTCATGCGATAAAAGTTTGGGATGCGATATTTACCACTGACAGTAACCACTTACAGTAACTTTAGCCACTGACAGTAACTTTGAGAAACGTTTTTTATCCCTAGATGAGAGGAATGTGCGACAAGGATAGATATAAAAAATCACTAAATGCATTACCTCTATACGAAGTATGATGATTTAGTACCTTAGAATAACAGCATACGTAGCGCCCTCTATGCACTATATCAAAATTAATTGCATAATACAAAGTGGTCAAGAATCACTGTTTGACATAACCTACAGTCTGCTCGCTGTTCAGGTTACGTCAAATAAACCAACAAAAAATATATTCGGTTGCAGTGTTGCAAATAGCCGAATAAAAAATTGCTCTTAATTGTATTGCCAACTCAAACAGTTATTCTTGACCACTTTGTATTATTTCTCGTCCCAAGAAACACCCGTATCTAAATTTTTAAGACGATATGTCAAAAATTTGAAGAATTACTACGGAAAATTGAAATTAAAATTCTTACTTTAATAGTCTGTATCTTTTAATATAATCTTAATCTTTAATATAATAATATAATCTTACTTTAATAGTCTGTAGCTTTCTGGCAGTCGGCACCGATGCGCATATATAAACTTTTAAAATAAAGGCATGTTTTTTAAATAAGTTATAACACAATGAAAGTAGGTCATTTTCCTGATTTTTCTCAATAGATATCTGTTTTTATCGGTTTTTACTCTGTATCCATATGTGCGAAAAACTGGAACCTATCGGCATTGATTACCGGAAAGCAGGCAATCTGCTTTCTTTTTGTGGCTACCTTTAGACATGCCGCCCGCGTGCATTTATTATTTTCATCATTAAAAGAACGCTAGACGGAAGTGCCATCTTGTAAACCCATTTTAACGGTCATTGGTGATTATATCATTTGAGTGCGAACACGAATTATTCTATTTAAAGGTGCGTATACATATGCGAGCCGAACGCGAGCCGAACCGTTCGCGAACAGTTCGTTGAAATTATTTTCACAACGAACTTTCAGCGATCCAAGGGAAAGGAACGAACCAACCGCGAACTATTTAGTGTCTTGACAGTGATCTGTGCGTGTACTTGCTGCAATAATGACTTCGCGCGAGGAAAATTACGCCATTTTGGTGATGAGTGGAAATTGAGGAAAGGGTGTTGAAACGCCGGAAATATCGGAAAATCGGCAGGGATGATGCGTTTAACGCAAATTAATACATTTAGGGAATTTATTTATGAATTTAATGCGATGCCCGAGTAGTAATGTGTTTGCAAATAATTAAAAAAGAATAACCTACAAAAATAAAATAAACCAGGGAGACTGGAGCTGATAAGAAAATAACGAACTAGACACGAACACGTCCCAATCTGAGCAGTGAATTCCTTTGTGTTCGTCAGAAAAACCGACAGGAGATGGATCGCCACGATTGGTTCGCGAACCGTTCGTTCGGCGCTCCAAATCACGTCCCAATCTTGCGAATTTATGGTTCGCGAACGATTCGGCTCGCATATGTATACGCACCTTAACAGAGTAATAGCAGTTTATTTCGAATTTAAGAATAACGTTTCATTAGTAAGTATTACAATTACTATGGAAATCAGGGAAGAAGACATTCACGTCACGAATCATATGCGTCTGGCGCTAGCGAGAATTAGAATTAGAGTGCCTTTAAAAGAGAGTGTGGAGATCAGGCGCCACGTTTGTTCTAAATTGAGGAGGCAAGTTCAAAATTAAGTAGTGGTCAATCCGTTTATGGTTACATGTTATTTTCTGGGCGTGATGATTATCTTCTCTGCATTTAAATAAAGAAAAAAATATCAACTTTATTTTTACGTATATTTATAGTACATCTTTATTTAGTTTTTATGTAGTTATTAGTATTAGTCAAGATTGTGGTTATGTAATTATTTCCGTTTGAAAAATGCCAAAATTAACAATAATCTCAACAACGCATATCGGGTGTTTCAGTGAAGATGCACCAAACTCGGTATGTTGGTAGATATCGTGAAAAGAAATAAAAGTTTCCTATAATATTTTTTTTTTAAATGAATAAGTTTTGAGATAATCGAAGGGAAAGGAGAATCGTATATTTTTAGAACGTACAATAGATGAGAGCGGCCCGAATTCTTAACCTATCTTAACGTTCGGTTTTTTACTTTATTACCCCATAAACTGTAGCGCCTCAGATATGATGAAACAGATGAAACACATTTAGTTCGTTCACTCCGTTCGTTAACTAACGTTGTAGTGGCGAGTAATTAGTTGGTGTAGTTTATACTTTTCATTTTTAAGTTTATTATGTAAGTGTGTTGGTGGTGCGATGGGCAATTACACATTTCGAGAATACGCAGATTATTCGAACACATGTTGTAAGGTAAGGTAATTGTCATTTGCGTAATTCGCCCGCTTCCGAAATTGTTTCTTCCTCATGTGATCAAGTTCAGTCTGATAGGCAAATAATTTAACAGACCGGCGTGGCGGAAGCAACAATTCTATTCAACAATTCCAATTTATTAATTGTACATAATTGTAGTAATTGTTGGATACAGAAACAAATAAAAACGTTACAAGCGTCAATTATTTATCGTACATTATTAAGACTCGGCAAATTTGATGTAATTACGGTTTGCATAAATGTTAGTGCGATGAAAACGCACGCTTTTTTCAAAGTGTTCGTCTTTAACACGTCTTGAGGTCAAGGCCAAACTTAAAAGCCTCTCATAAATTTTTTCGTTTACGATAGTTATTTACTGTCTTCTTGCAGGCGCGTGCCATTCATAAAACAATTTAAATCGCTCGTCTTGTTTCACGGCTGCAGAAATTTAAATCGCTACGGTATTTCTAAAAACATCGGCTCCAAATTATGTAAATTTCAAGTTGCACCGATTAAAAAAATTTATTAAGATATTTTGTTTGAAATAATGTCAGACACGTGTCCCTTAAGTTTGGTGCATCTTCAATGAAACACCCTGTATAATATCAAAAAGTACTCACCTGAATAATCAAGTTAGCACTGTAGAAATCACAATTTTTGAATAACCTCTCGCAGGAACACATTTAGACCAAACATGGCTACCGACCTTGGTATATAAAGTCGAAAATCGCTCGCGACCAATAGAAATCGACTTCACGATTGGCCACATTCTTCGTAGCTAATGTGCCCCGAATACGAAATTTGTAGTTTAGACAGCTCTCCGTTAGAGGCGCTGTATTACAACGACGATATTTCCCGAAAATTTTGAAGCAGCTTTTCTCAGCTATTATTAACTTCACAGAACTGTGCCATAGAACATCATATCTAGGTCCCACGTTTTCGTTTTTCTCAAAATTTTGTAGTTTTTGAGATATCGATTTGATTTTTTCAAAAAAAATTTTATTTATTTTTTTAAATGTCAACGTGAGACCTAGATAATTGTCTCATGAATGCGTACTGAAAATTTGAGCTTATAATTTACAATGGTTACTCAGAAAAACTTTTTTTAAAATTAGCGCTTTGTAAAAGGCCTCTTAAGTTGAAGTTTAAATGTCAATCAGAATGTTTTTGACATTATATTGACCAGACGTAAATGTCACATTCTAAACATAACTTAAATTTAAGCTCTGCTTAAAAAGTTGGTGCAACCGGGTATCACAGTAGCGTCACTGGAGTATAACTGTCACATTTGCTCTTTTGTTTGATACCTACCCAGCTGCAAATTACATTGCATTTCCATAAGGGTATCAAATAGAATGGCGTCTTTTTTTGACACTGACGTTTAAGTGACGCTACTGGGTAATTATACTGCGATAAAACTCTTAAGTACGGAATGTTGTAAAAAATAAATAATACTTAAAAGAACTGTCAATGAAAGACGACAGCAGTGGAAACATATAAAACTTATAAAAAATGTAAATGAAATAACCAAATGGAAAAATAATCACGAATTCAAATACTGAATGCGATGACATTACCGATGAAGTACAGAAAAAGAAAACGGTTGGCGAACACTTAACAATTCTTGCCAAGAACTACATAAAACTTTTGTCCAAAATGAATGAATTAGTAAAGAATGAAGCGGAAGAAGCTTTAAAACAATAGAAAAAGTAGAAGTAGCAGTAGATCCTCGGAAATATAACGTAAAAATTAAATGCTCTTTTTGTGAATTCTTGAAAAAAGTGGTTGGATAATTTGATTATTTCTGCATTAATATAGGAGAATAAACTATTCATTATTCTTCAGATTTTTTGGAAAAGTGGTGTTTTTACTATAAACTCCAAATGCAAAAATTTAAATGACCTCTTGCATTTTACTTGCGTTATCGATACTGGCAATTCTAGTAGTACCCTTACCTTTACTCACAATATTGATACGCTTTGCAGGCAATATTAGCAGTATAACCAATGTAACTGGCAGTATTGACGATACTTCGGCATTACTGACAATATTGGGCATTTAACTTAAAGCGATGAAAAAAAATGAAATAATGGCCGCGTTCGTAAGAACCAGCGCTCAAGTAGCATTCATCTGTGATTGGTGGATTTTTTGAATTTCTTTGAAATAAGCGAATCACAGACGAATGCTACTTGATTGTGTATCGCACACAATCTTGTTACATACGCTGTATGCTTACAACTTTTCTCCAGTGAGCTGCAAACTAACTACCTCCTACCTATCTGGCCGGAAACAGTGCGTTAGTTTCGGGGGACAGCTATCCTCAGAATTGCCAGTTGAATGCGGAGTGCCTCAGGGATCCATCCTTGGCCCCCTACTATTCATCATATTTGTAAACGACTTCCCTGATTGTATAAATGCAAGCATCGTTCAGTACGCAGACGTTACGACGATCAACAATGCCGAAATCCTTACTGACCTTCTGGATACTAACAAAGATAATATGAACAAAGCTTCTGAATGGTTTTTGGCAAACAAGCTGTGCCTGAATGGTGACAAGACGGTGAGCATGCTGCTAACTCTTAAAACCGTTCCAGAATCTATCGTAGACATGTGTGCCACAACTAAATTTCTAGGGGTGTGGATAGATCCTACTCTTAAATGGAATGTTCACGCTGACCATCTTACGAAGAAACTTTCCGCGACCACATACCTCCTACGCAACCTCATAAGTGGACACAGTTAAAATAGCCTATCACGCTTTATTCCATTCACAAATGTCCTACGGGATTCTGGCATGGGGTCACTCTTCTGCGAGACACCGAATATTTGCACTACAAAGAAGACTTATTAGAATAATGGCCGGAGCTGCATACAGAGACGACTGCAAGCCGCTATTCAAGAAGCTGAGGATACTTACGTTGCCATGTACATATATCTTGGAGTGCTTGGTTTGGGCCAAAGAAAACTACGGAAAATTCGAGAAAGGAAATGATGTGCACGATTACCATACGCGACGAAATGCAGATGCCAGAACTCTACATTGCAGACTGGCTAGAACGCAAAACAGCTCCAGGTGTCATGCCATTAAATTTTTTTAACATGCTACCCGAAAAACTAAAACATCAAAGTGCCAGTACAATTAAGTGTAAGATCAAGAAAATTCTACTGGATAACGCCTTCTACACCTGAGAAGAACTCGAAGCCATCAATTGGAACTCTCAGTCTCGCTAACTGAACCCAAGATTGTGCTACTGTTTTTCTCTCAATCTAAGTTCTATGTTGAATTATGTTGAATTATTTACAATTACCTTGACGTGTGTAAACATTTTATATGATGTAAAAGCACAAATAAATATTATTATTATTAAAGTACTGCCAATTTTGGCAATCACTGTACGTTTTTTCATCAGTGGTTGACCCCTCGATTATAATATGTATTGTGTTATTCTTGAACTTTTGACTTGTCTTTTGTCATGTATGACGAGAAAAGACCAACAAAAATTATTATTATTGTGGGAATTTGAACAAGGATTCAAAGGTTTCCCGAGCGAGAAGAAAAAAGAGAAGGTGGCGGTGAACAAAAAGGAACAATGAAGAATAATCATCAACACAATCAGAGAAACGTCATTAGTTTTTGAATTTAACTTAAAAACGTTTTGTATTCTCATTCTTCGTTAAAATATAGTGTTGTTAGAGTTGGAAAGTATTCGTAAGAGTTTATTTCAACAATCCCCGAATATTATTTTCCCACATTATTATTCACTCTCTTGATGTATAAATAATCTACTATTTTACAAGACCCATCGATTTTAATGGAAAAAAGCTTAAAGTTTTTGGGTGCGTTTCGTTTGCACGCTCACACGCTTTAAGCGCTATTTTCTGGGATTCCATTTGGCGTTCAGTTGCTTAAAGGTTTCCACGCAAACTCACAGCTCGTGAGTTGAGCAGAACGTTTGCGCTCAACTGAACGTACTCTAACAATCCACCTTTATTTAAATCAAAGTCCTAGGTTTCAGCGCATGTATGTCGCGCTCGACTTATTGTAAGTTTCGCGTCGCGCACTGTCCTAACAAACCGTATCTTTAGCTGTTATAAGCAACAGTTTTTCTTTTGACTACTGTTTGCACAACGAATTTATAGCCTCAAAAATATAATTTCAATAGTGAAATTAATCCAATCACAGCTGCTGCAACTGTTTCTAAAGTGTAACGTTTGTGTATAATCTGGATTATCTTTACCTGACTATGATCAGCTGATATCCTCATACGTTCCGTTTGGAACATAAGCGCTTACGCTTTTGCTGCCCTATAATGAAAATCACGGAACTTGAGCGCTGCCTAATGAATCGCCGAAGCAAGAACCGACAATTATTTCAAAATTATTTCTTTGTTTAACGGTGATTAAAGCATGTGAGCGCGCAAACGAAACGCACCCTTTAATCAAATGGAGTGCGATTTGTCTCTGCTAATCTAGAAACAAACCAAACCATACAAAGTGGTAAACTAATTACATTTATTTTTAACTGTTATTTTACGAACACAGAAATCACATCGGTTCTGATGGATGGCAAACGGAATATTAAATTGTCCATGCTTTTTTGCCTAGGGGAGTAAAACAGCCACTTTACTTCCTCAAATTAAGGAGTAAAATTGCTGATTATATATAGGTCGTGCAAAAATGCATTAACTAATAAGTGTCCAACAATTATTGTAGTCTTGCGTGGCTGTGGAGTCAAACATTTTTAACTAATTATTATTTCAAATGGCAATAAAACATTAAATACGCAAAGAAACATTTATTTGTTGTTTAACAGTCAATATTTGAGACGTCATTTCAACGATACGAAGTAAAAATCGACATTTATGTTTGATTCCACAGCCACCCAGGACTACGATAATTGAATCACTGATTTCAGAAACACCCAAAGTCACACAAGTTTAGTTTGGAGATAATTAGAAAAAACTGATTTTCACAATTTTTTTAAAATAACTGTCATTTTAAAGACAGACCTACTACAACATATTGCAGTGATATTTACCTATGTCCAGAAGTTTATTCATTGTATGCTGTTTCCGACAAATTTTACATCTAATAAAAAACTTTCCAAAATGCAATATTCTTCATGCAATATTTCCCAAAAATGAAAAAATAAGTTTCTTCATAACATTCACAAAGACAACAACGTTTCACAAGATGAAAGCATTCTTTATCAACATCATGCGAGAGGCGTTCTGCGGGATGCAGCATTCGTCCAGGCGCGGTGTTCTTCGGGATGAAACATCTTCAAGATGGAGCATACGTCAAGATGCAGCGTCCTATAAATTAAAAACTGTTATCGTTCAAATAATTAGGTTATTATGTTTAAGAATGTTAATTAATTTAAAATTTTATTGAAATGTTAATGGAATACTTACTTAGTTTAATTTAAAATTTGAAATATTTAAGTTATCTGTCAGATTGACGTTTTGTGTGACAGAAGTGTAAAATTGAGTGAAGTATTTGTAAATAAAATGGAGGGGTTGATCACCTAAGAGAATAAACAAACCGAGGTGTAATGGGGAGGATATGTACACAAAACGTTAATCTTTCATTAGATACCAAACGATAAACATTAAAAATTTTGTTATTATAAAAAAGAAAAACTTGACAATATACATTTAGAAAATCTCAATTCTATATTTCAATTAAATCTAAACATTGTCCAGGAATGCATTATTGCATAACGTTAAAGTAAGTTTATTTAAATTTAAAAAAATTCTTTTGGTTTTAAAAATACACTACATATAACACATCTTGTCATTCATCAATCACTTGAACTGTCAACACACATCTACAAAGAATCTTTATTATTATAGAAGAGTTATTGTTTGTTTCGCGATAGGGCGTAACAGGTAGCAACACTTGGCAAATAAGGCTCTATCTATAATAATAATATAAAAATTCTAATTCAACATTACACTACATATAAACGTTATAAAGTTCTAAAGTATCATAGGAGTCTTATCGCTTGTTTCGCGATTGGGCGTAACAGGTAGCAACACTTGGCAAACGAGGGATTACCTTTATTACTTTAGAATTTTGCACATACATTACAAAATTAAACAATTAAATTACTCACCAATTTATCTTCAAAAGAATTTTCTTCAAAATTATAATAAATAACTGGATTACAAGTGACATTGAGAGTTCCCACCCTGAAATGTCACTTTGACATTATAAAATAGAATTCATATAAGACTACTAGACTACATAATTGTGTAGTGGATGTGATATAAAGATTAAATTAAAAGAGAAGATAGACAAATTAAATACGTACCACATCTGCAAATAAAAGCAACACTACATAAAATGGTGTCCTCAGAATATAAAATAAAATTTGTATTGAAGATGAAATTTTATTTTATAATTCTCTGTGATATTGTTTTTGAAGTTCTCTGCTACATTTTCTTTTTCTTTCGATGTTTATTTGTATTCGCTTCATAATTCTTCATTATTAAATTTCTGATGATAAGGAACAATCTCTTATTTTAAAATTCTGCTTCTTTATCTTCTCATTTTCCCTTTTCCATTTCCATTTTATATGTTTCCTGAGCAATTCTAATAATTTCTCTTCTTTTCTTGTTATATTTGAAACAAGTTTCTTATAATCATTTAAAATACTTAGAAATCCTTTTAATTTCTTCATATTCTTGAGTCTTGGATAATTTTTTATTACTTCAAGTCTGCTTTTGTCAACTTCGATTCCTTTCTTTGTTAAAATGTATCCTAAGTAAGGTACTTCTTGAAAATATTTACACTTTTCAAAATTAATTTTAAATCCTTCTGTACATAGTGTTTCTATAATGATTTTTATATGATTTAAATGTTCTTTTTCGTTTTTAGAAAATATCAAGATGTCATCTATATAATGAAGACAAAATTCCTCATATTTATCAAGAATACTTTGCATTGCTCGAACCAAAGCAGCACTAGAAGAACTCAATCCAATTGGTACAACTCGGAATTGATAAATTCTCCCGTTGATCATGAAGCCAGTATATTTCTGTGAATTAACGTGTAATGGAAGGAGCCAGAAAGAAGTTTTTAAATCTAATTTAGTGAAAATCGTAGAATTACCACACTTGCTTAAAATTGTATCTATAGTTTTCGGAGTCTCTCTTCTTGCTTTAGTAATTTTATTTAAATGCCTTGCATCTAAACATAATCTTATTGATCCATCTGCTTTTTTAACCACTACTACTGGATTTATGTAGTTAGTAGTAGATTTTTCTATAATACCATCTTTAATCATCTTTTCTATTTCTGCATTTACTTGTTCTTCATATTTTTGTGGAATAGGATAATTTTTACATTTGAATTCTGTGATATCGTCAACTTCTAACTTATGAGTGTATCTTTGTGCAATTGTGGGGGTGCTATTTACTATCTGAAAATTATCAGACAATATTTTAATTATTTCATTTTTATATTCTTCTTTACATGCTATATTTGCTTTATTTAAATCATTCTTTTCTATTATTTCTACCTTTTCTTTTATAATTATATTATTAATTATTTTCTCATCTTCTTCTGAATCGCTTTTGGATTCCAACCAGGGCAATTTTTGTCCCTTCACCTCTATCAACTTCTCTTCTATATCTATTTTCATATTTAACTTATTTAAAGCATTCATCCCCATTATACACTTATTTCTCAATCCAGTTACTAACACGAATTCTATATCTTCTTCCACTTCTCCAAGTTTAACTTTTGCAATTAATATTTTTTCTGCTACAACTAATTTCTTTTTCGTAGCTGTCAACAAATTTATTTTCTTGATTGGTATTATAGTTTGAAGATTATGTTTTGTTACAATTTCCTTATCTAAAAGTGAAATTTCCGCTCCGGTATCAATTAAAGCACATAAATCAATGTTGTTAATTTGTATGTTGGTGTATGGTAATTCATAATTAATAAAATGTTCATTTAATGCATCTAAAATACAATTATTTAAATTTATTTGGCTTCTGTTTGATATATCCGCTTCTTCCTTCTTCAAAAATCCTGTGGCTTATTTACCTCTACTCTTGTTTCTATATTTTGATTCGAGTTATTAATCCGTGGTCGATTTCTTATTTCATTTCCTCTTTTATATTGCATGTCTTCATTTCTATTCCATTGTGCATGTCTCTTATCATTATGAAATCTTTGATCATTTTTGTAATTTGAATTGTTACCATTTCTTTTCTCGCTAAAGTTATTTCTATCCTTTTCATTTCGATTCATTTGTACAGTATTAATATTTCTACCGGTATAATTAATTCTTTCTGATGCAATATCCATTCTTTTCATCAAGTTTATAAATTCCGTGATTGTATTTATATTATGAAGTGCCACCGCTTGTATTATATCTGGATCAAAATGTTTTACAAACTGCATAATAATATCTTCCTCAGCTAGTTTTGGTGTTAGATATTTTATGATGCTATACTTCTTAATCACATATTTTTCCCTCGTTAATCTCGTGCCAATCCTATATTTTCCAAACATCAAATCTTCACGAACCTTCCTTTGCTCATTCCCACTCCAATATTGTTTTATAAATAGTTCTTCAAAATCATTGAATGTTTTGATTTCCTCGCTTACCATCGTATACCAGGTTTGTGCATTGTCTTTGAGACTATTTCTTGTTATTAAAATTTTCCTCCTTTCATCAGCTACTTCTCTAATGCATTCTTTTAAATTTTGAAGATATGCTATAGGATTTATACGATCATCTCCATAAAAATGTGGTATTGAATCTTTATTCAATACGAAGTTTGGATACTCCGAGGTAACAGCATTTTTTTCTCGCGTCTCTTCTATCTTTTGTTGGTACTCTATCTTCAATTTTTTATATTTTTCTTTTTGTTCTGTACCGAAGTCAATCATATATTTTTTCATTTCTTCTCTTTCTTTTTCTTGTCTTTCCATGTATTCTCTAATTTTATTTGTTACATCACCATAGCGATTTATACAATTTTGTGTAATTTCTTTATCTGATTCTACTAATCTTTGTTCAACTTGCATTTTCTGCATTTTCATTTTGTATTATTTTACCAACATTTATCATATCTTCTTTTATTTCATCTCTCATTTTTTTATGTCAGTAGTTATTTTATTATTAATCTCATTTCTTGTTTCTATTTTAAATTCTTCAAAAATCTTCCACATTTCATTTTTATTTTCCTGATTTTTCTTATCTACTTGCTCAATTATTTCTAATTTGTTTTGTATTAAATATTCTTGAATTTTCTTATTATTTTCTTCTATTTTGAGATTGTTTTGCTCTAATTGTCCTTGCATCTTAATATTATTTTGTTCAATCTTTTCTTGAATTTGAATGTTATTTTGTTCAATCTTTTCTTGAATTTGTATTTTATTTTGTTCAATCTTTTCTTGAATTTGAATGTTATTTTGTTCAATTTTTTCTTGAGTTTGTATGTTATTTATGTTATTTTGTTTCATTTCTTCCATTATTCTTGCCAGCATATTTTTAATATCTTTATCTGTCTCTTCTACTAATGTTTTAGATTCTTTCTGTCTTTCTCCCATTTCTATTTCTTCTGAAATTACATCCATCTCTTTTGATTGTGTCCTTGTTGTTCTTGTCTTTCTTTCCGCCATTTAATGTGATGTTCTTTGTTCAATGATGATTCAAATTATGTAATGTGAGTTCTTTTATTCTTCTTTATTTGTATTTAGCGTTATTGTGAAGTTTCAGCGTTATTGTAAAATCTTTTCAACTCTGATCTGGATTTCTTATATTGTGAGCTTTTTGTTGATTTGTCTGGCTTTTTATATTGTGAGCGAATTCTTCTTTGACTGGATTTGTTACATTGTGAGCCAATTCTTCTTTGACTGGATTTGTTATTTTGTGAGCCCCACGTTGGGCGCCATTTTATGTAGTGTTGCTTTTATTTGCAGATGTGGTAAGTATTTAATTTGTCTATCTTCTCTTTTAATTTAATCTTTATATCACATGCACTACACAATTATGTATTCTAATAGTCTTATATGAATTCTATTTTATAATGTCAAAGTGACATTTCAGGGTGGGAACTCTCAATGTCAGTTGTAATCCAGTTATTTATTATAATTTTGAAGAAAATTCTTTTGAAGATAAATTGGTGAGTAATTTAATTGTTTAATTTTGTAATGTATGTGCAAAGTTCTAAAGTATCATAGGAGTCTTATCGCTTGTTTCGCGATTGGGCGTAACAGGTAGCAACACTTGGCAAACGAGGGATTACCTTTATTACTTTAGAATTTTGCACATACATTACAAAATTAAACAATTAAATTACTCACCAATTTATCTTCAAAAGAATTTTCTTCAAAATTATAATAAATAACTGGATTACAACTGACATTGAGAGTTCCCACCCTGAAATGTCACTTTGACATTATAAAATAGAATTCATATAAGACTACTAGAATACATAATTGTGTAGTGCATGTGATATAAAGATTAAATTAAAAGAGAAGATAGACAAATTAAATACTTACCACATCTGCAAATAAAAGCAACACTACAATATGTATAATAACAAATTAGTGAAAACAATAAATTTAGGTTAGTTCAGCTCACATCAGAAGGTGAAAAGGCACTTGGACTTAGGTTGTTTCTGAATTAAATGAATGCAAAATTTGATACTTTTAAAAATGTTGTTATGAAAATCGATATTTCATGAATTTCAGTTTGACTAACATGTTTATCATTACCTTACAATGAACCACTATATGACACATTTAAACACATATTCAAAAAACACAATTTAATTTTAGCTAGCAAATCTGTAAATAATTCCAATAGTATGGGTGTGATAACTAAAAATCGGCACAAAGTTAATTAGTTGAATCTAGTAGGTTATATTGAATTGTCGCTACTTATTTGTTCACCAATTGTTTCTCGCTTCTCAAAACGTCAAACAAAAATATTTATTATCGCACAACTCCTTGTTCTTCATACAATGAACAGGTTAGACGAAAATAGTAAAAGAAATGTTATTGGCGAATTTTACATGTCTAATAGAAGTAAAACTAAAAGTTACACGGTGAATCATTTTGTTAAGATGGCAATTGCGCGGAGAACTATTTATAGTATAATTAGAAGAGTAGAAAAGGGTGAACAACTTAGCCGCAAGAAAGGATCAGGTCGAAAAGCCCGAAAAATGCCCAAAAAGAAACGAGATGCTTTGGAAAACGACATCGTAGGTGTTCTCGGGCAAACTCAAAGAAAAATTGCAAGAAAATATAAGATATCTCAGCCATATGTGCATAAAATACTACAAGAAAGAAATATAAAAGTTAAAAAAAGAATTTCTGCCCCTCTCTATACTGAAAAACAATTAAGAGACGCAAAAGACGAAATTACGGAGACTACGGGAAGGTGTTTTAAAACCAACCAATGCAACTGCAATTGTAATGGATGATGAGTCCTATTTTACACAGTAGATGGAAGTGATTGTGCTGGAAATAGACATTATTATAATAAGGAAAATGTTTCTGTACAAGAAACAGTGCGTTTCAAACGGCACACTAAATTTCCAAAAAAAGTTTTGGTTTGGCTTGCCATATCGGAGAATGGAAGATCAGTACCGTATATTGTTCCTTCTGGAAATTCTATAAGCGGCGAAACTTACAGTAATGAGTGTGTGAAGAAACGTTTGGTACCTTTTTTGAAAAAAATGCATTCTGATGACAAATATATATTTTGGCCAGACATGGCCAGCTCGCATTATGCTGCAGTGACAAAGAGTATGTTAGACAGGTACCAGATTCCTTACATTTCTCGCGAAGAAAATGTACCAAACGTTCCCCAACTACGTCCTATTGAAAGATTCTGGCATTATTTGAAACAAAAAACATACGCAGGAGGTTGGACTGCAAATTCAGGAAACGAATTAATTAAACGAATTAAAACTAAACTTCGCCAAACGCCAAAATCAGTATTTACCAATTTAATGGCTTCTACAAAAACTAAAGTAAGAAAAGCAGCTGACTTTGGGCCTGATTGTGTTCTTTAGATGTAATATAAGTTAGTTTCATCTCTGATATTATAATTCTCTATTTTATAATTTTGTAAACAAATAATAAAATTTGTGCCGATTTTTAGTTATCACACCCATATTTTCTCAAATTTAAAAACCAAACCACCAAAACTAAAACAACCTAACGTAGTTTATGAAATTAAATGTTTAAATTGTAATTGATGTTACATAGAAGAAACAAGTCAACATTTAAAAAAACATCTTGACCAACATAAATATCATATCCAAAAAAAATAATCAAAATCATTCAATGCTTGTAGAACATTCATTAGAAAATGACCATAATTTTGATTTTGAAAATACTAATATTTTATATTATGAGTCTAATATTTTCAAAAGACGTTTTATAGAAATGTGTAAAATAAAAATGTCGTCGAATTCTATTAATAAACGTACTGATTTTGCAAATTTAAACGATACATTTTGTAGTTTTCTCGATTCCTTAAATAGAATATAGATCTGTCAATTTTTTAACATTTATAATGTTCAAATTATTTTTAGATTAAAAAATAAAAAAAAATCAAGTTACTTTTTCAGTTTCCGTTGACAACCTTGTTTATTTTGACAACATATTTTTCACTTCTGACGAAGCTGTCGAACGACTGCGAAACGTAAAGTGTATAGTGCGCGATTTGGTGTCCGCTTAAAAGATTTTAATATTAAAGTTTCATATTGTTATGAAAATCATAAACGAACAGACAAAAAAAGCTAATAAACAAACCAAAATCAAAATAGTAGAGTACTATACTTCCAAAAAGTCAATTTTGTGCATCTTTATCTATGGTAGGCCACCTTAGAATTTCTCTCCAAAAATTTTGGGATTCTACATTTCCGTCAACAAACTTATAAGACTGTTTGATGTGTTCCATTTTTTTCTTAAAAATTGGAACTTTTCCATCGGAAATAGCAGAGTCTAATGGGAGATCAATCGTCTTCACACTTGGCAGAAGTAGTGAAAAAGTCATGGTAAATGCGCCTCCAATAAATTCTTTCGCCACGATAACTCCTTGGCCACTTCCTTGGCTAAACACGTGTGAAATTTTGACATGTTGAAGTGCTGCTTTGCGTTTCTAAATACTGACCTGGCTGAAGTTTCTATTGAAATAGCGTCTTTCTTGAAATATTTTGCCTACCAATTTCGAAAATCTTTAATATTTAGATGATCAATCAGATGAACTGTGAATCGGTGTTTGGCGGAAGAGCTGGTTATTATTTTTTCAAATTATGAAATATGGTATTTCGAATATTGGAATTAGGTTGTTTATGCGCTCAATTGATAGAGCTCCATGAATAGATTGCTATCACATATATAACTCAAATTCGACAAATTTATGACTTAGGGTGTTTCTGACATCAGTGATTCAGTTGTTGGACACATGTTTAATACAAAAATTTTTCTGCGACAAGTTTTCGAGGTTATGTTGATTTACCGTAAAGTATCTACTGGTATCAGATCCAGAAATCGTGGATCCGATACTCGCTGCGGTTTATTTCAAAACAATTAAAAAAAAAACAGTCTGGTACAAGTTTGTTATTATCAACGCTGTTGGTATATTGCGACACACTTTTAAATTTATTGACAAGTACTGAAAGATTTTGAATTTTTTTTTTGACATTAATCATTTCCATTTGTTTTGTTTTTCATAACATGGAATGAATATGAATGCAGCAGAGCGATATAATGTAAATGATCTCATAAAATACTCTGTGTACCGACTGTTATAATTTGTATCACTAATGGTCGTATGCACCAAAATTAACCCGCAGCTTAACTTTAAGCATCACTTAGATTGTGATTTAAACAGTTTTGGAACTTCAAATGACGCTTAAAGTTAAGCTGGATTTATTTGTTTGGTGTACAGTGCACACGGCCATTAGGGTCGGTCTTTCTATTTCTTAATAAAATGACTGACGGATAACTATCATAGAAATAGTTCATAAAAACCATTCAGAACAATCAAGTTATTCGCCGAATAACTTTAACGGGCAGATGTAAAGACCGGCCATAAATAATACTATGTAGTTGATTAAGAAATCAATCAAGACCATTTCTCTTTCCATTTGCGTTATTTCTAAATATGGTTTAAAAAATTAAAATTCGATGCCATTTTTCTTAGAAACAATGCGTTCTTGAATATTAAAATCCCATTATTTTCTGAAATTAATTGAATAATTCAAACATCATATCAAATTATCAAATCATATATAGAAATTGGATTTTTAAGAATAAATAAAATTCCAGAATTCTTATCTTGTTTAATGTATTAAGACTACTAATTTATGTACACAAATATTTTATTAAACACGGAAGTACAATGCCCTCTTTTTACAAACACGATGTTAACACATATTTAATACAGGAGGGTAATTATTACTGATCTGATAATTCAATCTCTTAAATGTTATCTTACTACAAAATATCAAAATATAATTAAAAAAAAAAAAGAACAGAAAACTCTTAAATTATGTGGTGATATTAAGACACAAACTATTTTACAATTTTATCTTTTTATGGACAGTATTTATACAGCAATGAAATATTTTGTTATAATGGAATGATTATTTTAAATAATCTAAACATACATCTTGAGAAACTGAAAACGAGATGATACATCTGTAAAAACAAAAATGGCATTAGTTACAGACTATGATGAGTGATAATTTTATATTATTAGCAAAGCTTCAGAAAATTAAATGGCTTCATAAACAGTCAGAAGCAGAACTGGTTGAAATTTCATCATAATAAATTAATTGTGAAAAATAGGTAAAAAATGTAATTATTTTTTTAGTTCACAGTATACAATTGTATGAACAACTAGTAAGGTTATTTCAACAAGTTTTCATATTCTGTTCACATAATAATCATACAAGTCTTAGGCAATTAATTATTGATTTACTTATGTAAAGATTAAATGTTTATAAGACATACCTATAAAAAGATCACAACTATAAAACTTAGTAGGGCCGATGCCTCTGATTGTGGCCGCCACCACCACCACCGCCGCCGCCACCACCACCGCCTCCTCCTCCTCCTCTTTGCTTTCCGCCTGTGTAACCACCACCTCCACTTCCGCCAGATCCTAGAACCAGAGAAACGTATTTAACTTTATAGTGTAAAAATAAATTAAATATTTGATTAACCTTTATAGTGAAATACATATTTCTTTCTTGTGTAGAATTTAAGACAGTTACACTGAACCAGTTTTACAATACAATGAAAAGCTTATATTTTGAAGAGTGCAAATTCTGTTAGCACAAGTAAAGCAATAATGAATTAGTAAAGAAATTTACAACGCGAATGATGCACATGATTGATACCTTTGCCGCGTGAGCCACTTCGTCCACCGCCATAGCCGCCATCATAGTTACCGTAGCCACCGTCTGTTCGCGTATAACAAACAAAATCAACAGACATATAATTAAAAACTGTATGCCTTGAAAATTTTAGATTTTGTTAAATGATTTACAGCAATTTTGTGTTTCTGCTTTACATGCTAAGGACATTAGGTATAAATGACTGGAAAACATTATGAAATTAGTTTAACAAATGCTTTATTCAAGCCTCAGGTATTTCACAATGTATTTCCATATAAAGGTCAACATGCAAAAATATATAGGAACAAACAAGTTGTCTAAATATTTCATTTGTATGTATGTGCAAATACTCTGCAGATGGCAATATATTACAAGTACTAATTCTACGTTGGCATGCAGTAACGGCAGACGGCAGCCACTCACTAAAAAATCTTTAACTTAAACTCATCACTTAAAACTACTGAACGCCAACGCTACACAGTAACTTAATGCCGGTTAGAGTATTTACCATAATTGCCATAGTTAGAATAGTCGTATCCACCATAGCCTCCATAACCACCTCCATAGTAATCGTAGCCAGCTCCGTATCCACCGTCGTAGCCACCACCATATCCCTGGCCATAACCACCATATGGTCCATATCCTTGATTGCCTCCCCAGTTTTGGTTGCCGCCATAGCCACCCCTTCCACGACCGCGACCACCAGCACCCCCTCGACCCATGCGACCTCCTCTCATCGTTCCCATTGCATCTGGCTTAGGAGTTGCTTTCTTTACATCAACCTAAATGGAAGAAAAGTAATGAATTATTTTTACACTAATAGATAGATTTCTTCATTCACAAGTAACTTGTCTTTTAGATAAAATAGGCCATAATTAAAACATTTATTAATAATTAACAACTATTAATAATAATAATAAAAGCATCTGTATATTAAAATATTAAAACCAGTTGTTTTTATAAAATTACTAGTAAATGAAGAAAACCATTTTATTATTTTTATTTTTAATTAATTCTTTACCCATGCAGAAAGATATTATTATTTTTTCTTAATTGTTCTCAGCAAATGTAATCATGTAATTCAAATAGCAAAAATTGCTTAATAAAATGTCTTTTGTTTCAAATCATGTTCACCATTTGTTTTAAATTATATTCATTCTCATTGTTTTCTTAGACTTTTTTATTCCCATACACAAAAATATGTTACGCCACTAAAGGAAAACTATCCATTATCCTAATAAAAGTAACGGAATATCATGAAATATTAGAGCAGCGCCTCTTAAACTTTTTTCATTCATGACCCCATTTGTCACCACGAGATTTTTCGTGACCCCAGGTATTAAATATGAAATAAAATATACAAATAAATACATAAATGATTATTTTTTTGCTGCTGCAGCGTGGCGTGATGCATCACGTTAAATATTGTGCGTTTGTAAAATAACATACACACTGAAATTCAAGTGTTGAATTTAATTTTCGCGACCCCAAATGGGGTCGCCACCCATAGTTTAAGAAGCGCTATATTACAGCCTGATTTATTTAATAATCACGATGGTTTTCAAAATTGTTGTGATGGGAATAAATCGAAAGTTGATTAATTTGTAATTTTCAAACCAGGGGCCGTTTTCATAATAGGACTTTAAAATCTAAAGCAGGATATAATGTAAAGTTACTAAGAATATGAAAATAAATGTTTTTACATTTTAAAGTAACTTTAAATTAAAGGTCCTATTATGAAAACGGCCTTAAAGGAGATAATCGAATCGGTGAGATTTAGGACCAGGGGCCCGATTCTTGAACCGTGCGAGACGATTCGAATGCGAAAATGACGTCAAAATGACGTAGACTCTCATACAAAACTATACAAATTGTTCGAAAATGACGTCATTTTCGCATACGAATGAATTCGCACGATTCGAGAATCGGGCCCCAGTTTCATAGCCGAATTTAAAGGAGACTTTCAGACGTAAAAACAACTGTGAAAATACATTTGTTTGCACATCTGAATGTGACTTTAATTTTAGTCTCCTTTAAATTCGATTGTGAAACTGGCCCTAAGAACAGTACAAGTTCAAATGTTTGAATTTTGAGGAAAAAAAAACTTGTTTATTTTGTTTCTTATGCTTCTTACAGTTTCAGTACATACACACAAGTGTTAGCCTATAATTTAGACGTCCTTTAAACTAAAAATCAAATTTGTCAGTCCTTGTATTTTTTATAAATTCAGGAGAAACAAGTTTGCACTTGTACTGTTCTTAATCTCACCGATTCAATTAATGTGTCGATTCTATTCATATCTAGCAATCGTAAAAGATCTGTAAATCTGTAACTCAATTATTAAAATTTGGAATTTTGAAGTTCTGTGAAAGAAATATTTCTCCTAGGTCTCTAGGATTACTCCTAAGTCTCTGTGGTATTATCTTAGAAACTTATAAGAAATCATAGTGAGAACTTCAAAATTCCAGCTGAATTACAGGCTTACAGATCTTACGGTTGCTATAAATATGAGCAGAATCGACTTATTAGTCTCTTTTTAGAATATGAAAACAAAACTATGTTTTATTTTAGAGCCCTGTTATAGAGACAGGACTGTAATGGATATTAAAACAACGAAGTAGAAGATATTTATTTCTGTACACATAAAGTAAGAAAAACTGATGCAAATGCCATCCGATCCAAAATAAAACAATGCAGAATGGGCTGTATTCCAGATTTTCACCATTTCTGAAATAACTTTCAACATTGAACTTTTGCGTTCCAACTTGAACATTTTGAAACAATGTCACTGTCAAACGCAATTATTAAAATCAACAGGCAGTACTTTTTTCAATATTCATGGCCTACTCCAATTCATTTTATTTTTAATCGCATGGCATTAATGGCCATTTGCATCAACACTTAAGCTAAGCTTAAATGAAACTGGTATTTATATCATAAGATGGTCAGCATAATGAGTCACATTACAAGTAAAGGTTAAACTTTTTTGGACTTTAGTTGCTCAAATTAGGATAAAAGAATAAATTGACTTAGATAACTGAAAGCAAAATTAAAAAATGATTCTAGTACTAAAATATGCTACTTCATAAAACTAAGTTTTAACTAAATTATATTCATTAAAATTTGTTAACTTTCAGTAAAAAAAAAAAAAATTAAATTACATCAGAGTATTATTTCTACTTGATCAATATTTTAAAGTATAAATCAAAGGTTAATCATTTATATTTAAATCTTTTTTTGGGCAATCTATTTTTGTATTGATTTCTTTTTCTTTAATATTTATGCAGTCTCAAAGTGGGTGTTATAAATACATTTGAAATTACTTTGACAGAAAATTTATTACTGCAGCCATTTTATAGTTCATATTGTGACAATACAAAAGTTAATCACAACAAAAAAAAAGTCTTACCTCTTTATCCTTTATCGTTTGTTTTGGTGTTTTGAGGAGTTCATTGACTACTTGTTCAGATTCAAATGTGATGAAGCAGAAACCTTTTCTTTGGTTCTTTGTCTTGTCAAAAGGCATTTCAACTTCTATAATCTGTAAAATTTCGAAAAAATATTAGTAATTATTTCAATTATTTGAAATAAGAACTTACAGTTCCAAATTGATTGAAGTAACCTTTAATGTCATCATCAGACAAGTCATTTGAAAGTCCTCCGACAAATATTTTCCCATGGCGTGCTTTCGCTTTTTTTGGGTCTACTTTCTTATTGTTTATGACATGTTCTCCAGCCGCTACAACTTTGTCAATGGCTTCTGCGCAGTTGAATACAATGAACGCAAACCCCCTCGATCTGCCTGTGTTAGGATCCGTCTTGACATTGATGCTTTCTATATCACCATAAGCACCGAAGTGTTCCCTGAGTTCCTCTATGAAACAAAGAATTTTGTTCAAATAATCATTAACGGTATTCTCAGATTATACTTACTGTCTGTCGTTTCCCAACTAAGACCACCAACAAATAATTTTCTGCGAACAAAACAATTAAGAATTAGTTATAACGAAACACAAACGTGTCCTAAGCAATACTAAGACCGCAATTTAAAATTATTACATTTACTATTTAATACAGTTAACAAAAATAGAGCAGCAAACAAACTGAACTGATCCTTGTTCAATCAAATGGATCTGCAATCTCAAAATCTCTGTAAGTTTAAAGTTATCTGCAAATTTAAAATTATTAAGAAAAAGTTAATCTATAACAAAAAAAACATTTTGGAAAGACTTTAAAGAGGTTGAATGTTTTGTTCAAAATTTATTAATGTAACGTTAGGTTACTAAGTTTGGCAGAAGAAGTGCCCAAGGATAAATACCATGGGTGCTGGAAGATCCACTCCAGTCGTCTCATCCTCCGTTACGACAACGGCTGACACCTGAAGGAAAGGAAGCACGGTTAATGCATATACATCGCTAGTTAACCCTGCTAGCCTACACTGCTATTGTGCATTTATTGCTGAATAAATTACCGTTTAACAACTTGACATCATATCACTGAAAAGGTAAGAAATTTCTGAAAAAAATTAGTTCAACTGCGAGATTAGGCTGAAATCAAAGAGAAAAACCGAGTGAAGTGAATTTACGTAGTCTATACAAAAATACATTAATTGATCCAAATAACAAATCTATCCTCCCAAGCCAAGCCGATGCGCTTGGGACGCCATTTTCTTCAAGTATTCGGCCACACAAACTGACAATTGTAGTTCTTGTAGTTATCAATTATTCGAACACGAAATAGAATGGTAAACTTATAAATTAAGACGTAAAGAACAATATTATTTACTGAGTTGTTGCAAAAAAAAAGCCTTTGACAGTGATGACCCTAGATTAATAATACACAGAATACCGGCTGACAAACACAAAGGTCAATTTCAAAACTACTCAAAAATAAATTAAAAAAAAAAAAAAACGCTATAACTTGGTTATCAAAGGCAAATTTTATGAATGATAATAATAATAAGTAAAACGTACCTGTCGTCGTCACGGCCCGGAGCATCTGCACTTCCACTGTCCGTTGGAGCGTCACCGCCACCGCCTCCGTTTTGCCCGTTCATTTTGTCATCTTGTACAAAATTCTGATCAGTTTTTACATCTTGAGAGAAATCCTCCCCATTTTCCATAGGGCAATCTTGGTTTGCCATAATAATGAAATAAATAATATGAACTTACACGCTTAGAAAAATCACGTCTACTCCCGGCAAACGCACGAAGAGAAGAGGACGCCGGAACGGGAACAAGAATAAACGCCACAATGTATTATGGGTAATTACAATTGATGCTCTATTAGCCAATGGCAGCGCGACACCTCCCACGTCACAAACCTAAGTTAGTTATTGCGGGAAAATCAAATCGTCCTGGAATTTTCATAATCAAAAGAGTAATTTAAAATGTCAACGCGTTTATTGAAATTTACTGTTAATAATTTTTTGTATAGGTTTTAATTAATTTTGTACGCGATGCATTGCAAGGTATCAGATTATTGCTGAAAATTTAACATTTTTATCACATTATTTATTTAATTAAGGCTCTTTTACTAGGAAATTAAATTGCAAAATATATGGAGAATATGCAATAAAATTAGAGCTGCCATATTCCGGGTTGGAATAAATTTATGGGAATATTATTTACCGTTGGACGCTAATAAAAACTGTCTCATATCAGGTAAGAAATTGTGTTACTCTAGTATTTATACTAGGTAGATAGATTTTATTGCATATTAACATGATCAATAAAGAAAATATCTAAAGAGAAATAAAAAGTGAGCAACTAAAAATCAGATTAGAGTAGGCGGTGCAATGTCTGTGATTCACTGAATTAATTAATGTAATAAGGGGCATTCAACAAACAAATCGACTGATTACAACCAGATTGAATCGATTTAAATCGATTCATGAAAACACTGAACGGTGGCGTGAGCGGTATAACCCTATTTTCTAAAATATTTGGTATTTAACTTTTCAACAATAGCAATATCACAATATTGGCAGTGCAGTTAAGTTATTTCTCAAATAAATCACTGAAATAAACAATACACTGTTATAAATAACTCGCATATATGACACAAACCGCAAGGCCATATTTAATCGGAGTTGAATCGTAAAATTTTTACGATGGACAATCTCACAATCGATACTCAATCGATTCAGATGCGTTGAACGCTAAACCGTATGCAATCATAAATCGATTGTGTCCGTTGAATGCCCCTATACATTCACGGACTGTCAAATTTATTGACTTTTTATTTAATCACAGACACACATTTTCTTTGCACCACCTTCTCTAATCTGATTTTTATTTGGTCACCGTTTATATTGAGAATGGATATAATAAAATATATTACGAAGAAAATAATTATGTGAATGAGATTTTCAATTCATTTTAAAAATATTTTCAAACAAATTTCGGATAATAATGTTCGAAATGTTTATACTTCGTGTTAAGACACATTTTAGTGCAAAACTCTTTTCTTGATCGGTATTTGTCTTTCCGTTGTGACATCATCATTAATTTTTTAAATGACAATCCTAACTTTTTCATACAGATTTTGATTGTCCTTATTGTCAGTTAAATGGTGATATAAAAAATAGTACCTTGCACAAAAACGTTTCGAAAAAAATAGACGATCCAGACCATCGTCTGGAATTTTTTTGAAGAATTTATGTTATGCTGCAATGAAAATCTGAACAATTGGTTTCTTGGTCGACAGCTTCAATATTTTCGTTAATTTTTACTTGTTTTTGTTTTCAATTTTCAAAATTATTATTAAAGTATTCTACATTTGAATTGCAATGTCTATTTTTTTCGAAAAGTTTGTTGTGGAAAGTTTTAACTTTTTTACAACACTGTTTTACTAACACAAGAACTATCAAAATCTGTATAAAAAGGTTAGGGTTGCCATTAAAAAAAATAATCCTGTTACAGTAGAAAAACAAATGCCGAACAAGAAAAGATTTTTGCATTGAAATGTGTCTTTTTAAAATTAAAAATTTACCTGTTTCAGGATTTTGCAAAAAAAAAAACATTAAGGGCCGGTTTTTCAATATTGGTTTAAACTAAGGCCCAGTTGTACAATTCGAGTATAGCAACGTTCATTACAACTATGTTATTTAAGCTTTGGTTTAACATTAAACTCGAATTGTACGACTGTTTAAACTGAGTTTAGAGTAAAAGTCATTTTTCAAATAGAGATCAAGCAGCTAATTTATAAGACAGAGAACTGAGATCAAGTGATGAACTGAGTTCACTAGAACTGGAGTTTAAACCAATATTGAAAAACCGGCCCTAAATAATCAAATTATGAACTTGGTGCGGGACTTTATCATCACGTGTATGTAAATACGATGCTTGTACCGTAAGTCATGCCTGTTGGTCTAAAATTTCCTTAAATAAAGAAGTAACTAATAACATTTATTCAAACCTTAAGGTACAAATTGTCAGTCACCTGTATTGGTAGTCAGAAAGTATTTCTTGTTATAATGGAACAGGAAATAGGAAAATCAACCTGTTAACTTTAAAATGCTTAGGTATTTAATTGTGATTATTCATGTTCATTTTTCAGAATCTCAGTTTGTTTCTGTTCTATCCGGACCTTTACGAGGACCAGTGGGGCTCTCTAATGAAGAAATAAGTGACTTGGCTGATTATTTCCGCGTGCAAGATGGCCGCATATTTTATTCTCAACTTTGTCAAGTTATTCATGATAGCGGTACCTTAAAAATTTAATTCAGTTTGAAGAACGTTGGACTAACGACAGTATAAATTTTTTCAGTGCCAGATTTTTCCGAAAATGCTCCTTTAGTTACCGGATTAGAATGGCAAGATCCGTTACAATCAAATCGTTTGAGCTTGGCTGAACAACGTCGTCTTACCTTACTTATTACAAAAATTGCTTCATTTATAAACATAAGAAGGATTTCTCTGCGACCGTATTTTCAAGATTATGAATTGGTAAACGTTTTAATTATTTTTAATAAATAATTTACTTCAATTTTAATTTTAAGATATCTAAAAATAATGGTACAATTACAATTGGTCATTTTGCACGCATTCTCTCGTTCCTGGGCATCCTCTTGTCAGCTGATGATTTCAACTTGCTAGTAAAAAAATATTTAATAGATTCATATACATTAAACTACATAGCTTTTAGTCAAGACTGTAGCTCTATAGTGCAATTCATGAAGAAACGAGGAGTCCTAGATTTAGGCGGCGTAAGTTTCTTGACCTCTACAAAACTTGCCTTGTAATAAAACCTTAATATATCCAGGACGTTCTCAATCAGTTCCCTGGAAGGATAATAAACGCAGAGCTACCTAAATTACCCAGACCCGAAATAGGGAAGATTATGGCGTCTAGTGTCTTTGGCAAACAAAATATATTTCACCCGGCTTTAAACACACCCTCGGAGGTCCAGGATTTAATTACAGTTATTAGAAGAATACAAAGACATGTACTTGAAAATCGATTGAGAATTGATGAGTATTTCAAGGTAACTTAATTGATCTTAGCTTATCTTTACAAGTTAAATTAAAATTAACAACGCATCCAGAGATTCACAAAATAAAATAAAATTTTCTGTTATTTATATTCAAATAGTTCTTTGGAAACAGAAAAATAATATATTGTTAATAGTAATATAAAGTTGTAATAAACGGGTTTTAAGGCGCATATAATACAACTTTAGGTACAGTTGAAAGTTCTAGCAGGATAGCAGCTGCTTAACTGCTTTCCTGCTAGAATTTTCAACCGTTCCTTAAAAGATATACTGTTTGTTTTACGAAAAACGCACCAGGTTGTAACTCTGTTATTTATTAATAATCCGATTCCTATAATTCAAAAATCATATAAGACTGATTTATAAATATTACAAAGGAGTATTATTTTTGATTTTTTTAATGATATTTTTGTCAAGCGATAGCCAACTTTTTTTTTCAAATAGCAGGACATATTTTTTTTTCATTCACCTTGATAGATGTAGGGAAATAATTTCACTTTTTAAATAAAATGAAATGTGCGGTGGAATACACTTATCGGGTAACTAGAAGTTGTTAGCTATGTAATCAGCAAGGCGGGAGACATTTTGAGCAATATTTATAATAATTAGGTAACTCTTGTATTTTTTGTACTGTTTTATTTTAGTATGAACAAAATTTTGTATTCCACCGCACCCTTCATTTTTATTTAAAACGTGAAATTATTTTCCTACAGTATTCTAAGTTGAAATAGATCATTGAATTCAGAAACTGAATAAAAAACTGAATAAAGCTGAATAAAAAAAATGTGTTGCTATTTGTCGCTTGACAAAACTGTCACACTAAAAAAAAAAATAAAAAAATAATATGTACTGTATTTATAAATCAGTCTTATGTGATTTTTAAATTACTGAAATCGGATTATTAATAACAGAGTAATAGCGTGGTACATTTTTCGTAAGACGGACGGTATGTTTTTTTCGATTACCCTATACAGGGTGTTAATAAAAAACTGTACACCACTTGGCAGGTGATAGTAGAGGTCAAAACAAGAAAAAAAATTCTAATAAACCCATATCCAATTCTCAATACAGGGTGTCCACGCCATGTGTTCACTCTTCTAGAATTTTCATTTTTTACATAAAATTCGGGAGCGATAAATTAAATAAAAAGCTGAATTTTCCGACATACCACTGGCCACCGCAGGACATATCAACTTTCTTATTTTAAATGGAACGCCCTGTATATTTTTACATATTTGGAATCTACAGATCATTGTGAGTCCGAATATGTATCACTTGGCAATTTTGGTTTCCATGACAACGAAAAAAATTTTTTTTTGTTTTTCAGTATGCAAAACTATGTATGGTATATTTTCGTTCTAATGCGACCAAGTAATTCGAGAAAGCAACTTCTTTGGTTGCACTTTGGTTTATTAACATTTTTACAGCATGTGAAATTTTCATTAGGTGCTAAATTAATTTTAACGGAATTTATTTAAAAGACACTGTTTATGCCAAAGAAATTAATACTGAAGATGAACTTTGGCAGAGAGTTGTCAACGCTTGTCAGCAACTGAAAAATCAAGTTGCTTTCAATCAAGTGTGCGAGTCTCTTCGACGGCGACTGCAACTTTGTTTACAACAGCAAGGACGACAGTTCGAACAACTTCTGTGATAATTTTAGTGTGTTAAATTCGTTATTGATTGTTTGATTCTTTTTTAATTAAACCATACTTCAAATACCATTGAATATTGAACCTGGGTTTATTACAATCTTTTTTTGTTTTGTTCTCTGCTATCACGTGCTAAAGTGTGTAAAGTTTTTATATTAACACTTGTATACCGGCGATGGCTTATTTTTCCAGTTAAGCTGCAACATGCCATCCTAAATTTCATTGCAAGAGTTGATAAAGAATTTAACAAAATAACCCTCTATTTGGTATCAGCGTATTAAAAAAATGTTTTATTAAACTACGCTAAGAAACGCAAGAAGTTCCGCTAAAAAAAAAATAATTTAGCACCTAATGAAAATTTCACATGCTGTAAAAATGTTAATAAACCAAAGTGCAACCAAAGAAGTTGCTTTCTCGAATTACTTGGTCGCATTAGAACGAAAATACACCATACATAGCTTTGCATACTGAAAAACAAAAAAAAATTTTTTCGTTGTCATGGAAACCAAAATTGCCAAGTGATACATATTCGGACTCACAATGATCTGTAGATTCCAAATATGTAAAAATATACAGGGCGTTCCATTTAAAATAAGAAAGTTAATATGTCCTGCGGTGGCCAGTGGTATGTCGGAAAATTCAGCTTTTTATTTAATTTATCGCTCCCGAATTTTATGTAAAAATAAAAATTCTAGAAGAGTGAACACATGGCGTGGACACCCTGTATTGAGAATTGGATATGGGTTTATTAGAATTTTTTTCTTGTCTTGATCTCTACTATCACCTGTCAAACGGTGTACAGTTTTTTTATTAACACCCTGTATATGTAAAAAATGCTATTGCAGAATTGCTAGCATTAATCAAATCTACAAAAAAAATCATCTTGTAAGTTTATTTTTTTAAATTCTTTGTACCTTAATAAAACTAATCCTGTTCATTAAATTGTAGATAATTGAAAAACGTCCAAAGGAGATGCTTTATTATTGATATCTTCAACAAAGAAGTTATATGTAAAATAAGAAAACATTTTTCTTTATTTCTTTTTACACATATTTTCATATTTTAACTATTAATTTAATTATTTAATTAAATTTAATTTAATGGAATGAAAAGGAGTTCAATACTAAATTTATGTAATTTTATGTAATTGTCTTTTTAATCACCTCTGAAAAGGCAATTTCTGATTTCATATCCCTACAGTGGACTGAAATTTTGTTTTTATGACAGTTTAAGGCGACATAATTAACTGAACTTTATTACCAGCACGAAAATTATGTAGAACAAGGCGATGGGTGTTGAATTAATAATTTCTCAATGACAAGATAATAAACGGTGAAAGGTGTTAAAGACTTTTAAACAAAATATTTTATTTTTTAATTCTATTAATAATATTGTCTATAATATTTCATTTTTAGAGTAATAATATCTATGTATGTATGTATATAAACAGGGTGATTCTTGAATAGACGGTAAAAAAATGTTGAAGGAATAGATATTTCATAACATGGGAAACATTTCATGTTTTTTATTTTTCCAGAATTAATAAAATAGTATCTTATAATACAAGTGCATAACGTCACCCTATTTCGCAAGTCACTTAAGTCCAGTTAAGTTATAGATTTTAAGACAGAAAAACACATACCTCCCATAATAACTGCTAAAGGTAAAATGTATTAATTTTTCAATATTTAGGAGAAGTCTGTAAAGCATTAACATTATACATACAATTGTGCAAATTGAAATTTCCTATCAATATGACAATAAATTTAGTTTTATGTGTGTTCTGTAAAGTTTACAGTTTGACATTTATGTGATTTGCGAATTAGGGTGACGATAAGAAAGTCTTTAAAGCACGCGCGACGGGTTTAAAAGCGCTACGCGCAGCGGAGCGTTTTTAAGGCTCTTATGTACGTGTTTTATACGATATTTTTCATTATACCTGCGCTAAAATGTGAAAATTAGAAACACATTAAAATTTAAATTCATTTTGAAAAGTTGCCTGTGGATCGCATTTTTAATCGATAACATGGAGATTGTATACAGTGTGGTGATAAAGTAACGCACCAAGCGAAAAAACACCCTTAGCGTTGACTTTTTCGAAAAATGCTCGGACAGGTCGATTTTATTTTTAAAAAAGACATCCTTTACAATCAATTTTAATTTTATGTCAGTTGCCACTCTTGCGCTGTGACGTCATCGACACATTTTTTAAAAGACAACCTATTTTTTTGAAAATCTCATTTGAAAGCATCCATTTTTCTGAGTACAAAAATGTTAATGAACCACTAGTTGCATAAGAAAATTTTGAAGAAAAAAATTATTGAAAAATGGAAATGTGATTTTTAATCTTAATAAAATTTCAACCTAAAATAATACTTTCTTATAAAAATATAACAAAATAACTTAATAAAATTACAATAAATGCTGAAAATGTCCTCCACCAACCACTTGACCGTGACCAGGTCGTGTGTAAACGTTGTTAATGAGTCTTGCGATGGTTTCACAGCTAATATCATTCATTTCCGTCCTAATTTTGTTTTGTAAGTTTTCTTTTTATGGGGTTATCTAAAAGGTCGAGTTTATGTGAACAGACCTCAAAATATGGAAAACTTACAAAACAAAATTACAACGGAAATGAATAACATTAGCCGTGGAACCATTGCAAGAGTTATTAACAGCGTTTACACACGAGCTGGTCACTGTCAAGTGGTTAGTGGAGGACATTTTCAGCATTTATTGTAATTTTATTAAGTTGTTTTGTTATGTTTTTATAAGAAAGTATTATTTTAGGTTGAAATTTTATTAAGATTAAAAATCACATTTCCATTTTTCAATAATTTTTTCTTCAAAAATTTCTTCTGCAACTAGCGGTTCATTAACATTTTTGTACTCAGAAAAATGGATGCTTTCAAAAAATAGGTTGTCATTTAAAAAAAGTGTCGATGACGTCACAGCGCAAAAGTGGTAACTGATATAAAATTAAAATTGGTTGTAAAAGATGTCTTTTTTAAAAATAAAATCGACCTGTCCGAGCATTTTTCGAAAAAGTCAACGCTAAGGGTGTTTTTTCGCTTGTGTGCGCTTGGTGCGTTATTTTATCACCACACTGTATGTTGTTCCTAGGCAACTTTAAAACACGGCGTACTTCAATCGCCCTTTTTCGCACGCTTTTTAGTTTTAAAAACAGAGATTTTGATGCAGGTACATACCTATAATAAGAAAATATTGTATCTGAAACGATACTTCCATGGCGAAACAATAGTAGGCGATGTACGAAGTAAATAATACATACAAGTTCTTATGCCCGTCTTAGACGGTCATATTTTTGTATCAAATTTATTACGAAGTGAGTGAGAAGTGCCAATAATTCAACCAATCAACATTCACTGTGGTAGCTTATCTCTCTCACTTCGTAATAAATTTGATACAAAAATATGACCGTCTAAAACAGGCATTACTCGTGATATTATATGAAAAGCAAACAGATTTTAACACGACTTTTAATTAAATATCTAGAAAATTCAAATATCAATAATAATATAAAACAAACTTCAAACAAAAAATACATATCATTACCTTATATTGAAGCACTATATAACATATTTAAACACATTTTCAAAAAACACAACTTAATTTTAGCTAGTAAATCTATAAACAATTCAACTAATATTTTCTCAATTTTAAAAACAAAAACACCGATATTAAAACAACCTAACGTGGTTTATGAAATTAAATGTTTAAATTGTAATTCATGTTATATTGGAGAAACAAGTCAAAATTAAAAAAAAAAGTTTAGACCAACATAAATATCATATCCAAGAAAATAATCAAAATCATTCAATGCTTGTTGAACATTCGTTAGAAAATAACCATAATTTTGATTTTGAAAACACTAATATTTTATATCGTGAGATAAATATTTTCAAAAGACGTATCATAGAAATGTGCAAAATAAAAATATCATCGAATTCTATTAACAAACGTACAGATTTTGCAAATTTAAACGATATATTTTGTAGTTTTCTCGATTCTTTAAGCAGGATATAGATCTGTCAATTTTTTGAAAGTTATTAAAATAAAATATTTATTATTTATGTTTTAAAATTAATTTTTAGATTTATTATAAAAAAAAGATCATTTACTTCTTCACTTTCCATTGACAACCTTGTTTATTTTGACATTTGTTTGTATTTTTTCACTTCTGACGAAGCGAAACGTTAAGTGTTAGTGCGCATACTCAGTGTCCGTTTGAAAGAATGTGTGATACAATTTTCATCGGACAAGAACCTGACTTGAATTATTATTTTTTTTTTCGAAAAAGTCGTTGCGTAAGGTACTATTTTTTATATCACCATTTTGCTGACAAGAAGGACTATCAAAATCTGCATGAGAAAGTTAGTGTTGCCATTTAAAAAAATTAATGATGACGTTACAGCGGAAAAACAAATGTCGATCGAGAAAAGATTTTTGCACTAAAAGGTGTCTTTTTAAAATTAAAAATTTACCTGTTTTAGGATTTTGCGAAGAAACATTAAATAAACAAATTATGAGCTTGTTGTGGGAGTTTATCACCACCTTATAGATAAATTAGGTTAAATCGCAATATTTTGATGGTATAATTATTGCCACCTTAATTGATAACATCCTGTATATTCAAAAGTTTTTCGTTTCTGAGATATACCTAACCCCCTAAAGGGACAACTTGCAAAGTATATTTTCTTATACAAGGTATCCCAAGTTGAGTGGCCTATTAAAAGTTTTCGGGGAAGGAAATATACAAGAATTGTGAAAATTAGTACACTGCCCTAGGGGAAAGCGATCTTTCAGATTAAAATATTTTTGCTTTTTTGACGTTAACTTTCTTATTTTAAATGGAATGCTACATTTTTTATTGCAAATTCTGATTCTACTCATTATTTTAAATAAGAAATATTAAGGATTCCCTATGCCTAAATGTAACCGATTTTGAAATATCTTCAAATATATTTAAAAAATTGTTTTGGTGACATTTCATTTAAGAAAATGTATTTACGGCAATTTCAAATTTAAAGATTGAAACGGCATGTTCACAATATAGTGTTGAAGCTCATTGTGTTTAACTGCCCAAAACTCAATTTTCGTAAATGGAACACCCTGTATATTTTTACATCATGAGATACAGAATCAAGTTTTACATCGTTTGGTATTAGCATTCCCTGTACCTATTTCTTTTAGTTTTCAATGATTGTTTATTTTATTCTGTTAATAAATGGAATGAATGCAGTTATTCGTAGCAAGCTTTGAAAAAAGAAGCAGATATTGAACTGTTATTTTTTTAAGAAATAAATAATTGCTAAAACCATAACATTAGTTTGACGTACACCTTAGAATAAAGCCATTAGGTAAATACCTACCGTAAGTTTACCGTTTTCATAAACGATCGTCTTTAAACATTAAGCATGCCTTGAAAAACAATTTTCTTTGTCAATTTAACGTTTTTATTAAACAGCAAAAGCAAAACTTACAAATGGTAAAGTGGTAAAAATAATAATCAATAATTTTATTTATTATAATAAACAATAATTGTTCAATTTATTTTACATTCAAGGAGAGTGCAATAAAATGGTTACGAGAACGAGCAGAAAATGTAATGAAATGTATCCCCAGTTACCGCCAATGACAGAAAAAAAATATAGAAGATTTGAACGTATTTTTTTAAGAAGTGGCACTGTCAGACCAAAGAAAACTTCATCTGCTTCCGTAACCGGCAACGAAGCAAATGAAATTTCTGTATTAGCATTCGTCGAAGCTTATTTATTTGTACTTAACTGTTAATGGTATAACTCAACAAATATTTTTATTTTGTCGACACTTATACGAAAAATTGCGATAATTCTAGCAAAATATGCCATTATAATAAACAATTATTGATGACAAGAAAACTAAAAGAAGTAGGTATAGGGACCATGCACATGCGAAGCCAGCGCCACCAATGACCATATTATGCATAAGTGATATGAAAATACGAGTTGTTTAACATTATTAGTGAACATTTGAACTTAGATATTGTAATGTACTTCAATACCAGGAAGCTCAAGTATTACTAAACCAGGTGTCACTACGGTTGGTTGCATATACAATAAGCCAGAGGGCCTATTCTTGACAAGTGCATTTTTGCACTCACGTATATGCACTTGTAAAGAATAGCCCCCCCCCCCCCCCGGGTTATTGTATATTAGGGTGGGTCATTTTTGTATGGAAAAAAACAAATATCGCGCTTTTGATTTTTAATAGCAAAATTATATTGCCTTTACATGAAAACAGTGTAATGCTAGAATTTAAAGTAAATAGCACCTCATCTTCAGGTTGCGCTTTGCCTTGGAAATACGAATAACTTGAATATATTCTGGTAGTCATATAACATAAATGTCTCAAGGAAAATAGGGTTTTTAGAATAAAATAATCATTTATTAATAATTAAAAAAAATAATACAACAGAAAAATTAATGAAAATCATTGAATATTGAAATCTTTCTTGCTATCGAATTTAGGCGTTGCTGCAAGATTCGAGTTTTAATTTTATCCACCTTTTCTTGCCCTTTTAGTATACAGTTTTGATCATAACTCTGTTATTATTATTATCGCAAATACGAACTTTTCATGGCATACTATATGGTCTTTCTCGTATAATTTCATAAATTCAAACGTAAGGCGCAACCTCTAAATATTAATTAAATTCAAAAATATTTCGTAGGTGTCATAATATCACTAAAAGACAACATAATTTTGCTATTAGGTAAGACTATCTCAAAGTTTGGTTTTTCGACCCACCCTATTGTATATGCAACCAACCGTAGTGACACCTGGTTTAGTTGGTTGAAATTACCTAGTTGCCGGGGTGCTTTTTAACTAATATACGTGCTGGGTCTGCTTTAGTATTGTCTGTGCCTGCACATAAGTATTACGCTGTACAGGGTGGATCAATTTCGATGTTTCTTATGGGCAACTCTGTAACTATAAGAGATAGAAAAAAATTAGTGGCCAATTCTCGATCTCTTTTTTAGAGATAAAGTTAATAGTGTAAGCAAAAATTGGCATCTTCTTTTGTTTTCGAGTTATAAGCCAAAAATGAGATTTTCGACTTTTCGTCAATCAGTCATATCTCGTTTATTTTTGTAGATATTAAAAAACTGTTTTAACATTATTAGGACACATTTTGGAATACAATTCAGTGGTGTAGTTGGTTTTTTGATATTTAATTAAATTTTCGAGTTATAGCATAAAGTTATGTTTTTTTAAATGAAAATCATAGTAGGCAATGTCATCACTAAATAAAGATTTTTTTCTGTTTTCAAAAATATATACTTTGTTAAATTTATTTCTTACAGTTAATAGAATAAAACGCCTTTTTATTATTTTGTCCATTCTTTCCTTAGTAGGCTAGTTTCAACAAAAGCCGACAATTTTTTTTTGTTTTTATTAAATATTAACAAAGATTTGATGATTGGGTAGCACAGGAGTGAGAGGTATTGCGATGAACATAAAAGATAGAAAGCTAGCGCCGATAGAGTTGCGTTGGGTCACAATATGAGTTGCCTGCGTATTTTAGCGTGGCAGTGTTTAAATTACGATTTTATTTTGATATTATTTTCTGGATTTTAAGTTATTTATTGTAATTATATCAAGAGTTGTGTTTATTATCTACTTACATTTCAATATTTTTTAACTTTTTCTGCAATAATTTCTTATTTTTAAGATGTTTTTAATTTATACATATAATTTAGTTCATTATCCCATGAAATGCATATTTGATTGAAAAAAATGCGTTTTGAACTTAAATATTAAATGAAGTTACATAATTTCGAATTTGACCTAAACTACATATATTATGGTATCAGTATTGTTGTAATCTTTGTAACTCTTAGAGGATGCTCGTTCTATCTTTCTTTCTCTTTATGCGCCTGCAACTGTCAAAATATTTGAACAAGAGTTGATATTTAATAAAAACAAACAAAAAAATTGTCGGTCTTTGTTGAAACCAGCCTACTAAGAATAGAATGCACCCAAGAATAATAAAAAAGGCATTTTATTCTATTAATTGTAACAAATAAACCCAATAAAGTATACACCGTGATTCAAAAGGACCGCACCATCACTTAGGTGGTTTTTAGATCCACTTATTTGTTCTCAAAAGTGTAAATAAAAATTTTCTAGATGATTTGTTTACGAAGATATAGGTTTTCAAAGTTACGAAACTGATGTTGATTTTATAGTAATTAGATAATGTAACTTTATGTTTTTATTAATGAAAGGTGTAGATAAACGCCAGTAAAATTATCCTTGCTAATAAAACACAATATTTATTAAGTAATAAAACAGGAAAAGTCTTTGGAAATGTTAACATTATTTTAGAAGTCAAGCCGACAACGGTGCACCGAAAATTCGGTTGTACTATGGTTACCATAGCGTGACCTGACAAATAAAATTTATCAATGATGTTCACATTTTGAAAGTCAAATTTTTTTATTGATTTGAAGAATTTATTCAAATTCAAAATGTTTACTTTAAATGAATACTGTGATATGTATCTTCTTCTGGGAGAGAGTGGAGGAAACTTTCGACGGGATGCAGCAGCTTATGCTGAACGATACGGTGAACGTAGACATCCAGACAAAAATGTTTTTCAACGGCTTGATCAGCGTGTGAGGGAAACAGGTCGATTGGATGTAATCCATGAAATGATAGGTAGGCCACGCTCCTCCAGAACTCCCCAAGTCGAGGAAGCTGTTCTACAAGTCGTTGAAGACAATCCTAACGTCAGCATTCGAGATATTGGACGAAATTTAAATGTAAATTACAATGTTGTTCAGCGTGTATTAAAAATTCTTTCCACTATACAAAAGTGCAAGCTCTGTGTGAAGCTGATTTTCCTCTTCGTATTAACTTTTGCCATTGGGTGCTGGATCAAATCAATTTGAATCCAAATTTTCAAAATCTGATTTTGTGGACGGATGAATGTGCCTTCACTCTTGACGGTGTGTTTAACATGCACAATCATCATTACTGGACAATAGAAAACCCTCATGTAATACATCGACGAGCATTTCAACAACGTTTTTCCGTCAATGACATTTATTATTATGTCAAATTTTATTTCCAAAGGTTTTGACAAACCAGCGCATATGCAGTTGTCAACAAAAAAGAGGGTACCTATGATCTATGATTTCAAATTTGTAAGTGCATCTACAAGGTGCAGCGTTGCCTATTTGCGTTATTTTTAAACATTCATATCTTAAAAACTATTCATGGCAAAAAAATTCTGAAAACATATTTGTGCTCCTGTTAATGGTCTGTATTTACACCAAAGCGATGGTGCGACCCTTTTGAATCACGCTGTATGTTTTTGAAAACAGAAAAAAATCTCTATTTAACGATGGCATTGCCTACTATGATTTCCATTAAAAAAAATATAACTTTATGTTATAACTCGAAAATTTTATTAAATATCAAAAAACTAACTACACCACTGAATTGTATTCAAAAAGGTGTCTTAATAATATCAAAACAGTTTTTTAATATCTGTAAAAATAAACGAAATATGCGCGATTGACGAGAAGTCGAAAATGTCAATTTTTGCCTATAACTCGAAAACAAAAGATTTTTGTTTAGTCTATTGACTTTTTCTTTAAAAAAGAGATCGAGACTTGGCCACTAGTTTTTTTCTATCTCTTATAGTTACAGAGATGCCCATAAGAGACATCGAAATTGATCCACCCTATACAAAGAATTATTTCTCTTACTTGTCTTGCTTATTGAAATTTTAAAAAGCAGTTCATATAATTTCTTCTATATTTTTTAAGTATATCTGCATAAAAACTTTATAGGATCACATAATGAATTTTTTTAAATAAATGCAATTTAAAAATAAAAAATAAAATAAAATAAAATTGTGCCCAAACGAAACCAAACAGATGAAAAATATTGAATGCAGATAATCACAACACTCTTTATCACGAAAAGTGAGAAATTTTTTCGCTGCCTCTTAAAAGATGCGGTGCAGGTGCACTAACAAAATATTGGACGAGAAATACTTAAAATTGTCCAAAATGCATTCGTTTCACAACTCACTGCCTAAAAGTGAATGTGAAACAATTTTGTATTTGTTTCACTTAAAATTAAGTAATTTATTAAAATATTTGAAAGATACAACTTTTTTTAAATTTCTAACTGCATTTATTTCAAAAAATTTCTTATGTGACCCTATAAAATTTTTGTGCAGATATATGTAACAAGCATGCCCTGTTGGAATTCGTTATAGAAAAGGGGAAACCATTTAAATAAATTAAAATTATTTTTGTACCTCAAAGGTACGCCACTGTACAAATCAGGGTTTGAGAAAATCATGATTTTTATATAAAAATCAAAAAATCGGATATTTATGATGTATATTATAATATACCGTCTGTCTTATGAAAAACGCACGACACTATAACTCCGTTATTAATGATCCGATATCAATAATTCAAAAAGCACATCAAACTAGTTTAATAATACTACAAAAGGATTTTAGATTTTTTAAATATGACATTTTTGTTAGGCGATAGTCAACTTTTTTTTTTAAATGACGGCAGATATTTTTTTTTTACTCAGTTTGATAGAGATTTATTTTCTGAATTCAGTTATTTAAAAGTCGATTTCGAAATATCAAATTAAAGGTCTCAAAGAGGAAAATCAGATAATCGAAAATGTGCAATTTCCCGAGTTGAAGTTTTTGGATTTTCTTGAACACTAAGAATGACATCTAACTCTATATTTTCACGAAATTGACGTTGCTGTTTCTTGGGTTTCTTGAAAGCTTCGTGATTTCTTAAATTTTTTTCAAGTCTTCTAAATTTCTGACGGTTAGGGACTTCTCTATTAGGAGAGCGAGCTGCGTAAAGACGCTCAGCTTGACCAGAATTTTTGTGGCACTCAAAAAACATTTGCACCGTATCAGTTAATTGATTGTTATCCATAGTGAAATAATAATGGTATAACAAAATAATAACAGGACGGTAACAAATAATACAAACAAGAATAAATGAAAACAAGTTGACAGATAAATACTTAAATCGTAAAAGACAGTTACTGTTTTGTGCAATTTGGTAGGAATCCAAAGCATACTTGAAAATTTTATTGAAAAAACAGTTTCCATTTCTCAAAAACATTCTACAAAAAATATCAAGTTGAAATAAATCGTTGAATTCCGAAAATAAATCTCTATCAAACTAAGTAAAAAAAAAATATCTGTCGCCATTTGAAAAAAAAAAAGTTGACTATCGCCTGACAAAAATGTCATATTTAAAAAAATCTAAAATGCTATACTTTTGTAGTATTTTTAAACTAGTGTAATGTGCTTTTTGAATTATTGAAATCGGATCATTAATAACAGAGTTATAATATCGTCCGTTTTTCATAAGACAGACGGTATGTATCAAAATATAAATCAATAATTCGAGTTTATAATTTTTATATAAAAATTAAGAGTATGATTTTTTTATACCCTGATCCTGATATCCATATACCAAAACCAATTTTTTCAATATTTATTTTTAATTTTTTACAAATAAAGTGGTCCATTCAGAATTATCGTCTTGGTCGTCGCCAAAATGTTTTTCATCTTCCCATATCCAGTTTAAATTTCGCTTTTTTGGAGCTTCTGAATTCATATACAGGCTGTTACAAATTCGAGGCTCACCATTGGGATCTCGGAAACGGTAAGAGATACGAAGTCGATTAAATTGGGGCAAAGTTGCGTATTTTGGTGCTGAATAATAATCCGTTCTGAAAAATCTTCTACGATTTGTAGTTTTTGAAATATTTCCAAAAAATCGAAAAACGAAATTTTCTTTTTTATTTTTTTCTGAAGTTATTATTGCAGCGTCCATAACAAAATTAATGCATTCTAGAGGCACTTTTTTAAGCTCTACGATGATTTTACTTAAAACGTTTCGGCTCGTTCTAACCATCATCAACTTCATTTTTTTCTTATGGGCGCTACATTGGGTTTTAACACCATTGAATAGATCTATTTTTTCTGATGCTTTTCCATATATCAGACATCACTATTTAATAATTTGAAACAGCTGGAAATGCAAGAAATTGTTGAAAATAACACTATAAAGAAAAACATGGTATGCAGTGAAGATAAATACCAAGAAAAGTTTGATATACCTTCGCAGTGTTGGGCAAAATTTAGTTCGATTGACGATTAAATGACTACAATTAATTTTGTCAATCGTTAGTTGCGATTGACAAATTTAATTGTTAGTTGCAGACTGTAGTTGTAAGCCTCGATTACAACTACTCAATCGTAATCGTAATTACAATTAAAAAGTTAAAGTTCGGCGATTAATTGTCTGAATTGCATACGACATATTTACTTTTTCGCGGGCAATTTTATGAAAACGAATGATAACGGAGTATAAAATAGTAACTACTTGGCTTGCAGAAAAGACAAATAAATTTATTATGTTAAGAGTATTTTGACGACTGTGCGTTCGCAATGAAAGATTCATGGTATTTCTTGTTGTCAAATTTAAAATACCTTTCACGTAAAATTAATGTTAATGTTGTATAAGAGGAAAATAATACTTGCAAGTATGTCTTGTGTCCCTAGGCACGGTCCCGCTATTCCTCGGAACATGACCATCGGTACACTGAGAAAACAAAATATTAAAACCTAATTTTTTGTTTGAATACAGTCAATGTATTTTTTATATTCAATTTAAGAAGAAAATGTTTGAATCGACAAAAAATACTTGAATCAATGTAAAATATGTTTTCGTTCAAAAAAATTAATGCATTGACTGTATTCAAACAAAAATTTAGGTTGTTGTAACATTTTGTTTTCTCAGTTTAGGTACTTGCGCAGTGCGGAGAAATTTTAATCGTATCTCTGCGATTGAACTAACGATTGAAGATTCGCAACTAGCCCTCTTTAATCGAATTGACAACTAACGAATAAATCGCGATTCAAATTAGTTGCGATTGATTTAATCGCAACTATGTAATTTCATATTTACAGTTGGTTCTTGTCCGATGAAATTTGTATCACAAAATCTTTTAAGCGGACACTAAATCGCGCACTATATAGTGTATAGTGCGCGATTTAGTGTCCGCTTAAAAGATTTTGTGATATGTAATTTCAATTGACTAATCAATTTAACTAACAAGTTAGTTGATTACACCCAACACTGCGTTCGGAGTTTTAATTCGTTTATTACAAAAGCAGATTTTTGAAAAATTTTTAGATATAAAAATGAATGATGTGAATCTAAGAAAGACGTAGATTTTTGTGCTAACAACAACAATTTAGTAATAACAAGAGAAATTTACTTCCAACAATGACGATGACGCAGTATTTAATTAGTTTCGTAATTAAATTATACATTTTTATGATTAAAGCAAGAAAGTGTCACAAGAAATTATGTCTTTAAAAATCTCTCATTCTTGTACATTTAAAAATGTATTGTGCTAACAACAATTTAGTAATAGCAAGGGAAATTTACTTCCAATAATACTCAGAAAGATGCCATCCACACAGAACAATGATATTAAGTTAGATAAAAACATTGCATTTTATTGATATTTTTATAAAACTCGAAGGACGTATCGAGATCGCCTTAATGATGATGAGAATGAAGAATTATTAGAAGAGGTAATTAATAGTTATTTATAAAATGTATAAAATTATGAGACTACAAGAAAGAATGTTTCGTCGAGCAGTAATATCTCTTAAGATATGAGTTTTCTAAAGACATACATAATTTAATTTGATATTTTCTTGCTTTAATAATAATAATGTATAATTTAATTGCAAATCTAATCAACTATTGTTTTGTAGTTGTCTTTCTGGATATTGTTGGAAGGAAATTTTGTTCGTTATTACTGAATTGTTGTTGTTAAGACCATAATAAATTGTTTAATGTACAGGGTGGATCGATTTCGATGTCTCTTATGGGCATCTCTGTAACTATAAGAGTTAGAAAAAAACTAGTGGCCAAGTCTCGATCTCTTTTTTAAAGATAAAGTCAACAGACTAAACAAAAATGGGCTATCTTCTTTTGTTTTCGAGTAATAGGCAAAAATTGACATTTTCGACTTTTCGTCAATCACGCATATCTCGTTTATTTTTACAGATATTAAAAAACTGTTTTAACATTATTAAGACACTTTTTTGAATACAATTCAGTGGTGTAGTTGGTTCCTTGATATTTAATAAAATTTTCGAGTTATAACATAAAGTTATATTTTTTTTAATGGAAATCATAGTAGGCAATGCCACCGTTAAATAGAGATTTTTTTTTCTGTTTTCAAAAATATATACTTTGTTGGGTTTATTTGTTACAATTAATAGAATAAAACACCTTTTTTATTATTCTTGGGTGCATTCTATTCTTAGTAAGCTAGTTTCAACAAGAACCGACAATTTTTTTGTTTGTTTTTATTAAATATCAACTCTTGTTCAAATATTTTGACAGTTGCAGCCGCATAAAAAGAAAGAAAGATAGAACGAGCATCCTTTAAGAGTCACAAAGATTACAACAATACCGATACCATGTGGTTTGGGTCAAATTCGAAATTATGTAACTTCATTTAATATTTAAGTTTAAAATGCATTTTTTCGACCAATTATGCATTTCATGGGATAATGAACTAAATTATATGTATAAATTAAAAACATCTTAAAAACAAGAAATTATTGCACAAAAAGTTAAAGAATATTGAAATGTAAGTAGCTAATAAATACAACTCTTGATATATCACAATAAATAACTTAAAACCCAGAAAATAATATCAAAATAAAATCACAATTTAAACACTGCCGCGCTAAAATACGCAGCCAACTCATGTTGTAACCCAACCCAGCTCTATCGGCGCTAGCTTTCTATCTCTTATGTTCATCGCACTCTTGTGCTACCCAATCATCAAATCTTTGTTAATATTTAATAAAAACAAAAGAAAATTGTCGGCTTTTGTTGAAGCTAGCCTACTAAGAAAAGAATGCACCAAAAATAATAAAAAAGCCGTTTTATTCTATTAATTGTAAGAAATAAACACAACAAAGTATATATTTTTGAAAACAGAAAAAAAATCTCTATTTAATGATGACATTGCCTACTATGATTTCCATTTAAAAAAATATAACTTTATGCTATAACTCGAAAATTTAATTAAATATAAAAAAACCAACTACACCACTGGATTGTATTCCAAAAAGTGTCCCAATAATGTCAAAACAGTTTTTTAATATCTGCAAAAATAAATGAGATATGACTGATTGACGAAAAGTCGAAAATCTGAATTTTGGCTTATAACTCGAAAACAAAAGAAGATAGCCAATTTTTGTTTACACTATTGACTTTATCTCTAAAAAAGAGATCGAGACTTGGCCACTAGTTTTTTTCTATCTCTTATAGTTACAGAGATGCCCATAAGAGACATCGAAATTGATCCACCCTGTACGTCATTCTTATAGACTCATAACATTCATTTTTAAATCTAAAATTTTTTCAAAAATCTGCGTTTGTGATAAACGAAATAAAACTCCAAAACTTTTTTGGTTTTTGTCTTCATTGCATACCATATTTTTCATTGCAGTGTTATTTTCAACAATTTCTTGCCTTTCCAGCTGTTTCAAATTATTAAAAGAATATGGATATATGGAAAAGCATCAGAAAACATAGATCTATTCAATGGTGTTAAAACCTATTGTAGCGCCCATAAGAAAAAATGAAGATGGTGATGGTCAGAACGAGAAACGTTTTAAGTAAAATCTAATGTTATCATCGCAAAGAGCTTAAAAAAGTGCCTGTAGAATGTATTAATTTTGTTATGATCCCTGCAATAATAACTTCAGAACAAAATGAAAAAGAAAATTTTGTTTTTTGGTTTTTTGGAAATATTTCAAAAACTACAAATCGTAGATTTTTCCCAACGGATTATTATTCAGCACCGAAATACACAACTTTGCCCCAATTTAACCGACTTCGTATTTCTTACCGTTTCCGAGATCCCAATGGTGAGCCTCGAATTTGTAACAGCCTGTATTTGAACATTAAAGCCAATTTAATTTGCTTTTTCATAATAGCTGTACTTGTACTTACAAACATACTTAGTGTGTCAATTTTAAAATTTGAATAATAAATATCTTGATATATCAAACATAAAAATCGTGATATAAGTATATCATGATATACAGGGTGCTCGGATTTCGTAGGGATTATATGGGTAACTTTTTTATTCGAAGAGATAGAGAGATGGTTAAATTAGTAAAAAGGCGCGGGTTCAAGAGCTCATTGAGAATACATTTTCAAATTTCACTCGTCTTGGCCAACTTGGTTAAAATTAAAAAAAAAACAAAATTTCATAATTTCTTTTATTTGCCGTAACTTTCTTGTTACTTAGGATATTTAGATGAGGTTTGAATTAATTTGTATGGTAATTTAAATATTTTTATTGGCAAAACAAAACCAAACTCAATTACAAAAATAATAATAATAATGTTAAATCACTCAAATAAGCCACCATTGTTTGCAATGCAAAGTTGGCACCGTTTCTGAACACTATTAATGACTTTACGGATAGTATTGCCATTAATACTGTTAAATGCCTCAAGTACTGCAAATTAGTTCAAACCTCATCTAAATATCTTAAGTAAAAAAAGTTACGGCAAATAAAAGAAATTATGAGATTTTTTTAAAATTTTAACCAAGATGGCCATGACAAGTACATTTTGAAAATGGATTCTTAATGAGCTATCGAACCTGCACCTTTTTGCTAATTTAACCATCTCTCTATCTCTTCAAAAAATTACCCATGTTGTCCCTACGAAATCCGGGCACTCTGTGTATCGTGATATATATCAATCGATATATATCATCAAACCCTGGCACAAATAAATGAACCACTCCAAAATATGGCAAATTTATAGTGATAATTGACACGTTCGAGCGTTTTTACAAAAAGAAAATACTTTCGAAATATTTTAGGTGATCCAGACCTTTTATCTACACTATATTATTTATTATCAGTGTATTACATAACGAGAGTTGTAAATAACACGCGTGGAAAAGTTGTGCACGAGCCGCGCAGCGGCGAATGCAAGTAATTCTACAAGTGCGTAATTGCTTTACAACTTGAGTTTTTTATGTACTATACTTTACCTACGACCATAATAATTACCCTATTATTCAAGTTCAAAATAATCAGCAATGACAGTTGCAATTTTGACAACTGTCAATATAATGTGACGCGGCTACGTACATAGATCTAACTACAAGCGTGCGTAATCCTAGGTAAAAATGCCCTCACTGTGCGATTTTGTTACTTTACGCACCACAATTTGTAAACACCCGCTTACCGAATTTATGCGTTGTACGTAATTCGTCATTTACAGTAGTGGTCGTAGATAAACATATTCAATGTTATCTTCGTTTAAGTTACCCAGCGATGAGGAAGATTGGAGAAAAGTTAATCATGATTTTATACCATGTGAAACTTTCCTTTATGCCTGGGAACTATGTATGCTGGCTGTTACAAATTCGAGGTTCACCATTGGGATCTTGGAAATAGTAAGAGATATGAAGTCGGTTAAATTAGGGCAAAGTTGCGTATTTTTATTCCAATCAGTAATCTTCAAACAAATTTCACCTATTTTTTTACGTATCACAAAATCTTTTAAGCGGACACTAAATCGCGCACTATACACTTTACGTTTCGCAGTCGTTCGACGCGATTTAGTATCCGCTTAAAAGATTTTGTGATACAAATTTCATCGGACAAGAACCAGCTGTAAATATTTTTTTACGGATTTCAAGATATTCGAGAAAAAGTAACAAATTTTCGTTTTTATTTTTTCTATAAAAACCAATGAAGTTAGACATTTTTAGGTCAGACATTGTTAAGAGCCGGAACTCCCTCAGCCAGGGAAGCGATTTCACCCCCACTTCCCCCGGCAGCAAGACACTTGGCGCTACTATCGCGTACTTATATTTTATTCCTCGAAATTGCATCCTGGACAACAACCACTCGCAGAGCAAGGTTTGCGCGGTAAAATATGTAGATGGCTTTAAATGCAGAACACTTTTTTATCGTCAGAAATTGAAATCAAATTTAGATATTTCTCTTAAAAAATATATTTAAAAAAGCAATTCAGTTGCATTTTCGTCAAATTAGGTGTAGGAACTGTCTCAGAAACTACTTTGTAAATATTTTTCTTCTGTACAAGCTGTATGAATTCTAGAAAAATATGTATATACCATCGTAATCAGAAAAACCGACTACATTCTAAATTTTGATTGATTGAAGCGTGCTTCAAAATAAACTTTTGTCATTTTGACATTAATATTATTTTGACAAAACAAATAAAAATGCCCCAATTAAAAGCAATTCAGAAGGCAATAATTCAAACGCGATTGCAAGACGGTATCAGCATTCGAGCAATTGCAACTGAATTAGCTGTTAGCACCAATACCGTTTTGCCAAAAGTAATGTTACACAACTAAATTTTTTTGAAAATGGAAGTATCTGTTTCACTTGGATGTAGTCGATTTTTATGATTACGATGCGATGGTACATTTATTAGGCGATTGTTGATGTGATAACAAGATTAATCTAATTTTTCTCGATATGAAAAAAATCGAAAAAAAGACCTGAAATTTGCTGATAATAACTATTGTAAAATATCTATTATTTACAGATTTACATCTCAGAAATACGCATTTATGTATAACTTACGTTTCGTAAGTTACATAAGTTTTCACGCTCAAGCAATTTGCGCAAATGTGCTTGTGCACACACATTTGCATAAGGAAGTCGTTGCATGAAAACATATTTTTTTGCTTGCACAAGCTAAAAAGGTTGGCAAACTGTATGCATTTGCGCAAAACCTTGCACAAATCCATTTGCGCAAATTGCTTGAACATGAAAACGGACCATAAAACTTCGCTAGTAAATTGCTTACTTGTGAGACAAGATTATATTATAAGTTGATACAATCAAATTTTCAGTATTTCATAACAAGTGTCAAAATTTGCAAAGACGTAAAAACGTTCACTAATGAATGATTCTTTCTAAAAATAAAATAGTTATCCATATAGATATAGAAGGTAGAGGTACCTATTTGTTCTTCGTGTATAGGCTATTTTTTTCAATAAGAGGCGCTGCAACCACTTAGATTTTTCTATTTTGTGACTAAACCGTAAGAAGTATCAAAAATTACAAAGACACAAAAAAGTTTCCCAATGAACGCTTCTTTCTAAAAACTTATTAGCTAAAATTCAGCGGCGGCCAGTCCATCCGATTCAGCGGGACACACGACGTACTTGCTAAACGCTATCTCTGTTTATTACATACGAAGAGAGAAATAGAATGCTTCGGCCTTGTCTTGTGCGCACTCTATTCGTATGCACAGGCCGTCACTGCTAAAATTATGTTCATAACTTCAAAAAAGTTATTGTGAAATCTGTGTTGCGGTAACCCTGTTTTCCACACTAGCTGCCTACTTCAAATTACTAAACCCATCTGAAAATATGACTTACCTTCCCGTAGATACTCATGCCAAATATCATACAAATTGGTTCAAGCATTCTTTTGTTATAAGAATAATTAACTTTTTTTCCAACAACTTTGAAGCAGAATACTGACTTAACGAAGCAATTTTGGATATAGATAAATTGGGTTAAATCATCTTATTTTTGAGCCCACTAGTCTGTGGTTAAGCCATGTCCACGGAATTTAGCGACACGCTGTATATGAATATAGAAATTATTCAAAATGTTAATAGCTGCATTTTCAAAACATCGGTAATATTCGATTACTCTCGGCTCGAAGTCATCCTTTTTTAGCTGCAATATCTTATCCTAGTTACAAACCAGTGATGCAGCGATACGTAAGTGTGGCGGAGAGATGAGACGCATACATCTCCTTCGAGTGTCCGTGAAAGACTGGTGAACGGCCGAACGGGTTGCGGGGTACTGAATACTACGTTTATTCGTGTATATGAAACTCTATTTCAATAAATACCTGTTTATTTATAAAAAAATTTAAAAATTTTGAAAAAAGAAAACAACAGTCGTTTAGGTAATTATGAAATGATTATTCTAGTATTTTTTTCAATTTAAAATAATGCATATTTTCGGAGCAAAAGTTATTTTTAAAAAATTTCAGTGCTCCTTTCGATATTTCTTTTCACTAATTGTAAGAAAAATTAAAATAATCGCCTTTCTAAAACAACAGTCGTTTAATATAACTTCTTTTCTACAACATATATTTTTTTGACAATCTATAATAACTGGCATAGCAGTAAAGTTATTTCAAAAAATCGTATTTCAGGAAGTTCCGGCTCTTAAGGCACATTTTTATGAGGAATTTAAATATGCCATTGCCTTTGTCATGTCATTAAAAATTACATTGATTAAATGACATTCAACTTTTTATTTTCTAATTGACACTATCTTGGATTTTTACACGATTAAATGAAGCCCTTTTCTCTGATTACAATGATGTATCACACTTGATGGTTTGAGTTAGATTCAGGTCAAAATTTTGAAATCATCTGTTCTGCAAAGAGTGCCTTGGAACAAAAAGCAAATTTTTTGTTTCTAAAGAAAATTTGACAGTTCTGTATATTTGCATTTTATTATTTGTTTATAACAAAATAAAATTTAATATAATAAAAATAAAAAAATAAACAATTACAACAGATGCTCAAATTGTACACCCTTTATATATTATAAAAAGTGAGCAAATAAAAATCAGATTAGAGTAGGCGGTGCAAAGAAAATGTATGTCTGTGATTAACTGAATTAATTAATGTAATACATTCATGGACTGTCAAATTTATTGACTTTTTATTTAATCACAGACATACATTTTCTTTGCACCGCCTGCTCTAATCTGATTTTTAGTTGCTCACAGGTTATATTTATTATAAAAAAGTTTTGTGCAATGTCAGGTCAAAAAAGCGATCAAAAGATGTCGCTACTTGAAATGTTTATATATTTATTATTATTAAGGCTGGGAATCTAATCTCAGAAAACTTCTCACATCGTTTATTCGCAACATATTGTCCAGAAGTTATGTTTGGAAATACTTTAAAATGAAAGTGACAAAGTACAATGTAAATTTTCCATTTCATTATTCGAATACTTATTTAAATATTCAATAAAATTTCAATCGAATATTCGAATACCAAATCTGAGAAAAGTCCCAGCCTTAATTATTATACAGTGTGGTGATAAAGTAACGCACCAAGCGAAAAAACCCTTAGCGTTGACTTTTTCGAAAAATGCTCGGACAGGTCGATTTTATTTTTTAAAAAGACATCTTTTACAACCAATTTTAAATTTGTATCTGTTACCACTTTTGCGCCCTGACGTCATCGACACTTTTTTTAAATGACAACCTATTTTTTTGAAAATGTCATTTGAAAGTATCCATTTTTCTGAATACAAAAATATTAGAATAAGTATGTTGCATAAGAAAATTTTGAAGAAAAAAAATATTGAAAAATGAAAATGTGATTTTTAATTTTAATAAAATTTCAACCTAAAATAATACTTTCTTATAAAAACATAACAAAACAACTTAATAAAATTACAATAACTGCTGAAAATGTCCTCCACCAACCACTTGACTGTGTCCAGCTCGTGTGTAAACGCTGCTAATGACTCTTGCGATGGTTTCAAAGCTAATGTTATTCATTTCTGTCTTAATTTTGTTTTGTAAGTTTTCTTTTTATGGGGTTATCTAAAAGGTCGAGTTTACGTGAACAGACCTCAAAATTTGGAAGACTTACAAAACAAAATTAGGACGGAAATGAATAACATTAGCCATGGAACCATCGCAAAAGTTATTAACAGCGTTTACACACGAGCTGGTCATTGTCAAGTGGTTGGTGGAGGACATTTTCTGCATTTATTGTAATTTTATTAAGTTGTTTTGTTATGTTTTTATAAGAAAGTATTATTTTAGGTTGAAATTTTATTAAGATTAAAAATCACATTTCCATTTTTCAATAATTTTTTTCTTCAAAATTTTCTTATGCAACTAGTGGTTCATAAACATTTTTGTACTCAGAAAGATGGAAGCTTTCAAATGACATTTAGAAAAAGATAGGTTGTCATTTAAAAAAAGTGTCGATGACGTCACAGCGCAAAAGTAGTAACTGTAATAAAATTAGAATTGATTGTAAAATACGTCTTTTTTTAAAATAAAATCGACCTGTCCGAGCATTTTTCGAAAAAGTCAACGCTAAGGGTGTTTTTTCGCTTGGTGCGTTACTTTATCACTACACTGTATATTTCTAATAAATTTTTCATTTGTTAGTATTAATGTTACCGTTTTATAATTAATAATTTTTGATTTTAGGATTTTGATTCATTAAATTGCGGAAAAATAACTGTCTCACAGTTTCACAGAGGGCTTGATCTAATGGGTATTAGCGGAATTCAAAGACTTTATTTATCTCTTCCTGAAATTGAATTTATCACTATACAATATCGTGACCCGGTCGACCCAACACGGGTTTGTTGGAGAACTTTCCAGGACGACATTGAGCAAGTTTTTACGACAAGAGTAAGTGAGATTCAAATAACTTTCTTGATGATCGGCAAAACATTTCATTGTGCAGGAATTAGAAAAATTTCCTTGTTTGTGTGTTGAAGCTCCTCCAAGGGAGGTGGAAGAATTATCACGTAAAGGAGCCAGGATTTGGAGTAAGGTTAACACTTCTATGCAGGACTTGTGCGAAGACGCAGTTCGAAAAGTCAAGGAAAAAGTATTGAGAAGACGAATATTGTTAAAACCTGTTTTTAGGGACTACGATAAGTAATCTTGTTAATTATTTAATGTATGAAAGGAATTTAAATTGGTAATATTAGGCACAATAATGGGCATGTTTCGCGCTCACAGATGAGGCAAAGCTTACTTTCGAATGGAATTCTCCTGTCAGATGAAGAACTATATGCTTTGGAGGAAAGATTCAATGATGATATGGGCTTCAATTATTATTGGTTTTTGACAGTAGCCGAACCTAAACCATATGAGGAACCCTTGGTAATTACCTCAGTTTGTCAAGTTTAGATAATAAAGTTTTGTTTTAGTACACAGGTTTTCTTGCCGACATGAAACGTCTCAATGCACCTAGGCCACCAAGAGCTATACTCAGAAAAGAAAAAGATATCGTGTTGATATTAGCTAAAATCAAAGGAAAAGTAGTTAGAGAACGTATAAGAGTCATGGAATTTTTAAGAGATTTCGATCGTTGCAACGAACAAGTCATAAAAAGAGAAGATTTTAGAAGGGGATTAGCCGTATGCCGATTTGATTTAACTGAGAACGAAATCGATACTTTATGTGATGTGTAAGATAGACTTCTTGTTGTTGTTTGTTTGATTGCTTTGCGCAGCAATGCTGCAATTTTTGTCTTTTGGCCATTAGCCATTCCAGACAGTCACGAAGTATATTTAGTTGGGTCTAAGTCATTAGACAGCACAAACAACCATGGCCAATGGTGAGATTCGAACTCGCGCCGACCGAGCGGCACGACATCCAAGTCGGCTAGGCTAACCGCTGAGCCACTCGGCGACCCACTTCTTCTTGTGATTTAGGTGATTTTTAGTTTTTATTTCCTAGGTTTGCGTCACCTATGCGTAGTGAATGCATCGATTTTAAACGATTTTCGGAGGTTATAGAAGAAGCTTTTACGCAATCTAATTTGGAACGGGCTCCTCAAATAATGCCTTTGCAACATATACCTACAAAGGATTGCGAGCGTAATTTCTTGAATTTCGATGAAAGACTTACGTTATCTGTTGCTATGCAAAAGTTATCTAAGAAGCCTGATTTGCAGATGAACTTGATGTCTATATTCGGGGTAAGAATTTTATTTTGTATCCAAATATGTTTTGCCAAAACTGTTTAATGTCAAATATATACAGGCTGTTACAAATTCGAGGCTCACCATTGGGATCTCGGAAACGGTAAGAGATACGAAGTCGGTTAAATTGGGGCAAAGTTGCGTATTTTTATGCTTAATAATAATCCGTTCTGAAAAATCTTCTACGATTTGTAGTTTTTGAAATATTCCCAAAAAACAAGAAAACGTAATTTTCTTTTTTATTTTTTTCTGAAGTTATTATTGCAGGGATCATAACAAAATTAATACATTATACAGGCACTTTTTTCAGCTCTTTACGATGATATCATTAGATTTTACTTAAAACGTTTCGTTTCGTTCTGACCATCATCAACTTCATTTTTTCTTATGGGCGCTACATTGGGTTTTAATACCATTGAATAGATTTATTTTTTCTGATGCTTTTTCATATATCACACATCCCTATTTAATAATTTGAAACAGCTGGAAATGCAAGAAATTGTTGAAAATAACACTGCAAAGAAAAATATGGTATGTAGTGAAAACAAAAACCAGAAAAGTTTGATATACCTTCGGAATTTTATTTTATATATCACAAAAGCTGATTTTAGTAAAATTTTAGATCTAAAAATGAATGTTACGTATCCAAGAAAATTAAAAAAATGTTTGTGGTCTTAACAACAACAATTCAGTAATAGCGAGCGAAATTTCCTTCCAACAGTATCCAGAAAGACAACTACAAAAGAGTCGATTAGTTGATTAGATTTGTAATTAAATTATACATTATTATTATTAAAAAGCTAGAAAATATCAAATTAAATTATGCGCATGTCTTTAGAAAACTCGTATCTTAAAAGATGTTACTGCTCGAGGAAATATTCTTTCCTGTAGTCTCATAATTTTAAACATTTTATAAATAACTATGAATTACCTCTTCTAATAATTCTTCATTCTCATCATCATTAAGGCGATCTTGATAATTCCTTCGAGTTTTATGAAAATATCCATAAAGTGCAATGTTCCATCTAACTTAATAATATTGTTCTGTGTGGATGGCATCTTTTTGGGTATTATGGGAAGTAAATTTATCTTGCTATTACTAAATTGTTGTTAGCACAATACATTTTTAAATTTCCAAGAATGAGAGATTTTTAAAGACACAATTTCTTGTAATACTTTCTTGCTTTAATCATAAAAATGTATAATTTAATCACGAAATAATTAAATACTGCGTTATCGTCATTGTTGGAAGTAAATTTCTCTTGCTATTACTAAATTGTTGCTGTCAGTCAGCACAATACGTTTTAAAAGTCTACGTCTTTCTTGGATTCACATCCTTCATTTTCATATCTAAAAATTTTTCAAAAATCTGTTTTGTGATAAACGAAATAAAACTCTGAAGGTATATCAAGCTTTTTTTGGTTTTTGTTTTCATTGCATACCATGTTTTTCGTTGCAGTGTTATTTTCAACAATTTCTTGCATTTCCAGCTGTTTCAAATTATTAAATAGGGATGTGTGATATATGGAAAAGCATCAGAAAAAATAGATCTATTCATTGGTATTAAAACCCAATGTAGCGCCCATAAGAAAAAATGAAGTTGATGATGGTCAGAACGAAACGAAACGTTTTAAGTAAAATCTAATGATATCATCGTAAAGAGCTGAAAAAAGTGCCTGTATAATGTATTAATTTTGTTATGATCCCTGCAATAATAACTTCAGAAAAAAATAAAAAAGAAAATTACGTTTTCTTGTTTTTTGGAAATATTTCAAAAACTACAAATCGTAGAAGATTTTTCAGAACGGGTTATTATTCAGCACCAAAATACGCAACTTTGCCCCAATTTAACCGACTTCGTATCTCTTACCGTTTCCGAGATCCCAATGGTGAGCCTCGAATTTGTAACAGCCTGTATGATTACCAAAATTTATTTACTTGAGACCAAATTCGCGACTTGGGCGTGGCTATAAGTTAATTTTGTTAATTTTTAAGGCCCTGTTTCATAAATGCAAGATAAATTTACTGTATAGTTTAATGCCTTAGTAACAATGGTTACAAAGATATTAAACTGTACAGTGAATTAGTAATAATGGTTACTAAGATATTAAACTGTAAAGAAAATTTATCTTGTGTTTATGAAACCAGATCAAAGACTTTTGTCTTATATTTATGCGTTATTTATAATTATGTCTTATTGATACTTAATTAACGCTTACTTGCTTTTTCAAGTTAAGAAACCTGTTTTTTATTTCGGGATTAAAGATAAATTGTTTCGTTAAGAAAATAGAATCCGAATAATCGATTCCGAAAATCCGAGAGACAGGTTGTGGTAGGTGTACACATGTATCAAATAATGACGTAACTTGTTGGTAAGTTTGTGCCTTATTAAAAGTTACGACCTTTAAGGAAACAAAATAAAGAAAAACTCAAACAGTGTGATACCGATAAGAGGGCTCTAATTCTGCTCTGTTATAAACTTGGGTACATTGTTTTATTTCTTATTATAAAGAACCTTTAACTACAGATTTAATTAAAACTCATTTTCCTATCTTATTTTTCTTCACGAGATTAATAATTATTCTTTACAGGATTATGATCGAACTAACTGTGGAACCGTTTCTCAAGAACTGTTTCTCAAAGCGTTATCTATAAGAGGCATGTATAATCTTATATCAAGAACCGAATTCGATATGATATGCAAGTGCTTTAGCTATGAAAGAGGATTACGAGATGAAGTCGATTATAGAGCCTTTATAAAAGCTCTCGATATTTTACATGCTACAGATAAATATAATCCATTCTAGACATTCATGTTAAATGTAAATATAAAGTGTAGAACCAAAATTAATTTATCAAATAAAGACATAAAAAATTAGAACAGTTATGTATTTCAATTAATTTAATTAATGATGACTTATTACGGCGGGTGAAAAATGACAAAAACGTATAAATTGTGTGATTTCTGAATGTCCTATCTATGTATCTAAGAGTTAGTTAAACAACGTTTAGGTAAAAAATTAATAAAAAAAAGTAGTAACATAAAAGTTATGGCTATTTCATTTTTTCTTTTAATGTCCAAACACTGCTGTCCATATTGTTGAGAGCCCTTAACGAATTAAAAGAAAACTAGAAAACAAGTTGATTTAGAAATTTATATAAATTCCTTTAAGTGTCAAAGTTAAGATAGTTTACCGTTTATTCCTATAGTGACAATTATGAAAACAATTGTTCCTATGTGTTGAATATGTTTTGGTTTTGATAAATTTTATTTAGTCTGAAATAAAGTCATTAGTGCCCGGTTGCACCAACTTTTTAAGCAGAGCTTAAATTTAAGTTATGGTTAGAATGTGACATTTACGTATGGTCAGTACAATGTCAAATACGTTCTGATTGACATTTAAAGTTCAACTTAAGTATCAATTAGAATGTGACTAAATTTTGTTAAATCTATAAATAATGTCATAGTCTAAATACTACTTAAATTTAAGCTCTGCTTAAAAAGTTGGTGCAACCGGGCATAGGAGTATTATTATTATTATTTAGTTCTACTGATAAAACTTTTTGTTGGGTACGTACCATATGTCCAAATAAATTTTTTTAAAGGTAGGTCATGGAAGATAAATTATTACATTATTTACATTAAAATAATGTCTAGTTCTTGAGTAGTTAAGTAAAATTGAAGTTTAATTTGCCACATTTTACAGCTTGATGTGTCACTAACTTCAAAAACTGTTTGGTGTTGTAGATTAGACATATAGCGTTTTCGATTGACCGCACTAGTGCGCACTCAGAGTATCTTCATCTCGTGTTATTACTTGAGGTTAAAAGAAGATGCAAATACACTGAGTGCAACCAGTGCAGATGAATCGAAAACGCTAATACATTTACATTTCCATGACCTACCTTTATCAAAAATTTAAAATTAAAAGTAACAGCAAACCATCACATTTGTAAGAAACATGTTTCCTTGGAAATGTGAAAACTATTATACTGTCACGATGTCATTATCTGGGAAAAGAAATAAAATTAAAATTCGTTTCGTAATTATTGCAATTGTGTGCATTTAATTATGTAGGATCAGCACCCATTAACAATTAGTAGGTCAGCCGCGTTACACATGCTCGCATTCCACTTATGCAAGCTCTGCGGAATGTAAGCATGTATGTTTACATGTGCTAATTAAGATTGAGACAATTAGAACGTTTGTAAGAAACAAATTTGGCAAGGGTTAATTGATGCTGACACCTTAAGAATTTTGTACCTTGGACCGAATCCCAGCTACCAGGACAAAAGAACCGATTGTGACGTAGATTTAGAAATGTATAAAAGGTAAGAGACCAACCCGCAAGTAGCAGTGAAAGTGTGGTAATTAAGCAGTGAAGGTAGTAGTAATTAAGTGGTCATGAAGTAGTAGTCAAGAGTAGAAGTAAGAAGTAGTAATTAATTAAGTGTCGGATAGTGATTAGTAAATTAGAAGTGCGTGGGAAAAGCCCAGTGAGTGACTCTACGAGCCAGAGCTTGCCTCTAGGGCCAGACCCTCCTCTAAGTTAAGTAATTAAGTTTAGAATTATTAAGTTTAAAGTTTAATTAAAGTTAAAAGACTTAGGGTGGGTTTACAGAAAGCAAATCAAATATTTAATTTCGAATTAAACTAATCATGACTAAGTTGCCATAAGAATTATATTGCGAACTGTCAAATTAACAACGTCATTAAAATTTGATTGCAATTAAATTTTCTGTAAACTGGCCCAATTGTGATCACTATTGTGATCACAATTGTTACTATGGGAATAAATCACCAGATAAATTTACTTGGAGGTGAATAAATCGGGCCTTAAAATAATTAAAGTTTAAGAGAAGTTAGAATAAAGTTTAAAAAGAGGACAGGCAAGGTTGTAATACGGTAGGTTCCACTTAACGATCAAAGTAGCGGTGGCATTGTTCCATATAACGCTCACAACGATCAGAACAATAATAATAGACACCTGGTGCGAGGCTAGGAAAGCGATCACATCGCCCATAAAATGAACCTGGGTTGGCATAAGACATCACACCGTTCCACTTCTCTCGCCGTTAAGACCAAATAATACGACGCTACATACTCTATAGAACATAAACATTGGATCCTTAAGTGGAACCTACCCGCGACCATGGCTTATCAGAAGGTGACATCAAAGAGTGTCAAAAAAGTGACAGGTATGTTTTTGTTGTGGCAAAGCGGGACATTTTAAAGAAGATTTCCCTTTCAAGGACGCAAAATGCCACAAATGTAGGCAGACGGGACACTTGGTGGTGATGTGCAATGGTCAGAAGCTGAGAAAAATGAACGATGTGAGAAAGTAGAAACAGTGAATACGTTAAACGGTAACAAAAATGGTCAGTTCGAGTTGAGACTAAGTGACCGCTTGTGTGACTTTATGGTGGACACTGGTGCACGAGTTACTATCATAAACGCTAAAACGTGTGAAGCGTTCGGCAGTTCAAATTTGCATGAGACGGATATGGTTCTGCGAGATTACAACGGCAATGATAAAGTTTTTGGGTGTGGTAAAAACTGCTGCAGCGTACAAAAAAAATCAAGCCCAAATCGATGTGTTTGTTTGTGACGAACGTAAATCGAACTTATGCGGTCGAGATGGGATTAAAGCATTGGGTATCGACCTAAATATGATTTTTCATTTGACAGTAAATGAAGTTCGGCTTGAGTCGTCTGTGAATTATTTACTGAAACAATTTGCGGACGTGTTAAAAGGCCAAGGCACATGTCGAAAAGCGGTTGCTTCGCTGAAGTTCAAAAGTAGCGTTGAACCGAAGAAGCTTTAGGCGAGACCGTTACCGTTTGCAGTCAAGAAACAGGTGGAGATGGAATTGGAGCAAATGGTTAGTAACGACGTATTAAAAACCCGTGGACAGTAGCGATTGGACAACGCCGATGGTCGTGGTTCCAAAGCCGGGTCGAAAAATTCGACCATGCTGGGATTATAAGGTCACCTTAAATCCGCAGTTGGAAATCCATCAATATCCCCTGCCGAGGCCGGGGGAACTGTATAACATACTGAATGGAAAGGAGAAGTTTTCGAAACTCGATCTGAAGAACGCATATCTGCAGCTACCATTCGATACTGCTGCACGTGAGTGTTTGACAGTGACTACGCACAAGGACTTATTCCAATTTACGAGGCTTCCGTTTGGTATTGCATCGCCTCCTGCCATTTTCCAACGTGTGAAGAAATCGAAGGAGTAGCCGTGTACCTGGACGACATTTTGGTAACTGCGCCAGATGACAAAAGGCATATTTCTCCCATCTCGAGAAATCTTTGAAACGCTTGCTCGACTATGGATTAAGAGTCAAACGCGAGAAGTACATGTTCCTAGCCAATGAAGTAACATTTCTTGGGCATATTGTGAATTGTCAAGGTATCCGTACTTGTCCATCGAAAGTGAAAGCAATTGTCGATATGGCTGCACCGGAAAATTTATGTCAGTTACGTTCATTCTTGGGTATGGTGAATTACTACGGCAAATTCATTTCTCGATTGGCTACATTGACTGTTCCATTGAACGAGTTATTGCGTAAAGGCATGCCATGGACGTGGTCTAAACGTCAGGACCACGTCAGGACGATGCGTGATACGATGCGTTTACTGAAATAAAGAAAATGCTCGTGTCATCGAAAGTTTTGGCGCACTATGATAAAAAAAAGTGTACCTAGCGACTGATGTATCTGATTACGGCTTAGGTGCAGTTCTTTTTCAAAGAGACGGAACTAGGAATCAGTGATAGCATATGTGTCGAGGACGATGAATGACACGGAGCGTAAGTACGCTAAGATAGAAAAGGAAACGTTGGGCATCATGTTTGGACTTGAGAAATTCAATCAGTATCTCTACGGAAGGACATTTGTGCTTCAAACTGATCATCAACCACTAGTAAAGCTATTTGGGACGAAAAATCAAATTCCGAGAGAGGCGGCACGAAGACTGAAGTTGATGGCATATAATTATGAAGTAGAATACTACCGTACGAACGATTTCGGTAATGCTGATGGATTGTCTAGGCTTCCTCAACCGGTTATTGAAGTAAGGGTGGACGAAGTGACAATTATACCGGATGAAAACCTCTCTGAGCTTCCAGTGATGGTAAAAAAAGGTTGCTGTGGCTACAAAGACAGATGCTGTACTTAAAAAGGTACTAAAATTCATGCAATAAGGTTGGCCAAATGATCTAAAACTGGATGACGAATTGCTTAAACCTTTTTTTAATCGACGATCGGAGTTGAACTTATACCGTGGCTGTATTATGTGGGGTGTACGTACAGTTATACCAGAGAATTTGAGACGTCAAGTGCTCGACACAATTCATACTGCGCATTCAGGTGTAATTAGGATGAAGTCATTGGCAAGAGTCTGGTGGCCGAAGCCTGATGATGATATTGAAACGCTCGTGCGACATTGCGCCTTGTATCAAACGGTGGGGCTGAACGAGCGTAAGGTGTCACTTCATCCGTGGGAGAGACTAGAGCGAGTGTGGCAGCGTATCCACATCGATTTCTGTAGGCTATTTTGGGACAGCATGTGGTTGATAATAATTGTGGATGCTAAGTCAAAGTAGCCGCATGTAGTTGAGATGAGAAGCACAGAAGCCAGCAGAACGATCAATGTTTTAGATCGTATTTTCACAATTCATGGACTTCCAGAATAGATTGTGAGCGATAATGGAAGGCAGCTCGTGGCGAAGGAGTTCGAAAATTTCTGTGCTTCGCACGGAATTGTACATAGACTACCAGCGCCATACCATCCTCAGAGTAATGGAGAGGTGGAACGGTTCGTACAGACGTTCAAGAGTAGTCTTCGCAAGGCCAAAGAAGCGAAAGAACACAGAGAACAAAACAAGCTGTGCGGAAGTTCTTGGTGCAATATCGAGTTATTAATAGGTAGTCTAAAATAAAATCAGTTTTTTTATGCGCGTTAGTCGACCAAGCGGAGACGGCATATCTTTTCCGCGAGCTTCGATGCAGTAACGCATTGTTCGGTTCCGTGCACTCGCAGCGTCGTCGGGCTCGCCCACTATTATCTATGGCATTGTATACTGCTTACGACCCCATTCTTGCCAAGCGTACGCTCGTGATAAATTAAACTGATTAAAAACAAGACTCTCTAGTTATTAAACATGCTGCAACTGGCAGAACTTCGAGTGAAATGCTGTTTTCACGTCAAATACGGACATTACTGGATTTGTTGAATCCAGTGAACAACTGCGTGGTCGCAGCAGACAAAGAATGCGAGAAAAAATACGCTGAGTGAATGAAACGTACTTACGAGAGTTTGGCGAAGACCAAAACGAAGTCATTCGACGCCAGACAAAAGGTGTTTGTTCGAAACTATCGTGAAGGACGGTGGAAAACAAGACAAGTAATTCCATGTATCGTGTGAGAACACCACGTGGATCCTGGATGCGACACTTAGATCAGATGAAACCAGATGAAACTGTACCAATAGACGATATCCATGAAGAAGCTGAGGCAGAATATAGAAAATAGAACAATGTGAAGTTCAACGTTCGAACGCGAGTTCTGCGAAATTGGTGGAAATCTTTGATGAAGACAGTGCGAGGACTGGTGATCTCACTGTGGACGTTCACAACCATGGATCGAGGCTTCAGAAGAATGGTGGACCGGTGTGACGTTCAACGAGAGTGCGGAAGCCGATACAAATTCTTCACTTGTGATATAAGTTTTAATAGGACAAGCTTAGGAATTTTTGCTGAATTTTATTAAGTTAAGAAAACGTTCTGATATGGTTCTCTTGCCAGAGCATTAAACTTTTGTGATCGAATCTTATTTTCGAAATGACCCTCAAATTGAAGGCAAGTGGCACTATTCTATTCAGGACTGCTTCCATGAGCTTTCTTAAAAATATCCGAATCTTTCGCTTCCTTATGACAAAATTCGCACGTCCTTGAATTATGGTGGTTAAGCTTTTTCGATAGACAGGTTCTGTTTTACGTTAATAGAGTGGACGTCCCAAAAGGAAGTAAGGAAAACGTAAGGGAACAAGTGCATGAATCGCCAAGTCAAATAATGGGAATTAACAATAATCCTCGTATGCTCTTCAACGTCAGCAAATGAATTTTACGTAGAATCCAAGCCCGTTGCGATGAAATTGGTGGATATTTTGATTACCTATTATGATTTTACTTTGAATTTTGAAAATTTTTTTTTTTTAAATTATGACATTTCCTTCGATAAATGTGAAGTTACGACACAGCATAACCAGCATGGAAACTGTTTGTCGGCACCTTTGATTTGGCGGGACAAGATTTTTTGACCTTGGCGCCATTTTATGGATGGATCCACCAGTGCCGCAATAAAAATATTTTTGATAATCGAATTATTTAGGTTATTTTGATAATCGGATGACAGATTATTTTTAATTTGAATTATCCGATCACTACTTGAAAGCCTAGAGTTTTAAGTTTACTCAGTGCACCCCAGCATGCATAATCGAAAGCACCTATTATGCTGCTAATTACACGAGACACCACTGATTGTATTCGTGCAATTTAAGGGCGCATTCGACATAATGTCGATGCACGCAATGAGCAGAAGTGTGAAGTAGAGCGACTGCGTTTCAGTGCATGTAAGAGTGAGAAAAAGAAACCTCCGTGCGTCCAGTCGAATACAGGTTAGACAGATTATCCATCCGGAATATGGCGGCTCTGTTTGCGCAGGAAATTTTCCCGCCAAGGAGAGTGAACCTGCTGTAAGTATTTACGCTGTGGTTACGATATACGCCAGTTTCAAGCAAGGCTGGTTCACAACTGAGAATTCACAGCCAACCACGAGGAGAAATTAAAAAAAGGCACGTTATTAACTAAGTGGGGGAGGGAACTGTTGTGTATTTGTATTCAGTTAGTCGGCGTTGATGTCAAAAGCAAAAAAAAACCAATAAATGTTTGCTTTTTCCAAAACGTGTTTCCACTTCTGATCCTGAAAGATTTAATTATAAAAGATGCAACAGTAACAGTAGTTTCCAAGCGACGCACAGTGGGTTATTTTCAGTATCTAACTGGACAAAATTAATAGCGGCTAGAAAAATTGACAAATTATTAACCAATTATAGATATTCGTATTCGCAATGATCTACAGATTCCAAATATATAAAAATATATAGGGTGTTCTGTTTAAAATAAGAAAATTGACATCACTTCCGGCGAAACCGGAAGTTTTACAGTGGTCAATAGTATGTCGGAAAATTCATTTTTTTGTTTAATTTATCCCTTCCAAATTTCATGTAAATCGATTAAAAAATAAAAATTCTACAAGGGTGAACACATTGCGTGAGTCATTCGGTATAGTGTATTTATTTAAGGACAAAAAACATAAGAAATTTGCCGTATGACTTAAAGCTTAACTAACTTAAATATTTAGCTCTTGTTCTTGTCTAATGTCCAGTTGCACCAACTGTTTAAGCAGAGCTTAAATTTAAGTGGTGTTTAGACTATGACATTATTTATAGATTTAACAAAATGTTAAGTCAGATTCTAATTGATATTTAAGTTGAAGTTTAAATGTCAATCAGAATGTACTTGACATTATACTGACCATACGTAAATGTCACATTCCAAACATAACTTAAATTGAAGCTCTGCTTAAAAAGTTGGTGCAACCGGGCATAAGTCCTTCAAAAATTGTTGATTCCTGTTAGAAGTGACAATTTGGTGCACCCTGTATATCACAAAACGCAAAATTGCACAAAAATTTTATTCCGGGTTTAATAGAGATATGTGTACAGCTTAAAAAAGGGTAAATAATTGTCGCAAATTTATGACTTCTTATTCAAATATTGCAATTTTATAAATGTTTATAGCTCTTCTACTATTAAAATTAATAAAATAAAATTACCTTGATAAAAAGCTATATTTAGTACCTTATTGATTTTTTAAAATCAGTTTCTTCAAAATAAAATATTTAAAGTTGCTAGAAACTTCTCAAAAAATACATGCGTTTCACAGCAATAACTTTGACGTTTAGCTAAGATCTAACAATAGTTTCAGGTAACACGTAATGTGAACATCTAGGTATCTAAAAACAACGAAATTTTGAAGAAATCTCAGAAAGTCATATTTTGACTTATGTCTTTCTAGATACTGAAAATAACTCACTGTGTGACGTGACGTCATTTCTACTATTCGGTAAATTATCACTTTGACCTTTACATATCCTACTTCAATTTTAATGCAAATACACAGGTAATAAACAATAATCAATGTAAAACAAAATTGAATGAAAGTTTACTTTGCGTAGCAGTGTAACGTATATTCTCAAATTCACGGAACTTGAGCTCTGCGTCATCAATCATCGAAGTTACAACCGACAAATATTTCAGTATTATTTCTTTGTCAACGGTGAATAAGAAGAAAGAATAGAGTTATGCTTTTTGTGTCTGATAATGCAACGCCAGACGCGTTTTATTTATGACGCAGAGCTCTTTTCTAATGAAAACAATAATAACAGACTAACCGCGATCACCTAGAGAAAAGGTGATGTCACAAACGAGCCGTTTCTGCTTAAAACATGACAACTTTAAAAGCCTATTTCTCCGTTATTTATCAATGAATTTTAAAATTGTTACACCAGTCAGATATTTTAGTCTATATTTTATTATGATTTAAGAAAATATCTATTTCGAAGATGAGTAAACTTCTCCATTTTTCCTTATTAATTTCAGCGGTGGTCGTAAATTTATAAGAAACTGAAACTTTCTTATTATTGGGTTTTTGTTTCAGATTTTCCGAAAACGAGACAATAAAAAAGTTATTTATTAAAATGATAACCTACTACCCTGGAACTACGTCACCGGTGAAGAATGTTCAGTTTTGCCTAAGAAGTATTCATCCTTGTATTTCAGTTGTCTCACATATCAAATTTCAACCCTCTATCTTAAACCGTTGCAGGGATATTTAAGAAAATATACTTTTCAAGTTGTACATTTAGGAAGTTATACCTCAGAAACGAAAAACATTTGGGTTTAGATAAATTAGGTTAAACACAATATTTTGATGTCCTTTATACGTGGTATAATAAAATTATTGCCACCTTAATTGATAACGTTCTTGTCTGGTATTAATATAGTTTCTTGATACAGTTCCGGAATGGAAATTTTCCGTGCTTTGCTGCAACCAGTGTCAACCTGCTTGGAAATCCTACTCCAGCTTCACTTGAATTAAGTGAAATTCTCCGTCAGCAGATTCCGAACGATTATTTCTTTCTTCACCAGTGATCAAAATCGCTCGATCGGACGGCAATACAACATAGCATTCGCGTTTTGGGGGGCTGCGAGTTGTCGTATTCTTTAGCCAAACAATCGATTGTCACAAACACAAACAAAATGTCTTTATTAATAACAATAATACAAGGATGTTAATATCTCAAAACGCCTCGTCGTTATGTGCACGGTATGTCCACGGGGATGAGTTCGCAGTTGTCCTGGTGCAATGGTCGCAGGTGGAGGGCGTGCTGAACCGGATTCCTCGGCGGAGTGGTCGTTGATAAGCCGTGTGCTGGGTGACGTCTTCTGACCGGACGGGCTTCTTTTATGGCGTCGGGGGAAGCGGTGAAACGGCACGGCATATTCTGCTGACGCGTTTCAGTGCCCGACGAAGCTGGGTGGTCGTAGGTGTTTGACGGACGTGGAAACCAGGATATCCCGGCCTTACGGCTGGCTTTGGTTAGGAGTCCAACCTCGCGGCTGGCTTTTGGAGAGGAGGTCCAACTTTGCAGCTGGGTTTGGTCAGGAGGTTCCAACTTTGCAGCTGGCTGGGGAAGGAATGATCTTCGAGCTGCTCTGCACGCGTTTATATAGCTCCGGCATCCATCTTGTAGAAGGGCTGAGTGTGATGTGGAAGGGAGTTAGAGCTTGGTGCGTGGCAATGGTGTAGAAATGTGCCGCAGGTGGCGCTGTGGTCGCTACAGGGTTATCCACCTTCGCAACGTACCTATCGAATCACTCAAGAGTGGGAATAATGGCAGGATGCCTTGTCAAACCAGGACGAGAAAGGTCGCGTGACGTTTGGAGATGAAATCCACGGCAGCAAAATTTTCCTGAGACAGTGTTCCAAATACAACTGAGCATCCATACTCGTACTGGTCACAAAACTTTAGTGACAATGTCCCGTCTTGCGCGATCGCCAACCATACCGTCATCTTCTTTGGAAATTTTGATTTATTAGGCTGTAACATAGCTTCCGTAGTAGGTGGCTGACCTGGCACAATGGAAACATACTGATTGGCATCACAAAAGTCTTTCTCATCACTGTTAGATAATAATTGTGGTCATGGAAAAAGTCCCCGATGGGAATGTTTTGGCATTTAGTGGTTTTAGCTTTCGGCATGCTTATAACACGGAAACTAATGCCTAACTGCCTTACTGAAACATGGTCGTACGAGTCCATGTTTTGAAAATTGGGGATGCATTTAGTGTCCAAGTTGAACGTTTATTAGCCATTGTTGTTGTTTTTACCCGACGCACCCTCAATCTTCAAAACATGGAGTCGTGCGACCGCTTTTCCTCTGTGTGCATCCTCGCCAAATGTATGCGAATAAATCGGCTGGATTCTATAATTTTATGTTTTACTGTTATTACTAAAGTACTTATTGTTTTTTTCTCACATTTGAAAATTAAGGAGTTACAAAATAAGCGCGGCATCAACAGTTAGTAAATAAAAACTTGAAATATGCTTTATAATTTATTAGGATATTAAGTACTTTATAAAGGCTTGCACAAATGTAAGTATTTAAGTATTTTATATTATTTTGGAACTGATTTTATCAAGTCTACTAAACGATAAAGCTCCACCGTAGCCTGCGTCTCCTATTCCTCTTGCTACACCAATACCAATTCCTTTTCCAACATTAGCCCCTACTCCTATAACTGTAGGAACTGCAATACTTTTGATACCTCCGGAATATGACAAAGCGTCTCCGTAACCTAATCCTCCTTCAACATCTCCTATTCCCACGCCCCCAACATTTACGCCGACACCAAGAAGTGCCGGTCCACTTTTAAGGACATTTGGCTCTCTACGGACTACTGCGTTAAATCCATTCAATTTATCAGCAACATAGGAAACAACACGGCGGCTACCATCTGGTTCTACCAAAGAGTAGCTACCCTTAACTACGTCTCCATCACGAACTTCTACTTGCTTTTTGCTATCACCAGTTTTGCTGTCTTCCACGCCATATTCAAATGAATATTTTGGATATGCGTACACATCTACTCCTTTAGTAATTCCGACGCCTACGTTCGAGACTAAGCCAAGGGGTGCAATGCCAAGTCCAGTTTCAATTTTGTTTTGTATTCCTACATTTCCCAAACCGAGTCCAATGCCAAGTCCAGTTCCAATATTATCTTGTAATCCTACGTATCCAGCGCTTGCCACTGATACCGTGGCAATGAATAAAATAGCCTGGAATAAATAGAGGCATTGTACTGTAACTAAATAATGTTCTGCGTTGTAATAATTATGCTTAAAGTTGTTATCATAAGAGAAGAGCTCGCGTCACGTCTGGTGTTGCATCATCAGACATAAGAATCATAACTCCATCCTTTTTTCTCATTCACCATTAATAAAGAAATAATACTGAAATAATTGTCGATTGTAACTTCGGTGATTGATAACGCAGAGCTCAAGTTCCGTGATTTTGATGTTATTAAAGCGACCTACATATAATATCAAACAAACAAATGTTAATATTTGTACGGGAGTGCGTTCTTGTTGCACATAATCCACTTAATTATAAAGCAAATAAATTTATTTCTTAAAGGTCATTTTTTATTAAATGCCAATCTGATCAATCTGAGATAACGTGACTTTCGACCACAAGTGGCAAAGATGATTCACGAAAATGAAAAGGAGAGAGCTACATAAAAGTTAATTAATAGTCGACCAATCGGTATATATAATAAAAAAATGACTATACATGCGTAGACATTGTACAGGGAGTTCGTTTTCTTGAGAACAATGTGCAAGTTTTTTTTAATTTTTGGGAAGATTATGTTTGAGAAATTTGTTGAAGTAATCCTACATCTAAAGGAACTGTTTTCAAGATACGAATATTTGAAATGAAAAATATCTGAATTCAATATCTAATTAATGGAGAACAAAATTAAATATTGTTGTTATTGTCAACCGATGAAAAGTCCATTGGTTTTACGGTTTTGTGTTGTTGATTTCATACTGAATATTACACATTACCTCACAGTTTTACACAATATTAGACAATAATATACTTTGTATTAAAGTAGACACGTGCATATGCAATTAAATGCAATAAATATAAGGTTATTGTTAATTCTTTTCTACATGTAATTAAAAATAATCTCTGTCCACAATTACTTAGATTATTTTTTAATTATTTCTGAAACCACAGTCTCCTTTACTATATTTAGATTAAATATCTGAGTTTGCTTTGGATGATATGAGGCAGTTTTCACTGATTTGCGGACATGTTTCAGGTAAACATGAATATTTTTGTACATTTACTTGATTTAATGGAGGAATTATTTATATGTAAGTGAAAGTATTATTATTAATTTTCAATTTCAACAGCAATAAATATTTTTTAAGGAATGATTCTGAGAAAGTTTACAATTATTTATTCTTCCGTTTCATAAAATTTTTGTTATCTGCATTTCAAAACAGATATCTCAGCAAATATTAGAACAATTTATAAAATATGTATACAATCATTAAACGATTTTTAGCACCCGTATAATAGCCAAGTCAAAGGAGGATACAGAAGGATGTGGTAAAGATGCAACAACGTGTGGGAACTTCTATTTTAGACGAAAAATTTAAGAGCAAAGTTTCTTTGAAACCCCAATTTATCTGAAGTGTCTCTTTGAAATTTAAGTGATATAAACAATATGTATAAGATAAGCATTGTATTATTTAAAATTAATAACATACCTGTATGAACATGATGAGAGAATGAACAAATCAAACTGTATGATAACATGCTCAGTAATTTTAGTCCTTTTATACTCTTACTAGCTCACTTCACCTACAACAAAATTTTGCAATAATGGGTGGGAAAATTTATTCATTTATTTATAAGAGTCCAGACCGATAGAGGTATTAAGAAATTAAAGTAACAAAATTAACAATTTTACAGTAGCAACGTAATTTTTTAATAACTAAACCACTCTCTATTATTTTTACATCTACGCAAGAATTCACTGCCTTACATTAAAGTTTATTTCAATGCTTGAAATTAACTTGAAAACATAGTTTTTCTAGTCGCTCATCGTTGTTAGCATTACATTAGATGGTCGATGTTTTGAGAGGACGATCTTGTTTTTTCACATGTTTTGTTTCTAAAGTAAGGTCTTTTTTGACTCTCTTTCGGATGCATTTATTCATTAACGTATTATTTGTTTTTCAGTGTCTAGCGTATTTTACAGAACGAACTATAAAAACTTTTTCAAGAAGAATAATCGTTTATAATTGGACGCCTTTACGTAGAAATGGACCAACCCATAAAGCTAATTTTGAGAAAAACGTACTTAAAGTTTCAAAACGATAAAAATTTCTGGACGAGAGCTATATGAAATGCGTTATCCTCGTTTAGCACTCACCATTAATACTACTCATACTTGTTTCAAAATTAATTAATTAATGCCTTGGGTCATTTTTGAAAAATAATGACAATCCAAAGTTCACTTTTGGTTTGGTCCTTTCCTTGTTTATCCCAAAATTAATATATTCAGAGGTGTAGTCGGATTCTACATAAATAAAGTCGACCTTTCTCTTCTCAATGGCGACACGTAATTTTTTTTACATCTTTTGTGGATTGGTCCGTTTCTGCGTAAAGGCGCTCAGTTATGAGTAGTACACTGTGATTCAGAATTGTCTCACGATATCTTCAGGGTGAATAGAACATCAAAAAATAAGGTCACCTTTTTATATAATTTTTTTTCCAAAAGTCAATAATAAGGGAGTTATAATCCCCTGAAAGAGGGATGAAACGAATTTTTCTTTTGGCAATATCTTTTGGATCCTTTAAGTTGTCAAACTAATATTTGCTACTAAGATATAAGGCACCTAACTGGGTATTTATAACGTATTTGTCGGATCCTCCCTCCTTTTAAGGGGTAGTTTGAGGGGATGATCTTCGGTACTGTATAGTAACGTAATGCAATAGGTGTATGCTAACTTTTAAACCTCTATTACTCGAAAACGGTACGGTTTATCGAAATGCAACAAGAGAGTCTTTTTGTGCCAAATAATCCAAAGAATATTCTCTTCGTAAAATTTTGATAAAATAGTAAAAAATAAAAAATTAGGGATAAAATACCGAGAAGTCACCCCCTAAAACTACCCTTTAAAAAGGAGGAAGCATCTAACAAATACGTTGTAAATGCGCAGTTAGGTGCCTTATACTTGAGTTTAAAATATTAGTTTAATAACTTAAAGGATCCAGAAGATATTGTCAATGAAGCAACGTTTTTCACCCCCCTTTCAGGGCTTACAACTCCCTTATTATTCACTTTTGGAAAAAAAAATTATATTAAAAGGTGACCTTATTTTTTAATGTTCTATTCACCCTGAAGATATCGGGAGACAATTCTGAATCACCGTGTATAATTTGAGAAAAATTTTAATTATGTAAAATATGTATATTCCCATATTTGTGTGGAAAAATTATATCTCTGGGACCCTCTCACTAAAAAGGAATTCATGCTGTGTGTTCATAGTCATAGAGGCTATGCATCACAAAGAATGCCAAAATGGAGATGCCTATGCAAATACAATTCAAAATTTAAAAACTGCTCTGGAGGAAAAACGCCCACATTCTTATTCGCAAATTATTGCTGCAAGGCAAATGTCGGATTCATAAGGCATACAAAGTCCAGCAGATCGTCAATAATTGTTAGTTTATTTAAGGCTTCCACCTTATATCCCTGTCAGAGTTCTTCTTATTCAAAAACTTAAAAAAGCATCTCAGGGGAAAACGTTTTACATCTGCTGAACTACTTAGGCCCAGTTTTACAATCGTGGAACAAGGACGGAATAACTGTTTGCCGAATATCCTTTAATGTTCCTTCATATCTACGTCACACCTACGTCACGTTATTCTAAGAAAAATGCTTATCCGACGATTGTAAAATCGAGGCTTAAAGAAGATGTTGAACAATATTTTGCAGAATTACCGAAAAATATTTTTTCTGAGGGTATGGGATAATTACAAAAAAGATGGAATAAGTGTATAAGTGTTGAAGGAAGTTACGTAGAAAAATAAAGGGCTGTTAATGTGATACTTAATTTTTTCATGTAGATAGATAAAAATATAAAAATAAAAATACGCCCTCCTATATTAAATCTTGAGTTTAAGTTGTTCTTTTTCTCTATGATTTTTGTTTTAGTATTTATTTGTTTCGTTCGCAACAAAAATAGTTTCCTCTAAAAATTTATTACCAAATAAGAAAAGTTATTACCAATAATAAATTTTCTTTAATTAAATAAATTGTAAAAATAAAAATTGTATTTTATAACTGAGATTTGCTTTTGCTAGTATTTGTCACAATTTGGAAGTTAATTGCTTTTCTTCATTAACGTAGGTTTCTTTCCACGACGTCTCATCGCCCTATCGCAAATGTCTTGGGAAATAAAAATAGCTTGGCAGTGAACAAATCAGGATAATCGAAATAACAGATAACAGATAACTTACTTTGTGCGACGCAAATAGTTTTCAGTTTATTCTTTTGACTGATATTTTAAATACCTGGGTGCTTACAAATTTTTAACTTATTGTTAGATTAATAGTAGGGGAAGCTGATGTAATATCTAATTCAACGAAGTCAACTAGGACTGTACACTACAATTTCTTGCGAATTTCATCATGCATACCTACTCTTAATTAGGTTAACACAAGTCGCACCGTTGCTAGATTTTATTAAATTTGTCATGGATTTACGTACCTAAGAGTGAATTTTACGTTAGTATACTTTCGAAGTCCATCGAATGTGAATTGCTTCACATATATCACTCGAGATTATCTGGTGCTAATATATTTTCAATCGACCTGCTGCGTGGGAAATCGTCAAGCGATTCTAAACAAAAAAGAATACGGATATCCCTTTGTAATCGCATGTGTGTTTTGGTGTGTGATCAAAGAAACTTGGGTAGTAATTAATTCTTTGTTGAACGCAGTAATAAGTTTAAAAAAGTACTCGTACATACATATTTGTATGTTGATATTTGGAAAATAAATTTTGGAATTAATTCGGAAGTGAAGTATACATACATATAGTAATAGAAATAAATAAAAAATTTTTTTTTAATTTTAGAGAACTCGAGCTTATTTTTATGTACAGAGTGGATCAATTTCGATGTCTTTTATGGGCATCTCTTTAACTATTACAGATAGAAAGAAACTAGTAGTCTCGATGTCTTTTTTAAAGATACGGTCAATAGTGTAAACAAAAATTGGCTACCTTCTTTTATTTTCGAGTTATAAGCAAAAATTGTGACTTTCGTCTTTCCGTCAATCGCTCATATCTCGTTTATTTTTACAAATATTAAAAAAACTGTTCGAATACAATTCAGTGGTGTAGTTGATTTTTTGATATTTTAGTTAAATTTTCGAGTTATAACATAAAGTTATATTTTTTTAAATGGAAATCATAGTAGGCAATGCCATCATTAAATAGGGAACAAAAATACAGTGCAATCGAAAATGATTGAGCGTCCTTCAAAAATATGTACTAATTTCGATATGAAAAACTCGTAGAAAACTAATTAAAAATTAATAAACAAACTGTGCGCAACATATGAATGCTATTGAGTATTAAAAAATGCGAAAATTCTCTAGGCCGAAGGTAGTTTTGATTACCTTTGGGTATTTATTTTCTCAAGAACGTTCAATCATTTTCGATCGTATTGTATATGTATATTTTGTTGGGTTTATTTCTTACAATTAATAAAGTGTGTCTTTTAAATCTGTCGTCGAAGTTGGCCATGAAAATTTCATTGTGATTTAATTTGACGTTTGAACTTGTAATTCCTAATCTTGCTTTCGAGGTTTCGAACTCAACAGTACGATAGGACACAAGAATGTAATCTATTGTAATAAAACGAAAAACGACAATAAAATATGAGAGCTGTTGTAACAGTGAAAACAGATAATAAGATAATAATTTTGAATTGTCAAGGGTTTGTTTATTATCTACCTACTTATATTTCAATATTCTTTAATTTTGTACTTTTCATTTGTGCAATAAATTTCTTATTTTTAGTCCATTATCCCTTGAAATACATATTTGATCAAAAAATGTGTTTTAAACTTAAATATTAAAAGAAGTTATATAAAGAATTTCGAATTCGACCAGACCACGTGAATGCCCGTTCTCTCTTTTTACGCAGCCTACAACTGTCAAAAAATATTTGAACAATACAGGTTGAGTCATTAGTGCGTATTCGGAAAATAGGGACTTTATTATTGCATATTCTTAAAATCCGTTTGCGCTGTGACTTAGACAAGATATAGCTGCATGATTTAAAATTAGTTACAATTATAAAGGGTGTTTCGTCTGGATGTGCCAAACCAAAGATATATTTTAAAATGGAACACCCTGTATATTATGGTCTCATCCGATTCGTCTTTAAGAATAGAACACTTTTTTATAAGATGATTACGTACCTGAATCTAAGGGTTTTTGAGATATTGGCATTTAAACGCAAAAATACCGTGCCCTTTGATACATTGTAAATAAGTTGTTTATTAAAATTTAATTTTAAAATTTTATAGGAGTATTACACGACTTATTAGCTACAGAAAGCAATGCTCGTTTTGAAAATATTCCTATTCATTTTTACAGGGTGAGTCGTAACACGTATGCCTATTTTACTCCAATTTTTTAAATGCAACACCCTGTATATTGTTACTGATTCTGATACATTGTTCATTAAGCTTTTCAGTAATATGCGGTTCGGTATACGTTATACTTCGAATTTCCATACAATAAGGCCCCAAATTCGATTGTTTAATGCACTTTTTCTCGGCACCCACCGTATTATTTCGCTTACAAATCATTCATTTTAGCTTAAAGTTGTTTTAAAAAGTTGTATCCAGTATGATTGGAGTTTTTAGCTAGATAGATTTGAGTATTAATTAATAAAATAAATTTTTAAGACAATGATTTAAAAAAAGTGTTATTTACTGACGAAGCCACGTTCCATAATAACGGTATGATAAATAGACATAATTTTCATTATTATTCTGATGAAAAGTCCCACTACTTTAGAAAATATAATCAAAGAAGATGTTCTGTTAACGTGTGGGCAGGGATTTGAATAATTATGTGATTGGACCGTCTTTATGGACGGGAATTTAACATCAGAAAAGAATTGAGATATTTAAGCAATTATTTATTCGAGCTCATCGAAGACATTCCTCTCGCTTTAAGAAGAGATGCTTGGTTTCAGCAAGATTGAGCACCTCCACATCATGCTGTTACACTCAGGAGATATTCCAAATAAGTGGATAGGTTGCGGTGGACCTTTCCATTGGCCATCACGATCTTCTGACTTAACTTCACTGATTTTTTTTCTTGTGGGGTTATATCAAGGAAAGTGTTTATCGAGAAATAACAGTCGACATCGAAGATTTAAAAAATCGTATCAAAGACGTATTTGCCACGATTAGTGTGGAGATGTTGGAAAATGTTCACAAATCCACTCAAGACAGGATACGGTTAACACCAAGGGCAGCACTTTGAACATTTGCTAAATTAATTATTGTTATGATGTGTAAATTACGTTTTATTCATGTTCATATTTTTTTTTTCATTATTACCTTGAATTAATTAATTTTGAATAAAATAATAGAGTACTGTAGATAAATAAATACTTATTATTAATTATTAACTAACGAAAACTTTAATAAGATGGCATACAACTTTTTATAAAGTAATTTTAAGTTAAAATGAACCATTTGTAAGCGAAATAATATGGTGGGTGCCGAGAAAATGTGCATTAAACATTCATCGAATTTGAGGTCTTATTGTATGGAAATTCGAAGTGTAACGTATACCGAACCGCATATTACTGAAAAGCTTAATGAATAGTGTATCCGAATCAGTAACAATATACAGGGTGTTGCATTTAAAAAATCGGAGTAAAATAGGCATACGTGTTACGAATCACCATGTAAAAATGAATAGGAATATTTTCAAAACAAGCATTGCTTTCTGTAGCTAATAAGTCATGTAACACTCCTATAAAATTTTAAAATTAAATTTTAATAAACAACTTATCTACTATCATAAATAAAGAAGTTATGTCCGATTTTCGAAAATCGCAATTTTTCGTTTTTCTCCGATTGTGAAGAAACCGTTCGAGATATTTCAAATTTCTTAACAGATTATTAATCAGCATGAAATTTGGCAACTTTGCCTCCATTTAACCAATTCTCTATCTCTTATAATAAGCGAGATCCCCATGCTGGCCCTCGAATTTCAATCACCCTGTATAGGGTGTTCCATTTAAAAAAAAATATAATTTTGGTTTGGCACATCCAGATGGAACACCCTGTATAATTGTAACTAATTTTAAATCATGCAGCTATATCTCATTTAAGTTACAGCGCAAACGGATTTTAAGAATATGCAATAATTCTTAGCCTATTAATTGTAAGAAATAAATCCGACAAAGTATATATTTTTGAAAGCAGAAGAAATTTCTCTATTTAATGATAACATTGCCTACTATAATTTCCATTAAACAATTAAAACTTTATGTTATAACTCGAAAATTTAACTAAATATCAAAAAATCAATCACATCACTGAATTTTATCCGAGAAAGTGTCCTAATAATGTTAAAACAATTATTAACAGATATCTATAAAAATAAAGAAGATATGCGTGATTGATGAAAAGTGGAAAAATGGCAATTTTTGCTTATAACTCGAAAACAAAAGAAAAAAGTCAATTTCTGTTTATACTATTGACTACCTCAAAAAAAGGGGTCGAAACTTGGCAACACCAACATCAAAGTGTTGCCTTAAATACGATGTTATTTACAGAAAACAGAAATTTTGCTTTTAAGAAACACATTGCGTTTCTAATAAATAAATATTATTTGCTTCTGTTTCTTTTTTGTTTAGTACGACAATAAAACAACAAATATGCTTTTTTATGTAAAGATATTTTTTTATTATACCTGAATCAAAATCCCTGTTTTTAAAACTAAAAAGCGTGCGAAAATGAGCGATTAAAGCACGCCGTGTTTTAAAGTTGCCTAGGGAACAACACATACAATCTCCACGTTAACGATTCAAAATGCGATCCACAGGCAACTTTGCAAAATGAATTTAAATTTTAATGTCGTTCTAATTTTCACATTTTAGCGCAGGTATAATAAAAAAAATCGCATAGTACACGTGCATAAGAGCCTTTAAAGCACTTGCGCCGTTAAAAGTACTCCGCTGCGCGTCGCGCTTTTAAACCCGCCGCGCGTACTTTAAAGGCTTTCTTATGCACTTGTATTATAAGATAGTATTTAAAACAATTAAATGTGAATTTCAGTCTTTCAGAAATATAAATTTCCATATGTTGCGGATTTTATGAAAGGCGTATTTTGCTATAAAAAATGGCAAGATGCAAAATATATAAAATCAGTTCTTTTTATTTTTTAAAAATTAGTATTTATTTTAATTGACCCATTTTAAACGCTGGACTTGGACATCCTTTTCAAATTGATATGTCCGAACACGTAATTTTGGTCAGGCAGATGTCTTGTCATGTTTGATAGCAAAATTTCTACAGGACAGTCTTAAAAATTTGCAGCCCTTGGCCTATCCCTACCAAACCATGCACATCGATTACGCTGGACCCGTAGCTATACAGTATTTAGGTACTAATAGCAATTTCGGTTGACTGCACTCAGAGTAACTTCATTTCATCTCGTTTAATTACAAGAGTTTAAAACAAGATGCAAATACTCTGAGTGCAATCATTGTAGGTGAATCGAAAACGCTGCATTATTCGTAGATGCTTATTCAAAATTCATTGGCATAACTCGATATCTGCAAAATGAGCTGAAAGATTGGTAGATTCTGTTAAAAGAGTTATATGGAAGAACCCGAATGATTGGAGGAAAGAACTACAAGATTTTTGACACACTCATAGATACATATTTGTACTTCAGTCATCATGAAAAATCACCGGCAGAAGTATTTTAGGACGACAAATGTACACACCTGATCATTTAGAAAACAAATTAAAATGGAAGCTCATTTTGGAAACATCAAGGAATTTTTTGACAATTTTTTTTTTATCACAATAATTTTTTATTTATAATGTTTTATCCTCAAATCTAAAAGGTAATAATTAGCTTTGCAAAACTCTTTTGTTGATTTAAATTAAACGAACACTTTATGAACAATTTGTTAAATGGATCTTTTTAGTTACGTCATAAATTTTTTCCGTAAGAAACACATCAAGCCAAGTAGTAAATCGTAAGTTTTACCTTACAAACATTCGTATAAAGACGTTCCTTTTTCAATCCTAACGAGTGATGTACCTAGATAAAATAGTTTCATATAAAAATTGGTTTTAATAGTGCTGTTTATCAATGACGTGCATAAAAAGGTCCATTTAACAAACTGTATCTGCCAATTTTGAATGACTACATTTTTTTTTGGATTATCGAATATCTCCTTTTTAAAATTTTGATTCGCATTACCATTCGCTGGTATTGTCACAAATCCTTGAAAAACTAATATAGCCTCATTAATGAATAATATAGCCTCATTAATAACTAATATACCTAGCCTGCATTTACTAAATCGAAAAATGTGATGGTCTCATTCGATCCAAACAATTGGTCCCGTAAGTGGGACCAGCGCGGCAGTCAATGTGTTAAGAGAATAATACTACTTTAAATGCATAAATAATACATAAATAAATGTTCTTTATAGAAAGCAGAATTTTTGTTAAAAAAGTTTATGCAAGGATATTTATCGATATTTAAAAGAAGAAAGCTAGTATCAACTTTCGATAAAACCGGATGTACGCCATAGCTGATTTTGTATTGTTTAAATAGTTCGTCATCGTTTATTATCGTGCACAAATTTTCAACGAAGTAAGAACCACAATTTTTTCTTTTATTTATTTTTTATAAAAATCAATAAAGCTAGGCATTTTTAAGTCAGACATTGTTAAAACACTTTCTTATGAGGAATTTAAATATGCCATCGTGTTTGTCATGTCGTCAAAAATTGCAAATAAACGACATTCCATTTTATTTATTTGTGGACACCATCTTGGATTTTTACACTGTTAAATGAGGCCTCCTTTTCTGATTAAAATGATGTACACACTTCCTGGTTTGTGTTAGATTCTGAACAAAATTTCGAAATTATGTGTTATGCAAAGTGTGCTTTGGAAACAAAAATCAACTCTTCTGTTTTCAAAGAAAATTTAACAATTCATTTCAATTTGAAGTAACGTTTACTGTCAATTACAAATGTCATTTTGTAACTAATAAAAAACGAGAAATGCTTGAATTTCTTTACGTCTCTCATCGCAACGCGTAAATTAGCTTAGAATTACTTCTGCAGCCTTACACGAAGACTATCGAAGTCGTTAAACTGCACGGTCACCAAAATTAAACCCTTTAAACTATACCTACATATCTATGAAAAACAAAATTTAGAAAACTGTACCTGTCGATGTGTCCATGTTGATGAATATAGAGTAAAAGTATTATTACAACTTTGAGATACATAAAAAGAAGGCACATTAGAAGAGCAATTTTTGATTTAAGATGTGTGGAATTGTGTTTAGAGCTAGAGGGCGGACAATTTGAGCATTTGTTGTAATTGTTCGTTTTGTTATTTTCTTTTAATTGGATTTTATCTTATTATAAACTATGCAAACCCACAAAACTGTCAAATTTTCTTTGGAAACAAAAAAGTTCGCGTTTTGTTTCCAAAGCGCTCTTTGCAGAACAGATGATTTCGAAATTTTGTCCAGAATCTCACTCAAACCATAAAGTGTAATACATCATTGTAATCAGGAAATAAAACTTCATTTAATACTGTAAAAATCTAAGATGACGTCCATAAGAAAGTAAAAAGTTGAATGTCGTTTGTTCGTAATTCTTAACGAATTGACAAAGTCGATGGCATGTTTAAATTCTTCATAAGAATGTGTCTTAACAATGCCCGACTTCATTAAGAATGTCTAGCTTCAATGGTTTTATAAAAAGAAAAGAAAATCGAGAATTTTTTCTTTTTTAGAATATCTTGAAAACCGTACAAAATAGGTGAAATTTGTTGGCAGATGATTTACTGATTGGGACAAAAGTACGCAACTTTCTCCCAATTTAACCAACTTTGTGTCTCTTAAGAAAAGCGAAATATCTACGGTTAGGTCCGTGTTCCTGTTACACCTGTTGCAAAAGTCTTACTACTTTTTGTTGCGAAGAAAATACTTAAAAATCTGAATACATAATGTAACATGGTAACAAGTCAATAACTAAGCTATGAAATGATAAATGCTTTACTTCTAAAAATTCTGCGTCACGTCTTACTAATTAGATATTTGGAAAGGAATTTATAATTTGGTTGGAATGGTTCCTAAAAGAGTATTTAGTCAGCAAAATATATGGATTTCTTCCGTTTATCGTACAAGAATGTGAGGAAGGAATATCGTGTCATAACTTACCTAAAAGGACTTTAGGATATCAAACTTTATAATTTGGTTGGAATGGTTCCTAAAAGAGTGTTTAGTCAGCAAAATATATGGATTTCTTCCGTTTATCGTACAATACAAGAATGCGAGGAAGGAGTATCCTAATTTACCTAAAAGAGCTTTAGGACCTCAAACTCGCAATAAATTAGTACAACCTGCAGGAATTTCCACATGAAAGTTGTCTCATGTTCATGCAAGCACAATATGGCGGGAAATTAAAAGAAATGAGGAGCTCGGGAGAAAAACATGTTAACTGACAAAAATAATAATTTTCAGTTTTTTGCATATAAATAATATTTATTACTTCAGGAATCTTTTTATGAAAATATTGTCACGGTTTTGTTAATAGATGACATCAAATCGAATGATGTAAAACGTGTTACAATACGTAATAGTATCTTATAATACAAGTGCATAAGAAACCCTTTAAAAGCACGCGCGATGGGTTTAAAAGCGCGACGCGCAGCGGAACGCTTTTAACGGCGCAAGGCTCTTATGCACTTGTATTATAAGATACTATTTTTATTATACCTGCGCTAAAATGTGAAAATTAGAAAGACATTAAAGTTCAAATTCATTTTGTAAAGTTGCCTGTGGATCGCATTTTTAATCGATAACATGAAGATTGTATATGTTGTTCCTAGACAACTTTAAAACACGGCGTGCCTTAATCGCCCTTTTCGGCACGCTTTTTAGTTTTAAAAACAGAATTTTGATGCAGGTATACGAATACTGTAAAGTATATATTTAGCATTTCTAAAAAACCATGCCCTGTAAAATTTGTTTCTCCGCACTTAACAGGTTTTTCTCCCGAGCTCCTCAAATAATCTAATATAACGAAAGAGAAAAAATGTCCCAAGTATTCAGAAGTCAGCCAGCTAATCTAAAATAACGAAAGAGAAAAAATGTCCCAAGTATTCAGAAGTCAGCCAGCCCAATTGGCCAGGATTCCTCGTAGTTGCCGTTCAGACGATTAAAGCATGTCATAATAATGTGAAATTCAAAGAAAAGATCAAATTTTAAGATAAGTTTTGCTTTGGTGCGTCCCATCACAAAGAGGCATTTCGTCAGGGGCGAAGCGATAACTGCAAAGCTCTGCGTACAAGGCGGCCTTCCTAGGTTGTTAAATTTCATTAACACTCATTATTTATCAAGATCCACAAGGACATGGTTAATTGAAAATAACATACGCCGTATTCCAAAGGAGTATAACCTGCGAAACTTACCCCACACTTACCACATTAAAAGCATTTGGGCAATTTTAGTAGAAGAGATTATGACAAAGGTTGGGAAGCTCGAAATGAGAACTTTCCAAAAATAAGGAAAATCGTTATGCTAACCGTTCAAAGGTTGATGACGCATGTCACATAATCGCGACACAGCACGAGTATTTTCTGACCTGAAAATTGTGCCGTGGATAGCAAATAGCAACGAATACTGTTGCCCCATGAGCTATCACGCACGAGATCGCGGCCAACGTGTCATCGCAAATTTTTGGCTGCAAGTCGGCTGGATTGCATTGGGGCCCCCGAGCATATTGTGGCTATTTCGGCCCTATTTGGGGTCTCATCAGCAGAACAGTAGTTCGAGAACTCCATTGCAACCCTGACGATCAACAAGGCATACGCAAAGATAGTGCGGTTGATGAGGCACATGAAGAAGCAACTGCGTGCTATAGAAGAGAGAGGACCTTTGCCAATAGTTTTAAAGTTTCTTTTTTTATATAATTCAGTTTAATGCAAGAGTTCTGAATATATTGTTTCTGTGGTCGTCGTATCGCTGCATGTATATGTTAACAGGTTTTCCAATCTTGAAGGAGCTGTCAATTCACAGAGTGAAACATCTCGAAGACAAAAGCGTCGGAATTTATAGAACTACTACATACATTTTTGTGAAGTACCCCAAACGCTAAACTGTTTCCTACATACATTTTTAACAGACAAGAAAGAACTTTGTTGTTATTACTGAGTAATCGTTGCAACGTGATGCCAAAATTACATATATCAGACTATTATTAAAACGTGTTACTAAAAAATATAAAATGAAGTCAATTTTAATATTTCAAGTTTCTCTGGAAAATTAAAAAAAATAATTCCATAATCTACACTTTCTATTATAAGTATTATTATTATCATCATTATTCTATGTTGTCGATTCATTATCGTAAAATGCTTTGTATCTATCACTCTAGCTAACTTTAAACTCTCATTACCACACGTAAAAATGTATGGTGAAGCATAACTTATTTCATAAGATTAAGATTATATCAGTATTTATTTATTTATATTTAAGTACCCAATTCTATGCATTTTTTGGTACTATAAGTTTAGAATTAACATAATTTCTTGTTGATAAGTTTTAAGTTAATATTGGATTAATAAAGCTAACGACTTCTTATAGTGAGTTAACGATTACTTAACATTTGATTGGTATTTGGAGTTTTAATGGAGTCGTTTTTAATTAAATTTTTACTATTCCAATTTACATTTTTATCGCAGAAAGTAATTTTCGATAATTGAATTAATTATAATTATCAGGGAGATTAGTGTTAATACAATTTTATTGTCTAAGGTATATAGAAATAAGTAAACAACAATTAAAATTGCATTTAGTAATTCTTTAAAGAAAAGTATTATACAGGAGAGACTAATACAACCCACTCTTTTGATTATATTGGAGGAGACATGTAGATAAAGCAATTCTGAATTTTGCCCTTTAAAAATATGGCCCTGTTAATTCAAATGCTCTTTTATACAGATATGTAGGATGCGTTTTATACTGGTTATTAAATATTCTATGGCGACCATTCAGACAAATTCTCTTATTTAAGGAACTCGAGGCTTTACTCGAAGTAGTAAGACGCAATTCTTGCAGAATGGTGGTTCTGTACGGTTTTCCGTAGGAAAAAATCACAACAGTAGAGTCCGTAGGAAGATTTATAACATCAATCGAAAACTACTATTTGCCGTTCAATTTATAAGAACTAATTTTCGTATCGAAACCGTTGACTTCGCAGCGGCTGCGCCTGAAACAAACTCCAACCTGTGTTCAAATGGTGGCGGCGCTCTATAGTTCTTTTCCATTATCCTCCGGAGTACGTAAACGCTTTTAATATATATATGTAATACATAAAGTGTGCTTATGCTTTTAGTATAAATTCGTTTCTTTTAAGCGAAAAAGTTCAGTTTACCGCGAAGTTTAGATATGGCTGCTATTTTTCAGATGTGGTTTCCGGTCTCAACTGTTGCTGCTCTGTGTGTTCTACTGGACATTACGGACGCGGTTGTTAATGACAATGAATTGGATCTAATTTTTAGAGACAGGTAATTTTGCAAAAGTTTTAATTTTCCAAATTAATTTTTAAAATTTATACAATCATGTTCGCAGAAATGTATAAAAACTTGTAAAGTTTAATAATGAAAATTATATTTTTGCGCTATTTCTATCGAAATTAATATAACACCTTTATTTCAACGTATGCTCATTTGATGAAAGACTTCTTACAAATACTTAATACCATTAAATTTATTGCAAAATTGTGAATGCCTGTAGGAACACTGATATTTAAAACGTCAAATAAAAGAAGAAACCTTATTTCTTTTTAGAAAAGTTTTTAAAGTATAATACGCATCTTTATTTCCCGAAAATTAACATGTCGAAACGAAAATTGTTTGAAACGTAATACAATAACAATTATTATTATTAATTATATGAGGCTTCATACATTATTTTAACAATTTTTAAGGTAACAACCCAGTAATGTTATTATCATACAACGATATTATAATTCATATCTACAATTACGAATATTAATCTACGTATATGAATGATTCAGTAAAAGATAGAACTTACTAAATAAATAAATTTTTGAAGCTAAGTAAAAGTGAAAGTCACATTTTCGCACTTTTAAAATTAAAAAAAAAAATTACGAAACGAATAGTTTAAAAACTTTTTCATTCTGAGAAATTTCTCAACATCTTTTTAGAACAATATTTTTTTCTCATCATTTGTATTATAATAGTTAATAATTTTGTTTGTGGTTTTTGCTCGACAGTTGAAAAGTTCCAATAAAAATTATGAATGGATGTAAAAATAATATTACTTCTTGTTCTTGGTGTATGCAGAATTATTTAGTAAAATGCCAAAAATTAAATAATGAATTGTTGCCAATAATTGTCAATAATTGTCTACCGAGTTTCATCTGCAGTTGAATTACGTTTATTGTAATTAATAAATGCAAAGATGAGGTAGGTAACAAATTAAAAACTGTATCAAAAGAAGGAGTCATTAAAAAATATTCTAACGTAAAATAAGATAAAGCAATTTGCTATATTAACGTTAGCATTCTTGATAGTAAGTTAAGTGGAAAAAGAAAATGTTTTATGTTGTCCCTTTTATTTCTACATGTTCTAATTTTTTTCGTATTCTTCAACTCAGCAGTCTATACAAATATTTTAGCACTGAAAAAATAAAACTAAGGGTAATTCGTTTCAATATATATACAGTGTCTTTCATAAATGCCGTAGCATATGGAAATGCATACTATTTCCAAGACCAAAAAATATATTTAATATGCTGTTCACCATTATATTTTTTGAAAATAAATTATGTTTATTTATTAAAAGCGTAATGTAACGGAACCGTTTTTTAAAACGAAATTTCCACTTACTGTGAAGAACATCAAATTTAAGGCAATACTTATTGTTAAGTTGTGTTTTTATAAATAAATACAAATCAAAGAATAAGACTAAATTTGTTTTTCAAGGATTTTCAACAATACTTTTATTTTGAAACCATACAAGAAAAAAATCCAAAAAATGAGATCTTAGGTCATAATTTTGATAAAATATTGATTTAGACACTGCATGTTTTTGATTACACTTAATTTTGTCTGATTTGCGTCAGTTCTACAAGAGAAAATACTTTGCTCTGTTAAGTTTATTTTTACAGATATACCCTTCATAAAATTGTCGCACCTATTATAATGATTTCTGCCACACTCTTTCACACTTCGCCTTAACGATTTCAAATGCCCCTGGGGTTTTGCATAGGTCCTTGCCTTCAATAATGTCCACACAGGTAATTCACGGTGTGTCTGATGATTACGTGATAGTGGTGCAATGAGAATTGTCGGCAAGCCCGACAGTAAATATTTGTTAAGTATTCGAATTCACGTTTGTCTAAAAACAATTTATTCGAAAAATCATATCTACATACTCACTTATTTTGAAAATCACTTGTTTGAAGAAGCAACCGATAATATTAAGAACGTACCTATACAAGATGCGGCTCACAGTTGAAACATTTTACCTTTCCTTTTTGAAATATTTGCGTAAATAAAAACGATACTGGAGGGAAAGAAATTTTCATAAATTATTATATGCTTGTAGTGATGAATATACAGATTATTTTTTTACTATATGCCGATTGTATAAAATATAAGCTAAGAAAATATACGACGAAATGACGTGACTTGATAAAAGCTACAAGGCTGTTCCACGAAAGTTAGAAGGAGATAGCTACATAAAAATTCTTTGACCTATCTATCGATCGATCAGCATATAGAGAAAAAATGAACTGTACATATTGTATATGAAATGGTTTAATCGTGGATTTCTTAGTTTAAAAGTGCTTTGTTTAGTCAGTATTCTACTTTAAAATAAAACAAATAAATTTAGTAAGGTAAGTCACATTCTGAAATGATTTTGGAATTTTTAGTGTGAAAAATTTGGTTGCCAGTTCACGTTCCTGCAAGTTCTTTACAAAAAAGAATCACAGCTACTCAGATTTTTTTATTTTGTAATTAAACCATGAACGTTATTAAAAGCTACTAAGACACAAAACAAAAAGTTTACTAATGAACGATTCTTTCTGAAAATAGTTATACATGTAAAAAGCATTTGAAGGGTCCAGGCGTAAAAGGGGCTAAGTCCATTTTTGGCCCAAATGAAGCCCTTGTGTCACTTAATAGTTTATGATTTGTAGATTATGAATACGGTACCACTGTATTCTATTAGGCTTCTAATTACTGATAAACTGAACTGGAAAATATGCGTACGGGCTTATACAGGGTGTCCCAACAGTGTGTTCTCGGACCATATCTCCATAAGTACTGAAGATAGAAAAAAAATTTCAATACAATTTCTTTTTTAACTTAAGAGATCTACAACCCGAAATTATTTTCATTTATACAGAGTGAATCAAAACAGTGGTGCCGGACACAACTTTTTTATTTCAAATGGCATACCCTATATATGAAACCAAACTTGGATTGCCCATAAAATTCTAAACATTTTCTGTATACCATTGCCTATACCTAAACCTAACTGTTCTTGAGATATTTAACATTTTGTCTAAAAACTGCCATTTGCAGCCACTATTTTATTTATTGATATTTCATTTAATTTTAACTCTAAGAAAAAGATTTTTGATACAGATGTAGTTGATACATAAGCTTATCATAAGCCGTTATTAAATGTACTTTTATCGCTACAGGGTGGTCATGGTAATAAACGAAATCTCAGAAATTTCAAAATGGCAAAACACAATTTTCTTAAATAGCATGCCCTATATTTTTCTATCCTAAATTCTTCGTTTAATAAAGTACTTTCATTTTTCTTAAGTATGTCTTATACCTATCTGCGATATTTTTTGAGATTTTCAGATCTATTTGAATTATATCTTTTAAAACGAACACTTGTCTAAGGTGGCTGTGGAAAACCGGCAAACAATGAACCGGTTGACATTAATAATTATTTTTCAAAGTGTTGAGACTGTTGGGTACTTGTTAAGACATGAATTATTAGATTTATTGAATTATTTCTTTACTAAATCGTTGCATAGCTAAAGTTGGTTGGATCCGCTGGCAACGGGCTTGACGGTTGGTCGGGCAATTATAGGTGTGTGTTCGAATCCCCTCCTGGTACATATGTGACAAACGGAACACTTATGTATCGGATTGTGTTCAGGATTCATTTCGTCCCCTTCGAACTAGGTTTTCTGCATTTTCCCGATTTTTAAGACGAATGCCGATGGAAAACATTTAGTAGGTCGGTCGCAGCCGCAGCGGGGAATATTACAATAACCAGCTTAACGCATTCCTGACAAGCTCATGAAGAGCTTGGGGCATGTATGACGTAAGTACAAAAAAATGTATAACTGTTTAAAGGAGTCACGTACTAGAACTAACTAAGGCCTGTATATTATTGTCGCTTGAAAATTAATTATTAAAGTCAACAAGTTCATTTGTTTGCCGTTTTCCACGGCCACCTTAGACAATAACTCGTTTTAAAAGAAATAATTCAAATAAATCTAAAAATCTCAGAAAATATCGCAGATAGGTATAAGACATACTTAACAAAAATGAAAGTACTTTATTAAGCGAAGAATTTAGGATAGAAAAATATAGGGCATGATATTTAAGAAAATTGAGTTCTGTCATTTTGAAATTTCTGAGATTTTGTTTATTACCATGACCACCCTGTAGCGATAAAAGTACATTTAATAATGGCTTATGATAAGCTTAAGTATCAACTACATCTGTACCAAAAATCTTTTTCTTAGAGTTAAAAATAAATAAAATATCAATAAATAAAATAGCGGCTGCAAATGGCAGTTTTTAGACAAAATGTTAAATATCTCAAGAACGGTTAGGTTTAGGTATAGGCAATAGTATACAGAAAATGTGTAGAATTCTATGTGCAATCCAAATTTGGTTTCATATATAGGGCATTCCATTTGAAATAAAAAAGTTGTGTCCGGCACCACTGTTTTGATTCACTCTGTATAGATGAAAATAATTTTGTGTTGTAGATCTCTTAAATTAAAAAAGAAATTGTATTGAAAATTTTTTTGTATCTTTAATAGTTATGGAGATATGGCCCGAGAACACACTGTTGGGACACCCTGTATATCGAGTAGTGTTCAAAGTTTAAAATTGATTTTCTGAGAAATTTACGATTTGTGACTTAGCCCCTTTTACGCCTGGACCCTTCATTTGTTTCTCCCTATAGCCTAATAGATCATACTCTTAAAAACACGGATGTTACAACCAATATATTTTTCTACACTGTCATCGTAAGAGATATGAAAAATTACAAACCTAAAAAGTTTCCTAATAAATGCATTTCTCTAGATACATATATAGGGTGTCCGTTTTTCGGGCCTAACCATGGGGATCCCGGTTATCTTAAGAGATACGAAGTTGGTTAAATTAGAATAAAGTTGCGTATTTTTATCCCAACTTAGTTCAACGTGCTCTCGCTCGGTTGATGACTTTAGGCTGTGCTGCAGATATACATTTTTGAACTAATTGACGTGTGGATGAAAGACGTAAAAATTTTAAGCATTTCTCGGTTTCTCTAGTTCAAAAGCGACATTTAATTACTGCAGTTAACAATATACATAACTATTACACCTAAAATTGAAAAGAACTCTCAAATTTTCTTTGAAATAAAAATATTATTTTTTCTTTCCAAAGCACTCTTTGCATAACAGATGATTTCGAAATTTTGTCCAAAATCTAATTCAAATTATCAACTGTGATACATCATTCTAATCAGAAAAGACGCTTCATTTAACAGTGTAAAAATTCAAGTGTCCATAAGAAAATAAAAAGTTGAATGTCGTTTGTTCACAATTTTTGATGGGATGACAAAGACAATGGTATATTTAAATTCCTCATAAAAATGTACCTCAACAATGTCTGACCTAAAAATGCTTAGTTTCATTGGTTCTTATAGAAAAGAATAAAAACGAAAATCGTGATTTTTATTTTTTTCGAATATGTTGAAAGCCGTAAAAAATAGGTGAAATTTGTTTGAAGATCATTGATTGGGATAAAAATACCAACTTTGTTCTAATTTAACCAACTTCATATCTCCTAAGACATCTGAGATCCCCATGGTTAGGCTCGAAAAATGGACACTGTTACTGTAAGATTTGTGTCGTGTTAACTATGGTTTTCACACTAGCGGTCCACTAAAATTATTAAAAATCATCTGAAAATTATAGAACTTCATAAAATATATCAATCAAATTGATTCAACCGTTCTTTAGTTATAAACTAAATTTTTGAAAGCTTTGAAGCAGAATATTGGCTTAACAAAGCACTTGCAGATAGGTTGAGTTAAATTGTTTTATTTTCAGTGGAAGTAGTTATTTATTTGCAAAAAGTTAGTTTATGCATTGTGTTTTTTCCGTGAATTGTCTGAAAAATAGTGTTCAATCATATCTGAACCGATAAATCAAAAGAATTTTTTTCAATTTTCATTCTTGTAAAATGTAATGTCAGAATCGAATGCAATATTTTTTCAGTAGAATAGTAGTAGATCTAAAAAATGAACATTTTTTAAATGTTTTTCACTTTCGATATGTACACTGTAAAAAATGGGGGTAAAATTACAGTGATAAATACGATAATATTACAGCGATAAGTATGGTAATATTACAGGGAAAGCTATGTGAAAAAAAGTGTTGTAAATATACAAGGTATTTCGGGGTAATATCACATTCGATTTGTGAAAACACATTAAAATGTACAGTAAATTTCCTTCCATTACATTAGTAATACATAGTATTAACGTGTAATTTTACAGCGATAATCGCGGGTCATAAAGTTGCCCGCGATTATCGCTGTAACATTTTTTACAGTGTACCAATCGATCATTGCAAGTTTTATATCCGATGTTGTATTGCTTTATAATTTAATGCATGAACTGATCCTACAAAAAATCCTTTCGCAAGAATTAAACCACAGACTTCAAAAATATAGTCTGTCGAAAAAATAATTTAATTACGGCGATTTCCAAATGTTTTGTTGCATACAAAACCGACTTGCAACAAAATACTATAAAAACTTTCTTTATGCTTGACAAGCACGCATGGCCGCCTTGCATGGGATAACTTATTATGTAGCAAACTAACTTCAATTTGTCAATCCTACTGCAATGTTACTAATGTTAGGTCAGAAAGTGATCACAGGATGTAGTGATCTAAACTTTTCATTAAATTTTAAGTTTAAATTGAAGGCTTATGTAAAATCGGTTGTCAAACAGCCAATAATTTTGCGAGTTTTTGTGGCGGGCAAAATTTAATTTACTCGTCCTAGCTTAAAAACAAACTACAGTGTGGAAATAAGTACTGGATACAATCCATAATTCCGTTAATGTTTGTAATAAAGTAAAAATCTAAAAGGGGATAGCGATTCAAATTACAGTGCATATGAAGAAGTCATTTTCAGATTTTTACATTCTTTTTTCGTGTAGTTGACAGAAAAGTGACACAATGTTTAATCATAAATCGTGAAGAAAAGTCGGACTTGTCTTGTTAGCAACACTTTTCTTCACGTTTCCGTTAGCAACACTTTTTTCATTCATTTTGACGTATCAGAGGTCGAAGATTGATTGATTGATGTCACAGATTGATGTTTTGTTACTATGTCAACAAATGCTTGACATATCTTGATGTATTATTATTATACACTCTTATAATTTTAGCGTTATTTTCGTCAACTACACGAGAAAATAGCATGATAGAATGAATTTCCATGGAAAACTGTCACTGGAAAACTGTCACTTTTCTAAATTTGTAAATCAATATACTATTTTTTAAGATATGATGGGGACTTCGATTAACGAATTAAACGACACTTCAAACGCATATATTGAATAAGGGAAAATTGTACATTTATTAATATTGATAACTTAAAGAAAATGTATTTATTGACTAACTAACAAAAGTAAGCTTAATGATGCGCCTATGTCTACCTTCAAATAGCTCAGATCGTCAAAATGTGAATGATAAACGAATTATTCCAACAAGATATGACTTCATCAAGATTTTGTTTAAGTGACAACCTATATTTTTTATTTATTGTTCTGGTAGGATTTCTTATTCTGTTATCCACCGTATAAAATTTCGAATTGACTATATAACAAAAAGTTCAAGAAAAACAGCCTCAAAGTTTTAATAGTAAAGTTGAATGAAATGGTGTAAAACAAACAAAACTGGTTTAATTGACAAGAGCTTGTCACAATAATCAAGAACCTGTCACAATAAAGTAAGTGCGTACTTTTATTCCCTGTGGATAGAACGAGTTGGACGGTTATTAACAATCTTCATTTACCAAAATGATATTACTGATCAGCAAATAAGTCATTCCACAGTCAGCAGAATAGAAAATAAATTTCACACAACAACTTTGTTTGTTTTACATCTGGCTAACTACAGGATGATTCACGCAACCCGTTCATTAAAGGAAGACGTTTAGACAGAAATTTGAAATTTACAGAGCAGATATATTTCAAAGGGAACTTTTCAAATAAAACAAAATTGACTTCCAGTCACTTTCGGTTATACCGGAAGTCGCTATCAACTCGCTTATTTTAAATGGGATGCTATATTTTGGTTACGTTTTTGAAGTCTACATCTAAAAATTTGTAAAATTGTAATACATTTCCCTATCTCTAAATTGCATAATTTTTGAGATATTTTGAATTTTTTAAAAAATCTGGATTCTGCTATCTGATTAAAAAAAAATTATATCACAGCTATTTATTGAAGCAATTTTTTTTGTAATAATTGATATTGTAGTTGAGGCTTTAACACGTTAAACGCCACAATGAAGAGTCGAAAAATGAGTTATATGGGCCAGAATATTAAATACGTTTAAAACATTTATTTGAATGTTTTAAGTAATTCTTTTTTAATTTATGTACACAATTTTGCATTTTTGTTAGTTTTTTGAATTTTTGAAATTGTGAAGCATGTTAACATCTCATGGCCCCATAATAAACATTTGGATCCAGAAAACCATGAGATGCATACTTGCTTCTCGAAGGACAAGACTGAACCTGCTGTAAACTTGTAAATTTATACGGCGGGCTTTATACGAATGCAGTACGTGTTAGTTATTCGTTCTCTTTAGAAATCATGTCCTATGAGGAAGAGCAAACACGTTTGAAAAAACTTTGTTTTTTTTCCTTGATTATTTTTTTATCAGAAATATGTGTTATTAATTTCTTTTATTTATTCTTAGCGTTTAAAAAATAAAGAATCATTTGTTTACATTATATGTATATTATATACTAACTTCCATCTACCTAATAATGTATTGGTTTATTGCTGGAAACTAGTATTGTAAAAATGTGAGCTAAAGATATATAAGAGTTCGCTAGGCCACCAAGAAAACTTATTCCATACATATGAGTGGATATTGAGAAGCATTGCTTTATCACACAGCCTATAGTACACAAATGCCTGAGATGCAGAACTGCTACTCGTGGCGGCAGTAATTTCAATATGTGAGATGCAGACTTGCTTCTCGTGGCAGTTAACGTGTTAAGGTTCTTAAAAATTCCATAAAAATAATCTATTAAGTTACAGGCTGCCTAAAATATACCACTACACTCGAAGAAATTCAAACACAAAAAAAATACTTTTTTTCAAATGGAACGACTAATATTTTAATACACCATCGTATCTGGAATTAAATGCTGCATTGAGCTGTATTAGCATTCTCTATATCTATCTTCAACAGTTTTTGAGTTATGAGATATTTTTGATTTAACTTACAAATTTATAATTTTATTACGTTAAATATTTTTAATTTTGTTGATGTAGCCATAAAAATAACAAATAGTTACATTTTGCATTTCCTGTTACTGCAAATTTTAAACGAAAGTAAAAAAAGTTGAGAATCAAAATCAAAATTATTCAAACGTTGATGTTTTAAATCTATTTTAAATTCATGAAGAATGATCTAAAATTGTTGAGAGAAGAGAACGTGTGTTCAATGAAATAATATCCCCACTTGCCTCCTATGAATAAAACAAAGTTTGGAAAGTTTGAATCTAACTTTTTGGAACTTGAAAAGATAAAATGTAATCAGGCAATGGTTTTAAAACACTTTCACGCTAACCCGGAGAGTTGCAAACTAGTGGCTATTTTCTTCAATTCAAAGTAATGAAATTCATCTTTTAACCTTTTATAAGATTACAAGCATTCCAAAAAAGAATGATCAAAGAACAATTAAAATTTACATTTGCGAAACTATATTTTCTTTATTCTACTACAAAATTTGTAGTGATAGTAAATATCAAAATTCAAGTTTTTATCATTTCCATGCTGTCTTAAGAAAATTAATAGTTATTTGTTATACAAGACGGTAAAATTATTCTTTATCGATGAGTGAAAACGTTGATGAGTGAATTCTTTTTCACGAGTCGATAATTAAATTTTACCGTCGTGTGTAACATTCTATTTTTTTCTATAACGAACGTTAATTTAAACAATTTCGCAGAAAAATAAAGGGAGCAATCACATATCAAAATCGCTTGTATGATCATGATCCCAGTAACTAGTGTGGGGTGGGTTGTTGCTATGCTTAATACGAAAATTGTTACTTTATCTACCCTTGCTGTTAAAATTCCGTTTTATCGACTGTTTTGAGTTGATAAAAGCACACTTTAACGTTCGCTATAGAAAAAAATACTTAATCTATTAAAATTTTAAATTTTTATTAATTAGGTGTTTCATAACTCAAAAACTGTTAAAGTTAGGTATAGGGCATGCTAATACAGTTCGATGCAGTATTTAATTCTAGATACGATGGTGTATTAAAATATTGGCCGTTCCATTTGAAAAAAAGTATTTTTCTGTGTTTGAATATCTTCTAGTAGAGGTATATTTCAGACACCCTGTAGCTTAATAGAATATGTTTATGAAATTTTTAAGAACCTTAAAGCTTCAACTACAATATTAGCTGTTACAAATAAAATTGCTTCAATAAAAGCTGAAATATGATTTTTTCAAAATTAATTAATTGCAGAATCCAGATTTATAAGAAAACTCAAAATATCTCAAAAATGGTGTAATTTAGAGATAGGGAAACGTATTACAATTTTACATATTTTTACATGTACAATTCAAAAACGTGTTAAAAGATGTAGCCTCCCATTTAAAACAAGCGAGTTTTTATTTTATTTGGAAAGATCATTTCAAAGTATCTCTCCTCCGTAAATTTCAAATTTCTATCTAAACTTCTTCCTTCAAAACTTTTAATGAACGGCTTGCGTGAAAAACCCTGTAGATATTCAGTTAATTTTATTCAACTTTACTATTAAAACTTTAAGGCTGTTTTTCTTGAACTTTTTCTTACGCAAACAAGTCAAAATTTTATTCCGTTGATAACAGGTTAAAAAATCCTACCGAAATGAAAAATATAGGTTGTCATTAAAAAAAATTGATGACGTCATAACTTAAAAAAATATTGATGGAAATATCTGAAAATGACTTCTTCATATGCGCTGTAATTTGTATCGCTATACCCCTTTTGGATTTTTGCTCTGTCACAAACATTAACGGAGTTATGGATTTTATCTAATACCTAATTTCCACACTGTATATAAATAAGTAGGAATATCTTGTATTCATTATACTCCGTATCCTAAAAGTATAGAATATATCATGTACTTCAGTAAAAAATACGCATTTGATCAAGAAATAATAAACTTGTTTAGCATTTATTTAAAACTAAAGCGCAACAGATAATAGTTAATATGTTTAAATGACAAAGTATCCCGATGTTATGCACATTTGATAAAGATTTTTTTTCTGTTTCGAAGATTTAAAAGTTTAATATGCCTTCTTTCGTAAGTTTTGAGAAGAACGAGTGTAACTGATTTTGTGGATGTGAGAAACATTTCTGCTGTCACTATTTTGCTGATGAGCGACGAAATAATGTAATTTGAAAACTCATCAGGCTCTGAAGATGACAATTTTTTTGGATGTAACTCAACGAGTTAGTTTTAGGATTATATGTATTAATAAACTTACAATTTGAAAAAAGCGTGGGAAAATATTGACGATCACGCCGACCCACGTAAAGATTGTGGGCGTTTTGGGCTTCAAGCGGTCGCTAGCTCTGATGTCGTTCATGACGTTTTGAGCGCAACCACACCGACCGCGGTCGTTAAGTGGAACGCACCCATTATGTTATGAATTTGTCAATTAGTATAACAAATATACTGACTATTTTTGCGCTAAGAACGAGAAACTTTCAGGAAATTCAAATTATAAATTGTTGAAGTATGAAAAAATTTATGTCCAAATTAATCTTTTACAATAAGTATAAACTTATCGGAATTTCAACCTGAATGGAGGAATCAATTGCTGTAATAGGATTTTTTCGTTTACTTATCTTGTTCGGACTGGATAATACCTTTTCTGAATTCACATCTGAGAAAAGAGTTAATAGACGATAATTTTTTTTGTTAAGCTTCGGAAACTCGCTAAAGGACAAAATTGTCTAGATTGAAGTACAAAATGAAATATTGGTGTTACCGATTTACCGCGAAACTTGCAATAAAACAATAACGACAGTGAAACCAGAAAATTACTTACTCAATTATCTTTTATTGGCCAGGAGCTCTTAATTTTATTTTAAATGAATTTTATAGATCAATAAATGTAATGGATTTCTCTCGGTGTGATATTTTAATAATGGAGTTATGTATTTTAAAAACAGGATCTGAAATGTAAAGCTAGAATGTTTCAAATCTGAACTAATTAATTTATATTCTTGTTATATTTGTGGCAGATCGAAATCTCAATGGGAAGAAGCGTGGCACAACGAGCGCTACACTCGTTGTCGTGAAACTTTATTAAGGCATCTTTATTGGGCTTGCGAAAAGGACATTTATCGCATAACAAGAAGGAGTACAGGAAACGATCACAAGATATATTCCGATGAATCCGAAATTGGTAAGTTTTTTCTTATACTGGGCGTCGGTACGTAAATTTGAATTTGGTAAATAAAATTGAATACGAGCAGGAATACTAAAAAATTCCAGATATTGTGGTTACTGCATTGTAATATACGTTGGCGTTGTAATAAAAGTGAGGGTAGGAAGTTGCCTACCTGTAATTAAAGAGGGAATGATTTTTACCGTGGGTGTATTAATTTTTGCAATATTTCTACACAAATGCTTTCATTATCGGAATCGTTCACTTGCTGGATCGACTTTTTTAGTCGTGCGATTATTCTAAATATTCTGTTAAAAACATTTTTACTTTTCAGCAGGGTTTCCATGGTTAACTGAAAGACGAGCTAAATTTTTTCTTCGCAATCGTCGTGGAGCTAGACGAAGATCTGGTTCTTCTATAACAGCGGAATGTTGCAGCGTGTCGGGATGCACTTGGGAGGAGTATGCAGAATATTGTCCCACGAATAAAAGAATTGTTACTTACGTCTGAGAAAATGTAATGCGCGTCATCAATTCTTATAATTATTTTGTGAGAGTATCATGGTCTACGTGGGTCTACTAAAAGTATTAAATCTAGTCAACTTGATAGTCAGATGTAATTTATTTCTATGTAAATAAATGTGACAGCGTAATATATTTGAGTTGTTTTATTTGTTCATGGAAAAGAATATACATAAACGTTCGGTTCCATAAATTTTAATATCATATGCGTTGACTTCCTTGACAAACATTATTAAATATAAATTTTTAAGAAATAAACGAACTGTTGCAATATGAGCTGCATTCGATTCGCAGCCGAAATCAATTCGTTTTTATCAGTAGATCACCTAGAAGTGATCTAGATCAGTTTCTTAACGTTTGGCTTATGGTGAATCCTGCACGAATCGAACGCATAAATTCTTTTTGAATCGATTTAAATCGATCCAAATTGATGAATCGAATGCAGCTACAACTGCAATTTAGACTTTAGATCTTAATAAAAATAATTCAGTTATAAAAAATCTAAATATTCTGTACAAATTATTGTCTACCGGATGACTGTTAATTAACCCGACAAATTAAAACCACGATAAGCGATGTCCGAGAGTATGGCCTAGGACCTAGGTTATGTAAAGTCACAAAACTCGGATTTAGTACTAAAAGACAAGGTCGCATTCGTAAGAACCAACTGTTACCGCTACGCTACTTTTGCAAATGTTGGTGTCTGATAAACGCTGCGCTCTCAAAACTGTCAGATTTCAAATTAGACAGCAGAAATTAGGGCTTTGTTAAAAGCTATGTAACGTAACTTTGTTACAAGCTAAGTAAAGATATACTACAGTTCCTCCAGAGCAATAGCTTGCAAATTCGTAATATTAAATTTAACAATTATTGCTGTAAACAGTAATAAATATAAAAAGTAAATCAAATTTAAAGCCAAATTACAGCATCCTAATTAATTATTGCAATAATACTTACAATTATGACTTCTATCTTCAAATCCGCCATTAAACATGTTCCAGAAAAGTAGCGTAAAAATATTTGCTCCAAAACATGGCCGACCGTTCCGGAAGTAGCGGTAAAGTAACGCTTAATTTGTAAGACATATCGGTAACTGTTCCGTAACTGTTGACTCTTAAGACGAAAACACATTATTATCACGTCATGTGAATTCACATGATTTCACGTGAAGACATGTGAATCGTAAATTTGATGAGACCTGCTTTTCCATAAACATGCATTTATAGGAGACACACTATTGTCACTTCACGCATTCACGTGATATCACATGCTGTTACGTGCCGGCACACGATCTGATTTTCGCATCAATTTCGAGACACGTGATGGCGTGAAGTATCTACACCTTTTCAACTTCAAATTGGGACTAAACAAATTCAAATTGGGACTAAACAAATTTAAATTGGGACGAAACAAATTCAAAATGGGAATAAACAAATTTAAATTGGGACGAAACAAATTCAAAATGGGAATAAACAAATTCAAATTGGGTTTAAACAAATTCAAATTGGAACAAAATATTTTAATTCAGAAAAAATACAAGCTCGTAGGTAATAATAACAAAACGAAATGTAATTACCTAACTAATAATTACTTGCATTAAATCATAATTTTACGTCAACCATATTTAACCCATCAGGTATGAACTTTGGATGTTTGCAACGAATCTTATAGAGTTAAGTACGGTAATTTTATTATTAATATTTTGTCGCACTATATTTTCTAATTTTTGTAAACGATATTCCGTCTGCGCAATGTTTGGCCTGGCCTCACCTGCTAAAATTTGTGGCATTTGGATTGCTTTTAAACAAGACTACGCGAGTTCAACATTGGGCTGTATGGAGAAAGTCTCAGCAAATGATTATTGGTCAATTCGTCCTCTCTAAAAACATCCTCAATTGAATTTGTTTAGTCCCAATTTGAAATTGTTTAGTCCCAATTTGAAATTGTTTATTCCCAATTTGAATTTGATTATTCTCATTTTGAATTTGTTTATTCCCAATTTGAATTTGTTTAGTCCCAATTTGAAATTGAAAAGGTATAGAATTTTAAAAAATAGATAAAGTTTTAGTTGAAAAAGTGTGAGAACAGAATGTATTGGAATACAATACCAGGTCATCAAATTTTATTTAATAAGATTATGAAGAAATTCAAATTTATCTTTTTTCATGCATCATGTAAGTACCTACTACAACGATTTCCTTGCTCTTGAAACAAATTTTGAAATTCACCCTGCTCTTTTCTGTTTAAATTAATTTCATTTCCTAGTTTTATTTTTCGACATTAAAAGCAAAGCACAGGCTTTTTCAAAATCTTCAGTCTGAAGAGGAGAATAAACAATTATTGTTTATTTTTTCTTTAGCAGATACTTTTTACTCTGATTTTTAATTGCATAGGTAAAAATAAATGTTTATAAATAATGAAATTACGAGAATTCACGTGACGTGACAACAGTGTGATTCTATTGTTAATATTATGCGATTCACGTGTGACATGATATCACGTGAATTCACGTGACGTGATAATAATGTGTTTGCGCCCTTACGAATGCCTGTAACCAAATCTGATAAGACAAAATTCTATTATTTACTTTCTTGATTGATCTTCACGTTTACGACGACGTAATATGATGCAAAAACTTTGAAATTACGTAAATGCCTACAACGGGGTTAATAAAGTTAAAGTTAAACGATGACGGGCACGTGAAACGTAATTACAAAAACTCCCTAATATCATAAAACGTTTATGACATACGTACGCTGTGAATTAGACGTTTTAATCCAAACATACCTATTTTTTTGGACAAATTTATAATTAATTAATTACAAACTGTAATTTTTTCAACATTTTTTCGTAATCTGATCGCGATTTGATCAAAAATTGTACACATAACACCTACGTTTAAAATAGCTCATTTAATAAAGTTTTTTGTCTTTGTGCAATACCAATCGGCGCGAATGCAATCAGCTTGCCCGATTATCAGATTGGTTAAATACTAATTATACCAATAAATGGATCGGAATTATTTACACAATTATTTGCGAATTTGTTCCTCTTATTTCATACGCAATTCCAGTTATTTTAAAAATTACTAATAATTACGATGCATAAAATAAACTTTGGTTTTCCAGCTGTTAAACGTTTAATAAAACCAATTGAGATGTGTGTCAAAGTCGCAGTGTGTCAAGGCAAGAAGTCAATAAAATAATAATCATAAAATGTATAGACCTATTATACTGCCGCATTTATAGAGAAGGCGTCGTATTTCGTATGCAGTGCCGGAGCTTGATTTTGGGGTAATTTTTTAATTAATTATAATCTATTCAAAATAATTTTTTGAATATTTTTCCCGTAATCTGTGACATCGATTCTTTTATGCGTTTTTTTTTGTAGGAACAATTGCCATTCACCCTGTACATCTAACTGGATTTCAATCCCTAACCCTAACACAGTGAAGAACATTAAACACCACTTTAAACTTACCAATTAATTTAAATTGCTTGCTTCGATAGAATTCAGAATAAATACTAGAATCAAGTTTTGACAAGTGTTTGACTGTATTTTACATACCAGATCAAAAGTTCGCCTAAATCTATCGGGTTGCTAACGGACTTGTGACGTCACAATGCGTTTTACGATTCAAATATATTTCGGAACTTTGAGGATCAATTTTGAAAAAACTAAAACATTTAAAAAAATTCTTTCACCCAAATGAGTTTTAGATCCTTTGTATAATTTTAACATAAAAGTTTATTTATTATTATAAAAATATTTAATTTTTTTTGAGCTTTCACTTGCGAGGTTGGTGGTTTTTTGATTTTGAGACAAACAATATTCGAAGACGGTTTATCGAAATTCAATATGAGAACCTTTCTTGTGCCAAACAATCTAAAGAATATTTTCTTCACAAATTTTTCATGAAATGGGTTTACGACAATTCGGTGTGCGACAATTCGGTGTACGACAGTTCGGTGTGCGACAATTCGGTGAACGACAATTCGGTGTATGCGACAATTCGGTGTGCGACAATTCGGTGTACGCGACAATTGGGTGTACGACAATTCGGTGTACGCGACAATTCGGTGTACGCGACAATTCGGTGTACGTCAATTCGGTGTACGACAATTCAGTGTACGGCAATTCGGTGTACGACAATTCGGCGTACGAAAATTCGGTGTACGACAATTTGATATAGGTATAATCGTGGATATAATGCAGAGTGACCGCAAAGAAATCCGCACCATATGTTTATACAGTGAGCCTTAAAAGTCTGGAATAAAATTCGTAATTTCTTTACATTTACATTTCCAAAAAATGCTCGGACAGGTAAATTTTGTTTTTAAAATGTATAAGCTTTTTGTGAAAATAAATTCTTGACAGTCATTTGTTTTCGAATAATGCCCTCATCAAAACTTTTTTCTAATAGTAACTCCCAATTTTTTCTTGTTTCTGATAGCTTAATGAATTCTCTATCCAATTACATCAAAAAATTATGATGTTTCATGGGAAAAAATAAGAGAAAAAAAATATTAAAAATGACGTTGGCCGCATCTCACTCTCTAATAATAAAAATAATTACATATAAGGAGAAAACACAATAAACAATAAGCAATTCCATACACCTTTCTTATTTTGAAAAATATTTATTTTCAACATTTGTTATTGACATTAGAGAACGCCTAGGGAAAAGAACTTTCATTTTCGGTAAAATCTTTTGAAAAAGTGCTACTTAGCAATACGAAATTTTTCTTTTTAGATAGTGAGATGCGGCCTATACGTCATTTTCAATAATGTTTTTCTCAATTTCTTTTCCATAAAATATCAAATTTTTTTGATATAATTGGATAGAGAATTCAATAAGTTATCAGAATCAAGAAAGAAATTGGAGCTTGCTGAAAACAAAAAAGTTTTTCCCCTTTTTTAGTTCATCTGGGGACACACTGTATATGAAACGTTTACACGTATGTATGTAGTATGTTTATTAATAAAATTGCAAAACATTAATCTATTAATCGTAATCTTTAAATTGTAATGTTATCAATTAAGATGCCATTTTTTTCTTAATTATAATAAAAAAATAAAAGATTCAAACTTCCTCTTGCATTCTTACTGTTACAGGCATAAGAAAACCTCAAAATTTTCGGTATATTTAGACTAAATTAAAATTATTAAAATTGCGATGGGTTAACAAATCAAAAGTGCTAACATAACATTTTGTGTAAAAAAGCCGAAAATCAGAAATGTGAAAAATCGTCTCAAATTTTATTGTGCGTTACAACAGTTAAGAATTGAAGAGAAATTGTGTTCCTTTTACATTTTTTGTGGATATAAATGAATAAGTTAACTACTCGTAAAAGTTAAATACCAAGAACCCCTTTGCGCTTCATATCTTGAATAAAACTGAGAAAATGAAAAACCTTTTTTTCAAGTTATTATGCCAGAGAATATGCTGTATGATTAACACGGAACATCTTTTGCAAAAGCTTATAATATCTTGCTAAAATTTTGTCTAATGTGTCCAACAAATTCAAATTATAACATTTTTTTTAAGACTAAAAATTTCTCACTGGATCTGTTATATTTAGTTATGGAACATGCATAAATTATTAGCACAAAGTTTAAAAAATATCATTAATAATTTTTTTTCCGTACTGTGCGAACTTCACGGCGCGGCGGTCACTGCATTATACCTATATAAATTATTTTACATCGAATTTTCATACACCGAATTGTCGTACACCGAAATGTTGTACACCGAATTGTCGTACACCGAATTGTCGTACACCGAATTGTCGCGTACACCGAATTGTCGCGTACACCGAATTGTCGCGTACACCGAATTGTCGCGTACACCGAATTGTCGCGTACACCGAATTGTCGTACACCCAATTGTCGCGTACACCGAATTGTCGCATACACCGAATTGTCGTTCACCGAATTATCGCACACCGAACTGTCGTACACCGAATTGTCGTGCTCCCGGTAAAAAGTTTCTACTAAAGTAAATCACTTGAAGTGTTCAGAACTTATAGATTTGTATTTACATACATTTATAGTTTCATAGATTTTTGAAAAATATATTTCATTTACCTTATAATACGTTATAAACGACGCTGGCGTTTCGATGACACCGAAAGATGCGACGCGAACGCAAAAATGTTATATTTTGATTTGAATGACAAATAAATTTGACATTTAATTAATTTAAATTACCTAAAAGGAATTAAAAATCATACTAATTGTTTCAAAATAAAAAAATTTCAACAATATTGAATATTGAATATTGAAAAATAATCAAACGTAAAACAATTAATTGGTCATCATTTATAGATAAACAATAATATTAATTAGAACCGATTAATGTCACTTCACAATAGGTCGAAGTAGACTTCGTCACAGTCAGGTAAAATATTTTACCTGCCTAAGCAGGTAAAGTACCGCTTTCTCTCCTTGAATGAGTATGATAAAATTGTACTTTCGAATGTGGTAGTCGAAAAGCAATATTTTTCACCCCTCTTCCAGGGCTAATAACTCCCTTATTATTCACTTTTGGAAAAAAAAATTATATAAAAAGGTGAACTTATTTCTTGATATTCTATTCACCCTGAAAGTATCGGGAGACAATTTTGAACCACCATGTATATTCTAATTAGAGATCATTAGAAGAGTATAGAACATCTTACGGCTGCCTCGCCAGAGGTGGTACAGAAACTGTAAAAAAGTGCAGAAATTTAAAATGATTATATGTAACCTGTAGAACAGTTTCACATTTAATAATGAAATTCATATATTTGCTCATAGATGGTAGTATACAAAGGTTGGGAAATTGGGAACAGCAAACTGCAATTAGAGATGCCTATGATTAGATTCTACCATATTAAATATTTATCTTCCAGTTAATTATTTTACATAATTTCAATAAACCTTTACATGCGCATTTATATTTATAATATGTAGTAGATCCCTTAATAAAATCGAATTGCTTTACAGGCAGAGTTTTCAACTTTCTTAAGTTATTGATCTCTTGCGCTATCACAATTGTTAGATGGCGCCACAAGTATTCCTTATTACGCTTCCTTACGTGAAATAACAAAAAATTGACATGCAGATATCATGAGATATCCTAAACTTCGTAAAAATATTTTGTAAGTCATCATTATAAAATGACCGCCAAAATGTGCGCACCATGTGGGAAAACATATCATTATTGATTTTTTTTTTAAACTTTTTGCGCTAATAGTTTGTGCATGTTTCGATAATCAAATATAAGCAAGGCAGATTCGGTGGGCAATTTTTAGTGTGGCTAAAAATTGTACACATTTAAAATACGAAAGTGAAAAAAATGTTATAATATGGAATTGTTGGACATATCAGTCAAAATTTTAGTGGGATCCGTTAAATTATTTATTGCAAAATGTGTCGGTTGGTACTCAGACAAAATTTTCTGAGGCATAATATTTCAAAAAAAGATTTTTCATTTTCTCAGTTTTGTTTAAGATGTGAAGCGGTAAATGGGCATATAGTATTTAATTCTTACATGTACTTAGCTTACTCATTTATATCCATAAAAAATATTTAAAAGAATCAAATTTGCTCTTAGGTTCTTAACTGTTGCTTGCGCAAGAACATTTAAGATGATTTTTCACGTTTCTGGTGCATGGCTTTTTTTGCATAAAATTCTGTTATCATTTTTGATTTCTTGATAATGTAATTCTAATAACCCCAATTTAGCCCAAGCAGACCTAAAATTTCAAGAATTACATGCACATTTTATTTTATTAGAATTATATTATCAAGAAATAAAAAATGATAAAAAATTTTAAGTAAAAGAAGCCTTGCATCAGTAACTCAAAATTTTATTCTGCATGCAAAATGAAGAACCCCAGAATAATTTTGATTTTTTAAACATTTTTATGGATCTACAAAAAATGAGTAAGATAACTAAGTAAGAGTGAAATACCAAATGCCCATTTACCGTTTCACATTTTGAACAAACCAAAATGAAAAATTTTCTTACTTTCGAAATAAATATTGTAACGTTTTCATTAAAAAGTATAAATTGAAAACATTCAGTCTTAAATAAAAGAATATTTAAAAACGAGTTGAACAAATATTATTAACTATTAAACAAACACTAACACTAAAACTACCTACAACTAATTTATATAGCTAAATAATTTATATAACGGAAAGTTTAACGCCAGGATAATACATTATTTACTAAATAATTTATGTAGAATAATATTTATTTACACGGCGCGGAGTTAATCTTGTTCGCGGAAAATTATGACTGTCCCCACCGGACGACGGGGCGAGGTTTATATCTCTCGGTAGACATTCTAGAGTCAACCAATTTCTCTCTGGTGTACTTAGACACCAAGGGCACCCAGGCGTTAGCCTATCTCCCGTGAGAAAATGGCAGCGGGGATCCCGTCCGGCACGGTCTTCCCACTGTCCACCAGCTGTGACACTGCCACTAGGAGGCCAACGCCAATGAGGGGGACCGGCAGCCGGGACCGGTGGGCTCCCCCTCCCCCTAGCACTCATGTCAGCAAGGTTTCCTTAGCTACGTTTGATGAGTAACCGTCGAGAACGCTTACGCGAATCTCTACCACACATCTCATACTAACCCCAGCATCCATTACCCATATACGCATACCCGCGTATATGGGATAGGGCAGCTAGGCAGGTTAGTTTTAAGGGTAACCAGCGTGTGGTCTGATAGGTTCTCGTCTCGGATACTAGGCTTCAACACAACGGGTCCGACGCCTCAAACGATGGCTACCTACAACTCATCTCGGATACTAGTGTCCCGTGTTATCGGCCCGACACCTCAAGCGACTGAACCGCCGTCAACTTCTGCCAAAAGCGACATCCGGTTACCCGGACATTCTAGAATCAACCAATTTCTCTCTGGTGTCTTCCGACACCAAGGGCACCCGGGCGTCAGCCCATATCCCATTTGAGAATTGGCCAGCGGACCCCCGTCCGGCACGGTACACCCGCTGTCCACCAGCTATGACACTGCCACTAGTCAATTCGAATGTGGCGGATTCCTCTTCGAAGGATCTGGGATCGTCCTGGCGATGACCAGAGCTCTGGAGATGACGTCATGCTGTCTCGCCGAACCCGCTTTATCTCGTCCGTCGCACTGCTCCCTCCTTAAAGACGTTTCGTCCCGGAACGTATTCCGAGTTATTCCTGATAAGTCGTGACGGAAGCGACAAGCTGAACCCATTTTGCAACCTGTGGTCAAGAAGAAGAAACAGTCCGCGGTCTTGTCGTTCTTGGCAAAGGTTCTTGGGCTGTGGCTGCAGACTAGAACTTCAATTCCAGTTCCATCAAAGATGACTTCTACCATACTCTGGATCACTCTCCAATTTAACCCATCCAGACCACAACCTAATTTTGGGATGGCTAACTTGTTCACCTTATCCGCTAGCAGATAACTTCTCAAGTTCTATAAAATTTTCTACATGGAGTGGTAATCAGGCTTTCCGTGGGACACTTGTTTCGTTGCTAAGTAATAGAGATTTCTTTCTCGTTCTCCCTGGGGCCTATTCCTGAAAGGTATGGAGTAGTAATTATTAGTTACAAGTTCCTTGTTCTTTTGAAATATGGAGCTTTAAAATTATTTTCCACAGAGGAGAAAAGTACTTTCTAATAATACTAACATTAGTAAGCACTTTTCCTTTGAGGAAGACGAATTTAAAGTTCCATATTTCAAAATAAAAAGGAACTTGTAACTAATAAAATTACTACTCCATACTTTCCAGGAATAGGCCCCTGGGTGTCCTTAAGAGGCCTTTATACAAAGCGCTATTTTTTAAAAAAGTTTTTGTGAGTAACCATTGTAAATTATAAGCTCAAATTTTCAGTACGCATTCATGAGACAATTATCTAGGTCTCACGTTGACATTTTTTTAAAAATTTTTTGAAAAAATCAAATCGATATCTCAAACACTATACAAGATTTTGAGAAAAACGAAAACGTGAGACCTAGATATGATATTCTACAGCATTTAAAAAAAAAATCAGTTCTGTGAATTTAATAATAGCTGAGAAAAACAGCTTCAAAATTTTCGGGAAATATCGTCGTTGTAATACAGCGCCTCTAATAGAGAGCTGTCTAAACTACACATTTCGTAGCCATGGGCAGCTCCATTAACATTCACTGACGTGGATGTATGGCCGTTTCAATTCGCCTAAAATTCGGTTCCAAGAAAGCATGCCGTGAAGTACTCCTCTCAGCGCTCCCTTTTAAAGATACTACAAAACTACTAACGGTAACTTAATGACAACTGCATTTACTTAAAAACTCACAAGAGACGCTGAGGGGAGTACTGTCAAAATTTTTAAAAGTCGAATTGAAACGGCCATACATACACGTCAGTGAATGTTAATGTAGCTAGCCATGTTCGTAGTTAATGTGCCCCGAATATGAAATTTGTAGTTTAGTCAGCTCTCCGTTAGAGGCGCTGTATTACAACGACGACATTTCCCAAAAATTTTGAAGCTGTTTTTCTCAGCTATTCTTAAATTCACAGAACTGATTTGTTTTAAAATATGCTGTGGAACATCATATCTAGGTCTCACGTTTTCGCTTTTCTCAAAATTCCCTATAGTTTTGGAGATATCGATTTGATCTTTCCAAAAAAAAAGTTTTTTTTTGAAAAAATGTCAACGTGAGACCTAGATAATTACCTCATGAATACGTACCGAAAATTTGAGCTTATAATTTATAATGGTTACTCAGAAAAACTTTTTTAAAAATTAGCGCTTTGTAAAAGTCCTCTTAATCTTCAACACCTTTTCTACCATTGGCAGTTGCCTTTGCAATTTTTCGATTCGGCCATATTTTACCCTGAATACTTGGGCTTTTCCTCTGGATATTCTTAAGTCTGCTGCCATGCAATGGGCTAAACTGTAGCCTGGTGATATTTCGAAGAGATCCTGGGATATTTCAGTGGTTACGTCAAATCGTGCCTTGCGTCCCGTGGCGTAGTGGGTCATTGAAGTTCTCAAAAGTTGCTTCGGATTTCTGAACTGAACGGACTGTCTCCTCCTTTTCTTCGCTAGCGTACGGAGCCAAACGGTTCAAATGAACCACCTTGGGTTTTCTATTTGGAATTTTTTTAATCCGGTAAACGACATCAATGATCCGCTTGATAACTTTGTAGGGTCCCTCCCAGGAGGTTCGTAGCTTTGGAGAGAGACCCGGTCGTCGCTGCGGATTATATAACCAAACAAACTCTCCTGGTTCTGGGCGCTGATATCGTAACGATCTTCCATTCGGTCGCTGGCATTTTGGATGTTATGGCGCACTCTATCGTGGATGTCGTCCATTTTCTTACGGAGGTCACTAATGTAGTCCTCATCTGCGAGACATTCACTAGGTTTAACACCAAACTTTAGATCGTACAGTAACCGCAGCTCGCGCCCAAATATCACACTTGCGGGTGTTTTTCCTGTAGTTTCATGGATGGATGATTGGGTAAGCCAAAAGGAACAGATGTAAATAATATAGTAATGTCTCTGATGGTCGGAGACAACTTTAGACAGGTATCGATTAATGGTCCTGTTCATCCTTTCCACCGTTCCGTCCGACTGTGGGTGTAACGCAGGAGTTATGGTTTTCCTAATGCCGAGTAAGGTGCACATCTGTTCGAGTAAAGCAGATTCAAAATTTCGTCCTTGATCCGAATGCAATTCCATGGGTACACTAAATCGACTTATCCATTCCCTAAACAGTTTTTCTGCAACAGTCGTAGCCTCTTAATTTGGTAAGGAATATGCTTCGACCCATTTCCTAAAGTAATCCATCACCACCACGAGGGTACTTATTCCCGTCGTTGGTTTCTGGAAATGGCCCGGCAACGTCTATGGCGATTCTTTCGAAAGGACTTCCGACATTGTACGGTTTCATCTGTGCTTTGCCTTTCTTATGAGGTATTACTCGCGGCACATCTTCCACATTTTCTACACCAGTCCTTTACGTCTTCCCTGCAATTCACCCACTAGAATCGCTCGCGTACCTTCTTAGTGGTTTCCTTCTTGCCCAAATGTCCTCCAGAAGTTCCATTGTGAAGTTCTTCCAAAACTTGGGAACCAACAACTACATTTTCCGTTCCCTGCCCTCGTGATTCTCTAGTGTACGTTTCGGAAGCCATTATCCACTACTAGAGAATCCCACTGCGCCCAATAGGACTTTATGTTCGGTGAGTAACGTTTTTATTAAAAAGTATAAATTAAAAATATTCAGTCTTAAATAAAAGAATTTTTTTTTCCTACACTAGTAGAAAATTCAATTTTACCGGCTCATCAGAGAGGAGAAAGCAAACGTTTCCACGACTAGCCCGGCAAAATGAACATAAATGCCTAGCCGAGAAAATAATTTACGAGGCTTTACCACTAGGTGGCGCGACAATAATTTCTGGAATGCATTCTCATCGACATCAAAAAATTAATAAACGTAAGTTTTTTTAAATTTAATTCCACTGGTATTTGGTTTTAAAAAGGATTAAAATTATCAAAAAAAAAAAAAAAATTCGGCAGCGGTGGAATTCGAACCCATGCCTCCGAAGAGACTGGTGTATTAAACCACCGTCTTGACCGCTTAGCCACACTACTATACGTATTACTGTGTTTTAAAACATCTATAATAATTTTAATAGTAACTCAATTTTAATATTTTTACTTCGAGAAAAAGAACATTTGTGTGATATTAACAAAATTAATTATAATTGTGTAGGAAAAAAAATAATGTGTAAACCATGGCGGTAAAGCAATTTTCGAGGTCTTGAGAAGTGGCCAGGCTCCGCTGCTCGCCTCGCCTGTCCATATCTTCTCTCGACCTGGAAAACAAGCACTTTACCGCCTCGGTCTACAATATACTATTAATAACGAGTTGAACAAATATTATTACTGGAATGTGGCGGATTTTTCTTCGAAGGATGTGGTGTTGTCCTGGCGATGATCAGAACTCTGGTGATGACATCATGCCGTCTCGCCGAACCTGTTTTGTGGAAATTTGACATTTGTTTTAACGACCGTTACTGTTGGGTTCCTTTATAATTAAATCGTACAAGATAAGAAGTGAAACACGTTTTGGAAAGAGCCAAACATTTATTATTTTTTTGTTTTTGTTTTTGGCCTCAACGCCGACTAACTAAATACAAATACACAACAATTCCCTCCCCGCTTAGCTAATACCTTACAGAAAGAAAACCGAACAGTAATAAATTCTAAGCTTGTCCTATTAACTCAATCACAAGTGAGGAATTTGTATCGGTTTTCGCACTCTCGTTGAACGACGCACCGGTTCGCCATTCTTCTGAAGCCTTGATCCATGGTTGCGCACGTCCACAGTAAGATCTCTAGTCCTCGAACTTTCTCTATCAAAGTTTTCCGCCAATTTCGCAGAACTCGAGTTCGAACATTGAGCTTGACATTCTTCCATATTGGTTAACTCTGCCTCAACTTCTACATGGATATTATCGTCTACTGGTACAGTTTCATCTGGTTTCATCTGATCTACGTGTCGTATCCAGGATCCACGTGGTGTGCTCACACGGTACATGGAATTACTTGTTTTGTTTTCCACCGTACGACGTATCCAACGCGGTTCTTCACGATAGTTTCGAACAAACACCTTTTGTCTGGCGTCGAATGACTTCGTTTTGGTCTTCGCCAAACCCTCGTAGGTACGTTTCATTTGCTCATCGTATTTTTGCTCGCATTATTTCTCGTCTGCTGCGACCACAAACAGTTTCTTTCTTTCGCCCGTAAATGAATATGAAATAAATAAAGTTATTAATCAGTGTTGCTACAAAATATCATCCGGGATAGATGAGGTTTCAGGAAAAATAATAAAAATTGTTTCGGACTGTATAACATCTCCACTAACAAGAATAATAAACCTATCATTCGAAAAAGGAGTGTATTCAGAGCGACTAAAAATTTCTAAAATATTACCAGTGTATAAAAACAAAGGAAATCGGGAGAACATAGAAAACTACCGACCTATATCATTACAGTGTCAAATCTCGAAAATTTTTGAACATACGTTTCATTCTAGACTGTACGGCTTTCTAGAGAAATACCAAATTCTTAGTGACTGCCAATACGGCTATAGAAAAAGTAAGTCGACAATATCAGCGGTTCAAAAGGCGCTCTCTGCCGTAGTCTGTGCTTTAAATGAAAAATGCAAAGGCGTAGTTTTATTTTTCGACATGAGCCGCGCTTTTGACTCGGTCGACCACATGTTACTTTTAAACAAACTCCATCTCGCAGGCGTAAGGGGTCCCGCCCATAGTTGGATTGCATCATACCTACATGATAGGAGGAGTTCCACAAGGTACCATACTAGGACCACTTCTTTTCTGTGTAATGATAAATGATCTACCAAACCAATGTCCCTCAGCTTATCAAATAAACATGTACGCAGATGATGTAAGCATGATAATTCTGGCACAAAACACTGAATAACTAGCGAAACAAAGTAATGCTGCCGTGAAAGAATTATTAACGTGGACCACGGATAACGGAATAATTCTTAATGAACGTAAGACGCAAGCCATACAATTTTATCCGGTAAACAAACATGTCGACAGCAGCATGCTACTAAAAATTAACAAGAAATCAATTACGGAAGTCAACACTACAAAATTTTTAGGCATTCAAATTGACCAGAAACTGACGTGGGAACAACAAATCATACAAATAAGTGCAAAATTAAGTTCTTTAATATTCTTATTTAAAAACCTAAAACTATTAGTAAACAAAAACGTCCTACTACAAGCATATTTTGGCTTAGTGCAATCCATACTAACTTACGGTACTACAATTTGGGGATACAGCAGATATGTTATGGAAATCTTCATCAAACAAAAGAAGATAGTCAGAATTATCGTTGGCTTCTCCCTGGAGAAAATTTTTTTCATATATCTTATGTTGCCGATACAACCATGGAAGCTATTTGGCCTTTATTAATCTTAACTTTAGTTTTAGTCTTAATTTTAAATTAATTAATTATTCTCATTTTGAACTGTCATTTAATTTACACTTACCTTCATTTTATATGAATTTGTACTTGTTAATTTGACTAAGTGTTTTGATTATATATGTAATCGTTGACTGACTTAATAAAAACTAACAACTAACTAACCACGGGTTTGTTCACTGGATTTACCAAATCCAGTAATATCCGTATTTGACGTGAAAACAGCATTTCACTCGAAGTTCTGCCAGTTGCGGGATGTTTAGTAACTCGATATTGTACCAGGAACTTCCGCACAGATTGGTCTTTGTGTTCTTTCGCTTCTTTGGCTTTGTGTAGACTACTCTTGAACGTCTGTACGAACCGTTCCGCCTCCCCATTGCTCTGAGGATGGTACGGTGCAGTCAGCGCATGTACAATTCCGTGCGAAGCACAGAAGTTTTCGAACTCCTTCGCCACGAACTGCCTCCCATTATCGCTCACAATCTGTTCTGGAAGTCCAATTTTGGGGCAGCATGTGGTTGGTAATTGTGGATGCTAAGTCAAAGTGGCCGCATGTCGTTGAGATGAGAAGTACAGAAGCCGGTAGAACGATCGATGTTTTAGATCGTATTTTCATTACCGCTTAACGTATTCACTGTTTCTACTTGTCTCACGTCGTTCGTTTTCTCACCTTCTGATCAATGCACATTACTGCCAAGTGTCCCGTCTGCTTGCATTTGTGGCATTTTGCGTCATTGAAAGGACAATCTTCTTGAAAATATCCCGTTACCAGCGCCAATAACATCGGCTTCGCGTACTGACGATTCGCACAAAAGCGCCGCATCAACAGCCTTTTCGAAACTTACAAAGTTCTGGCGAATCAATTCCGCTCGAATAGAATTGCTTAAAATTCCACCGATAAAAAGCGCGCACAAACATGCATTGTCAGCTGCCTGCGGAAGCTCGGCATCGGCCAGAAGCTGCCGAAGATCTACCGAAAAACTACTGATTGACTGTCCTGGAGGTTGCTTTGCACTGAACAACGCATGACGCCGGGCTGCCAGTGAACGTGTTTCACCATAGCGTTGATTCATCAGACGCTTTGCCACATTCAGTGGCAATTTATGGATATCCTCTGGCATAGCCATTCGTCGTAAATCCCAATAAGCACTGCCCAACTCCGCAAGAAACAGTTTTTTCTGTCGAATCTTCGTCTGTGATTTCCGCAAGCTCAAGCGCGTTCTCAAAACGTTCCCACCAAGCTATTCAAGAAGAATTTGGCGCTGTGGAATTAAATTCTCCTGGAATTCTCGGAATGTAATTGATGTTGGTTTAACTTCCGTCATCCTCGTCGCCAATTTGTTGGGTTCCTTTATAATTAAATCGTACAAGATAAGAAGTGGAACACGTTTTGGAAAGAGCCAAACATTTATTATTTTTTTGTTTTTGTTTTTGGCCTCAACGCCGACTAACTAAATTCAAATACAAACAGTTACTAAGAGTAACGGCCGCGAAATTCGATTTCGCGGCCTGTGTTGCGCTCGCGAAATGATCACTTCGCGTACGGTTGCCCAAAGAAATTATTTTGCTCCTTCCTTATTTTTTGGATTCATGCGTGGTTACAATTTTTATTTTAGTGTATATAGCTTTCGCTTATTCTGTCAGTGTCTCAGTTTTTGCACTTTATTATTATTAGTTTTGTATTTTTTTTTCTCGTTTTTGTTTATATGATATCGTTACCCTAATTCGCAAATGTCGTAAGTCCACTTTTTGTCAAAATTGAGATTTTGACACCATTTCGTTAACAAACGACTAACCTACCTACTAAAGAAATTTGTAGCGCAGAGGTTTACAGTTTTCTATTATTAAAGGCCATTTTAAAAAACATCGTAATTCCGGCACTTGACAATTTGAATAAAAATTATCGTAAATCCGTCAGTTTACATGGTCAAATCAATAGTGTGTGAATCATTTCAAAATAATAAAAAAGTATTATTATATTACCTAATGCAACAAGAACAAAATTACAGTTAATAGGTAAACTGTCATTACGGTTCTTATCGTCTCCTGTAAAATTAGTAAAAATGGAGTTACGACATTTGCGAAATAGGGTAACGATATTAAGTAATATTAGTTAACGAAATAAGTATAGCTTTTAACTCGGGAAATATTTTATGAGAAAGAACTACAAAATATGTATGTTTAATATACAGGATTACAGCTGATTAAAAGCTCACCATGGGGTTCTCGTATACTATCGATATTTTTCATAGTAGCCATGAAATACATATTTAAAGTCGATTTTATAAGTACGGATATTAAACGGATCTAAACTAAAGAGTACCTGCAATTCTTGCAATTTTGGATCTGCTTAGTCTAAATTGGGATTATTAGAACTGTATTATCAAGAAATTAAACATGAGAACAGAAAATTTTATGTAAAAAAGGCCTTGCACCAGGAACGTGAAAAATCGTCTCAAATTTTCTTGTGCATGCAACAGTTAAGAACCTAAGAGCAAATTTTATTCTTTTAAATATTTTTTATGGATATGAATGAGTAAGCTAACTACTCCTAAGAGTTAAACACCAAACGCCCATTTACCGCTTCACATCTTGAACAAAACCGAAAAAATTAAAAATCTTCCTTTTTTCCAAATATTATGCCGCAGAAAATGTTGTCTGAGTACCAAGCGATACATTCTGCAATAACTTATCGGATCCTACTAAAATTTTCTCTAATATATCCAACAATTTCAAATTATAACACTTTTCTAATTTTCGTGTTTTAAATAGGTGCCATTTTTAGCCACACTAAGAATTGTTCACCGGATCTGTCCTGCTTATATTAGGTTATCGAACATGCACAAACTATTGGCGCAAAAAGTTTTTTAGAAAAATCAATAATAAAAATTTTTCCCATATGGTGCGAACTTTTTGGCGGTCACTGTACACCGATTGCTTCACTGAAACTTGAAAAATGGCAGGGATAGTTCAGGCTATACACTATGTCCACATTTCGATGCTCACCATTGACATCTCGGTTATTAGAAGACATAGAGCAACGGTTAAATGAAGAATGTTTTGCAGAATTCAATGTTTGCGATAAATCTCATTTCAAATTCACCATAACTTTTTAAATTTTAAGATAATTAAAAAAAACTTAGCCGATTTCAATATTCCTCAATAACTCGATAACACCTAATGTGACCTCTTATAAAGTTTTACAATGTTCAGACACTTTTTTAAGACAAAGTTTTTAATATAAACAGAAACCCCCGATTGTCATTTGTTGTCAAAATATCAATGCTAACTTTTTTTTTCATATGGCAGCCGTATTGGATTTTTGTTACTTAGATAGTCTTTAGTCTTCAAAAAGAGCTTCTCAACGATGTACAACATACCTCAAGAATTTTTATTGGTAGGGGAGATATTAACAAAAACATAAATTAATCTTTAATATGAAATTAGTAGGTTATGAAATTAAAAATGAAGCATTTAATTTTGGATCGCCAGAAGCTTGGGAAATTTTAGAATAAAGAGTGCTGGATGTGCTAAGATCATTAAATGGAAATACACTTCGTAGAGTTTTGTTAGAATAGTGTGTGGAACAGAATAGTCGTCATATTGAACAGTTTCTTTTAGTACTTTTAGTACTCTTCCTTTACTTTTTACTTTGATGACTTTTCTCACGTTTCGTTATTTTACAGTATTACTTAGCATATCTTGGAGCTTTCGTTTCTTATTGGTGTTTCATTTCATAGCCTACTAATTTCATATTAGAGATTAATTTAAGTTCTTGTTAATATCTGCCCTACAAATAAACATTTTTCGGATAAGTTATACATACATCGTTGAATAGCTCTTTTTAAAGACTATCTAACTAACCAAAAATCCAATATGGCTGCCATATGAAAAACAAAAGTTAGCACTGTTAACTTGACAATAAAAGGCAATCGGGGGTTTCTGTTTATATCAAAAACTTTGTCTTAAAAAAGCGTCTGAACATTGTAAAACTTTAGAAGAGGTCACATTAGGTATTATCGAGTTATTGAGGAACATTGGAATTGGCAAATTTTTGTGTTTTTTTCACTTATCTTAAAATTTAAAAAAGTTATGGTGAATTTGAAATGAGACTTGTCGCGAGCATTAGTATCTCAGTATCACTTGGCAAACATGAGGCACGAATGTTATGATCAATAAGGATATTGTTTAGCTGCATTTGAACACATTATTTAAAAATGTTAATTTGATGTTTTTTTTTGTATTGTCATAGTCACGGTTAACTGCTAATAAAATGTCAATTTTCCTGAAAATTTTTACTGTTTTTGAGAATATGAGAACAAAAAATTAAAAAAATTAGTATTGCCTTAAGTGCATTTTAAAATTCTGAACAATTTTTTCCTTTACCGTTTTGCTCTAAAATTTACAGGTTTAGTTTAGTTTAGTTTATTTATGACACGTGCTAATTAACAATAATTAGATGTGTTCTTCAATATAATAACTAAGCTTAACCTTTAACTATTCGCGCTATTAACAAACCTCTAACTCTCGCTCGGTGTCTGTCAAATACAGACTCATTTTTCGATGATATTGTAACGATTTCAAAGGTTCTATTAATTTTTATTTTAAAATAAAACACGAAATAGTTAATAAACTAATTTATTTAAAAGCAAACTAATGAACACTAACATTTAACACTAGGTAATTTACAAACTTAATCCTAATTTATTTTAACAGCCGAGCGAAAGTTTATAACGCGACTTTAATTCCGAATTGCCTAACGCTGAATTCTTGCCGAACTCTCTCCACTCCCGGCCGCGCGCATTTATATGCCGAAGCTGTTGTCGTATTTTTCTGGAAGGCGACGGACTGTCTGGGTCTAGTTTATTTCGCCGTCGGAATTCTCTAGGCTGTCGCCTAAAGCGCGTCGACTAGACGGCTGTGATGCAAGAGACAGTCTGACGCCGGCTGGTGTCGACGAATCATTACAATATTCTTACTTTTTGACACAAATTCTGATTTCTTTCAGCGTGCAAACAATAATTTAAATCAAAGTGTACATGATAATATTTACAAATTTATTTCACTATTACTATTTACATTATGATTATACATAGTCGACAAGAATAAACCAAACTGCGGGAGAGGATTTTTCACCTAATATAAGACAAAAAAACAAAAATTATAATCCGATTTTCATTTGTTTGCAAGTTCGAGTCTTAACAAAATACCTTACATAGTATTTTTTTATAAAATTTAAAACATTAGGTATTGCCCAGACGCAATTTCTTAGGCACAGCGCGGAACACGTTGTGCTTTAATCACTATTTAATTCATAACGGACATATATCAAATCGAAAAGGTTATACTATGTGTTTTTTTAAAAATGCCATAAAGTTTGGCCATGAAAATTAAAACTCATGTCGTAGCTTGGCATCTAACACATGCCAAATCTGAAAATTTAAAGTAAATGAATGGAGCTAAGACATGAATTTTCTTTTCCACAGCCACCCCTTATGGCATTTAAAAAAAAACACATGTTAGTTTCTACAACTAAACTCTATGATTGAGGAATACATAAAACGGTTAGTGTTCAATTAAAAATATAAAAAAGTTATAAACAATTACATTTACTTCTGTGTCTCCTAGACACCGCGCAAGTAGTTAAAGGTTAAGATAAGAATGAAAACTTAACTATCGAGATACTCAGACACTGTATAATAACCATTCATCAGTAAAGCTTCTTTTAGCCGGCTTTTGAAATGCTGTCGGTTCCGTAGCATACGTACTTCGGTAGAAAGTTTATTGAAGAACTTTTGTCCAGCATACGAGCCCCGTCTCAGTGAAGTTGGCCCAACTAACAAAATTTTTTATTTCAGAAAATGTTTCTTGTAGAAGGAAAACTTATGAAAATCAATGCAATATTGTGATGATATGGGAATTGTTTATTAACTTTTAACACACAAAACTAAATCTTAACTAATAAAAATAGGAACACGAAAGTACATCTAATATTATCGCAAAATAAAAAATTGACGAAAATTTAAGATAAAGCTATCCTTGTGTTACGTTGTCTTTTCGACTTAATATAGCTTCGATACATTTGGACTGGCATTCATCAGGTGGGAAATTGTCCCAAATTTGTTGAAACCGAGCGCATAACTCTTTAACGGTTCTGGTAAAAAAAAAACTCTTTTAATGGAGACCGCGTTTCCCCAAAGTTCACAACAATATGAAAGAGTCGAGTGGAAAAGCCCATAATACACTTGTAGAAGATAGGCCCTGTCTGCTTTAATTTTAAAATGGCATAGTAGGCACTGTTCATTTTATTACACACTGTGTCTATGTGATGATTCCACGCCAACTGACTGTTAATCATTACTCCTAATAGGCAAGTCTTCTCACTCATATTTATGTTTTGGTTTAGTATCCGTAGGTTTATGATCGGAGCTGGTTTCCGCCGATAAAAATTTACACTAATAGTTTTTTTTGCAATTAAGCACTAAGTTATTTTTATTGCACCAATTGCTAAACTGTAAGGTTACTCTGTTGAGTTCATGTTCTAGTTCAGTAGAGTTTTTGCCAGCAAATACAATGGTCGTGTCATCTGCAAAGCATATTAATCACCCTCACATTGAAGACTATTTGTTAGGTCATTGACGAAAATTTAAAAAAGTAGGGGCCTCAGTACAGAACCCTGGGGCACTCCAAGATCTAGCTCCTTTTCAGTAGAGAGTTTTCCACACATGTTCACCCTAAAGGTCCTGCATTTGAGGTAGGATGTCAGCCAGTCGGAAATCTTGCCTCTGATGCCAAGCGCGTAAAGTTTCTGGATTAGGAAATCAGGCTGTATAGTGTCGAAAGCACGACTGAGATCGAAGTACACAGCGGCTACAAACATGTTCCTATCAAGACCAGTGTAGATGTAATCAACAAATTCCACACATGCATCAGCTGTAGACTTATGTTTTCGAAACCCATACTGAGTATCGGGAAGCAAATTAAAGCGCTCAAGATAGTTACTGATCCTCAGATAAACTATTTTTCAAATATTTTTAAAATCTCATTTATGATCGTGATGGGACGATAATTCGCAATATCATGACGCTCGCCTTTTTTGAATATCGATAAAACAATTGATGTTTTTAAAACGCCTGGAAACTTTCCTTGATCAATAGATAAATTGTATAAGCGTTTGATTTTAAGATGGCAGCGCTATCGCGGATAAATCTGGACCTCTGTAAGCTATTCGGAATTTTTGTAATGCACGTGTTTAAGTGCGTATCAATACAAATACACAAGTTGATTTAATGTAAATATCACATATAACATAATCCTGATACATCATATACTCAGAATAGACGCCAAAACACGAGATATTATGTAGCATACAAGGGTTTGTTTAGTTGACACCAGGTGACGAACGCTTAGCTACAAACTCCTATAGGTATTTAAGTTAATGGCTTCACTATTATGTACATATTATTTTTCACTCTACAAGTAGGTAATCCATTAACACCAGATGGATTACGGTTTTTTAAGCTCTTTATAGCACTTAGAACCTCATTTTCAGTGATCTCTGGGAAATAAATTGTTTGTTTGACATTCGGGAGCACTGTGCACTCTGTTGACAAGTCCGGTCCAAAATGCAGCTGTAATGTATCCTTCGCTACATCTGCAAAGTAATTTGCAAACACATTTGCTACTGTTTTTCGTTCTTCCACGATCTCACCGTTTATCTGCAGAGAGAGATTGGTTGTAATATGACGTTTCCGACCTGCGACAGTATTTACAACATTCCATATTGCTTTAGTTTTGTTTTGAGTATGTTCGACTTTTTCGTTGAAATAATGTTTCTTCTTAACATAAATATCTTTTAAGCACGGTGATCCTGTGTCGCGTAATAGCAGGAACAATTCAGACAGTTCCTTATCAGTCATTCTAATTTCTTGAGTGACAAATTGACAAATTTTTCAGTATTTTTTCATGAAAAGAACATGTAACATTGACATACCACTCAAAAGTATTCATGAAAATAATAAAAGTTGTATCACAAAATCTTTTAAGCGGACACTAAATCGCGCACTATACACTTTACGTTTCACCGTCGTTCGACAGCTTCGTCAGACAGCTTCGTCAGACGAAGCTGTCGAACGACGGTGAAACGTAAAGTGTATAGTGCGCGATTTAGTGTCCGCTTAAAAGATTTTGTGATACAAATTTCATCGGACAAGAACCAACTGTAAAAGTAAAAATAAAAGTTGTATTTACGTTTTCCTGTTCATATGTTGCTAGCCGGTCTTCCTTACTCAATAGTCTGCGAATATCATCAAGACTATGTGCAGTGATAGAACGATACTTCACGTGTTGTACAGGTAACTTATGTCTTTGTAGATCATGGAATATTACCAGTTTGTGAGCTAAGTGATCAGCTAGATTTGGATCAATTATAGTACATTCGTAACAGCTCTTGTCCAGATTTACTATAATAAAATCTATGGTTGTTGCTGTGATTGTTCCGTTCGTATTTATTTGTATGCGCGTAGGAGCATTCGTCGTTGTATGAAGGTTAAAGGAACTTATGATATCCAGTAAGGTTACGGTCTGGATCGTATTGTTTAGGACATTGACGTTTAGATCACCACCAATCAATATTATATCATATGCGTTACAGTGCGGTCACATTAACGTTTAACGTCACGCCTAACGTGATTTTCAAAGTCTAATTTGACTAGTTTGGTGTAGTTTTTACTTGTGATATGATAATATGGAAAAGAAAACAAATTTATAACGAGTAATTTGATATTAAACTTAAGTGTAACCGCAGATTTATGTCAAATTAGATGTTAAAAATCACGTTAGGCGTTACATTAAATGCATATGTGCCCGCGGCATTAGTGATACGAAGAACTTCAGTGAAAGTTTGTTCAAACTCATCAAAAGATGCATCTGGCGGGCGATACACAGTAATCAAACAAGCTTTTTGGTCTCCAACTTTAAATTTAATGGCACAGCATTCACAGCATTTTTCAACTGACAATTGTTTGATACGACCGATCTCTTTAATATTCGTGGTTATCATTTTGTTGACTAAGATTGCTACACCTCCCCTACCGTAGGTGCGACGACAAAAACTTGCGGCAATACTATAATCATAGAAAAAAACATTGTTTATATTATTGCTCGAGCACCAGTGTTCAGAAACACATAAGATGTCTGGCGTTTCCTCGTTTAAAAAAAATGCAGTGCATGTACTATGTGTTTTTTTTAAAAATGCCATAAGGGGTGGCTGTGGAAAAGAAAATTCATGTCCTAGCTCCATTCATTTACTTTAAATTCTCAGTTTTGGCATGTGTTACATGCCAAGCTACGACATGAGTTTAAATTTTCATGGCCAAACTTTATGGCATTTAAAAAAAAATACACCGTAGTTTATTGTGGATGCCTTGTAAATTTACATTTTTATTTTTATTTATCTTAATTACCCTGGACTTTTGTTCGATTGTGCCAGTTGGAAAAAACGTTTTACGCAGACGCCAGCAGGCCAGATATCCGGATTTTTAAATTTTCCGATGTCCTGGAACGGTACGGTAATTTTAAAAGACGCGTACTCTTCAGGATGTTTTGATATTAATTTATCACAACAAACATTTGGGGAAATTGTTTTTAAGTAATTTAGTAACATATTCACATCCGTGTGGGGATCGAGTGGAAAAATATGTAAGTAACCATACCTCATCGCACTTTGCAGTCCAACTGTTGGGGTTTCTTTCGTTCCTATCGATACACGTGAACCTATTTGTTTGTTTACGTTTTTTACCGGCTTGCGTAGCGTGGTTTTAGCTTGCTTGCCAGCACAGTATAAATATCTTACAGTAGGGACAAATCCGGTATTTGCATGAACAGTTTTTTAATGCGCATGTTTCGAAACTGGCGGTCCTTCCACAAACGACCGAGTGTGGCGCAACACGTCATTTCATCATTGTGTACAAAAGTGTGGTTATAGCACGGTTATACTATGTGTTTTTTTAAAAATGCCATAAAGGTTGGCCATGAAAATTAAAACTCATTTTGTAGCTTGGCATCTAACACATACCAAATCTGAAAATTTAAAGTAAATGAATGGAGCTAAGACATGCATTTTCTTTTCCACAGCCATCCCTTAGGGCATTTTAAAAAAAACACATGTTATGTTGTTATAGTTTGAAGTTTTCATAGGCATAAGGTTAATTTTCGTTATTAGTTTCGTCGATTGTACATAATAGGTGTAATTTTGTGTTAAATATTGTACATGATATTGATTATTTTATTCGGAAAGAGAGGAAGACTGAAGTATTTGACTTTACACGTTCATCCCTTGTGGGCGAAGCTACATTTAATTTATGTTTTTACTGTTTTTCCGGTGTTAAATCTGCATAAACATATGGACAGCACTAGTGACATCTAACTGCAGTAGAATGAAGGACCGCCAATATCGGCCATGTTGGGGTGAAAAATCGGGGTACTGAACATCAAAGGTGCCGACACGGTTTGTCCCTACTGTAAGATATTTATACTGTGCTTGCCAGTCGCCAGTCACGTCTGCGTATGTCGCCGAACCATCACGTGCAGTCAGGCCTCCCAATCTTGTGTTTAGAGTAATTTATCTTTTCGGAATTTCCAAGATCCGCTGTTTCTGGTTGGTCAACACCAAGGTTACTAAAGAGAGAAGGTTGCCTGGTAACTCGTGGAGTGACGCGTCATCCAATAGGCCATCATTTGTTGAAATGCATTAAATGGGCCTACTGAGTGACGTTGAAAGTTACCAGACAACCTTGTCTCTTTAAGCCGGCCATTCACGATCCTGCATGGCAGTCCGCCTTGCTGTCCGCCGAATGACATCGGATAGTGAATGCTGCAACAGACTGCATTGCGTCCGGCAACACAACGCAGGATGCTCGATGCGTCCTGCTCAGACCGGCAGAACAAACGAACAAACCTATTAACATACAGCAAATTTTCAACAAATTTTCAATTATTTTTATCTCAAAAACGAAAAGACTTTTATTAGAATTTTTTTTTGTATACATATGAGTTTTTACTCATCATCTCCTATAAATGATTTCTTTTTGGCATGTTATTTTGGGACCACCCTGTACAGTAAAATAATGGTATTTTTGTTCTAGACTGTATGCGGTGATTTGAGGGGAATTAGTCAGCAATCCGTTAGTGTGATAATAAAAAAGTGTCGGAATTAATTGCAGAACACTTAGGGGAATACATCAAAATATTGCAGTTTAACTAAATTCACTTCCAAAAGTTGATAATAAAAGAGATACAGGACGTTAAAATCAAGATTAAGGCCAATTGTTATTTCTCGTTCCAAGAAATCCCCATAAGGTGAAGGGGCAATTGTGATAATGTGTCATAATTTTAACGCAAATTCATTACTCCTGCTGCCATATACCTTACAACTCTTTAAGCTTGTATACGAATAAGCACAACACTAGATGGAACGAAATTACCTGCCAGTGTAGCTGCAAGCGGCGATACAATCGCTGGTCATAGCACAGGTCATAATATAAGGTAACACTCAAGTTGACATGTGTTTAGCAATATTCTTGATCGAGATATTTTAATTTTGTAAAAGCCAAAATAACTAATAAACTACAATAATTGTTATACATTAGCACTATTTCATTTCAAGAGAATTATTCATAGGTAGATAGACTTCATTATCACATTTGCCCCAAACGCTGGGGTAAATGCGATATACTGACATCAAAAGGAACTGAAAAGGCACTGAAAAGGCGTCAGTCCTGGTATCAATTAGGAACTATATTTAAATCATTGATAATTTTTTAAAAAATGTTGATTCCATCAAAATTATTAGTTTTAGCCTTTTCTTCGTGAACTATTAAAAAACTATATCACATTTACCCCACTTCACCTTACGTAAATTCTTAAGGCAATAGCTGCTTTCTTTCGTTAGATCCAAACGCAACATAACGCGTTTAGATTCAATGATGGATGCTCTCTTGCAAATGGATCTTCGTGAAATTTCAATCCCGATCGGTAATCCCATTGCCCCTTTCAATCTTCCAATTTTACGATCCGTTTGGATTGAAATGCATTCAGATTCAGAGTGAGTAACGAAAAATCATTCGAATCACGATTCAAACTTTTTAGCGAAAGAAAGCAGCTAATATGTCATAAACTTTAAGACTTATTGAAGAAAATTGAAATTAAAATTTCGATTTTAACGCTCTATATCTTCTTTATTATTAGCTTTTGGACGAACTGAGTTTAACTAAATAGCATTATTTTGATATCAGGAATCCACTGTTGCTCTATGTCCCATTACTTTTGGACCACTTGTATAACCGGCATACATTTTTAAAATTGTACTCACCTGTTTACCATTAATAAAAGCAATAGCAATAAACTAATAAGAGGAATAATTAATAACAGCAATGGCAGCTGACTATCAGCACGAGTATGTATCTCATTCAAACGTCCGACTTTTAAATAATATGTATTAAATGGATGACACAATTTGTTGGGGTTATATAACCGCAACACCTAGCAACCCGCTTAAAATTTCCTATGATAAAGCCTAACAATTATCAAATTCACCTCCATTCATATGCTGTTTACTACTTGACCGAGCATTCACGAAGGCTGTACTATAGGTTGACTCAAGTATTCTCTGCTGGAGTCGTTCTCTGCCAAGCAGATCTCAAGCACGAGGCCGAGTATTGACTATAGGTACGGGCCTTAGTAACCTTGGGTCAACACTATCTTCCGATACTACTCCTCTCACATATGTTGTGGGTGTCACACACAATGATTTGTTATTGCCAGCTTGAACCTACTCTTTTACATTAAATCTAGTTCCATTATCAACCTTTGGGAATGGGACACCAGTATTATTTATTAGCATTATTTGCTGCTTGAGAGACTCGATGGTCTCTTGCTGATTGCGTATTATTAAGTCTTTTTGTAATAACAGTTCTTTCAGACAGTGAATTTCAACTTCACGCGCATCCTGATCTTTGACAGCGTTTACATTCGTTACACAGGTAGGAAACTGCACATCGCTGACCTTACTCTCAGTATTGCAACAATTTATCGTTTTTGTATCTATAATCGCCACGTTTTTTTCTTTTTTTAATAGTTCGACACAACTATAATGCGACAGATTACCACATATGATACATTTAAGCCCCGTCTGAGCCACTATTTTGCACCGTTTACACGATTTTTGTGGAGCTGTTTGCTTCACGACCTCACCAGGCGCCATCACACAACTCACTCAGTCACTCACTAAATATTTGCAAATATTTAATTTTACATGCTATTTCCCTATGTCTGAAAAACGAATCAACACACTGTATGTATAGGTATGTAGTATCAAAAATGCCAAATATTTAACGGATTCCGGATCTCGGGATATGACAATTCAAATTTAATATTCCTTCATTCGGTTTCCTCGTTAGAGCAGGCGAGTTAGGGTAACATTTTGTTATCTTTAAGGTACTTTTGGAGAATAACCGATTACAATAGCATTGGTTAGCAGTAGTGTCGTCACGGTTACGTGGTAACGTCACGGTTAGTATGAGTCGCCAAAACGAAATAGTTACGGAATAAAGCAGAATTCTATTAGAAATTACTGATATCTTAACTACTGAAATAAATGATCTTAAATAAATAAAAAGTTGAGTCTGTGGTCGAAGTTAACACGCATTGACAGATACAACAGTTGACAAAAGGGACAAAACTAACTGAATAAGAAAGAGATAGCAATGTTCCACGACCCTCTGACCGGCTTAGGAAAATAATAACCGGAGTAACGTATGTGACGTCATAACAAGAGTTACCGGTAACTCACAAAATTGGAATGGTTTCTTATTTCACCTTACCATACATAACGGTTACTCGCAAAAAAAAACGTAATGAAATATAGACGTCAGATGAAACAGTTATTTTTAATTTCATGGTTATGATTTTAATACATTGACGGCACAGTACAAGTAATTTAATTACCCAGTAGCATCACTTAAACGTCAGTGTCAAAAAAAAAACGCCATTCTATTTGATACCCTTATGGAAATGTAATGTAATTTGTAAATCAAAAGGTATCAAACAAAAGAGCAAATGTGACAGTTATACTCGAGTGACGCTACTGTGTGATTCTTATACTGTGTTGACGGAGACATTGTTGCCAACTCAACTGTAATGTATATATAGGGTGCTGATAAAGTCCCGCAACAAGCTCATAATTAGTTTATTTAATGTTTGTCGCAAAATCCTGAAACAGGTGAATTTTTAATTTTAAAAAGACACCTTTCACTGCAAAAATCTTTTCTCGATCGGCATTTGTTTTTCCGCTGTGACGTCATCATGAATTTCTTTAAATGGCAACCCTAACTTTTTAATGCAGATTTTGATAGTCCTTCTTGTCAGCAAAATGGTGATATAAAAAATAGTACTTTACGCAACAACTTTTTTGAAAAAAAAAATTACATAGTCCAGACCATCGACTGGAATTTTTTTGAAAAATTTATGTTTTGCTGCAATGACAATCTCAAAAATAGGTTCCTGGAGAACGGCTTTAATGTTTTCGTTAATTTTTACTTGTTTTTGTTTTCAATTTGAAGATAGTCATTAAAATAAAATAAAGTAACATTGCATTTTTGAATTGTAATGTCTATTTTTATCGAGAAATTTGTTGTGGAAAGTACTAACTTTTTTACATCACCGTTTTTCTGACAAGAACGTCTATCAAAATCTGTATAAAAACATTAGGGTTGCCATTTAAAAAAATTAATGATGACGTCACAGCAGAAAAACAAATGCCGATTGAGAAAAGATTTTTGCAATAAAAGGTGGCTTTTTAAAATTAAAAATTTACCTGTTTCAGGATTTTGCGAAAAAACATTAAATAAACAAATTATGAGCTTGTTGCGGGGCTTTATCAGGACCGAGTATTATTATGTATATTACTGTAAGAATCCAAGCATCTTATAATTTTCATTATAATTATGAAATGAATTCACTGCAACGCGAAATCCGCCCACATAAAAGAATTGTGTAACCGTAGCAGGTGTTCGCTTTACAAAAAAAACCTTGCGCTAGATGACACACGATGGACATTGCAAAATTCTAAGAAATGCACCTGCAACTGCAGTAAAGATGTTAGCTGACCTCGTGCTATATCGCACACTTAAGCAAGACCACCAAATAAAAGCTAGCGTGGCAAAGCACAATAATCAGACAGCTTCAAGCAGTTTGGTCGCGTACATCTCCAGAGCCCGAAGGAATTTATAGAATGTCGTAATGGATGTTGCTGTTCTCCAAAAGATCGTTTGTCTCTGTATCTAGTGCTATGGTTGGATAAGAATTTTTATTATTGATTTTTTACTATTTTAGCTATGTTGATGAACTAACATTGCTTATTTTAATTATGAGATGCTGTTTTTCTTATCATAAAATAATTTTGAATTTGTCTTATGTTGTCTTGTGTGTTGTTCTGAAGTAATTTGTAATTGCATTTAAATTTTGAATTTGTCTAAGTTGTGTCTCTAGTAATTTAACTAGAGTGTTGTATGTACTAAATCAGTTTTAAAATTGTCCTAATCAATTTATAATTGGTTGCTTATTCTTAATATATTTATTTATTAAATTTCCTCTTTATTTTCAAGTCGATGTTATTCTTAAAAGGAAGAACGTAATTTTTTCGTCAATCCCGAAAAATATATATGTAGTGGCGGGCAAGGGCTGAAATCCCATTCCGTATAAAGAGGGCGTAATAACAATATCTGGCTCAAAAGCTCAAACTAGATATGTATGTACCTACAAACAAAGAAATTGCTAGTTGTGTCCTTTACGGTCTGATTAAAGTTTCAGTAAAAGAGTGAGGAGAAGAAGTACAAATTGTTGATTATTGTGGTGTGATTGATTTTGGAAATTAAGACCTAGTTTGGGCATCACAATAGAACTTCTCTCTTGCTCTCGTCGAGATATCTAGACGGACATAGTGTTTCGACGAAGCCTTGTACTAAAAATGATAAAGTTGAAAGTAAAGGATAATTCATCCCCTTTCTTCTATTATCATTCAGTTTTAACCTCCCGTCCCTCACATTACGGTCATGTGTAGGTAGGTGCTCCTTCATATTTGGCAACATAATCAATGGTGTGGAATTGTAGCAACTTAACAAAACGAGAACACGGCCTGCTATGTCGAGGACACCGCGTGAACGAATTATAAAGTTCATTTTTTACTTATATACTGATCGTATAGATCTGAGTTAAGAAAATATACGACGAAATGACCTTACCAAAGCTGCAATGCCGTTTCATGAAAGTTAGAAGGAGATAGCTATATAAAAGTTATGTGATTTATCGATCGGTCGATCGGCATGTAGTAAAATATTGATCTGCACATACAGTTGCGGTTGAAAAAATGGAAACACATGTTTTCGTGCTTTGTAATACTAGTTAACCAAACACGGGTAAGTAGATTTCACTGCAAAGTAAGTCTGCATATTTTCTATTGTGAAATGCCGAACAGGAAGAAAGTCAAAGAATTGCAAATTTGGCAGGACGGTCTTTAAAGGCTGGAGAAATAAAGTTTCCTGATTTCATTAGAACAATTGTATAATAAAGGTTTTTTTATTCCCGTAAAATATGTTATTTCAAATAAACGTGCCTCTCTGTTTTCACAATGAAATGTCATCTATAACATTAAAGCTTCATACAAGCCATATTTAAAATGTGTAAAATTTATAAAACTAGTCATTAGATTTATCTTGGTGTTTCCATTTTTTCGACCGTAACTGTATATTCAAATTACAGCAGGAAATTTTAAATGAAATATGTTAATTAATTTGCGAAACTCGTTAGCTTAATTAACAAAATTGAGCGCGTGGACTTCCGTATGAAAAACTCTTTCAGTAGTTAACTTTCATGAAACAGTTTTCAAAACTGAATGAAAAGAGGTTGAGATACCATATTAAACGTTGGGACTCTTTTCTTAAAAACTTATTGTTAGTTTTACAGACAATTTATGTCGTGTTCCTTCTACACCGATTCTTAGATAATCTCACTTCACTTCCGCTTCCTCAATTAAATTACACATTCCTTTTGCTTGAAGTGAGGTGAGCAGAAGTGAAAAATTTGTTTCCCCCTTACCGATTTAAAGGAACCGCAAACCCATAATCAGTTAATGTGTTTGTCCCTCAGTTGAAGGTGGGGAAAATTCATAAATTGCTTGCGCTGAAAAGTCTATATCTTGAAGCAGTAGCAAAAAATTATTTCATTTACTGAAATGAAACCCATTTTACCTTGCATTTTACACTTCGTTAAATTATACCTACTTATAGGCGTTTACGAAAATTCGTCCGGTTCATAACCGGATTAGAAATGTGAGAGAGAACATTTAGAGATTTAGGCCCGATTTTTTCACCTCCAGTTAACTTTATCTGGCGATCAATTCCCATAGTAACGATTGTGATCACAATTGTTTCTATGGGAATAAACCGTCAGATAAAGTTAACTGGAGGTGAAAAAAAAACGAGCCTTAGTATATGTAAGAGTGAGAAAAATAGAGTACGGTGTATCCACCGGGTTAATTTTCGCAAATGCCTTACAATTTATTATTTACAAGTTTGACTTCGAAATTTTTGACATAAAATCTTGACATTAGAATTTCCTCAGTTTTCTCTTCCTTAGTTGTTCTATTAAGATAACGTTTCACTCACTTTTTTGTGACGTGAGCCGCTCACTTCACCTAGTCTAACTTCAGATCCTTTATAAAAGGAATGCGGCATGAATGATGGAGGTTCTCAGCTGCTTTGCTTCTTCTTTAAAGTAAAGTAGCCTGCACGGTAATTTTATTTTAATCCTAATAGTAATCCTATTTACACAACTCAAATATTTGTACCGGTAACTTTATATTTACAGTTTCCATAAATGTCTGCGAAAAAATATTAAAAAATGCAATAATTTACTTGAAAAAAAGTTTCATATTAAAACAAAAACCAATTTTAGTGAATAACGTGTTCATTTAAAGCCATCAGTAAGCGAAAATCGCAATAGCCTGGTTATAGCGCTGGTAACCGCATAATTTTGTTGTAAACAACAGTGAAAAATCACAATTTGTGTGTAATTTCGTACATAAATTGTGAAGAAATTCCTTACAAAACCAAATTGAAAAGCATTATGAGTGATTCGGAGAGTTTTCCGTCGGATGTAGAAGAGTCTGCAGCAAATGCAGTTTCAACAGGTAGTTGTTAGCCGAGTTGCTTGAGTCCGTTGGCAACGGACATGGCGCTCAGCCGGACAATTATTAGGCGTGGGTTCGAATCCTGTCCTGGTGCGTATGGATTCTATTTGAGAGGTAGAGTACTTATGTGTCGGATTGTGTTTCGGATTCATGCCGGCTCCTTCGAACTGGGTTTTCTGCGTTTCCCCAGTTTGTAAGGCGAATGACGAAGGAGAAATTAACATCGAAGACGGTCACAGCCGGCAACACCCCTCCCCGACCATGGCCAGCTCCATTAGCATTCACTGACGTGTATGTATGGCCGTTTCAATTCGCCTAAAATTCGATTCCGAGAAAGCATGCCGTGGAGTACTCCCCTCAGCGCTCCCTATTAAAGATACTACAAAACTACTGACAGTAACTTAATGACAACTGCAATTACTTAAAAACTCACAAGAGGCGCTGAGTGGAGTACCGTCAAAAATTTTAAAAGTCGAATTGAAACGGCTGTACATACACGTCAGTGAATGTTAATGTAGCTGGCCATGCCCCGACAAGCTCTGTGAGCTTGGGGAATTAGTTGGGAAAAATAAAAAAAAAATAAAATAAAAAACCCTTATACCTGAGAAGTCAAAATGTGTGTGAGGAAACTTACAAACGATTGAAAAAATGGTGTGCTGAAAAGCAAATTCAGAATGAAGCTAATGAGAAAGTACTTTGACTTATTTTGAACATTTATCCAAACGTTACAAATGTTCAAGCCTTTGGGCCTATTATTCGATGATAAGAAGCATGATATTAATAGATATCATGAATGCTGATATTAGCAAATACGTTCAACTGCAAGCTTTTCTGAAGAGAAAATCAGGTTATAAACCTAAAAAGTCAAATATTTTCACTAAAGACAATGGTACTATCAATAAGAAAATTTTTTGTGCATGGGATGTAAAAATTGAAAAATGAAAAATAAATAACTAATACATTTTTCATTATATAACTAGTGTTATAATAAGTCTCATTGTATAACTAGTGTTATAATAAGTCTCATTATATAACTAGTGTTATAATAAGTCTCATTATACAACCCAAATGAGTTACATAATATAGCTATTATGAAACAGGTGTAGATAAATAAATTAAAAATAACTCTATTCAAATTAAAATTCTTTATTAACAATTTCTTCAAATGCAAGAAAAGTGACTGTTTGTTTAAATGAATTTAATATACAGGCTGTTACAAATTCGAGGCTCACCATTGGGATCTCGGAAACGGTAAGAGATACGACTTCGACTCGTATCTCTTACCGTTTCCGAGATCCCAATGGTGAGCCTCGAATTTGTAACAGCCTGTACTACATAAGTTCCTGTAATGGTCATTTGTTTAAATACGTTTATCACAAAACAGTTGAAAACAATCACGATTCCGGAAGGATACATGCTTCTTCAGGACTTTAAAATCCTTGGTGTTTTGGGGTTTTTATTTCCATTGCCTATGTCAAAATTGAAAATATCTACATTGGAAGGAGAATAAATCTATATAGAAAGTCTTACTAACTTAAATATGGATGAATTACAGAAAATAAAAAAACTTGATGAGTTGTTATTAAATTAAATAGATATTGTTGAATAAATAGAATTATTATTGTTGTTTTAAAAAGCAAGTTCAAAAATCTTTATTTATAACATTTAAATAAATAATCTGTTTAGTGTCTTACGGTTTTCTACTTCAACTAATATTTATTATCATTTCACATTGCGTAATTTAATTGATTCGCGTTCATTAAATTATAGTGTTAATAAGATGCGTTCAAACCCGTGTATTTTGCTTGACTTCACCCCAATTGAACGCCGTATTAAAAAAAAAAAAACTATAACGCGTCATACAATGATGAATAAGGAACAACAAGTTTTTGTAATAACGCGAATTAAATTTTGATATAAAAAGTAGCTTTGTAATTCTTCATCTCACACATTCGCGCTTGATCTTAAATGAATCGCCATCTAATTCTGATTTTAGTTGTCACACAAATTAAACGGTACACAGTTATTAACTTGGCTAAATTGGACTTGCTCCTGATCTGAAAAGTCTGGCTTTACTTTACAGGTGCCTTCTAAGAACTGCTAATCCTCCATGATGTTGTAACATCGGAACTGCTTTTAGACTGGTGTGTGTGGGTCAGTCTGGTGATGGCGATTGCATTTTTTAATCATTCCTCCCCTCACGTTTATTTTCCTTAGTGAAAATTTGTGTTTCAGTAATAGCAACAATTATGTTGAAATACCTATATTTTTACATATATATTTTTTTTAATATGTAAAACTTAATTGATGTATGATGAATCACGAATTAAATTACAATTAATACATCAAAATCATAAATACAAACAATATTGTTACAACAATTTTCAAATTTCAAAATCAAAATAACATAGCAATACGTCGCTGTATTAAAATTGGATATAACCTCACTATTAAATGTCATAACATAACATAAATCGTAACAAGTAAGCATTACAACTCACTCACAAATTAAATAGTATATTATACAGTGTGAAGTGAAGTAAAGTGCATGATTTTTACCCGAGGTCTAGTTTGTAGCCCGAAGGTTCTACAAAATCCCGAGGTGACGTGATTGAAATTTTTTTTCAATGAAATTACCACATTATATTCAATTAATTTGAAAGCTCATGATTTACTCTTTTTGACGCTATACGATTTTTAACGTTTAAATTTAGAAAAATGGTCAAGAGAGGAATTTAATCTTGAACATTCAGGAAGCCATACTTCAGATTGTCTACTTTACCATTTTCTAATTGGCAATCCATATCCTATTCGATTAAAAAATTCGCCTTGCACAAGATTTATAATGTCTGGAGTAGTGATGTCAAATACAGGTACTTTTGAGTATTTAGTGTACCCGGTACTTTTGAAATAAGATAATTTTTATAACTTAATAAGGCAACTCAACTTTATACTTCCACTTTTCAAAATGTATTTACGAAATTAATATCGCATGAAAAAGAAACACTTAAAAAGTCTTTATTTTAAATTAAGAATATAGCGAAATAAGCAAAAAGAAAACTAAACTTAGACATCTCTCTCTGAATAATATTTGTTAAATTAATACATATATAAATAATTGGAAAGTCGCAAGTCGCAAGTCGAAGTCTTACTGAACGCATATATTCAACAACTGATAACGAAAAATTATTTAAATGTAGCCGTAAAATACGATCGCCGATTGCACTGCTGCCTAAAGGCCAGTACACAATGAATTTGCATAAAACATAAGACATAAGACATAAGCCGTAATAGTAATTCGACCTATGTAAAGAAGTGCGCTGTAACACAGTAGCTCCGTAACGAGAACAAAGCAAATGTGTTTCTTACGGCTTATGTCTTATATTTTATGCAAATCCATTGTGTTTTAGGCTTTAGACAAGGTGGGGACGGCCGAGTACAGTCAAGTTAGAAGTGCGTGGCCAGTAAGTGGTCTCAAATATGATCCTTGGTAATAAGTCTACAAAATTCGATCTTAAATGCAAAAATTTTCGTATCTCTAACAACTGCAAGAAAGATTAAAATAATAGATGTCTTTATATTTGAAAAGTAATGGTACATTGTTTTTTCATTCAGCGAATACAAGCGGTGTGAGCACAGCGCACATAGACCTATTTATATTTTTATTTTAGAAACACTAGCATCACCTATTGGCTTATACCTAATATAAACAGCAGACCATTTTTATATTTGTCAAAGAAAGTGTTCTATTACTAAGCACCAGACAAAACAATTTTCCCCCGACAGTCCGCTTTAGGAACGTTTAAATTACTTTAAATTTGTCTTTTAAAATATGAATACCTCACAAAAAAAAGTGTCATTTGATTACATTTTGCCGAATTACCTGGCGAAAAAGCTAAATGTAATATGTGTAACAACACATATTCATATAAAGGTGGAACAACCAGGAATTTAAGGAAACACTTACGAACAAAGCATTCTACTATCGAAGAAACTGTTTCCGAAAAAAGAGTTTGCAAAACAGTAGGTAGGTAAATATTATAAATAGTAGCATATTATTCGTAAAACCAATCAAAAACGCTTCAAAGAAAACAAAGAAAGAGTTGTATTAATAATAATAACTAATATTAAGGTTTTCTCATTTATTCATACAACAAACATTTATGAATGTTGTATCAACAAAGTGGCTCTTTTACTCACTTGGGAAAAAAAGGATAGCCAAGTCAAACTATGAGTTTTATCCATCAGAACCGATATGTTTTTTGTGTTCGTAAAATAAGAATATCATTAACAGTTAAAAATAATTTAAAAATTAGCTTTTTCAATTAAAATCATGCAAAAAATAGTATATACACATCGAAAGTGAATACTCTTTCCCCTCGATGCTTTGTAGAGCCCTCGGGCTACAGACTACACCTCGGGTAAAAATCATGCACTTCACTCCCTTCTATTTTATTTGTTGTATGATATATTTATTTGTAGAGCATGAATCAACTGCGTCTGCGTCGACGTCAACAGCATCAGCCCAAGATCAGTCTGGAAGTGATAACTCAGTATCCCTTCAATTTCTAAAACCACAACGAAAACAAACTAATTTGTCAACATTTGTATCACGTCCAATAAGCCTTTCACGTAAAAAAAATCAATGATTTAATACTAAACATGATTATTAAAGACTTACAACCTTTTTCTATAGTACGTGACACAGGATTCTTAGAACTTTTAAAAGAACTTGAACCCAATTGTGTTCCGCCAAGCCGAAACACTTTTATTATGTCATTGTTAGAGGAAAAATATTCATCTGTTGAAACCATTTTAAAATCCATTTTACAAGATATTCAATTCATCACAATTACCACTGACAGTTGGACGTCTTTTTCAAATGAAAATTATATATCTCTAACAGCTCACTTTGTAACCAAAAAAATGGGAGCTCGTTTCTTGTTTGCTAAGTTGTTTTAGCTACAGCGAAAGGCACACAGCTCAAAGCCGTTATGACCAAATTAATAAAATTTTAAGTGAATGGGAAATAGCGGAAAAGGTTGTCGTAGCAGTGACCGATAATGCACCTAATATAGTGAGCGCAATTAAATTAAGTAGCTAGGCACATATTCCTTGTCTTGCCCATACGCTTAATTTAATTGTGCAACATGGACTTCGGGAAATCAAGGACATACGCGTTAAGGTGAAGGCAATTGTGGAATATTTTCACAGAAGCTCTCACGCAAATTCAAAATTATTATCGACCCAAACAAGGATGGACGCAAACTGTATACCTTTGAAATTAAAAAATGATGTGTCCACGCAACGCCCACTTCACATAGGCCGAAGTTAGATAGTGAGGAACATCGAGATTTCGGGGGTCTCCAAGATTTTCGGGGGACTCGGTCAGTACGCGTCTCGCCGTTGAACTGTTAGCGCGTACGTAAATGCGTTTACTGATTAATTTAAAATGGTCACTTCATGTTCAGTACCGCAGTGTGAAAGTAACTCATCTGTTTTAATTATGTATTATTATTACATCTCGTATTTAATTATTAAGAGAACTTATTTTTTAACATTATTAAAAATTTCCTTTTTTTTAAGAATCATAGTAGTCCTCGCTGCGACTCCTAGACAATAGTGGTTAGAACTATTATCACTGCTTTGAGCAGGCCTATTATTCAGTGGGCGTTGGTCCACGCGATGGAACTCAACATATTAAGCTTCGTACAGACTTGTAACATTACCGCGTCACGAATGCCGTTGCGAACCGAACAGCGTCTAGTGTGGACGGACCCATGAACGCCGTTCTCCGTTCATTGCGCGGTTCACGGTCGATCCGCCCCAAGTCGGTTTTTCAACGAAACATCAAAGGAGATTCGCCGAACGACGTTTGCAAGCTTGGACGAGATTTTCTAGATTTCACGAGCATCAAACCGAACACAGTCATTTTTTGAATTTTTTCAATTAAGTTATTGTTCGAGTATCTATACTATTTACAGTATTTTTTTATTGGGAACACTCAAAGAGTCTATCGTTGGAAGAATAGGGCTAAGCTACATTCCAAATGTGGAACATCTAGGGAATTTTATCGGCGAAATAGTAACCAGTATCGGAAAAGAGGCGACACAAGTCCGTGTAGGTCAAATCGAAACAAATATTAATTTAACAGTTATGAAAGATGACATGCTTACACATGATTGCATTGTTGCCTGCGATTTCCTAAAAAGACCAGCTGTTTTCATCGTTAAAGTAGGAAATGCTGTTATGATACATCAATTAGGCAACCTTAAGTTAACATCAGATTGTCTACGGGATGTTTCTTGCCAGGCAGCTGATAATGCACTCGATGTAAAATTTGATGACGTAAACGATGAAGTCAAGCAAAAATGTCGGGATTTACTGAACGAGTTTAAAATGTGTATTTCAGTATCAATGGCTAACATAGGAAAGACCACGGCAACTGACATGACAATAAAGGTTGTCCACGATGAGCCTGTTGTATACTTACCTTACCGTATGCCAGCGAAAGAGAAAGAAATAGTACGTGACATGATTGATGACCTCTTAGCCAATAAAATTATTCAAAATTCAACGTCGCCTTATGCTAGTCCAGTCTTGCTGGTAAAAAAGAAAACGGGAGACTATAGTCTGTGTATTGACTTTCGTCGACTCAATGCTATCACGGTGAAGGATAAATATCCCTTGCCGTTAATCGATGATAAGATCGATCGACTAGGTGAGCATTAATATTTCACAGGATTGGATTTAGCATCAGGGTATTATCAGGTGCCGATGGCTGCCAACTTAGTGGCCAAAACACCTTTCGTGACCTCTGAAGTCCATTATGAATTCCTGCGCATGTCTTTTGGGCTTGCGAATGCTCCTGCTGTCTTCCAAAGATTGATGAACAGTGTTTTGGGAACTTTAAGAACACCATAGCCTTTCCATATATTGACGATATTATTATACCATGCCCTAGTATCACAGAGGGCTTTAGTAGGCTGCGGATAGTACTAGGAGTTTTGAAAGAACATGGATTGACACTAAAGCTGAATTAGTTGAGTGTTTTTCACTAAAACTGAATAAATGTGTGTTTTTCACTAAAACTATAGACTATTTGGGTAGAGAAATTTCCGCTGAAGGAGTACGACCTGGAAGTAAAAAAGTGCAGGCAGTCCGGGAGATGAGAGCTCCTAATTCTGTTAAGCAAGTACGACAGTTCCTTGGGCTGTCCGGATATTTCCGGAGGCACATCGAGAACTATGCAAGAAAAGTAGAACCGATGACTCGCTTGTTGCGATCGGGCGTGCATTAACACTGGGGTCCCGAGCAACAGCTAGCCTTCGAAACGATTCAACAAGCTTTAATGATTAGGCCTGTACTAGCAATTTTCAACCCTACTTATGACATTGAACTGCACATGGATGCGAGTAGTCTGGGTTTTGGTGGTACCCTTCTCCAGAGAGACAGTTCGGGATTGCAGAGAGTGGTAGCTTATTTTGGTAAGCAGACTACCACCGATCAACGCCATTACCATTCTTACGAATTGAAAACACTGGCAGTGGTACTGGCTTTGAAGCATTTCCGTGTCTACCTTCTGGGCATTGAGTTTGTGGTAGTTACTGATTGTAACGCATTAAGAACTGCTTTCACTAAGATACCGCGGGTCGCTAGATGGTAGTTGGAGGTACAAGAGTATACCTTTGAAATAAAGTACAGATCAGGCAAAAAGATGCCGCATGTAGACACCCTAAGTAGATACCTCGAACAACAATGTGTGAATGCAGTCGATTTAGCTGAGGAAGATTGGCTAGTGGCAGCCCAATTACAAGACGGTCAACTGTTACGCATCAGAAGTATTCTCGCGAGCGGTGATAAAACCGGAGAGGCTAAAGTTTATTTCAATGAATATCTGCTGCGAAATGGCAAAGTATTCAGAAAATTAAGTAATAGAAAAGTAGTTTGGGCAGTACCTAAAGACGTTTGTTGGCAAATTTGTCACTTATGCTACGATAACGCGGGGCACAACAGCGTAGAAAATACATTAAAGCGTACTCGGGAGAACTATTGGTTCGCTGGTATGCGCAAATTCGTGACTAAATATGTTAGTGCGTGTTTCAACTGCTCCTATTACAAGCACTGCCCGGGTAAGAAGCAGGGACGATTGTATCCGATCGAAAAGGTTCCAGTTCCGTTCCACACGATCCATATGGATCATGTGGGACCATTTGAAACAAGCACTCGAGGCAATAAATTCATTTTGGTAGTTGTAGATAGATGCATTCAGCAAATTTGTTATAGTGGAACCGGTAAAGATTCAGCAGACCCGACACGTCACTTAAGACACTACAAGAAATAATGTGTCTTTTCGGGACTCCGGTTCGTATAATCAATGATCGAGGGAGTGCTTTCCTTTTTAGTCGTTCAGATTATTCTGTGAAACTTATGGTGTTAAGCATGTTTTGAATGCTGTGGCCACTCCGCGAGCAAACGGTCACTGCGAGCGGTATAACAGGACTATCGTGAATGCGTTAGCTACCCGGAGTGCAGGCCTTGTTTGGCTACAAACCTCGAAGACCAGCAGAGGCCAATCTGCTCGCTGAGGTGCAAACTGACTTCTCACGACTTGATCTGGCTAATCTTCGGAAGAAGATTCAGTTGATCAGATTCAGATCACGGAAGACCAGGTTAAGCAGAAACATTATTATGACAGGGTAAGACGAGAAGCAAACAAATACAAGGTAGGTGATCTAGTTTTAATTCTTATTTTAATTCTTATTACTAATGTGAAATTTAAAGAATTCGTCTCGAGGAATCCATACATGGATTTTATCTCCGATAATATGATGGACAAAAGTTTAGAAATCGAACTTGTTGCCCATGACGTTATTAAAGATGTTACGTTCAAATCTCGCGCCAAAATATCGTGGCGATACAACATCATTCAACTGCGTTTTAACACAGTTGGCAACCCTACATCCCTTCTCTTTACTACTCAACGCTCATTCGTGAGACTGGTTTTTGGTTTTGTATCCTAGCAACCTTCGCTTACTACAAATTCGCCTTGTTGAGGGCTTTTCTTGCTCGAAGTGTGTTACAAGTTAGACGTGTTTTACGTGCATACTAAAATTATCGAAGTTTTCGCTCTTCGGGAGGAATAACTCATTCGCGGCTGTGCCGGAAGATCACGTAATACCTTCGAACACATTTGGAGGTCATTTTAACTCCAACTCCAAGCCTGGGAAAGTATTAGTCCCAGGTAATGTAAAAGTGCAATGGCGGGTGTATCAAAATTGCTGTTAACGAAACCTTTTCCCTTTACATTCAGGCTTTTCCTATTTGGGCGTAGTTTTCTGACGCCGGCTATTAGATCAGGCTTTCGGCCTAATTCTCCGGAGGCGCTTCTGCCTGTGAGTGTACCGTAACCCGATCGTGGGAACCTGACCAGCCAAACCAGATTGAGCCAGATTATCGTCCCTATCCGCGAGCAACAGAGGGCGTTGTAATTACCCACCGACTGTACCACCGACCATCGCGTTTCTGTTGGTAACGCCGATCCTGACTGGATAAGCTGTCAAAAAAAGGTTAGGTTTTCAACGTAATTCAATCTGACGTTTACGGACCGATCAGTTTAGATTTTAGTTGTTGTTCATGCATAATTAAATTGCGAATCAGAATTTCGGACTACATGTTGTGCTACGTTCACCGTAGATAATTAAGTAGTCAATTGCAATATCGTAGAGTGTTATCTTGACTTGTGTAAAATCAGATCTGATTATCAGGACGTATTAACTTTTAGTGTTTGTTGTCGGCTAAGTTACCGAGTAACAGTTTACTTATTTTAGGATTTGTGTATATAGTGTGTTACAATAAATTTTGTACCACAGTGAATGTTTTATTGTGTCGAACCTGCGCTGAGCGTACCAGTGAATTTAAATCTCCTGGAATTATTGGTTTATCTGAGGCGAACGCATTGAGGCTTAGGGAGGGAGCCTTATATGTGGAGTTCTTGCAACCGGGGGTACATATTCCCTGGCGCCCTTAATAAATACCCACCCCCTTCTCCATTGTGCTAGCTTGGGAGAACCGTTGTTTAGAGACAACGCCACTTGTCATCCGGTAAGTCAGTAATTTAATTCAGGAGTATTTTTCTCTTTTAACATTTTTGCGGTGACAAAGATCTTGCAAAAAATCCGACTTCGCCTCAACAAAACTATCGCAGAATTTATCGATCAAACGATGTTCTGGAAGGCCGCGGAAACTACGCACCGGCAATCGTGGAAGGCCTAGAAAACTGTACAATACTACTAACGTCACGAAAATTCGAAGAAAATTCCGAGATCGATCGTCTAAACGATACGTTAGATCAATCAGATCGGAAAACTACTACAGAGAATGACAAAAGATCAAGTACTAATGCAGATTATGGCAATGATAATATTACTCAACAAGAAGCAGAGTTCGCATTCTCTTCCGCAGAAATTCCATTCTCAAATGCCCTAACTGGTCCTGACAAGAAGGAATGGGAGCAAGCCATTTATCTTGAAACAACGCTTGGAAAATGGTTCAAAAATCAACAGGTACTAAGATCATCGGTTGCAGAACAGTACTGAGAAACAAATATGGCGGAGAAAGCAACTTAGAACGTCGCAAGGCCCGCGTCGTAACGAAAGAATTTGCACAATTACCAGGAATTCAGGCTCTTGATATCTCTCGCAGCCAGGTGCAACCTATTATATTGGCGTAATCGGCAGGAAGAGTACATTGTATTGCGACTAAATTTCAATATGGCGCCCATATTCATGATGATATCAATTTGACGAAACGTGTTACAGGAAAATGATACTCATCAGTGTGTAGACAATTCAAAAGTGTCTTAAGAAAATATTTTAATTTTTTTGATATTGCTCCAAATAAAGAAGATAGAGGAAAAATAAGAAAATGACAATTTTTCATTTTTTACAATTATTTCGAATAAGAGTTAACTTAGAGATTATTTCTCTGCGGATTATTAATACTCCTTAAGTTTAGCAACTTTGCCAAATTTAAATCTACCGTCTATCTCTTCAAATAAGCGAGATCTCAATGGTGAGAGTCGAATTTGAAACAGCCTGTATATCCAATAATCCGTGGCTATACTCTGTTGTCGGAGCTACGTTTACGCCTAATGTGCTGCTTAACGTGATTTTTCACGTCTAACTTGACAATAGGGAGTTTTTGCAATACTTTACGATAAAAATAATAATAATAATAATAATATATGCCTTTATTGTCACATATTTCTGAATAGACATACAAACATATCGTACAATTCTATCGGTAGGGCGAAGTTCAGAAAGCTACGTACATACGGACGTGCATTCTGCTCTTCCACTTAACCCTAAACACATTTAATTAAAGAAAATGTAATTTGGCAGCAATGAAACAGAGAATTAAAAATTAAACGCATACGCAAATTTACAAACTTTGTTTTATTTTACACATTTATATTATTTTTATTTTCTTTTCCTTTCTCCATCCAACTAAAAAAGATCATTTCATTGATTTATTCATTGATTTAGGTAAATTAGCCTCTTGCTCCTCCAACACTCACCTGCAAAATCTTTAAAATGTCATGCCCGAGAAAAGTGACTGGCGCATTCGGCTGCGAAAAGACGACAATGATAGTTTCTTAAAGTTATCCGGCAGTTTATTATAAACCAACGATATCTGATATGAAAAGGATCTTTTGAACAATTCTGTTCTGTGTAATGGTGGGGTAAATAGACCTTTAAATCTTAAATTTAAATTATGTATGTCTGTACGAAAACTTATTTTACGATATAAATAAGGGGGTATTTTGTTAGATACTATGACATGATAAAGACAAGTAGAATGGAGTATACGCCTGTTTTTTCATACAGAGCCAATTTGCATCTATTAGCTTATGGGATATTCTCTGGAACTTACGTATGCCGAAAATTAACCTAAGACAAGAGTTTTGTAATTTTTGGATTCTGCTTATGTCAGTTGCATCTAAGCAAAGTGATAAACAGAATCGCAATAATTCAGACGCGACAAAACTAAGCTGTCACATAATACAATTTTTTGCTTCTGATTTAACAGGTGTCTGTTAACAAATATTTAACTTTAAATATGCATATGAAATTTGTAAAGTCTTGGATATATGAGATTTAAATCTTAAGTCACCATCAAGTATAAGTCCAAGACTTTTATTTCACTCACAACAGAATGGATTTACCATCCACTAATATATCAATCTCATCTAAAAATTTATATCACTAGATTATATTTCCAAATAGTATCACGTTAGATTTGTTCGGGTTTAATACTAAATGATGTTTCCTTTACATATTCGCGAGATTTCTTTATTCATGATTTACGTGAATACATGTGTTCTTAATATCATATTTAAATTATGAATTAAACACCTGTTTGTCGTCTGCGTAAAAATATTGAATGGATGTTTTAAAATAATTTTCAAAATCTACAGTATATATTGAGAAAAGTAAAGGACCCAAGACTGAACCCTGCGGGACCCCAAATTTTGAGTTACGATAAGTAGAAATTTGATTATTAATTTTTACTGCCTGACATCTTCCACCAATGAAATCTGATAGCAACTGAATAGCTTTAGACTGTAATCCAATGTAATGAAAGATGGATTTCATAATACCATGATCAAGCGTATCGAACGCTTTAGAGTAATCAAAAGAACCAAGAGAGATACTTTTGCCAGAATCAGTTGCCCTCAGAACTTCATCAGTAATAGCAAGTAAGCTCGTATTACAGCTGAAACCCGGTCTGAAACCTGATTGAGTCTGGGGTAAAATATCGTTTGTTGCAAGATGAACTCTAAGTTGATTCGCCATAACATATTCTAAGATTTTAGACATCACAGGTAAATGCTAATTGGTCTTAAATCTTTCATCTCCTGAGGATCATTAATTTTGCTAATAGTATAACAAGAGCTTTTTTCCATAAAAGAAGGAAATACTGAAGATCTGATGCAAAAATTGATTATATGAGTGAGATGTGGTAATAAAAATGGGATACATAAACGCAAAACATGAACACTAATATCATCGTGACCAACAGCACCCGTTTTAATTTTTAATAGAATATTAAAAATTTCGTTATCTTCAACGGTCTGAAAATTAAAACATTTCTTAACTGATTCCTTGATGTTAGCATTGTAAAAATTTATTATCGTATTGTTACTGGGTTGCACAACCGGAATAGAGTTGAGAAAATAATCATTGATTTGTTCAGCATTACTTAGATGTATGGGTAAATTCTTAGATCTTGAATCTTTCCCTAGATTCAGATGTTTCAAATGTTTCCAAAATTTGTCAGTTGAGAAACTATTAAGTATGCCTTTTCTCTGTCCGAATGGCAGTAGTTGTTAAATTACGTAAAGACTTATATTCAGTCCAGTAAATAGGTAGTTTCGTCTTTTGAATTTTACTAAAGCACGGTTTCTTAAAGACATCATCTCGCGAATATTAGGTGTAAGCCACGGAGCCGGTGGTTTGGAGATTTTCCTTGTTATGTAGGGAGCATGAATATCTAAAAGGGTAATCAAATTCTCATTGAAGAAAGTAATTTTTTCATCAATGTCATTAATATCGAATATATTTTTCCATGGTAAGGAACGTAAGTGTGAGTTGAACTCAAGATAATTAAAATTTCGGAAATCACGAAATGTTTTTATTGATGTCATTGGTTTAGGAGCAAACACATTAACGGTGCAATATATTAAATAATGATCTGATACACTCGGAATGTCTACAACGTCAGTAGATACCACTAAAGTCTCACTAGAAATAAAAATTAAATCAATAAGTGACGCCGTTACGTTAAAGGTTAAAATATCGTTACGTTAAAGGCTATTTTGCTTAGCAACCTTATGAATTCGAGAAATCAAGTTTAAACGTTTAACGAACGCAAATTTTAACGAAACATTTTGCAGGAACTTCCTATTAATTGTAATCTGCGGCCACATTTACGTTTAACATAACGCCTAATGTGATTTTCAAACCCTAACTTGACTAGTTTGGTGTAGTTTTTACTCGCGATATGATAATATAAAAAAAAACAAATTTATAACTAGTAATTTGATATTAATCTTAAGTGTAACCGCAGATTAATGTCAAATGAGATGTTAAAAATTACGTTAGGCGTTACATTAAATGCAAATGTAGACGTTGAATAAGTGCAGCAACTGATTAATGTCAAATTAGAGGTTAAAAATGACGTTAGGCGGCACACTAGACGCAGGTGTGGCCGAAGAATAAAAGTATATTTGTGCTCCTATTAATGTTCTCTGTCACTACCTAATCGGTGGTGCGACCCTTTTGAATCATACTGAATAATTATTAATTAGCCACAATGTTGAGGAGCATTTATATGCAAGAATGCAATTAAAATGATTGATTTAAAATATCATCGATTTACAACAGAGTACTTGGAGTTTAAAAATAATACCTACAGATGTAATTTTGAATTCACAATGTCAACGTGACAGCGAAATATGAAATTCTATTCCACTGTAATTCGAGATTTCAAATTTTATGAATCATAAGTTATATGTATGTACTGAGATAAATAAAATAACGAATATACTTAAAAATGTACTTTTAAGACTGGATAAGAAGAAAATTAATGGTACAGTAGAGGAAGCGGTAGTGCTCTTTGTAAAGTCCTCGACAGTGATGAATAAATCGACCTTTTTTTTATTGAACAAAAACTGTTAGATAAATTGCAATATCAACGATAGGTACAGGCAACGTCTTTGTGTGATGTAAATTGCATTTTTGTTCATTTTTTGAACATTTTTAATTTCACGAATACTGCTACATGCGCGGACACAACAAAAGATATAGCGATTCATATATCTGGCAACTTTTATATTTCATTGTGCCGGTACAACGTTGCTTGTAATTTCACCTAATAAATAACATCAAATAATTCCTCTTGTTGTTAGCCGTCGTAATCCTGTTAAGTGTTATTTATTACATATTCTGTTCATCGCGCATGAAACACACAGCGATGAATTCATAATTTTATATTCTAAATTTTGTTGTAATAAACAATAATTAATTTTCTCTATCTGCAATATTAATGCTCTTGTTATACTAAAATATACGCATAAAAGATAATAAAATGTAACCTACAACAGTAGTATTTAATATATTAATCACATTAATGGCCGACTAGACTATTATAACAAAATAGTGGATCAGTTTTAAGTCACGTTAGCATTGAAATAATGCCCTAGGGCGTGATTTTAAAATAATGCCCTATGGCGTGATTTTAAAATAATGCCCTACACGGCATTATAAATTTTCAAGGCACTCTATTATTGGAAAATAACAACATAAATTGTAAGTAATCTTTATTAGCGCAACCATTCAAGAAAACGGAAATACTCTTTCTCGTACAGTTTTTTTTCTGTTTTGTGTATTACAAGGGTTTCCGCTGCCTTTGCAGCCTTCAGTAGCAGTTTTTCTGCAAGATTAAATTCTTCTTTTTCCATTTTAATTAACTAACTGACAACACTTAAATGAAAAATCACATTGCCAAACAAAATATGTTACTTAGATACGGCGTTTCAAAAAAATCTATGATTTCTATATAGTGATGGCTTTAATCAAATTATTATAAATCTAACGAAATACAAAACTAGTCGGACATTAAACGTTGAAGGCACCACGGACGTTAAAATTATACATCCTCGGTCGGCGTACACCCCTCGGGCCGAAGGTCCTCGGGTGTACACTGCCGACCTCGGCATTATAAAGCTACATGTAAATGTAGCTTCAACCTTATAACGCCCTTGGTACCTTAAAAACTATAAGGACCTCATAATCTGATGTATTTCAGTAATTTTAGTGGTAAAAAATGATAACATTAACACTATTTTCATTTTTTAGGAATATATTCATATTAATACTTTCATTTTAACTTGGTAACACAGGCATGATCTCAGTGTTGACATTTTCATTGCCTTTGTCCATAAATTGAGCAACGCAATAAAATCTGAATTTATATTAACAAGTGTTTTCTATTCCGACAAAATTTGTGAAAATTTATTACTTTTGGTTTCACTGACTATCATGCAAAATGTTTCATAGGAAAGTAGATTACTTCTGTTAATATTCCTGGTAATTATATTTGTAAGTTAATTCTTCTTTTTTCCTAAACATTTGGATGTGTCAATGGGAGAGAAATCGAATATGGACTACAATAAATAAATAAAGTTGAATAAATGGTGAGCATGTATGATTCTCTTAATTATTCTAAAACGCAAAATATTTACACATCAAGTACTTAAATATGTATGTATTAATTTAATAAATAATTAATTCCTTGTATGCTTCCTGATTATGAGCAATCAATGACAAGATGTTAATGAGAAATGGTTGATTAGCTAGTTAACTTCAGCAATTTAATAAATCACATCTAATAAAGAATCTGTCTGTGACCGTTTCAATTTTCGAGGTAATTACCGGCTCCTATCGTAACCGTCTGTCTAGGTATGCACTACTTTCTTCGTGCAAGCATAATGCTCTCATACAATTTTATCCGATTACCTTGACAAGAACTCTTGTGAAACGATTAGTTAATGTATCATCTTATTATTTTTTTGCCATCACCGTCACTATATAAATTTAAGCGAATGCAAGCAGATGTCATCATTCATTTGATAACAACCGATGAGAACTGAGATGCTGAAGGTATGGTTCACTTAATTTTCTATTATTGAATTTAGTATACACACGTTTTAGTTGGCAGTAGTTTTTTTATTCGGAGTTGTTTGGGGTGGCCGATTAGAGAATACATATCTGCCTCCTAGTGGTGCTAAAACTGCAGGTGGTAATGGAAATCTTCTTGAAACGCCATTTTCTAATGGAAACGGTGCCACTGTAGTTAACAATGGTGACTTTGATAATGGAATACCGACCTCTAGTACATCAAGGTTTGGTTCTAATGGTAAAAAATTTGGATCAAACGGTAGTGGCAGTTTCCGTAAAAATGGCCTTTCTAATAAGATTTACGCAGGCCCAGCTACATTTGGCTTCAACGGAGGAAAACCTGCAGCTCCAATTTCTCCAGAATATGACACGCCTGTGATTCCTGATGGCTCCATTGGTGAGGGAACCTCTGTTCCGATCATTAAAAACGCTAATGGGTTGTCTTCAGTTTACGGTGTTCCAGTACAAAATGGTATCCACATAACAAATACAGGAAGTTATTCAGGACCAAATATTCTTCGTTATAACAGTGAAAATGATGGTACTGGCATATACAGATTTGAATATGAAACAGAGAATCATATCAGCCAACAGGAACGCGGCGATTTGAAAAATGTTGGTACAAATAGTGAATCTAGTGTTGTTCAAGGCACTTATTCTTATGCCGGTCCAGATGGACACACCTATACCGTAAATTATATCGCTGATGAAAATGGATTTCAACCAACGGGTGAACACATACACCTTGCAGTTCAAGCAGCTGCTGCTGATGCTGCCCGAACTGCAGGTGCAGAAGGTAAAGTTGGAGATTATTCTTCCAGAGGACAGTACCAGTCTGGGGCAAATGGTGGATATCAGTATTAATATTGGACTGTTTTTTAATTTTTGTGTATTTGTGGTATTTATTGTAGCATCTACAAAAATGTAATAAAAATGCAATGATATGAAGTATTTCTGTGATTTTTTTCAAATTTCTGTGTAGTGTTGAAAAGTTTTTATATGAAACACCCGATATTATATTGAATTTTAAATTTGTTGACAACGTGTTTTGCCTGTTCGATTGTTGTCTTCCGAAGTTGAGTTATCTAGAATAAAAATAGCTTATTAAACGTAATTTGAATTCATTTTGAGATGTACTACCTGCTTTAGGAATTTAACGCCTAAAAGTAAATTAAGTATACAGTATGATTCACGGTCGTACCATCACTTGGGCGATCTTTAGAACCATTTATTTGTTCTCAAAAATGTAAAGAAAATTTTTTCAACGAGGTTTCGCTACGAAAATGTAGGTTTTGAAAGATACGAATTTGATGTTGATTTTGTATTAACCGGATAATGTAATTTTATGTTTTTATTAATGAGAGCCGTAGATACAGGCATGTAAAATTTTCCTTGTTATTAAACATAATTAATATTAGTAATAAAGCAGCAAATTTTCTTGGAAATATTAACATTATTATTTTAGATGTAAGGTCAGCAACGGTGCAGCAAAAATTGGGTGTCACTGTGGTTACCATAGTCTGACATGTGACCTTAAATGAGGGTTTACTTTTTTTAACTTCTAATTTTTCTAAATTTGAAGGTTTACCGTGGTTTTTGGCAAGCACGCCTCGACCTATTCCTGTAAACACCTAAACTGTTTAATGAAACGCAGAAACACTAATTTTACAGAATTATATTAATTCGAATTCAGTGCCATATATCGCTTCGACTTTTCGTAAAAAACGTAAACAACAACAAAACATTTTTTTATAAGTCCGTATTTACTGTACGCAGTTGACTTTGTTAAACATAGTATTCAACCGTAGATTACATTCCTTCATCAAATCTTTACATCTTTACTTAAGTAACTTAAGAATAGCTAAATAAAATAAGGTATTAAGAGGCCTTTTACAAAGCGCTAATTTTTAAAAAAGTTTTTCTGAGTAACCCTTGTAAATTATAAGCTCAAATTTTCAGTACGCATTTATGAGACAACTATCTAGGTCTCACGTTGACATTTAAAAGAAATTTTTTTTTGAAAAAATGTCAACGTGAGACTTAGATAATTACCTTATGAATACGTACTGAAAATTTGAGCTTATAATTTACAATGGTTACTCAGAAAGACTTTTTTAAAAATTAGCGCTTGTGTCAAATTTGCTTTCCAAAAAGTTTAGTACAAATTCAGTTGTCAACAAAAATGAGGGTATCTATAAAAAAAATATTATGATCTATGGTTTCAAATTAGTAAGTGCATCTCCAAGGTGCAGCGTTGCCTATTTGTGAAATCTTTAAACATTTATATCTAAAAAACCACGCACTAAAAGTATATTTTTCTACTTTGCGTTCACAATGAACTCATTGTGACACCAAAAACAGTTTCACAATGAAGCTCATTGTGAAACTGTTTTTGGGGAAATTTTAATCAATTTTTAATTGAAAATATTTAATAGATTTTACAAAATAACTCATTATTTATTTGTTACTTAACAGAATACTCACAATGAAGCTGGATAAGACAAATTAATAACTGGTTAATGTGACTTTTGATTAAAACGAAAGGTTTTCAGTGTTGCCACGCATTACAACTAAAATTCTCCATAAACTAAGGAGATCAAATTTTTGACAGTATTTTTCATTTTTTTGTTCAATAAGTGACGCAAAGTAGAAAAAATAGTATATTATACTATTGTTATCCTGTTAACGTCCTCTATCACTATTTTTGCATCATGTTTATGAGTTACTGGCTTTTGCCCTTTAAAATTTGACAATCAGTGCTCAGAGCGTTTTTATGCTTGAGTCATTAATTGGTACTAAAGGTTTCTTTTCATGGAAAGGATTTATTCAAATTCAAACTCAAATTCAAATTTTATTTGCATACTTCGGCCATTATAAAAGAATGGATGTACATGTTAATATAGGAAACACACTTAAGAATAAATTAAGAACTAATTGTAAGGTCGTCATTTAAGAAATCAATTACTGAGTAGTAACATTTGCGAATTACCATAGATTTTACTCTAATTTTGAAAAGGCTTAAGTTGAGTGTTCTAATGCAATCTGGTAATTTACTATAAACTTTTATGCCAGCATAGGATCGTGCAAGTTCGAATTTTTTGGAGTTGTGAGCTGGGATAACAAACAAGTTTTTAGAGCGAGTATCATATTTGTGGTAAAAGGCATTTGTTTTGTAGTGATTAAAGTTAGATTTAACATAAATAAAACACTTGTAAATATACAACGCTGGGAATGTTAGTATACAATTTGTGGTAAAAATTTCCATACACGAATGTCTGGGGCCTACATTAAAGATTAATCGAATAATGCGTTTCTGTGCCAGGGATACTCTTCTATTATCACTCGCATTTCCCCATAGTATGATATTATAGACAAGGTGACAGTACGCCATGGCATAGTATAAGTCGAGAAATCTGTTCTCTTAATTGCAAAATCGCAAAATAGGTTTTACTACAACTGCTTACTACAACTGCTTATAAACAGCATCGATTTGATTGTGCCAGGCAAGCTGAGCGTCAATAATTAATCCGAGAAATTTGGTGGATTGAAAAGATTCAACATAGTGATTATTTAATTGAAAGATTACATTTCCTGGTCTTTCCTATTATAAAAACTTATTACAACCGTTTTTTGCATGTTATTCCTTGCTATTGTTTGCTACAGTTTGGGCTTTCTGTTTGAGTTCCTCAGGAGTCTGCGCCACAACCGCCATTGAAGTGTCATCAGCAAACATGATAATTTTCTCAGCTTTGACGTAATTGACCATGTCGTTTACGAACAGAAGGAAAATCAAAGGTCCTAGCACTGACCCCTGAGGAACGCCATAATTAGTTTCATATTTGCGAGAAACTGTGTTCTGCACTTTTACACAAAGTTTGCGTGCTGTCATGTAAGAGTGAAACCAGGTCAAAATATTGCCCCTAATACCCAATGCGAAAAATTTTTCACAAATTATTCGAACATCAAGGATGTCGAAGGCTTTGGTTAAATAAAAAAAAAGAGACCGGCAACCAAGCCGCCTTCGTCCATCTTATGGTATAAATATTCTATCATGATAGATGTAGCCCCTTCCGTAGATTTACCCGTTCGAAAACCGTATTGGGAATCACTAAGAACACTACAAGAGTCAATAAAATTAACGAGTCTATTAAGAACAATTTTTTCAATAAGTTTCGATAAAATTCTCTAAAGTCATCTACCGCAAAACAGCAGAATCCTATTGCTTTTGTGTCTAATTATCAATTCAAATACACTAAATTGCAAAAATTCGCACGAGTGGAAATTTTATTTACGAAAGGTTCACAAAAATTCAGTTAAGGTTTCTAGTAAGGTTAAAACTTACCAATATCAGTCCGTGTTTGTCGTCTGTTGTTAATACATATACTTATTTATTAATTGTTTTTCAAGACATTTCTTTACACGTGAAAATAAAAATCCTCAGAGTAGTAAAAATTAATGTAAATAAATTGTCAACCTCATGTTAATTCAGAATAAAAGACATAATTACAATAAAACATTAGTTGAATGACTACTAGTAAAAAGATCGATTTTAAAGTGATTGGTTATTACAGGGCGTCTTTGTTTTACGGAAGCCTTCTCTTCGCATAACTAAATCGTTTTCAAAGCGATGACACCACGTAAAAGTTTAAGAGTAAAATAATAAATACTGCAAAATTGATGAATCAGAAATTCTCTGTGCGATATTCCTGTTCGATCTGACAATATGTTATAAAGGAAGTTATCGTGTTATTTATTTATTAGTTTTTATTTTATGACGAGAACTGATGACTTTAGGTCATTTTGGTGAAATGTACATAAAATGTCATTTTTGCACTTCCTCGGAAGGTTTTATATTTTTGTTTTCGTTTCAAAAGACCATAGAAACTTTCATTAAAAAAGTGTATTTATTGTTTTTATGCATTTTCACAAATTTGCCATAAATAAATATATTAAGTCATGCACGTATGTATATTTTCTTTTCAGTCGTTTTTAATAACGGTACCCAGACTGTGATTGTGGTGTGAGGTATTGTCTGCTAAGTTGATACTGGCCGCTTGGTCCGGCGTAATCACTTTGTTGTCCACTTCCTTGGTCATATGATGAGGGAATACCTGAAGCAGCGTTTAATTGGAGAGATTTCTGGATGGCTTCGGGAATTGGAGGAGCGACAGGAAGATGATCACCACTAGCTTGAAATCCGTTTTCATCAGCCACATAATTGACTGTGATGGTTTGACCGTCTGGAGCGTCGTAAGAATATGAACCTTGAACTGCGCTAGACTCTTGACCTGTACCTGCGTTCTTAAGTTGTCCGCGTTCTTGCTGGAAAATTTTGTTTTCAGTTTCATAGTCGAAATAATAGCGACCGTCTCCAGCATTATCGTTATTATAGCGAAGAATTTGCACAGATTTGGGATAATAAGAAGGTTGGATTCCGTGTCTATAAGCGGCATTTGCACTAGGAACGCCGTATTCAGGCACCGGAACATTAGGGTATCCTCGAACTCCTTGAGGTAGAATGATAGGAACACCTTGTTGGTTATAATTTGATATACTACTAGATGGTGCACCGTAATTTGCAGTCGGGGCTGAAGAAAACGGGAAGGTCTTTAGCGTACTTGGAAAACTGGATCCAGCTGTACCGAAACTATTAAACGGGCGAGCTCCTTGGAACGGAGTAGACAAGAAACTACCACTACCGCCTGCGGTTTTTGCACTTAGTGGTGGTAAGTAAGTATTGTCTAATTTCTCAGCTGCAGTGAAGCCAATGACAAAAGCAACGACGAACTGAAAAATAATATATCTCACTGAATGAATCAATTAACCATAAATAAAAATAAACTTACAAGCTTCATTGTAGATGTTTTCTGTACTAAACAGTCATATAAAGTGATGCTACTTTCGATTCACTTTCAGCTTTTATACAGGTATTGATGATGAGCAAATTTCAGATGATACATATACTTCAATTTTAAGATCACTTAGCAAAAACTTGTTTCAAGGTAACCGACTAAAATTAAATATCGTTTATTAAGAAAGGTTATGAACTCGAACGAAATGTATTTTTCGACAGTTTAAAAATTCGCCTAATTAAAGTCAGTTTTATTGTAGTAATTTCAAGTTACATCAGATAAAATATTTTTGGTTATGTAAATATATTTTACTTGAATCAGTGCCCGTCAATTATATTTATAAAAATATATTCAATTGCTTGAACATCTAATATGTTTTTATATTATTAAGTGAGAATAATTAATTTAATATTCAATACGAGTAGAAGGGTTACGGAATAAATTGATAGATTAAATTGCAATTAAATACTCGAGTTTTTTGGTATGAGTTAATGTTTTTTCACAGAAATGTCTGTACAAGATGCGATTTGTTGAATGATGTAATCCTTTTCATAACTTGTTTTAAGTTTGACCGCTAACATTAACAGTGTGATGCGTGCAATGGAATTTAGACTATGTTATTAATATAGGTTAATACCTACTATATGTGAACAAAAAATCCAAATTATTTTCTAGATTTAAAACTAATTTATTAATCCAGTATTGCTTTTCATTTATATGACGATAAATATGAAGTATAATTAGATATTTACAATTTTTCTTTAAAATTTAATAATTCAGATTTAATTGTTGTCATAATAAAAGATCGAATGGCGAATCCTTGTTTTAAAAGTAATTAAAAATGAACGCTATTTTATAATTTAAAACCTAGTATAGATTTAGCTCGATATACGCTCATGCTCATACGCTAGCGCGACGTTCCTGAAGATTAATTCAATTTATAACTTCAATATTTTAAAATAAAGCCCGTTCTCGTTAGTTGAAAATTATCACAAGATTTATAAAAATAATTTGGTGGACGATTGTAAGATTTATTTAAAAGTCTACCTTTCTTTAGGATGAATAAAAAAACTTCTTTAGGATGAATAAAAATAATTCTTAAAGAAGCTGTCAAAACAAACGTCGACTTCGTTCGTCTATGTTTGCTTCATTTCTTGCATCACATCAGTTTATAGAAAGCTCTTTAGAGAGTCCAAATCAAAACGGATACAAGATCTATAACTGCATTACCAGCACTTAAAAGTAGGTATATTTTTAATATTGCTCCAGGATCTTGTACCTTCATTTATATACACCAGAAGTTATAGCACTAATTCATTTAACCACTCCACTTTAGTTTTTTCCTATTTCATAAAATTTTTTCGGATATTTAAAATTATTAATTGATTAATAGAGTGCGGATTAAAAGGCATTTATTTACGAAAAATAGACGCCTATAATAAGCACTAAGATTCCAAAAAAAAGCTTCTTGGTTAGCAAAATAAGAAATTTTTATTATAGTTTTAATTTGGAAAAGTAATGAATACGTAATTAAATATTTTTCTAAATTTTCTATGGAAAAATTCTCTCAACGTTCGGATAGTATACTTTTTTCATACATGGAAAGACTTCTTTCTACATCTACGGATGTTATGAGTGCGAATTTACATGTATAAATTGGTACAGAGCTGTCAGGAAAGTCTCTAGTAATAACTCCAATCAATATTTTCGAAATTGTAGATAATCTTTGATAGTCAACGATTTTTGAAAACACGTTTAATTTTTTTTTATTGTGACGCCTCTCACATTAATTTTTGCTACGAATTCATCGACGACGAGCCCTAACAATTAAATATTCGGACAGACAGTTATTTAAAAATATCTAATTGTTTTGGTTACAATTATACAAAAAAATATTGTATAGATTTATTTGAAGACATATATTTCTGTTGGGTCGCGTATTTCTTAAAATAGGTCAAGGACCCAACAAGATATCGCTTGATTAATAGTTTTATTTTATGAAAACCGAGTATTACATAAATACTTATAATTAAATTATTCAAAAATAATGAGTTATTTTTAAAATTGCGTTATCCATGATATTTGTGACTGTTTGAATAAAATTTGGAAGATCGAGAAGCCGAAGGTCACAAAAAATTGTACGACGTTGTTCAACGTTTTCTATATTTTCAAAATTTGCAAGTACTAAAACTCTGACGATAACATGTTTCGGTTAAAGAACCATTCTCAAATCTTAAGTCGAAGTTACTTAAGCGTAGCCATTTTGAGTGACAAGCTGATCGTACACTCGTACAGATTTGAGAATGGTTCTTTAACCGAAACATGTTATCGTCAGAGTTTTAGTACTTGCAAATTATGAAAATATAGAAAACGTTGAACAACGTCGTGCAATTTTTTGTGACCTTCGGCTTCTCGATCTTCCAAATTTTGAGTTATCTTTATGATCTGAATCTTGTTGATTGCTTCTCTTTTCTTTTTCTCCCGGTTGTCGTGATTCTGTAGGTAGAAATATGCCTCATCACAACACCTTCCCGTCGAAGAAGAAAAAAAATATATTGAAATTAATTTGTACTGGTAGTCTGTTGATATGATTTGCGCCTAGGATCGACTTGCAATAACGAAGAGGGTACACGATTTCTTGTCGAGTGACGAAGTTCTTTGGTTGTATGTATATTGTTCAGATTCCCGTGTCTCTTCATGTACTGCTTCATTTTCGGATTCTTGCTCTTTTTCAATTCTTTCTGCACTATTGTTTGACAGTGTTTGTAAATCGAACGTTTCATTAACAATTTAAGAATTTTAGATTTATTAGAAGCACGACTTCTTATTTGATTAATGTGGAAAGTTTTTATCGGTCCATCGAGAAGTCTGACTTCATACAAAACTCCTTTGGCACGATTAATTATCCCAGATAGCCATGATTGTTTACCGTGATGCCGTACGGAAACAGCATCTCCGATATTAAAAAAAATGTTTCTGGGCTCCATGGTGACTATTAAATTGCTGCTCCATCGTCTCATCTCGTATGATCTCATACCTTTTATTGGACGGAAGCAATAAGTCGAGCGTAGTGCGTATCTTGCGCCCTAAAAACATTTCTGCAGGAGTTTTATTTTCTGGTAGGCTGGAACAAGGAGTTGTACGATAATTAGCAAGAAAACATTCAAGTATATTAGATATACTCCCCTCCCTCTTCAATTTAATGAACGAACGTTTAAGGGTGTCTACAAAGCGTTCAGCTTGTCCGTTTGACTGTGGGTGATAAAGTGGAGAAAGTATGTGTTTGATACCATTTGTTTCACAAAATTTACGAAATTATCCTGATGAAAATTGTGTACCGTTGTCACTAACTAAAATTTCAGGTATACCAAAACGGCTGAAAAGATAGTGAAGTTTCGTAATTGTTGCTTGTGATATCGTTGATTTCAAATCTCGGGATATTTGGAGAATGCGTCAACAATAACCAAAAAAAACGTTCCATTAACAGCGTAGTCAATGTGAATTCGAGACCACGGTTTCTGTGCTTTCGGACAGGAATGAAGTTCTGCCTTGACTGGGTTACGAGCTACTTGGTGACATGGTTGACAATCTTTGACATAATTTTCAATGTCTTTGTCCATGTTTGACCAAAATACGTAATTTCGTGCAAGGACCTTCATTCTTTTGATACCTGGGTGTCTATTGTGCAAGGCCTTTAAGATTTCTTTTCTGAGTGTTTGGGAAACTACAACTCGTTCATAATACATTAAACAATTGTCTACTATCGAAAGAACTTCTTTGTGACGCTTGAATGTTTCGACTGTTGGGTCGTTGCTATTCCATGTGTCATTTATAAGTTGTTTCACTTTAGTTAACACTTTGTCTGTTTTTGTTTCTTCAACGATGTCCTCAAACGTGACTTGAAGTTTTCGAATTGCATTGTTCAAAGGAATGCTTAAATCAGATATTTCTAGAATTGACGCAATAACTTTCTCATCATCTACTTCTGAATTACTAGTAATAAGGCGAGATAAAGCGTCTGCAAAATCGAAATCAACTGTGTTCCGGTATTCAATTTTAAAGTCGTATGCACTTACGAGCCCAGAATCATATTATTTGGCCCAAGTTAGGATTTTACAAGTCACGTTTTAAATAATTTTGTTTTACAAACCTAAAGAAGTATTTCAGATTAATGTCTCTTAATCATAATTTTCAAGGTTTTCAACAATATTTCAAACAGTTTTGGCAATAATAAATATCTACAAATTAAATTAACACTTACACTGTCCATATAGCAATTTCATTTAGATCGCTATATGTCCGCCACAAAGATTTTCCAGCCCCATATATGGGTCACGCGACTCTTTTAAAATTATTTGAAACAGAACGGTATCAGATATCTCAATAATTTTTTTTCAAATGGTCTTTTTGAGTTCCTTGAAAATCAGATGGTTATTAATTTCACGTCCAAGTAATACATTTTTAGAAATGAGAACCATGATTCTGACCCACATATGAGTCACGGACTTGTGGTTCAAGAGCAGCATGAACCACGGATGGATCATTGGATAGTGAACGTATTAAATTATTTAAAAAGTTATCTGTAAAATGTAAAATGGGCCAAACGATATGATTCTGGGCTCGTAATACCCAAGACCAACGTTGAAGTCGATTTGCAGTGTAAGCTGGAATACCTTTATGATTTACAAAAATTGCTAAAAGTGGCTTATGATCAGTTACCAAAGTAAAACGTCGACCATAAATCATTTTGTGGAATTTCTTGACTGCATACACTAGCGCAAGACCTTCTTTTTTGATTTGACTATAATTTTGCTCAGACAGTTTTGAAGCTCTAGAAACATGATGTACTGCTTTAATGGATCCATCTGGAAGACGATGCTGTATTACGTCGTCGATTCCATATTTTGAAGCATCTGCCGCTACTATAATTTCTAACGAAGGATCGTAATGAATTAGCAGTAAATCTGATTTAATTGTGCTCTTGAGCATTTCGAAGGAGGTTTGACATTTATTAGTCCAATTCTATTTGGCACTTTTCTTCAGAAGATCGTCCAGTGGCTTCCGCTTATATCGCATGTTTGGGACAAAAGACTGGTAGTAGTTTACCATTCCAAGGAATGATCGGAGTTGGGTTAGGTCTGCTGGCGCAGGCATATCTGTAATTGCTAGTATTTTAGATGGATCTGGCCTTCTACCGTCCTTATCTACGACGAAACCAAGGTACTTGATTTTATTCATCAAAAACGAGCATTTCTCTAAACGAATGCAAAAACTAAAATCTTTTAGGCGCTGAAACTCTTCTGTGATGTGTGCTTCATGTTCCTTTACATTACGGCTTGCAGTAGTTATATTGTCCAAATATGCTGTTGCAAATGGTAATCCTGCCAACATACTGTCCATTATTGATTGAAAAATTCCAGGAGCTGATTTAATCTTAAACGGTAATTTTTGATATTGGTAAAGACCTCGGTGTGTGTGCACACAATAGTATTGAATCTTCGTCGAACTCTACTTGAAGATAAGCGTCCGACAAATCTATTTGCGAAAATACTTGTCCACCATTTAACGTCGCAAAAATATCACTTGGTAATGGAATTGGATGCATGTTAAGTGGAAGAGCATTATTAAGCCCTGTTGAATAATCTACACACAGTCGAGTTGTTCCATTTGGTTTTGAAACAACCATGATTGGTGCTGCCCAGTCTGCAAGCTCAATTTGATTAATAACGCTTAAATTTTCTAACTGTTGAAGTTCCGACTCTATTACTTCTCGTACAGCATAAGGAACTGGTCTGGAGCGACGACATACTGGAGAAGCGTCCGACTTCAGAACAAGACGTGCCTTCGTCTTCGTGCAGTGTCCCAAACCAATCTTCATGACATCTGCAAATTGATTTTTAAGCGAATTGATTAGTGTCAGATGCATTTGATTGGTAACTACTGTAGTGGTGGTTGAAGAAGGTTTATCAGTTTGTTTTCTAAGCTTTATTTGGTTGATAAATTGAAATTCGTTTTGTAGCATTTTCTTTATTTCATCGAAAAAACCAAATTTATCCAATAAATCTGCTCCAAGCAAATTCAGGGAACCGCGCTTTGCTAAGTAGAAATCGTTTATAATTCGTTTTCCTTTGAATTCGAATTCACACTTGCCTTTACCCAAGAAGGCGTACGTTGATTGTTCAAAGAGCCTAGCTTTCACTTTGCAAGGTTCAATTACTGGTTTTCAAACATACTCATACGTACGCTCATCCATTATTTGTAACTTCTGATTCAGGATCCAGGTAAAATACAGCTGATTTGCCGCTGAATTTACGAAGGCTGTTGTCAATGTAACTGATTTTACTCTTTTTGATTTCCTTGAGAACGCTTTTATAGTTTCACATTGAGATTCCAAATGCCCTATCTTATTGCAGCTTGTACAATTGTGACTTCTATGTGGGCAATCTTTACACCAATGCATTTTGTTACAGCGAAAACACGGAGAAGGCGGTTTTGGTTTCTTCGAGAAGTTTGACTCACTCTGAGGGTTGTGATAAGAAATACTTGTTTTAGAATTTCCATTTTTCGGTCTTAGGATCTTCTTAAGACTATTGACGTCACTGAATGCAGGCTGTTCTACAATTGTTGCATTTCGTATCGTTGTTAAGTAACTGAAGCAATCCTCTACAACTATGTCAAATTTGACGTCTGAACCTTCAACATTTAACTTTGCGAGTATGCGTGTTCGGAGAGTCGACATGGATGGAGATTTTAATGCCGTTAAGAATAACAGACATTTTAACTTTTGTTCTGTTATACAATCAAATTTACTTTTATTTAAAATGTTTTTGAATCGATTTATAAAGTGCTGAAAATCTTCATTCTCATCCATAATGACTTGCAAGCATTGATAGCGGTTGAGTTGGGTTCCAGTGGTGGGTTGAAGGTCTTGGAAATGCCTTTTGAGCTGGTTGACGAAACTTGCTGGTTCCCAGTTGATTGTTTTTTCTGTTTTTGCCAGTTTTTCTGTTTTGTCCTGGAAGCCGTAGTGGTTCGCGTAATGTTAGCTCCGCTGCTGATGCCTGGAGGTCGTCCTTCCATGCACTTCTGATTCCGAGGAGAACAGTGGGTAGTGTTTGCGTCCATTGGTCGTCAGCGTGGCAGCGGATCGCAGCTTTGAGTTGTCGGTGGAATCGCTCGACTAGTCCGTTTGCTTGTAGATGGTACGCTGTGGTTCGGACGCGGGCGAAACCAATGAGTTCTCCTAATTTTTTGAAAAGCTGAGATTCGAACTGACGTCCTTGGTCTGTCGTGAATCTTAGTGGCGTGCCGAACCCTTTTATCCAGTGGGTGTAGAAAGCTCTGGCAACTGTTTCTGCTTCGATGTTTTCGAGCGATATTGCCTCTGGCCACCTGGTGAAACGGTCGATGCATGTTAGTAGGTAGCATTGTCCTTCAGAGATTTGTAAAGGTCCTACTAAATCTACGTGGACGTGTTCGAAACGGGCTGAAGGTGGTTGAAAAGTTCCCACAAGTGTGGTGACATGTCTGGTGATTTTGGATTGTTGGTATTGTAAACACTGTTTGGTCCATTCTCTAGCGTCTTTCTTGATGCTGGGCCAGACGAATTTCTGTGTTAATAGCTTGACTGATGCACTTGCTCCGGGGTGTGACAGTTGATGTAGGCTGTTGAAGGCTGTCTTGCGGAACGATTGTGTGACGAAGGGTCTAGCTATATTGGTGGATAGGTCACAGTATAATGAGACAGATGTGTCTGGGATCTGGATTTGCTTTAGGACAAGACTGGTGGAGTTACTGTCTAACAGGGATGCCAACTCGGTGCGTTGACTTTCTGCTAACATTTCGTAGTTGACGCTCTTGGAGATTGACTCTATTCTTGAGAGTGTGTCAGCGACAACGTTGTCTGTTCCGGAAACGTGTTGGATGTCTGTTGAGAACTGACCGATTAAGTCGAGGTGTCTGAATTGCCTGGGTGTGCATTTTTCTAGTTTTTGTTTAAATGCAAAGACCAGTGGCTTATGATCTGTAAAAATTGTGAACTGGCGTCCTTCTAGCAGGTGTTGAAAGTGTTTGATTGTTAGGTAGATCGCTAATAGTTCTCTATCGTAAGCGGAATACTTCTTGCTTGTTGCAGACAACTTCTTTGAAAAGAACGCTAATGGTTGCCAACCTTGTGCTTGTTGTTGTTGGATGACGTCACCTACTGCGGTGTCGGAAGCGTCTGTCAAGATTGCCAACCTGTTGGCTACGTTCGGATGTGCTAGAAGTGTAGCTTTTGACAGTTCATATTTACAATTGTCAAATGCTGTCTTGGCTTCAGTTGTGCAAGTAATTGATTTGCTGCCTTTGATTTTTCCTTTGATTAGATCGTTCAAGGGTGCTTGCATTTTAGCCAGTTGTGGTATGAAGCGCCGATAGTAATTTATCATTCCCAGGAAACGTCGAAGTTGCTTGGCAGGCTGTGGTTGTGGAAATGATTGTATTGCTTCAACTTTCTCCGGCAGTGGTTTGGTGCCTTGTTGCGAGATGTGATAGCCCAGGAGCTTTAGGTCATTTATACCGAAAGTGCATTTTGTAGGATTGATTGTTGCCGGGCAATGTTGTCGGCGGCAGTGGCAGATGATGTGGCTGCAGCGAAGCTGATGTGGGCGGCGGCGACGGCGACGTCGATGTTGGGGGTCCCCTCGTTGAGTTGGCACTAGTGCCCACTGAGTCGGTCCGGAGGCTCGACTGCCTTCCCAATTTTGGCCCGCACTTTAAATACACGCTTTTTGCCTATTCGAGCGTTGCATTTTTTCGTCACCTGCTTTGTGTCCGTTTGCGTCATTCGTATACGCTAGTGTACGCGCGTGGCCCCGTTTGTAACAAATTCCGCTGATGTGTTATTATGAAATGTGAACCTTTACGTTATATCGGTTACCTCCTTATTGTGTTTACATTTCGACACGATCGCAATTTGCCCTCGATTACACAAGTTCGTGTTTAAATACTTTTTATGTTTTTTATTCGCGGAACACAGAAAAAAACCCCTCGTGGTTTTTAGAAAATCTCCCTCGTGACACTATTTTATTTATTCATATTTTATTTATTTTTAACTCTAGGAAAAAGATTTTTGGTACAGATGTAGTTGATACATAAGCTTATTATAGGCCATTATTAAATGTACTTATATCACTACAGGGTGGTTATGGTAATAAACAAAATATCAGAAATTTCAAAATTTCAAAACTCAATTTTCTTAAATAGCATGCCCTATATTTTTCTATCCTAAATTCTTCGCTTAATAAAGTACTTTCATTTTTGTTAAATACTTATGTATTTATATATCTGCGATATTTTCTGAGATTTTGAGTTTTATTTGAATTATTTCTTTTAAAATGAGTTTTGTCTAAAGTGGCCGTGGAAGATGGCAAACAAATGAAGCTATTGACTTTGATAATTAATTTTCAAGTGACAGTAATGTAAACCCGCCGACAAAAGTAATGCCCGCATCAAGGCAAAACATTGTAGATACGAAGGAAACTAGAAAAGTTATCTACCTAATCCAGAAACAAAAGACGTGCGGTTTTTTAAACATTTTTATTTTTCGATATAATCTGCATTAACGTTAACACACTTTTGCCATTTGTTCGGACGGGACTCTATGCTAATAGAAAAAAATGTTTTCTCTTGAGTATCAAAATAATCTTCAATAACATCTTTCAAGTGTTCATCTGTTTCAAAACGCCGTCCTCTTAGAAATTTTTTTAAGTTTCGGAACAAATAATAATCCGTTGGTGTCATATATGGGCTATATGGTGGATGGTCTAGCTCAGTAAAGTCTCAGTCTGCCAAAATTGGCCGAACTTTTGGCAGTTTTATGCAAGGGCGCATTGCCATGGAGAAGAAACACATTCGATTGGTACAAATTCGGACGTTTCTTGTCTATGGCTTCACTCAATCTCTTCAGAGTGTTACCGTAGGTCTCTGCATTAATTGTTGTTATTTTCAACAGAAAACGGTTGCCATGAGTTTTCTAGTTGAAGACTGAGTTCGAGCTTTCTTCGGGGGTGGCGAACCTTTATGGTCCCATTGCATGGACTCCTGCTTTGGTGTACCCAAGATTCATCTCCTGTCACAATGCGACTTAAAAAGTCAGGATCAGTCGCCAGAGTATCTAAATTTTTATGATTCTGCCCTGCTTTCAAGGTATTTTAAAAAAATCAAAACTTCAAGGATTCAGCCCTGTTTTTAAGGAATATTAAAAAAGTTAAAATTCGCCTTCGGCTCATGAAGCTGTGCTGAATTTCAAGGCATTTCGGTCTGCTTGTTGCTACCTACCTGTGTAGATAAGCAGAAGTTTAACACCGCAGCGAAATTGATCCAGTGTCGCCCTCAGCTTCAGTGGGACGTTAATGGGTTCTTAAACCATAACGCGAAGGCCAATCCAAAATAGGCGCCACTTAATTTTTTTTGAAAGGAATTCGCGTAAAAATTAAGAAAAACACGATACGTCCAAAGCATGAACACAAGTTTATTAAAAGATTGATCACAAGTAATCGATTAAATCAGATGGTGAACAACACAACTAACGTTAAACAGTAAATCCTAACAATTCGGATCCGAAATTAATACAAAGTTAAATTAAAAAAAACATTCACTTATTCTAACGCCGAAGTACTCGTTCGATGAATTACGTTTAGTAAGCGCAACGCAAGAGAAAAGGTGAATTCCTCCGAAGTGGAGTTTACTTCGCGAGTATACGCAAGATTTACGTGTGCGAAAGCGACAACATCAAAACCACCGTACCACAAGTATAAATAAACGTAAATATCCGACCTGATTACGTAGCATTCATATGCATTACGTAGTCTGTCGAGTCAGGGGCGTTCCACCGTTGCAAAGCGGTAAGCGACGTCGCTGCTCCTCGGAGTGTCGGTCTCCTTGCGGGGTTTAACGGTCCGCGCACTGGGGGGGTCGGTACGGTACTACGGGCGGTATGATGATCCCAGTAAATGTCGCACGCACGGGATAGTCGTCCGAACGAAGAAAAGACAGTCAAAACGAAAAGCCTAAGGGGAGCAAAATGACCGTGAACTGCAAGATAATGCAAAACGATGGAGTAAACCTTACCTAAGTCAGAATAGGGCATAGGCTGAACATGAGTTGGCACACAGTCAACTCTCTCGTACAGGTGAATTAATCAGAGTCGGCCGACAGCCGTAAGATCTATTCTCTTCCTCCAAGAGAAATTAGAGCGGGAACCCACAAAACTAACTACATGCAAATCACCTGACGGTCGACAACACACTGGGAATTCCGGCGTTTTGCAAAATCGAGAGGGGTAGAAAACAGTATAAAGTGAGATGAACGGTGGTCTGTTTGAATCGTACCAATAACATAAGAATGTGTCATCAGCGGAAACCAATCAAAATAAAGGGCAAGGGTTACGGACATACGCACCGGTTTCAGGTGCGGATGTTTTTTAAAACAAAAGAATTCGATCATCCGTCGTCGTCCGCGTCACAAAGTAGTACTCTTTAAATTGGACAAATAAACACCGCGTAAACGTAATTCCAACCCTAAGCAAGGATGGGGCTAATTTTATATAATGAACTTATTCGTCTAATCTGAAGCTTTTAGCGAAAAGCATGTTAAAAAGGAAGTTTTGGGTAAATTACACGAACAAGGAATTATAAATTCCTACGCGTAATGTGAGAAACAAAACGTAGCGTGCTAAAAATAGATCGCGGCGTTGGAGTGTCCTATACAGGGTGTGTTTGTGCACAAGCGGAAAATAAACTGTAACATTATATAAAAATAACTAAGTAATTCTAGAAATCAACTCATTGAACGAAATTTTCATTAAAAAATTAAACCTACAATACTCAAATACTTTGAACAACTATCACTATAAATTAATTGTAGCATATCAACTTAATATAATATAATTATGTCTTAGGGGTCTAAAAAATCTGTGTGCCATAGGAGCATACGACCTGATATTCAAAGATCCAGTAAAATTTACCGTTTCCACAACACCGTTTTTCTTTTAACAGATTTGTATTTCTGGGCTTGTAAATATCAACTTGTTGTCGAAGATTATATCTTTTTATGCTGTCGCCATAGTCCACTTGTGAACCTACAAACACATGGAAGATTAGATCCCTTTATTTTAAAATTAATAAATGTTGAAGGTCTAACCTCCTCGAAATTGCAGAGAAATTTCCCATCTACAAGGCATCTTGTCCTTGTTTAAGGTTAAACCCTTTACCCCTGTTGCAGATGTATTTGGAGGAATGAAATCTTTGAACGATTCGGGATTGATCTGATCCGAATCCACTTCCTTGGGGCATTTTGTAATATGTTGCACATGTATACTACTTGGAGTGGTCATATTTCAACCCCTGAAATTAAGTAATAGTGGTACTTTGAGATTATATACAATAATTAAACTAACTCACTTAAAATTCCGAGAATGAGATATGCATAGATAAGTTAAATGGAGATGTGTTAGAGATGGTTGGTGACGGTATCGCTGTTACTCGCTAGTCGCTGGAACTACCAGCGACTTGTGTAACATAAAACCAGCGACCGGTGACTAAAGAAAACTGTAATGGTGTTTCTAACTCTACCGGTTACTTGCATGATGCTTGTATAGCATTCAATGGCGATTGCCGTTGATATGTCGCCGTTAGGCCTGTGGAAGCTGATCAGATTACTTCTTCATTGGGAGCAGATTACTGTGTTGTTTCCGATAAGGGTATTAGTAGTTACTCCGCATGAATCATGGAGTTTTAAAATTTTAATCGCGATTCGGTGTTACTTCAAATAAAGATTATTTAACTACTATTTTTTTAAATTAATTGATATTACTACTAATATTTATTATTAATTTATTATTCTATTTATTTGCAGTATCACTGAAATATTGCTAATGTCAAGTAAATATCAGTCTGTTTTCCAGTTATATCGGTCGCCGCTAAAAGTAACAGTGATTTTGAAATAACCGTCTCTGAATCACCGGTGACCAAAAAATTACTGATACGCCCATCCAAGATGTGCGACAAGAAGTGAAGGTTAACGAATATTCGTATGAAATCGTTTTGTTTATTCTTTTTTGAAAAGTACAAAATTCCATTTCCATATCGAAAGACGCCACTAACATCAGATGGAACGCCAGGAAATAGTTCATTAATAATTCCGTGTTGTTTTGGTTTCATAGTACATTCATTCAATTCAAGATAATAATAATTATCATAAAATATAAAAGTACATCCTGTGAATTAAAAATTGTTTGAATGTTTTTATTACTAGGTAGTCCTAACTCATGAACGTCTCTAGAATGCTTTATTTGAAAACTAGAAAGTCTATGAAATAAAATTTATTTTCACCTAAAATTACAACCTCTCCAGAAGATCTTTGATAGATGTGAGAGATTTGTTTTACAAACGGTAAATATTCGGATATTAATTTTGGATCTCTGTATCGTTTTTCATTTATATTCATTATCTAAACCCATTTTTTGTGAAATATATACAAATCGTGATTTGAAGTTATTAATAAATTATCTGGATGATTTATTGAACCTAAGTCTGATAAATTAAGGTCTAAGGGGTTGAGTCTTGGTTGAATTTGGCTGTTCTGTAATAACAGGTCTATTTGTCAATGCGTTAATAGTTGTTGTTGGTATTAATTCATATTTTAATCGTTCAGGTCTTCCATATAAATATTGAATTGCCCACATATCATCTTGAGTTAAATTATCAATATCACCTTTATAATAGGCGTACATAATCGAATTATTATTTGCAGAATATTCTATTCCTAAAGTGTGTTCAATCTCATGTAATAATACAGTATATAAACTTGTTTTATCTGATGTAATATCAAAACCAAAATACCAATCTTCTGATTTATCTAAATATATTCCTCGACATTCGTCATTATTTGGAAAGAAAGCATGTGCTAAAACATGCTCTTTTCCGTCAAAACTATTACTACATATTCTTTTTTGACATCGAACATTATGATTATGTTGGAATGATGTACTAGAAAATCAACTAAGTGTATCTGGTTTTTTGCCATCATACTCAAACTTTAAATTTGTAACAGACTGCCATAGATCAAAGGCTTTTTGTGCTACTTCTTTTATTTGATTTGTCGCTAATGAAAAATACCATTTAAGATTTGTTTTGTTCCATTTATTATTATGAATAGATATTTTATTTTAATTATTTACAGCGCGCCAGTTTCCACTTCCAGAAGACCACAAATTACTAGGGTAACAGTTAAGTGTATTCCAACCATAAAGAAAGTTAGATTTTCTAACTAATAATGAAGATAATATTTTTTCAGTTTCTAGTGAGGGTTTTGCTATTGGTATCCACAAACTAATATCAGATATTTCATAATCATAGTTACCTACCGTCGACTTTGGCATGTAATATATTTTTCGGTCCTCCGGCCAAAAATGTTGATGTTACATTTGTCAAAATCGTCCGCAAACAGCCCTATTGACAAACTAGGCCATCAAAAAACTTACCAAATGTTGGCGATATAGGTTATCCGTTTACATCAGTGGTTGAGATTTCATAAATGACGAGGGGTTTGATTTGTTTTGAACTTTTGAAACAATTTAAAATAGGTCGGACCAAAAAATAGTGTGTATCACACGGCTCGAATCTGCTTTGCAAAATAACAGTTTCTGGCCTTGTGATACAAATAACTATTTCACTCGATTTTTACGTAATTCAATGCGAATTTTTCTATTCAAAACTTTGTTACAGTCTCGTACAAATCGAAAAATTTTAGATAAAGGAATAAATTTTGTAACAGTTTTTCAATCTTTTGTTAACAACCACCTCTCCAAGTATCCTTTATTGAATTCAGAATTATTTGTAATTTTTGATACAATTGTTTTCTTATCAACGTCTAAAACTTTAAATTTTTCAGATTTATTTTGCGCATCATATTTTTATTGAGATGTATCTAGTCAATCTAATCTGTGTCTGGATACCAACATAATTGTGATGCTGAAGTATCAGATACATGACCTGAAAATTCAATCAAATTTGAAATTAAAGTAGCAACACTTACATAATTTGTTTCTTCTATTAATACCTCTTCATAGAATAATCTCACATATTCAAAATCATTTATCCCATTATTTGATATATGTAGTTGCATAATTATTTGGATTGTTCTTAATTTTAGAACCAACTGTAAATTTAGATTTAACAAAAATATAAGCACCTGATAAATTTTTCCATCCACTTATGTTAGTTTCAAGCGTATACAAATCATCCTTATAGAGTCTACTTTTAGAGAATAATATTGGTACAGCGGGGAACTACGAGGCTTTTAAGTAAAGGATGATTTTTTATCCAAATGAAAATAAAAATGCGTCATAGTAATTGAGCGCCAATAAAAATATTAAATATAAGACTCCAATGTCAGAAATCAATTTAATTGTATAGGAAACTATCTGATAAAGAAGATATAACTGAAAAAAGCGCAATACTATATTTCAATTTTTAAAGAAAAAATTTAGAAAATGTGCATTTCAAATAAGCCAGTTTGTGAATTAGCAGGCATGGGTCACTTTGCAAGTGTGTCCTTATTTGTACGATCAACGCCTTGCTACAAAATTTATACGTATCATACAAAATGTGTTCAAGAATGATAATTGTCAAGCATTGATACGGGACGTTTAAGTACTAAATAAGAAAAAAGTGGGTAGGTAATGGTTTTACTCTTATAAAAATGAATAAAGTTTAAGCAATCTAATAAAATGAACAAGTAGAATAATAAAAAGATGCGAAGCTAATCGCTTTTAGCCCAGTCATATTTTAAAGTTGATTTTACTTTCTTAGGGTCGTTTTCATAATAGACTTTAAATTTAAAGCTACTTTAACCTATAAAAACACATTAGTTTTCCTATGCTTAAAGTGACTTTAAATTAAAGTCTCCTTTAGCACTATTATGAAAACGGACCTTAATTATATAATTTTCTCTTTCACGAAATTATAAAATTGAGCGCATTGTTTTAAAATTATAATGAAAAATCAAAATTGTTTCAATTGTCTCCACTGACAACCTGTTTCTTTCATCGGACCGTTGAGTTGACATTAGGGAAAATATTCTTTACATATTTGCATTGTGGGCTGCAATGACAAATACGTATTCGCATCACTTTATTAGACATGACTTCTGATCAATATGCTTTGTATCTGCAAAAACTTCAGCCATTTCTCTTCCATACTCAATTTCATAGTTGATTCGCAGTTTAGGTAAAAAACGGGACAAAAACAGGACAAATAGTAATAAGGGATTGAGTAGTGAAATACGGTCACAGTCCCGTACATACGGGACGCATGGCAACCCTACATATAGAGGAGAGTGGGGTAATCACGAACGGCGGGTAATGGCGGACACGCTAGTTTAGCTGTGTTAGAAAAAGATTTCAGATATTCCCAATGACGCAATCGCGAGTCGAGCCCGAACATAGTACCGAACAGTGAGTGGTGAAGTGAGGCTGCGCTCGCTGTACTGTACAAGGTATATTAACTTGATTTTTTTTCAACAATTTCATCTAATTTTAGAGTAAAATTGAATAGGTGTACAATATTCTAGCTATAACACAGAAATCCGGTATCTTCTAAGTGAATTAACGTCTAACGTCAAATGTAATATATGGGCCCATGAAGACTGCACGAGTGGTGCCAGCACATCAAGGGGAATTCTCTGTAATTTCTGTACTAATTAGACTATGTCCGTGATTACCCTACGCGTTGTGGGGTAATCCCGGATCACTAAGGTTTGTTTTTTTGTTAGAATTTGATTTTATTTTGAAAATTTTTCTACGTTGATTATGGGATCTTAAGATTGATTAGTTTACGTAAACTTTCAGTAATAAATAGCATTCGTAACTTAATCTGGTTTTGTTTTATTTCAGTTCTCCCTTAAGTGTTCGCAATTAACCACTCTCTCCTATACAGGGTGAGCCAATAGTACGTATTCGGAAGATGGCGACTTTATTATTGGAATTTTTTAAAATCTATTTTCGCTATCACTTACCTACTTATGGTATAGGTGCATGATTTAAAATTAGTTACATTTGTACAGGGTGATTCGTGTGGCTGTGTCAAACCAAAGTTATGCTTTTTTAAATGGAACATAATGAGGCAGAGGGATTACCTCTACATCAGCACAGTAAATTGTAACAAAAAAAGGTGTAGCTTTAGTCATGAAGGGCTTAAAAAGTACAATGAATTGCCAAAGGAATTTAAAGAAGAAGATAATTATAATAACTTTAAAGTGCAATTAAAAAAATATATTAAAAATACAAACATATAAGTATCTGTAAATATTATAAAAATAGATTAACTTAGTGTAAATAGGTAAATCTATATAGTTTTATTGTTTATTGTTAATTGTAATGTTAGATATTGTTAATTGTAATGCATGAATTGAGCCGTTGAAAAGCAGAGTGGTCTAAGTCACAAAATTGCATTTTTTCGGTTAAAAGTTGAATTCACACCATATTATAGAACTGTACTCCTATCAAAATTTGAAACAGGTAAGTTAGATACTTTAGCTACAAACGGCGATAGTTACTTGGCATTTCAATGAATTCTTATGATAGCGTCTTACCTTTAATGCTTTATATCTCAAAACAAAGTTTTTGTGACTTAGACCACTCTAGTTTTCAACGGCTCAATTGTGAGTGTATAAGACAAGGCTAAAAATGTTAAAAGTACAAAATAATCCATTTTTTTGGTTGAATTAACACATTTTGTTTTCTCAGTGTATACACTGACAAATCAAAAAAAATGTTCACCCAACAAAAAGTTTCGGTTCAATACGTTCAAACATTTTTTTGGTTGAATTAACACATTTTGTTTTCTCAGTGTAGCTGATGCCAGTGGTCTGCACCATTTGCTGAGGATAACTAGAAAAAAGCCTTTAATTAATAAGAAGTCTGATTAAATGTTACTTGCTAATATACAGTGTCTTTCAAAAAGTGTGCTACAAGAAAGCACAGAGTTTCGGAACGCATTGAAATAATCACTCGGAACCAAATGAAATAATCGAGAAATAAGAATCAATTTAATGTTTTCCTATTCATATTATTTTGCCGGACACTTTAATCCAACCAATATTTCCTAATGTAGTGTGTATAAAGAGTGGTTCAAATAAATTGAGATTTTTTTATTTTTGAGATAGAAGGCTGTAATTTCATATTTCGCTATAACTTTTAATTCTGAATAACTTATTCTTATGACATTTTTCTGTATTTTGTAAAATAAGGGTACTTTACTCTTAAGCCGTCTTCATTTCGCGGTGTCCACGCTGTATACCGTTCAAGATAAATTTCATCTGACATTTTCCAATTTGACTTTAAGGGATACAGAAACGTTCTGCGTCAATAAATTTTTATAAAAACCGATAATAAAAAAAATCCCATTTGGAGCACACTTTTTGAAAGACAGTGTATTGTAATGATTTTTAAAAGTTTCTATTAATTTTATTTTAAAACAAAACACGAAATAGTTAATAACTAATTTATTTACAAGCAAACTAATTTAACACTAACATTTAACAATAATTTATTTACAGACTTATACGTAATTTATTTCAACAGCCGAGCGAAAGTTTAACAGGCCACTTTTAATTTCGAACTGTCTCACGTTGCATTCTAATCAAACTTAACTCCACCCCCCGGCCGCGTACATTTTATAAACCGGCTCTTTCTTCGGGAATCGCCTGGAATGCGCCGAACTCTCTATTCTAGTTTATTCTGCCGGCAGAATTCTCTGGCCGAAGGCGCGTCGACTAGACAGCGTTGACGCGAGAGACAGACGGACGCTGGCTGCTGTCGGCAATCATTACAGTATGTACATGAGTAAATTAAAAAAAAAATACCGTGCCTTAGTGTCATATTCTAACTTAGGCTTAAATTTAATTTTGGCTTAAATCTTTTATGCAACCCAGCCTTAATGAATCACGTTAAGAAACCTAAAGGGTTTCATGACACATGAGTTTCAAACCCAAATGAGCTTTATAAAAGAGTCGTTAAACAACCAAAATAGAAAGAAAACATATTTTAAAATTGTATTCAAGAAATTGAAACAAACAACTGTTATTTGAGCACGCCAAATAATTATCTCAGCTGGTATGGTCTCTGTGATTCGGTCCTGTCTCGGAGGGATGAATCTTTATTTATGATTCAAAATCCTCTTGTATCATGTGCACGCTGTAAACATAGTTAACTACGATAAATAGTCCGTGCTAGGTCAATTTAAAAATGGAATACTTAATTATTATAAAAAAAAAACTTTATCACCGCTATTTAAACGAGTAAATTTTGTTCCTTGGTTACTATTTGTTAAAAATGAAGGTTTGCATTACGATAGCATGGGAAACTCGTGATAGTTCTTTTGTATAACGAAAACTTCTACTTTAATTAATTTTCCTTCCAGATAACTTAATTAATTAGTAAGGAAAAGTTTCATTAGATAAATGAGAAACAGAGTCTAGACTTTCATTTAAGTTGCTTTGCTTTTTTAAGGAAATATATTTCTGGAACTTAACAGACCTCGTCCTTTATAATTAATTAAATACGTTCTATTGGAAAAATTATATCGAAATGTGAACTATATTTATTGTTTCTGCGGTACGTAACCTCTTTTTGGGATACTTTAGTTACAGTGTTTACGTAAATATAGTCTAGGGCTTTCATTTTAATTTGAAATTGCTTTAATTAAACAATAAATTGAACTTGTCTCTTAAAGCAATTTGAACCACTGTTATTGTGATAATAACACAAATTACCGATTAATTAGATACTAAATAATACAATTGCAATTTGTATAGTACCTAAAGCTTTCTGAATTTCCGAGTCTAATAACAGGGGACAAAGGTGCTAAATACAGCTCTGTCAATACTTATGCAATTTTGCAGTGTGCAGGGTTTTAATTAACATCAACTAAATTAATGTTATTGAGTATTTGCATGTTTATTGTGTGGATGTTACAACAGAATTAAACTTTAGTAGAATTTGTAATTTTTGTTTTCGTTACAAATAAATAAATAATTTTGTTGGTCCTCGTATATTGTTTATTTATTTTAATGATACAACTAAAAGCTGAATTTATTTTGTCTCGCTCCTATGAATTATTTAAAACTAAATGTAATATGACAATTTAGGATTAAATTCGTGGAACCGTACATATAATTTTACTCATTCATTATTATAAATATGTTCTATTAAGGAACGTCTGCAACAAAAGACAACATATATTTACATACATTATATGCAATTTGGATAAATATTTAAGCAATCGGATCCAGGATAAAATAGAGGCGAACAATTATATTTCTCTGCACTGATGTCGTAAATAGTTCTAAATTGTAAGAACTTCGCTTTAAAGCAGAAATGCTTGAACTGTAAAGTATCTAAAACCTTGTTGGAATGTTACCTCCCCCAGAACTTTTGTAGTAATTGCTGAAGTAATTAATTAAAATAATTTAAATGTCTGGGAAATAAATTTTAACACTTTTTACTTAAAAAACTTAAGAATGAAATTCTACTTACTTCTTGAATTATTTATTACGTTTAAGGATTGAGCGTGCCATGTAAAATAAAATCCAAATTAAATGCGATGTTACGGTTCAGATGTTGATTTGAAAATATCAAATATTTTCAGTTAAAGAGAACAAGAAACCTTCTGGAACTAATAATAAAGTTCTATAAATTTTGTCTTAGTTTTAACTAAGAAATCAAATATAATAAACTTTTTATTACACGCCCTTTCGAAAGTACGACATACAATATACATATACTTTTCTTTCTGACCCATATTACGGTAGGTATAACTCTTTTGATTAAATTTTTGATAATAAGTGTAAAATTTATTCTTTATGAAAACCCTTGCATCTTCCCAAACATATGACAAGAAGTGTTCAAATTTTGACATACGCATTTTGAGTTTGGGAACTTTTACAAAGAATAAATTTTTCTGAGAAATCGATAATAAAAAAGTTTTCGTATGAATGCATCCAGGAAATCAAAATATTGGAAATCAGTGTAAGAATAAAGTACCTTTATTTTTCAAGATACGCGAAAATATTATTTGGAAGAGTTGTTAAAAATTTTTCTAAGATCTTAAATATGAAATCATGGCTGTCTAGGATGAAAAAATAATTTTTGGACACAAGAAAGTAAAATTTTTATGGTATGAATGTTATTGATCATAATTTCTTGTTGGTAGCGAAAAACAAATCCTACAGTATGTTCATGTCATATCTGAAGAAATGTCCAGCTTTACACATTCAAAGTTCTGGGATACACACTAGGGTGGGTCAAAAAACCAAACTTTGAGGTAATCTTACCTAATAGCAAAATTATGTTGTCTTTTAGTGATATTATGACACCTACGAAATATTTTTGAATTTAATTAATATTTAGAGGGTGCGCCTTACGTTTGAATTTTTGAAATTATACAAGAAAGGCCATATAGTATGCCATGAAAAGTTCGTATTTGTAATAATAATAATAACAGAGTTATCATCAAAACTGTATATTAAAAAGGCAAGAGAAGGTGGATAAAATTAAAACTCGAATCTCGCAGCAATGCCTAAATTCGATAACAAGAAAGATTTCAATATTGAATGATTTTCATTAATTTTTCTGTTGTATTATTTTTTTAATTATTAATAAATGATTATTTTATTCTAATAACCCTATTTTCCTTGAGACATTTATGTTATATGACTATCAGAATATATTCAAGGTATTCGTATTTCCAAGGCAAAGCGTAACCTGAAGATGAGGTGCTATTTACTTTAAATTCTAGCATTACACTGTTTTCATGTAAAGGCAACATAATTTTGCTATTAAAAATCAAAAGCGCAATATTCGTTTTTTTCCATATAAAAATGATCCACCCTAATACACACGCTGATACGCGAAAAATTGAACAATATGTAAAATCTCTTTTTTCATCGTAGGTGACCATATCCGAGATCTCACAACAGTTCTGAACAATTTTTCCAAATAATACTTCCGCGTATTTTGAAAAATAAAGGTACTTTACTCTTATGTTGATTTCAAATATTTTGATTCCCTCAGTATTCAAATTTTGATGTGTGCATTTTGACTTTTGGAAGATGCAGGAGGTTTCATAAAGAATAAATTTTTCTGAGAAATCAATAATAAAAAAAAAATCCCATATGTGTCCAACTTTCTGCCGGTCACTGTAAATTGTTGTGAGAGAAAAGAAATTATGGAATTTAATTTTTATATCTGCATTTGTAATCAAATTATAATTTTATAGTTTATAAGTAATTTTATTATTTACTGCACATTAAATTCACCTGTTTACATTATTATTTTCACTAGCGGATCATATCTAGAAAGTTTACAGAAACGTATACCAAAATGTAGGTACAAGTGTACATCACTTGTACAGTCAGATTAAAAGTAATGTCTCTCCAATAAAAAGTTAAATTGCAGTCTAATCACTTCTGACCATTATAACGAGTGAGTGGACAAGCGGATAGACATGTATCGAATTCCTGTCGATGTATCCGATATTTGAAATCTCAAAAAATTCAGAAGATTCAAATAGTAATAATTTCACAACAATAAATCTATATTAATTTAATAAACTTTGAAATTATAAATAAATCATTAAAGCTGGTTCTTGTCCGATGAAAATTGTATCACAAACTTTTAAACGGACACTAAATGGCGCACAAACACTTAACGTTTCGCAGTCGTTCGACAGCTTCGTCTTGTGTGATATAAATAAATCAATTATGTCATAACAAAATAAAAAAATGAAATAAAAAAGATAAAAAAATAAAAATTCTGCAAAACGAGATTGATAAGAAATTGGTCTAACTTACTTAAAATTAATAACCGCAGGGAACTAATGCTGTACATGTTAGGTAAACCAAAGTTATAATTGAAGAGTAGAAATTCAAAAGGGTCTAAGTGCCTGTTTAGGGGTCCATGTGTCAATTTTTTTTAAATGTATAACAATGTGTTTAGTTCAATTATTCTTGTTTTCTTTATTTAATAACACTTTTTCAAGAAAGATTTTAATTTTATTTTATGTTCTAGACATATTTTATGTTTATTTCAATTATTTATCGGGGATTAACGGCTAATTAAAATAAAATATTTCTTTTGTTGGTCAATATTTCGTAATTATTTATTACTTCATCAGGACCATACTATAATAATAAATTTCATTATAAAAGAATCATTCTTCAAGAAAATTAACAAATAGAAAAGGATACCATTACATTTATCCATTAAATCTAAACGAAATATTGACATTTTAATTGGGGTCTTGGAGGCTGTTGAATATCTGCTAAAGTTTTCTGGCTGGTTTTTGCAAATACTTGTCTCATTAAATTTTTTTAATAATAAGAGCCGATAAACTAACTGATAGATAACTACTATGGAAACCATTCATAAAAATCCATCAACCATTCATAAAAATGAAGTTATCTGTCAGATAACTTTAACGGGAAGATGGAAAGATCGGCTCTTATGCCCGATTTCTTCATCGCCTTATCTTGAGGTTAAATTTATTTGTCAGTTAGAATGTGACACATAGTATGTGTACGACCAACTCTACGTCACATTCCAACTGTTAGATAAATTAACCTTAGGTTAAACATGGTGAAGAAATTGACCATTAGTCGTATTTAGTTGACTTTTAAATAAAAAAATAAGTAATACTAAAGGTTAGTGACAACAAGAAGTGCATTGATTCATTATCATCGATATGCGAGCCAATACCTACCTGAATGAAATGTTTATTTATTGGGCCACTTCTAACTTCTAAGTGCCTTTATGTCTGCTAATTTCCAAGCCTTTTAGAACTTTAAATTATTTACTGTAATGATGTGTAATATACCTTGTATTAACGACTAAAGACGCAATAAATAAAATTGCTGATATGAATAAAAAATATGAGTAAATATCTTCGTAGTGTTAAAATTACATTTTGAAGGATTTTGCTTATATTTTAGCAATTGGTTTTATGTACTCAGATAACTTATAAAAGCTATTATTTATTATTTCTGATTTACTTTAATGATTTCTCCAACTGTATACCGAACATTGACTGCTTGTTTTTTGTACAACATGAACAGGCGTCTATTGAGGTACCGTCCACAGCTGCTGATTGGTTTGTTGCTAACAAACTTCACTTAAATGTTGCGAAAACTAAAAAAGTTTTGTTCTCTTTAAATAAAGTAAACTATTCTTGCTCTAATTCGGTCAAGTTTTTAGGTATTTATCTGGATCCAAAGTTATAATGGAATTCACATATTAATGAACTATCTGGTAAATTATGCAGTAATATTTTCCTACTTCGAATTCTTGCCAACAAGGCCTCTAGGTAAACATTACTAACAACTTATTATACACTTTTTCATTCTTTAATGTCGTATGCTATACTGATCTGGGAACATTGTCCTGGAGCTGACCGAGTTTTTGCTCTTCAAAGAAAGGCTATTAGGGCCAGTTTCATAATGGAATTTAAAGGAGACTTTAAATTCAAAGTCGCTTTGAGATGTCAAAACAAATATAAAAACACATTTGTTTACACATCAGAATATGACTTTAATTTTAAAGTCTCTTTTAAATTCCATTATGAAACCCTTAGGGCCGTTTTCATAATAGAACTTTAAATTTAAAGTGACTTTAACCTATGAAAATAATACATTAGTTTTCCTATGCTTAAAGTGATTTTAAATTAAAGTCTCCTTTTACACTATTATGAAAAAGGCTCTAAGGCCCGATTTATTCACCTCCAAGTAAATTTATCTGGTGATTTATTCCTATAGTAACAATTGTGATCACAATAGGCCCGATTTATTCACCTCCAAGTAAATTTATCTGGTGATTTATTCCTATAGTAACAATTGTGATCACAATAGTTACTATGGGAATAAATCACCAGATAAATTTACTTGGAGGTGAATAAATCGGGCCTCAGAGTAATAGGAAATCTGGGTTTCAGAGACGACTGTGCGCAGAAATTTCGTGAATTTCAGATATCTTGACTTTTCCATTTTCCATTGTCATCTCAATACTCTTGTACTTGTGTCTTCAATTTTTTAGGTTAAGTAAATCGAAAAACGGACTAAATAATATATGTATGTATTAAACTTTATAATCGACTACCAATATTAGTACGAAAGTGGTCGCTCAAAATATTTAAATTGAAATTAGTGTCATTTTTAAAAGACAATTCTTTTTATTCGCTTGACAATTCTTTTCATTCGATTGAATTTTTTGAATTTTTGAAACACACGCGAACTTTTGCGTAAACATATCGGATATCACCCTATTATCTCTCTTTTTGGTCAACACCTATTATACTGCTGCGTGGTATTACCACAGTATTACTTGCTAATGTTTGCTTTTGACTTGACCTTTGTAAAACACTTTTTATTTACAACAATAAAATACTTATTTACTTACTTACTATTTCGTTTAGATGTAATAGGTAATTATGATTTTTCCCTTTTGTTTTTGTTTATTTTCTTGAAATATGGTTCTTATCAGAAGTAACTGTGAGTGCAGATATCTCGAAAACCATAAGCTTTAGACCAATACATTTTACTTACGTTAGAAATAGAATTTGACGAGCTATTCAAATGTGTCGAAATGTACTGTGCGTCCCATTCAAATTTTTAGAGAAAATTTAACTTTTAAGTTTCAATTGTTTCTGTGTAGACGCACATGGAAGATGTTACTATTACTCATAAGAGATTATTCTGCTAGATATTTATAATTAGTTATGTACGGCAAAAATAATTCTTTTTACTGCTAATTACGAATAAAATACTACTATATTTCAACTTTTGCATCCAATTCAATAGCTATAGATTGCGAACGCTTTGATTTAGAGCCATAGTTGCTCAATAAAAAATGTTTACTTTTAAGAGATCTATCGAAATGTGAAATAAAAATTTGTACATTTAATTTAAAAAAGTATAAGTTTGGTGGATAATTCACTTACGGAACAGGCTCTATATGTGAAAATAAATTTACTAATATAGATCTCATTATAATCGACAAGTTTTATACAAAATACTTTCCTTTATAATCAGTAGTTAAGGAGCTATCCATACCAATGGTGCACGCTGTATAGTATTAAAGCAAGTAATTTTATATTTTGTAGTGTTCTAATGAAGCTGAGAAATTTTAGCGAAAGCTTAGCAAACTAAAAAAGTATACTAATTTCTGAACAGAAACCCTGTTAACTTAAATTATAAATAAATTATCATTATTATAACGTTATTTCAAAAATATTCTTTCATATTACTAATATTGATATTAATCTTCTTTTTGCAACATTACACCAGGAATTTGGGCAATTTCAAATATTATACTGATAAAAAGCAAAGCATTACATAAGCTTTCAGAGGTGTCAGAAAAATGTAAGGTCGCTGCTTCCGACATTACCTGCAAAATGCAAAGCGGTGTAGCTTTCTAAATCTTTTTAAATGCAAACGTTATAGCTTTTAGCGTGATTGCCAGCGCAAAGCGTGTATTTTTCAGAAAGATATCTAACTCTTGTAATACCTTCAGTCATTCACCGGGTACATTAGTAAATTCGACATGTTCGGTGATAAGTCTGTTATCAGATTTAAAATGTTTAATTATAAAAGGAGTGCCATAACTAGTGACGGAATTTTATACAGGATGTTTCGCAATTCCATACAAGAAATGCAACTAATAAAAATTTGGGTGAAAATTAATATAATGAACCGTTTTTGTATATCATTTTATTACTAAATTCTAGAGATATTAAATGTTTTTTGCGTAAGTTTGATGGTTCCTACCTTATTTTTATAATGTCTATAGAAAAATGTTTCATCAACAATTAATCAATTGTTATGTAATCGAGCGTTCACCCGTTCAGTTTTAACCCGCACTTATGTTGATAGGGTTGCATGTAAATTAGTGTTACAAATGTGGCACAATTTTCAAATAATGAAATTGTGGATATGATTTTAATTTATGGCAAAGCCCAACAAAATGCGTTGGCTGCAAGATGTTTGTACGTAAAATTTTTTGAGGGGAAAATCTTCGAACACTTATTGTGAGTGAAAGCCAGGCATTATCCAAACATTTCTCACGGAATTATTAGTTCTCGGTAAGAATTTCTTTTAAATTTTGGTGCATTCATGAGATCATAGCAAATACAACACATCACAATTTTTTTTTGTAAGAACTTGAGAAACACCAATATACAAACGAAGCGGCAACGTATAACGCTACAGCGACGGATTAATGTACACGCGCTCGTTGCCGCCTTTGTTTAAAATAAACCGAACAAAATATAAAATTCCGTTCAGTAGCCGTAACTACGAGTATAATTAAAAATTGTAAAAGCCTTGAGATTAATATAAAACATAGTTTTTGTGTTATTTGGCTTTCGTTTTATTTCAAAATAATAAAAAATAAAGTAGGAGTTACTTCTTAAAGTGACGAATTTAAGAAAACATATGCGTTATTTATGAATAAGAAATACATATACAGGGTGTTCCGTATCGTTATGTTCAAATTTTGGGAGCATAAAATAGACTCAATTCTAAAACTAAAAATCACAAAAGTGGTAGGTCAATCTCTATTTGTTCTGAAGTTACAGGCATTTGAAAGTATGTACAACAAATAATCAGACTTAACTTCGTAAACCAAATAAAAACTTAATGAATGATATTTTCGAATAATATTTTCAAAATGTTCTCCTCTCTGCTGAATACAAGCTTGTGCTCGTATGCCGATGGATGAAGTAACATTTTTTATAATCCTTTTTACGTAACCGTTAAGCAGCATGCTGAATACTTTCTAACAATTCCTCGCTGGTGTTTGAAATGTGTGTATTACTAAAAGCTTTTATGGTTCCCCAGATATAAAAATCGAGACGATTGTGGTCAAGGGATCCAGGTGGCTATGCTACGGAACCACTACGACCAATCCAACGTGGGTAATTGTTGTTTAGGAAATTCCGGGCTTCAATTCCGAAATGTGATGGTGCACCATCCATTTGCAATCACATATCTCTTCTTAAGATTAAGGGAACATCCTCTAAAAACGTTGGCAATTCCTCAATAAGGAACTGTAGGTAATTATCTGCATGGCCACCTAGATCCTCTGACCATAATCCTCTCGATTTTTATTTCTGGGGAAACATGAAAGCTTTAGTGTACCCAACCAGGGAAGAATTGTTAGAAAGGATTCAGCATGCTGCTCAACAGTTACGAGAACACATTTGTGAAATAATCCATCGGCATACGAGCACAAGCTTGTATTCAACAGGGAAGAGAACATTTTGAAAATATAATTTGAAAATATTATTCGAAAATAACAACTGTCTAAATAAAAACCTTGTCAAGTATGCTACATTTAGTAATTCTAACATGTAAATGCAATTCTCGATCGAAACCTACTTAATTAGGTTTTTATTTAGACGCTCGTTATCAAGTTTTTATTTGGTTTACGAAGTTAAGTCTGATTATTTGTTGTTTATACTTTCAAATGCCTGTAGCTTCAGAACAAAAAAAGATCGACCAACCATTTTTGTGTTTCTTAGTTTTAGAATTGAGTCTGTTTTATGCTCCCAAAATTTGAACATAAAGATACGGAACACCCTGCATGTAAATATAGAGCAAAGCTTAATGTTTGAGATAGTTTGAATTTGGTATCGTAGTTTTTAGAGTATTTTATATATTGAGGATGGCCAGACTGCAAAAACAACGTCATCATTGTTTATACAGTTGTTGTACTATACAGTTGTTGCATTTTGTATTTTTTAGCATTTTTGCGTTATTTGTGTCGCTTTTAACAAATAACAAAGTATCAGTACGTCTTAGAATTTATTCTGAATTCGAATATGCCATCTTGAACAATTAACCCATATGTCCAAAAATATCTCTAGTCGGGACGTCACTAATGAAAAAATCGACGGGAGTGTGTGTTAAGGCTGGTTTACACTCTCAGATAATTCGCACAAATCGATTTGTGCAAATAAGTTGGTAAGTGTAAACGGATATTGATAATTTAATTGATTAAGGCCCAGTTGTACAATTCCAGTTTAAATTTAAGCTGAAGCTTAAATCCATAACGATTGTTTCAACAATTGTTGTTAAGGGTTTAAGCTTTGTCTTAAAGTTAAGCTGGAATTGTACAGGGTGGATCAATTTCGATGTCTCTTATGGGCATCTCTGTAACTATAAGAGTTAGAAAAAAACTAGTGGCCAAGTCTCGATCTCTTTTTTAGAGATAAAGTCAATATACTAAACAAAAATTGGCTATCTTCTTTTGTTTTCGAGTTATAGGCAAAAATTGACATTTTCGACTTTTCGTCAATCGCGCATATCTCGTTTATTTTTACAGATATTAAAAAAAACTGTTTTGACATTATTAGGACACTTTTTTGAATACAATTCAGTGGTGTAGTTGGTTTTTTGATATTTACTTAAATTTTCGAGTTATAACATAAAGTTCTATTTTTTTTAATGAAAATCATAGTAGGCAATGTCACCATTAAATAGAGATTTTTTTTTCTGTTTTCAAAAATATATACTTTGTTGGGTTTATTTCTTACAATTAATAGAATAAAACGCCTTTTCTATTATTCTTGGGTGTATTCTATTCTTAGTAGGCTGGTTTGAACAAAGGCCGACAATTTTTTTGTTTGTTTTTATTAAATATCAACTCTTGTTCAAATATTTTGACAGTTGCAACCGCATAAAGAGAAAGAAAGATAGAACGAGCATCCTCTAAGAGTCACAAAGATTACAACAATACCGATACCATGTGGTTTGGGTGAAATTCGAAATTATGTAACTTCATTTAATATTTAAGTTTAAAACGCATTTTTTTCGATCAAATATGCATTTCATGGGATAATGAACTAAATTATATGTATAAATTAAAAACATCTTAAAAATAAGAAATTATTGCAGAAAAAGTTAAAGAATATTGAAATGTAAGTAGATAATAAACACAACTCTTGATATATCACAATAAATAACTTAAAACCCAGAAAATAATATAAAAATAAATCACAATTTCAACACTGCCGCGCTAAAATACGCAGCCAACTCATGTTGCAACCCAACCCAGCTCTATCGGTGCTAGCTTTCTATCTCTTATGTTTATCGCAATACCTCTCACTCTTGTGCTACCCAATCTTCAAATCTTTGTTAATATTTAATAAAAACAAAAGAAAATTGTCGACTTTTGTTGAAACTAGCCTCCTAAGAAAAGAATGCACCCAAAAATAATAAAAAAGGCGTTTTATTCTATTAACTGTAAGAAATAAACCCAACAAAGTATATATTTTTGAAAACAGAAAAAAAGATCTCTATTTAATGATGACATTGCCAACTATGATTTTCATTTAAAAAAATATAACTTTATGCTATAACTCGAAAATTTAATTAAATATCAAAAAACCAGCTACACTACTGAATTGTATTCCAAAAAGTGTCCTAATAATGTCAAAGCAGTTTTTTAATAACTGGAAAAACGAGATATGACTGATTGACGAAAATTCGAAAATCTCAATTTTGGCTTATAACTCGAAAACAAAAGAAGATAGCCAATTTTTGTTTACACTATTGACTTTATCTCTAAAAAAGAGATCGAGACTTGGCCATTAGTTTTTTTCTATCTCTTATAGTTACAGAGTTGTCCATAAGAGACATCGAAATTGATCCACCCTGTACAACTGGGCCTAAATTAAAATTTTAAATCTTCAATCATTCAGAAAACCACTATTAACTATTATCCATCAAGCTGAGTGCAGTTAGTGGCAGGCATTATAATAGTGCTGTTCTCAGTTAAAAACTATGAAATAAATAATCCTAATGAATTTTTCAAAGTACTAGCAGATGTACTATTGAAAAAAAAACTTATTGAGCGCCCAACATTGCATTAATTATTTGAAATTTGGTGTGTAATTTAATAAAGAAACATCCTATATGGCTGAAAGTAATTTTAAATGGTGCAGAATGCAAACCTGTACAACTTCCGTTGAAAAAGGTTTTTTTTTGGTAAAAAGCATACAGCGTGTCCCGGGAGGAAAGGTCAATACTTCGTGGGGGTCTAGAGTGGGTTATTATAAGTGAAAAAGTTTATATAAACAGGTAGTCTTTTATTAATAAATTCTGAAATAAATACTGATTAAGTATTGAACAATTATAATAATTATTTTTTTGTTAAGTGATGGTAAACGGTGTTAAATCTAATCTAACTCAAGATTTTGCGATCTTGCGATTACAAAGCTGGTATTTTTACTACCAGGTCGTTTCGGAATTATTTAAATTTGTTCATGTTGATTTTATTCTTTACCGTAATGTAGCGTTGTTTTTGACAAATTTAATGTTAATACTTTAAAATAAAAGTTATATTAGCAACTTATTATTTTGAATTTCAAATAGCTCTAGCTCAGAAACCATTAATAAAAGATTACCTGTTTAAACATGCAAAATTTTTGACTTATAACCCACTATAGACCCCTACGATGTATTGACCTTTTCTCCCGGGACATCCTGTATAAAATGCGTTTTCTCTGAACTTTGGGACATCTGTATTAACTTCGTGCACAACCTTATTTTCTTTCGATTCAATTTTTTTCAGATCACTAGTAATTATATTGGGAATTTTATTATTATTATTATTATGATAAAGTAAATTGTTATGATATTACAACATGTATTTACCGTCAGTTAAAAAATCTTTTAATAGCATGAAAGCGTATCGGAAATTTACCATTGAGGATGACAGCTTAGCTGTTGAAATACGTATTTTACGTAAAATAATATTGTGATTTGAAACAGTTTAATTTTTAATTTATACTTACTAGAGGGTGTCTCAAGAACTTGATTTTAAATTTAAAAAAAGCTATTTAAAGGAAATTCTTCGAAATTTTTATTGACTTGTAAAATGTTTTTGTTGATATTAGATATGAAATAAAGTCAGTCAAATGAACATCGCGGCTCCGTTGGAAGGCTTGTACCCATTCGACGAAATTTCGGAAGACCTTTTTGGAGTAAAAGCGGCTAGATTTCACAAATCGATTTCTTCCTTGAGTTGTTGAATCGTTTCAGGCGTTGGTTCACATAGACCTTACTTAAAAAAACCCAGAGGAAGAAGTTCAAATAGGATAAATCGTAACTTATCGGCTGCCAGTTTTGGTCCCTAAAAAGACGAATGACATGACCTGCGAACTTCGTTTCAATAACGTCATTGTTTCGTGTGCGGCTGCCACACCGCACGCCATTGTGTTGAATTCACATGTCATTCGAGTCCATTTCATCCAATTCCCACTAAAAAAGTTTATCAACATGCCAAGGTAACGAACGTCATTGATTCACTGAAGTACCTTCATTTTCAAAAAAGTATGGTCCAGAGGGCGAAGACGCGTAAAGGTGCGTCTAAACATGTGTCGTATCCGCGTATCCGATCGTAATCGTGTGTCATGATCAGCTAAGTGTGGACGTGTTGCCGTGACGCATTCCTGTATCGTGTCTTTGTATCATTTGAAACGCGGAAACGATACAAATACGTCACACTAGGATTCGATATTTCGCCGAAATATCAAACACAGGACGGATAGGTAGTAGCAGCTAATTTCACAGTGACAAACGTGCAAAGTCGAACGGACGATACAGTTGTATTAAGTCGGAAAGTAGACGCACACACGGATGTAACAAAACGGATACGAGTCGCAATTACAATCATGATCGAATACGCAGATGCGACACATGTTGGGACGCACCCTAAGGCTACGCTCACACTGATGAAGCAAAACGTTTTCAAACAAAGAACACGCTAAAACAGTAACTGTTTTAGCGTGTTTTAAACTGTGTTTTGTTTTGATATATCAGTGTGTGCCTGATTCTATTTAAAGCATGGAAAAAAACGCTTTTTAACAAAATTAGTCAAAAATGTTTTGTGCGAAAACGTTTTTGCTTCATCAGTGTGAGCGCTGCCTAAGGCTTCTCTCGTCTTCAATGAAAATATACGCTCAAATGTCTGGATTAAGTTTTCAACAGTAGGTTGCGATGGTCGATTATGCACACCAGAAACAACAAGAAACCACACATTTTCGGAAGGCATGGAAGTAATTACTCAGAACCAAATGAAAAAAATGAGAAATAACAATAACATTAGTTTTTGCCATTCATGTTATCTTCGCGAATGCTTTAATCCATTGGATATTTGCTAATATAGTGTGTGTGAAGAATGATTCGTAATCAAGGGTGATTTCTTATTTTTGACATAAGTGTGTAATTTTATATTTCACTATAACTTTTAATATTCTAAACAACATTTTCTTGTACCTTTTTCAATAAGGGCACTCTACTTTTAAGCCGTCTTCACTTTTCGGTGTCCAAGCTGTATACCGTAAAAGATAAATTTCCCAGTTTGATTTGAACGAATGCAGAAGCGTTCTGCACCAAAATTTCTTAATCAAAATCGATAATGAAGAAAAATGTCATTTGTTGCATACTCTTTGAAAGACACTGTATCCCATATCCCATATCCCTAAGTAAATTGGTTACTTGATAATCTGTACAAGTGCAGAAGCATATTCCCTGTTTGTTAAAGAAGATTCTACTTCACGCATTCGTCGAATATTTTAGATCAAAAGATTAAAACAGACTTTATTAAAAATGTCGCTACTCTATCATTTTCCAAGCATCGGTATCACAAAACCTTTCCTGGAAGATAGTTTCTTTATTTTATTGTTAAATGAAAAATAGTTCAAAATATTGCAACGAAACTTTTTTTTACAATTGATATGACGTTAAAGGAAAGTAGACTTTGTGAACGTGTGTTGCTAATGCGATACTCGTTATGTATAAACTGTGATCATGGAACAACTGTTACTTGTAAAATCGTAAAACTGTGATTACATCACAGTTTAAAATCATTGATATCTTGTGATTTCACAGAGATATTGATATTACGATATTGCCTATTACTATTTGCAAGCTCTGGAGATAAACATAAACAACTGAGTAGAATAAAGTAAAATAAAACACATCTTTTGAGAATGCTCGTTTTAATGTCATTTGTTATGTTATATCAAAACATTACGTCGTTAATATTTGTATCCATCTTTGGTGGCAGGTGCTACGCGTTCAGGATAATTATAATACCTTCGATAAGCAGTGTAGGGGTTGGTAATGTAGGATTTCTGTAGTGGAATGTGACTTCCACTGGGTTGAAATCCGTTTTCATCAGCGACATAGTTGACCGCATACGTTTGACCATTTGGCGCGACATAAGAATAAGATCCCTGAACGACTGTAGCTGGATCGGGTGAGTCTATATGTTTCAGTTGACCAACTTCCTGTTGTCTTATTCCATTTTCGGTTTCGTAATCGAACTGATAGTTGCCAGTGCCTTCATTATTGTTATTGTAATGCAAAATTCTTGCTTGGTTATAACGAGAGGGCGTGACTTGGTTATAATACCCGTTTGAATATGGGTAATTGCTGTTATAAGGATAACCTCTACGATAGGCGTTTGTTGAGTAAGGATTGTTAGGATTATATGGATAGTTGGAATTATATGGATAATTATTGAATGAATCTGCTGGTGAATAATATAGATTGTTCGAAGGATAATTATATGGAAAGTTTGAATATTTGTAAGGGTAATTGGGTGTATAACCATAAGGATAATTGAGAGGCTGATTACGATAATTCACATTGTTTGCGCTAGTCTTCTCGACTCGTTCTCCTAGGGCACCGATGACAAAGGAAGCCAACAATAACTGTAACAAAAAATTACCTTCAGAATGAGTTATTAATCTTAATTATTACTAAAACCTACTAAAAACATTCTTACAGCGTACTCTAGAGACTGTTAGAACGGAGCTTTTGTTTTTGGCTTTTATACTAACGGCGATGAATCAAATCCGCCTAATTATTTTCTATAATTAAGTTAAAATTTCACAAGAAGGTGCCTCAAGGTAATTACGCCAAAGTGCACTAGTTCGCCTATTTCAACGAGAATTTTGCACATTACAAGACGGAAGCGATTTCAGGTAGGGTTGGGATTGTTCATATTTGAACAAATTGCTAAGATGAGGGCGACGTGTCGAGAAATTCTCTGCAATTACGTTGATATATGTATATGATTGATTACAATTGACATTCAATTTCTCTAGAATCGTTACATTAATCATAATGGAAATGTTGGCAATAATTTTTATTTGGCAGTTCTAACAGATCATTATTTTGTACGTGATGATCATTGGGAGCAATAAATTTCATTAATATGATTTTCGTGAAGTTATATTGTAGTTTGTTTATTAAATGTCATAATCTCATTGAATTATATTTGTAAGGGGGCGTACCTTTTACATTTGGCAGATTTCTTGCGAAGATACTTAAATTGAAGAGTAATTAATTTTCACTATTATTTATTAATTTACTAAAACGTAACGTATAATTAGAATTATAACGTTGAGACCTTGCCGAAGTTTCTTTTGTTGTTTTTTCCTTAATAATAATTTAAAGTTTGAATTTTAATCAACAAATTTAAATAAGCAATAAAAGAATTTATGAACCGTTCTATTATTCAATGACTTATGCTTAAACAATGGAATTGTGAAATTGCTATTGTTATAATATAAATGTGTCCCCATTAAATAATTATTATACTAAAATAAAATATAATCAGTCTGATATAACAAAAGTTGGATTTATCTTTTTACGTAAAGAAGTCTTTCATTTACGTACAATAATTCTTTTACATTTTAAAGGAATAACTTTGAATATGAATTCATATAAATAATTGAAATTTAATTTTACTCCTATTTCATGTATTTGATGCCACGGTTAATAAAATTTGAAACTGACTATTAGTTCCAGAATATTTTCATCCAGTTTTATTGTGAATTAGGTAGCAGCTGCAAATAGAGCAATCGAATGTGATTGCGGTTGTGGAGGGTTGAGTGTAGTTAGAAAACATGACTTTCTACTAAGTTCCAAATTTCGTAATTACAAATTCTATTTAGAAGAATTGAAAAAGGCTTAATCAAGCTTAATCAATTGAATCTTGTCATCTTTTTTCTCCCTTAGAGTTGCCTGTTTTCTAAGGAAGTTTTGTCCTTAAAATAATTTTGAAAATTAATTTCGTAATAAGCACCGAATGTGGGGCATGGGATGTCAAAAATGAGACGAAGTCGAATGAGTTAATTACTAGAACATCTAACATTGCATTTTCGAGCGCGTTACCAATACCAATTTATAATTTACTGAGTTGTTATCTTTACATTTTACCATAAACTAGATTCTAATGAATAGAAATTAAACACATTCAGAGAATGCTTACTCTTTCAACGTTATGCAATGGAAACGCCAGTGTAATTATGACGGCAGCGAAAATATTAATTATTGTTTGCTATGTTTTACATAAGAAACGCTCAAATTAAAAATAGTAAACTAGAACGAAAAGAAGGCATAAAACTTAAAAGAAAAACCTAAGACTTGATATAATTTTATATTACTTGCAGACATCAAATTTTTACTGTTAGCAAAAAAAATCAATGGAAGACATTATTTTGGTAGTTTTTTCATTTGAATAAAAAAAATATTAAAATCGAATTTTACTTTATATTTAGTAAACTCTAAATATGTAGGTATACACTGTGTCCACGGATTTTCTGTAAAAATTATTTATTTACCAAATGACCATTGATAAATTTAATATAAAAATATCCTAACTTTCATGTTACAATTAATACGTTATAAAACATAATCCAAAAATTTGACGAAACTGGTTCTGCAATGTTAAGGAACGTGTATGTAGATACAGGGTAGAAGCGTTGGGTGAGGATTACATTGAATATTTTTTTCTATATTTAAAACTAATCAAAATTTCCATAATAAGAAATGTGTATAAGGTCAATGGCGATTTCAATTGTTAATGAAGGAAGCAACTAAAACAAAAAATATATCAAAATCATATGTCATTCGATTACTGCAGAAAATCCGTGGACACACTGTAGATATTTATTTCCAACGAGTGATATTCTGAGAAGTACCGTTTTATCGCGTTGTTATATAAATTCTCAAATTAGCACCCATACCGTAAGACATTTGTACTTCAAAACGTATTAAATACTTTTTAATAAAAAATAAGCAATGACTTTAGCGAAAGGACTAAAGGATTGATTTTGCAATATATTAAAGAAAATTGTTCTTACGAAAGTATTCAACAAATTGATATTAATAAAGCTCTCCTGTTCCTATATTTTTGTGGGGGCTCACACGTGCTTAGTGATCAACAAATCATGTCACGTTAACAGATGACAACAAACGTCAAGATAACAGACAGTTTGGAGGCAAAATCTGACAGCACTCGAAAATAATTCGTTTCTAAGCCAACGTTCTTGAATTTACCACAGTATACTAGAGACCTGCACGAGTAAGTAAAAATGTAACCGATTAAGGCCCGGTTTTTCATTTCCAGTTAACTTTATCTGACGGTTTATTCCTCTAGTAACAATTGTGATCATAATCATTACTGTGGGAATTAATCGCCAGGAGGTGAAAAACCGGGCCTAATAATCGCCTGTTACCTACACGACGATGCGAGTATGTAATCGTAAATACAGCATCGTGGGCATCGTCGCATCGCAGGTATCGTAACGATACTACTCATTAGTAATCGTCTATCACGCAATTTTTATTTGTGCAATTTAATAGCGTTATAATAAGGAACGGAGTACTCTGAGAGTGCTCTAGACTCTAGAGCAGTCAATCGAAAACGCTATTACTTATTTGCAGACTTGTATTAACCATAGGGTTTATATGACAATGCGCAAACATGCAACTCAATAATACTTTGAAAGGCTGGCAACGATTGTTTTTTATGATTACATAACTAAAAATTACCTAACGATGCCGATTACTAATATCTATTCACTCTTTATCCTCGTCTCAATAGGCCGTGTTCTCGTTTCGTTAAGTTGCTGCCCTGAAGTTTGATAGATGCCAGAATCTGACATGAAAAATATTAATGACAATTCCACACCACTAATCTGACTATATTGCCAAATATTTAATATTATACGAAGGAGCACCGACTATGGCACCGTGAAATATGCACTACAGTCGAGCTGGCAACAACGTCTCCGTCAGTGGAATCAAATTATAACCATGAAATTAAAAATAAACATAACCATCTCATCTGACATCTATGTTTCATTGTGGTACCAACAAAAATGTCACCCTAACTCGGCTACTGGGACGAGGAAAAAGAGTGAATAGCTTATAAGTATTCACAACGATGCCGATGTCGATTACTACTCGTCATATGCGTACATGATTATATGTATTGTAATGATTCGTCGACACCAGTCGGCGCCAGTCTGTCTCTTGCGTCACGGCCGGCGTGACTTACAGAGGCTGGAAGCTTCCCGAGCTTCCAGATGCTTCGCGTAGAAACAGCCCGGCTTATAAAAACGCAAGCGAGCCAGTGAGTTAGTTAGTTCCGCATTAAAGTTCGAGTTAGACTTTTGCTCGCTTATTAAAATAAATTAGAATATAAGCTTGCAAATAAATTAGTGTTACATTGTGAGTTTATAAATAAATTAGTTTATTAAGTATACCGTGTTTTGTTTTAAATTAAAAATTAATCGAACCCTTAAAAACGTAACAGTATCATCAATAAGCATCGTTGTAATCAACAAATGAGTATTCGACCGTACTCGTGCGATTCTGTATTTACTCGTGCAAGTCTCTGCAGTATACTGATCAATCAGTATGGGACAGCTCTGTGTCTGTGCGTCTGATAACGGAGAAGGGTTAATATTTAAAATCATCACATTTTGCAGTAATAGATGATAACTTTGCAATTTGAAAACTAAAGCAGACAGGACACAATTTTTTTCCATTTTGGTATTTTCATGAATTGGTGATCACTGTGATGTACTTTTGGTGCCACATTTCATTTGCACTCTGTAAGCAGTCTGTCCTAAAACGAGAGGGAGAAAGAAAAAATAATAAAATTTATGAGTGGTGAAAAAGTGTTTATTATTTATACGGAAGCGGACAACGAATATTAATAATCATAGCGAAGCGAAGACTTTCTAAATGTACGATATATAAAGAATAGCGTAGTTAGGATAAACACAAACGATTTGTCTTAAAAATTGGACGTAGGCTCTAAGAGGGGAAAGTTTATGGGCATATGTGCTTAGGTTTTGCGTTATTGTTGAAATAGTGTTTTAAAATTATAATCAAATATTCGTAAAAGTTGTAAATCATTCATTAAGTATAATATGTTAGTTCTGTAAATTATTTACATGTAATAAAAAAGCAGTTAAAAATTATACCACGTGTTCCTTCTCTAGAACATGAATTGTTCAATGTAAACAAAAATTGAAACGCTGTTTTTACTTACATATGTTTACATTTTGTTTATATTATTTTTAATGGAACACTCTACATGTGATTACATATAAGGATAGTTTATTTAATTCTTTAAGGTATCCATATACTTAGGTAGCTTCAGGTTTCATTTTAAGCAGCTTGAGTTAGACTGGGCCCAGAAAAATAAAAGATAATAAATAATTTAGAATGCATTTGAAAAAGAGATAACATCAAATTACCTTCACGTTTCCTTCGACAACTTTGCTAATTATTATTATTTTTTCATTCCTGAAGAAGTTGTCAATCGATAGTGAAACGTCCAGATTTGTGCGTATTTAAGCTGTCCGTGATAAGACTCTAACGTAATTGTTATAGAGATTTTAATCGCAAAAGAGTCTTTAACTGATTATTAATTCTGCGCACCGATCGCCCATTTGAAAATATTGGCTAACTTTTTCATAAAAAGACATTCAGCGTAATATATACTACAGGATGTATTTTATATATTTTTTTCTAACACCCATTTAATTCCCCAAGCTTGACGCGTGTCGGGATGAATCCGAACACAAACCGACACATGAAAATTCTATCTCTCACATAGAACTCACATGCACCGAGTGAGGATCGAATCCATACCTGTGTTGCCGAAGCAAGCGTCAAGTTGCCAGAGGACCCAACTACAGTACGGTTCAGTTCGCGTATTGCAAAATTACTAAATTTTTTTAAATGGAACACCCCGTATCTTATAACATGTATAGATAGTCCATTCTACGAGCTTTGGATTGATACCACATTTTACACACATAAAAATTTTTGGGATAAAATGTTCTCCTCCTAATCGGTGTTAAAAAATACGGATAGAATTTTACTTGAAAAGTTGTAAAGCTCATCTCATTTAGTGATATTAAAATCTTTTCCTGATTAAAATGCGTCTAAAAATAAGTGTTAAAAAATTATATATATATATAATGCATATATAGAAATAACTACCGCAAGGATTAAAATGCTACTTTTGTAGACCACGTTAACACTTTCTAAAGTTAAACGTCCTAACTCCGTTTATTTTAACACCAAAAACGGATGGACGCGAGGAAACACCAGACGCGAGGGAACTCCAGATTTTTATCTGTGTATGGACTTACGATTGATGATACTAACTCACAAGTTATCAATCATAAGCCTATAAAATGTGGTGTAAATGGAAAGCTCGTAGAAAGGGCTATCCATACATGTTATAATATACAGAGCATCCCATTTGAAAAAATTTACTAATTTTGCAATATGTGAACTGAACCGTACCGCAGTTGGTAGCAGCTCAATTTTCAAAAATGTTGAATATTTTAAAAGTACAGATATGTATAAATATTTTGGCCCAAAATTGAGTGTTGTATCATTAGAAATGACAATTTGGCAACCGAGCGAACATGACCCAATTTTTACGTAAAACTAAATATAACTCGGTAAATACTCAAAATAAGTAAATATAATATTTTATCATTTTCCTTAGCTTTTCAAGGGCTAACCAAAACTATAATAAAATACATAGTGTTCCATTTAAAAAATCATAACTTAGGTCTGTAACTTTTAAATGAACCACTCTATATAGTTGGAAATAATTTTATATTATGTGGAATGGAAACCTGCACAACTTTTATTCAGAAATTTTTTTGATAAAATGCACTTACAGAAAAGGGCATTCTCGCACTAATTTGGAGGTTTGGGACACCTTGTACAACACAGGGTGACTGACAATTATTTCGCCAAAGAAAAACCATGATAAGTTGCGAAGTCAGAGAGTATGGAAAAAATGTTAAAAAATTCTATGTACTTTCGTTTTTGAGAAATAATGAATTAAAATTGTCCACAAAATAACGATGGGCCCCTGGTTAGGAAAGAGGAGCAGATGAGCGAAACAAAAGTGTTTTATAGTTTTGTGCTAGTTACGGCGTAGCGTCGGGAGTGAACTTAACTTTTAAATTAAACTAAATCTCACGTCAATTCCGTCTATAGGTCGTGACGCCGTGAAATACTCCAAAATATTTAGTTGACAAATGCATGCAAAACATAAGTTAAATTCTTCCGTACAAAGGATAACAACCACCTTACTTTGAACACCTGCTTTGATAGGTATACAAATAAATCAGTACAACACGAAAATAATTTAAATCTCCGTATTAAGAATTCCTAGTATATTTCTTTAATTTTAATTTAAATTGTATTTGTAAATAAAGTTTATTCCCACAAGCAACGTGTTCGTCATAAACAATTGACATCCAGAATTTAAAACAGTACAGTCAGTAAATGCATTCGTAATATAAATTTATTAACACAAATCTATTAAAAGTTTAATAAATTCAAGACGAGTTTGCAACTCCCTATCCTATGTTTTTAGGGCAATTCGTAGGAGTATCGCATTGCGTTTTCGCCAGCTGTTTAACACGCCTTGTATGCAGGGTCAAGTTTTGCAAGCTGTATTCTCTACGTAAATATCATAAAACATACCAACTTTTTTGAGTAACTTTATAATTAATTAATAACAAATTACTGAATAATATTAAAGATTTTTTATAGTGCAAATAATAATTAAATAAATAAAACAAACTCTACCAAATAGCGCCTCGGCCATAGAATTTATCCTCGTTAATAATATCAAGCATATCGGCCTAGTACCGTTATGTATTGTTTTATGGTGGTTGAAATTCGAGGACCAGCATGGGGATCTTGCTTATTATAAGAAATAGAGAATCGGTTAAATAGAGACAAAGTTGCCAAATTTCATTCTGATTAATAATCTGTTAAGAAATTTGAAATATGTCAAACGGTTTCTTCACAATCGGAGAAAAATTAAAAATTGCGATTTAAAAAAATTGAACATAACTTCTATATTTATGATTTTTTTTTTCAAAATCTGTGAAATCATTCCTGAATGCCGAATAGTATGTGGACTGTATTATTAATTCATCTTTAGACTATAAATCTTAATCACAAAGGAAGGGCATTTTATTTCTGGAGCGATTCGTTTTTAACGTAATTCCAATCGCGCACAAAAAGTTACATCAAATAAACTTATCATCTAATAACTAGAAATAACTATGTTCTTATAAACTGTATGATTCGTCCTATCATCTCTCAGAATATTTCCCTGTCCTCCTGATTCAACCTGTATAAGCAACGATTCTTTCATTTTAACTTTTTGTCTCACTCGTAATAAAACATTGAACCGAATTATGTGGGTGTACTCTCGTGTAAACAATACGAAGCATTGTGGAAACCTTTAAAAGAAATGTGCGATTTATAATCTTGTAAATATCGGCAATATGTCAAACACAATTATCTTTTGTAAATATTGACAACATATTCCGGTGTTCCTCAGTGTTTACCGTTTCAGAAATTGACGGGCAGATTAACTTGATCAAATAAACAGCGCAAAGGGTAAAAAACTGTAAACTGGGTCAATAACGAAAACTCTACGTAACTGGTACAATACTCGTACACTACATGCATACATACAAACGTAAACTGTGAGTAGGAGGTTTTGCTATAATGTTACTTCAAGTTGATGCAAATGAAATTTCCGAGTTGTTTTAAGTTTAAAACTTTGAAGTATTTGATATTTTGATATTTTTTTTCTTGAAAGTATCAGGTATTCTGTGAAGGAGTATTCTTGAGATATTAAAAGAATCCACTGATATGTAGTTAAAGAAAAGCAGTACTTTTCAGAACATATTGCAAATGAATGCGAATTCTCAGTCTGATTAACTTGACATTTAAATAACAATAAATCGAAGCCATAAAGATGACCGTTTTAGGACAAACTTTTACTAAAATAAATAGTATTATGCAAAATATATAAAGTGTAAATAAAATGTGGAACAAGAAGTTCACTATACCGATTACTCGCCCATAAAAACGCTTAAGTCGAAAAAAACTAGTATCCAATCTCTTTTAACTTTCAAATAGTAGAAGAGGATCGGGTTAGAATAAATTAGAATGAATAGGGAATAAAAATTAAAGCTTCTGCAAAATATTTTAAGTCAAAGGTGTATAATAAAATTAACATTTACAGTTGGTTCTTGTCCGATGAAATTTCTGAAATAACGTTTCTCAGTGTTCGACAGCTTATTTTGACAACATATTTTTTACTTCTGACGAAGCTGTCGAACGACTGCGAAACATTAAGTGTATAGTGCGCGATTTAGTGTCCGCTTAAAAGATTTTGTAATAAAATTAACATTCCGCTATTGTGTATTGAAGTTGGCACACTTTTTTAATGGCTGAAGACCAAAAAATCAGACTCACAATATCAAAGGTGCCGACAGACAGTTTCGTAACTGCCACAATATTAAAATTAATTATTATTATTATTAGTTTTGCTTTCATAGTAAAGACGTTATCTAAGTAACGACGTCCTCAATTAAATCTCATGTGAGATGCAAATTAAGGTCGACACACATTATGCAATTTCTTGTACAAGATTTGGTTCAATTTCTTAAACAATTTAATTCAGGCAGTCAATTAATTATATCAAAATTTAAAGTGAATCAAAAACTATCTTGGACTTCAATAATTTTTTGTTCTAAATATTTATTGTACGAATTGAACCAAATCTTGTACAAGAAAGAGGGTAGTCTAAAACGGCTTTTAAGTTAGTCTTACACTACCCAGTTTCTTGTATAAGTTTGGTTCAATTTCTTAAATAATTTAATTTGTGCAGTAAATTGTATCCAAACCAAATTTAAATTGAATCAAAGGCTATTTGGGAAAATAGAATGCGTTCTACCTCCAAACCGTATCTGCAGCCAAAAAATTGTTCTTACTATTATTACAGAAATTGAACCAAGTCTTTTACAAGAAATAGGGTAGTCTAAAACGGCCTTTACAAAAGAAGGGGTAACAATGTTGCCAGATTTGAAATTCTTAAATTACTTCCCGTTCAAAGAAGGAGCAATAAATAATGTTTCTAACTATAAATTCTCATATGAAAAAGAAAACACATTTTTATCGAGTAATGGTATATTTAAATGACGTTTCGCAGAACTGATTGTTCACTTCGTCAAAGTGAATAACAATAATAAATACTTATTTAATTTGTTATCGTTATTTATTTTGACAAAGAGAACAATCAGTTCTGCGAAACGTAAGTAATTTAAGTACATATACTGTAAGCATGGGAAGATATGCCTCGACTGGTTTGTACTTTATTAAATAAGCCAAAACTCGTTATTTCAAACTAGATGTATTTTCCCACCTTGTTACATCACCATCTTCTTTTTGTTCTTCTTACCAACTGTCTTTCTTTTCTACTGTTGCCAACTTCATTACATCTTACAATACAATACTTACAATTACAATACTATTACTCGATAAAAATTCTGTTTTCTTTTTTATATAATAATATTACGAGTAAGAACTGCAACAAATTCATCTATAAATTCTCCTTGTATGCAACTCAAAGATTACGCCTTACACTTTTTGCTCCACATTTCATTTACACCCTGTATAGCTGGGTAATATGTAGTACAAATTAATGGTAATTGAAGTATAAATAATTCAGTGTTTAATTACGTAGGTCAAATTTATAATAAGGATGTAACTATAAACGTTGATATTCCCATTAATTCGCATCTAACGAGCAATCCTTTGAAGCTATTAACTGTAAAACATCCAAATCTCCGAACAAGTACCAGTGTTAGTTTAATTGATTTAATCCATTTATTATTCATCTACACCTTTCAGTTTTCTGAATTGCGGCGGTTTTATTTGAATTACTGGGTATTATACGGTGCTTTGATAGATGCGAAGGGATTATGAAAAATTAATAGTCGTCAGAAAGGATTATCGGGTTTCACTGTTCGCAACTGAGCTTGGTAATTCCTATTCTTAAATTTTAAAAGTATGATAAGAATATGGAAAGGTTTCCCAAATTTTCTTCTATTATCAATAAACAAAATATCGTTTGTATTGATCTTGAAGTTTACAATTGTTTCAAAATTTTAAAACTGAACAAAAAATATACATGAATACGGTTATTCTGCACAGTATTACTACATAGTGAATTGCGGCAGGTGAACCGAAAAGAAAGACTTGATTTGTTAACTTGTTAAAAATATATAGGGTGGCAAATCAATGTGACAAAGTTCAGTAACTCCATTCTTATATGATATACACAAAAAAGATATAGATAAAAGCTGCAGAATATTATTTTTAAGTTAATCTAGGTTCTATGTCTAGCTTACAAAATTCAAAGTAAGAAGGGAAGAAGAGGGTTTTATACATATCTACACAATTTATGTAATAATATTATTGAAAACAAGTAGTATTCTAAGTACTCTTGATTAGATCACTTAGCATACATATGCTATGAAGATGGGAAATTGAAATTGTTCTCAATACTTCTTGTGTTAATAAGAAACTTTTAATTGATATCAATCATACATTAATATATTAATCATTTTATGTTATTTTCAAACCAAAACTTAAATAGTTGATTTAATTATTCGAATGCAGACAAGTATCCTTCCGCAGGTTACCCAAGCATTAAAATTTAAGGTCATCATTCAGCGTGACGAGTTATTATAATGACACTGTTCATTCCATTAACATTTACATTTAGGACTGCATGTGCGGTTTTGCATACGACTTATTACGCAAGATGAAAATCACGAAGTCGAAAGGATGATACATCGAAAGTATTCATTGCGTGACCTTAAGACATATTAAAAAGTAAAAGTATACCACGCAGATTAAAATGACTCTGGGCCAGATTGGTAGCATTATCTATAATGGGAGTTAATAATGTGAACGTTTACATATTATGAAGACAAAAAAATCTTAACGCGTTTCATGGCACAACTGTTTCATTCAAATAAAGTAATGAAGGAAAAATGTCAACGAATATTTTTGATATAATGTAGTTATTGGAAAGTGAATTGAAACAATTTTAAATTGCACCATTTATTAGTTTTCACTACCATCTGGGAGTGATTTTTTGTTTTGCTTCTGAAACCAAAAGAATAAAGCAATTACAGTTCAGATTAAGCAAAATTCGTATCTGAGCAAATATAATTTTGATCGCTTCGTAAAAGTTTAGAGATCAAACACTGCTTGATATCGCATAGTTCTATTCAAGTTTTAAATTATTAAAACTTTTTTTTAATTAAACGCCTTTATAATTGAGCTATAAAGTCCGGGTAAGGTTAAAGTTTCCTAAACTTTTTATTCAAATTGTACGCAATTGAAGATCCAGAAAAGGGAGAATATTGAAAGGTGCGCTGTAGAGTATGTCAAAAAATAATTTGAAAACAATGTAGGACTATCTACCTATAAACACATTTCTCGTTATGTCTAAATTTATTTAAAATAAATAAATAGTGGTATTTAATTTATGATTAGGCAATATAATAATCAAATTAATGCAATTTGTTTGGTGATTTATAAAAGCATTCATAAAGAATGTGTGTAATAAGTACCGATGAGAAGTTTTATATTCTATAAAGAAAATGTTTATGCAGATGCTGGTTAATCAGATATGAGCGTCTAAACTGACTATTGTCATATGACCACGAAAATATATTTTTAATTAATTTGTAATTAATTAAAATCGATCGGCTAAAACTTTCCAAAGGCATTATTGAATAGATATGGATATTTACTTTATGACTGCGTAAAAATTTTCAAAATTTTTAGTATGTTACATGAATAATAACTCAAACTGATTTAAATGGTGGTTTTCAACTTAATATCAAATATTTTTTCAATTTCTTGGTACAAGGAGAATGTACACATTATACCCTTTGCAATGGATTAAATATTATTGATCTGTGATCGTTATTTTAGCGGCGATAGCATTTTGAAATTTTATAATTTTATTGCTGGAATTTTATTGCTAACTTCTCATCGGTGTAATAAGTTAATAACTATGACCAAATTCAGTTAATTTTTGCATTTTACCAACAGTTACATACTTATTGTTAGTAAACAGTTGTAGTTATTTGCATACTCTTTCCCGCAGAATAGAATGAATAATTATGTCAAGCAATGATTAATTAGTAAATAAGCAAAGACTTGAAAAAAATGTATTGCTGCTAATTGAGAATCTGTTGAAATTACACAATACATGGCTTAAAATTTATGACAAGTAGAATTTCTTAACGCTAATATCAAAATCACAGAACTTCAGGCAATTTCAGTATTATTTCGCAATTTCAGTATTATTTCTTTGTTAATGAGAAAAAAGGATGGAGTTTTGGTTCTTATGTCTGATGATGCATTTTTTTGTTTCACTCATGTTAACGACAATTTCAAAAATTCAAAAGTTGCCGCCACTAATTTGCGGGTGAAGCAGCAAGTACGACACCTACTTACGAACACGGTGTGAGAAAGGGGCGCAACCGTATAGAAGTGAAAAATGTATTAACGGCGTTCTGACGTACAATTTGTTTATCTGTATTTGTTGACTTATTTGTATTACTTATCAATAAAATCGGAGAGTGTCTAACAGTTCAGAAGTGAGATTCGTATGCCATAAATTGTAAAATTGCCCGAGTGAAGAAAAAATTGACGCGACATGATGGACGGCGACGCCAACGTGGAAATATATGCAAGAAAGCGACTCCAACAAAAAAACGCTTACGAAAACAATCCAGCAAGTTAATGAATTAATCGCCAACAAAAAATTTACAATAGTTACTGATTGCAATTCGCTAAAGCTGACGATGGCCAAAAAAGACTTGAACCCCCGTATTGCGAGGTGGTTACTAAAACTCCAAGAATTTGACTTTGAGACAAAATATCGAGCTGGAGATTGTATGGGTCATGTAGATGCCATGAGCCGGTATCCCGTTTTTGATCCTGTACCTAAGGAGGGAGCTACCTTAGATGTTTTGGCTGTTGAAATCGACGATGACGATTGGCTTCTTACGATGCAACATTAAGATGTTGAATTGAAGCGTATCTACGACATGCCAAGAAAAAAAGAAAGGCAGACGGTGAAAAACAAATCCGGCTGGATTACGTTTTAAAAGAAGGACGAATATTCCGGAAGGTGAAAGATGAATTACGTTGGGTTGTACCATCGAGAGTTACACAACACAGTCACGACAAGATGGGTCATTAGGGAACAGAGAAGACGCTGAGCGACTTGGAAAAACACTACTAGTTTCCGCATATGCGACGTTACGTGAAGAACTTTATAACTTCGTGCATTGAATGCGCATACCACAAACTGCCCCGAGGGAAAATGAAACTCCAACACCGAGTAGGCCGTTCGAAGTTTTCCACATGGATCATTTGGGCCCGTTCCCGAAGTCCGACCGAGGTAATTCATATGTATTGGCGGTCGTTAACTTCTTCAGCAAGTACACCATTTTGCGAGCAGTGAAGGACACGAAAGCAGAATCAGCAAAGAAGTTTTTGAATGATGTTACTGGCACATTTGGATCGATGAAGACTTTGATTACCGATCGTGGAACTGCATTTACGGCGAAAAGTTTTGAGAGACTCGTATCCGATTTGGGTATCAAACACCAGAAAAATGGTACGGCTACACCCCGAGCAAACGGCCAAGTAGAGCGCTACAATGCTACAATAGAGACATCTTTAGCAACAATGGTAGATGGCGACGATACTTGGGATAACAACATCAGAGCTATCCAGTGGGGAATAAACTCTACAAGACAAGCTACAACGAAGAGGTCCCCGCACGAAGTACTGTTTGGATACGAACCGAGAAACGCACTTGGAAACAAAATAATCCAAACTCTACAAGACGCTACAGTGCCAAAAGAGGTTGACTTGGACAAACTGCGTGGAGAGGTACGAGAACGAATTCAAGAAGTTAAGCGACGACACACTCAAAAGAACAACAACCGTACACTACCGTCTCGACGCTACAAAGAAGGTGACTTCGTTCTTATTTTAAAAACACCAGTATGAAGTCGAGAAGGTATTGCCACATGATCGCTATCTGTTGAAGGACATCGACAGAGCCCCACGGTCCCAAAGACCATTCCATCAGATATACGCAGCTGACCGGATGAGGCCCTGGATATGTTCCGAAGACTTAGACGACGGGAGTGACACCGAAAACACAGAGTGAGGCCACTCTGATTTATCAGGAAGGCCGACTGTTAACGACAATTTCAAAAATTTTAAAGTTCGCGCCACTAATTCGCGGGTGAAGCAGCAAGTACGACACCTACTTACGAACACGGTGTGAGAAATGGACGCAAGCGTATAGAAGTGAAAAATGTATTAACGGCGTTCTGACGTACAATTTGTTTATCTGTATTTGTTGACTTATTTGTATTACTTATCAATAAAATCGGAGAATGTCTAACACTCAGTTTTATAATTTTGGGCTCATTAAAAAAATTTACTTTGCTGAAGGTTATTTCACTTGTCCTGTCATGAATTGCTGAGAGAATATAGCATGTATTTATTTTTGGACGCTTTAACAACCAAAATTGTGCTTTGTTAGAATACAAGTAATCGACAACACTCTTCAATTATTGTAGAATTATGAAAGTGAGATCACATAATTTAAAAAAGTGTTAGGCTGATAGAAAAATAGATTTATACAACAGGAAACATGCATTAACAATTAATTATTTTCGAGTGACTGCTCTAGAGCAACGGTGGGTAACCCCCGGCCCGCGAAAAATTTTCATCCGGCCAGTGAGACCTAAATCTAATTCGTTTTTTTATAAAATTAATAGATGGTAGATATTAATAAAAACAAAAAAGTGAAACTATAGCACTTTTTAAATGAATTATGAAAACTGAAATGTAACATATGTACAACTGAATTTAAAAAAAAATGGGAAATGGAATTTTTCCAGTTGTAAATTCGGTTCTACTTGTCAATGAAATAAATGTCTACTTGACAATACATACGTACCTTTAAAAAAATTACCTACACATTACAGTAAAACTCGGATATAACGAGGGCTCAAGGGACCACGCTTATTGCTCGTTATATGCAAGTGCTCATTATAAATGAAAAAATTAAATGCATATGTGATATGTACTATGAACACCAAAAGAATCTGGGACAACTGTACTCCTGCATTTTTGTGTTTATTTAATAAACTAATAAGTTTGAATACAATTTTAAACAATTTATTTTGCTTGTTTTATGGTAACGTAAAAAATACGCATAAGACAAACGTACAATTTTTTTTTAACAATTAATTCGTCGTATTTAGATTTTTTGTCGGGCAGAGTACGTACTTCTACATCAAACAAAAAAATATTTTAAAATTTTTTGTAATTAAGCTCGCATATGCAAGGTAAAACAAAAAATAAATTACAAAATTGGCCTCTATAAGCAAGTATAAATAATAAACATTATAAACATCTCAACAAGTAATAAACATCTCGTTTTAAACAAATATTTTTATATGTAATTTACCATATCGAGAAACGGGACTTTTCAATTTCCTCGTTATAACCGAGTTCTCGTTATAACCAGTGCTCGTTATAAGCAAGTTTCGCTGTATTTGTTTACTATATGCCGATAGTTTAAAATATAAGTTAAGAAAATACTGGGTGTCCCACGCCATATGCTCACCCTTCCAGAACTTTTATTTTTTAATCGATTTCAATGAAATTTGGAAAATAAAAATCAAGCAAGAAAACACACATTTCGACATACTACTGAGCACCGTAGAACTTCCGGTTTCACCGGAAGTAACGTCAACTTTCTTATTTTAAATTATTATAAATTATTTTTATACACCCTGTATATTTTTACATATTTGGAATCTGCAGAGCATTGCGATTCTGAATATGTATCTTTTAGTAATTTTGGTTTCCATGACAATGGAAAAAAAATTTCTTTGTTTTTCAATCTAGGAAGCTTTGAATCGTGTATTTTCCTTCTAATGCGATCAAGCAATTCGAGAAAATCACTACTTTGATTGTATTTTGATTTTTAACATTTTTACGGCATTTCAAATTTTCGTTAGGTCGTAACTCATTTTTTTTTAATGGAACCTCATGTGCTTCTTGGCTTAGTTCGACAGAAATTTTTTTTCTGAGCACGCTGATACCAAATACTTCATGCTTTCTTTGAAAGTCATTTAAAACAGAGCAGGCATAAAACCTCAATAAATCATGTTCTGTTTTAAATGACTTTCAAAGAAAGTATAAAGTATTTGGTTTCAGCGTACTCAGAAAAAAATATTCTGTCGAACTAAGCTAAGAAGCACATGAGGTTCCATTAAAAAAAAATGTGTTACGACCCAACGAAAATTTGAAATGCCGTAAAAATGTTAAAAATCAAAATAGTGATTTTTTCGAATTGCTTGATCGCATTAGAAGGAAAATACACGATTCAAAGCTTCCTAGATTGAAAAACAAAAAAGTTTTTCTTCGTTGTCAAGGAAACCAAAATTACCAAATGATACATATTCGGAATCGCAATGATCTGCAGATTCCAAATATGTAAAAATATACAGGGTATTCCATTTAAAATAAAAAAGACTTTACTTTCGGTGAAACCGGAAGTTCTACGGTGCACAGTAGTATGTCGGAATGTGTTTTTTTGCTTAATTTTCATTTTCCAAATTGACAAAAGCCACGAGGCTGCTTCACGAATGTTAGAAGGAGGTAATCTACATAAAAATTCTTGATTTATCTGTCGATCGATCGGTGTGTAGAGAAAAAACTGAACTGTATTTACCTATAATCTGATATACCGTCAAATAATTCTAACAAATTTCTAATAAATCCATTTTCACACTATGAAAATATTGAAAAAAACATGTCAAAACATGACTTTAGCTGTATTAAAGACTGTCTTTATTTTTAGTAATAAAAAAATTATAAAGTAGTACTAAAAAGTAACGATTAACTTATGTGGCCAGCGGACGAAACATGGAATTCATTCTGCCCTTTATTTACAGAAGGTTGCGCACCCCTGCTCTAGAGCATTCTCTTCTTATTTTAACACCATGTAATAATAAGGGATGGAGGTATTCTGAGGGTGCTCTAGAGCAGTAAATCGAAAATGCTATAAGTATCTTGCAACGAATGCTCAAAAAAGATTGCAAAAAGCTCATCTTCACTACATACAATTAATGTCATTTTAAACGCAACGACTTGAAAAATGTTATATGACATTTATAGAAAAGTGATATTTTCAGTTTTGTCTTTCTTAATGAAAGTAATGAAATGTAGTAGTAGAAAAGAAAATTACAAATTATTAAAACCGGATGTTTTGCTGTTCTTCTAAAAATGGTGTAATTTAAATTGATTTCAATTTATGTCAGAGAAAAACTAGTAGAGATCCTATATAATTTAATTATTATAATTAGAGGTAGGTAAATGCAATTGTCATCCGCTATACAGGCTGTTACAAATTCGAGGCTCACCATTGGGATCTCGGAAACGGTAGGAGATACGAAGTCGGTTAAATTGGGGCAAAGTTGCGTATTTTGGTGCTCAGTAATAATCCGTTCTGGAAAATCTTCTACGATTTGTAGTTTTTGAAATATTCCCAAAAAACCGAAAAACGAAATTTTTTTTTTATTTTTTTCTGAAGTTATTATTGCAGGGATCTTAACAAAATTAACACATTCTACAGGCACTTTTTTAAGCTCTTTACGATGATATTATTAGATTTTACTTAAAACGTTTCGTCTCGTTCTGATCATCATCAATTTCATTTTTTCTTATGGGCGCTACATTGGGTTTTAATACCATTGAATAGATCTATTTTTTCTGATGCTTTTCCATATATCACACATCCCTATTTAATAATTTGAAACAGCTGGAAATGCAAGAAATTGTTGAAAATAACACTGCAACGAAAAACATGGTATGCAATGAAAACAAAAACCAAAAAAAGTTTGATACACCTTCGGGGTTTTATTTCGTTTATCATAAAAACAGATTTTTGAAAAAATTTTAGATCTAAAAATGAATGTTATGAGTCCAAGAAAGACGTAAAAATTTATTGTGGTCTTAACAACAACAATTCAGTAATAACGAGCGAAATTTCCTTCCAACAATATCCAGAAAGACAACTACAAAACAATAGCTGGTTAGATTTGTAATTAAATTATACATTATTATTATTATTAAAAAGCTAGAAAATATCAAATTAAATTATGCGCATGTCTTTAGAAAACTCGTATCTTAAAAGATGTTACTGCTCGAGGAAACATTCTTTCTTGTAGTGTCATATTTTTAAACATTTTATAAATAACTATGAATTACCTCTTCTAATAATTCTCCATTATCATCATAATTAAGGCGATCTCGAGAAGTCCTTCGAGTTTTATGAAAATATCCATAAAGTGCAATGTTTCTATCTAACTTAATAATATTGTTCTGTGTGGATGGCATCTTTCTGGGTATTATTGGAAGCAAATTTATCTTGCTATTACTAAATTGTTGTTAGCACAATACATTTTTAAATTTACAAGAATGAGAGATTTTTAAAGACATAATTTCTTGTAATGCTTTCTTGCTTTAATCATAAAAATGTGTAATTTAATTACGAAAGTAATCGAAAGTAATTACGAAAGTAAGGCGTCATCGTCATTCTTGGAAGTAAATTTCTCTTGCTATTACTAAATTGTTGCTGTCAGCACAATACGTTTTAAAAGTCTACGTCTTTCTTGGATTCACATCCTTCATTTTTATATCTAAAATTTTTCAAAAATCTGTTTTATGATAAACGAAATAAAACTCCGAAGGTGTATCAAACTTTTTTTGGTTTTTGTTTTCATTGCATACCATGTTTTTCGTTGCAGTGTTATTTTCAACAATTTCTTGCATTTCCAGCTGTTTCAAATTATTAAATAGGGATGTGTGATATATGGGAAAGCATCAGAAAAAATAGATCTATTCATTGGTATTAAAACCCAATGTAGCGCCCATAAGAAAAAATGAAGTTGATGATGATCAGAACGAGACGAAACGTTTCAAGTAAAATCTAATAATATCATCGTAAAGAGCTTAAAAAAGTGCCTCTAGAATGTGTTAATTTTGTTAAGATTCCTGCAATAATAACTTCAGAAAAAAATAAAAAAAAAATTTCGTTTTTCGGTTTTTTGGAAATATTTCAAAAACTATAAATCGTAGAAGATTTTCCAGAACGGATTATTACTGAGCACCAAAATACGCAACTTTGCCCCAATTTAACCGACTTCGTATCTCTTACCGTTTCCGAGATCCCAATGGTGAGCCTCGAATTTGTAACAGCCTGTATATTATGCGACCCTACTGTAAATACTTCTCTATGTTAAGTAAGGGAAGTAATTGCAGTTATATACATAGATTTATCCACTATCACATTATAATTGGACTTTTATCCACATTTATTAAGCATTTAAACTGAACTATTATCCACTAGTGGAATAAACTTACTTTATTCTACTAGTGGATAATAATAAAAAACAGCATACCATAGTAACCAGTAGATATGACAAAGCCTGTCACGTTTCATTTTACGAATACGAATATTTTTTAATTAAATTTCGCCCATTCTGATTGTTAAATGTGATGATTATGGATAAAACGTTGTATTGCATGCGTGTTTTAGTTGCATTTATATTTTATATGGATAAAATGCTATCTAAAACACTTATACAATAAATAACTATAGTTTTAGTAACACAAATTTGTACAAACCGTGCATGCACAGTAGAAATGTGCGACTTCGATGTAATGGTCGATAATAGTCGACTTATACTTTTAGTCGAGTTACTCGACTTACACTTAATTATTATTAATTGGTATTTTTACATGCGTAATAAAGTAGTAATGGAAGGGTAGTTGTCGAACGCGCCGACAGACTTGTTTTTGTTAATTTCGTTCATTAATTGTGTACTTAGGTACCTATGAAGTATTGTTATTAAAAAATACAGATTTTTGACTAAACAATCTTTTATTTTGCATCTTTTATGATAGTACAGAATCACAATAATTTCATTTTACTTTAAATATTTGATTGCGTAATTCATTTTAACCAAGAACACATTTAAATGGGTTGCAAATTGTATATTTAAGAATCAGTCGACTAAATGGTCGACTAATTATTCGATTTTCACTGCTGATTTATTAATCGTAGTTAATCGACTTTTCATTGATAGACTCGACCCGCAAATCGACTTTCATTTAGTCGCCCATCTCTAATGCACAGTAGTGCACAACCAATCAAAATTCATCGACCGTTTGCTTAATATAACCTAAATAATTATTTAGGAACTCTAAGCTGTGCATGTAACGGTGACATCTCTGTGTAGTAAGTTATTTATGTGCGTAGGCGCTAGATGGAACACACGTTGACAGCGTGGGTAGAACGAATTATTGGTACTTGACATGTAATCAATATTTGTTATAATTAAAGCTACTTAAAGCTAGGCCCTGACATGTCATTTTTAGTTGTGCAACTTTTTGATTGCAGACTTGTAACTGTAGGGTTTAAATGTCCGCAAATGCGCACATGTGCAACTTAAAAGTAACTCGAAAAGTGTCCAATGATTGGTTGCTTTTCATGCAACTAAGCTACTGCACAACTGAAATTTGCATATCAGCGCTTAGGCTAAACAAACTGTAGACACAGTTCAGAGCTGAAGATTTTTTGGTCGTTCATTACACCGGGTGCTTTTAAAGTGAGTGTAGAAATTTGAAGCCATAAGTGATCATAATGTCTGGAATGCAATGCTAAATGTTCCGGAAGTAAGCTGAGCGCTGTTGAAAACCGGACAAGAATTAATAGTGCACCTATGAATTGAGATATGTAGATCCAGAAGAAGGAAGTATTTATTGCGACAGTTGTATTGGTAATACACCTATAGGAATAAAAAAACGCACTACAATAAAAATGAAACGTTTTTCCAGCTATAACACCAAACGGAACATTCGTACAAAGAGGATACTGCGTTATATTTACATAATTGTTCATTCAGGTTTGAATTTAAAATGCTGCCGCAAGCTGGACGTGTATGACTTGACATGTGGTGTGTCCTTTTCCGAGGTCAGAAGACAATAAAAACATTTGTTTTAACATCGAAATAAATCGTATGAGTTTTTTTAAACGGAGCTAGTTGCACAAATAAGAAACACCATAAATAACGAAAGAAAGAAATCACAGGAACTAATAAATTGGGCAGGTCGATTTCCTGATCTAAATCCCTGTGATTTTTTTTTCGGTGGGGCCATATGAAGTAAATAGTGTATGCCGTCCCCATAAATACATTAAATTACTTAACAGTGAGTATTTACAACGCCGAAGACAGTATTCGTGCTGATTTCGACATGCTCATGCGAATACAAGACTCACTTCTTCGCTGTGCTCGTTTGTGTCTCGCTAATGATTGACGCCACTTCGAACATAATTTTTAGATCACTGCATAGTGGTTCCGTGTACATACAAACGGGCGACAAAAATACAAAACTCTTAATTAGTGCATTTCTAATGAAGGAAACTAATATTTTTCACTTCTGACGAAGCTGTCGAACGACGGTGAAACGTAAAGTGTTATAGTGCGCGATTTAGTGTCCGCTTAAAAGATTTTGTGATACAAATTTCATCAGACAAGAACCAACTGTATATAAATGAAGGAAACTAAGTTTATTTGTTCTATATATCTCTTAATTAGTGCATTTCTAATGTAGGAAACTAAGTTTATTTGTTCTATATATATCTTTAATAATAAAAATTATAATTTTATATGTGCACAAGTATACAGTGCGTTAGAAAAGTCTGGAAAAAATTCATTATTTTTGGAAATGTTCATTTTCGACTAATATCCTCTGACACGTCAATTTTGTTTTTTTCTTGTCCGTATTTTGATATGAAAATTTCATAGATGGCATTGAGTCACACAGTAGTCCCGCGTACATACATACATACAAATGAGCGTCAAAAATGATTAGGGCATTTCTAATGAAAAAACTAAGTTTATTTATTCTGTATACAGTGAATTTTTTTTACAAGATGAACTTTGCTAGAATATTCTAACACGTTTTCCTTAATTTTATTTTACTGTGAAAAGTTGAAGAAAATAGACAGAAATTATGAATGTAATCCATGTAGGCTGACGTTATTAATAATTTGTCACTGTGATTACTGATAAACCAATTATTGCAACATTAATTCATTACCACTTGTAAAAAATACTTCTTTATACCATTGAAAAATGAGTGGAACTTGTTATAACTTACATAATTGATATTTTTAATGCTTGCTTAATAATAAGGGATATTTTCTTTATAAATTTGCAGTAGACAGACATTAACGGAACTTTTCTCTTAATGACATTTCAGCTACCTTGATTTTTGACTTCGGTTAATTCTATGCTTCTTAATTTCAACTTCTAACCGGAAAATAATTAAATAGAACATGCTCATGTTATTCTAGCAATGTGCATTTCGTAGAAAAATGTTTGATTTATTAATAAAAATAAAAATTTGTTTCAAATTTGTGCCATAACATACATTAACATGAGGTCGAATTTTTAACATGTAAATCCCTATGGCCCCACTTAAAAAAATTCACTGTATATATTAAATACATGTACTATACAGAAAGTCCCTGGATAAATTCATCAACAAAAAAAAATAATTTGAACTGTAGAAAAGTCTTTGTTTTTCTAGAACTATTAATTTTTAATTAATTAAGATCTAATTTTTTATATAACAGAATAATGTAAATACATACCTTGTATGTATTTTGAAATCCATAATAAAAACACTGTACGTAATCAAGTTTTGATGGAATTCTTAATTATTAACACTTTTCCTATTAATTCATTTCCAATACTAATGACTTGCAAATATGCAAATTTTCGAAGACAAAATTAAAGTGATTAAAATATATAAATATTGAAATGTTATTGACATTTCATATAAAAGAAAAATCAAGTCAAACGACGTTACACGTTAAATATCATAATTCCAGTTGAATTAATAATTTTGTTGTTAAAGGATTTATTTTATTTTATAGCATCTGAAGTTTCTTTTTCGTGGAAGAAATTATATCTTGCATACTTTCCAAATATGTTTATAGTTCATGTTGAAGTAAATATAATTTTCAGTTATGTTTATGAAACCTTAAAAAGAAAGAAAGTAGAATTAAAATTAGATTCAAAACGTTACGAGCAATGAACGTTTGAAAACTACCTGTTATGTGTTAACAAGTCCATGTTTGTATTATCATATTGTAAATTAGTTGTATTACGCAGGTTATGAAGGTTGTCCATATCCATTTCATTTGATCATATTATACATTAGAATAATATTGGCGGGAAAACAAGAATGACGTTAAAAATAACATGTCCAAATTATACCTAAAAAAAACATTAAATTTTGTACCTAATTGAGAAAATAATTATAACTTACCATTTTCTTATATATCAGTAATAAAATTATCATGTTATTAATTTAAATTATGTAAAGTTGTATGCAGGCGGAGTGCAAACGTGTTTAGTAATGAATGTTTATGTCAGAAAAATTCGTGTGTCATAGTATTTTAAAATTGAATTTAACTTTATGAATGATTAATTTGTAAAAAATTATAATTGCGGTTGTCAGGAGATAAAAAATAAGAAGATAGTAAGAAATAAATAACAAAACTGGAGAGAAATAAAAATATTTTTTTATGTGACGAAATTTGTTTAAAAAGAAAGTAAAAGAAGTGATAAATCCCAGAAAACAAAAAGGCGTTCAAGCAGAATTGTCAAATAAAGAAAAAGTAAATGAAAGATTGCGAAAATAGCAGAGAAAATTGAAAAGTTAGAAAAGAAAGGTGAGAAATAGCAGAGAAAAAGAAAAGCTAGAAAAGAAAGGTGAGAATAGCAAAGAAAAAGAAAAGCTAGAAAAGAAAGGTGAGAGATAGCAGAAGAGAAAAGAAAAGCTAGAAAAGAAAGGCAAGAAATAGCAGAGAAAAAGAAAAACTAAAAAAGGAAGGCCAGAAAAAGCAGAGAGAAAGTAAAGGTAGAAAAGGAATCTCGGGAAGGGCAGAGAAAAAGATATAGAAGAAAGAAAAGAAGGAAGCAAGAAAGTGAATAAAAAAAGAGACATAAATAAAAGGTCAGGACAATTTCATTTAAATTTAATTAGATAAGATTAGATAAGGACATTTAGGGCCAGTTTACAGAAAATTTAATTGCAATCAAATTTTAATGACGTTGTTAATTTGACAGTTCGCAATGTAATTCTTATGGAAACTTAATCGTGATTAGTTTAATTCGAAATTAAATATTTGATTTGCTTTTTGTAAACCCACCCTTAGTTTTTAATTTGTGTAACAGGGATGATTAAATAGAGTAATATTGCTTGTTTGAATTTGTTTTTCCTGTGTGGTAAAGCATTTGATGTTTCTTGAAATTTTTCAAACGTCTGTTGATTCGTCTTTAATTTAATTTAATTTAAAAAAATATATATATAAAAGAATTTCATACCACGTTAGGAACCTGAGATGATAATTATCAGCTAGCCGAGGTAAATAAGTAAGTAGAAAATTTAATTTCAAAAAGATGGGCCTTCATAAAACATTACCAATTTTAGCAACAAAGGGCGCATATATACAGTACAAATATTGGCTCCCAATTTTGGGGTATTCGCATAAAACATTACAATTTTTAACAAACCCAATTTTGGGGCTGATATAACAATACAATATAAATAAAAGAATAAATAAGGAATTTAAGCGGGATAGAAATTCTCGTGTAGATATTAAAATGATGAACCAATAAACGGATCGAGTTACTATGCAGCGCGTACGACACCGGCAGGAAATAATTCAAATACAAAAAAAGGTTGCAAAAAGTAGCAGCTAAAACTTGTAATTTCTAATTCTACAGAATATAAGCTATTTATTGATATAAAATTCATCACGGATTTGAGGGGAAAATATGTTAAAAGTTTAACTAAACTAGAAAAATCGCCGGAAAAAAGCGTGTTGAATGAGAGTCATTTATCATAAATCCATGAAAGATCTAATATATTTTTTAATGTAAAATGTAAGTACATACCTTGTACTTTGAAATCCATGGTAACAAAACTTTACACAATTAACAGTTTTCCTGGTATTTTTAATAAACAACAGCACCGTTCCTCAAAATTCACTTAAACAGTCGGGTATACTTACTTTGGATGACAAAATCAATGTGATTAAAAAGGGTTTATTGCTGGAAATTTATGTCATTGAAAAGTTGGATTGCTGCTTAATCAATAATGAGCAAACCAATTAACCGATATTGAAATGATTTTTTTGATTTTTGTCATACCCTGGAACCACAGCGCACTGTGGTGAATGCGTATCGTCATCGTCATTGATCGGTGCTTTGCTTTCGGTGTCAAGACTGACCGTAAGGACCGACCATCCGTCACATCTGTCACGGGTCTAAAAATTGCTTACGGTCGCTAAATATACTATGCGGACTACATTTTTTTTTCAATTTGGTTTTATTATGAACACATGTATCATAATCCTATTTATACATATATCTTGTAAGGATATTTTGTTGTTCTTCGAATTACTTAATTACTTTGTCTAAAGTAAGATGAAAATATGCATTTAAGCCTAATGATTTGACTGTTTAACTTCTTAAAACATATTATGCTTAGAATATTATAGTCCAGGCAAGAAATAAAAAGCGTATAATTAATTAGTTCTCAAACCTAAAATTGTATCCAATTCTGTAACTCCAAGAAATAACAAAACTTGTACGAATAAAAGTATAATTGCTCTTTTGTGCACCCATTCTTCTAATACTATTTTATTAAGTCATGTAAATACAGTGAGAGAACCGTCGCTAATTGTAGCAATTATGAAAAGCTCTCGGAATTATGACTTTTATCCGTACGAATAAAGTTCGTTTTACACAAAGGTTACGTTCTCCATAGATTAAAGGGCTTCAACTTAAAATCTGAACATTTTAAAATATCAAAATTATTTCAGACTTTTCACAGATGAAAGATGTTGAAGTTTTGAGTCCGCCACGTTTCAAGTTGGGAGAGAAAAAATGCTTTTATAAATTCATTCTTCTGAGATCGCTTGAAATAAAATCGGGGAGGGTTGATTATTTCATGAAAAAATTATGAAGTATCATGCTTTTAATAAATAATTGACGTGGGGGTTGGCTTGAAGATGAATGAAAAAATACCAAACACAGAAGATGAATTCATATTTCGTATTTCTTTTTTTATCATGAAATAATTATAAAATGTTACGTAAACTGTAAGTAATATTGGAGGTATTCGTATCTAGGCTCTTAGTGTAAATGTCAGTCACAGTTTCAATATGAACAGAAAAGCAATTATTTAGGTGGTTTGAAATACGATCTCAGTATGAATAGATTGAAGCCTGATGAATGGTCGGGACAAGCGTATATTATCGTAAATTACTCGATCAATATAGGGAACCCTTGCATTTATCAAAGGCACGCACCTTAGAACACCTTTCCCGAGCTGAATTCGTTGATGTGAACTATCCGCAGACGTAAACAATTAATCCATCATTGCAATTCAGGTTCTCATAAGTGTAGTAGAGTATGTCATCTAAACCTTAAATCTCGTTAGGAAATCCTGCTAGAGGAAATCATCATGCGCAAACGAAGCTTCCGTAATTGCAATGATACAAGTAATTAATCAAACTCTGTTGTCAATGTTCCTAGGTACAAAATTTACATTTTTAAATATTGTATAATTCTCATAAATGATAAATTACTAATATTAATACCATTCGTCTAACACTTTTCATGTTTTCTTATGAACTATTATTATGTACTTACTTTGTTCATTCTAAATTAGATGAATATTTTTAATCGAATCGAATTTGCTTATCAGAAATTAACGTTTAATTATTTTTAACAAGAAATAAAATTTTAAATTGAATGTTGAATCTTTTTACAGGAAAAGAGAATTAAGAAAGAGGTGACAAACAAAAATTTATGCTTAAATTTTATAATAAAATTTAAGTTATAATCGAATTCAGTAATCTATAATTATTATTAATATAATTCATAATAATATTAGGAGCATAATTGGACGCTACTTAATTAATTGTCATTTTTACATCAATTTAAAGAAAACACGGTTAATATCAACTTCGAACTCTGTTTGTCATTGAAAACTAGAGATATTCGTTATCCTAACAAGGACAGTTAACGGATATACAAGCTTCAGGTACGAGTCCTGCATGTCACTTGCAAATTATGGCAAACTAACAAGTGCGGTAGATTTGCATATAAAGTGAAACTGTGTTGATTGTAATGAAGCCAGTAAATCATTCTAAACTGCATCACTTCAGTTTTTATAAATCGTGTTCGCTGAAAATGCCTTAGGGTCTAAACAGATTAAAGTGAAAACTAAGAAGAGACAAAAAATGTACATTCAAGTATAAATTTATGAAATATAATAAAATTTTGATAATTTTGAAATATTGATTGGCCAAAAATATTTTCTTTAAACCAGCGGTCGCACTGGCGGATAAAGAACACATATTACGTCTTCTTCGACAGAAATTCGTTCCGATTTAATTTACAGATTGATTTACGTGTACTAGTTACGTAGAACTCAATTTAATGATTTTGAAAACATTGTAACGTTTTTAATAAAGGTATAGATTAAAGACATTCGGTTTAAATAAAAGAATATTTAATAACGAATTACAATTACTATTATAAACTATTAAACTGTTAACAAACACTATACAACGTACAACTAATTTATATTCTTAAATAATAATTTATGTCACCCGAAATTTATTTACACGGTACCAGCGGGCGAGCTTTATATCTCGTCTAGTTCTTCGGAAAGGCATCTCCAATGTGCTGGAGCGTTCTTCGACGAACCCATAACGTGGACTCGTGTCGTCTAGGCGGTGACGTCACTTCGTTTCGCCATTCCGTCACAGTATCATATTGTCTGTCTCAAAATCAAAAAACCACCGATCTCGCAATTTACCTCTCAGATACAACCGACAACGCTGCCGCATATGCCTGCTAGTGACAAAGTTCGGGCGAAGAAAATTTTAACTGCGCAATTTAAAAGATTTCTGCATTTACGCGGCATCATAAGATTTAGGGCAAATTCAGTATTAACATGAAATTAAAAATTTTGACGCTTAATTACCGACGCGCATAAATTACAGTGACAACATGAATACCAACCAAAATAAATATATCTGGGAATTTTGTTTCTTGGCAACATACTTCAACAGCTGGTGATTTTTAAATTTTGAGACAGGTAATAAATGTCATAAGCAAAATTTCATTTTTATAGAGTATTTAAAACAAAAGTGAACCAAGCAATATCTAACAACTTCATCATTAAAGCTGGCGAGCCTTGGAGTTTCCACCTTCACACGGTACAACAATTGGAACGTTTGCAGATGATACGGTTATAAGCAGCGATCAATATAGAAATGAATTAGGATAGGTATTGGAATTTAAATGCATATCTTGGATAATGTCATATTAATACTAATTGTCAATCAATTATGACATAAATAACACGCTGGAAATGTTTAACGTTACTCAGGCAGTTATTCCTAGAGTTCAAAAGTACCTTGATGCAGCAGGCAGTGGTCATTTTATGCATCTGCTTTAATTTTTCAAAAATAAAACTGTTTTTTTGCTTTGTAGAAACGTCAAAGTGACTGAAGGAACGCTCGATGATCTAAATGCACACACTGTATTTAGGTGCACCACCAACTTTAATTCATTTTTCATTTAATTACTTCTTACGTGCTAATGATTAACACCCATAGATAGCCTCCAATAAATTACAAAATCATCTGCAAGCCTGAACGTAATGGAAAATAAAAATCATCGAAACGAAGTCAGTTCAAGCAAAATTTAGGTACTTGAAGAAAATATCAATACCCACCAGTATACGAGCCTCTTCTCATGGTGTTTTTTTTTCCTAGACCCATATAATTCCCCAAGCTTGACGCATGTTGGGGAGGTATATTCTGGTTAGATACTGTTATAGCCGGCTGCGGCTGCGACCGTCTTACAGTTTACTATTATTTCACCTTCGGTATTCGACTTACAAACTGGGGAAACGCAGAAAACTCAGTCGCAGTAGCCGGTATGAATCCAAACCCAAATCGACACGAAAATTCCATTTTTTACAGAAAACTCACATGCACCGAGTGGGAACCGAATTTGCACCTGTAGTTGCCGAATCAAGCATCAAGTCAGTTGCCAGCGCACCCAATCAACTCTGCTATGCAACCACTTGACCCACCTATTAAAATCATCGTTTTTTGGGGACCATAGAAACTAATAAGTACGACGTGCTTTTGTTATGTCACCAAATTTACTTTAAACTTGACAGCCTCAACCGTACCTTGACCGGGTGATGTTAAATTATTGATGATGTTAAATTATTATTAAGGGCGCCAGGACGGATGGAACCCAGCTGATAGACAAATAACCTCGTCGGTATCCCCGAGCCGGCTTGACCGTGCAGAAGGCCAAAAGCAAATAGAGGCTACACTTGACTCACTGGTATGTATGTACACGCAGTTAAGGTCAACAAATTTAGACTTCATATTAGTCAGAAGTTCAAGCGAATGCAGGTTATAACACACACCAGGTGATACAGGTGCTTGTTTACAACAAACAAAATTCGAATACTGATAAACTGCGAACAATCTACGGTTGTCAGTTTATTTACTTAATGACAACAAAAAGACTATATTTAGCTACGCTGTCTGCATTCAGCCGAAAATTCGCTCTCAAAAAAAAAAAACATGCAATAGTTGCGCACTTGATAATAAATTAAATAATCAAACCCATGACCTTTCTGTCAGTACACGGTCGGGAATGTCAAATTCGCTGTTCTACGCTGTAAAGTTGTCGGTCGCAACGCCACCTGTTGGTAGTGTCCGAGCCGGTAAGTGGTTTGAACCGGTGGGCAGGGCTGCGAATATGGCACACGCTTCTCGTAGACTCGGGATCGGCGCGACGTAGAGAAGGTATGCTCGAAGGTCGAATCGACTCAACCCAAAACGCACGGTAAAACTAAGCGGGAGTTTGACGAAGCACTAAGGCTTGAAGTGAAACCAAACGTAAAAGCCTGAGTAGAAAGAAAGAACAGATTCGTTGGCGTCAGTCAATTCGCACAATTTTTACCTGAGATTTGTGGTTTTCTCAAGCTTGGAATGGGGCTAAAGTACCCCAAAACTCAATCGGTGGTGCACTAATGAAATTCCAGCAGGGCCGTAGATAAGCACTTCTCAATTCTCTGAGCAAGGTCACGATAAACTTTCTACGCCGGTAAAACATGTCAGCATTGCACCAATTTCCGATGAGGACTTAACTCAAGCGCGAACGTAAAACGGAAGGACCCGGACGCCGAGATGCAAACACGCCATAAGCGATAGCCAACAGAATAATTATGATGCCAAGAATTTTGAATAAAGAGCCAATGCGAAAGCGAGAATTCAAAGAGACGTTTCCGACGCAGTTACAGGGTTGTCGGATGTTCAGACAAGACGTACCATCGTGTTCATAAAAATCGACTACAGCGAAGAAGTGAAATCGACACTTCCGTTTTCAAAAAATTTAGTTGTGTAACATTAGATTTGACAGCATTTGTCATGTATTTGTCAACCTATAAAATCTCATCCATCTCATTCGATTCCAAAGAAAAGAGTATTCTCTATGTTTAGTAATACTAACAGCTAATTCAGTTGCAACTGCTCGAATGCTGATACCGTCTTGCAATCGCGTTTGAATGGTTACGATGGTATGTACCATCGTAATCAGAAAAGCCGACTACACTCGAAATTTTAGTTAATTGAAGCGTGCTTTAAAATGAACTTCTGTCGTTTTAACATTAATATTATTTTGACAAATCAAATAAAAATACCCTAATTAAAAGAAATTCAGAAGGCAATAATTCAAATGCGATTGCAAGACGGTATCAGCATTCGAGCAGTTGTAACTGAATTAGCTGTTAGGTTGACAAATACTGCCAAAAGTAATGTTACACAACTAAATTTTTTTTTTAAATGGAAGTATCTGTTTCACTTCGATGTAGTGGTTTTTTATGATTACGATGGTACAAGCAACGTTGCAAGCTCGCCACAAAATGCGTCGCAAACTCGCTGCGATGAAATTTGACTGTAACAATTAGTCATCAAATTAATTAATTCGTCATTTTTAATCATATTCAATAGAAATAAACTCAAAATATTTAGCAATAAGATCTAAGACTTTCCAAATTATGGCGTTTTTCTCGTAGATCAACTCATTTTAATATTGTTACAATTATCTTAAAAATGCAGATGACTTTGGAAAAATGATGCTCAAAAAATTGTCAATTTGTGTCAAATGCATTTGATATATTTTTATGCTAATTCATTCAAGTATTATTATTATTTATTTTTAATTCTGAGTAATCGAAGTTATAAGTTTCATATTTATTATCTACAGTTATAGCGATATAGTACCTATAAGAAATACAGTTAGGAGATATAAAACTACAGGTTTGGTCGCGATTAGCTTCGAAATAAAGGAAAGAACAAGGTTATTAAAACCGATAGAAGTGCATCGAGAAGAATTATTGAAAAAAAAAGCCGGCCTGCAAATTAAGACTTTGATTTAAGTGTTCTGTGAAGTGATGCTGTTGGAAGACAATGGTATATGGTACTTACTAAGCAAAGTGTGATAATATGAGTAAGAACTGTTCCTAAAATTCGTAGTTTGGTTTCGGGGTTTTACTTTTGACGCCACAGCAAAAAAGGGATTTTTGAAAAATCCATCGTTATATTAATAATATACAGAGAGATCCCGCGATCCAATAAAACAAAATATTTAGACTTTCGCTTAGATAGAAAGCTCACGTGGAAGGAACGTATTGTTAAAAAGCGAAAATTAATAGATTTGAAAGTAAAGGACATATACTGGTTGATAGGAATAAAATCCAAATTATCATTGTATAAAACTGTCATCAAACAATTTGGTTCTAAGGAATGGAATTTTGGGGCTGTACCAGCAAATCCAATGTAGCCATAATTCGAAGATGCCAGTCAAAAATTTTAAGGATGATCACAAACGTACCTTGGTAGGTGAAGGTGATCAATTAAACCTTACATGTTGATCGGAATGTGTTATCTGTAAAGACGCCATTAGAGAACTGAGCATTAATTATCACGAAAAACGAGGAAGCCATCGAAACATTTTATTGCATCTTATTAATGAATAGTAAAGGAGACAGTGCTTTTAGAAATAATTAAAAATTGATCTACTCCCACAATTATTTAATAACCGTATTTCAGCAGTTATGCTCACATCTTCAGTACATACGCACACATTCATAAGTTAAAAGCACTTCATGAAATCTTAGAGAATGTTCTCCTCACCTTGGTCTAAGATTTCTTGAAGTGCTTTTAACTTGTGAGTGTGTACGTGTCCGTAGCTGCCGAAATACGTATCTACGGATATAAATTATCTATTTGTGGGAAGATATCAATTTTTAATTAGATTTTAAGCTGTAATGAAGTCTCGTCTTAAAATAATAAATAATGGTAAAGCCACCGAATAATTCAATTTAAGAGAACTGGAATGGAGTCGCTATAACGGTTGAAAAAAGAATGTCCAGAAGCTAACGAGTGGTTTGAAAAGCAAAATTCTGAAGTTTGGTATAAGTCTGTAAATTTAATGTGTACTGTGTCAATTGTTAGATATTATAGTAAAAAAGGTCAATAAAAAAGTATATTAAAACTAAACCACCAAAAGAAAAATGTAGAAGTTTTATCCTGCTTTTATACTTCATGATTCCTTTGAAAACGGTGATGAGAAGATATCGTAGTTGAATACCTTTCGGCTTCAATTTTCAACTGCAGTTTTCTCGAAACCTATTAACGTTTGATTGAGGACATTATAAGCTCATTTGTTACCATTTATGCTGATACATTACACGTTTCAAGCTTGTCACAACTTTTAAAGTCACCCGGTATAATTTCGTAAACCTATTTTAACTAAAAGTCGTTTGTTTTCTCCTAAAATATTGAAATTAAATTTTAGTATCACATCAACCATAAAAATATGTGTGAGCACGTCTCGGCTGCGATAAAAGATAGGAGTATAAGAAATGTGTATCTTAGGGATTTCTTTTATTTCTGTTATCGCATTTGCTGATCCAAAATGAAAATGACTAGGGAGAAGACCGCCTTTTCTCTACGCACACGTAATGTAATTTTTCGTCCGTTCGTGGAATATAAACTAAGGTGTATCAAAACCGTAAGTTATTCCCATGTTCTGTATAGATGCAGTAAAATAGAATCCATACTAAATTTTATCCATGTTTCTGATTTGTTATATTTAATATTTTACAAAGTAAAATTTATATTTTCTTATTGCAAAAACTTCTGGACACGTCGATTATTACTATAAATTTTAAAGTGATTCATTTTACGAATCTGTAAATCTAAATTTTGTTTGAAAATAAAAATAGTGATTTATTTAACATTTATATTTTTGAGTGCAGTACCCATTTATGAGTCACACTGCATAAATAACTTCATTTAATGATATTTTACAGTATAAATACATGCAATTTAGTAAACGCTCTTGTTTGTTAAACAAAACAGGACATTCTGCTTCCGTTTAAGTCGTCTTGAACAAATATAATGAGGATGAAATGAGATACATGCGAAAACAATGTGAGCAGAAACGTAAACAAATTTTGCCTTAAAAAAATATTTACGAAATTCGAGAATACAAAATATTTTTAAGAACACAAAAACAGCCCCGTGTGCAAATAATTATTGTTATTTGAACATGGGGTTTCCCACTAGAATGTCACTGCATACGAAATAATGCCGAAAAGTAACTCTTTATTGATTACAAAAAACAATTTAACTTCAAAATTCCAAATTTCTTGTTTTAATAAAAAAAGAGGATTTTATATTTCACTTTCAGTAAGTACATAGTTCTAATTTTCATAAGTTTATAATTGTAGTATGGTCCTGATGAAGTAATAAAACATTAGGAAATATTGACCAATAAAAAAATTCTCTCTATTTTAATATAGCCCTTAACGCCCGATAATAAAAAAATAGACTTTGATTTATTAATTAAACACCGACTACGTTTTTAAGTTCTTACTAAATCGTACATACTGCTACAATTATTTTAATGTGTTAAAACGAAAATGCACTTACTTAAATGAATTTTTAATACTATCAACATACCAGCCAAATTCTGTATGCAACATTCTTCGCTGAAGTTAACTAAAGTATCCTTTTGGTATGTATGGTATGGTATGTGAATAAGATACTTCGCCTTGCACTAAACTGTAACTCGAGAGTTATTCTCGATGCTTTGTTGCATCGCACCTATCCTGAACAGAGATTGGAACCACAGACAGAATGGGCATAGACCTCCTTTTATTAACTAACAAACAAACAAGTATTGGCACAATGACGTTTTATTTTCTTTCAGATAATGAAATTTGAAAAATTTTCTCCATTAATGTAAACAAGCTGCGAAAATAGTAAACAAAATCGACAGGCTAGATCAAGAGCACTTTGTAAAAATAGATAAAAGGCAATTAATTTCTCCTTAAGGCTGCAATATACCGGTATGAAACATATGGATTTAACATGGGAAAACAGAAATTATTTTATATTACCTATCTGCCTGAGTAAATTCATATGAATTTGTAGGTCACATTAGGTTACTATTAATATTTATTAATTTCAAATCTAAAGAGATATTAAAAAAAAAGTGTCCTCACTCGAATTTGATCTCGTGACCTTACAGTTGCGAAACACGTGCAAGTAAATTAGACCATGAGAATAATTTCCATTAAATAGCTATTAAGCTTATTCAGAAAAAAATAATTGCTTTTTTATTTACTAAAATAGCACAAATTTAGCATAAAAATGCTTTAAACGCCTTAATCTCTCCCTCGCTATAACCTACAATTTCATGTTGTAGGCTGCGATTCAGTTATTTGTTGTTAGTTATTGTTTAATAACTAGTCAGTTTATTGTTAAACTGTGTGGAGTTGTGTGCTGGTTTTGGTCGTTTTTCTCTGCTTCGGTTTCGGTATTTTGCAATTTGTAATTTGTCGTTTCTGGGCTTTGAATTTTCGATTCTTGCTGGCATACGGCTGTTGAGAGGTATTCTTTATAGCCATTAAAAGTCCATCAGTGCATAACACAAATTTATTAAAATGTGTGATAACAGTTTTTTTACTTGATATACAGGTTGTCCCGGGAGGGAAGGTCAATACTTCGTAGGGTCTAGAGTGAGTTATTATAAGTCAAAAAGTTTATATAAACAAGTAGTCTTTTATTAATGGTTTCTAAGGTAGAGCTATTTGAAATTAAAAATATGAAATTGCTAAATAACTTTTAAGTATTAACATTAAATTTGTCAAAAACAGCACTACATTACTTTGAAGAATAAAATGAACATGTAGCGCCAAATTTAAATTATTGCGGAACGGCCTAGTGGTAAAATTGTTCAATACTTAATCAATATTTATCTCAGAATCCATTAATAAAAAAACTACCTGTTCATATAAGCTTTTTAACTTAGAATAACCCACTTTAGACCCCCACGAAGTATTGATCTTTCCTCCCGGGACAACCTGTATATAATTGTTTATCTTAATATGATCACGACTGATCGGTTAAATAATTTTTTTTTCACAGGGCTGCAGTCAAGTGGGCAAAAATGAAACTCTTTTAAAGTTTTTTACCGAGCTTTCGGAATATTTCATCCCTTTCTCAAGGTTCTACAAACAATAGCCCTAATTATAATAAATTTTAAATTATAATAATTTTTTACTCTTAGCCTTTAGTGCGTAATCAAAGAAGCTACTTCAAGGAAAAGTATTTGTAATATAATTTAGGGTTCAAATTAATTTCAAAATAAGCTTCCAAAAATTTGATCGATTGTTTTTTTCAAAATTGAATGACAGCAAAATTTGTTTATTTACAAAAAACGGAAAACATGATGTTAGAAATTATTTCTAAAGAAATTATCGTTATCTGAAGTTATTTTGAAATTTAATAAATAAATACAGGGTGTCCCGTGACGTAATTTTGATTGTAATTTTCAGAATTTTTAAACTTTATCTCAAAAGGTGTTCGAAATGACCTCCGTTCTTTGCTAAACACATTCTAGCGCGCTTCAAAAGAGGTCTAGTTGGCTTTGAGATAAAGTTTGTGTTGCGATGATATATGAGTGCCGTAAGGATCGCAGGAAATAAAACACACACCAACGGAACAAGATGACAATAGATATATTTCGGTGCTATGATACACGTGTAAACGCGACGACATCGGTCGTAAGAACTGGCCGCACGGACGACGCTCTAAGGGTAGTTCAGGTAGCGACTTCCGTATGGGTTGCTCTACGGGGTAAACTATCTACTCGATTCTAACACTCCCCCTCAACACAAACCGGTAGTCGCAGCTCATCAGTTGACGATGCCCAGAAGATCTAAGCACCTCCAGTGCCTAGGCTTTGGCAATGGCTTCGTCAGCACGTCCGCCGGCATATCTCCGGTTGGCACATGTCCGACGTCGATCTGCCCGGATTCCAATAACTCGCGCACGAAGTGGTGGCGTATGTCAATGTGCTTCGTGCGTCCGTGAAACACTGGGTTCTCGGCCAACTTCTGCGCACCCAGGTTGTCATTGAGTATGGTTACCGTTCTAAGATCCACGTCCCCCGATTTCTGAGAGGAATCGACGTAGGTACCTACCTCTTTTGCTGCATCCCCTAAGGCCATATATTCGGACTCAGTCGAAGAAAGCGCGACGGTTTTCTGCTTCCTTGATTCCCATGCAACGATTCCCCCATTCCAGGAAAATACGTAACCGGTAAACGAACGTCTATCATCCGGACTTCCGGCCCAATCTGCGTCGGCATAACCAATTAGGCTGCTTTGTTGCGAGCCGAAGACGATACTGAGCTGCATGCTCCCCTTGAGATAGCGCAGGACGCGCTTGGCTGCCGCCCAGTGCTCTCTTCCGAAGGAGTTGCTGTACTGGCTCAACAGACTTGCGGCATGTGATACATCCGGCCGGGACGTGACGGATAAATACGTCAAGGCTCCTACAAGCTCGCGATACGGCGGTTTGCTACCGTCGGCTTCGGTCCAGGACTCTGACTTGGACAACCTAGTGTTCGGGTCAAGTGGTACCGCTACGGGATTACAGTCCTGCATTCCGAATCGTTTCAGAACACTCTTGATGTAACCCGCCTGGCTCATTCGTATAGTGTCTCGATCTCTGATGAAATCCATTCCTAGAAAGTGTTTTAGTGGGCCAAGGTCATTTACCTCGAATGACCTTCTTAGGTGTACTCGAAGTCGGCGATGTCGGTATCACTCCGCGACATGACCAGGATATCGTCTGCGTAGATGACGATGACCATCTGTCGGTCTTTCTTGCCCTTCAAGTAGACGCAGGGGTCCGATTTGGATGGCGTCGCTCCGAGGCTACAGGTTCGTGATCCAGACGTCTGTGCCAAACACGACCCGCCTGGCGAAGTCCATATAAGGCCTTCATCAGGCAGACCTTGTTGTCGTCAGGCAAGCTGTTCTTTCATCTTTTCAGCTCGACGCATAACGTTACTATCCGCGACCTTCGCGTCAATGATGCGCTGAGAACATCTTCCATGAAGTTAGTATCTCCATGTATACTTCGTCCTCCGAACTCCGTTCAAGTACGCTGTTGCGACATCGAACTGGCGGATCGACATTCGATGTGCTGCCAGGGCGACTGCCAATCGAATCGACTTTAGGCGCGCGACGGGCGCGTAGGTCTCCTGAAAATCCGTTCCGGGCCTCTGTGAGAAGCCGCGCGACTTCTACCCTGGCCTTTCGTCTCTCCAACTCTCCATCGGGCGCATACTTGTTGCGCAATACTATCCGACTGCCGATAACTTCTCGACCCTCCGGTCTGTCCACGATATCCCACGTGTCGTTCCTCAGGATGGACTCCACTTCGCTGGCCATCGCATCCAGCCACTCGGACGACTCTGGACTTGACAAGGCCTGATCTACGGGAATTTCGGTTAGAAATGCAAACTCAGCGATCTCACCTGGTTCGTCGTTGGACGAGCGGTATTCCTTTCTAGGTCTCCCGGGTCGTCCGGTCAGAATCTTCCGAGGCCTACCGCGGCCGCGCCTGGCCTCCTGGTGTGGGGCTTCCGCGTGGTCGGTATCGTGGGGATCACGGACGAATTCCTCCACCGGAACATCCGCTGGACCTTCGGATATCCTTCGGTCCCCGACGCGAGGACCATGGCAGAGACTCAAGTCGATCTCCAGGTGTGAATCGTGGTCGCTCGTGTCGTTTTCGGTGTCCGTGGGTCCGACGGGTCCTGCAGGAACTTCACATCTCTGGTGACCTCCACTTTCTTCTCGCTCGGTATCCAGATCCTGTACGCCTTCGATCCCTCAGGGTACCCTACGAACACACCTCTCCGGGATCGCGGTTCGAACTTGCCTTTGTTCGGGGACCTATCGAGGCAATAGACTCCTTGACCGAACCTCTTGAATTCCGCGACGTCGGGGGCCTCTCCGAACCAAGCTTCGAAC